>OX451738.1:1532218660-1533493660 GCA_948472305.1 Vicia faba
GTCTGGTCGATTCCTGGTTGTCTGGTCGACTTGAGGTCGGGCAGACTGAGAGACGCTCGTCACATGTCGTAGGTCAGTGCTGGTCCAGGAGGACAAACAAACGATGGTGCCCACGGAGGGCGAGGGAGCCTGGGCCGTGGTCGTACGGGTCGTACCATAGGAGGAGGGTTAGGCTGGGCTCACTCTAGTGGTTGGGCCAGTGTAGGACAGTAGCCTCCAAGTCATTGCTTTTGGAAAGTGATGACTTTAACACCTGTTCTTGGGATGGGGCCGCTTCTTACATGGAGCTGTGAGCGTCGCCCGTTGCGTCTTTCTCGCGGGGAGATGATGGGTTGGTCGTTTTGAGCTTCGAAAATTGAAGAGGTAGTGTGTTTCAGGTAGTGCACTGACGAAGCGACACAATGATGGTCTAGAGGCTAGGGCGCAATGATGACGATCCTATAGTTCCCTAGGCGTGTGTCTCTCACGCATGGGTGATTTCATCTATAAATACGAGAGGAGTAGGGCATTATGTACTTTTTGTTCTTCACTCGCATTGCTCGTTACTGCTCGCCTATCAACAACCGTTATTTCTTGAAGATTAATTGTCCGCATCCGCTCCTTTCAGCCTTCTTTCTTCTTTAACTGGTAAGATTTCATATTTTCGTGGTTATTTGGCTATCGTACTTAGATTTTCACGATTTTTACCTTAGAAATGCATGCGGTTAGGCTTAGGATCTTGTTTGTTAGGACGTTTTTAGGGGAGTGTTGGTAGCGGACGGTGATTTTGTAGTTTAGAAACGTTGGAACTACCGTGGGTTTTCCCCGGATTTTTGTGACGCATCATAGGTGATCCTTGAGGATTTAGGTTGTTTTTGTTGACTGTAGTTTGTTTTATTGAGAAAAGCGTTTGTTCATTCAGATGCCTGGTTTGCTCGAAAAGAAGGCCCTGGAGGAGAGGGTGGCGATCCTGACTGCCGAGGGTTGCGCCTGCTGAAGACTAGCCAGAGGATACAAAGGATTTGAAGATTCGAGCCGAGCTGGTTGCTCATTTCCAAATAGCGATGGATGACGCCCATGCCGCCTCCGAGGGGGAGTTTCGAGAACACGCTGAAGCAGCTCTGCGTGTTGAATCCTGGAGTCGAGCTTAATACCTCCAGGATGGGGGTTAATTATCATGTGGCTTCCGGAAAGATCCTGGTTCCAGACTACCTCGAAGAGCTTGCTGCCCAACCCGCGGGGGGAACTTCTCAGTTATCGTCTGTTGTCGAGGAAGGAACGGAAAGAGTGATGTTTTGATAGTTTTCTCAATATGCTCCAGCTTGCGTGTCGTGATTTTGTAATCTTGTTTCCGAGCTTTTTCCTGTTTATGTAATTCTTGAACAGTTGTGGTTTTTGCGGCCACAAAATTATTTTGTTGGATGGGGGGCAAAGGGCCTCTCTTTTTGTTAAATTCGTACAATAACGGCCACATTGGTCGTTTGTTTTAAATGTTTAGTTTGTGTTTTCATGTTTGTTGTTTATGCTTGTCTGCTTTGAGACATATTTTATTTTGCTAAGGATTTATAGCGGAGACTTGCTCGTTTGATTTGTAAGTTCGTCAGTATGGGGAAACCGGACAAACGACCAGGGTGAATACCGAGCGTGGGCCGAAACTCAGGTTTTGTTTTGAGGATCTGAGCTCGGCAACACGAACTTCCCGATGCGAAACGGGTGTTCTACCATTGTGGTACGAGGATGATGGAGCTCGATTGAGTTATTTATGTTGGGCTGAGGACATGCTCGTTAAAAGAGTGGAGTATCTCCCCTTCAAACTATTTTAGGTGATATGCTTGTACCTAGGCATACACGCGTGATCGAGCCTAGATGGGTTTGTCTTGTAGATGAAACTCGCTGATTGCTCGGTGTTTTAACTGTAATATTATTTTAGATTTTCAGTGTTCCATGGTCGAGCAAGTTGTTCCCCTTGAAGATTCTCTAAGTAGTACGCCTCAGTCCCTATTTTTGCATAGACGCGATAGAGGCCTTCCCAATTTGTTGCGAGCTTGCCTTCGCGAGATTCTTTGTGATTTCTTTTTAAGACAATGCTGTCGACCTCGAACTCTCATCGTATGACTTTGGCGTCGTAACGCATGGCTATTTTTTGTTTGAGAGAGGCATCTCGTAGGGCCATTCCTATTCGGATTTCTTTAACCAGGTCTAATTCTTCCCAAAGGGCGATGTCGTTCATCTCCTCGTCTGGGGGAGCTTCAGTTCACCTGGAGGGTTCTTCGTTCTCTACGGGAATGACATCTTCTGTTCTGTAGGTTAGTCGGAAAGGAGTCTCCTCGGTCGACAAGTGCGTTATTGTTCGGTATCCCTAGAGTATGATGTGTAGCTTCTTGATCCATCTTTTCTTGGTTTCTTCTAACCCTTGCTTGAGGCCCCTATGTATCACCCTGTTTGCGGACTCGACCTGCCCGTGTGTCTGGGAATGTTCGACAGAGGCAAAGTGTTGGGTGGTGCCCAACTTGGAGACGAATTCCTGAAAGATCCGATCAGTGAACTGGGTCCTGTTGTCGGTGACAATTGCTTGCGAGATGCCGAACTGAGCGAGGATGTTTCTTTTGTAGAAGCGAAGGACGTTTTGGGCGGTAATTTTGGCCAATGCTTCAGCCTCTATCCATTTGGTGAAGTAGTCGATGACTACTATCAAATATTTGTTTTGATTGGTCCCTATCACAAACAGACTGAGGAGGTCCAACCCCCACCAGGCGAAGGGCCAAAGAGAAGAGAGGGACCCGAGCTTGTTTGAGGAGCTAAGTGCATGTCCCCGTGTCGCTGGCGTTTGTCGCATTTTTACGTGCTCTATTGCATTGTGCTGCATGGTGAGCCAGTAATACCCTACTCGCAGAGCTTTCATGGCGAGGGATCTTCTGCCCATATGCTGGTCGTTTGTCCCTTCATAGATTTGGAACAGGATGCAATCCGCGCCATTTTGGTCAACGCATTTGAGGAGGGGAATGGAAAACCCTCTCTTGTATAGTTTGCCTTCGACCAGGATGTACGAGCAGGCTTTTTGTCTGACCACGACCGCCTCTTTTGAGTCGGCAGGTAGTTTCCCCTTTTCGAGGTAGTCGTGCACGGGGGTCATCCAATAATCATTGTCCCATATGGTGAATATTTCCACAACCGAGTTGAGTCTTTGGGTGCTTGGTCGAGGAAGGATTTCTTGTATGACTGACTTGTTCCCCCCTTTCCTCTTCGTACTTGCTAGTTTGGACAGGATGTCTGCCCGGGTGTTATGTTCGCGGGGAACATGCTGCACGTCCACAAATTTGAATTTCTTTTTTCTCTCCTGCATCAAGGTCCAATATTCAGCGAGGTGTTCGTTTTTCACCTGATATTCTCCCTGGACCTATGACACAACCAGCTGAGATTCGGTGAAGATTTTCACTTCCTCGGCTCCTAGGTCTTCGGCTAGGTGTAAGCCTACTAGGAATGCCTCGTATTCGGCCTGGTTGTTTGAGGTTGGAAAATATAATGCGAGGGAGAACTCGATTAGGGTTCCTTCTTTGTTTACCAATAATGCCCGCGCCGCTTCCTGTCGAACTGGAGGCACCATCGACGAAAATTGTCTATCGGCGCGCTCCGTCTGGGGGTACGGGCGAGGTCATTTCGGCTACAAAGTCGGTCAATGCTTGAGCTTTGAGGTATTTTTTGCCTTCGTACTGAATATCAAACTTGGGGAGTTCTAACGACAATTTCAACATTCAGCCCGCCATGTCAGGCCTTCTGAGCAGTTTCTTTATTGGTTAATTCTTTTGAACGACTATGGTATGTGCCAGGAAATAGTGCCTGAGTCTCCTCGCCGTGTTGATGAAGGCTAGAGCCACCTTTTTAATAAATTGATATATCATTTCCGGGTCCTGTAGGGCCTTGCTCGTAAAGTAGACTGGTCTTTATCCTTCTGGGGTTTCTCTGATTAGCGTTTTTCTTATTGCCTCGAAGGCGACGACCAGATAGAGATAAAGGACTTCATCTTTCTCTGGTAGAGAAAAGACAGGTGAGAGCTTGATCGCATTCAATTGTCCATTCGAAGGAAGCTTCCTTGCGGAAGAACTTGAAGAGGGGGAGCGTGTGCTGGGCAGATTTCGCCATAAATGGAGAGAGGGAAGTGAGCATGTCGTTCAGGATTTGAATTGAATTTTTTGAAGTGGGCGTTGGAAAATCAGAAAATGCTCAAAATTTATAGAGGTTTGCTTCAATCCCTCGTTCTGTGAGGTAGAATCCGTGGAATTTTCCCGCTCGTATGTCAAAGGTGCATTTTTCTGGGTTAAATTGCATCCGGCACTTTCTGGCGTGCTCGAATACTTTCTTCATGTAGAGGGTGTGGTCGATCTCTTCCGTCGATTTGACGATCATATCGTCCATGTAGACTTCGAGCATATCGCCTATTTCGTTGCAGAAGACTTTGTTCATCATGCACCGGTATGTAACGTCTGCATTTTTTAGGCCGAAGGGCATGGTTTTATAGTAATAGTTTCACGACTCGATCATGAAAGCGGTATATTTTTTGTCTGCTTTCTCCATTGGAATCTGGTTGTAACTAGAATATGCATCCATAAAAGATAGTAATTTGAAATCGGTCGAGTTATCGACCAGTTTGTCAATATTGAAGAGGGGATAAGCATCTTTTGGGTAAGCCCGATTGAGGTCGGTATAATCAATGCACATGCGCCATTTTCCATTATATTTATTTACAAGAACTACATTTGAGAGTCAGGTTGTGCACTGGGCTTCAAAAATAAAATGTGTCTCTATGAGGTCTTTTACAGCTAGTTCGACAACCTCTATTTTTTCGGGGGACTATTTTCTCCTGCGCTGGGCGACCGTCTTGAGGGAAGGTTTTATGGTCAGGTTATGGAATTAAATCTCTGGGTCCAATCCAGGCATCTCGGTCGCGCTCCAGGCGAACAGATCACCATTCTCCCTTAAGCAAGCTTTAATTTACCTCTTCGCCAAGTCAGGGAGGTCAACTCCAATCTTTACTCCTCTGGTGGGATCGTTTCCGAGGGGGATAAGTTCGAAGTCTCATCTGGGATGGGTCGTGCGGGATCTGAGAGTTCCTTTCTTTTTGCAGATAGGGTTGAACCTTCACCTTCGACCATGGGCTTTTTCCCTTTTTTTCTGTTCTACACGATCCTCTTTAGAGGAGTGGCTGTCGAGGTTGATGGCGTTGATTCTTGGTAGTGGCTTGGCTTCCTCAAAGCTGAAGGGCAGTGTAACCCTAGTGGTCATTCGGGGTTGAGCGTTGATGGAACTCAGACCCCTAGCCAAGGCTTCAAAACATTTTCTTACCGTCTAGATATCCCTGTGGAGGGTGGCGACCAAACCCTATGCAGTGTAATACTTCATTTTGAGGTGCACGGTGGAGGGCACCACGATCAGTTCGGCTAGAGTGGGCCTCTCGAAGTTACATTGGTAGAGAGACGAGAAATCCACTAACAGAAATTGAGTCTTGATGGCTCTGGCGATCACTCATCTTCTGAAGGTGACGATTAGCTTGACATACCCCCAGGGTATGATACTGATCTCGTTGAAGCCCTAGAGATCTGATCCTACGTACGGGGTCAGGTGGCTTTCGTTCAGCTGTAGAGTGGCGAACAACTGGGTGTACATGATGTCCACCGAGCTCCCTTGATCTACTAGTATGTGCCTAACATCAAAGTTTACCATGCGAGCCCTACAAGCAGTGGGATAGTCGAGTTAGGGGCTCCGCCTGACAGTTCCTCTTGTAGAAAACGAGGGGATGAGAGTCTCCTCGGAACATGTCCAACGTGGCATCCATGTTAGAGTTGACTTCGATAAGTTTCTCGAACCTTCTTTTCACGGATCCCACTATAAGCTTGTTGAATCCCCCGCTGAAGATGACCATAGCAACGGGGAATGACTCCCAAGGACCGTGAGAGGAGAAGTACAATGGAACGTTCTCCATGTATGGGAAGTAGAAATCTTCTGGTCGCGAGATGCTCATGGCGACCAGTATTATGCTGATGTCAGGAGACCGGTGTGAGAGTTTGTATAGTGCCTCTAGCACTTGACCATTGTTCATATTTTTGGATCTAGATATGCGGATCCGCAAAAATAGGTAACTGCCAGATCTCGGTCAAATTGGGCAAGCGTGCTCGTAACTAATCATTGGTTTCGAAGAGGAAATAGGTTACGAACATCAGTCTGGTCGGTTCCTAGTTATCTGACCGACTTGAAGTCGGGCTGACTGAGAGGCGCTCGTTAGATGTCATAGGTCAGTGCTGATCCAGGAGGGCGAACAAATGATAATGTCTGACAGAAGACGGGAGAGCTCCGACCATAGTCATACGGGTCGTACCGAAGAAGGAGGTTAGGCTGAATCCACTCTAACAGTTGGATCAGTCTATAACAAAAATTACTAAAAAAATGTATTCACATTTGTTGTTTGAGGTGTCTAGAATATTATCATCTTTAGTATATATATAATTAACTAAATACTAAAAAAATGATATGATATTATGTAATTATATTAGTTGGAAAAAATATTCTTATACAGATTTTCATCTAGGTTAGTAGCAATTTTAATATTTATCATATGAGTATTTAAGTATTTTTATTTGTTATCGTTGTATACACAAAAAAATTTAAATTTTGCTTTTATTAGTTTGTTAAGCATAGTTCGTACTAGTACTAAATTTTAGATAAGTTGAGATAAAGTAAACCAAATAAGTTATGATGTCAATGGTAGATTACTCGGAAGAATACATTATATAGTTCAAGCACAAAGTCAAATGAACAAGAACTAATATTGTTCACTTATGGTAATGAAATAAGTACAAGTTTTCACATCTTTGAGAGTGAATGCGGGGTAAATAAGCTACTTCACGAGAGTATAATTGGTTTTGAAATAGGAAATAGAGGTATATTTATACAAAACTTTATAATAGACATTGTAATTAAAATGAAGATCAATTTCACGTTTCTACCGTAAATAAATAGGTGGATACAAAGGTAGTAGAACTAGACAAAAATCTAAAAGAAACTATTTTTTGTTAAATTATAATTCAATGTGTCGAAACTATGGATCGAAAAGATTTGTTTTGTTTTAGATTTAAATAGATTTGATTTAAGTCTAGAATAAATTAAATTTGATTTGGTAACAAAAAGATATTTTGGACTTTGGACTTAGGGTGTAAGCTCAGTTATAAATAGAGGGAGTAACTCCTATTTTTGTAAGAAAGTCAAGCAAGTCATTCACAGTATTTTGCAGTTGCAAAGTAAATAAGAAAGTTTTCACAGTTTGTGAGCAGAGAGAAACTCTGTAGAAATTATTTGTTTTGTCTTCTTTTCTTTGTTTGTCTCATAATTAAATTGTCATTGTGGTAGAAATTCATCATAGACTTTGGTGGATTTCCAACATCTGGTATCAAGAGCTTTTGTTTCGATTCAAGATAAGTGTCAATCAAGAACGATTGAAGAATTCACGATGACAAGTTATAGGAATGCAAATTATCCAGCAACCCTACCAATTCTAAAAGTTGACAACTATGAGAATTGGTACAAACAGATGAAAATCTTATTTAGGTGTCAAGGTCTTTGGGACCTTGTAAAAGATGGTGTCGAAGCGCTTAGAGAAAACGCTTCAGAAGAAGAAAAGAAGAAATACATAGAATCTGAGAAGCTGAGTTATAAAGCATTATTTATAATTCATCAATGTGTCAGCCCAGACAATTTAGAAAAGGTTAGTGATTCAGAATCTGCAAAAGAAGCTTGGGAAATCCTTGAGAAGTCTTTTGGAGGCGCTGAGAAAGTGAAAAAACCGAGGTTACAAACTCACAAAAGGACCTATGAACTGCTTCAGATGGAAGACAGTGAAAGCATATCTGATTTCTTCACTAGAGTTACAAAACTGGTAAATCAAATCAAGATATGTGGAGAAGCGTTAACAACAAAAGTTGTTGTGTCGAAGATCTTGAGATCTTTAGCTCCTAAGTTCGACCATATAGTGGTGGCGATAGAAGAGGGGAAAGACTTGTCGAAATTGACAAAGGAAGAGCTTCAAGAAACGCTTGAATCTCATGAACAAAGAATGAACGAAAGAGCTGCAGGAAAATCGAAGATTGATGTGGCCTTGCAGGCACATTCAGCAAAAGAGACCAAAGGCAAAGGAAAGTGTTTCGACAGAGGTAAAGGTGGCTACAACAAATCGAATGGTAGAGGAAACTAGATTGAAGGAAACGTGTCGAATCAAAGAAGACCATACCAAGGCAACCAAAGAGGTGGTGTTGCAAATACAGGAAGAGGTGGTTGTCGAAAACCTGATAAGAGTCACATTCAATGTTACAATTGTCAGAAGTATGGTCACTATTCGAGTGATTGTCCAGAAAAACGAAAGAATCAAGAAAGTGATGCAAAGCTTGCAAAACATGAAGAAGAAGAAGAGATGATGTTGATGGTCACAACAATAGAAGAAGATAGATTCAAGGACCAATGGTACTTGGATTCAGGATGTTCATCACATATGTCTGGAAGGAAAGACTGGTTCGTCAATATAAAACCCTCAATGAAAAATATGGTAAAATTTGCAAATGACAATACCCTAGCAGCTGAAGGTATTGGTGATGTTATGATCATGAGGAAAGATGGTAAAAGGTCAGTAATCTCCAATGTGTTGTACATACCAGGCATGAAGAGCAATTTGCTCAGTATATGGCAGTTGGTCGAAAAGAATTATAAAGTGTCAATCGAAGATAAAATGATGAGAGTCGTTGATGTAAATGGGAGATTAATCTTGAAGGCTCCTATGTCTCAGAATCGAACCTTCAAGATTAAACTAAATGTGATGGAGCACAAGTGACTTTCGACTACAGCTAGCAGAGATGAATGGATATGGCATTATAGACTAGGCCATCTCAACTTCAGAGACATCAGAGATTTGAAGAGAAGAAATATGGTTTCAGGATTTCCAGAAATTGACATTCCAAACGAGGTATGTGAGGAATGTGTGCAGGCGAAGAAACACAAGAATAGCTTCAGCAAGGATGCAGGAAGCAGATCAAAGGCTAGTCTTGAAGTCATATACTCTTATGTATATGGACCAATCTAGGTGGACTCAATGGGAGGTAACAAATACTTTGTTACATTCATAGATGATTTCAGTCGAAAGATATGGACTTACCTGATCAAGAAGAAAAGTGAAGTGATCGAAGTATTTACCAAGTTTAAGTCTATGGTCGAAAGACAAAGTGATCGAAAGCTCAAAGTTTTGAGAGCTGATGGTGGTGGAGAATATGTGTCGAAAGACTTCGACAGATTATGTGAAAAGGAAGGGATTGTGCATGAGGTGGTGCCACCCTATACTCCACAACAAAATGGAATTGCAGAAAGGAAAAATCGAACCATCATGAATATGGTGAGAAGTATGTTGAAAGGCAAGAATTTACCTAAAGAGTTTTGGGGTGAAGCTGTTTCGACTGCAACATACATTTTGAACAGATGTCCTACAAAGAAGCTAGAAGGAATTACTCCAGAAGAATGTTGGTCTGGTGTGAAGCCTAGCTTGAGTCATCTGAAGGTATTTGGATCTATTGCACATAGACATGTGCCAGATCAGTTGAGAAGAAAACTTGATGATAAGTCAAGTCAAATGATTCTAGTTGGATATCATTCGACAGGAGGCTACAAGTTGTTCGATCCAGTGAAAAAGCAGATTGTGATCAGCAGGGACGTGATCATATATGAGTTTAAAGAATGGGATTGGACTGAAAATATCAAGAAAGATTCAGTGGGAATCCTTCTTGAAGAGCCATAAACTCAAGTCGAAAGAGAAGTTCGACAAGAGGAACCAGCAGATATACCAAGTACAAGCAGGTCTCAAAGAACAAGACGCATGCCTGCAAGATTGCAAGATTGTGTGATTACATCAGATGATGTAATAGATAATGAAGGTGAGCTGGTACATTATGCTTTCTATGCAGATGTTGAACCCGTTAATGCAGCTGAAGCATTAAAGGATTCGAAGTGGGTGAAAGCAATGAACGAAGAAGTAAAGTCTATCGAAGACAACAACACTTGGTCACTTGTCGAATTGCCTCAAGGAAAGAAGGCAATTGATGTCAAGTGGGTATACAAAGTGAAAACGAATTTGAAAGGTGAAGTAACTCGATATAAAGCAAGAATTGTGGTGAAAGGATTTCTATAGAAAGAAGGAATAGACTTCGATGAAGTTTTTGCACCTGTTGCTAGGATCGAAACAATCAGGTTGGTTGTTGGTCTAGCAGAAATAAACAGTTGGCACATATGTCAGATGGACGTGAAGTGTGCATTCCTAAATGGACCCTTAGATAAAGAAGTCTATGTTAAACAACCAGTTGGGTTTGTGAAACATGACGAAGAAAGAAAGGTGTACAGGCTACATAAAGCCCTGTATGGATTGAAACAAGCTCCAAGGGTTTGGAATAAGAAAATTGATAGTTTTCTAAGGGAGAAAGAATTTGTGAAGTGCACAACTGAACATGGAGTATATGTAAGAAGAAGCAAGAGTAAATTGCTTATACTATGTCTCTATGTAGATGATTTGTTGATAATAGGTAGCTGTAAAAGTGAGATCGAAGACTTCAAAGGTGATCTCAGCAAAGAATTCGAAATGTCTGATTTGGGTGAGATTTCATATTTCCTTGGTATCGAATTCTACAAGAGCAATAGAGGTTTGATGATGCATCAAAGAAGATATGCAGGAGAAATTCTCAAGAGGTTTGAGATGGAAGAATGCAACTCAACTTCGACACCTGCAGAACCAAGACTGCAACTGTCGAAAGATGCAGATGAAGATGATGTTGATCCAGCCCAATAGAGAAGACTTATTGGATTATTGAGATACCTTTGTCATACAAGGCCTGACTTAGCATATAGTGTAGGTATGGTAAGTAGATTCATGCAGAAGCCAAAGGTATCACATCTAGCAGCAGTGAAGAGGATACTAAGGTATCTCAAAGGAACTTTCGATTATGGCATTTTGTTTCCTACAGTTGATAAAGGAAAATAATGCAAGTTAGTGGGATACACTGATTCGAGTTGGTGTAGCAATACCGAAGATCGAAAGTCAACAGCGGGATATGTGTTTATGCTAGGTGGTGCACCAGTTGCTTGGAATTCAAGAAAGGAACCAGTAGTGGCATTATCATCATGCGAAGCAGAATACATATCTGCTTTTCTTTGTGCATGTCAAGCAACTTGGATGGTGAACTTGGTCGAAGAGATAACAGGAAAAAATCATGGAGCAATTACCATGAAGATAGACAGCATGTCAGCTATTAATCTGGCGAAGAACCCAATAGCACATGGTCGAAGTAAGCACATCGAAATGAGGTTCCATTATCTTCGAGAGCAGGTAGCAGATAGGAAGATGAATTTGAAACACTGCAGAACTGAGAATCAGATTGCAGACATCATGACGAAGGGAGTGCAAGTCGAAGTATTCAGAAAGCTAAGAGCCATGATGAACATAGATAGTTTAGACACAATGAATTAGGTGGTGTGTTAAATTGTAATCTAATGTGTCGAAACTATGTGTCGAAAAGATTTGATTTGTTTTAGATTTAAATAGATTTGATTTAAGTCTAAAATAAATTAGATTTGATTTGGTAACAAAAAGATATTTTGGGCTTTGGGCTTAGGGTGTAAGCTCAGTTATAAATAGAGGGAGTAACCCCTATTTTTGTAAGAAAGTCAAGCAAGTCAAGCAAGTCATTCACAGTATTTTGCAATTGCAAAGTGAATAAGAAAGTTTTCACAGTTTGTGAGCAGAGAAAAACTCAGCAGAATTTATTTGTCTTGTCTTATTTTCTTTGTTTGTCTCATAATTAAATTGTCATTGTAGTAGAAATTCATCATAGACTGGATGGATTTCCAACATTTTTTACATAAGGAATCTTAATGAGAATGTAGGGAGTGTAACTATAGGTTTTGAGTGCTTGCATTTGAGGTATGGCTTAAGGAAGGCACATGCTATACTTGTTATCATAATTTGATCTTACAATAACTAATATGTGTTTTAAGATAAAAATAAACATATCTTATTTATCTAATACGAGTGGAGTGACGTGTTCTCAAGTATATTCATTTCTTATTAGAAAGTTTTACATAAATATTTATTAATAATGTAAATTCATATTTGAAAAGAGTTTAAATATCTTATATATAATGTAAATTCATATTTGAAAAGAGTTTAAATATCTTATATATAAAATCAAGAGAAGAAGCCACAATTGAGTTTCATGGATCCATTGGTGGTATTTGATAGGTGAAAAATAAAGGATCTACAAACACAAGATTAAAAAGGAGATTTCAAAGAGATTTCAAAGAGTCACAAGAAAGTGAAAATGTTATGTTAGAAAAAATGACATGTGGGATTACAAAAGTAGAAAAGAAGATGTTAAGGAATTTAAGGATTTTATACTTAGAGGTAAATAATTTATGTGGTGAAAAAAATGCAAGAAAAGTAAATTTATAATAAAAATCAATTGCTTTAAAGTTTGGTTTAGATAACAAATGTTGAAAGTTGTAAAAAATATAAAGAATTTAAGAAGGAGATTAAAAAGACAATGGACTGAACAAAAAATAAAGTTATTGACAGGTTATAATAATCTTTAAGAACCACGGAGAGAGAAATAATTATAAAAAAAATAACTACTTTCTTTATGCTACATCATCCTATTATGGTGTTTATGAACTAAAAAAACACCTCTAAATATTGTGTTCAACATAAAATTTCTAAAAGTTTGAATCATTATATATTATTTCATTATCTGACGCATATACGGAAATCAAATCTTTTTTCAATTCAAAATTATACATAACAGCATTCAATGTTCAAATGTCACCATTGTCCATATATTTTTTTATTTGTCTCATTTTAATGATACAATATATTTTATCATCACCTAAATAAATAAATCTAAAACTATCGGGCATGAATATAGTAAACCACTATTGGCACAACGTCATCTGATAAGAAAGTCAAGTATATCTCCTCTATTGCAAGAGTCATTGCTTTGAACCATATTCACAGAACTTATTGAGTCTTGTCTTTTGTTTAGACAATCCCTTTTTCAATGCCTCGTCTAGTTGGAACCATATCATTCTGTTGTTTTTTTGTTCTTAGATTCAAACCTCTTCTTTTTACAAAAATCTTCTCATATAAGCCTTCTCCTTAAGTTCATTCCTCTACATCCTGTCTCCTTTGATAATTAGAAAATAGTGTGACATTAATTATATTTTGCATGATAACATCCTTTCCATAGGTAAGAGTGGTCAACAAGTGGTCGTAAGAACTAGTTAACGAGCACAACAATATAATTGTCTTATCTTTGTCATCGACCTCCATCGCAAGCTTTATCAAATTTTTGATTATTTTGTTAAAGGTATTGACACGTTGTTCCAAATTTAATCCTTCTCGCATCTTTAGACTGTATAATCTCTACTTTGGAAACAATTTGTTCATTAACAACTTGGATATATATGGACTCTCAAATTTATCCCAAACCGCATTCAGAGATGTTAGGTTTAGTTCATGACACATCACCTCGTCTGAAATACATAAATGTATCAATCTCGCGCCTTCTATGTAACTCTAACCAATCATTGTTTGCATATGAGCCAGTTTTGTATCACCCGACGAATTATGTTAATTCGTTGAGCCAAGACCTCCTTAACGGTCCTTTGCCATAATATCAAATTTCTCGATCTATTGAACCTCGGCACTTTGAATTTTCCACTAGAGCTAAATGTCATGTGATACAAATTGTTAGAACTACAAATAGTAACAAAAGAGAAAATAGAAACTCAATTCTATAACAAAAGACACAATGTTTTTTTTATAAAATTCACCCAAGTACGCATACTTTATGACTACATGACTACTGTATTTTTGTTTTATCTTTTGAATGAATTAGAGTTTAATATATATATATATATATATATATATATATATATATATATATATATATATATATATATATATATATATATATATATATATATATATATATATATATATATATATATATATATATATATATATATATATATATATATATATATATATATATATATATATATAAAATACTACGATTCATATTATAAAAATACCAATGAGTCATATTGTGGAGGGAGCCTCTCTTCGCTAGCTCAGATCTTTCACCTTTTGTTCATCTTCTATGATTATGAATTATACTTAACATCCTTGATTTACCATTTCTCTTATTAATGTTATACTCACATCCCAATCTAATAATGAAATATTTAATATGTAAGTATTTTAAATATGAGAAAAATTTAGAAATCTAACCTCACAATAAACACTACTACGTAAAATCTATTTTATAACGGTTGGAAAAGAGATACCACAATGTCTGAGCAAATTCATTGTGAGGTAGGTAGGGGTGGTTGTATGTCTAATTCTTTCCACCATGGTCGATCGAGTGTGATTATAAGTCAAGTAACGCATTTCCTATCACACTGGTTATCTAAAACAATTGTTCTGGCATATATTGAGGTCATGGGTTCGAAACCCAACAACAACAATTTATCATGAAAATAATTAACATTTCACCACAGTTACAAAAGAAAGCCGTTCTGGTATGTATGCCTGAGTTTATTATAAAATATGTAGGTTGCTTCTTTTTCTCTACACCTCACTAAAGAAATACAACCATTCTAAGTGGTGGAGAAGAAAATAATCTGAAAATTAAATTATTCTTGAAAAATAACTTAAACAAACTACTATTTTTCAAATTGCATGCATATCATAACTCATATCTCGCTCGTTAACATATAGAATAGGATTCAATGGCCTAAGTCCTTCATGGCATCGATTCATTCTTTTCTAGTTTATTTTGAATAGCATCAATTTATTGACTAATTTTGGCTCATCATCGTCACTATTATCATGATTCATGTGTGATTTAGTGCTTGTGTGTCATTTTCATTAATTTATTGCAACGCTGTTACTAACTAATGATTTATGTGTTCCAACACTTTTCAGGATTGAATCCTCCAACACTTCACATGCACCTCCAGTTGGTCATGTCTACTGACTTATATTGAGGATATGTCATGTGCTTCTGTATTCTCCTCGCTCATTGGGAATCAGGCGAGAAAGCCATTTAGAGTGTATACTGACCAATTGGTAGCAAAGGATATACACTTCCATTGTTATATATATTACCGTGAGACGATTCCCTTTGATAACATATTCTTATATTCAGGATGATTGGCTTATGGGTCATGTTTGACATCTCCTTATTTGCTTGAGTGCATCATTCGTCAGTTCGCCACACACAATACATTCCCAGAGATCCATGTGTGTTTTCTCATCCCATGGTGAAACATAGAGATATGTATGCTATGTTTGATGATTATGTTAATCATCTGGTACCAGATGAGACACATAGCACCATAGCTAAGAATGACTGGAGCTATGTAGATGGTTACATCAAATGGTTCTTCCAGGTGTCGCATCCTTATATGGTACATGATGCTCCAGGAGACCCGCCTTGGCCATCTTATCAGGAGATAGTAGAAGAGGAGCATGTTAGGGAAAATCCTGTTGTTGATGTTTTTCCTATATGTCATTGTACTATGGAGATTGGGCAGACATATATTGACGGGGACTCTTTCCGGATGGCTCTGAGGCGAGGGGAATTGTAGATGCCATGATGGGGAGGATTTACTGTACAAGAGGCAAAGTAGGAATAGAGGGCACGAGGCCATGCCTGTGACATGCCACAAGCGTATGACAATTGTTAGAGTAGTAAAAGATTACTGAACCACAAGGACTAATGGTTGAGTACCGAAATCTATTCTATCATTGTATATCTAGAGAAATTGAAATTTGATTTTTTTAGGAGAAACTTAAGTGAAAAATCCTTTAAGTGGAAAATATCTTAAATAAAAGAACTTAAAATATATAAAACAAACAGGACTTTTGGATCATGAATCTTATTTCCTACTTCTTCGTATAACTAAAGAATTTCTATTACGAGAATTTCGACACAAATTATAGAAAAATAGACTATTGTGGACAATACTTGCTCTCACCAACATATTATCCTATCTTTGACGAATGGAACGTTCGTCGGCTTTTCCTCACGCAGAGACGTTTTTCAGTGATCGTTAATTTTGCATAACTATTAAAAGGCGGAACATTTTCTCAATCTCGTCTGAACACTTTCGTGGCCTCGTATTTGATTGTAAACTCCTAAGAACACTCATACTTTTGTAGCAAGGTCTAGATTAAAACTCGGGCTTTAAAATAAAAATAGTGAAATTCTAGTAATCGACTTATGATAATTTACAGATGAGTGATAAATAGGGTTCATGACCCCTAGTCCCTAAGGGATTACTCACTCATGTTGTGGAATAGCACAAACAGAACAATTTTGACAAAAGAAAACATAATAGCGATAACAATAGTATAACAAGAATAAAAGAAACAGTAAAATAAAACCTAAATAAATTGCTTGGACGAAATATGATCCAATGCTCCTCGTGGAGACTTATACATAGCGATAAAATAAAGTGTGAAAGAAAATTGTAATAAAACTGAATTTTTTAAAACTCAATACTAACTATGAGTTATATAGAAAATTCTAATCCTGGACTAAAATCTCACTGATAAATGACCATTACATCAGATAATATCAGATCCAAATATTCAAAAATTCCAACAAAGATGAAATCGGTCTAGAAAAGGAAATAAGTGGTTTTCTCGCCTACTTGTTATGGCCAGTAACAACTGTTACGGGTGGCAGTAACAGGCCTCTGATTTCTATCCTGGGCATGTGACAAAAGGGAGTCTGCAGGGCTATGCTGTTATGGCTAGTAACAACTGTTACATATGGTCGTAATAGGCCTCTGATTTTTGGCCTGGGTGCATGACAAAAACGGAGTCTACAAGGATATGTTGTTACATTGAGTAACAGTTGTTACGGGTGGCGGTAACAACCCTCAGGTTTTTGTATGGAAGACTTTGACTTTTCGCCTCTTCCCGTGTTTCAACTAATTTGGCCCTTCTTTTGTCTGGAATACTTGTTATGACCTGGAAACAATGGAAATGCAATACCAAAGTGTAAAACATGGTAAAATGAAAGGGAAACAAATAAAAATGATGAAATATCAAAGGAAAACAACTAGTAAAAAGTGATGCAAAAACTGCTTATCAGTCTGTCATATACATTAGATTATAGTATTTGTACTTTGGATATATTTTGGGTTGTATTTTATTTATCAACTCTATTATAACATTTGGATTAGTTTTATATACTCTTGACTTATAACTTTATATGTGTAATTTTCTTCATAGCCTTAGTATTGTCGAATCATAGCATACCTTATAACTATTTGATTTGAGAAATACTTATAAAAAAAATCAGATTTTACTGTCTGCATTAGATCCGGAGATACATATCCGAAACAATATAACGTTTATCAAATATAGAAGCTTTCGGAGATGCATCTAAAAAACAATCTAACATTTAACAAACAAAGGTGCGTCCAGAGACACCTCTCCGAAAATTGAGGGCTATTCTAGAAATTACGTAGGGTGCTTTTGAGGTGCATAGGATGGGTTGAGAAATTCCCTAATATATTTAGCAGCCCAGACTTAGCCTTGCAAAACTCTAACTTGGCTTAACTTATTCTTCCCCTAACTAAAAGTATCAAAACAAAAGGGACAAAATGTCTTCATACGAATGAGTATTATCTCTTAAAACTCGAAAAAGATCCACCACACTTTACTTACGCTTAATTTTATTCTTGGTATATTTAGAATAAACTAGAAGGTGCAAAAAGAAAAAAAAACAACCCTTATTTTATCATGGAATTATTAATTATATGTAGGTATATAAGAAACCGATGAACAAATTGTAAACATTAGACAATCAACATATGCCAAAGACACTAATGAACAAATTATTTTTGAAGCAACAACTATATTGTCTGAAGATGCAGAAAGGATATGATTTTCAACAACATATTAATGTCTTCAACAACATAATCATCGACCTGGTGAGGCTTGGGGTGAATATTGATAACAGATATTAGGAAATTTTTATCCGCGCTCATTACCAGTTCTTATGATCACTTGGTGACTATCCTTATCTATGGGAAAATATTATCAATCTTGATAGGATTACTGCTACACTTTGTCTCATTCTCAAAGGAGACAAAGTGTAGATAAAGCAACTCAAGGTGACGACCTATATATGAAAGGGAGGAAAGATCATGGGTGGAAAGAGGGTAATGGATGTTCTGGAAAGAAGAGGTCTAAATCCTAGAATCGAAAAACAATTGACTATTATAGTTGAAAATGTATTGGATGCTGGAGGAGGGATTGTTCAAACAAAAATCAGGTTTCATCCAGTTCTACAAATATGGTTTAAACTAATGACTTTGGTAGTGAAACAAATATACTTTATGTTTCACCCAGCAAGTGCACATATGCATAGATTCTAGACTTTGGTTGTTCTTACCTCATGGTGCCACATCGAGAATGGTTCACTTCATTCAGGTCAGATAATTATTGATTTCTTTATCTACACGATGATAAAGCATGTACTATCACTGTAATGAGACAAATTAAAATTTTTGTGGATGATGGTTGTGTGTGAATATTTAACAATGTCAGATATTGTTGTACCCCAAAATTTTCCCTCCCATATTTCTCAAAACATTTCAAGAAAGATCCCCAAGTTGCTCAAGGTAGTCCAAGGGTTGGCCAGACAAGCTCTCTCCTAAGGCAGTCTACCTCAAATTAGGGTTTCATTTTGCATCAAGATACTTGAGACCAAGGGACCCCAAATGCTCACCAATATCCTAATATGTTCTCAAGATCATCCATGTCAAGTTTCAAGACCTACAAAGAAAGTTTGCTCAGTCAATTGCTCAAAGGCTTAAAAATCGACTGTGCTAGGGAAAAAGTCAATTGTGGCCCACATACAGTCAAACTTCAAGATTTTTGGTCAACATCATCATTTTGAAGTATATTTCATCATTTGATCAAGGGTTGATCATGATTCATCAAGGATTGCTCACAATTCATCAAGACTCAAAAGTTGCTAAATTAGGGTTTTGCAGGAAAAGTAAACTCAACTTTGACCAAGCATAAATTTCTCATACTTTATGAGAAATTGCCCATCCAAAGCTCATTTTTAAGAGGATGCAATTCCCTACAATCCATCTTCAGCTCCCAAGTTCAAAATATGCACTCACAAGAAGTTATGAATTTGGACATTATAAGTCATTTTGAAAAGTCAACAAAAACACCTTTTTTGTCAAAGCTTCATACATGAGCATGGAATATCAAATTGAGATGAGATCAAAAGGGTTGATTAGAGAACATCTCAAGCTTTCTAAAAAGTCAAAGAACACCTCCAAAGAGTCAAAATTGAGGAAGTTATGCATTTGTGAAGTTGACCTTTTTTACAAAATTGCTAAAAGTCAACTATGCCTAAAACTTCAATTTTTGCCAAATGGGCCCAATCTTTTTCACTTGTTTTGAGTTGGCAACATAGTCCAAGAGCTATATCCCTTGCCACTTGTCCTTATCATGTTTTTATTATTTATTTTGATTTTTATTTGAATTAATTCAATTTAAATCAAAACAAATCATATAAAATCTAAAATATTGAAAACACAAGATTTTGTGCTTGTTTCAGGTCTTAAATTACAGCTAGCAAGTATTCAAATTCATGTGAAGGCATATGTGCACAAAAAGATTGATTTTAGGCCAATTTTGGAATGATATTCAAGAGAATTAAATCACAATCAAATTCAATAATGGAAGAAGATTGAGTGCATTCTATCAATCCTAATCCATTCCTTGATACAAATAGAACAAAGGCAGACCAAAAACTAGGTTGGAGTCAGGCGCAAGAGGCAGAGCAAAATCTGAAAAAATCAAGAAAAAGTGCAAGGTCGAATTCAGTGTTCCAGGCATCCTCAAGGCCTTCTAGCTATCCCAATCGATTCCTGGGAGTGTCAGGAAGCCAAAGCAATCAAGAACCAAGCCTTTCCAGTACCCAAAAGCGCTGTAAGTCCATCACGATATCCAAGAAATTTTGAATTCAGTTAGCATGATTTAGGCATTATTAGGATGAATTAATCATATATTGTTGATCCATGGAACATTGCAAGCTTCCTGTATTGATTAATTGCATTTATATGGCCTGTGGTGGATTTCACCATTGTTAGGGTTTTGGATTCCGTTTTAGGGTTTTTGCTTGCAAGTGAAATTAGCTTTCATGAATGGTACCATCATGTTCAGGAGGACGAGACGAGTCCAACCATGGCATTAGATGTCATTTATATTGCTCATGAAGGATTTTGGAAGGAGCTCTGGCTATAGCAACGGACAAACGTCCGTAGGTAAAAGTTTCCCACTTTTACCAACGAAACAAGGTCAGGGAAGACCTGCATGTCATCTCTCCATTGGCCTATTCAAATTTCTGGCGCGTTTTCTTTTGTTTCCTCCACTAACACGCTTTTTTATATATTATCATTATTTCTTGTTATATGTACAATAGAAACCAACAACTCAGTTGGTTGCCAAGCGCTGGAAATTACCTTGGGGCCTGGGTTCGAATCCCAGGTCCCCCACTTTTCTCAATATTATTTTCTTTCAGGCAATTACATGCGTGCACAAGCCAGGAGACTACCATGCTCCCTCAAGATCCAACCATACAGGCGTCCTAGACACCAGATCTGATGGCCCTGATGTGATGACCATGGTGTGCCTCAATCAATGCAATGCACTGGATCTCAGAAGTTAACGTGGACCTCATCTTTTTGGGCCCAAAATCTGATCTTTGCACCCCCTCCAATTACTTTGCAGGCCCAATATCTCTATCCCTTTTTCTTTTTATTTCAATTAGTTTATTTTAATTTACTTATTTACTAACCAATCAAATTATTTCCTTTTTATTAAAAAATCACAAAAATATTTTTCTATCCAATTAAATTTAAGATAGTTATTTTTTTATACAAAAAATTAATTAATTTAATTAGGTTATTAATATTAGACAATTTTAATTTCTTTTTTGTAAATAACTTAAAAATAATTAGAATAAATAGGTTTTATTACTAACTTAATTATATTTTATTTTTTTTCTAAAATAACCAAAAAAACCAAAAATATGCCATGCAATCATTTTTATTAATTAATTTAATTAACTAATTAATTGCATATTTAATTTAGAAAACTTATTTCTTTTATTAAAAACAACAAAAAAACAATTTCTTTCTCTTAATTAGGTTAGAAGAGTCAAAACCCTAATTTCTCGTCGATCTAATTTTCCTCGCGCGCTTTATTATTATTTTTATCTATATTGATGTAACTGCCTACAGTTTGTAATAGTTAAATTAGGACTTTATTTCCATTTATTGCTTTATTTTCAAAGGGTTTGTTTTTGGCTATGTAAATACCTGAAGCCTTATAATAACGTAGCTTAATTTCCGCACTTTAAATTCCTCAAATTATTAACTGTTAGATGTATGATATTAGGATGCATGACCAGAATGTATGATTAATTTTAAAACAGTTAGATCACCCTAAATGTGCAAAGATAAATAAACTGAAATTGAATCACTCGCACATGCGCACTCTTAGGGCACACTCCCACTTGGTTGCCTTCGGTAAACGATCATTGAGTATAGGATGCTTTAGTGGTCGTCCTTTTGTCTAAACAAAGATCAAAGTCCCGATTCGAAAAAGTTGTCTCAGAATGGTTGCCTCGGAATTGTTGCCTCGAATAATTGATCTAAGACATTAGGGTTACTACTAAGATGTCCTAACATTGCTTTAGTGACCGTACGTCCCTTTCGAATTGACCCTCAAAACTCCAACGACGGTGCTACCTACTCACTAATAGTGGGATAACATTGTCTAAAGGAAACAAGCATAGAACGATTCTTTTTTTCGAGTAGGTAGATTAGCTCTTAAGTACTTGCTCAATCAAAACAAATTTTCACACTTACACTCCTTTACAAACAAAGTTTTCAAAAACACTTCATTACACTCTTGAAGACAGAAGCAAGAGCTAAATCGAAGTTAAAACAAAACTTTTCAAAGCACACAAACACAAAGAAAACAATTTTGAAAATGATGAGCAAGTACCTAAGAGCCCGTAGATAACTACGGATAGAAAGGGTGCTAATACCTTCCCTTTCTATAATCTACCGCCCGTACTCAGAAATATCTCGAAAAAGGAATTTTTCTGTGCTTTTTTCCTTTCCTTGTTGGATAAAATAAAAGTCGGTGGCGACTCTTGCTTACCGCAACATTTTGCGAACATAAACGCAAAACGTAAACCAGCAATTCCTTAAAAAAAAGAAGGGGAAACACGTCCCGGTTCTGGCCACCGTATCACAGAACTGGCAACTCTTCTAGGGACTAAATAAGTGGGGTGTACCTTAGGATTAGTTCATCATTTTGTTTTCAATTGTTTGATTTGTTTGTTTTATTTTTGTGGGATTTGTATCGGAGTTACTGTAGATCCTAACCCGGATCTGGGGATACCTTTTAGGTAAGTAGCAATAGACTGTGAGGGAATTGTACGGCGTAGACCGATACTGTTGAAGCAGTAGCTACGTTGGTGTGACACATTAGTTGGTACCGATATCCCTTGTGGAGGAACAAGGGGAGTATGGGGCTGCTAATGGGTCATTAAGCATCAACTGACCTTAGAACCTATAATTGAACAACTTGGCCATAGAAAAGTAGCAGTATGCTACACTCATTGAGACCATACTCTCGAGATGGTTCTGGTCGCGAGAAAAGATTGCGTGTCTGGAATTATGACCGATGGAGGATGGTCAGTGATATTGAGAACCTCTAGAACCCGGTTACTATTACTAGGACAGGTTGAACCAACTAAACTGCAAGAGGGTAATACCTAAACTCCACGCCATCCTTAAATTTAAGGGCTATTGTGTGACTTGTTTGCCCTTACTATGTTTGCTATCTGTGATACCTGTGGTGTGTTTTTATCATGACATCATGCATCATGACATCGCATGCATATTTCATTAGACTAACCATTTCAAAGACCAAGGGGATTCATCTTTGTTCTGTTTTGCAGATCATGGCCTCTATGCGCATAAATACTATTCGAGTCAGTTTCGTGCAAATCCTTGCTCATCTCAGAGAGTTGGTTTCAAAGGTTCCTGATACTTCTTACTTTGTTAGAAGACATGGCCACCTCCTTAGCCTGATCACTTCAATGTTGGATGAGCAAATGATGAGTGTCCTGTTCCAGTTCTTTGACCCGTTGCATCACTGTTTCACCTTTCCGGACTATCAGCTGGTCCCTACTTTGGAGGAGTTTTCTGATTTACTTGGCATATCTATTTTAGAGAAGACACCCTTTACAGGTTTAGAGATAGCTCCTAGTCCATAGGATATTGCTTCAGCCCTACATCTAACAAAGGCTGATGTAGTGTCTAACTGGGAGATTCAGAGTGGGGTTAAAGGTTTCTTGGCTAAGTTCTTGATCGATCAAGCTCAATAGTTCTGGGACAACTTAGACTTTCAAGCTTTTGAAGACATCCTGGCTCTCCTCATCTACGGCTTGGTCCTGTTCCCGAACCCAGATACCTTCATAGATGTGAACACAGTCAAGATCTTCATGTCTCGTAACCCAGTGCCTACTCTCTTAGGTGACATTCTACATGCCCTCTATACCCGTACTGTTCGGAGAAGGGGAACCCTCATGTGTTGTGCACCGTTGCTGGCGAGATGGTTTATTTCTCACCTCCCCAAATATGTATTGAAGAATGAGGAAGGTATGGGTTGGGCTTACAGGATCATGTCCCTTACTCATATGGACATCCTTTGGAGTACTAAAGATATGGAAAAGGTAGCTGTCATTGATCGGTGTGGGGAATACCCCAATGTTCCATTGCTTGGAATTAGAGGAGGAATAACCTATAATCCTTGTTTGGCCTTACGACAGTTTGGACGAGCTCGGAGGGACGATCCTCATGAGCTGCTGCTTACAGGAATTGTCTTTGACTTCAAGGGGGATGTTGAGGGACATCGCCGCAGGTTTATACGAGCTTGGGACAGGGTTAACAGGTCTGATCCACATGAGCTAAGAATGAAGACTTCTCTCCCGATGCAACTGTACCTCCAGTGGGTTTGAGCCAGTGCTCAAAAGCTGGGGATGCCATATGAATCCATTTTGCCGGTGATTGTAGAGCATGCTGATGAAGAAGGGGTTCCTTATACGGTCATCCATCCATATACGCCTACTGATATTGGGGCATTAAAGAGGTCTTGGATCCAGTTAAGGGAAGAAAGGGATACCTACAGAGAGAAGTATCATGAGAAGGAAAGGAAGATCCTGAAGCTTACAAGGCAGCTTGAGAACGAGAGGACAATCAACGATTATGTCAGCACGAAAGGAAAACGACCATGGGAATTCTGATGTCTTTTACTATTTCTAGTTTAGATTTGCTTTTCAGTATTTCTTTTGTAACGCCTTAAGGGCATTTGTTAAACATTGTTTCAAGTTTTAATCTAATAAAGTGTGTTTTATTTTGGTTTACAAATCTGAATCTCCCTAAGTCTTTGAAATCATTTCATACGCATTCCACTCCTATGCACCTCATCACAGGTACCCTTACAGGTTTCTCATCTTCTTCGTTGTTTATTTCAGCAACCATGTCTTCTGAAACACCTACTGATCAAGCCATCAAGGCTCTGCAAGCTCAGTTCCAGGAGATGTTCTTAAACTTGGCCAAGAGTCAACAAGATTTGAAGACTCTTATCTTGAAGGACAAGAAGAAGAAGAAGAAGGTGGTCCTCTTGAATATGGGTCACAGATTTGGGAATAGGTTGCGAGAAGAAGTTGATTTGTCCCACTCATCTGGAGGAGGAGAGAATCAAGAAGAAAGGAAGGCTCCTAGCCCTGTTGTTTATGACAATGACATTGACTTTGATGAAGACCAGTATCCTCCTGCTGAGATTAAATATAAGCAACTTGAAGACCGGTTGAGCACAATGGATATCCAGAAGATACTGTTGGCTGAAGATTTTGATGATATTATTATAAGCAAAGTAAATTGGACGTTTCGATTGAAATGAAGCAAAATGTCATGTTTCGAAATGATAGAAGCAGTGTTTCGAATGGGCATATCAAAGTTTGGGGTTTCGAGTGACAGTTATGAGAATATATTCAAAGAGGTCTCGAAATGATAACAAGGCTGTGTCTAAGAAATGCGTTCGAAGCGAAGAAATGTCAAAACATTTGAAATTCAAATGCAAGCGGGATGTTCGAAATTTGAAATATATGCGCTGGAGCATTCGAAGACGCGTGGAAGCAAGAGAGAGGCATTGCTCTGCATGTTCTGAACGTGGCAGAATCTTATAGCAAGACCGTTATGGTCGAAGTAGTATAAATAGAAGTCTTAGCATTAGGATTTCGTGTGTCATATCTATTGTACAAAAAACTCAGTAAACATTCAAATTACCACATGGCTAGGGAAACGAATGCACGAGCAATGTACGTATGATAACACCAAGTTGTTTATGATTTAATAAAAACACTTTATCATTTCCAGTACTTTCCTTTATCTTCATGTCAATACCATTCACAAGCTTTTGCATTTAAAATGTTTTCATTCGAAGTCTTTTTACTGATGCCTTACATTTAAATGCTTTCTCCTCACTTCAAATACTTTACATTTCAGAAACTGTTGTACATTTCATGCCTTTATCTTTAAGCTTTTATCATTCGAACACCTTTTTCACTTAAAGTCATTTTACTGTTTTTCTTGCATTTAAACGCTTTCTTCATATTTCGAATCTTTTACATTCCAGAGAATCTTTTACATGTTTTTATGCTTCGAAGTCATTTACATGTTTTTATGCAGTTTTTACATGTCTTCACAATTTAATTTTATTCATGCAATTTGGTTTCGCGCACATTTACTTGATCACGCCTTTAGATTTTAATAGAGTAATCGAAGTAAGTTAAGCACCTACACAACATTCCAAATACCAACCATGAATACCAGTTCTATCATGAGAGTTACCCTAATGACCAATACATCCTAGGATCAATCTAGTCGATCCTGCGAGTTACCAGAGAGATTGAATAACAGTCAGTAAGATTATTCGATAGTTTGGAGGACTAGCGGTTGTTTACCAGAAATCACTGTAAACAAATTGGCACACCTGATGGGACCAGTAATTGGAAATTACGGAACTTAGAACAAAATAGAAATTGTTGAGACTTAACCATTGTAAAAATACCCTCTGAGTGATAAGTTTGTTGTTTTATGAACCTAAGAAGTGGTAAAATAACCAACAACAACCAACCCTTATCCAGAAGAAAACGTTTGAAAAAGATGTCTAATTCTGACAATCAACAAGGGGAACAAAATGCCCCACATACAACAGGCACTAATATGTCCGCTTCGATGGGAACATCTAATGTGATCCCTTCGAATGCACAGTCTGTTGCATCCTCTACCAGTAATATAGCCACTAATGGAATAAGTGGCATATCAACTAATAGTTCGATCCTAGGAAATACTGGAACCATTGGTTATCCTGGGGGATTCGTCCCACCATCAGGGACACAAACCCATTTCGCCACCCCACTAACTAGACCACCCGGTTTCGATGGTAATAGAACCAGAAATTCCTCTTATGGAATGCCAACATCCTTTATGGCAGGCTTACATAATTCCACATCGAATTCATCACCACAATTAGGGTCTGGGTCTGGGGCAAATCAGTTTATGACAAATAACCAAGGGTCAGTGGGTTATAGCGCAATGCCTATTTTAACCACAGAAAACCAGTTGGCTTTTAGGCAATTGATGGATGACAATAACCATAATATGATAGGGGTATTAGCACAAACTATGCAGGAAATATTTGCCCCAATAGTGCAGAATGTGACTGTAACAAACAGAGAAAACGCAGATAACATGAGTTGAATAGCAGATTTCTTTGCTCCCCCAGAGAGGCGTAGGCAGAATCAGGTGGGAGTTCGAGCGAACGTACCTATTATGGAACAAGTTGCTAACGACCCAACCTATAGACCACCCAGAGAAGAAGTTAACTTGGGGGCAAGGGCACCAAGGTTAGAAGCTCCAATGATCCAAGGCCCACAAAGAGAAATTATGGAACCAGGGGCAAGGATCAAAAGGCTGGAAGTCCCAGAGTTTCGAGAAGAACAACCTAGAGGGGTTGTTATGGTGGGTCGAAATCAAGATGCTGATGCAGTCGTTCATAGAATTCGAAACGATAACATCTTGGCAGAAAATAATTTAACCACCATGATATAAAGAGTCATGGCCCAGAATGGCCTCAACACAGGAATTAGAAGGCCAAATTATGCTTCCCCTATATTAGATTACATAATGCATACTGATTTACTAAGGGGATATAAAGTCCCTAAGTTTACAAAGTTTGCTGGGGATACCAATGAGTCAACAGTCGAACATATAGCCAAATATCTAATTGAAGCAGGAGATATAGCCAATAATGAAGACCTCTGGATCAAATATTTCCCAAGTTCCCTGACTAAAAACGCCTTCACATGGTTCACCACTTTGCCTCCTGGGTCCATTGATACTTGGGCTCTTTTGGAGAGATTATTCCATGAACAGTTCTACATGGACAGTCAAAAATAAGTTTGAAGGAATTAGCCAGTGTCAAGAGAAAGTTCACTGAACCCATAGATGATTATCTGAATAGATTCAGGCTTTTGAAATCCAGATGTTACACAGTAGTGCCTGAACATGAGTTAGTCGAAATGGCCGCTGGTGGCTTGGATTACACTATTCGAAAGAAACTAGACACTCAATATTTGAGGGATATGGCTCAGTTAGCCGATAGGGTTCGACAGGTCGAAAGGCTAAAGGCCGAAAAGGCCAGAGTCTTTAAAAATAACAAGAAGGAAAGGATCTCCTATGTTGGAACTGAGGAAGCAGAAGATTATCCTGAATTCGAATTCGAAGAGGTCGAAATCGACCTCGCTGAATTAAAACAGGCACCACCCTACTCCTGCAAATTATTAGTTCCCACAAAAGGGAAAGAAATTGTTGAAAAATGAGAAAAGTCACAAATTCCCAAAGAAGGTTTATACCTTTGATGTCACTAAATGTGACGAGATTTTTGATTTACTTGTCAAAGATGGCCAACTCATTGTGCCATCAAATGTCAAAATACCTCCTTTAGATCAAAGAAAGAAAAGAGGATTTTGCAAATATCATAGTTTCCTAGGCCACAAAACCTCACAGTGTTTTCTTTTCAGGGACCTAATTCAGAATGCAATTAAAGATGGCAGACTGAAGTTTGCTGATAAAGCAAAAATGAAAGTGGACGAAGATCCTCTGGACGTCGCAGACACCAATTACTCCGAGCCTGCATGTGTTGGAGAGATTAACATGGTGGAAGCTGACCAAAGTGATGCCCCAATAGGAGAGAAAGGTACTGAAAACGAAAGATGGGTGATAGTCGAAGTCAATGAGGAGGTCACTGAAGACGTCCACAAGAAACCAGAGACTTCGATTGAAATAGCACCTTTAGCTGTTGCAAAAGAAATCCAGGCTACTGAAGGCCAGGGAAACCAAAACCAAGAATTGACACTGGTCACTGAAGGCCTGAGGCTGGAATTGGAGAAAATCCAAATCACGAAGCCAACCTCCCCTCAGAAAGAAATATGGGACACTTTAGGGGAACCCAGTGGAAAATTTGACTATTTGGTCAAATATTCTGCCCCAGAGAGTTCAAAGGTCCACATTGAAGATATAAAGCCCACAGGATGGGGAGATGACGAAGCTAAGGGGGAGGATGTTGAGGTAAACATGGTGGACATGGAGAGGCCTCGCTCTGAGATGGAGGAGGTAGAAAGATACTTAGAAAAAGAGAAGTATAAAATGGAGGATAATCATGCTGGAGATGCTAGTCTCAAGGATTACCTCATGATGTGCCACAAAGGAGATACAGGAATGATACTATGCCCTAGGTGCAACATCCTCTACAATCAGAGAATCGCTGCGAACTTCGAAAGGGTACAGAGGGCGCGAACTGGAAATAACTGGCGCCAGGATAACTAGCTATTCAGGTGTTATCCTAAGGCTGGAGAAAGTTTGCTGGAATTTGTGTTTCGCTGCTACAAAGGGGCAACCAAGTGCTTGATATGCCCAAGGTGTTCTGTTGTGTATGATCAAAGCATGGCCAGAGCCTTCGAAACAATTCCCTTCGCTCCTTGCTGGAACCATCAAGAAACTGTTCAGACGGGCCCACGTTTCGATAGCAAATACAAATAACGAAGGCCTGATAGTCCTCATCCCAAGGGTGCTCGAAGAGTGACGTTCAAACTCCCTGCTGAAGTGCCAACAGACAGATGGCTGCAAGTCAGAAATGACAAAGGCAAAGACAGATGGAGAAACACCGAACGAAACGCACGCCATGCTATGACATACAGAAGGAAATTCAACATAACAAAGAGGGAAGAGGTAAGATTAGAGAACTACAAAGGAAAAAACCCCATGTCAAGATCCCAGTGGCGAAGGCAACAGAGGATTCGAAAAGCTGAGAGGGAAGCTATGGCAAATAAAGGGGCAACTTCAACAAAGAACCAAGGTGAATCTAGCACCAACAAACCCACACCAAAAAATCAAACTGAAGACAAACCCCCAGTTAACAGGAGGCTCTTTTCTGAAGTGCAACTAGATGAACCAAAGGAATACACTCCAGGTCTAGAAGAGGACGAAGATATGATAACAGATAACTTCGAGTCAGAGGGGGAGTCTTCGTTCAACCTACATTGCAACATGGTATCTGTGCTTCCCTGTGAATTTGGACAGGAAACTGAAGTTGATGAATATGAGGAAGAAGATACCATAGACCTGATGAAGCATAGGCCTGTGTGCTACTATGTGATGGACAATGGGGCTGTCGAGGAGCAGAATGCGTTCTTCGAACGTCCAGAACCAGCTATGAAGAACCATCTTAAGCCACTATTTATTCGGGCAAAGGTTGGTGCCCATGGCGTGAATAAGGTTCTAGTGGATGGGGGTGCTGCAGTCAATTTAATACCCCACTTCATGCTGAAAAGGTTAGAAATACGCGAAGGAGACATCAAGCCCCACAACATGGTTCTGTCCAATTATGAAGGGAAAGTAGGCAAAACACTGGGGGTGGTTCAATTGGACTTGACAATAGGCTCAAGCTGTAGGCCCACCATGTTCATGGTGATCGAAGCCAAGGCCAACTACAACTTGTTGCTGGGAAGGGAGTGGATCCATGGCGTAGGGGCAGTTCCTTCGTCAATGCACCAGCGATTAGTTCTATGGAGAGAAGATGGGATCGTGGAAAACATTGAAGCAGACCAGAGTTACTTCATGTCAACAATCAATTTAGTTGACAAGAGGAATTATGACAAACATCTGGCAAAGATTGCTCCTTGTGTCCCAAATGATGAAATCAACGAAACCAGAAACGCCCACTACTATATGACCCTTCGCCATGATGGCCTATACTGGGATAGAAGAATAATCAGTGATGACGAAGGAGTCGAAAATACTATATAAAGACGGCTAGCAGGCTGGGACTTCGACAACCTTACTCATGACTGAGTCCTCCTTTTTCGAAAGGATTTCGGCCTATATGGCTGAGAACGAAGCAAAGGCGGCCTTAGAGGCTGAAATGAATAAACTGGATGTAAAGATGAACGAAATAAGTGGGGATGGCTCGAAAGGCTCACCCTTTAAAGAAATTGAGATAGATCAAAGGCTGGACGCCATCTATGATAAAGAACCCTTAGGCTTCGAAAGGGACCCCATAGATTCAGGTGCCAAAATGTTGGCACAGGATCCACTCGAAGAAGTGAACTTAGGGGATGAAAACATGAAAAGAATAACCTACATAAGTGCAAAACTTAGCCCAGGCCTCAAGCAGGAAGTGATCGAAGTCCTCAAGAAAAACAAAGATTGCTTCGCATGGGATTATGACGAAATGCCTGGTTTAAAGAGGGAGTTAGTCGAACACAGACTCCCAATCAAGGATGGCAAGAAGCCCATCAAGCAAACTCCTAGAATATTTGCACCAGCGGTTCTCACGAAGATTAAAGCTGAGATCGAAAGGTTGCTGCGTTGCAGATTCATCAGAACCACAAGGTATGTCGAATGGTTAGCAAATATAGTACCTGTTATTAAGAAAAACGGTTCTTTGAGAATCTGCATAGATTTTAGGGATTTAAACACTGTAACCCCTAAGGATGAGTACTCCATGCCTGTGGCAGAAATGCTAGTAGACTCTGCTGCAGGGTTCAAATATTTGAGTATGTTAGATGGATACTCGGGGTATAATCAGATTTTTATTGTTGAAGAAGATGTTGCCAAGACAGCATTTTGTTGCCCAGGAGCCTTAGGCACCTACGAATGGGTGGTGATGCCTTTTGGTTTAAAGAACGCTGGGGCAACTTATCAAAGGGCAATGAATTCGATTTTCCATGATTTCATTGAAACCTTTATGCAGGTGTATATTGATGATATAGTCATCAAATCTATATCTGCAGAAACACATTTGCATCATTTGAGCCAATCATTCGAACGAATGAGAAAACATGGCTTAAAGATGAATCCCCTTAAATGTGCATTTTTTGTGCAGGCTGGAGATTTCCTTGGCTTTGTGGTTCACAAGAAAGGAATTGAGATCAACCAGAACAAAACCAAAGCCATAATGGAGACGAAAGCACCTACGTCAAAAAGGGAGTTGCAATCTTTGCTAGGGAAGATTAACTTTCTCAGAAGGTTCATTTCGAATCTGAGTGGAAGAACCCAAGCTTTCTCTCTGTTGCTTCGTTTAAAGCAAGGTCAAGCCTTCGAATGGAACGAAGTCCACCAAGAGGCATTTGACAAGATAAAAAGATACCTTTCTCAGCCTCCAATCTTGTCTCCACCTTCATGGGGAAAGCCTATGAGATTTTACATATCTGCCTCTGAAGTTAGTATAGGTAGTATGTTAGCACAAGAAGATAGCAATGGCATCGAAAGAGCCATATACTATTTAAGTAGAGTATTGAATGATGCAGAGACCAGATATAGAAATTTAGAAAAGCTATGTCTCTGTTTGTACTTTTCTTGTATGAAACTCAAGTATTATATAAAGCCTGTTGATGTTTATGTTTCATCTCATTTCGATGTCATTAAACACATGCTTTCGAAACCAATAATGCATAGCAGAGTTGGTAAATGGGCTTTAGCCTTAACAGAATATTCTTTGACTTTAATGCCTTTAAAAGCTATGAAAGGCCAAGTGATTTCTGATTTCATTATGGACCATTCACTGGTTGAGCAGACTGTCATGAGTTACGTCGAAATGCAACCATGGAAATTATACTTTGATGGTTCGACCCACAGGAATGGAAGTGGTGTTGGAGTCCTTCTAATTTCTCCTGAAGGAATACCAACAAAATTCAAGTATAAGTTAGATGGTCCTCGTTTCTTGAACAACGAAGCTGAGTCTGAAGCGCTTATTGTTGGACTTGAAGCTTTGTTGGAATTGGGGGAAACTAGAGTCGAAATTAAAGGAGACTCAGAATTGGTGGTCAAGCAAATAACAAAGGAGTATAAATGCATAAAGGAAAACCTGATGATATACTTCGTCATAGTTAACAGGCTACTTAGGAAGTTTGAATATATGGATATTCAACATATACCAAGAATAGAAAACCAAGAAGCAAATGACTTAGCACAGTTGGCTTCAGGTTATAAAGTTTCTGCCAAAAACTTTGAGGATTTAGTTGAATTAAGGGGTAGAGTTATGGCTACTAGATTCACACCATCAGATCTAGAGAGTATGAAATTGGGTTATGCTGAGAAACGGGGATTCGAAATATTAGCCATAAACACTTTATCAGATGCAGACTGGCGAAGTCCACTGGTGAGTTATTTGACAAACCCAACTCTGAATGTTGATAGGAAGACAAAATATAGAGCATTATCATATGTCCTCGTGGGGAACGAATTGTTCAAAAAGACCCAAGAGGGCGTATTATTGAAGTGCCTAGGAGAAAGTGAGGCATACTTAGCATTGTCAGAAGTCCACAATGGGGCATGTGGGGCACATCAAGCAGGTCATAAAATGAAATGGTTGTTGTTTCGATATGGCATGTATTGGCCCAGCATGCTCAAAGATTGTATAGACTTTGCTAAAGGATGTGAGGAATGTCAGAAACATGCAGGGATTCAACATGCCCCTGCAAGTGAGTTGCATTCAATCATAAAACCATGGCCATTTAGAGGATGGGCATTGGATTTAATAGGAGAAATAAATCCTGCTTCGTCTAAAGGACAAAAATATATCTTGGTAGGAATAGATTATTTTACCAAGTGGATCGAAGCAATACCATTAATAGTTGCTGATCAAGAGGCAATTATTGAATTTATTCAGAAACAAATTATCTATAGGTTCGGATTTCCAGAGAGCATAACCACAGACCAAGGCTCTGTGTTTACTGGTAGAAAAATGCAAGAATTTTCCCAAGAAATGGGGTTTAGATTACTAACATCAACGCCATATTATGCTCAAGCAAATGGTCAAGTCGAAGCAGCTAATAAAGTGATAATAGGGTTAATCAAGAAACATATTGGTAAAAAGCCAAGGAACTGGCACAAAACTTTGGACCAAATACTATGGGCCTGTAGAACATCTCCTAAGGAAGCTACTAACACCACGCCTTTCCAACTCACATTTGGTCATGATGCAGTGCTGCCAGTAGAAATTCATTTGCAATCAGTTCGAATTCAAAGACAAAACGAAATTCCAGCTGCATTATATTGGGAGATGATGATGAATGAGTTAGTTGAGTTGGACGAAGTTAGATTACATGCATTGGAAATCTTGATGAGACAAAAAGAAAGAGTGGCCAGGACATATAACAAAAGGGTGAAAAGAAAGGCATTCATTATTAATGACTTAGTCTGGAAAGTCATATTGCCCATGGACAAGAAAAATAAAACGTTAGGTAAATGGTCACCTCATTGGGAAGGGCCTTTTCGAATACTAAAGGTATTCTCAAACAATGCATATGAAATCGAAGAGCTGATGGAGGATAAACGTATCCTAAAGGTTAATGGGAAATATTTAAAGAAATATAAGCCACACCTGCAGGAGATTCAAATAGTAACAACGTAATCAGAATATCATAAAAATGCCAAAATGGCAATATGGGTTTGCCAAAATGGCGTTGTTCAAAGATTACATACAAAAAACCAAATTTTAATCAAATCAACACTAAGATCTAGAAATAGGAATTATTCTTCAATCTGTTGAAGGTACTTCGAAAAGATTCAAGTCTCTGTTGAGCAAAACGTCTGGCTCCCTCCAAGGTTGCCACTTCTCCTTTGAGTTGTTCTGCAGTTTCCATTTCTGCAAGCCCCTTGTTGAGGAGCTCTTCGAATTGGTTACCAGCAGTATTGGTTTCGTAGGCTAATTGTTGTTCTCTAGCCTCTTTAACCTTCTGTTGAAGTTCCTGAATTTGCCTTTCCCAAAGAAGGATGGACTCAGCTCGAGCCTCATAATCAGTTTTTGCTTGCTTTAGATGCATGGCTTGATCCTCAGCTTCTTGAGAGAGTTTCGAAGCATGTTCATAAGCAGCATCCATTGCAGTGCGTTTTTCTTGAACCTTTCTGGCAGCAAATTCATCTTGGAGAAGGTACCCAGTCACGTTGTCCAGCAAAGATTGAAGATCGAACAAGATAGTGCTAACTGGCAAGGAGCAGGTAGCAAGGTTGAATTTTGTAAGCAACTCCTTCATAGTGTAGCAAGCAGTGCTATCCTGTTTGAGCACTTCGAATAAATCCACATCAAGAATTGTTCTCCTGATCCTGTTAAGAAGTACAATTCTTTCATCTGTGGGCAGCGGATGGCTAGTCGAACTTGCGCCAGCCCTAGCAGGTGGAATATCCCTTTGAGCCAGCTTCGCCTTCATGTATCCAATAGGGTCATTTCGTCTCAGGAGAGCAAGCTCCTCTTCAGTCATTCGGGACAAAGACGGTTGAGGGAGTTCCACACGCAGGGGAGTCACGTCCATTTCGACTTCCATGGGTTTATTGGTTGCGTTACCATCCCCTTCATTCGTTTCGTGCTCATTATCTTCTTCATCATCATCCAAATCCACCACTTCGATATCTTCGTCTTCGCTGCTATTTGCATTGGACTCTGTCCCAACAGTCGAACCATCATTGGCATCTCCTTCCTCAGACCCTTCTTCTGCAGATTCTTCGTTTCTTTGATCAGAATCGGCTTTCTCTCCTTCAGCGTGAGTGTCCTTTGGGTCCTCTTGAAGGGTTTCAAGAGGGGACTTTTGAAGAGAAGTTCTTTGAGAAGCCTCTGCAGATTCATGAGGTGTTGCTTCATTTGTTTCTTTTAGAGGAGGAGAAGTACTCTAATCATCTTGTTGCTCAGAAGCCCCAGCCAGAACCGCCATATTGGAGGAACCTTTGTTCTGTACAAGGTTGCTGGAATCTCCTTGAGGAGAAGAGTTGATCGGAGCAGCAGCTTTTGATGGTGAAGTCGAAGTGGTAAGAGCCGGATTCGAAATGTCCCGCAGAGGCAAAAGAATATCAAAAGCATGTACCAAGGTAATGAATAATTATTTTGTCAAAGATTTAAAGTTCTATTTACCCGTGGACTCTCAGAAGAGAGGTTGCTAGCTATGCGTTCCAACATTACGTTGGAGGTCGAAGGTGGAATTTTGGATTCAGGTGAGGGAGCAGCATCCCTGGAATCGAGTCCAGAGACACTAGTGGGTACAACACTTTTTGAAATATCCTTCTTCTGCTTCTTCTTCAAAGCAGCTGGTAAATTTCCTCCAGCCTTGAGGTCTTCCCCATTAGTGTTTGTTTTTCGCTTCTTTGGAGTGGTGGGCGGAAGTTTGTTGGTCTGAAAAGATTTAAACAATAAGTTAGATGCAAGTCATGAAGCATTAGTGTATTCGAAACATCAAGGCTAAGTGATTACCTGTGGAGTTGGAACACTGGTTATTACTGGTGTTGTTGTTGTTGTTGTTGTTGCAGCAATTGTTGTTGGTTCGGATGGAGTCACATTGTCAATGGTTTCGATAGAGGCTTGAGAGGCGCTCCCTTCTTTTGACTTTGAAGCAGCAGTCTTTATCCTGATGGCTGAAAATCGAAACAATTAAGGCAAAAGTTAAAGATATAGAAAATGAGAAACGTTTGGCATTTTCCCAAGCATTCGCACCTGTGCCTTGATCAGATTTAATCGACATGGCAGAAAGGTCATAGCGAAGATGTCCTGGGAAATCGTGGAGCCAGTGTCGAGCCCACGTCACAGTCTCGGATGGCTTTGGTTTCTTTTGAAGAAATTTGAACATTTCTTTGCAAGTGAACCACCAAGGGTATGGAGGAAACCAAGCCAGAGCCAGTTCTGAGGTAGGTAATCTAGGAAATTTAGGTGGATGCATTTCGAATGCCAACCTATACCTATCCTCAGGTGACAACCCTGAAGGAAGTTTTAACTTAGAAACTTTTTCTTTGAATTTTTCCTTCAAGGTCTCAGCCGCTTGATGCACAGTGGATTCCAAGTGTGTGGGATCATAAGTAGTTTCGAAATAATTTTGAAAAGCTTTAATCTCTTTGGCATGAGTGAACATACCTTTCTTGGATGGTACCTGCACATCGAATGCATCAGTTAGTTTCTGCTGAATAGTAAGAGTATCAAACATATAAGTCTGATAGAACTTTGTCCACCATTTCAGAAACCCCTTTGCTGTAAGGTGTGTAGGTTCGAAAGTTATTAGTTCAAAATGGGCGAAGCCTTGGTATTGTTCCTGCTGTAGTTTGGCTTCTCTTGCCTTGAAGGTTCTCCCAGAGGTGATGGCATTTTCCATTTGGAATAGGGGTTCAGGAATTAGCTGGCACAAGCCAAATTGTCTCGAAACGAAGTTGGGTTGATAAGCAAAAAGAAAATTTTGATTCTTAGCAGGAGTAATTCTTGAAGAGATTAGTCTGGGTAGCAAAAAGGCTCTCCATACATCTTGAATTTCTTTGCTTTTGACAGCTTCTGAGAGAGCCATGGTGAACCATGAAGGTCCATGAGTCCTTGAAGCAAAAGGAGCCATGGTCTCTTCGAATTTATGCCTCTTGGAGAAAATCATGATATATTTTGAGAAGAGAACTTTGAAATCATCCTTATCATCGTTTGGGGTAAGTCTTCGTAGCCTAGTGCCTTCGATAATTTTATCCACTATTTCTGGGTCTTGTTCAGCAATAGTGTTGGCAGTTGATAATGAAGGTTCGAACATGGCATTTAGCCATAACTGAAGTAACCAGAAAGGGCCAGCTAGCAGGATATTCTTGGAGGTGTGAGATTTTAGACTCGAAACAGCTGACCTTAGACTTTCATAAAGATCAACTAATAGCAGTTCGCTTAAGCACACCCTCCGATTCTCATGCAAATCTCTAGCTAGAGGAATAAACCTACTGGCTACCTGTAGGGATCTGCTGCAAAAGACATACCTTGACAACCATAAAGTAAGGAAAGCAATGTGTTCTACATCCGACACACTGTCACCTTCAGTATGATAGTGGCTGATAAACTTTGAAAAGCTTTCTAGCTTGACTTCGAAGTCAATGATACTCGAATGCTCTTCGTTGTCAGGAATATAGGTTTCTCCTATTGGTGATAATCCCGTTATGGCTGCTATGTCAAAAAAGGTAGGTGTAATCATTCCACCAGGGAGATGGAAAGTATTGTAAGTACTGTCCCATAAATATAGGGACGCGAATAACAATGGGTGGCTATAAGTAAAACCTGGTTTCGACAGTTTAATCAAGTTGTAGATACCTAATTCTTCCCATTGTTGGGATTTTTTAGCTTCTACCTTATTAAACCAGTTATGATAAGCTGTGTCGGAGGTGGGGCAAGATCGAAACAGTTTGAAGTTACTCTTTACATAATCTAGTACAAAAGGGTCCTTAGGAGGAACGATTGGATTTTCTACGGTGTTTGAATCAGAAGACTCTATTGTCTTAGGGGCATCCATTTTATTGAACAGAGGTTTGAAATTGTAACAAACTGGGAAAATTTTTCTGGTGTCTTTTAAAATTTCAAAAACTGTAAGAGGGCCCATTAAAGCTAACCTCTTGCCAGCAGCGTTAGTAGGAATTAGTACCTGGGATGCATAAAGCATTTCTTTCTCTTTTGAGATCATCTGGGGAACAAGAACAGATTGACCTTGGTAGGTGCCAACCTTGCTTTCCATTGTGGTTCCTGTGGTCTTTCCTTTATTTTTGGAAGCCTTTTTTAGTTGAGATGAAGTTGAAGAAGACATTGTTGGAAGAATGTTGGAAGTTTAGGGTTTCGGTGAGAAAAGATGGAGAAAAGATTCAGAAAGTGGGAAGAAAAGAAAAGACTAAGTTGATGGGTTTTTATAATATGGAAGTTTAAGCATCCACTGAGTAAGGTTGTGATACGTGGTAATCGTGGGTTGGTTTGATGAAGAGGTGGCGTAAAGTTAACATTGGTAATAGACGTGATTAAAGATAATCATTGGTTTGTAACTGCACCATGCTGTGAAATGGTTCAAGGCGGTTAAGGAATCTGAAAATCGTTGTGATTGACGTGACTGGAGTCATATGCAATAAATGTTACGATGATTCGAAGGTCACATCAAAATCTTGTGTATATGTTTAAAATAAGTATTTCTCAAAGGAATCGAAATACATGTTTTAAAGGGGCATTTTGTTGGCTGAAGATTTTGATGATATTATTAGAAGCAAAGTAAATTGGACGTTTCGATTGAAATGAAGCAAAATGTCATGTTTCGAAATGATAGAAGCAGTGTTTCGAATGGGCATATCAAAGTTTGGGGTTTCGAGTGACAGTTATGAGAATATATTCAAAGAGGTCTCGAAATGATAACAAGGCTGTGTCTAAGAAATGCGTTCGAAGCGAAGAAATGGCAAAACATTTGAAATTCAAATGCAAGCGGGATGTTCGAAATTTGAAATATATGCGCTGGAGCATTCGAAGACGCGTGGAAGCAAGAGAGAGGCATTGCTCTGCATGTTCTGAACGTGGCAGAATCTTATAGCAAGACCGTTATGGTCGAAGTAGTATAAATAGAAGTCTTAGCATTAGGATTTCGTGTGTCATATCTATTGTACAAAAAACTCAGTAAACATTCAAATTACCACATGGCTAGGGAAACGAATGCACGAGCAATGTACGTATGATAACACCAAGTTGTTTATGATTTGATAAAAACTCTTTATCATTTCCAGTACTTTCCTTTATCTTCATGTCAATACCATTCATAAGCTTTTGCATTTAAAATGTTTTCATTCGAAGTCTTTTTACTGATGCCGTACATTTAAATGCTTTCTCCTCACTTCAAATACTTTACATTTCAGAAACTGTTGTACATTTCATGCCTTTATCTTTAAGCTTTTATCATTCGAACACCTTTTTCACTTAAAGTCATTTTACTATTTTTCTTGCATTTAAACGCTTTCTTCATATTTAGAATCTTTTACATTCCAGAGAATCTTTTACATGTTTTTATGCTTCGAAGTCATTTACATGTTTTTATGCAGTTTTTACATGTCTTCACAATTTAACTTTATTCATGCAATTTGGTTTCGCGCACATTTACTTGATCATGCCTTTAGATTTTAATAGAGTAATCGAAGTAAGTTAAGCACCTATACAACATTCCAAATACCAACCATGAATACCAGTTCTATCATGAGAGTTACCCTAATGACCAATACATCCTAGGATCAATCTAGTCGATCCTGCGAGTTACCAGAGAGATTGAATAACAGTCAGTAAGATTATTCGATAGTTTGGAGGACTAGCGGTTGTTTACCAGAAATCACTGTAAACAGATACCTGGGTTGGACTTCGAAGATTTGGGTTTGGCATCTGGGGTGGTGATCCCACACAAGTTTAAAGCTTCTGTCTTTACTAAGTATGATGAGGTCTCATGCCCAAAGTTACACCTCCGCTCGTATGTCATAAATATTCAACCATATACTGCTGATAGGAACCTTTGGGTTCATTTCTTTCAAGATAGTATGTCAGGGACTCAACTTGAATGGTTCTATCAACTAGAAGGAGCTAATGTCCGCAACTGGGAGGACCTTGCTGCCGCTTTTTACAAGCAATACCAGTATAATGCCGACCTTGCTCCCACGCGTACTCAACTTCAGGGTATGTCTATGGGTGCGAGCGAAGGTTTTAAGGACTATGCTCAGAAGTAGAGAGATCTTGCTGGAAGAGTACAACCCCCTCTGGCTGATAGGGAGTTGGTGGATATGTTTCTTGGGACTTTGTCTAGTCCGTACTTCAATCGTTTGATCGGTAGTTCATCGTCCGGGTTTACTGAATTGATTATGACTGGGGAGAGAGTTGAGGCCAGTATTAAAAGTGGCAAGATACAGAAAGGTGCTTCATCAAGTACAGAGAAGAAGCCTTTTAAGAAGGAAGCTAGTGCAGTTTACAGCTCGAGGAGCCAGAACCGACCTGAACGCCACCAAGCGGTTAATGCAGTAGTAATATCAAGACCCGCTGTTGCCCTACAACGCAACAATCAGTAAAGAGTAGAGAGACCGCAAAGGCAGTATACTCGGCTCAATATGACTTTATCTCAAATTCTGCCACAACTGTTGAAAACCAACTTGGTGATTCTGAAGGAGGCTCCAAAGATTCCCAGTACTACTTCACCGCTGTATAATTCGAACGCCCGCTGTGCTTATCACTCCGATAGCCCGGGGTATGATACCAATAACTGTTGGGCTTTGAAGAATAAAGTGCAGGATCTGATAGATGCTAAGGAGATTGAGTTTGAAGCGCCAGAAAAGCCTAATGTCATGACTGCTCCTATGCCCAAGCATGGAGTAAATGTTGTGGATGATGATTCGTTTGTAACCTCTGTGGAAGACATTTCTACTCCGTTGTTGACCGTTAAGAAGAACTTATTGTTGGCCGGTTTATTTCCGAGCTGTGGCGAAGGTTGCCACCTATGTTCCATCCTACCTGCTGGTTGTCATTTGTTGAAATCAGGTGTTCAGCGCCTGATGGACAACAAAGAAATCCTATTCGAAAAAAAATTGGTTCCATTGATTCCTGTTGAAGATATTTCCATAATCATCATTTCCGCCAATTCTTCCAAGGCTTCCTCGAGAAAGCCTGTTAGAATTACATCTATTTCGAGAGTTGCTCCATTGATCATTACTATTCCTGGACCTATCCCTTACACGTCGGATAAGGCTGTCCCGTGGCACTATGGGGCCGATGTGTATTATCATGGGATTAAACAAGACTTGAAGGTTGAGGAGGCTGATACTGATGTCAGCAATATCGTCGGGTCTAGCAAGGTCACCTGCAGTGGAAGACTTTTCTCTCCTGAGATCTCCCCACCAACTATTCAGAAGCCAATTTCTATTACACCTGCCAGTACATCTGCTACTATCCCTGTTCATGTTCCAATCATTACCTCTGTCACCGAGTCATCTGACGCTCGGGGCAAAGGGATCACCGATAAGCCTGCCCGGACGGAGGCATCGAAGAAGATTACTGTTGAAACCTCTAGGCAGGAGATAGAGGAGATTTTGAAGATCATCAAGAAAAGCGACTACAACGTAGTCGAACAGCTGGGGAAAACCCCGTCAAAGATCTCCATGTTATCTTTATTGTTGTGCTCAGAAGCCCACGCGAAGGCTTTAATTGCTTTCTTGAAAACTGCGCATGTGCCGCAAGAGACCTCTGCTGATCAATTCAAAGACTGTGTGGCTAGTTTGACCGTTGACAACGGGTTGGGTTTCTCTGACACAGATCTGACTGCCAAAGGAAAGAATCACAATGACGCTCTGCATGTTTCGATCGAGTGCAGGGGCACTACTCTAGCCCACGTGCTGGTGGATATTGGGTCCTCATTAAATGTTTTATCCAAGAAAGCATTAGATCGGTTGGACTGTGAAGGGTTGGTACTGAAGCCAAGTAATATTATGGTTAGGGCCTTTGACGGATCCAAAAGGATGGTACATGGAGAGGTGGATGTTCCTGTTAAGGTTGGTTCCCAGACTTTCGCGTCTACATTCTATGTGATGGACATTCGACCATCTTATTCTTGTTTGCTGGGTCGCCCGTGGATCCATAAAGCTGGGGCAGTGACTTTTACGCTCCATCAGATGTTAAAGTATCCAGTGAAGGGGAAAATCGTTACAGTACGAGGAGAAGAGGAGTACATAGTGAGCCACCTTAACTCTTTTCGGTATGTGGAGATGGATGGGGAGTTCATTGAAACCTCGTGTCAAAACTTTGAAGAAGTCCCCCAGACTCCGGTGTCGACTGAAACTGTTGCTGAAGATCCTCCAATGAAGATGGCTTCCCTTAACGATGCCCAGGCTGTTATTGAAAAAGCTGGGTGTGCGAATTGGGGCCAACTCCCTGACTTTGCACACAAGACTGACAAGTTTGGTTTGGGTTTTACTGCAGAAGCTCAAAGGGTTGTTTAGCATGCGCGGATTGGAAGACCTCCCCTGCGTATCAGTAATCCGGAAGTGAATGCAATTGAAGATGATGATGAAGAATCTAAGTTTGACAGCTGGATTTACCCGACTACCGACGACAGATTAAGCAATTGGACGGCAAAGGGCTTCGTGCCTATTTCTTTTATTACACAGTAATAAGACTTTTGTTTTGAGTTTGTAACGGACAATTTAAAACTTTACGGCCCGGTGCCTTGCCCGAGACACCGTGGTTTTGTTTGAGGGCTTATTATGTGTCATCTCCATATATCATCAATAAAAGCATTGGACATTTTCTTGCATTACGAATTTTACGCTCCTTGTCTTTCTTTTCTATCTTGCAAAACAACTATTTGTCTTACACACACTCACATATACAGGTCTACATCCACTCTGGATCCCACTAATAACGACTCTGCTACTGCAAGTTATGACTTTGAAAGTCCGATCAACGAAGCCGAGGACGAAGGTGAGGATGATTGTGAAGTGCCTGGTGAACTTGCTAGATTGTTACTACAGGAAGAGAGGGCCATACAGCCCCATGAAGAGCCAGTGGAAACAGTAAATCTGGGTACAGAGAAAGACAAGAGAGAGGTCAAGATCGATGCAAATTTGGAGCCTAGAGTCAAGCAACGGTTGATACAGATGCTGCGTGACTATGTTGAGATCTTTGCCTGGTCTTATGAAGATATGCCTGGGTTGGATACCGATATTGTGGTTCATCGCTTGCCAACTAAGGAAGACTGTCCTCCAGTAAAACAGAAAGTTCGCCGAATGCGCCCGGAGATGCCTGAGAAAATCAAAGCTGAGGTTATGAAACAGTTTGATGCCGATTTTCTAGTAGTTACCTCTTACCCGCAGTGGGTTGCCAACGTGGTCCTGGTACCGAAGAAGGATGGTAAGGTTCGAATGTGTGTTGACTATAGGGATCTGAACAGGGCAAGCCCCAAGGATGATTTCCCTCTGCCTCATACCGACGTTCTGGTTGACAACACTGCACATCATAAGGTCTTCTCTTTTATGGATGGTTTCTCTGGTTACAATCAAATTAAGATGGCTCCCGAGGATATGGAAAAGACAACCTTCGTTACTCAATGGGGTACCTTTTTCTACAAGGTCATGCCGTTCGGATTGAAGAATTCTGGGGCAACATATCAGCGCGCCATGGTCGCTTTGTTCCACGACATGATTCACCATGAGATTGAGGTATACGTTAACGACATGATTGCAAGATCCCAGACTGAAGAGGAACATCTTGACCATCTCCAAAAGCTATTTGACAGGTTGAAGTTGTACAAGCTGAGGTTAAATCCAAACAAGTGCACTTTCGGGGTGAGGTCTGGTAAGCTGCTGGGTTTTGTCGTTAGTGATAAATGTATTCAAGTGGATCCTGCAAAGGTGAAGGCTATACAGGAAATGCCAGCTCCCCGAACTGAAAAGGAAATCAGAGGATTTTTGGGACGTCTGAACTATATTGCCCGATTCATCTCACACCTAACTTCTACTTGTGAGCCAATCTTCAAGCTACTGAAGAAAGATCAAGTGGTAAAGTTGAATGATGAGTGTCAGGCCGCTTTAGAAAGGATCAAAGAATATCTCCAAGAGCCACCTATTCTGATGCCTCCAGTTGAAGGAAGACCTTTGATCTTATACTTGACAGTACTCGACAATTCAATGGGGTGTGTGCTGGGGCAGCATGACGAGTCTGGCCGAAAAGAGCATGCTATTTATTACCTTAGCAAAAAGTTTACCGACTGCGAGACCCGATACTCGTTGCTTGAGAAAACGTGCTACGCTTTGGCATGGGCTGCTCTCCGGCTGAGACAGTATATGCTGACTCACACTACCCTATTGATATCAAAGATGGATCCAATCAAGTATATCTTCGAGAAGCCTGCCTTATTCGGAAGAATGGCAAGATGGCAGATGATCTTGATTGAGTATGATATCCAATACACGACCCAAAAAGCAATCAAGGGAAGTGTGTTGGAGGATCATTTGGCGCATCAGGCCGTGGACGATTACCAGTTTATGAACTTTGAATTCCCAGATGAGAACATCATGTTGGTGACTGACTGTGAAACACCTGGACCGGATGAAGGACCTGAGGAGGGATCCCGATGGTCTATGTATTTTGATGGAGCTTCAAACGCTTTGGGTAATGGAATTGGTGCCGATTATGTTTTAACTACACCAACAACATGGCGGAGTATGAAGCGTGCATCATGGGTCTTCGAGCAGCTATTGACCTAAGGATTAAGTTCTTAAGTGTATTCGGAGATTCCGCTCTCGTGATCAGTCAGATCAAAGGCGAGTGGGATACGAAACACCCAAATCTTATTCCTTACAAAGAGTATATGTTGACGTTGCTTCCACACTTTGAGGAGATAACCTTTGAACACTTCCCCAGAGAGGAGAATCAGTTGGCGGACGCGCTAGCTACGATGTCTTCTATGTTCAAGGTCAGATGGGACAATGAGGCTCCCCAGATTACCATTGAGAGGTTGGACGAACCTGCACATTGCTGTGACATTGAGACTGAAGAGGTAGCAGATAAACCCTGGTTTCACGAGGTAAAAAGGTATCTTGAGGCTCAAGAATACCCTGAGGGTGCTTCTGTTAATGATAAGAAGTTTCTGAGAAGGTTCGCGGCGAAGTTCTTCATCAGTAATGGTATCCTTTACAAGCGTAACCATGATTCGACCTTACTGCGTTGTATGGATAAGAACGAGGCAGAAAGGATTATGGTAGATTTACATGAAGGTACTTTCGGGACTCATTCTAGTGGACACACCATGGCGAAGAAAATCCTACGGGCAGGATATTATTGGTCTACCATGGAAGCCGACTGTTATCAGCATTCTCGGACCTGTCATAAGTGCCAAGTCTATGCTAATAAAGTGCACATACCTCCAGTTCCTCTGAACGTCTTGACAGCTCCTTGGCCTTTTGCAATATGGGGCATCGATATGATTGGTGAGATCAGACCTACTGCATCTAACGGGCATCGTTTCATCCTGGTAGCTATTGATTACTTTACAAAGTGGGTTGAAGTAGCTTCCTTTGCTACTGTAACCAAGAACGCCGTGGCACGGTTTATTCGGCACAATTTGATCTGTCGATATGGTGTACCAGAGAGGATCATTACAGACAATGGTACAAATCTCAATAATACGATGATCACTGAGCTCTGCAAGCAGTTTAAGATACATCATTACAACTCTTCTCCTTACCGGCCGAAGATGAATGGGGCTGTTGAAGCGGCTAATAAGAATATCAAGAAGATTGTGTAGAAGATGATGGTGACATATAAAGACTGGCACGAGATGTTACCGTTTGCTCTTCATGGGTACCGTACCTCAGCGCAGACGTCAACAGGGGCAACACCCTATTCCTTGGTATATGGTATGGAGGCCGTCTTTCCCATTAAAGTCCAGATACCCTCTCTTCGGATTATGAAGGATGTAGGTTTGCGCGAAGATGACTGGATTCAGACCCGGCTTGATCAGCTGAACTTAATCGACGAGAAGAGGCTCACTGCTATTTTTTGTGGTCAAACGTATCAAAAACGGATGATCAAGGCATTTAACAAGAAAGTTAGACGAAAAGAGTATCAAGTTGGGGATCTGGTGATCAAGCGCATCATACTGCCACAAGGTGATCCTAGGGGCAAATGGACCCCCACGTACGAAGGGCCATTTGTGGTTAAGAACATTTTCTCAGGAGGAGCTATGATTCTAACCACCATGGATGGTGACGACCTTCCTCACCCCGTCAATGCAGACATAGTGAAAAAATACTACGCATAATCAAAGACCCGCTAGGTTGACTGGCCTAGGCAAAAATAAGGGCTTCCTGACGAACCAAAAGGGTTCGGGCAAAAATAAGGGATGAAAATGAAAAAATCTATACACCCGGCAAGTCAAAAATCTGAAAAGGTGGCTTGTGCAAAAAAGGGTATCCCGGTGGACCGAAAACCCGAAAGGGCGGTCCAGGCAAAAATTAGGGATTAAAGCGTAATACTATGTCTCATTGGATCACCTTGCTACCAGACTTCGATATCAACTATCAAGCTTTGACGACACCAAAATAATCTGATCTACCTTCAACCAAGTAGCAAAGTGATGAGATGCTCGAGGACATAAAGGCGATAGTAGAGTTGGAACCCAGTGGGATTGTTCACATAACTGTTTTTCTTTATTTTTCACAAATTGTATAAACTCTATTGTTCGGCGGTGTTCTCTTACTAGGACGTCAACCTCTTGTACAAAAACGCCTATTTACAGGCCAAACTTCAAAATCAATATGATTTATTTTCACAAAGAAATTTCAAATTGTTTTCTTTTTCTGTTTTATTTTGCAAGAACTTCCAATGTTCATTTTTGATATATGCATTTGACATTAATTGCTGCTCATGAATATTTACATGCGAAACAAAAGACAATTACTCGTAATATCAGAAATAAGGGCAAACAAGAAATGTCCAAGCCTTACAGTTGCTTTATTCACCAAGTATAGGGATAGACCTAGTTGGAGAAAACGATTGAAAGTACATTCACTACCCACAGAGTAAGAAAAAGATAGTGACATTAGCGGTCCCGAACAGGGCACCACTCTCCCCAGCTGAGGCTCGCAACCGCGAATGAGTCAGCGATATTCTCCCCCAAGCAGAGTTTATCTATCACCAGCACTGGAAGATTATCCCTAGTAGAGTCTGGAAAACTATCCCAGTAGAGTCTAAAAGATTATTCCCAGTGAAGTCGCAACTGGAAAATCATCCCCAGCGGAGTTCATTACTTTTTACAAACAGAAACTCAATCCCCAACAGAGTTTATCATCGCCGGTAATGATAATTCATCCCCAGCCGAGGTTATTTCTCCAAATCAACAGGTCCTCTAGCAGAATGTGATCTCCCCACAGAGACATTTCCTCGTCAATTTATTCCCCAGCGGAATTATTCTCTCCTGCAGGTTTATTCTCAATCATCTTCATCCACTATCCCCAGCGGAAACGAAGAATTCAACTCTTTTCTCCAGCAGCAATCCGGGATTTATTTTCCCCAGCTAAAAACATCACATTTCCATACATCATGACATGCATGCGCATCATACAACACAATCTCATTTATTTTGAGAACATCATTGCTTGGTACATATCATGCATTACATACAACTAACCTTTATCTTTCAGGAAGGATACAAAAATTCTCACAAAATTTAAGCTGTAAAGCCCGGGTACGACTGGATAATAGTCTAATCCCCAGTTGAATAGCAGACGACCGAAGCTCCTAAAATTAAACTTTCCTCTTCAATAAAGATGTTTCCTCAGTAGAATATGGACGACGGAAGTTCCTAAAATTCAACAGAGATGGTTCCTCAGTCGAATACGGACGATCGAAGTTCCTAAAATTCAATAGAGATGGTTCCTCAGTCGAATACGGACGACCAAAGTTCCTAAAATTCAACAGAGATGATTCCTCAGTAGAATACGGACGACTGAAGTTCCTAAAATTCAACAGAGATGATTCCTCAGTCGAATACGGACGATCGAAGTTCCTAAAATTCAACAGAGATGATTCCTCAGTAGAATACGGACGACCGAAGTTCCTAAAATTCAACAGAGACGATTCCTCAGTCGAATACGGACGATCGAAGTTCCTAAAATTCAACAGAGATGGTTCCTCAGTCAAATACGGATGACCGAAGTTCCTAAAATTCAACAGAGATGATTCCTCAGTAGAATACAGACGACCAAAGTTCCTAAAATTCAACAGAGATGATTCCTTAGTCGAATACTGACGACCGAAGTTCCTAAAATTCAACAAAGATGATACCCCGGTAGGACAACGGACGATTGAAGCTCCTAAAATTCTAATTCTCTCAAGATAGAGATCAGCATTCCCCAGCGGAATCTCCCTTAACAACAGGTATACAAGCTCTCGCTAAGGAATCTCTTAGGCGATCGACACTCCTTCAGATGACATATTTAAGCCCATCTTCCGTCATCAATTTCCAAATGGCATCTATAAGCCCATTCCCGACATCGCGAGACAGACACCACATCATGTGAGTGCAAATTTCTGGGCACTCTAGTGTTCAATCATCTTCAACCCTCAGATCACGAAAGGCACGAAAGCCAATCTACATCCTCAAGTTTAAGAAGATTGAACAGGGTCAGCTGTTGTAACCCAAAATTTTCCCTCCCATATTTCTCAAAACATTTCAAGAAAGATCCCCAAGTTGCTCAAGGTAGTCCAAGGGTTGGCCAGACAAGCTCTCTCCTAAGGTAGTCTACCTCAAATTAGGGTTTCATTTTGCATCAAGATACTTGAGACCAAGGGACCCAAAATGATCACCAATATCCTAATATGTTCTCAATATAATCCAAGTCAAGTTTCAAGCCCTACAAAGAAAGTTTGCTTAGTCAATTGCTCAAAGGCTTGAAAATCGACTATGCTAGGGCAAAAGTCAACTGTGGCCCACATACAGTCAAACTTCAAGATTTTTGGTCAACATCCTCATTTTGAAGTATATTTCATCATTTGATCAATGGTTGATCATGATTCATCAAGGATTTCTCACAATTCATCAAGACTCAAAAGTTGCTAAATTAGGGTTTTGTAGGAAAAGTCAACTCAACTTTGACCAAGCATAACTTTCTCATACTTTATGAGAAATGACCCATCCAAAGCTCATTTTGAATAGGATGAAATTACCTATAATCCATCTTCAGCTCCAAGTTCAAAATATGCACTCACAAGAAGTTATGAATTTGGACATTATAGGTCATTTTGAAAAGTCAACAAAAACACCATTTTTGTCAAAGCTTCATACATGAGAATGGAATATCAAATTGAGATGAGATAAAAAGGGTTGATTATAGGACATCTCAAGCTTTCTAAAAAGTCAAAGAACACCTCCAAAGATTCAAAATTGAGGAAGTTATGCATTGGTGAAGTTGACCTTTTTTGCAAAATTGCCAAAAGTCAACTATGCCTAAAACTTCAATTTTTGCCAAATGGGCCCAATCTTTTCACTTGTTTTGAGTTGGAAACATAGTCCACGAGCTCTATCCCTTTCCACTTGTCCTTATCATGTTTTTATTTTTTATTTTGATTTTTATTTAAATTAATTCAATTTAAATCAAAACAAATCAAAACAAATCATATAAAATCTAAAATATTGAAAACACAAGATTTTGTGCTTGTTTCAGGTCTTAAATTACAGCTAGCAAGTATTCAAATTCATGTGAAGGTATATGTGCATAAAAAGATTGATTTTAGGCCAATTTTGGAATGATATTCAAGAGAATCAAATCACAATCAAATTCAATAATGGAAGAAGATTGAGTGCATTCTATCAACCCTAATCTATTCCTTGATACAAATAGAACAAAGGTAGACCAAAAACTAGGTTGGAGTCAGGCGCAAGAGGCATAGCAAAATCTGAAAAAATCAAGAAAAAGTGCAAGGTCGAATTCAGTGTTCCAGGCATCCTCAAGGCCTTCTAGCTATCCCAATCGATTCCTGGGAGTGTCAACAAGCCAAAGCAATCAAGAACCAAGCCTTTCCAGTACCCAAAAGCGCTGTAAGTCCATCACGAGATCCAAGAAATTTTGAATTCGGTTAGCATGATTTAGGCATTGTTAGGATGAATTAATCATATATTGTTGATCCATGGAACATTGCAAGCTTCCTGTATTGATTAATTGCATTTATATGGCCTGTGGTGGATTTCACCATTGTTAGGGTTTTGGATTCCGTTTTAGGGTTTTTGCTTGCAGGTGAAATTAACTTTCATGAATGGTACCATCATGTTCAGGAGGACGAGACGAGTCCAACCATGGCATTAGATGTCATTTATATTGCTCATGAAGGATTTTGGAACGAGCTCTGGCTATAGCAATAGACAAACGTCCGTAGGTAAAAGTTTCCCACTTTTACCAACGGAACGAGGTCAGGGAAGACCTGCGTGTCATCTCTCTATTGGCCTATTCAATTTTCTGGCGCGTTTTCTTTTGTTTCCTCCACTAACACGCTTTTTTATATATTATCATTATTTCTTGTTATATGTACAACAGAAACCAACAACTCAGCTGGTTGCCAAGCGCTGGAAATTGCCTTGGGGCCTGGGTTCGAATCCCAGGTCCCCCACTTTTCTCAATATTATTTTCTTTTAGGCAATTACATGCGTGCACAAGCCAAGAGACTACCATGCTCCCTCAAGATCCAACCATACAGGCGTCCTAGACACCAAATCTGATGGCCATGATGTGATGACCATGGTGTGCCTCAATCAATGCAATGCACTGGATCTCAGAAGTCAACGTGGACCTCATCTTTTTGGGCCCAAAATATGATCTTTGCACCCCCTCCAATTACTTTGCAGGCCCAATATCTCTATCCCTTTTTCTTTTTATTTCAATTAGTTTATTTTAATTTACTTATTTACTAACCAATCAAATTATTTTCTTTTTATTAAAAAATCACAAAAATATTTTTTTATCCAATTAAATTTAAGATAGTTATTTTTTTATATAAAAATTAATTAATTTAATTAGGTTATTAATATTAGACAATTTTAATTTCTTTTTTGTAAATAACTTAAAAATAATTAGAATAAATAGGTTTTATTACTAACTTAATTATATTTTATTTTTTTCCTAAAATAACCAAAAAAAAAAACCAAAAATAGGTCATGGAACTATTTTTATTAATTAATTTAATTAACTAATTAATTGCATATTTAATTTAGAAAACTTATTTCTTTTATTAAAAACAACAAAAAAACAATTTCTTTCTCTTAATTAGGTTAGAAGCGTCAAAACCCTAATTTCTTGTCGATCTAATTTTCCTCGCGCGCTTTATTATTATTTTTATCTATATTGATGTAACTGCCTACAGTTTATAATAGTTAAATTAGGACTTTATTTCCATTTATCGCTTTATTTTCAAAGGGTTTGTTTTTGGCTATGTAAATACCCGAAGCCTTGTAATAGCGTAGCTTAATTTCCGCACTTTAAATTCCACAAATTATTAACTATTAGATGTATGATATTAGGATGCATGACCAAAATGTATGATTAATTTTAAAACAGTTAGATCATCCTAAATGTGCAAAGATAAATAAACTGAAATTGAATCACTCGCACATGCGCACTCCTAGGGCACACTCCTACTTGGTTGCCTTCGGTAAATGGTCATTGAGTATAGGATGCTTTAGTGGTCGTCATTTTGTCTAAAAAAAGATCAAAGTCCCGATTCAAAAAAGTTGCCTCGGAATGGTTGCCTCGGAATTGTTGCCTCGAATAATTGATCTAAGACATTAGGGTTACTACTAAGACGTCCTAACATTGCTTTAGTGACCGTACGTCCCTTTCGAATTGACCCCCAAAACAACAACGAAGGTGCTACCTACTCATTAATAGTGGGATAGCATTGTCTAAAGGAAACAAGCATATAACGATTCTTTTTTTCGAGTAGGTAGATTAGCTCTTAAGTACTTGCTCAATCAAAACAAATTTTCACACTTACACTCCTTTACAAACAAAGTTTTCAAAAACACTTGATTACACTCTTGAAGACATAAGCAAGAGTTAAATCGAAGTCAAAACAAAACTTTTCAAAGCACACAAACACAAAGAAATCAAATTTGAAAATGATGAGCAAGTACCTAAGAGCCCATAGATAACTACGGATAGAAAGGGTGCTAATACATTCCCTTTCTATAATCTACCCCCCGTACTCCGAAATATCTCGAAAAAGGAATTTTTCTGTGCTTTTTTCCTTTCCTTGTTGGATAAAATAAAATTCAGTGGCGACTCTTGCTTACCGCGACATTTTGCGAACATAAACGCAAAACGCAAACCAGCAATTCCTTAAAAAAAGGGGAAACACGTCCCGGTTCTGGCCACCATATCACATATATGTTCCAGAATTTAGAAAGAACTTAATGTAGTCTTCAAGCAAATGGTTTCTCTTATAGGTCTAATGGAGATAGGGACATTATAAGGGTTAGCAAGAGTGCATTGATTGTGATGACATCAAGAAGGACTTTACGTAACATCTACAAACTATTGGGGAACATTGTTGTAAGTTGTGTTGCATCAGTTGAGTTTGATAATGTTGCAACCAAACTTTGGTATATGCATCTAGGTCATATCAGTGAGTGTGGGATAATGAAACTTCATAAATGAAATCTATTGAATGATGTTAGTAGTTATAATATGGATTTGTGCAAGCATTGTGTTCTTGGTAAATAATTTCGTGTTTAGTACAAGACCGAAAAGCATAAAATATAGGGAATTTTAGACTATGTGGATTCAGATGTGTGAGGGCCTACCAAAGAGGTTTTTATGGTTGGTTCGAGGTATTCTGTGACTTTCATGTATGATTTTTCTCATAATGTTTAGGTGCATTTCTTAAAGCAAAAATCTGAACTTTTGCCAAATTCAAGACGTGGAAAGCAAGAAAATCACATATGTAGAAAAATCAAGTATTTGCGGCTAAATGACCGGACACATTACACTTATTGGAATTTCAAGAGGTTATATGAAGGACACGATATTCAAAGATAGTTCTCAGTTTGTAAGAAACCATAATAAAATGGTATGTTAGAGAGAATGAATAAGTCACTAATTAGATGTCTCTTATTAAATGCTAGATTATCAAAAGGTTTCTAGCCATAAGAAACACGATATGCTATCTTATCAACAAGTCACCACAAGATTCATTTGAGGGGAAGGTTACAGAGAATATATGGACATGTAATCCTATTGAGATGACAACTTAAGGATTTTTTGGTGTCCATCTTTTGTACATATATTTAGTGAAGATCGAACCAAATTTGATCCAAAGTCGAAGAAATATGTCTTCTTTGGTTTCACAAAAGGTGTGACAAGGTTCAATTTATGGGATCTGATTTAGACAAATGGTAATAAAAAATATGTTTTTAATGAGAAATTAATGTTGAAGCAGTCAGTTGCAACAAATGTATTAACATCTAAAGAGGAAACTTCCAACAAACAGGAGATTCAGGTGGATGTTGATCAACCACTAGTGAATAATATGCATGTAGTGACTGAATGACAAGAGAAACCATGCTCGGATACTGAAACTGGCGACAAACTTGAAGTTTCAGGTGGAGTAAAAGATTATATTCTTGCGTGTTACATATAGCACTGTTAAAACAAGCCGCCAGAAATATATAGGTATGAAGACTTAGCAGCCTATGCACTTCTTACTAGTTATGGAGACCCATCCGCCCTTCGAGAGGTTATAGCTAGCAATGATAAAGATATATGGATGGGTGTAATGTTGGAGGAGATAGAGTTCTTGATGAAAAATCAGACACGGGATCTTGTTTAGATTCTTAAGGGGAAAAGGCCACCAGTTGTAAGTGGATGTTCAAGATAAAACCAACAGTAATAGATAAAGAAAGGGAAAAGTTCAATGTTCTTCTTATAGCAAAGGGGTACTCACAACATAAGAGGATTGACTTTGATGAGATTTTATCTTTGTCATCAAGCATACTTCTATCAGGGCAATGTTAGCCTTGATAGCCATCCAAAACATATTTATCGTAGATGGATGTGAAGTAAATATTTCTTCATAGTAGTCTAGATGAATACATTTACATAGAGAATCTAGAGGGGTTCAGTGACACTCGACATGACACACTAGTTTGTAAATTAAAGAGGTCTTTGTATGGTTTAAATAAATCTCTAAGGAAATGGCACAAGCGCTTTGATTAATACATTTTTAAAATTGGCTACAAAAGGTGGGAGTATGACTATTATGTTTATGTCACGAGCCTTGGTAATGGCTCTTTTATTTTCCTGTTAATGCATGTAAATGAACTAAAAATCATGTTAGGAAATGAGTTTGACATGAAATACTAGTGTCCAAAGATAGATGTAGAAGTTGAGCATATGTCAAAGATTCCTAATGATAGTGATGTTGGTGGTTTAATGTATGTCGTGGCCTGCACTGGACAAGATTTGACACAAGATGTAAGTCAAGTTTATAAGTTTATGTCAAAACCAGGAAAGCTTCATTGGGAAGCATTAGAGTGGATTTTCATGTACTTTAAGGGTACAACGAGTTATGGTATTATGTTTAGAAGTGAACACAATGATCCTTCAATTGTAGAATATGTTGATTTAGACTATGTTGGTAATATGGATGATATGAGGTCTACAACATGGTATGTCTTTACTTTAACTAGAGAACATATTTGTTAGAAATCATCAGTTCAATCTAGTGTGGCTATTTCGACAACTGAAGTGGAGTACATGGCGACAAATGAAACTAACAAAGAAGTCTTATGAGTTACAACACTGGTGACAGAATCAAGTATTGAGTAAGGTGAAGTTTGGTTGCACTGTGATTGTCCGAGTATCATTTATTTGGCAAATAATGAAGTGTATCATGCCAAGACCAATAATAGTGATGCGAGATTTCACAAGATCAGGGAGTTACCTCTATCTAGACGTATATTATTTGAAAATGTTTATACTTCAGAGAATGCACCTGATATGTTGATCAAATCAGTCACCAGTGACAAGTTCACGTATTGCTTAAACTTGTTCCATGTTTTTCAGTGTTAAGCAGAAGGTGTACCTTCCTAGTTGCTAGAATGTGATCGTATTGTAGGAGAAGTCTTCATAGGGGTTTGATATTGGCTAAAGTGGAGGTTTTTGAGAATGACTCATATTATGTGAAAACTCGAAACATGTCTTAGGCCAAACTGTTTATTGTGGGTAGATAGTGTGTGTGTGTTGTAGATTGAATTCCAATATTATGTATATTGTTTGTAATAGTGTAACCCTAATTCATTAAGCCTAAATCAAGAGAACTATAACTGCTTTTTAATCATAGATGTAGATATCATCGACTGAATTGCATTAGCAATAATCGACCGTATTCATTATCTTTCACTTTTATATTTCTCTAATTTTCCATACTGGTTGTTGTTCTAACAAAATATATTAAAATTAATTTTCAATATATATAATTAAAAGTCCATCATCTAAAAATACATAAAAACCACTTGTATCCAAAAAGAAATCACAATTAAAAAAAAAACTTGCAAGCAAAGAACGGACATCGTATAGTTTTTGTCTATATGTTAGGATATCAACCAAAACATTATTAAAAAAGTATTCAAAACAAGTTTTATTTAATATTGATCGATTAAATATTTTTTTCTCATTATCCATTAAAAACTCACTCTCTATTGCTTTTATTTTTTTAGTTTTGATCTTTGTAAATAAATATTGGAAAATGCTAACCAATTATTTAGAGACGAGTTTTAAAACTTTAATATAATTTTTTTAAAAAAATATATTTATTTTATATATTAGAAATTGAAATTGAGAAAAAATTTACATATAATTTTTTAGGTATAATTCTTACGTTTTTCAATAAAAATATGATAAATATATTTAAATATCAGTTAAAAAATGAAATAAGAGAAAATTATATGCGTAATAAAAAATTATACACTTTTTATTGAAAATGATAAAAATTATATTTAAAAAATTATATATAAACTTTTTTTCAAAATTATCAAATTTTTTATAAAATATTTTTTATTAAAAATATTTAAAAAGTGTTTGTGAAGCACTCATTATTGAGACTCATAAATATTTTATTTTAAAATTTTATATTTCACTAGTCAGAGATTCATGTTTCTGAATAAATTTTTTTATGATGTCGTTTTTTTTTAACGATATAAATATTTTGAATAAAAAGATATATGAACAAATTGCATAATTAAATTAGAAAAAAATATTATAATAATTTGAATTTAACAATATCATTAGAAGGTTAAAAATTAATGATTGGTGGCACATGCATACATAGAGTTTGCTGAATGAATCCACGTTGCTCCACTCTCCCTTCTAAATAAAGTCAATCCATAAGTTCACAAGTAGCAAGAATAACATGCACATGCTCATATTTGGATGTTAACTTGTTTTCTACATTCAGATTCTATACAGATAGAAAGTAGGAGGCTGGTGGAATTAAGAGTGTCTGAAAAAACTGTTGAAATTGGTTGTAAAGGGGGCCATGGTGGTGGTGACTTGTGGGTGCAGTTTTGATGGAATATATGGACTGTGTAACCATGTCCATGTGCCTACACAAAATTGATTGCTACTGGTGTAGGCCATATCTTTTCATCGTATATGTAGCTAACGGTTATGTACTTTTTTGTGATTTCAATCTAACCGTTATATATATATATATATATATATATATATATATATATATATATATATATATATATATATATATATATATATATATATATATATATATATATATATATATATATATATATATATATATATATATATATGTATATATATATATATATATATATATATATATATATACTTATGTCATTAGGCTAATTTTATAGAAATACGTTCTTGGCCAATCATATTTATCTTACGCCAACCACCTCGAGATAATTTGTTTTCAGTCATAGTTACTCAATTGATTACACAATTATGTTTCTACAGTCTTTTCATTATCATAAAACTATCCTATATCTTACTACAAAAGATCTATGCCCCATGTGCATTCAACGGTCATCTACATTTCATGCTTGAAAGATAACAAAGTCGTTATTTCTCTCCCCTACATATAAGGAATGAGACTGGATCAGGTAAGAAGTTTTCAAACACAATTTCAATACTCTCTACTATTTCATATACTGACTTGAGCGTCAGAGTGCAAGCCTTGCAGACATACCCCCTATCTGCCGCATCAGAAGCTTTACTCTATTGTAGCTTCCACACCTCTCTCTATTTTTAGTTCTAGAACGGAACAATGACGTTGTTTGTGGAAATCGATTTTTGATTCTCGCATTTTTATCAAGAACAACTCGTTCTTGACTTGAAAACAGATCTCTACAGAAAATAAATCGAGCGTAGTAACTTCTTTGAAGATGACCGAGAAACTTGATTCTGTTTTAGATCTAATCATTCACCTATCATCATCATTAGACACATTTTAAAGCACCGCTACGTCCAATGATTTGTCGTATCCTGATTGTTTCTTGCTAGACATTGATCCAAGAATTCTGTGAGTTAATCAATCATAATTAGGATTCCTAGATCGAGAAAAGATTGATAGAATTGCAAACTCCAAACTACCTATAGTCATCACAATCGTTATCGCGAATCAAGCCTTAACACGACTCCTCGTAGATGACAGATGCTCATGCAACGTCCTTTTTGAAGACGCGTTGGAACCGCTAGGTCTTAGGAAAACATATCTGAATCTGTTTGGCGGAGAAGGTTTGATAGCCTTCAACGATTCAGTTACTCGTCCTTGTGGAGCAATAAATCTAACATTGTTAATTGGAGAAGGGACGCATCAGAGAAGAATAACTCTCATGTTCCTCGTGATACAATGCAGAAGTGCCTTCAAAGGTATTATAGGAAGGAATGTCGATTACCATCGATACAAATTTATGAGAAGTAAGGAGAATCAGGAGAATAATCCGCGAAAATATTTTAGCCTCAGCGTCAAGAAGCACTGATGAAATCAACATGGATGTGCGCATGTTTATTTCAGTAAGATGAATCTCGAGAAAACGGTGAAGGACCTCCAAGCTCAAAATGCCCAGTTCCAACAGATGTTCTTAACTCTAGCCAAAGGACAAGAAGAGTTGAAGACCTTGCTGGTTGAAGAGAAAAAGAAGAAAGTAAAGAAAGTAACCAGAATTCTAAATATGGGAAGAAGATTCCAAGGGCAAGCAAGAAGGACTTTAGACTTTGCTACGTCATCTGGTGAGAAAGACAATCAAGATGAGAAAGGCAAGGAAGAAGTTGTCCAGCCAGATTCAGAAGAGGAAGAGGAAGAAGAAGATTATTCTAAAGAATAATATCCTCCAGCCTACAACAAGTATAAGCATCTGGAAGAATGGTTAAGCGCAATGGAAATCCAAAAAGTGCCTGGATTAGACTTTGAGGAATTGGGGTTAGCATCTGAGACTGTCATCCCTCCAAAATTCAAAGCACCGGTGTTCGCCAAATATGATGGAGTTTCATGTCCCAAAATGCATCTTCGGTCTTATGTGAGGAAAATCCAGCCTCATACTGCTGACAAGGATTTATGGGTACACTTCTTCCAAGACATTCTGTCTGGAACTCAACTTGATTGGTTTTATCAGTTAGAAAGAGCCAATGTTCATAACTGGGAAGATCTGGTTGTTGCCTTTTACAAACAATACCAATACAATGCTGATCTTGCGCCCACCCATACTTAACTCCAGAGTATGACCATGGTTTCAAGTGAGGGCTTCAAAGACTATGCGCAAAAATGGAGGGACTTAGCAGGAAGGGTCCAGCCTCCCCTATCTGAAAGAGAATCAATAGACATGTTTTTGGGCACCTTGTCCGGACCTTTCTTCAATCACTTAATTGGGAGCTCTTCGGCGGGTTTTACTGAATTGATATTGACCGGAGAAAGTGTGGAAGTCGGGATAAAGAATGGGAAGATTCAAAAAGATGCATCCTCTGCTGCTGTAAGGAAACCATTCATTGGAAAGAAAGAAGTTGTTGCTGTATATTCTCAGAGAAGTCAAGATAGGGTTGAACGCCGTCCAATGGTGGGGGATGTCATGATTCCTAAACCCACACCTGCTCAGCAAAGAAGCAACTAACCAAGAACGGAAAGACCAGTCAGACAGTTCACCCGAATTAATATGACACTATCTCAAGTATTGCCACATTTGTTAAAATCCAATCTAGTAACTTTAAAAGAAGCTCCAAAGAATCCTAACACAACCTCTCCTCACTATCATCCTAATGCCCGCTGTGCATACCATTCTGAGAGTCTCGGCCATGACACTAACAATTGTTGGGCTCTAAAGAACAAAGTACAAGATCTCCTTGAAGCCAAAGAGATTGAGTTCGATGCGCCAGAAATGCCCAATGTTATCACTGCCCCATATGCCCAAGCACGACCGTGATGTCAACGTTGTTGAGGAAGATATGTTTGCTACTTCAGTTGATGAACTCGTGACCCCACTCCTGACTATTAAAAAGAACTTTTTAAATGCCGGTGTATTCCCAGGCTGTGATGAAAGCTGTCATTTCTGTTTATCCTCACCAACCAACTGTCATATGTTAAAAGTAGGCATTCAATGCCTAATAGATAACAAGGAAATTTTGTTCGAAAAAAAATTCTATTCCAACTGTTTCTTATAATGATGTTTCCATAGTGACCATTTCCGACAATTCTTCCAGGGTCTCCACCAAAAGACCCGTTAGAATTACATCAGCTCCTAAAGTAGCTCCATTGATAATTACAATGCCTGGACCAATCCTGTATTCGTCGGACAAAACTGTCCTGTGGAATTATGGAGGTGATGTCTACTACCATGGTATCAAGCAAGATTGGCCAACTGATGAAATTTCAAGTTCTGAGAAAATTGGCTCCGATATCAATAACATCGCAGGGACTAGCAAGATCACTCGAAGTGGAAGGGTTTTATCTCCAGAAATTGCTCCTCCAAAAGCTATTTTTGAACCCGTAATCATTCCTGTTGTTGTCGCTCCTCCAAAGGCTATTCCCAGTTCTATAATCATCTCTGCTAATACTCCTATTGACAAAACTGTTACGATCCCTGTTATCACCCTTACTGACATTCCTGCTACCGAGTCAACCGAGACTCGAGGTAAAGGTATTCTGATTGAGCCTGTCCGAACGAAGGCACAATCAGTAGCTATCCCTGAGACTTCCCGAAAAGAGATGGAGGAAACTCTAAAAATCATAAAAATAAGCAACTACAATGTAGTTGAGCAACTGGGGAAAACTCCATCAAAAATTTCCATGCTGGCTTTATTATTATGTTCCGAGGCTTATGCAAAGGCCTTGGTAAAATTCCTGAAAACTGCCCATGTACCCCAAGAAACATCTGCCGATCAGTTCCAAGACTGCGTAGCCAGCTTGACTGCAGATAATGGCTTAGGTTTTTCAGATGCTGATTTAACGCCAAGAAGGAGGAAGCATAATGAGGCATTACATGTCTCAGTCGAATGCAGGGGCACGACCTTGGCTCATGTTTTGGTGGACACTGGTTCGTCTCTGAATGTTTTGCTTAAAAAGGCTCTTGATAGGCTTGATTGTGAAGGATTGACATTGAAACCGAGCAACATAGTAGTGAGGGCCTTTGACGGCTCAAAAAGGATGGTGCATGGGGAAGTGGACATCCCCATAAAAGTTGGAACCCAAACATTTGATTTAGCTTTTTATGTAATGGATATTCTCCCTTCATATTCCTGCTTATTAGGCCGACAGTGGATCCACATTGCTGGCGCCATTACCTCCACGTTGCATCAAATGCTAAAATATCCAATTCAAGGGAAAATCATCACCGTTCATGGAGAAGAAGAGTATATGGTCAGCCATCTAAATTCTTTCAGATATGTGGAATTAGATGGTGAATTTATTGAAACTCCATTCCAGCACTTTGAAGAAGTCCCGCAAGATGTGGCAGTAACCAAGGTTGTGTCTCAATTCTCCAAGATTACAAGGCCTCCGCTCAAGATGTCGTCTTTGAAGGATGCCAAGGCAGTGATAGAAGAAGGTGGGTGCACTATTTGGGGACAACTCCCAGATATCCCATACAAATTTGACAAATTCGGTTTGGATTTCACTTCAGGAGCCCAGAAAGTTGTACGCCGCGCTCGTGCCGGAGGACCACCCTTGAAGATCAGCAATCGCGAAGTCAATGTAGTGGAGGATGATTAAGACAACTATAACCCGGAGGACTGGATTTTCCCAACTGTCAGTGGAGGGCTCAACAACTGGAAAGCTAGAGATTTTGTCCCGATCACATTTATCCCATAGTAATTTGTCTTTAAATTTTGTCGGATCTGTAATATTAAAACAATTTAGACTCTTAAAACCTTGTGTCTTACCCGAGGCACAATGGTCCATTTGTAAGGGTTATTATCTCATTTCCATATGACATCAATGAATCATGGACGTTTTTGCATACAAACTTTGTGCTCATTGTTTTTCTTTTTACATTTTCATTTCTTTCAAAGATAGCTATACTCTTACACACACTCACACTCACAATGCAGGCCTACATCCATTCGGGATCCCATGGGTAACGATTCTGCTATGGCCTTTTGTGACTCTGAAAATCTAATCTACCAAGTCGAAGACGAAGGTGAGGAAGATTGTGAAGTACCAGGGGAACTCTCCAGGTTACTACAACAAGAAGAGAGGACCATACAGCCCCATGAAGAACCAGTGGATACAATCAACCTAGGTACCAAAGAAGACAAAAGAGAAGTCAAGGTGGGTGTCAATCTGGAACCCAGTGTCAAAGAGCATCTGATTCAGTTGCTACACGTGTATGTTGAGGTTTTTTCCCGGTCGTATGAAGACATGCCATGACTTGATGCAGATATTGTAGTACATCGTCTACCTACAAAAGAAGACTGTCCGCCGGTAAAACAAAAGGTCTGTCGCATGCGACCAGACATGTCAGAAAAGATCAAAGCAGAAGTCATGAAACAATTCAATGCCAGATTCTTGGCCGTCACCTCCTATCCACAGTGGGTTGCCAATGTTGTTCCCGTACCCAAAAAGGACGGTGTGATCGGTGGATCTGGAACTGACTGTTTAACGCTGGTTCGCGAAATGTCGCGGTAAGCAAGAGTCGCCACCGTCTTTTATTTTCTCCAACATGGACAGGACAAAAGCACAGCAAAATTCCTTATGAGATAGTTTCTCGGTTCGGGAGGTAGATTTATAGAAAGGGAAGGTGTTAGCACCCTTTCTATCCATGGTTATCCATGGGCTCTTAGATACTTGCTCATTTGTGTTTTTAAAATGTTCATTTGCTTTTCAAGTGTGAGTGGGTTTGAAAAAAGTTTCTTTGAAAGTTTCAGACCAACTCTTGTATCAGTCCTCAAGAGTGTTTGAAAATTTGTTTTGAAAGCTTTTTGAAAAGTGTCGGTGTGAAAAGAGTTTTTGATTTGATTTGTTTTGAATTAGAGCAAGTATCTATGAGTCGTCTACCTACCCTAAGGAATTAAGCTGTGTAAATGTCCTTTAGGTAGTGCCATCCCACCATTGAGAGGTAGGCAGTACCACCGTTGGAGGTGTTCGGGTCAATTCGAGTTTAGGGACAGTGTGGCCACCGAGCAACAGTAAGACACCTTAGAAGCTACCCTTATGCCATTGATCTTTTTATTCCGAGGCAATTGTTCCGAGGCAACTTGTTTCGAGGCAACCGTTTCGAGGCAACTAGATCAATGGAACATAAAGACTCACTAAGACGTCCTATACTCGACGACCACGTTTCGAGGGGCAAGGCAACAGTGAGGCGTACCCTAGAAGTGGTGTGTGAATTGTGTGTCATTTTCAGTTATTATTTGTCTTGTCATGCATTGGGTGATCTACGCTTTGATTTTATTTGGGCATACATTCTTTCATGTGATTAACAGTTAAAAGGTACGGAAATTAAAATGCGGAAAATAAAAGTCCTACGCTATTACAAGGCGCGGGTCTATACATCGCCAAATTAACAAAGACCCGATTTTGAATAAAAATGCGGAAAGTAAATGTCCTAATTGTTATTACAAGGCTTTGGGGCAAATACATTATATTTAAAAAGGAAATAAAAATAAATAAAAATAAATATGCGAAAAGAAATTATAATCGAATGCGAGGGCGTTGGACCCTTTAAAGAAATTAAATTGGAATTGAAAGTAAATTAATTATTTTAATGAGAAAAGAAGTTTTTTTTTTTTGGTTTTTTGGTATTTAATGAAAATAAAGAAAATTAATTAACATTAAAAATTAAATAAAACCCTAATTCTAGTTTGTTTTTAATTATTAAAAAATGTTTAAGTTTTGACCTAATTTACACTAATTATTTAATTACAAGTTTATTTACAAAATAATTAATAATTAATAATAAGAAGAAGAAAATTTTAATTATTGAGAAAAAAGAGTAAAATGCTAAAAAAACCTAATTTTTATGTGTTTTAGTTATTTAAGAAAACATTAAAGTTAAACCTAAAATTAAACTAAATTGATTATTGGAATTTATTTACAAAATTAATAGAAATTAATATTAATAAAACATATTTTTTTATTTTATGATTTTCTGGTTTTATTATGAAAAGAAAATTATTTGAAATAAATTAAAATAAAAGTGATCAAAAGAATTAAAAAAAAGAAAAGAAAAGAAAAGAAATTAAAAGATATACAAACATTGGGGGGTATCTGGCCCATTTGAGAGGTGTTGTTGGAAGGATCTTGGCCCAATAACTCCAGGCCTGGTTGACTTTTCTGGCGCGTGTGAGGGATGTCTGACCAAGGTACATGGTGGATTGCTGGTGATGGCCATTGGATTGACCTTCAGGGACATGTGGCGTGCCAAGGTGTTGGGTGTATGATGGACCACTGGAGGGGAACACCACCTGAATATGTTATAAACAAAATTATGAAGAAATATGGGGGACCTGGGAATCGAACCCAGGTCCCAACGCTTGCAACTAGCCTTTTCCACCAACTGAGCCATTTAACACATTCGTTAGTATAATGAAAGATAAATAATGTAAATGAAATATACGCTTATGATATGGAACCAACAAAAAAGGCGCGCCAGATTCAAACTAACCAACCATGTCTTTACAACTCAGCGTCTTCTTCGTTTGCCTGGAAATAAAACAAGAGATAGCGGGGGTTTTAAACCCCCACTAACTGTAACGCACAAAAATAGCGATTAGCATTTAAGCAAACATAAAAAGGGCGCGATGGGTGATTCAGCTTCGTTTGAATGTCCTGATTTCAGTGGTCTAGGTTTCATGGCCTAATTTTTCCAGATACGTAAACCCCTCTTTTGGAGCTTCAAGAACCCTAGAAAGTTTTAATGGCAACTTTGCATACAAGCGGTATTAATCCAATTGGAGAATATCAATAGCTTCAGAATCATCATATTAGTGTAAATCAACATTAAAAGCAGATGGAAAATGCATGTAAATCGAAATACGAATATGGAAAAGTCTATGAACAGGGAGGCTTCATTCTACCAATTCTTTGTGCGTGGAGAGTGGATTTCAATTGGAATAGCTTCCTTGTAATGCCAGGAGTGGATTGGAATGCTTTTTGGGCCTTGAAACAAGCTCTAGCTATGAAAACAGTTTTGAGATTTTTTGTCAAAAAGTTGCAGTGTGTTCTTGTTTCTCAGCGCAGCTTTTGTGTCCTTTGCATTAGGGTTATGTTTGCCTATGTATGAGGAATCATTCTAGGTCAAAAACAAAGCCCATAATCCATTGAATCAATGTTTTTAATATTTGATTTTTCACATCTTTTTCAATCTTTTTGTCATGAAAAACATGCCTATTTGGGAAGATCTTGCCTCTTGATGTGGTACACGAAATCTCTAGGTCATGATGAGGGAATATGCTGCACAAAAAGATTTGGAAAACATGTTTTGCTATTTTTGTCATATTTAATTTTAATTAAGTGAATTAATAATAATAATAAATCAAATAATTAATAAAAAATGATAAAATAACCCCCTTGGATGTCAATGGGTCGTGCATAGCTTTTGGGTGATGATTCATGGAAGAAATTAAGGCCCATTAGCAATTTTGAGGCATTTGAAGCAAAGTTGACTTTTCAAAATTCCTAAAAATTTCCCAACTTCAACAAGGCATATCTTGCTCAATTTTTAAGATTTGATCATGTTCTTGGACATTTTGGAAAGGTCTTGAAGTCCTCTAACCAATTCCTTTGGTCCCATGTCATTTTGATTTACCAATCTCAAGTTATTATCTTTGACTTAAAATGTCTTTTTGTTGACTTTTGAAAATGACCTATAATGTTGAGATTGATAACTTTTTGTGAGAGCATTTCTTGGACTTGAAGTGTGAAGATGAGTTGTAGGAAATGTCATTCTCTTCAAAATGAGCTTTGGATGGAATTTTTCTGATAAACCATGTGGAAGTTATGCCTTGGTCAATTTGCAGTTGACTTTTCCAATTGTCCAAAAATAGAAACTTTTGCATCTTGAGACTTTTTGAGCCATGCCTTGAGAATCATGATCAAGAATTGATCAAATGATGTTTGTGGCTTCAAAATAAGATGTTGACCAAATTTTTTGACTTTTGACTGTCAAATGACCATTTTGCCCCTACAGTTGACTGTTGAGCAATTAGGGTTTTTGACTGTGCAATTTTGTGCTGTGAGTCCTGAAACTTGGCATGAGGATACTTGACAATGTTTGTAGGCATGTGGGACTTGATTGGACCCTTGGAAACTTCAACTTCTTTGTCAGAACCAAAACCCTAATTTTTGACTGTTAGGAGGCAATTGGACTGTGCAACCCTTGGGAGATTTTGAAGCATGCTCTTGGCAAATCTTGGAGAATATGGGAGGGCAAATTTTGGGGTACAACAGACGACAAAGTATGAATGTGCATGGACTACAGAGATTTGAATAGGGCAAGTCCTAAGGATGATTTCCCACTACCCCACATTGATGTTCTAGTTGACAATACGACACAACATAAAGTATTTTTCTTCATGGACGGTTTCTCAGGCTACAACCAAATCAAAATGGTGCATGAGGACATGGAGAAAATAACCTTTGTCACACAGTGGGGCATATTCTGCTACAAGGTTATGCCATTCAGGCTGAAGAATGCTGGGGCAACCTATCAGCGTGCCATGGTAGCCTTATTTCATGACATGATACATCACGAAATAGAGGTCTATGTGGACGACATGATAGCTAGATCTCAAACAGAAGAAAAGCATCTTGATCATTTACAGAAACTATTTGAGAGACTAAAGAAATACAAGTTGAGGTTGAACCCAAATAAATGCACATTTTGGGTGAGGTCTAGTAAGCTCCTAGGCTTTGTCGTCAGCAATAAAGGTATTGAAGTAGATCCCGCCAAGGTAAAAGCAATACAAGAGATGTTTTCTCCTCGTACCAAGAAGGAAGTCAGAGGATTCTTGGGACGCTTAAACTACATTGCCAGATTCATCTCTCACCTGACAGCTACTTGTGAACCAATCTTCAAATTACTGAAGAAATATCAAGTAGTCAAATGGAATGATGAGTGCCAAACGACTTTCGACAAGATCAAATAGTACCTACAAGAGCCTTCTGTTTTGATGCCACCAGTTGAGGGAAGACCGTTGATCATGTATATGACTGTTTTGGAAAATTCAATGGGGTGTGTGTTGGGGCAGCATGACGAGTCTGTCCGAAAAGAGCATGCTATTTATTACCTGGGAAAAAAGTTTACCAACTGTGAAACAAGATATTCACTGCTCGAGAAAACTTGTTGCGCTCTGGCATGGGCTGCTCGCCGGCTAAGACAATATATGCTGACCCATACTACCTTATTGATATCTAAAATGGATCCAATAAAATACATCTTCGAGAAACCTGCCCTCTCTGGGAGAATAGCGAGATGGCAGATGATCCTGATAGAATATGACATACAATATACTACCCAGAAAGAAATAAAGGGCAGTGTACTAGCTGATCACCTTGCTCACCAAGCTGTGGATGACTACCAGTCCATGAAGTTCGAATTCCCAGATGAAGACATCATGATGGTAAACAATTGTGAAGAATTCAGACCATATGATGAACCTGAACAAGGATCTCGATGGACCCTGTGTTTTGATGGGGCGTCCAACGCACTCAGCAATGGTATAGGTCTTGTAGTCATATCTCCTGAAGGATGTCATACTCCCTTTATGACAAGACTCTGCTTCAATTGTACAAATAACATGGCAGAATATGAAGCATGCATTTTTGGTCTCAAAGCTGCCATAGATTTGGGGATCAAATCCTTAAATGTATTCAGAGATTCATCTTTGTAACCTTATCCCTTACAAAGAACATGTGTTGACATTGATCCCACATTTTGAGAAGATTACCTTCGAGCATTTCCCGTGAGAAGAAAATCAGCTAGCAGACGCACTAGCCACAATGTCATCCATGTTTAAACTTAAATGGGATAACGAGGCTCCTCAGATCACCATTGAACGAATGGATGAACCAACTCACTGTCACGAGATTAATACTGAAGAAGTAGTGGACCAGCCTTGGTTTCACGAAGTCAAGAGGTATCTCGAGGCTCAAGAATACCCGGAAGGAGCTTCAGTCAATGATAAGAAGTTCTTAAGGAGATTCTCTACTAAATTCTTCCTTAGTAATGGCATTCTCTACAAATGCAACCATGACTCTGTGTTACTTCGGTGCGTAGACAAGGTTGAAGCGGAAAAGATCATGACCGAGTTACATGAAGGCACTTTTGGCACCCATTCCAGTGGGCATACGATGGCAAAGAAGATCCTACGGGCAGACTATTATTGGTCTACCATGGAAGCAGATTGCTATCAACACTCTCGAACCTGCCACAAGTGTCAGATCTATGCTGACAAGGTGCACGTACCTCCAGTTCCTCTGAATATCTTGACGGCTCCTTGGCCCTTTGCTATGTGGGGCATCGATATGATTGGGGAAATCAAACCAACAACCTCCAATGGACACCGCTTCATCTTAGTGTCCATTGACTATTTTACAAAGTGGGTTGAGGCGGCCTCTTTCGCTCCCGTTACCAAAAATGTTGTAGCCCGGTTCATTAAATAGAATCTCATCTGTCGATATGGTATCTCGGAGAGAATCATCACAGACAATGGTACAAATCTTAACAATACTATGATCATCGCCCTGTGCGAGCAATTCAAGATCCAGCATCACAATTCTTCCCCTTACCGGCCAAAGATGAATGGTGCTGTCGAAGCTGCAAATAAGAACATTAAAAAGATCATACAGAAAATGACAGTCACGTACAAAGACTGGAATGGGCTTCTACCATTCGCTCTCCACGGGTATCGTACCACGGCACGCACATCAACCGGTGCAACACCCTACTATCTGGTTTACGGCATGGAGGCTGTCTTGCCTATTGAGGTCCAGATCCCCTCTCTGAGAATTATGAAGGATACAGGGATGAATGAAGAAGATTGGATCCAGACTCGACTTGATCAACTAAACTTGATTAATGCGAAAAGGCTTATTACTGTCTGTCATGGTTAAATGTATAAAAAACAGATGATCAAGGCTTTCAACAAAAAGGTCAGACGCCAAGTGTATCAAGTCGGGGATTTGGTGATCAAACGTATCATACTACTGCAAGGTGATTCCAGGGGAAAATGGACTCCTACATACGAAGGACCATTTGTAATCAAAAGAATATTCTCTAGTGGAGCAATGATCTTTGCCACCATGGATGGCGACGACCTGCCGCACCCTGTGAACACAGACATAATCAAAAGATACTATGCATAAAGAGACCCACTAGGTTGACACACCTAGGCAAAACAAGGGCATCCCGGCGAACCAAAAAGGTTCGGGCAAAAATTAGGGATAAAAACAAAAAAATCTGTACACCCGGCAAGCTGAAAACCCGAAAGGGCAGTTTGGCCAAAAAAAGGGTATCCCGGTGGACTGAAAACCCGAAAGGGCGGTCTAGGCAACAGTTAGGGATTTAAAGCGTATGACTATGTCCTGGTGGATCACCTTACAGACAACCTTTGGCTTCTACTGACAAGCTCAACGGTTCTGATCAATTCAATCAACTTTGGACAAGGCAACAAATAGACAAGATGCTCAGTGACACGAAGGCTATAGCAGAATGGGAACCCCATGGGATTATTGCACATAGCTATATTTCTTTGTATCAAATGTTCATTTTTAAGACGACATTCTCTTACTAGAATGTTTGTCTCATTGTACAAAAATACTTACTCAAAGTCAATACAAAGATATCCCTTTGAAAGTGCAAAACTATCTGTTTTCTTTACTCTTGTGTTTTGTTTACAAAAACGTCCAATGATTTATTTTTGAACATATGCATTTGAACATAATTACTGTTTACAACTAAACAAAATAGAAAGACAATCACTGATGGCTTTGAGAGATAGGGAAATCTCTCCAAGCTATTTCTATAAATCCCCCACAGTGTGCGGATTAATCCCAAGCGGAACAAAGCTTCCAGTTATCAATCCCCAGTAGAAGTCGTCCAATTTCTCAGGATTCCCCAACAGGATTTTCAAGCAGTGTACGGTGTTTCCCTTACAACAGAGTTTATTTCTCTAAAAGGAAATTCATCAACACTTCAACTTCACAACATGAAGACTTACACTCCATATCCTCGGCAGTAGTCAGGGATTTAGTTTCCCCTATCCAACAGCAGTGCAATAAATTAGCTCACATACGCATACATCGCATCCATATATCATAAACATTGATAACACGAATGCATATATCACAATCTCATTGTACCATACATTTCATACATCATGACATTGCTTACAACTAATGTTTTACCCTTTTCAGGATAAGATTAGTCAATGGCTATCATCAACAAATTATAAAGGTCAGAGGTTGATACCTAAGACAAGCCAGGACAATTATCTACACGACCAACTGAAGCAATCCAGCACGGGTTCTTCAGATTCAACTCAGATACAGTTCATATACGCTCCAGACACGGACGCCATCCTGATACTCATTCAGATTCAGCTTCTCAGATACAATTCAGATATGCTCCATACGCGGATGCCATTCTGATACTCATTCAGATTCAGCTTCTTAGATACAGTTCAGATACGCTCCAGACACGGACGCCATCCTGATACTCATTCAGATTCAACTTCTCAGATACAGTTCAGATACGCTCCAGACTCGTACGCCATCCTGATACTCATTCAAATTCAACTTACAAATACATTTCAGATACGCTCCAGATCCGGATGCCATCCTGATACTCATTCAGCTTTTAGTTTTCAGATACGGTTCAGATACGCTCCAGACACGGACGCCATTCTGATGCTCATTCAGTTTTAGCTTACAAATACAGTTCAACAATCAGTTCTGGATGGCATCTGCAAGCCCATCTCCAACAACTTTCCATCATCCCTCCAAATGGCATCTTTAAGCCCATTCCCTACACCATCAACCTTCACATTACCGAGTGCAAATCTCTGGGCACTCTAGTGTCTAATCATCTCCCACCTTCGAGTCACGAATGGAAAAACTCGCCAATATAACTCTTCAGGCTTAAGAAGTTTGAATAGGGGCAGCTGTTGTACCCCAAAATTTTCCCTCTCACTTATCAAGAATTTACTCACAAGATCTCCTTTGACTTAAGTCTGCACTAGGGTTGATCAGTTCAAGACATCTCCTTAAGCACTGATGACCAAAATTAGGATTTGAGTTTGCACAAGGATTTTTGAACTTCCAATGCCCCATATGACTTTCATGGATCATTACAAACCCCCAAGATCACTCATGTCAAGTTTCAAGCCTTGGATCACACTTTTGCTCAGTCAATTGAGCAGTTGACCTAAAAATCAGTTGTATTGGGGAAAAAGTCAATTGTGGCTAATTTACAATAAAACTTTATAACTTTTTATCCACATCAACATTTTAAACTCATGTGTATCATTTGATCAAGTTTGGACCATAATTCCTCAAGAAATTTGATCAAATCTGCAAAAGGGCAAAATGGTCAAAATTAGGGTTTTGACCGGGAAAGGGCAATTTCTGATTTTTGACCTAGCAAATGATCAATTGGTTTAAGGCATTATCTCAAGAGTCCAACTGCATCATTTTGACCTAATGACATGGCTCAAAACATTGCTCAAGTCCATTGGATTGACAAATGAATTTTCAGTCAACTGATCAAAAGTCAACTGTATACTGAAAAGTCAAACTTTGACTTTTTGGTCAAATTCAAATGCCAAAGATCACAATTCATCAAAACATGTCAAAATTTGAAACTTATTCATCAAGAAATCCAAAATTCAAGATTTCATTTTGAAAAGTTAAAATTTCTAAACTTAGAAATTTTTCTAAGTGTTGAAAATTTCTTATTTTTTCATAACTTTAAGCAAAATTTTCACCATGATGCAAGCTGATTCAAAAGAACCTTCCAACATGAAAGTTGTAGATCTCCATGAAATCTACCACTTTTATTCACACAACTCCTTCCAAAAGTGCTTGGATCTCAAGTTATAATTTTAAGAATACATGGTCATGAAACAAAACACTTAGTGAAATTTTGCCATTATTTGGTCAGGATTTTGACCCAACTTCATGACACTTTTTCATATAGTTCCAAGGGGAATATTCAAAAGAAATTCAAATATGGGTTGTAGAGCACATTTCAAGCTTTCCAAAATATCCAAGAACTCCTTGAGATCATTTTTGAGTAGGGAGAATCTAAGAGATGAAGTTAGGGTTTTATCACTTGAATTACAAGTCATTTTGTGATGAACAAAATTCAAATTCAAAGTTATGCTGCATAACCTCTACTTTACAGGCCTCAAACTTGTTAGACACTCCATAGTTAATTGCTTGCACAGCTGTTTGAGGTCTCATCTCAAGCATTCAATGCAAGGCCATGCTTTATATCCATTTTGGGAAGAAAGTGCACATTGGCATTTTGATAAAGTGACTTTTTGCACAAAACTTGTTCTTGAGCTTTGCACTTGCTCTTTTCTGATCATACATGTCTTATAACACAAGAGAAACTTGTTATACACTTACAATCACTCAGCCCATGCTTGTACCTCCTCTTGAAACTTGTTTTCCCACTTTTCTTCAAAATCAAGTAACCTAGCAAATAGCTTGTAACTTGTACTTCTGACTTTCAAAACAACTCCAACCCTTTTGCTTATACATACACAAACCATTTGCCACAAAACACACGAATGCTGAAGCCTTGAAAACACCTAGAACACAGAATCACCAAAAACACTTCAAAACTTGTCATTTCTGAGTTTTGAAGCCAATCTTAAAATCTACTCGTGCGTTTCTTAGCCTTTTGCTTTCAAAAGTTTCTAAACAACATTCACAAATAATCCCAACCCCTGCAGCTCCACTGTAACACCTCCATCACCATCCACCATTTTCAAAAATAAAGCTTTGCACTTGGACTTCTCCAGAACTGCTCAGGCACTTTCAGCTCAAGCTAAGCACCCCTTTAGCTTCCTGGGAACTTGAGGAAGCTAATCCAATCATTGGAACTCATTAAAAGCTGCTCAAACTCCAAACCCGATACCTTCTTGCAAGGTAAGTTTTCTAACTTTGGAACTTTTCATATAGGCATCATCAATGATTTATTTATGAATGAAACATGTAGATATCATTGCCCTAAAACCAACCTTGTTCATAGTTTTCATTAATTTTGCTTGATCTTAGAGAATTTTAAGATTGAAATTTCTGAGATTCTTAGGGTTCAGAATAGGGCCATTAAAATTCATGTTTATCTTTGAGCTATAATTATTTTGCTTTGCATTTCTGAAATCGTGAGGAAATTTGCTACAAGTTTCCAGTTTACACTTTTCATTTTTGTTGAGGTTTGATTGAGTTACAGAGATTCTGGTTGGGCGTGAGGTTGAAGATGAAGTTGGCCTCAGGAACATGTTTACCATATGTATTTATTGTTTGATTTATATAAACAGATGTATAGCTACCCCAGTGGTAGAAGCGCGCGCCTGTAACCAGGGGGACCTGGGTTCGAGCCCCAGTGGTACCCTTTTGATTTTTTTTTACATTGTTTTGCATTCTGACTTCTTTTTGGCAGGCGCTGGGCCTCGTTGGGCCTTGTTGTTTTTGTTTTTGCTTGCTAACCCCCCCTGTTTCATTTATACACCCCTGACCCAGTTTTATTTTCTTTTTCTTATTTTTTATTTATTTGTTTTCTTAAATATTTTTCTAATATTAAAAAATCATAAAAAATATAAAAATAGTAGATTTGTATTTTGACATAGTTTATTTATTTTTTCTCACAAAAATTATTTCATTTAATCAATACTTTTTTATTTTACTATTTATCTTTGTAAATTTAATTAAAAATAGGTTCTAGTTATTTTCTTTGACACCAATTAAAATATATTATTTTAATATAAAAAAGGCCAAAAAAGTATTTTATAACACTATAATTATTTTCAAGACAAAAATACCAAAAATACTTTTCTTAAGCTTAATTTCTTTTTAATCAATTAATAGATTTAGGGTTTTATTTAAAATCTTTCTTAATAAATTTAGGTTTAATTAATTATTTTCTTCTAGTTAATTAGGTTAAAATCAAAACCCCTTTTCTCCTAAAAATCCAAACAAATATCCATTTACTTTACATTTCACATTTTTGTACATTTATTCATCTTGTACATTATTTATTTTAATTCTTGTACAAATTCAATATGATTGTAATAGATTAATTAAGTTTATTTTCTCGCAATCCCCATTTATAATTTGTACACCTCCTCCCACAAGTATTATAATAACGTAGTATTTAAAATTCCGCAATTTATCGCTTTATATACAAATGCTAGTAATTAGGGTTTGTATGGAAAGACTAAAACCAATACTTAGAAAAACCCTAATCAAAGACAAAATCAAGCATGAAAACAATACACTTGCACACAAGCACCCCGTAGGGTAAATCCACTTGGTTGCCTTCACAAAATGGCCATATTACGCATGTGAGGTATCTTAGCAAAAATAAACAAAATATAAGATCATAGTCCCTCGATGACTCTGTCTAAGTTGCCTTTCAAATGATCTTAGTCCCTAAAAGAGAATGCTAAGATACCTTGCAATATTGCTAATCATGGCTATATGATGACCCATGCCCGTCCCATTTACATCCAAAGATAGGGTTACTTACCAAATCAATGGTAAGATAACAATGTCAAAGGAAAAAGAAAAGTGAACATGAAAGACTTTTGAGTAGGTAGAATGCTCCTAATTACTTGCTCAATCTTCAAAACATCCTTGCTATTTTCAAAACAAACACCTACACTTTCAAAACCTCTTACAAACTTAAAAATATTTTCAAAAGATCAAACATATTTGTATACATTCTTATGAATGAGAATTATTACAAAGATTGCCTAAATAATGGCCTCTTTACAAAATACTTTCAAAAACCACACAAAGCACAATCTCAAACAAAAAGCCAGTGATCTAGCAAGTAACTAAGAGCCCATGGAAAACCATGGATGAAAAGGGTGCTAATACCTTCCCTTTTCATAATCTACCCCCCGAACTCAAGAAATAATCTCAAAGGTCTTTCCTGTGCTTTTTCACCTTTCCTTTTGGATAAAAGAAAAGTCAGTGGCGACTCTTGTTAACCGCAATATTTGCGATCAAACGTGTGATCGGTGGGAATGAGAAATGACTGTTTTTGGAATGCTAGTTCGCGTTTGCGTTTGTTTTTGCAAAATGTCGCGGTAAGCAAGAGTCGCTACCGTATTTTATTTTATCCAACAAGGAAAGGACAAAAGCACAGAAAAATTCCTTTTCGAGATGTTTCTCGGGTTCGGGAGGTAGATTATAGAAAGGGAAGGTGTTAGCACCCTTTCTATCCGTGGTTATCCACGGGCTCTTAGGTACTTGCTCACTGTGTTTTCAAAAAGTTTTGCTTTTCTCGTGTTTGTGGGTTTTGAAAAAAGTTTTGTTAGAAAACTTCGATTTAACTCTTGTTTCTGTCCTCAAGAGTGTATGAAGTGTTGTTGAAAACTTTGTTTGAAAAGTGTAAGTGCAAAAAATTTGTTTTGTTTTGAAAGAGCAAGTACCTGAGAACCTCTACCTACTCAAAAGGAATTAAGCTGTGTAAATGTCCTTTAGACAGTGCTATCCCACTATTGAGGAGTAGGTAGCATCGTCGTTGGAGTTTTCGGGTCAAGTCGATTAAGGGACATGTGGTCACTAAAGCAATGTTAGGACGCCTTAGCGGTAACCCTAATGTCTTAGATAATTTTTTATCCGAGGCAACCGTTTCGAGGCAACTTTGATCTTTAGACAGGAGGACGACCTCTAAGACTTCCTATACTCAATGACCACGTTCGAGGCAACCAAGTGAGGCGTACCCTAGGAGTGGCATGTGCAAATGTGTCAGTTTTCAGTTATGTTATCTTTGTACATGGTATGGTGAGCTACGATTGATTTTAATTTAAGATAGATCTTGTCATGCATAGCCTAGTTAGCATACATCTAGCATTTAGTAGTTGCGGAAAATTAAACTAAGCTATTACAAGGCGTCGGGTATTTACATCGCCAAAAACAAACCCTTGAAAAAGTAAATGTGAAAAATAAATAAAAGCGATAAAAAGGCCTAATTAAAACTATTACATCTTCGGAACAAATACAATTATATGGATAAAAAAAAATACGCGCAAGAAAAAAAATTGAATCGGAGAGTTTTTAGGGTTTTGACCCTTTTTTGCCAAATAAAACATATTTTTGTTATTTTTGAATTTAAGAATTAAGTCTAAATTAAAAAAAATGGAATTAATTAATTAAAAGAAAATATTTTTGAGTTTTTTATTTTTAAGGAAATAAATTAAAAATGGTTAAAAGTTATTAAAAACTCTAATTCTACATTAATTTTATTTTGTTGCAAAAATGTTGAAATTATGCCTAATTAAAAAAAACTAAGTCAATTAAATTGTTTATTTACAAAAAGTAATAAAAGTGATGAATTTAATAAAAATAATGTTTTTGTATTTTCTGATTTTTTTATGAGGAAAAATAAATTATTTGGTTAATTTAATAATAATAATAATAATAAAAAACAATTAAATAAAAATATAAAGGAGAAGAAGAAATAAACCCAGGGGGTGCTGGGCCTGATTTGGGAGTGAAAAGAGCAATTTCCCAGGCCCATTTACGTCTAGGCCTTGTTGACTTCTCCACTTCCATACGTGTGCGTTGACTGTAGAGTATGGTGGTCCTTCAACTTTGGCCACTTGATCTTGGCCTGAAGCCACTTGGCGTGTGGATCTCTGAGGCGTATGGTGGATCACGCGTGGGGTGCTGCACATGAATATATGAAGAAAAATTGAATAAGTGTTTTGGGGGACCTGGGATTCGAACCCAGGTTCCAAGGGATAATGTTTCAACCTGCTTGCCAACTCAACCAGCGCGTTCATTCGTTAATGGGATACCAAACAATTATTATATGGAAAAACATGTCACAATGCCTGGAAAAAAAATAAAAAGGCGCGCTGATTCAAATAGACGAACCAGATGAAAACACTTCATCATCTTCAACCTTGGCCCTGCAAAAAATATAATCAGATAACGGGGGTTTTTAACCTCCACCACCTCCCTGCACGAAAAATAGCGAATAGACACAGAGCAAACATAAATATTTCGCGAGGTATGTGTTGGAACCGTCTTGGTCTCACGATTTCAACCATGTATCCCATTGGTTCCAATTTTTCCTGGTCTGGAAAGCCCTATTTGAAAGCTTGCAAACCCTAGAAATTCAATAATGGCATTTCTCGATTCAGGGCACTATGGTTTAATTCATTCATTCCATTAGCTTTGTATGGTCTCTAGCAATGCAAATCAATCACAAAAACATGTTAAATGCATATGAATTAAGAGATACAGTTTTGAATAGGAAGTGCAAACCGTGAAACTGTATTTTGTGATTCCTTGAGATTTGGTGCCTGAATTTGATTGCAAATCACTCCTGGTACCTCCTGCAATGTGTTTGGATGGACAAGGCGCCTTGAATTAGCCTAGATTGCAAGAACAAGTTTTTAGTTTTCTTGAAAATTCTTGAAATTGGTATGGCCGTTCTGCAGTCTTTCTCTCGTGTTCTAGGTTATGCCTGGCTTGCTTGCATATAAGGGAATCAATCTAGGTCAAAATTTGGATCCAACCCATGTGCGTTGAAGATTAAATCTTCGATTGATAAATCAAATATTCTTGATTTTTCATGATTGAACAAGTTGCCAAAATTGGATATTTTTGTATCTTTTAGCTTGTGCACGAATTGGTCAGCATATTTGGATCATATTTGGTTCACAAATTGATTTAAGAATCAAATCTTCTATTTTCTTATAATTTAAATTAATTAAATGAATTAATATGTATTAAAAATCCATTTAATCAATAAATTTAAGAAAATAAATCCCATTTAACTTGGTGGGTCATGCATAGGTCATGGGTGGAGTTTCAAAAAGAGATTTGAGGCCCATTAGCAAAAAGAAGGTGTTTTTAGCAAAGTTGACTTTTGCAAATTCATGAAAATTGCCCAACTTCTCCAATTCATAACTTGCTCAATTTTGATCATATGACCATGTTCTTGGACATTTTGGAAAGCCCTTGAAGTCCTCTAACCAATGCCTTTGGTCCCATGACATTTGGATTTACCAATCTCAAGTTATGGCCTTTGACTCAAAGTGTACTTTTGTTGACTTTTGAAATTGACCTATAATGTAAAAATTTGTAACTTTTTGTGAGAGCATTTATTGATCTTGGAGTGTGAAGATGGATTGTAAGAGATTGCATCCTATTCAAAATGAGCTTTGGATGGAATTTTTCTGATAAACCATGAAAGAGTTATGCCCTTGTCAAAGTACAGTTGACTTTTCTGCTGTCCAAAAATAGTAACTTTTGCATCTTGATGATTTCTGAGCTATTCTTGTGGAATCATGATCAAGACTTGATCAAATGATGATTGTGAACTCAAAATAAGAGGTTGACCAAGAATTATGACTTTTGACTGCAAAATGACCATTTTTCCCTTGCAGTTGACTGTAGATCAAATGGAGCTTTTGACTGTGCAAACTGGCACTGTGAGTCTTGCAACTTGGCATGTAGGTGCTTGAGAATGTATATAGGCCTATGAGACTTGATTGAACCATTGAAAACCCCAAATTCCTTGAAAGAACCAAAACCCTAATTTCAGCTGTCTACTGCTTAGGAGATGGTTTGACTGTACAACCCTTGAGCCATTTTGAGCAATTTGAGGATCATTCTTGACAAATCTTGAGGAATATGGGAGGGAAAATTTTGGGGTACAACAAAATGCAAAACCTTCAAGTCAGTTATCCCACCGTATCACAGGTGCTAACACCTTCCATTTCCATAATCTACCCCTCTTACCCAGAAAACTCTCGAAAGGTCTTTTTCTATTCTTTTAACCCTTTCCTTTGTTTGATAAAAGAAAAGTCGGTGGCGACTCTTGCTTACTGCAACATTTGTGAATACAAATGAAAAACCAGTATAACAGTCGGTTTTTCCACTGGATCACAAAATTTGCGACTCTGTTGGGGATAAAAAAAATTTGGGGTTACCTTAGAGTTTAGTTCATTCTTCATTTTGCTTTACATTGTGTCTGTTGTTTGCTTTATCTTTAAGGGTTTGTTTGGGTTTACTTGTAAAGATCCTACACCTTAATCTGGGGCACCTTTTAGGTAAGTAGCAATAGATCGTGGAGACTGTGTGGGGTATACCGACACAGTTGAAATGATAGCTACGTTGGTGTGACACATTTGTTGGTACCGGTAGCCCTTGAGTAGTCAAGGAGAATATGGGGCCTCTGTATGGTGTCATGAAGCACCAACTGACCTTAGAACCTTTAATTGAACAACTTGGACATTAGGAAGTAGTGAGATATCCGACTTTGGTGCCGTCCGAAGTTGGTTGATACTCGATACTATGCTCATTGAGATCGTACTTTTGGGATATTTCGGTCGCCAATAAAGAGGCTTACGCTGAAACAATGCCCGGTGAAGAAAGATCAGTGATATTGAGATTCCCAAGAACCTGATTACTTCCTAGGACAGGTTGGACCAACTATACTTCAAGACGGTACTTATCTATGGAATCCATGCAAGCCTAAACCTAAGGACTTGTTTGTATGCTTGTATATATTTGTTTGTACAAAACATCATAACATCATAACATGGCATATCACACTAACCATTTCAAGGACTTTTAGGACTTATCTTTGTGTCTGTTTTGTAGGACATGGCTCCCACTCACATAAGTATTATCCAAGTCAACTTCGTAAGGGTGCCTCCTCAACTCAAAAAGTGGGCATCAAGGGTTCATGAGAATTCTACATTAACCAAAAGACATAGTCGACTCCTCAGTTTGGTCACCTTAAGCCCTGATGAAGACATGGTGAAAGTTCTCTTTCAGTTCTTTGACCCTTTACATCATTGCTTTACATTTCATGACTACCAGTTGGTGCCTACCATGGAAGAGTTTTCTCAGTTATTAGGAGTGCCTATTCTCAATCAATTACCCTCCAACGGTATGGAAAGAGACCCAAAGCCTGAGGAGATTTCTCAAGCCCTGTATTTACAACGGTCCGCCGTTGTGACAAATTGGGAAACAAGAAGCGGTGTTAAAGGTTTTCTAGCCAAGTTTTTGTTTGAGAAAGCCCACTATTTTTGGGATACTTTGGACTTACAGGCCTTTGAAGATGTGTTGGCCATTCTCATCTATGGGATGATACTGTTTCCTAATCCGGACCAACTCATAGACGTGAGTGTGGTCAAATTTTTTATGTCTTGTAACTCGGTACCTACTTTACTTGAAGACATTTTGCAATCTTTTCACAATTGCACCATAAAGAGAAGAGGGACCCTTATGTATTGCACTCCTCTGTTGGATAGGTGGTTTATTTTGCACCTACCTCGATCTGTGTTGAAGAATGAGCAAGGTATGAGGTGGTCTAATAGGTTGATATCCCTCACGCGTTCAGATATTCACTGGTGCCCTCAATCTTTGGAAGATGTTACCATTATTGATCGCTGTGGGAAATTCCCTAATGTCCCTCTCCTAGGCATTAGGGGAGGAATCACTTATAATCCTTGTTTGGAATTGCGACAATTTAGGTATGCTAGGAGGGATGGTCCTCATGATGCACTGGTTCAGGGAATTTCATTCGACTATGAGAACAATGTCCAAGGGTACCATCAGAGGTTCATTCGAGCTTAGGGCATGGTGAACAAAGTGGATAGAAAGACATTAGAGCCTACGAACTCCATCCCTTTGGAGCCTTATCTTAAGTGGGTGCGAGCACGCGCTCAAAATCTCATGATGCCTTACCCCGCCATCCTACCTATCATCATGGAACCTATATACCCCATACTATTCTCCATCCTGACATGCCGACTACTCTCGAGGACTTGCAAAGATCTTGGGTTCAACTCAAAGAGGAACGAGACACCTTTGAAACTCAGTTCTACGCAAGAAAGAAGGAGGTTTTGGAGCTTACAAGACAACTGCATGAAGAACAGAGTTTGAATGCCTACATTGCACCAAAGAGGATGCGCTTATGGGAGGCATGGGTCCTGTTTGATTTAGGAGTTTTGTTTTATCTTTGTTTCTTCCATTGTAAGCCCAAGAGGCATCGCTGTAATCATTTAAACTTATGAATGCAATTAACGTTTGTCCTCTCTTTGGCTAAGCAAATTCAAATCTTAAAAGTCCTTGAAAACATTGCATAAGCATATCATGCATGTCATTACATTAAGCAGGTATTTCAAGACAAGTTTCTTATCTTTTTGATGTTTATTTCAGCAAAAAGAAATGGCTCTTGAACAGATAGTTAAGGATCTTCAAGCTCAAAATGCTCATTTCCAACAAATGTTCCTGGCTCTGGCTAAGAGGCAAGAAGATATGAAAGTTCTCATCATCAAGGAGAAGACAAAGAAGGCAAAGAAACCAGCTGGTGTATTGAATTCGAGAAGAAGGTTCAGAGGACCAGCTAAGCGAGCTCTAGATTTCGCAACCCCGTCAAATGAGGGGGACAATCAAGAATAAAAACCAACAAAAGAAAACAACAACCTCAGGACTGGTGAGGAAGAGGCTGACTACTCTGAAGAACAATATCCTCTTGCTGATGATAAATATAAACAGCTGGAGGATCGCCTCAATGCTATGGAGATTCAGAGGGTACCCGGTCTGGATTTTGAAGAGTTAGGACTGGTCTCAAGGGTGGTCATCTCGCAGAAGTTCAAAGTCCTCACATTTGTTTAAGTTAATACAAAGCCATCTCTTCGAAAGTGCAAAACTATTTGTTTTTATTTTTCTGTTTTGTTTGCAAAACGTCCAGTGATTATTTTTGAACATATGCATTTGAATTTGATTACTGTTTACAAATATGTACATAAAAAAGAAGAGAGACAATTACCAATGGCTTTAAGAAACGAGACAATATCTCAGGGCCATCCACAAAATCCCCGCATATGTTTCCTCCAGCAGATACCTTCTCCAGCAGGTACAGAGGCAAGGGCATCCTACTACAAGGTCACTTCCATATTCTCAGTATGCAGCCTAATGGTGTCAAGTGTTCTCATATCCCTGGAAGAGCAAGAATCTCCAAATTACTGCTCTAACAAAAGATCCCTCAGTGAAGTCGCCAAGCTTCTCAAGATTCCCCGATCGGATTTCACAAAATCCCCAAGCAGATTACAGAGTTTTCCTTCTCCAACAGAGTTTATTTCTCTAAAAAACGGAAGATCATCTCCCAGCATGTCAGCTTCAAACAAAAAAAATGAAGTCCTACATTTCTTCATCACCAGCAACAATCAAGGATTCATTTTCCTTAGTTCAACATAAATCAATGGAATGACTGATACGTTCATACATTGCATTCATACATCATTTTACAAACATCATAGCATATGAAGCACATATGCATATATCACAATCTCATTTATTTTGAGAGCATCATGCAATTCATACATCATGACATCGCATGAAACTGACTTTACCTTTCCAGGTTGAGCTCGCAGACAGACAAACATTATCAACTTATACAACAGGTTAAAGATTAATTCCTGGAACCAGACGGGGCAACTATCTACACGACCAGGTGGTATGAACTCCCGAAGCCAGACGGGTTTACCAACAAATACAACATGCCACAGATTAATGCCCAAAACCATACGGGGAACTATCTATGTGACCGATGTTGCCAAGTCCCAGATTAATACCTGTAAAAAGCCAGGACAACTATCTGTGGATGATCGACTGTAGGTTAATAATTGAAACAAGCTAGGAAAACTATCTACACGAGGAGATTGAAGATTAATACCTGTAACAAGCCAAGAAAACTATCTTTCTTTCTCAGGTCATAGATTAATACCTGAAACTAGACAGGACAATTATCTCAATGACCAACAAAAACAAGTCCCAGATTAATACCTGTAACAAGCCAGGACAACTATCTGTGGACGACCGACTGTAGGTTAATACCTAAAACAAGCTAGGAAAAATATCTACAAGAGGAGATTAAAGATTAATACATGTAACAAGCCAGGAAAACTATCTTTCTTTCTCAGGTAAGAGATTAATACCTGAAATAAGACAGGACAAATATCTCAATGATCGACAAAAAACAAGTTCCAGATTAATACCTGTAACAAGCCAAGACAACTATCTGTGGACGACCGGTTGTAGATTAATACCTGAAACCAGCCAGGAAAACTATCTACATGAGCCGATTGTAGATTAATACCTGTAACAATCCAGGAAGACTATCTACATGAGCAGATTAGAGATTAATACCTATAACAAGCCAGGAAAATTATCTTTATTTCTCGGGTCAGAGATTAATACCTGAAACCAGCCAGGACAACTATCTCAACAACCGACAATTTTCAAGTTCCAGATTAATACCTGAAACCAGCCAGGACAACTATCTGCGAACAACGAATTGCATATTAAAACTTGAAACCAGACAGGAAAACTATCTACATGACCAGATGAAGCAATCTTACACGGGTTTCGTCTCATGATCTCCAGATGCAGTCTAACACGGACTCATCCTAAAGAAATCTTACATGGATTCCTTCTCAACTTTCCAGATGCAGTCTAACACGGACTCATCCTGAAGCGGCCCCACACAGGCTCCTTCTCGTATATCTCCGGATGCAGGCTAACACGGACTCATCCTGGAACATCCCTACACGGGCTCTTTCTAATATATTTTCAAGTAACAGTTAACTCCATTATCCCTAGCAAGTTACTGTGAAGCCTGGATTTCAACCAGAAAGCAGCAAACTCTCATCTCTCCAGTATAAAGATAACTCCTCAGTAGAGCCATGGACAACTGAAGTTCCTAGACTTTATTCCCCAGAGTTTTCCTCAAGCAGGAAAACAACAGAAATCAACATTCCCCAGTGGACTCCTCCTCAGATAGTAGGAACAAGAGTTCCTCACAAAGGGACCTCTTATGAAGTCAACACTCTGGATGGCATCTTTAAGCCCATCTCTGACAACTCTCAGTCATCTTCTCCAAATGGCATATGTGAGCCCATTCCCGCCATCATCAACCATCAGTGTTATTTCATGCGAGTGCAAATTTCTGGGTACTCTAGGTTCAATTCTCTTCCACCTTCAGATCACGAAAGGCAAACAGACCAATCTAAATCCACTGGTTTAAGAAGATTAAACATGGGCAGCTGTTGTACCCCAAAATTTTCCCTCTCATGTTTCCCAAGGTTTTCTCTTACGTGGGTGGTTACAAACACGTGCCTAAAGAAAATGAAATTTTTTGTCAAGTGTCTTTCGATTAGCATGTCAGTAGTGTCCTTCGATTGGAATCTAAACGGTGTCCTTCGATTGGCATGTCAACCAAATGTCCTTCGATTGGCATGTCAATAGTGTCTTTTGATTGGCATCTGAGCAAAGGGTCCTTCGATTGGCATGTCAACAAGCTTTGATTGGGCATCTAAAAACCCTTCGATCAAGCATTGGCTCATCAACTTCGATTGTGCGCTGGTTCCCCTTCGAGCAAGCCTTGGTCCAAGTTTCATTTAGGCAAGAATCCCCTACAAGTTCCCTTCGATTCACCAGAAGTGGCCTCATGTATGTTTATTTTGATTCACAAGGCAAAAGGCCTCTACATGCAAACTTTTACTCACTAGGTAAAGACCTCTTCATGCTTGCCTTGGATTCACTAATTCAAAGGCTCCTTTCAACTGGCCTTTGATCCACAAGGCAGAGGCTTCCTCAGACTTGCATGGGATTCACAAGGGCAAAGGCTTCTTCAATGATTGCCTTTAATGCATAAGGCAAAGACTTCCTCTGTGCTTGCTTTCAATGCACAAGGTCAAGACCCCTCAACAAAATTTCTGCACTATGACACACAATATGACCCCTTCGAAAGAGCACTCCAAAGGTCCACTCGAAGGACACAAATTGGTGGCCATTCGAAGGAGACACATAATTATTGAAAGAAAGTTTGTCTTATGGTGAGTCTTGGTCCTACATGTTGCCAGGCCCAAGCCTCCTGTGCAATGGCATTCAAAGGAAGTGACAAAAGAGGCTTCGATTGGCCCGAATGAAGTTCTTGTTTGGGCTATTTGAATCAAGCAGCTAAGGCAAATAGATGGGTCCAATCGAAGGAGCCATGAGGATCAAGTCATAGCCAATCGAAGAGCAAAGACCCGAGGGGATTTAGGAGAAGCCCTGATAAGGGAAACTCTGAACAGATTTGAATTTAGAATCATGAAAAAGGACAATGCTCTAATGAAGATAATTCTAGGCAATTCGAATTGATGCAGATGTTGACTTAATTGAATAAACCCTGATTAGGGAAAACTCTAAACAATTGGAATTCAGATTCATCAAAGATCTGAGTAATTCGAATTGATGTGGATGGACTCAACCGAATGAGCTAAACCATAGCCATTCGAAGGAGGCAACTAAAGGCCAATCAAAGAGTAAGGCTGTAAGGTATTCGAAAGAATCAAATGTCTCCAGGTTCATTCAAGATTTCAAAAGGAAAGAATTATCCAAATATGGCCAACTTTCAATGTGTTGGATTCTTGTCTGATGGCCTTCAAGGCCTAGTTAATGGTTGTCCCTTGCCATTTCCATGCACCCTCACATCCCTATAAATACAAAGCCAGACACATACACAAAGGGACATTCTCCAGGAGACTAGATACAGAGACACTACACACAACATACACAATGCACACACACGCTGCCCCACTAGAGCTCCACAAAACTTCCAAAACTCTAACAAGGTTGCCAGAATCGAAGTACCCCACTGGTAACGAACCTTCGATCTTAATTTCATTTCCCATATAACTTAATTTCGACTGTATATTCATGCTGCATGATTGTTAATATGTTACATGTAAAGTCTGAAGTAACATGATACCATCACTAAGACATGTGAAGTGGATTCCTTCGAATCTCAACTCTAGCTCAGATGGTGAAGGAATGTGGGTAATTGAAAGGGCCTTGTTTCGATACTCAGGCCTCACAATTTTATTTTTCTAACATTGCTTTGCAGATTCCATGTGTTACATAGTCAAGCGCTCACTATATGCCCTCATGGTTAGACCATCAGATGTCAACAGATGGAGATCTAACTCTCCAAATGCGCATATCTACCGTGTGCCATCAAGGATTGTCTTCACTAGATCCAACGTGACCTGAGCTTGTCATCTCATGGGCCTAGCAAATCATAAAAGCATACCCCCAATTGCTTATAACATCAGGCCCAACATGCTACTTGTTTTGTTTTATTTGTTTATTCCTTTTTTAATCTTTTTTTTTTAAAAATTATAATCATAAAATCAACAAAAAACCATAAAAAATATTAGACTTATGATTTTATAATTAGTTTTAATTTGGTAAATTAATTAATTTAATTATTTTGACATTATTTTATAATTTAAAAATAATTAGAACTAGGTTCTTATAATTCAAATATTTTCCTAACAAAAAGACAAAAATTATTAGAATTATTTTTTTTGTATTCATTTAATTAATTAGGATTAAATTTAGCCTTCCTCATTTTTATTTTAAGTTTTTTCTTAAAATAAAAAAAAACCAAAAAGATTTTCTTGTTTATTTAGAAGTTTTAGGGCTCTAAATGTCTCTTTCCCTTTCGCACGCGTTATTTTTATTTTCGCACTTTTTATACTAATGTAACTGCCCATTGGATATAATAGAGAATTAACTAGGGCTTTACTGCTTTTTATTTATTTTCTTTCCCCAAATTTTTGGATATGTAAATACCCCCTTCCCGAAGCATTGTAATAGCGTAGGATTTACATTTCCACACTTTTAATTCCTGTACATATATTAACTGCCTAGATGTATGATAATAGGATTGCATGACAAGAGCCTAATAATCAAACATTAGCAAACCTAACTCAAGACTAAAATAACTGAACATAACACACATTGCACATATACACCTCTAGGGTACCCCACTTAGGTTGCCTTTGGGAAATAGTCACAACTCTCGAAACGTGAGAGGTTTTAGTGGCTACCCTCTGGTTCAAAAAGATCATAAGTCCCTCGATGACCCTCTTGACGTTGCCTCGGTAAAAATATGATCTTAGAATCCTAGGGTAGCTACTAAGGCTTCTTGCCCAGTTGCCTTTGTAACTATAAAAACGTCCCATTCGATTGTCCCTCAAACATCCAACGATAGGGCTACCTACTCACTAATAGTAGGATAGCATTGTCTAAAGGATAGGAGGAAATGAACGAACCTTTTCGGGTATAAGTAGGTAGTTGTTAGATGCTTGCTCAAAACAATCTTTTGCACTTACACAAAAACATTTCAAAAACACTTTAAAAAACATTCGCTTTGTCAACACTCTTGAGGACTGATACAAGAGTTATCATAAAGTGAATCGCCGCACTAAGGCATTTTAAAAATACTTTTCAAAAACACAAAGCACAAGGTATTTAAAAAATGAGCTAGCATCTAAGAGCCCGTAGAAAACTACGGATGGAAAGGGTGCTAACACCTTCCCTTTCCATAATCTACCCCCTTACTCAGAAAACTCTCGAAAAGGTCTTTTTTTGTTCTTTTCACCCTTTCCTTAAGTTGGATAAAAGAAAAGTCGGTGGCGACTCTTGCTTACCGCAACATTTCTGAATACAAACACAAAACTAGTATAACAGTCAGTTCTCCCAACGTATTACACTTAGTAATCAAGCGCATATCACTGCGGCAAGGTGATCCCAGGGGAAAATGGACTCCTACATACGAAGGACCATTTGTGATCAAGAATATATTTTCTAGTGGAGCCACGATCTTAACCACTATGGACGGTGACGACCTTCTGCACCCTGTAAATGCAAACATAGTTAAAAGATACTACGCATGAACAAAGACCCGCTAGGTTGACTGGCCTAGGAAAAAATAAGGGCATCCCGGTGAACCAAAAGGGTTCGAGCAAAAATTATATGGAAAATATGTACACCCGACAAGTCAAAAACCTGAAAAGGCAGCTTGGGCAAGAAAGGGTATCCCGGTGGACTGAGAACCCGAAAGGGATGTCCAGGAAAAAGTTAGGGATTTAAAGCGTATAACTATGTCCCGTTGGATCACTTTATAGTTAATCTTTGATAACAACTATCAAGCTTAAATGGTACTAATCAATCCAGTCAGCTTCGGACGAGCATCAAAAGAGATGAGACGCTCAAAGACATAAAGGCAATAGCAGAATGAAAAAATAGTGAGATTATTTCACATAGCTGTTTTTCTTTGTATACTATTTTGTATAGCTTTCATTCTTACGACGACATTCTCTTACTAGGGTGTCCGTCTCCTTGTACAAAAAAGCCTATTATAGGAAAAACTCATTCAAATTAATACATAACTATCTCTTTGAAAGTGAAAAACTATTTGTTTTTATTTTTCAGTTTTGTTTGCGAAAACGTCCAGTGATTATTTTTGAACATATGCATTTGAATGTGATTACCGTTTACAAATACAAGCATAAAAAATAGAAAGACAATTACTAATGGCTTTAAGAAGCAGGACAATGTCTAAAGGCCATCTGTAAATCCCCGCAGATACTTTCTCTAGCAGGTACAGAGGCAGGGGAATCCTACTATAAAGTCACTTCCATATCCTCAGCATACAAACTAATGATGTCAGGTGTTCTTATATCCCTGACGGAGCAAGAATCTCCAATTACTGCCCCGACATCTTAAAGAATTCCCTAACCTGGTTGACAAGCTTTTCAGGATTCCCCAATAGGATTTCATAAAAATAGCAGTTCATGGAGTTTCCCTTCCTCAACAGAGTTTATTTCTCTAACAATGGAAATCCATCTCCCAGCATTTCAACTTCAACAAAATTTGAATACTTACACTCTTCATCCCCAACAACAATCAGGTATTTATTTTCCCTAGTTCAACAATACAACAATAGAACGACTGACACGTTCATACATTGCATTCATACACCATTTTATAAGTGTCATAGCATATGTAGCACGAATGCATATATCACAATCTCATTTATTTTGAGAGCATAATTTGCACTTCATGCATCATGATATGGCATGCAGCTAATTCTTTACCTTTTCAGGAAAGATCGACAAATGAATATCGTCAACAATTTTCAAAAGTTCCAGATTAATACCTGAAACAAGACAGGACAACTATCTGTGGATGGATGATTGTAAATTAATACCTGAAACCAGATATGACAACTATCTACATGAGCAGATTGAAGATTAACTCTTGAAACGAGATGGGGAAACTATATTTCTTTCTCTAAGGTTAGAGATTAATACCTGAAACCAGACAGGACAACTATCTCAATAAACGACAAAAAAACAAATTCCAGATTAATACCTAAAACAAGACGAGACAACTAACTATGGACGAATGATTATAGATTAATACCTAAAACCAGACAGGACAACTATTTACATGAGCAGATTGAAGATTAACTACCGAAACAGGACGGTGAAACTATCTTCCTTTCTCTAAGGTCAGAGATTAATACCTGAAACCAGACAAGACAACTATCTCAACGACCGACAAAAACAAGTTCCAGATTAATACCTGAAATAAGACAGGACAACTATCTATGGACGACTGATTGTAGATTAATACCTAAAACCAGACAGGACAACTATCTACATGAGCAGATTGAAGATTAACTCCTGAAACAGGACGGGGAAACTATCTTCCTTTCTCTTAGGTCAGAGATTAATTCCTGAAACCAGACAGGGCAGCTATCTCAACGACCAACGTGAAAGCAGGATCCCAGATTAATACCTGAAACAAGACATGACAACTATCTGTGAACAACTGACTGTGGATCAATTACCGAAACAAGACGGGGTGACCATCTACATGACCAGGCGGAGCAATCTTACACGGATTCCTTCTCAATCTCCAGATGCAGCTTTACACGGGCTCATCCTGAAGTAATCTTACACGGGTTTGTTCTCACAATCTCCAGATGAAGTTTAACACGGACTCATCCTGAAGCAGCCTTACACAGGTTCCTTCTAATACATTTCCAAATAACAAGTTAATTTCATTCTCCCCAGCAAGTTACTGTGAAGCCTTGATTTCAACCAGAAAACAACTAACTTTCATCTCTCCAGTCCAGAGATAACTCCTCAGTAGAGCCATAGACAGCTAAAGCTCCTAGACTCTATTCCCCACAGAGTTTTCCTCAAACAGGAGAGCAACAAAAATCAATATTCCCCAGCGGAGTCCTTGTCATACGAAGGGAACAGGAATCCCCACAAAGAGACCTCTTATGAAGTCAACATCTATTTTAGATGGCATCTTTAAGCCCATCTCTGACAACTCTTAGTCATCTTCTCCAAATGGCATCTTTAAGGCCATTCCCTACACAATCAACCATCACATCATTAAGTGCAAATTTTTGGGCACTCTAGTGTTCAATCATCTTCCACCTTCAGATCACGAAAGGAAAACAAGCCAATATAAATCTTTAGGTTTAAGAAGATTGAACAGGGGCAGCTGTTGTATCCCAAAATTTGCCCTCACTTTTCTCAAGACATTTTCTCACAAGGATTTTCAAAAGTCCAAGTTTGCACAAGTACAATTGGATTTTTGATGCCCCATATAGTTTCCATATAGTCATATTGGGCTCTCAAGCATCAAATCAACGAAAGAGCAAGTTTGCTTCGATTCCCAAGCTTCTACAAGGAAAAGGATTCCTTCAAAGCAACTTGCTTTTGATTCACAAGGCACGTACATCCTTCAGGCTTGCCTTTGATTCATTAGGCAAATACTTCCTTCATGCATGCCTTCTATTCACAAGGAAAGTACATCCTCCAGGCTTTCTTTCAATTCACAAGGCAAGTAAATCCTTCAGGCCTTCCTTCGATTCACAAGGTAAGAACATCTTTCATGCGTGCTTCGATTCACAAAGCAGTGGCTTCCCTCATGCTAGATTTGACTCCACCTCTAAATCCTTCAATACACAGTTTCTACACTATGACACACAATATGGTCCATTCGAAGAAACACTCAAAAGGTCCATTCGAAGAGCATGAATTTGGTGGATTTGAAGGACATACTGTTGTACCCCAAAATTTTCCCTCTCATTTTACTCAACACATACCCATTGAGGTCTCCAACTTGCCCATAGATGACCAAGTAAATTCTCCCCCTAAGGCAATGAACCTCTAACTAGGGTTTCAATTTTCATAAAGATGGTTGAACTCCAATGGTCTCAAATGTTTTCCATGGCCCTAATATGTCCTCAAGGTTATCCATGCCAAATTTCATACCCTACACAACAAGTTTGCTAAGTCAACTACTCAAATGCCTGAAAATCAACTGTACTAGGTCAAAAGTCAATTGTGGCCTATATACAGTCAAACTTCAAGAGTTTTGGTCAACATCAACATTTTGAAGTGATATCCATCATTTGATCAAGGGTTGATCATGATTCCTCAAGAAATTCTCCTAGCTCATCAAAAGTAAAAAATGGCAAATTAGGGTTTCTATAGGAAAAGTCAACCAAACTTTGACCAGGCATAACTTTCTCATACTTTATCAGAAATTTTTCCACCAAGGCTCATTTTGAATAGAATCCAATTACCTACAACTTCTCTTCATCCCCCAAGTTCAATAAATTCCCCATTTAAAAGATGCAAGCTCAGACATTATAGGTCCTTACAAAAAGTCAACAAAAACACCTTTTGGGTCCAAACTCCTTACATGAACATGGAAGATCCAATTGAAATGAAACCAAAAGGGTTTTTTATAGGACATCCTAAGCTCTCTAAAAAGTCCAAGAACACCCTCTTAGGGTTAAAAATGAGAGAGATATGCATTGCTAAAGTTGGCCAATTTTTGGAAAAGTGCATGAAGCCAATATTTACCAAACTTGAAGTTTTTTCCAAATGGGCCCATCTTTTCATGTTTGAAACTTGTTTCTAGCTTGGTCCACGACCTCTAGACCCGCCCATGCATTATTATATTATTTATGCTGTTTATTTTGATATTTTATTCATTAACATGCAAAATTAAATAAATAAATAATAAAAATAATGGAAGATTTGATTTGGAATCTTTTTCTCATCAAATAATGGGCAAAATGTGCTGGCATATCAAGGTAAAAACGTGCAAGCCAAGAGGGGAAAGGATATCCAAAATAAGGAAGATTTTCAAGTGAATATTTGAAACAAATCTTGCACTCAATGCCATAGATCCTTTCTCTTTTTGTTGACCTAATGAGATACACTATATATGCATAACCATTCAGAACCAAAAGGACAGGCAGCCAGAGCCTTTACACTAGGGTTTCAAATGTAAAAATTCTCCATAAACTTGCATCCTCGTATTCACATTTGTGGCAAGCTTCAAAGCATTCTAACCATTCCTTGGTGTTCCTGAGGTAAGCTTAGGTAAGTATGGATCATCATCCATATCCATAATACATTGAAACTAATTGTACATAACTCATATTTTCATAACTTTTCTGTCTATCGTATTTTAAATTATAGCATGTTTCAATTCATTCTAACTCCATTAACATGATCACATGATGATAAGGAACAGATCTGGGCAATCATTGATGAGCTTTGATGGCTAAATAGCCATCTGCCATGGCTAGGGCATAATGAACTACAAGCTTCGTATCTCCCTATACAGGGACTTTTAGACCAAAAGAACACCACCATCGTGATCGCAACCTATGATTTAGGGGGGTTTCTGGATCGGAAACGTGCTATTTTGTAGGTTAGAATTTTGATGTCTCCGGGGACGATGGTGGTCAACCACTGTGAGGGGTGGTTTGACCCTCCCTGCACTGGCGTGGCTGGACAATGTTTCTTGATTGGTCCATTTAAACTCCTAGGGGCCCACTGAAGAGGCGCGCGTTGACAACTCAGTAATTGTGTTGTTTTAATATTATATTGTTTTGGTTTGTTTATATGTATGAATGAACAGCATGGTCCAGTGGTGAGAAGGAAGGGTGTTAAGGAATTACAAGGTGCAAGGGCAGGGGTTCGATCCCTGCCTCTTGCATATTATTTTTCTTATTTATACATGCATATCCAGTACTCCAAGACCCAGCGTGTCCACTATGCGCTCCTATCTCCATACCACAGGATCTCATCAAGGCCATATCAAATGTTCCAGATCCAGACGCTCACGATAGACCTCCTAAGGAGCAACACTACTGGATCACACACAGGAGTTTGGGCTTGCTCTGGATGGGCCTAACAAAATTCAGTTCTACCCCCCCCCCCCCCCGATTGCTAATGCACTTCAGGCTCATTTCTTTTCACTTTTGTCATTTTTTAAATTTCTTTGTTTTATTTTATTTAAAATCATTTTTTTATTTTAATCATAAAATCACAAAAAATAGGATTAGGTTTTTTTTTTATATAATTAAAATTAATTTTGTAAATTAATCTAGTTTAACTACTTTAATCTTTTTTTAAAAATTAAAGTTAATTAGAAGTTAGGATTAAATCTCAAATCTTTTTTATTTAAAATACCAAAAATATTTTTAATAAGCAGTTAGATTTTTAGGCTTTGTCAAACTTATTCCCGTCTCAATTTTTGCGCGCTGTTATTTTTTGTACTATTATTATTTTTAATTATGTAACTGTTTCTTGGTTTGTAATAGTTTAATTAGGATTTAAATTTCCGCATCTAATTATGTAATTGCCCCGAGGCCATGTAATAGCTTAGGAGTTTTTATTTTCTGCAATTTATTTTCCGCACTATAAACTGCTTAGATGAATGGCTAATAGGATTGTATGAAAAAGACTGAAACTAAAACGAGTAGATAACCCTAAATGCGCAAGATATCTGAATCAATCACACTTGCACATGCTCACCTCTAAGGTATCTCCCACTTCGGTTGACTTCGAAACAGTCACAATTCTCGAAACGTGGGAATTTTTAGTGACTATCCTTTAGTTCAAGAGATCACAAGTCCCTCGATGACCCTTTCGACTGTTGCATCGGTTAACAAGTGATCTTAGAACTTTAGGACATTTACTAAGATTTCTTGCCAGTTGCCTTAGTGACCGTAAACGTCCCTTCCGATAGTCCCTCAAACATCCAACGATAGGGCTACCTACTCACTAATAATAGGATATCTCTATCTAAAGGAAAGGAGGAAAAGAACACCTTTTTCGAGTAGGTAGATAGCTGTTAAGTACTTGCTCAAAGCTAATTCCTTTTTACACTACACTTTCAAAACCTTTTCAAAAACGCTTTATCACACTCTTGAGGACTGATACAAGAGTTATCATAAAAGCAAACAAGAGCCCGTGGAAAACCACAGATGGAAAGGATGTTAACACCTTTCCTTTCCATAATCTACCCCCTAACTCAAAATCTCGAGAAAGGTCTTTTTCTGTTCTTTTCACTCTTTCCTTAATTTGGATAAAAGAAAAGTCGGTGGAGACTCTTGCTTACTGCAATGTTTGCAAATACAAAACACAAACCAATATTAAACAGTCGGTTCTTCCACCGTATCACAGAACTGGCGACTCTGCTGGAGAATAATAAAAAAAGGGGTTACCTTAGAATTTTAGTTCATCATTTTAAATTCTTTATTGTGTGTTTGCTTGCTTTATCTTTGAGGGTTTGTTGGGGGATTCTGGTAAAGATCCTATACCCGGATCTGGGACACCTTATTAGGTAAGTAGCAATAAATCATGGAGGTTGTACGGCGTAGACCGATACGGACGAAGTGATGGCTACGTTAGCGCAATACTCTGGATTGTACTAATGTTCCTTGAGTAAGTCAAGTATAAAATTAGGCTTCCTCATAGTGTCACTAAGCGCTAACTGACCTTTAGAACCTTTAATTGACTCATCCTAGCTATTAGGAAGTAGTGAGATAATCGCCTTTAGTTCTGACCAAAGATTGGTTGATACTCGATACTACACTCATTGAGACTGGACTTTCGGGATTTTTTGGCCGCAATACTTCGGTGCTGAGCTGAAACAATTTCTGAAGGGAAAGTCAGTGATATTGAGGCTCCTTAGAACCCGGTTACTATTAATAGGACAGGTTGAGCCAACTGAACATTCAAGAGGGTACTTACCTAAAACCTCATGCAAGCCTTTGAACCTAAGGTCTATTGTGTGATTTACTTATGTTTATCTGTGATCTTAAGCATAATCATGACATCATAAGCATCATGACATTCATATATACTAATCATTTCAAGGACCTGTTGGATTTACCTCTTTGTTGTTTTGTAGGATATGAATTCAGGTCGTAGAAAAAACATCCAGATTCACTTTACAGAAGTTCCTCCCAAGCTCAAGGAATTAGTCTTGAAAGTCCCCGAGGACTCATCATTCCATAAAATACATGGTCACTTACTCATTTTTATTACCACTGGATTTGACGAGGGTTTGATGAGTGTCTTATTCCATTTCTTCGACCCTAAGCACCATTGCTTCATATTCCTCGATTATCAACGGGTGCCTACACTGGAAGAATTCTCTAAGTTACTTGGTTTACCTATACTGGAGTGAGTACCTTTCACTGGTTTAGAACAAGACCCAGATTCTGAAAATGTTTTCGTAGCTTTGCACTTGAAGCCATCTGACATTGAGTCCAATTGGGATAAAGAAGTGGAGTTAAGGGTCTCCTTGCAAATTTTCTGATGAAGAAAGCTTAGGTTTTCCTGGATGTTATGAGTTATCATGCCTTCGAAGATGTCTTAGCTCTCTTGATCCATGGGTTGGTCATGTTTCCTAATTCAGATCAATTTATAAATGTGAATGCCATCAACATTTTTCTTGCTCATAATTCGGTTCCTACATTGCTCGGGGATATCCTACATTCTCTCTATACTCGTACTCTGAAGAAGCGAGGAACTCTCATGTGTTGCACCCCTCTGCTATATAGGTGGTTTATTTCGCACCTTCCTCGGTCAGTAATGCAGAATGATTTAGGCTTAAGGTGGAGTCAAAGACTAATGTCTCTCTCTCATTCCGACATCCATTGGTGTCCTCGCTCTCAAGGAGACATCTCTTTTATTGATCGTTGTGGAGAATTTCCTAATGTGTCACTCCTGGGCATTATGGGAGGCATCACCTACAATAATTCTTTAGAACTACGTCAGTTTGGCTATGCACGGAGAGATGGTCCACCGGATATGCTCATCCAGGGTATTGTGTTCAACTACTCAGATGATTGGCAAAATTATCGTCAGAGGTTCATCCGCGCTTGGGGCATTATTAAGAAGACTGATAGTAAGACTTTGGAGAACAAGAACTCCATCCCTTTGGAACCTAACCTCAAATGGGTGCGAGCTCGAGCCCAAAGTCTTATGATGTTATACGATTCCATCTTACCGGTGATCTTGGAACCTGTTGTTTAAGGGGGCGAGTCCCGTATTATTCTCCATCCTGATATGCCAACCAACTTCGAAGAGTTGCAAAAGTCTTGGATCCAGCTCAAGGAAGAATGAGATACTTTTAAGGCTCAATTCTATGCAAGTGAGAAGAAGGTGCTGGAATTAACAAAGCAGCTTCACGAAGAGAGGAACCTCAACACCTACCTCAACACCAAGAGGAAGCGCCCATGGGAGACTTAGGAGTTTAGAATTTCCTTTTAATGTTTATCCCTGTATAATCTTTTGTTTCTTTAAAAACGTACTAATAAATAGTTTTGTTTCATGTTTTGTTTAAAAGAGATTAAATCCAATAAGGTCCTTGAAATTATTGCATACATATATCATACATATCATTGCATAAACAGGTTTCCTAGCAGGTTTCTCATCTTCTTCGTTGTTTATTTTAGCAGTAAAGAAATGGCTCTCGAACAAACAGTGAAGGATTTACAAACTAAAATGCTCAGTTTCAACAAATGATCATGGCTCTGGCCAAGGGGCAAGAGGAACTGAAAGCCCTGATTGTCAAAGAGAAGGCCAAGAAGCCAAAGAAGCCAGCTGGTGTGGTGAATTTGGGAAAGAGGTTTAGAGGACTGTTAAGCTAGGTTGTAGAACTAGCATGTTCATCAAAAGAAGGAGACAATCAAGAAGGGGAAAAAAGAGAGGAAGACCCTAGTCCAAGGGAATCTGATAATGAGATTGACTATAATGAGGAGCAGTATCCTCCAACCGATGAAAAATACAAACAGCTAGAGGATCGTCTGAATGCAATGGAAATCCGGAAGGTACCGTGGCTGGACTTTGAAGAGCTGGGTTTGGTTTCTGGGGTTGTCATCCCGAAAAAGTTCAAGGTTATGGTGTTCGCTAAATATGATGGGGTCTCATGTCCCAAGATGCATCTCCAATCTTATGTGAGGAAGATTCAGCCTCACAATGCTGACAAGGACTTATGGGTCCACTTCTTTCAAGACAGTCTATCCAGGACTCAACTAGAGTGGTTCTACCAGCTGGAGGGGACCAATATTCGTAACTGGGAAGACCTGGCTGCTGCTCTCTACAAGCAATATCAGTATAATACAGACCTTGATCCCACCCGTACACAACTCCAAAGTATGTCTATGGGTTCGAGCGAGGGTTTTAAAGACTATGCTCAGAAGTGGAGGGACTTAGCAGGAAGAGTCCAACCCCCCATGTCTGATAGGGAGTTAGTGGATATGTTTTTGGGTACCCTATCTGGTTCGTTTTTCAATCATCTGATTGGAAGCTCCTCAGCTGTCTTTACTGAGTTGATTTTGACGGGAGAAAGAGTGGAAGCTGGGATTAGAAGTGGCAAGATTCAGAAGGACGCCTCTTCAAGTGCGGGAAATAGAACTTTCATAGGAAAAAAGAGGTCAGTGTTGTTTACAATCAACGAAATCAGGGCAGAACCGAGCGCCATCCAACGGTAGGGGCCGTTATGATATCCAAGCCTGCAGCTACTCAACAACAAAATAATCAGCTAGAGCAGAAATACCTGTAAGGAAATTCACCTGGATAAATATGACTTTGTCTCAAGTATTGCCTCACCTACTGAAATCCAATTTGGTTACCCTGAGGGAAGCTCCCAAGAATCCCAACACTGCATCTCCTTGCTACAACCCAAATGCTCGTTGTGCTTATCATTCAAAAAGTCCAGGCCATGATACAAATGACTGTTGGGCTTTGAAAATCAAGGTGAAAGACCTTATTGAGGTGAAGGAGATTGAATTTAACGCTCCTGAGATTCTAAATGTTATAAATGCTCCTATGCCCAAGCACGACCGGGGTGTTAATGCTATTGACGATGATACGTTTCTTACTTCTGTTGAGGAACTTGCTACTCCTCTCATGACTGTTAAGTGGAATTTGTTTCAAGCCAGTTTATTTCCAGGATGTGGTGAAGATTGCCATTTATGTTTATCTTTACCGACTGGTTGTTATTTGTTGAAAGCAGGTGTTTAGAGCCTGATGGATGATAAAGAGATTCTATTTGAGAAGGCTCCCGTCGCAACTGTTTCTTGTAAGGATGTTTTGATTATAACCATTTCTGCCAATCCTCCCAGGGTCTCCACCAAAAGACCCGTCAGGATTACATCTGCTTCAAAGTTGGCTTCCCTGATCATCATTATGCCAGGGCCAATTCCATACTCCTTGGACAAGAATGTTCCCTGGAACTATGAGGTTGACGTCTATTACCATGGCGTCAAGCAAGAAATATTGGCTGCTGAAGACCAAACTTATGGAAATAATGATCCCGACATTGGAAACATCGTTGGGACCAGCAAAATAACAAGAAGTGGAAGAGTGTTCTCCCCTGAGATTTCTCCTCCAAAAGCTGTTACTATTCTTGTGATCATTCCTACTGTTGTTCATGCTGATATCACCACCGCAATTCCTATGATTACCCCTGTTGCCACCCCTATCACCGAGTCGACCGGGACTCGGGGGAAAGACATATTGATTGAGCCTGTCCAAACGAAGGCACATTCAGAATCTATTCCAAAGGCTTCCAAGAAGGAAATGGAAGAAATCCTAAAGATAATTAAAAAGAGAGACTACAATGTGGTCGAACAGCTAGGGCAGAACCCTTCTAAGATTTCAATGTTGGCCCTACTATTGTGCTCCGAAGCTCATGCAAAAGCTTTGGTGAAATTCCTTAAAACTGACCATGTGTCGCAAGAAACCTCCGCTGACCAATTTGAAGATTGCGTGGCCAGTTTGATGGTTGATAATGGTTTGGGTTTTTCTTATGCCAATCTGACACCCAGGGGAAGAAAACACAATGATGCGCTGCATGTCTCCATCGAATGTAGGGGCACTACTTTGGCCCATGTTCTAGTATATATTAGTTCATCGTTGAACGTACTGCCCAAGAAAGCTCTGGACATATTAGACTGTGAAGGTTTGGCTCTGAAGCCCAGCAACATTGTAGTAAGGGCTTTTGATGGTTCGAAAAGAATGGTGCACGGGGAGGTGTACATCCCCATCAAAGTTGGTTCTCAGAACTTTGACTCCACCTTCTACGTGATGGATATCAGACCATCTTATTCTTGTTTGTTGGGTCGCCCTTGGATCCATGGGGCAGGAGCTGTCACGTCCACTCTGCATCAGATGATGAAGTACCCAGTGAAAGGAAAATTGTCACGGTACATGGTGAATAGGAATACATGGTAAGCCACATGAACTCTTTCAGGTATGTGTAAATGGATGGCGAGTTCATCGAGACTCTGTGTCAGAACTTCGAAGAGGTGCCCCAGACCATGGCCGCAATAGAGAATGTTACCAATATGCCAAAGATCACCAGTCTCCCTTTAAAATGGCTTCTCTCAAGGACTCCAAAGCAATTATTGAAGAAGGGGCTCAAAGGGTTGTTCGTCGTGCTCGTGCTGGAGGACCTCCCCTACGCATCATCAATCATGGGGTCAACGTTTTAGAAGATAGTGATGGTGAATATGACATTGACAGCTGGATCTTCCGTACTACCAACGGTGGACCCAGTAACTGGACGACTAAAGACTTTGTACCAATTACTTTTATTCAGAAGTAATTGTCTTTCTTGTTTTTGGATATGTAATAATTAAGCAATATAAATTCTATGGACATGTGTCTTACCTGGGGCACAATGGTTTATTTGTGAGGGTTATCATGTTTCAATCTCATATGTCATTAATAAAGCATTGGACGTTTTGCATACAAATTTTGCGCTCTCTGTCTTTCTTTTCTGCTTTTTACTTTGTCAATACAGCTATGCTCTTACACACACTCACGTATCAAATTACAGATCCATATCCACTATGGATCCTGTGATACGGTGGGAGAACTGACTTGAGGTTTTGCGTTTGTATTCGCAAATGTTGCGGTTAGCAAGAGTCGCCACCGACTTTTTATTTTATCCTAAGGAAAGGTTAAAAAGCACAGCAAAAACCTTTTGAGATTTTTTTCTTGGGTTCGGGGAGTAGATTATAGAAAGGGAAGGTATTAGCACCCTTTCTATCCATGGTTATCCATGGGCTCTTAGTTACTTGCTTAGATCACTTGCCTTTTGTTTTCAATTTATTTGAAATGGTGCTTTGTGTGTGTGGATTTGAAAATGTTTTGAAAAGAGGCCAATGTGGTGGCAATCTTTGTAATGATCCATGTGGGGATGTATACAAAGATGTATGTCTTTTGAAAAAGTTTTCATTTGTTTTTGAAAGTTGTTTTGAAAGTGTAGGGATGTGTGATTTTGAAATTAGGCAAGCGTTTTGTTTTGCAAGTTTGATTCAAGTAACTAAGAGGTTGTCTACTCCTAAATTTCTCAAAAGATCATTGCTATACTTTAACCCTTTTAGCAAGTTTGCTCCGCCATTGTATTTGGTGGGCAACCTTGTGTTAGGATGTGAAAGGGACAGGCGCGGGTCATCGTTTTAGACCATAATTGCAACGGCGTTAAATGTCTTTGAGCCATTTCTTTAAGGGACTTGATCATTTGTTTTTGTTTGTTTTGAAAAGTTTTGTCGAGGGACTATGATCATTCAAATTGTTTGCTTTGCCCAAAGAAGTTCAACATGCAATATGGCCCATTTATTTGAAGGCAACAAGTGGAATACCCTAAGGGGTGTAAGTGTGATTTGTGAGTCCATTTTCATGCTTGTTTATCTTGTATTAGGTCCGACTATTTTTTATCGTTTTTTCGCATACAAACCCTAATTCTAACATGTTATCATTAGAGAGCAATAAAGTGCGAAATTTAAAATTACTAAGCTATTACAAAACCAAATATGGGAAGGGGGGTACAAATGTTCGAATGGGGATATTGACAAGAATTTAGATCTAAATTATTACATCATTTGAGTATTTGCAATTTAATCAATGTATAAAAATTGAATAACAATGCAAGATGCAAAAAGAATGTTTTGTATATGTATGAGAAAAGTATGGTTTATGTAAAATAGAAAAGAAAATAAAAATTGTGTTATTTTTGGAGTATTTTGAATTTAGGGTAAAAACCCTAATTTTAAGAAAAATGTATTATTATCTAATTAAATACAAATGTTTATTTATTATTTATGAAAATAAGATAAAATGAAGTATATTATGAAAAAAAAGCAATTTTGTATCAAATATTAGTAAGAATGAAGAATTCAAGTATTTTTATATTTTTAACTTAAATATATTGATAAACATATATATATATATATATATATATATATATATATATATATATATATATATATATATATATATATATATATATATATATATATATATATATATATATATATATATATATATATATATATATATATATATATATATATATATATATATATATATATATATATATATATATATATATATATATATATATATATATATATATATATATATATATATATATATATATATATATTAAACCTTAAATATGTATTATACACAAAATAAATATTTATTTAATATTTTAATAAAATAAATAAAGAGTATTTTCTATGTGAAATATTTTCAGGAAGTAAATAAAAAATAAAAATTGTATTAACATTATTTTATATTTATTCTAATAATAGTATATATATATTTATGTACAAACAAAGAAAATAAACAAATAAATATGCAATAAATGCAAAAAATGATGAAAAAAATATTTTTAATTTTCTAATGTCATGAGAAAAAATAAACAAAGTCAACCAAAAAAGAAAAAGTCAAAAAGAGTCAAAAATGAAGCAAATGGGCTCAGGGGGTGTAAACATGGAAATGGGGTGTGAAAAGAAAATAAATCCAGGCCCAGCCCATACCACTTCTTCTTCAACCTCTGTACAACCTCCTTCAAGCAAAACACGTTTTTTTTATCTCTGGATTCCTGGACTTTCAAGCAAAACTCATAACATGAAAAGTGTAGAGCATTAAGAGACGGTTTCAACCATATAAAGAACATGACCTATCTCTCTAAGATGAGGGAGAATTTCTCCTCCCCCCATTTCTGACCTAACTTTTCATCAATGTTCAGACATGAAATTCTCTAAGCACACGAAATATAAATGAAATCTAAACATATGAGCATGTTCAGGGCTATGATTGTGACATGTTTTCTTCAAAAATCTAAAGCTAACAATGCCTAATAAGGGAGATAGAACTCCATGAATGTACCTGTTCAGTTGGAGTCGAGCTTTGCAATGGAGGATGTTTCAAAGTGAAATGATGACTTGTACAGCTTCCTTGAAGTGTAAGGATGCTTTTCCAATTCCTACTTTGTCTTGAAACTCCCTGAATCGAGCTAGTGAACTCCAACTGCAAAACAGAAAATTAAAAATGGTGAAGTGGCTTGGAGGTGTTACAGGTCTGATTTTAGGACATGGTTAGCTTGTATATGTTGTAGGGAAGGTAGAGGAAAAGGTTTGGATCAAAATGCTCGAAGGGATTGGGAGTTTGCACTCAAACTGCAGGGGTTCCCCTGTTTGAGCAGTTTCAAGGTGATTTTGAGATGGAGGGTGCTTTAGATGTTCAGGACTCGTGCAAAAGCTTGGATGTGGTCTATGGAATGTGTTTGATAACTTCTCTCTTCTGTTTCTAAGCTGAGATGAGATATGTGATAAGTTATGCAATGTTACTTGAAAATGAAGCAAGCAATAGTCACTTTGTATTTTAGGTCAGTAGGGGCCTCTAATCCTGCTGCATAATCTTCTCTTGATCAGAGCAACTTGTCCATAATCTTGTGCCAAGAGGATTTTGCTTGTACTTGCTTGGATTTCAAATTGACATAAAGCTAGCTTTTTACAAAAATGGATAAAGCACTTTATCTAGTTTAGGATTAATCCACTATGCAATGTTAGAACACAAAGAACATGGCCTCAACTCATTGAATATGCATTAAATTATTGAGTATGGAATGGTTCAAGGACCTGTAATTAAGCATAAAGCAAACTGAATTCAAATTTGCAAGTTTGTGAACATGTTTGGATGAAGAACAAAAGTGGATTTTTGCCAACTTGTGAAATTCAAAACTCTCAAGTTATGAGGTTGTTTGATGAGTTCTTGGACATTTTGGAAAGCTTGGAATGTGTACTACAATCCATCTTTGAAATGCAAATCAAAATTCCAAGTGGAAGGGTATGAAAAGTGGCCTTGAAGTGGGGTAGAAAACCTTGTCAAAATAGGTTAAAATTTCACTAAGTTAAAAATGGTTTAGTGCCCTTATTCAAAAAATTATAACTTGAGATACAAGCTTCAAATGAGAAAACTTTGTGAATCAAAGTTGTAGATTATGCAACAAGCTACAACTTTCATGTTTTGACTTTTGTTTGAATCCAAATGGATCTTGGTGAAAAGATGGGGCAAAGTTGGGAAAAAATTAGGGTTTTTCATAACTTAGAAAAATTCTAAGTTATGAAAAATTCCATTTTCAAACCCTAATTTGCATTTTGTGATTTCTTGGTGAACAAGTTTCATGATTTGGCATGTTTTGATGAAAAATGAATCTTGACTCTTGATTTTGACCAAAAAGTCAAAGTTTGACTTTTCAGTATACAGTCAAAATTGATCAATTGACTGGGAAATTCAACTGTCAATCTTGTGTACTTGGGATCTTTTGAGCTTGATGAGCATGTCAAGATAATTCCATTGAGTCCTTGAGGCCATATGTGAGCTTGGTTTGCCATTGGCTAGGTCAAACAGTCAAAAATTGCCTTTGTGCAGTCAAAACCCTAAAAATGACCATTTTGCCCTTTTGGTGATCTGATCAAATTTCTTGTGGAATTGTGATCCAAACTTGATCAAATGGTCCATAGGAGTTCATAATGTTGATGTGGATCAAATTTCATGAGATTTGACTGTCAATTGGCCACAGTTGACTTTTTCCCCAATATAGTTGATTTCTAGGTCAACTGTCCAATTGACTGGGCAAAACTTGGAATCAAGACTTGAAACTTTGTATAGGTAAACTTGGGAGTCCAACATGAAGCATGAAAGTAATCTTAGGCATTTTAGGTCAAAACATCCTTAGGCAAACACAAACCCTAATTTGAGTCCACAGTGCAAAGGGGAAGTAGCAGAGGGAACCCTAACTGAATCTTAATCTTCAAAGGTCTTGTGATGAGAAAATGTTGAGGAAATGGGAGGGCAAATTTTGGGGTACAACAGTTGCCCCTGTTCAATCTTCTTGAACCTGAAGAGTTAGATTGGCAAGTTTGCCTTTCGTGACTCGAGGGTAAAAGGAGATTGGACACTAGAGTGCCCGGAAATTTGCACTCGCATGCTGGAGTCTCAATAATATGGTGTCGGGAATGGGCTTATAGATGCCATTTGGAGAGATGGTGGATAGGGAGATGGGCTTATAGATGCCATCTGGAGATGTGACGGAACCTTGTCGGGAATGGGCTTATAGATGCCATTTGGAAGTGTCGGTCGCATAAGAGATTCCTTTGCGAGAAACTTGTGTATTTGAGAAAGACAGATGTTTTCCTGGCTTGTTACAAGTGTTTGATCCTCAGTCTCCTGATGCAGATATGCCCTGGCTGGATACAGGTATTGAGTCTACAATTGGTTGCTCACAGATATGCCCTGGCTGGATACAGGAGTTGAATCTGAAAATAGTCGTTTAATAGATGTGCCCTGGCTGGATACAGGAATCGAATCTTCGAACTCTTCAGACGTGCCCTGGCTAGATACAGGAATCGAGTCTGGAAACATGGTCAATAGATATGCCCTGGCTGGATACAGGAATCGAATCTGGAGCTGTTGTAGTTGATGGATGTGCCCTGGCTGGATACAGGAATCGAATCTTCGAACTCTTCAGACGTGCCCTGGCTAGATACAGGAATCGAGTCTGGAAACGTGGTCAACAGATATGCCCTGGCTGGATACAGGAATCGAATCTGGAGCTGTTGTAGTTGATAGATGTGCCCTGGCTGGATACAGGAATCGAATCTTCGAACTCTTCAGACGTGCCCTGGCTAGATACAGGAGTCGAGTCTGGAAACTGATCACTCTCAGATGTGCCCTGGCTAGATACAGGTATCGGATCCGGAATTGTGACAGTTGAAGGTAATTGTCTTTGGGATTGTCTTTTTCCCTGAAAAGGCAAAAATATAAGTTGTATGCAATGTCATGATGTATGATATGCATGGTGTCATGATGTTCAACATGAGACAGTGTTGTATGCACTTCATCATATATGTATGAAAATGTGAAATGTTTATGAATGTAATTTCGTCTTAGGAAAATAAATCCTTGACGGTCGGCCGGAGAATTGCTCCGTGGAAGAGATATTTGGCCGAAATCTTGATGTGAGGCCTGTTGAGGACTCTAATGATGGATTCCGCTGGGGATAATGACGAGAAACTCCACTGGGGATAATGACGAGAAACTCCGCTGGGGATTGAAGGAACTTTGCCGAGGGCGGTCTTCCGTGGTTTTTAGCTGAGGATAACCCAGTTATAAGTCCTTATGAGGAAATAACTCTAAATAAAACTCGGGAGAGACGTTCGTGCTCCGCAGAAGATCAGCTTCCAGAATCTACTGGGGATGAGCTTTAAGACCTGCCGGGGAGTGTTGTGCCTTTTCAGGATCGGCGGGGAACCAACTCCGCTTGGGGAAAGTATTGTCGCATCCTGTTTTACTCTGCGGGGAATTGAGATGATTTGGCCACATTCTTCAGCTGAACCTACCTTGGTGTCTTGGCGGACAAAACAACCAGACTGCATTAGACAACTCCACATTGCCCCTGTCTTTGATGTCACCTGTAATTAATCTCTTGTTTCATATGTAAACATTTATGAATCAGCAATTTAATGTCAAATGCATATATCAAAAATGAACATTGGACGTTCTTCGCAAGACAAAACAGAAAAAGGAAAACAATGGTAATTTGTATGGACAAGTGAATTTGTATTGATTTAAACTTTGCCTGTGAATAGGCGTTTTTGTACAAGAGGCTGACATCCTAGTAAGAGGATGCCGCCAAATAACATAGAGTTTACAATTTGAAAAAGGAAACAAAACAGCTATGTGAACAATCCCACTGGGTTCCAACTCTGATATCGCCTTTATGTCTTCGAACGTCTCATCGCTTTGCTGCCTAATTTGAAGATGAAGCTGATTGGTCAATGCCGAAATCTGGAGCCAGATAGTTGATGCCGAAATCTGGATGCGAAGTGATCCAATGAGACATAGTGTTACGCTTTTATCCCTAACTTTTGCCTGGACCGCCCTTTCGGGTTTTCAGTCCACCGGGATACCCATTTTTGCCCAAGCCGCCCTTTCAGGTTTTCGACTTGCCGGGTGTACAAATTTTTTTATTCATTTCATCCCTTACTTTTGCCCGAACCCTTTTGGTTCGCCGGGAAGCCCTTATTTTGCCTAGGTATGTCAACCTAGCGGGTCTTTTATTTATGCGTAGTATTTTTTCACTATGTCTGCATTGGCGGGGTGAGGAAGGTCGTCACCATCCACGGTGGTTAGGATCATGGCTCCTCCTGAGAACACACGCTTAACCACAAATGGCCCTTCGTATGTAGGGGTCCATTTTCCCCTGGGATCACTTTGAGGAAGGATGATGCGTTTGATTACCAGGTCCCCAACTTGATACTCTTGCGGTCTGACTTTCTTGTTAAATGCCCTGATCATCCGTTTCTGATACGTTTGACCATGACAGATAGCAGTGAGCCTCTTTTCGTCAATCAGATTTAATTGATCAAGTCGAGTCTGGATCCAATCATCTTCATTCAAGTCTGCATCCTTCATTATCCGGAGAGAGGGTATCTGGATTTCAATTGGCAAGACTGCCTCCATGCCATAGACCAAGGAGAAAGGAGTTGCCCCGGTTGACGTCCTTGCTGAGGTACGGTACCCATGAAGAGCGAACGGTAACATCTCGTGCCAATCCTTATAGGTCACTGTCATCTTCTGCACAATTTTCTTGATATTTTTATTGGCTGCCTCTACAGCCCCATTCATCTTCGGCCGGTAGGGAGAAGAATTGTGGTGCTGTATCTTGAATTGTTCACAGAGTTCAGTGATCATTTTGTTATTGAGATTGGTACCATTATCCGTAATGATTCTTTCTGGGACGCCGTACCGACATATCAGATTATGCCGGATGAAACGTGCCACGACGCTCTTGGTTACTGTGGCATAGGAAGCTGCCTCAACCCATTTCGTGAAGTAATCGATCGCCACCAAGATGAAGCGATGCCCATTGGATGCCGTTGGTCGGATCTCACCGATCATATCGATGCCCCACATTGCGAAAGGCCAAGGTGCCGTCAGGACATTCAAAGGAACCAGAGGGATATGCACCTTGTCAGCATAGATCTGGCATTTATGACAAGTTCGGGAGTGTTGGTAACAATCGGCTTCCATTGTGGACCAGAAATATCCTGCCCGAAGGATTTTCTTAGCCATGGTGTGTCCACTGGAATGTGTTCCAAATGTGCCTTCATGTAATTCCATCAAAATTTTCTCTGCTTCAGCCTTATCCACACAACGTAGCAGAGTTGAATCATGATTCCGTTTGTAGAGAATGCCGTTGCTGAGGAAGAATTTTGCAGCAAACCTCCTCATGAACTTCTTATCATTGACAGACGCGCCTTCAGGGTATTCCTGAGCTTCCAAGTACCTCTTCACCTCATGATACCAGGGTTTTTCAACGACTTTCTCAGCCTCGAGCTCGCAACAGTATGCCGGTTCATCCAACTTCCAGATTATGATTCGGGGAGCTTCATTGTCCCATTTAACCTTGAACATTGAAGACATCGTAGCTAGGGCGTCCGCTAGTTGATTCTCCTCTCTAGGGAAGTGCTCAAAAGTTATCTCTTCAAAGTGAGGGAGCAAGGTCGACACATACTCCTTGTAAGGAATAAGATTCGGGTGTTTCGTATCCCACTCGCCTTTGATCTGATTGATCACGAGAGCGGAATCTCCGAAGACACTTAGAAATTTGATCCTTAAGTCGATTGCAGCTTGTAAACCCATGATACATGCCTCATATTCTGCCATATTGTTGGTGCAGCTGAAACATAATCGGGCGGTGAGGGGAGTATGAGTTCCTTTGGGAGATATGATTACAGCGCCGACGCCGTTACCCAAAGCATTGGAGGCTCCATCAAAATGCATAGACCATCGGGATCCTTCCTCAGGTCCTTCATCCGGTCCAGGTACTTCACAGTCAGTTACCACCATGATGTCTTCGTCCGGAAAATCAAAGTTCAATGATTGGTAATCGTCCACAGGTTGGTGTGCCAAATGATCTGCCAGTACACTTCCTTTAATTGCTTTCTGAGTCGTATACTGGATATCATATTCTGTTAAGATCATTTGCCATCTCGCTATTCTTCCAGACAGAGCGGGCTTTTCAAATATGTACTTGATGGGATCCATCTTTGAAATCAATAAAGTAGTGTGAGTCAGCATATACTGTCTCAGCCGGCGAGCAGCCCATACAAGAGCGCAGCAAGTTTTCTCAAGCAGCGAGTAACGAGACTCACAGTCGGTAAACTTTTTGCTCAAGTAATAAATAGCGTGCTCTTTTCGGCCAGACTCGTCATGCTGCCCCAGCACACACCCCATTGAATTATCAAGCACTGTTAAGTACAATATCAGAGGTCTTCCCTCCACCGGTGGCATAAGAATGGGTGGCTCTTGGAGGTATTCCTTTATTCTTTCAAAGGCGGCCTGGCATTCATCATTCCAGCGTACTACTTGATCTTTCTTCAACAATTTGAAGATTGGCTCACAAGTAGCAGTTAGATGTGAGATGAATCGGGCAATGTAATTTAGTCGTCCCAGGAAGCCTCTGACTTCTTTCTCTGTTTTTGGAGTCGGCATCTCTTGTATGGCTTTTACCTTGGCAGGGTCCACCTGAATACCTTTGTCACTTACAATGAAACCTAGTAATTTTCCGGATCTTACCCCAAAGGTGCATTTGTTGGGATTCAACCTCAGCTTGTACAACTTGAGTCGGTCAAACAGCTTCCTCAGATGGTCAAGGTGCTCCTCCTCAGTTTGAGACCTTGCAATCATGTCATCAACGTATACCTCAATCTCATGATGGATCATATCATGAAATAAAGCAACCATGGCACGTTGATAGGTTGCCCCAGCATTTTTCAATCCGAATGGCATGACCTTATAACAGAAGGTGCCCCACTGAGTCACAAAGGTAGTCTTCTCCATATCCTCTGGAGCCATCTTAATCTGATTATACCCTGAAAAACCATCCATGAAGGAGAACACCTTGTGTTGAGCTGTGTTGTCAACAAGGACATCGATGTGAGGTAGGGGGAAGTCATCCTTGGGGCTGGCCCTGTTCAAATCTCTGTAGTCGACACACATTCGGACTTTACCGTCCTTCTTCGGTACCGGCACCACATTGGCAACCCACTGGGGGTAGGAAGTCACTGCAAGGAACCCGGCCTCAAACTGTTTCATAACCTCGGTCTTGATCTTTTCAGACATCTCTGGACGCATCCGTCGGACTTTTTGCTTTACCGGAGGGCAATCTTCCTTGGTTGGCAGGTGGTGAACTACAATGTCGGCATCCAAACCAGGCATATCTTCATAGGACCAAGCAAAAATCTCCATGTAGTCTTGTAGCATCTGGATCAAACGTTGCTTCACGCTGAGCTCTAGATTGGCACCAATCTTGACCTCTTTCCTATCTGTCTCAGTACCCAGGTTAATTGTCTCCACAGGCTCTTCATGCGGTTGAATAGCTCTCTCTTCCTGGAGTAGCAGTCTTGCGAGTTCACCAGGCACTTCACAATCATCTTCACCTTCGTCTTCGGCCAAGTTGATCGGATTTTCGAAGTCATAACTGGCGGTAGCAGAGCTGTTACCAGTGAGATCCAGAGTGGATTGAAACCTGTATAAGTGAGTGTGTGTAAATATAGCTGTTTTGCAATATATATAACACAGAAAGGAAAAGAGCGCAAGATTTGAAATGCAACAAACGTCCAATGTTTTGATTGATGATATATGAAAATGTCATACAAAAAGCCCTCGCAAATGGAGCTACGATGCCCCGGGTAGGACACCGAGCCAACAGAGTTTTAACATATTGTTTGTTACAAATTGGAAATCAAAAGAAATCAATTACTGCGTGACAAATGTGATAGGGGTAAAATCCTTTGTCGTCCAGTTGCTTGGTCCGTTGCTGGTAGTCGGGTAGATCCAACTGTCAAATTCTGCTTCCTCTGCATCCTCCTCGATAGCGTTCACCCTTGAGCTGGAGATAAACACCGGAGCTTTTTTGATCTTCTCTTTGCGCACAGCCCTCTGAGCCCCTGCAGTAAAGCCTAGCCCAAACTTGTCGTTCTTCTGAGTGAAGTCAGGAAGCTGACCCCAGTGTGCACAATTGCCTTTCTGAACCACAGCCCGAGCATCCCTTACGGAAGCCATCTTCAAGGAATCATTCTCTTCGGCTATTGTCTCTGCAGCTGCTGAAATTGGATGCACCTCCTCGAAATGCTGGAAGGGGGTTTCAATAAACTCTCCGTCCATCTCAATGTACCGGAAGGAATTCAAATGGCTCACCATATACTCCTCTTCTCCTTGCACAGTGACGATCTTCCCCCTGACGGGATACTTCAGCTTCTGGTGCAAGGTGGAGGTCACTGCCCCAGCTTTATGGATCCAAGGTCGACCCAGCAGACAAGAGTACGATGGACGTATGTCCATCACATAAAAGGTAGAGTCAAACACTTGGGAGCCCACACGAATAGGGATGTTAACCTCTCCATGAACCATCCTTTTGGAACCGTCAAAGGCCCTGGCGATGATATTGCTGGGTTTCAACTCCAGGCCTTCATAATCCAGACGATCTAAAGCCTTTTTCGGTAGAACATTCAGAGAAGATCCAGTATCCACCAATACATGCGCCAGAGTAGTGCCCCTGCACTCGATAGAGACATGCAGGGCATCATTGTGGTCTCTTCCCTTCGCGGCCAGGTCAACATCTGAAAATCCCAAGCCATTGTCTGCTGTTAGATTAGCTATGCAGTCAGTGAACTGGACTGCAGACGTCTCCTGTGGCACATGGGCCGTCTTGAGAAATGAGATTAAGGCCTTAGCATGGGCCTCAGAGCATAGCAATAAGGAGAGCAGGGAGATCTTGGAGGGTGTATGCCCCAACTGCTCGACAATATTGAAATCACTTTTCTTTATTATTTTCAGAATCTCCTCCATTTCTTGTCGGGAGGCCTCCGCATTTATAGGTATCGGTGCCTCCATCCGGGCAGGCTCTTCTTCAATCCCTTTGCCCCGAGCATTTGATGACTCGGCAGCAGGGGAGACAACTTGATCAGCAGCAGGAACAGGTAAACTTGTAGGTTTTATAAGAAGGGGTCTTCGAATAGCGGGCGGCGCAATGTCAGGCGAGAAGAGCCTGCCACCGCGGGTAACTTTGGCTGGACCAGTGATATCGCAGATACTGGCACTAGCGTCGAATTCTTGTTTGATTCCATTTACATACACGTCTTCCCCATAATGCCAGGGGACAGCTTTATCAGATATGTAGGGGAGAGGCCCCGGGAAAGTAATAATCACAGGTGCAACAGTCATAATTTGAACGGGCTTCTTCGGGGGAGCCTTGATTGGATTTTTGAAGATGGTAATCACAGAAACTTCTTTCATCGGAACCAACTGAACAGCAGACTTTTTGAATAGAATTTCCTTGCTATCCATTAGGCCTTGGATGCCTAACCTCAGCAAGGGACAATCAGATAGGGAAATAGCACATAACAGGCAACCTTCACCGCAACCCGGAAATAAACCGGCCCGCAATAGGTTCTTCTTAACGGTCTTCAGAGGGGTGACAACTTCATCTACCGAAACAGCGTACATTTCTTCCTCAATGGCATTTACCCTATGCTGGGGCATAGGAGCCGTTACAACATTTGGTCTTTCTGGTGCTTCAAACTGAATTTCCTTTGCGTCGATCAGATCTTGCACTTTGTTTCTCAAGGCCCAGCAATCATCAGTAGTGTGCCCGGGACTATCAGAATGATAAGCACACTGGGCATTTGGGTTATATTTAGGAGACGCAGTGTTGACGACTTTAGGAGCTTCTTTGAGGGTCACCAGGTTGGTGGATAACAGTTGGGGTAGAATTTGAGATAAGGTCATACTCAGTCGGGTATACTGCCTCTTGGGCCTTTCGCTTCTTTGTTGATTGTACTGCTGAGGAGCAGCAACAGGTTTTGAGATGACCAAAGCGTTGACGGCTTGGCGACTTTCGGGCTTGACTTGTCTTCTAGGACCATAGACGGCACTTGCTTCTTTCTTAAACGGCCTCTTCTCAGCACTTGTAGAGGCAGCCTTCTGTATCTTGCCTGACCTGATGCCAGCTTCAATTCTTTCTCCCGTCAATATCAAATCTGTAAACCCAGCGGAGGAGTTACCAACCAAATGATTGAAAAACGGACCAGACAAAGTCCCAAAGAACATATCAACCAGCTCTCAGTCAGTTAATGGAGGTTGCACCCTGCCAGCCAAATCTCTCCATTTTTGAGCGTACTCTTTGAACCCCTCACCCGTTCCTAGAGACATACCCTGAAGTTGGGTACGCGTGGGAGCGAGATCAGAATTGTATTGGTATTGTCTGTAGAATGCGGTTGCCAAATCTTCCCAGTGTCGGATGCTGGTTCCATCTAATTGGTAGAACCATTCAAGCTGTGACCCCGAGAGGCTATCTTGGAAGAAGTGAATCCAGAGGTTCTTATCCGCCGTGTAAGGTTGGATTTTCCTTACGTACGACCTCAGATGCAGCTTTGGGCAGGAGACCCCATCATACTTGGCGAAGGCAGGTGCCTTAAACTTGTGTGGAATTACTACTCCAGAAGATAATCCCAAATCTCCGAAATCCAGCCCCGGCACATTCTGAATCTCCATGGCGCTCAAGCGGTCCTCCAATTGCTTGTATCTGTCAGCAGCAGGTGGGTATTGTTCGTCGTTATAGTCCGTCTCGTTGTCGAAGACTGCGGGACTAGGAGCTCCTCCCCCTTGGGGACTGTTCTTCTCAGCAGAAGAAGTGGTTGGATCAGCTTCATTATGGAGTGTGTTCCCAAATCTGCGTCCGGTGTTGAACAATGCAGTCCTCTTTTTCTTCTTCTTCTTCAGGAGTAGAGTCTTCAACTCTTGCTGACCTTGGGCTAGGCTTAGGACCATTTCTTGAAACTGTGCACTTTGGGCCTGAAGGGCCTTGATTGCTTGCTCACTGGAGGAGTCTGGATTCATGATGACTATTCAAAATAAACAGAGAAGGAGATTAAGCAACCTGTGAAATAGGGTACCTGCTATGCATATGGTGCAATGGAATGCGTATGTTTTATGTTTTCAAAGACAAACAAGGTTCAACTTTGTAGACAAAAAGGGAAACACACTTCATTAGATTAAAAATTTCAATTGTTCAACAACTTGCCCTTAGGCATTACAGGAATGAAAAGTACTGAAAAGGAAATAAAACTACAAGAAGAAACATCCAAAACTCATCAATGCTCCCAAGGCCTCCTCTTTTCAGTGCTGATGTAGTTGTTCAGGACCCGTTCTTCTTCCAATTGCTTAGTCAGCTTCTGGATCTTCCGTTCCTGCTCGTTGAACTTCTCTCGATAGAAATCCCGTTCTTCCTTTAGCTGCGCCCAAGATCTCTTCATGGTGTCAAAATCAGTAGGTATCTGAGGAGGGAGAACAGTTGGAGGAATCCCATCTTCATCAGGAGATTCCAGAATGAGAGGTCTAACAGCTTCGTAGGGCATACCCAACTTCTGAGCACGGATGCGGACCCATTTGCAATAGGGCTCCATTGGTAGAGAAGTCTTTGGTCCCAACTCATGTGGGTCAGCTTTGTGGATTCTGTCCCAAGCTCTAATGAACCCCTGGCGTAGTTTGTCATTGTCTGCCTGAAACTCAAAATGGAAGTGAGGAACCAGCATTTCATGAGGCCCATCTCCTCTGGCTCTTCCAAACTGACAGAGAGCTAAACACGGATTGTAAGAGATTCCTCCTTGGATACCAATCAACGGGACATTAGGGTATTCTCCGCAACGGTCGATAACAGCTACCTCATCCAACCCTCTGAGAGTCCAGGTGATGTCATTATCAGTGAGAGACATTAACCTCCGAGCCCAACCTTTTCCTTCTTCATTCTTCAGCACGAACTTAGGAAGGTGCGAAATAAACCACCTTACTAGCAAAGGAGCACAAAACCACGGAGTTCCCCGTTTTCGAGCAGTACGAGCATAGAGTTGTTGTAGAACATCACCCAAAAGAGTGGGTACCGGATTCCGAGACATGAAGATCCTTATGACATGGATACTGATAAAAGTGTCAGGGTTGGGAAACAATACCAGACCATAGATCAAAAGAGCCAGAATATCCTCGTATGCCTTGAAGTCCAAGTCATTCCAAAAATCATTAGCCTTGCCAACCAGAAATTTGACCAAAAAGCCCTTGATCCCATTTCTAGTTTCCCAGTTGGACAGTACCTCTTCCTTGGTCAAGGGGAGAATTGCAGCAATCTCTCCAGGTCTAGGAGTCTTTTCCAAACCAGTGAATGGAGTTTGTTCTAAGACAGGGATCCCAAGCAAGTAAGAGAACTCTTCCAGGGTAGGAACCAGCTGGAAGTCTTGAAAGGTGAAACAATGATACAGGGGGTCATAAAACTGGGTCAGAACACTCATCAACTGTTGATCCCGCTTTGCAGTGACTAAACTGAGAAGAGGACCATGCCTCTGGATGAAGGAAGTGGTATTTGGAATCCTGCGAACCAACTCTTCAAGCAATTCAGGTGGGTGAACAAAGTTGAACCGGATAGTATTCCTTCGCACAGGCATCATGATGTCCTATAAAACAGAGCAAAGATGAAATCTTTTTTGTCTTTGAAATGAGTTAGTCCTTTATACAGGATGCATGCAATGGTATGATGACATGATGCTATGATGAAGCAAACCACAAGTATTCACATAGGCAAATAAGGCACACAAGTCACACAAGACATCCTTAGGTTTCAAGCCAGCATGAGTTTCAGGTATTACCCTCTTTTGGTTTTGTTGGTTAAAACCTGTCCTATCAGAAGTAACCGGGTTCTAGAGGATCTCAAATCATTGGCTACCCTCAATCGGTCATAACTCCAGCATCGCAATCTTTTCTCGCGGCCAGAACCATCTCGAGAGTTTAGCCTCAATGAGTGTAGCATACTGTTACTGTCCTAATAGCCAAGTTGGTCAATTTAGGGTTCTAAGGTTGGTTGGTGTTAAATGACCCCTTAGAAGACCTATATTCTCCCCGTTACAACACAAGGGATATAGGTACAGACTAAGATGCCACACAAACGTAGCCACTGCTTCACCCATGTCGGTCTACGCCGGACAGGTCCCTCACAGATTATGCTACCTAAAAAGGGTATATCCCAGATCCGGGTTAGGATCTATGAACTCCGATGCAAAGCCCACAAATATAAAAGCAAACAAAGCAAACAATTGAAAACAAAGGTGATCTAAGCCCTAAGGTTACTCCACTTTTATACTTTCCCCAGCAGAGTCGCCAGTTCTGTGATACGGTGGGAGAACTGACTTGAGGTTTTGCGTTTGTATTCGCAAATGTTGCGGTTAGCAAGAGTCGCCACCGACTTTTTATTTTATCCTAAGGAAAGGTTAAAAAGCACAGCAAAAACCTTTTGAGATTTTTTTCTTGGGTTCGGGGAGTAGATTATAGAAAGGGAAGGTATTAGCACCCTTTCTATCCATGGTTATCCATGGGCTCTTAGTTACTTGCTTAGATCACTTGCCTTTTGTTTTCAATTTGTTTGAAATGGTGCTTTGTGTGTGTGGATTTGAAAATGTTTTGAAAAGAGGCCAATGTGGTGGCAATCTTTGTAATGATCCATGTGGGGATGTATACAAAGATGTATGTCTTTTGAAAAAGTTTTCATTTGTTTTTGAAAGTTGTTTTGAAAGTGTAGGGATGTGTGATTTTGAAATTAGGCAAGTGTTTTGTTTTGCAAGTTTGATTCAAGTAACTAAGAGGTTGTCTACTCCTAAATTTCTCAAAAGATCATTGCTATACTTTAACCCTTTTAGCAAGTTTGCTCCGCCATTGTATTTGGTGGGCAACCTTGTGTTAGGATGTGAAAGGGACAGGCGCGGGTCATCGTTTTAGACCATAATTGCAACGGCGTTAAATGTCTTTGAGCCATTTCTTTAAGGGACTTGATCATTTGTTTTTGTTTGTTTTGAAAAGTTTTATCGAGGGACTATGATCATTCAAATTGTTTGCTTTGCCCAAAGAAGTTCAACATGCAATATGGCCCATTTATTTGAAGGCAACAAGTGGAATACCCTAAGGGGTGTAAGTGTGATTTGTGAGTCCATTTTCATGCTTGTTTATCTTGTATTAGGTCCGACTATTTTTTATCGTTTTTTCGCATACAAACCCTAATTCTAACATGTTATCATTAGAGAGCAATAAAGTGCGAAATTTAAAATTACTAAGCTATTACAAAACCAAATATGGGAAGGGGGGTACAAATGTTCGAATGGGGATATTGACAAGAATTTAGATCTAAATTATTACATCATTTGAGTATTTGCAATTTAATCAATGTATAAAAATTGAATAACAATGCAAGATGCAAAAAGAATGTTTTGTATATGTATGAGAAAAGTATGGTTTATGTAAAATAGAAAAGAAAATAAAAATTGTGTTATTTTTGGAGTATTTTGAATTTAGGGTAAAAACCCTAATTTTAAGAAAAATGTATTATTATCTAATTAAATACAAATGTTTATTTATTATTTATGAAAATAAGATAAAATGAAGTATATTATGAAAAAAAAGCAATTTTGTATCAAATATTAGTAAGAATGAAGAATTCAAGTATTTTTATATTTTTAACTTAAATATATTGATAAACATATATATATATATATATATATATATATATATATATATATATATATATATATATATATATATATATATATATATATATATATATATATATATATATATATATATATATATATATATATATATATATATATATATATATATATATATATATATATATATATATATATATATATATATATATATATATATATATATATATATATATATATATGTATTATACACAAAATAAATATTTATTTAATATTTTAATAAAATAAATAAAGAGTATTTTCTATGTGAAATATTTTCAGGAAGTAAATAAAAAATAAAAATTGTATTAACATTATTTTATATTTATTCTAATAATAGTATATATATATTTATGTACAAACAAAGAAAATAAACAAATAAATATGCAATAAATGCAAAAAATGATGAAAAAAATATTTTTAATTTTCTAATGTCATGAGAAAAAATAAACAAAGTCAACCAAAAAAGAAAAAGTCAAAAAGAGTCAAAAATGAAGCAAATGGGCTCAGGGGGTGTAAACATGGAAATGGGGTGTGAAAAGAAAATAAATCCAGGCCCAGCCCAGACCACTTCTTCTTCAACCTCTGTACAACCTCCTTCAAGCAAAACACGTTTTTTTTATCTCTGGATTCCTGGACTTTCAAGCAAAACTCATAACATGAAAAGTGTAGAGCATTAAGAGACGGTTTCAACCATATAAAGAACATGACCTATCTCTCTAAGATGAGGGAGAATTTCTCCTCCCCCCATTTCTGACCTAACTTTTCATCAATGTTCAGACATGAAATTCTCTAAGCACACGAAATATAAATGAAATCTAAACATATGAGCATGTTCAGGGCTATGATTGTGACATGTTTTCTTCAAAAATCTAAAGCTAACAATGCCTAATAAGGGAGATAGAACTCCATGAATGTACCTGTTCAGTTGGAGTCGAGCTTTGCAATGGAGGATGTTTCAAAGTGAAATGATGACTTGTACAGCTTCCTTGAAGTGTAAGGATGCTTTTCCAATTCCTACTTTGTCTTGAAACTCCCTGAATCGAGCTAGTGAACTCCAACTGCAAAACAGAAAATTAAAAATGGTGAAGTGGCTTGGAGGTGTTACAGGTCTGATTTTAGGACATGGTTAGCTTGTATATGTTGTAGGGAAGGTAGAGGAAAAGGTTTGGATCAAAATGCTCGAAGGGATTGGGAGTTTGCACTCAAACTGCAGGGGTTCCCCTGTTTGAGCAGTTTCAAGGTGATTTTGAGATGGAGGGTGCTTTAGATGTTCAGGACTCGTGCAAAAGCTTGGATGTGGTCTATGGAATGTGTTTGATAACTTCTCTCTTCTGTTTCTAAGCTGAGATGAGATATGTGATAAGTTATGCAATGTTACTTGAAAATGAAGCAAGCAATAGTCACTTTGTATTTTAGGTCAGTAGGGGCCTCTAATCCTGCTGCATAATCTTCTCTTGATCAGAGCAACTTGTCCATAATCTTGTGCCAAGAGGATTTTGCTTGTACTTGCTTGGATTTCAAATTGACATAAAGCTAGCTTTTTACAAAAATGGATAAAGCACTTTATCTAGTTTAGGATTAATCCACTATGCAATGTTAGAACACAAAGAACATGGCCTCAACTCATTGAATATGCATTAAATTATTGAGTATGGAATGGTTCAAGGACCTGTAATTAAGCATAAAGCAAACTGAATTCAAATTTGCAAGTTTGTGAACATGTTTGGATGAAGAACAAAAGTGGATTTTTGCCAACTTGTGAAATTCGAAACTCTCAAGTTATGAGGTTGTTTGATGAGTTATTGGACATTTTGGAAAGCTTGGAATGTGTACTACAATCCATCTTTGAAATGCAAATCAAAATTCCAAGTGGAAGGGTATGAAAAGTGGCCTTGAAGTGGGGTAGAAAACCTTGTCAAAATAGGTTAAAATTTCACTAAGTTAAAAATGGTTTAGTGCCCTTATTCAAAAAATTATAACTTGAGATACAAGCTTCAAATGAGAAAACTTTGTGAATCAAAGTTGTAGATTATGAAACAATCTACAACTTTCATGTTTTGACTTTTGTTTGAATCCAAATGTATCTTGGTGAAAAGATGGGGCAAAGTTGGGAAAAAATTAGGGTTTTTCATAACTTAGAAAAATTCTAAGTTATGAAAAATTCCATTTTCAAACCCTAATTTGCATTTTGTGATTTCTTGGTGAACAAGTTTCATGATTTGGCATGTTTTGATGAAAAATGAATCTTGACTCTTGATTTTGACCAAAAAGTCAAAGTTTGACTTTTCAGTATACAGTCAAAATTGATCAATTGACTGGGAAATTCAACTGTCAATCTTGTGTACTTGGGATCTTTTGAGCTTGATGAGCATGTCAAGATAATTCCATTGAGTCCTTGAGGCCATATGTGAGCTTGGTTTGCCATTGGCTAGGTCAAACAGTCAAAAATTGCCTTTGTGCAGTCAAAACCCTAAAAATGACCATTTTGCCCTTTTGGTGATCTGATCAAATTTCTTGTGGAATTGTGATCCAAACTTGATCAAATGGTCCATAGGAGTTCATAATGTTGATGTGGATCAAATTTCATGAGATTTGACTGTCAATTGGCCACAGTTGACTTTTTCCCCAATACAGTTGATTTCTAGGTCAACTGTCCAATTGACTGGGCAAAACTTGGAATCAAGACTTGAAACTTGGTATAGGTAAACTTGGGAGTCCAACATGAAGCATGAAAGTCATCTTAGGCATTTTAGGTCAAAACATCCTTAGGCAAACACAAACCCTAATTTGAGTCCACAGTGCAAAGGGGAAGTCCTGAGCAGAGGGAACCCTAACTGAATCTTAATCTTCAAAGGTCTTGTGATGAGAAAATGTTGAGGAAATGGGAGGGCAAATTTTGGGGTACAACAGATCCCATTGGTAACGGTTATGCTATTGTTGATTATGACTTTGAAAATTCGATCAACCAAGCTGAGGACGAAGGTGAGGAAGGTTGTGAGGTACCCGGAGAACTTGCCAGATTGTTACAGCAGGAAGAAAGGGCTATACATCCTCATGAAGAGCCAGTTGAGACAGTGAATTTGGGCACAAAAGAAGATAGAAAAGAAGTCAAGATAGGTGCAAATTTGGAGCTTAGTGTCAAACAGCGGTTGATACAGATGTTGCATGATTATGTCGAGATCTTTGCCTGGTCATATGAAGACATTTCGGGGCTAGACACTGATATTATGGTTCACCGTCGGCCAACTATAGAAGATTTCCCTCCAGTAAAGCAAATGGTTCGTCGTATGCGCCCTGAAATGTCAGAGAAAATCAAAGCAGAGGTTATGAAATAGTTCAATGTCAGATTCTTAGTTGTCACCTCCTATCCGCAATGGGTTTCTAACATAGTTACGATGCCTAAGAAGGACAGAAAGGTACGGATGTGTGTGGACTATAGAGATTTGAACAGGGCAAGCCCCAAGGGTGACTTCCCGCTTCCCCACATTGGCGTTCTGGTTGACAACACCGCGCAGCATAAGATCTTTTCCTTCATGGACGATTTCTCTGGATACAATCAGATCAAGATGGAACCCGAAGACATGGAGAAGACAACCTTCGTCACGCAACGGGGCACTTTCTGTTACAAAGTGATGCCGTTTGGATTGAAGAACGCTGGGGCAACCTATCAGCGAGCCATGGTAGTTTGTTCCATGACATGATTCACCATGAGATAGAGGTCTATGTTGATGACATGATAGCCAGTTCTCAAACTGAGGAAGAGCACCTTGATCATCTACAAAAGCTATTTGATAGGTTGAAGACGTAGAAGCTGAGGTTAAATCCGAACAAGTGCACCTTTGGGGCAAGGTCTGGTAGACTCCTAGGCTTCATTGTCAGTGACAAGGGTATTCAAGTAGACCCTGCAAAGGTTAAAGCCATACAAGAGATGCTAGCTCCTTGCACTGAGAAGGATGTTAGAGGCTTCTTGGGACGCCTAAACAACAATATGGCTGAGTATGAAGCATGCATCATGGGTCTCAAAGCTGCTATTGACCTAAGGATCAAGTTCTTAAGCATTTTCGGGGATTCAGCCTTGGTAATAAGTTAAATTAAAGGGGAGTGGGACACGAAGAACCATAATCATATCCCTTACAAAGAACATGTGCTGACATTACTTCCACACTTTAAAGAAGTCACCTTTGTACATTTTCCACGAGAAGAGAACCAGTTAGCGGATGCGCTAACTACTATGTCATCTATGTTCAAGGTCAGATGAGACAACGAAGCTCCTCAGATCACTATTGAGAGATCTGATGAACCAGCATACTGCTATGAGATTGATACTGAAGGGGTAACAGAAAAAACCTTGGTTCCATGAAGTGAAAAGGTATCTCGAGGCTCAAGAATATCCTGAGGGGGCATCTGTCAATGTTAAAAAGTTTCTGAGAAGGTTCTCCGCAAAGTTCTTCCTCAGTAATGGAATATGCTACAAGCGCAACCACGACCCTACTTTACTTCGGTGTGTAGAAAAGAGAGGAGCAGAGAGGATTATGGAAGATTTACATGAAGGTTACCTTTGGCACCCATTCTAGTGGACACACCATGGCTAAAAAGATCCTACGGGCAGGATACTATTGGTCCAGTATGGAAGTAGAATGTTATCAACATTCCCAAACTTGTCACAAATGCTAGATCTATGCTGATAAAGTACATGAACCTCTGGTTCCCTTGAACGTCTTTACGACTCCCTGGCCCTTTTTAATATGGGGCATTGACATGATCAGAGAGAGTAGACCTACCGCTTCCAATGGACATCGCTTCATCCTAGTGGCCATTGATTACTTCATGAAGTGGGTTGAGGCTGCCTCTTTTGCTACTGTTACCAATAATGTTGTGACGCGGTTAATCAAGCATAACCTTATCTGTCAGTATGGTGTTCTAGAAAGAATCATCACAGATAATGGTACAAATCTCAACAATATGATGATCACTGAACTCTGTAAACAATTTAAAATCCAACATCATAATTCTTCTCCTTACCGGCCGAAGATGAATGGCATTATAGAGGCTGCTAACAAGAACATTAAGAAAATCATACAGAAGATGACGGTGACATACAAAGACTGGCATGAGATGTTACCATTTGCTCTTCATGGGTACCGCACCTAAACACGTACGTCAACAGGGGTAACACCTTATTCTCTGGTGTATGGTATGGAGGCTGTCCTACCTATTGAGGTTCATATCCCTTCTTTAAGAATCATGAAGGATGCAGGTTTGAATGAAGAGGATTGGATCCAGACTCGACTTGATCAACTAAATCTGATTGATGAGAAAAGGCTCGCTGCTGTCTGTCATGGTCAAATGTACCAAAAATGAATGATCAAGGCTTTCAACAAATAGGTCAGACGTCAGGTATATCAAGTAGGTGATCTAGTAATCAAGCGCATCATCCTTCCACAAGGGGATCCCAGGGGCAAGTGGACTCCCACGTACGAAGTGCCATTTGCAATCAAAAGCATATTTTCTGGTGGAGCCATGATTCTAACCACCATGGATGGTGTCGACCTTCCTCATCCTGTGAATGCGGACATAGTGAAAAGATACTATGCATGAATAAAGACCCGCTAGGTTGACTGGCCTAGGCAAAAATAAGGGCATCCCGGCGAACCAAAAGGGTTTGGGAAAAAATTAGGGATATACATTGAAATAATTTGTACATCCGGCAAGTTGAAAACCTAAAAAGGCGACTTGGGCAAAAAAGGGTATCCGGGTGGACTGAAAGCCCGAAAAGGCGGTCCAGGCAAAAGTTAGGGATTTAAAGCATATAACTATGTCCCATTAGATCACCTTGTGACCAGACTTCAGTATCAATTATCAAGCTCAAATGGTACCAATCAACCCAGTCAGCTTCGGACAAGTAGAAAAGTGATGAGACGCTCAAAGACATAAGGGCAATAGAAAAATTGAAACTAAATGGGATTATTACACATATCTGTTTTCTCTTTGTACACTATTTTTGATATTTTTATTTTCACGGCGGCGTTCTCCTACTAGAACGTCAGCCTCTTTGTACAAAAATGCCTGTTATAGGCAAACTTCAAAATCAATGCAAATCATTTCTTTGAAAGTACAAAACTATTTGTTTTCTATTTTTCTGTTTTGTTTTGAAAAAACGTCCAGTGATTATTTTTGGCATATGTATTTGAATATGATTACTGTTTACAAATACTTGCATTAGAAATAGAAAGACAGTTGCTAATGACTTTAAGAAACATGGCAAGGCCTAAAAACGCCATTTGTAGTCCCGACAGTTACTCTTTCCAGCAGATACAGGGGCAGACATTTTGAGACGAAGTCACCACTACATCCCTAGTATATGACCCAGTGATGTCTATGTTCCCCACATAGTGGAAACACCCAAAATTTTGATCTCTTCTTCCCCAATCAGGAATTACCTCCTCCAGCAAAATTCCCTCAGAGATCTGAAATCCATGTCTCCAGCTAAGTTTTTTTATAATATCGAACATTTTATAAAGCCTTATCCCCGGTAGAGTTTATTTCTCTAACTGCGAAAGTTTATCCCCCAACAGAGTTTATTTCTCTACATCGGTAAAATCTTCCAACAGAGCATCTTTCTCCCCCACAGAGTCATTCTCAAGCAGGGTTCAAAAATCCCCGGAAAATAATCTCCATTCATCATCCCCAGCAGAAATGAAAGAATCACTTTCCTCATCTACCAAACGGTAGTCCGGGATTCAGCTTCCCAGTACTCTCCAGCAGCAGTCAGAGATTCATTTTTCCAGACTAGGAAATATCGCAACAGCATTTGATATTTATACATCATGGCATGCATATACATATTGCATACAACATAATCTCATTTATTTTGAGAACATCATCACACAATGCATTTCATACATCATGAGATTGCATACGACTAACTCTTTACCTTTTTCAGGAAAGATCAAATCAATAAACACCGTTGACTACTTATATGACCTGGCAGTCTTCTCAAAGGCTATGTCTGACGAAGGGCTATTTCAACATTTTCCTCAGAAAGATATTCTCCAGGTCCTTTCTCTGGTTCAGTTAAATCGCCACTAAGATTTTTCTGATTTCTATTCCAGTTAAAGTTAATCCAAGACCTTCCTCTGGTTCAATTAAACCGACACTAAGATTTTTCTGATTTCTATTCCAGTTGAAGATAATTCAAGATCTTTCTCTGGTTCAGTTAAATCGCCATTAAGATTTTTCTAATTTCCATTCTAGTCAAAGTTAATCCAAGACCTTTCTCTGGTTCAGTTAAATCGACACTAAGATTTTCCTGATTTCTATTCCAATTAAAGTAATTCACAACCTTCCTCTGCTTCAGTTAAATCAACACTAAGATTTTTCTGATTTCTATTCTAGTTGAAGATGATTCAAGACCTTTCTCTGGCTCAGTTAAATCGACACTAAGATTTTCCTGATTCCTATTCCAGTCTAAGTTAATCCAAGACCTTCCTCTGGTTTAGTTAAATCTCCACTAAGATTTTCCTGATTTCTATTCCAAATGAAGACAACTCAAGACCTTTCTCTGGTTCAGTTAAATCGCCACTAAAATTTTTCTAATTTCTATTCCAGTTAAAGTTAATTCAAGACATTCCTATGGTTCAGTTAAATCGATACTAATATTTTTATGATTCTTATCCAGTTAAAGAAAATGCAAAGCCTGAAGTATGACCAAATAGTAGTTAATTTCATGTCCCCCCAGTAAGGTGCTGTAAAGCCTGGAATACAACCAGATGGCAATCAGCCTTATTATCCTCAACAAGTCGCTGTGAAGCCTGGATCCTGACCAGATAGCAGTTCACGTCCGTCTCTATAGTCAAGAGATGACTCCCCAGTAGAGTAATGGACAACTGAAGCTCCTAAAATCTATTTCCCAAAACAGAGACCAATATTCCTCAGCGGAGTCCTCCTCAACAACATGAATAAGAATCCCTACAAGAGAATGTCTCACGAAATCAACATTGTTCTCTAGATGGCATCTTTAAGCCCATCTTCGACGACTCTCCGTCATATTTTCTGGATGGCATCTTTAAGCCCATCTCCGACGATCTTCCGTCATCTTTTCCAAATGGCATCAATAAGCCCATTCCGATATCATCCACCAACAATATCACTTCATAGGAGTGCAAATTTCTGGGCACTCTAGTGTTCAATCATCTTCCACCTTCAGATCACGAAAGGCATATCAGCCAATCTACATCCTCAAGTTTAAGAAGATTGAACAGGGGAAGTTGTTGTACCCCAAGATTTTCCATCTCATTTTACTCAACACGTGTCCATTGAGGTCTCCAACTTGCCCATAGATGACCAAGTAAATTCTCCCCCTAAGGCAATGAACCTCTAACTAGGGTTTTAATTTTTATCAAGATGGTTGAGATCCAATGGTCTCAAACGTTTTCCATGGCCCTAATATGTCCTCAAGGTTATCCATGCCAAATTTCATGCCCTACACAACAAGTTTTCTCACTCAACTGCTCAAATGCCTGAAAATCAACTATACTAGGTCAAAAGTCAACTGTGGCCTACATACAGTCAAACTTCAAGATTTTTGGTCAACATAAACATTTTGAAGTGATATCCATCATTTGATCAAGGGTTGATCAAGATTCCTCAAGAAATGCTCCTAGCTCATCAAAAGTAAAAAATGGCAAATTAGGATTTCTATAGGAAAAGTCAACCAAACTTTGACCAGGCATAACATTCTCATACTTTATCAGAAATTTTTCCACCAAGGCTCATTTTGATAAGAATCCAATTCCCTATAACTTCTATTCAGCCTCCAAGTTCAAGAAATGCCCCATTTAAGAGATACAAGCTCAAACATTATTGGTCCTTTCAAAAAGTCAACAAAAACACCTTTTGGGTCAAAACTCCTTACATGAACATCGAAGATCCAATTGAAATTAAACCAAAAGGTTTTTTTTAGAGGACATCCTAAGATCTCTAAAAATTCGAAGAACACCCTCTTAGTGTTAAAAATGAGAGAGATATGCATTGCTAAAGTTGGCCAATTTTTGGAAAAGTGCATGAAGCCAATATTGACCAAACTTGATTTTTTCCCAAATGGCCCATCTTTTCATGTTTGAAACTTGTTTCTAGATTGGTCCACAACCTCTAGACCCACCTATGCATTATTATATTATTTATGTTGTTTATTTTTATATTTTATTCATTAAAATGAAAAATTAAATAAATAAATAATAGAAATAATAGAAGATTTGATTTGGAATCTTTTTCAAATCAAATAATGGGCAAAATATGTTGGCATATCATAGTAAAAACGTGCAAGCCAAGAGGGGAATGAATATCCAAAATAAGGAATATTTTCAAGTGAATATTTAAAACAAATCTTACACTTAATGCCATGGATCCTTGCTCTTTTTGTTGACCTAAAGAGATACACTATATATGCATAATCATTCAGAACCAAAAGGACAGGAAGCCAGAGCCTTTACACTAGGGTTTCAAATATAAAAAATTCTCCATAAACTTGCATCCTCGTATTCACATTTGCAGCCAGCTTCAAAGTATTCTAACCATTACTTGGTGTTCCTGAGGTAAGCTTAGGTAAGTATGGATCATCATCCATAGCCATAACACGCTGAAACTCACTGTACATAACTCATATTTTCATAATTTTTCTGTCTATCGTATTTTAAATTATAGCATGTTTCAATTCATTCTAACTCTATTAACATGATCACATGATGATAAGGAACAGATCTGGGCAATCGTTGATGAGCTTTGATGGCTAAATAGCCATCTTCCATGGCTAGGGAATAATGAACTGCAAGCTTTGTATCTCCCTATACAAGGACTTTCAGACCAAAAGAACATCACCATTGTGACCGCAGCCTATGATTTAGGGGGGGGGGGGGTAGGTTAAATTTCTGGATCGGAAACGTGCTATTTTGCAGGTTAGGTTTTTGAAGTCGCCGGGGACGATGGTGGTCAACCACCGTGAGGGGTGGTTTGACCCTTCCTGCACTGGCGTGGCTAGACAACGTTTCTTGATTTGTCCATTTAAACTCCTAGGGGCCCACTGAAGAGGCACGCATTGACAACTCAACAATTATGTTGTTTTAATATTATATTGTTTTGTTTTGTTTATATGTACGAATGAACATTATGGTCCAGTGGTGAGAAGGAAGGGGGTTAAGGCATTACAAGGTGCAAGGGCAGGGGTTCGATCCCTGCCTCTTGTATATTATTTTTCTTATTTATACATGTAGATTGAGTACTCCAAGTCCCAGCGTGTCCACTATGCACTCCTATCTCCATACCACATGATCTCATCAAGGCCATATCAAATGTTCCAGATCTAGACGCTCACGATTGACCTCCCAAGGAGCAGCACTACTGGATCACACACAGGAGTTTGGGCTTGCTCTAGCTGGGCCTAACAAAATTCAGTGCTACCCCCCCCCCCCCCCCCCCCAGATTGCTAATACACTTCAGGCCCATTTCTTTTCACTTTTGTCATTTTTTTTTAATTTCTTTGTTTTATTTTATTTAAAATCATTTTTTTTATTTTAATCATAAAATCACAAAAAATAGGATTAGTTTTTTTTTATATAATTAAAATTAATTTTGTAAATTAATCTAGTTTAACTACTTTAATCTTTTTTTAAAAATTAAAATTAATTAGAAGTTAAGATTAAATCTCAAATATTTTTTATTTAAAATACCAAAAATATTTTTAATAAGCAGTTAGATTTTTAGGCTTTTTCAAACTTATTCCCGTCTCAATTTTTGCGCGCTGTTATTTTTCGTACTATTATTCTTTTTAATTATGTAACTGTTTCTTGGTTTGTAATAGTTTGATTAGGGTTTAAATTTCTGTATTTGATTATGTAATTGCCCCGAGACCATGTAATAGCTTAGGAGTTTTTATTTTCTGCAATTTATTTTCCGCACTATAAACTGCTTAGATGAATGGCTAATAGGATTGTATGAAAAAGACTGAAACTAAAATGAGTAGATAACCCTAAATGCGCAAGATAATATATCTGAATCAAGCACACTTGCACATGCTCACCTCTAGGGTATCTCCCACTTTGGTTTCCTTCGAAACGATCACAATTCTAGAAATGTGGGAATTTTTAGTGACTGTCCTTTAGTTCAAGAGATCATAAGTCCCTCGATAACCCTTTCGACTGTTTCCTCGATTAACAAGTGATCTTAGAACTTTAGGACAGTTACTAAGAGTTCTTGCCCAATTGCCTTAATGACTGTAGACGTCCCTTCCGATAGTCCCTCAAACATCCAACGATAGGGCTGCCTACTCACTAATAGTAGTGTGACCGGTGGAAATAGAACTGACTGTTTTAGAATGCTGGTTCGCGTTTGCGTTTAGCAAAATGTCGCGGTAAGCAAGAGTCGCCACCGTCTTTTATTTTCTCCAACAAGGAAAGGACAAAAGCACAGCAAAATTCCTTTTCGAGATGTTTCTCGGGTTCGGGAGGTAGATTATAGAAAGGGAAGGTATTAGCACCCTTTCTATCCGTGGTTATCCATGGGCTCTTAGGTACTTGCTCACTATGTTTTCAAAATGTTTTGCTTTTCTTTTGTTTGTGGGTTTTGAAAAAGTTCGTTTGAAAACTTCGATTTAACTCTTGTATCAGTCCTCAAGAGTGTATGAAGTGTTGTTTGAAAACTTTTGTCAGAAAAGTGTAGGTGCGAAAAATTTGTTTTATTTTGAAAGAGAAAGTACCTGAGAACCTCTACCTACTCAAAAGAAATTAAGCTGTGTAAATGTCCTTTAGACAGTACTATCCCACTATTGAGAAGTAGGTAGCACCGTCGTTGGAGTTTTCGGGTCAATTCGATTATAGGGACATGTGGTCACCAAAGCAATAGTAGGACGCCTTAGCGGTAACCCTAATGTCTTAGATCTTTTTTTATCCGAGGCAACCGTTTCGAGGCAACTTTGATCTTTAGACGGAGGGCGACCTCTAAAACACCCTATACTCAATGACCACGTCGAGGCAACCAAGTGAGGCGTACCCTAGGAGTGGCATGTGCGAGTGTGTCAGGTTTCAGTTAAGTTATCTTTGTACAAGTTATGGTGAGCTATGTTTTGATTTTAATTTTCAGATAAGTCTTGTCATGCATAGCCTATTTAACATACATCTAACAGTTAATAGTTGTGCGGAAAGTAAATTGCGGAAAGTAAATCTAAGCTATTACAAGGCGTCAGGTATTTACATCGCCAAAAACAAACCCTTGGAAAAAGTAAATTGTGGAAAATAAATGAAAGCGATAAAAAGTCCTAATTAACGCTATTACATCCTCGGAGCAAATACATAATAATGATCAACAATAATATGCGCAAAAAGAAATTGGATCGGAGAAGTCTTAGGGTTTTGACCCTTTTTGAGAAAGAAAGAAATTTGGTTGTTTATGAATTAAATTAAACCTAGAACTAATTAATTAATAAAAAGAAATATTTTTTGGAGTTTTTTATGTTTTAAGGAAAATAAAATAAAAAGAAATTAAAATTGTCAAGAAAACCCTAATTCTATGTTGTGATCGGTGGATCTGGAACTGACTGTTTTAAAGCTGGTTCGCGAAATGTCGCGGTAAGCAAGAGTCGCCACCGTCTTTTATTTTCTCCAATTGGAAAGGACAAAAGCACAGAAAAATTCCTTTATAGAGATTGCTCTCGGTTCGGGAGGTAGGTTATAGAAAGGGAAGGTGTTAGCACCCTTTCTATCCATGGTTATCCATGGGCTCTTAGATACTTGCTCAATGTGTTTTCAAAATGTTTGCTTGCTTTTCAATGTGGGTTTCAAAATATTCTTTGAAAAAATTTCAGTTCGACTCGTACGTCAGAGTGTTTGAAAAATTTGCTTTTGAAAGCTTTTGAAAATGTGTTGGTGAAAAGATGTTTTGATTTGTTTGAAATTAGAGCAAGTATCTACGAGAACCTACCTACCCTAAGGAATTCGTCTGTGTAAATGTCCTTTAAAGTAGTGCCATCCCACCATTGAGAGGTAGGTAGCACCACCGTTGGAGGTGTTCGGGTCAATTCGAGTTTTAGGGACGTGGTGGTCACCAGAGCAACAGGAAGACACCTTAGAAGCTACCCTTATGCCATTGATCTTTTATTCCGAGGCAACTTTGTTTTAGGCAACTAGATCAATGGACACAAGGACTCACTAAAATATCCTCTGCTCAATGATCACCTTTCGAAAGGCAACAGTGAGGCGTACCCTAGGGGTGGTGTGTGCGAATTGTGCGTCATTTTCAGTTTATTGTTTGTCTTGTCATGCATTGGTGATCTAACGATTCGATTTTATTTTTGGGCATTCATTCTTTCATGCATATTTATTAACAGTTATATATTTGCGAGAAAATAAATCTAAACTATTACAACTGGCGCGGGTCCACATCGCCAAAAAAAACCGAACCCGATTTGACTGAAAATAAATAAAGCGAATAAATAAAAGTGCGAGAATTTTAAATTACATGGCTTTGGGGCATATACAGAATTATTTGAACAATATAAAATAAATGCGAAATAAAGAGATTAAACAAAATTAGGGCGTTGGACCCTTTTACAAACAATTAAAATTAATCAAGGAATCTAAAATTAAAATTAAATGAAAAATAGTATTTTTTGTGTTTTTTAGATTTAAAAGAAAAAAGAAAAAATTATTTAAAATTAAAATGCTAAACCCTAGTTCTAATGTTTTTTAAGTTTTTTAAGAAAGAGATTTAATTTCTAACCTAATTTAATTCTAAATTAATTTATGCACAATTTTTAGTTTATGAAAATAAATAAATAATATTATTATTCTGAAAAAAAAAGGAAAATTAAAAAGAAAATAAAAAGTTATTAAACCTAAATTCTAGTTTTTTTTTATTTTTATTAAAAAGGATTAAAATTGAATACCTAATTAAATCTAAATATTTACATGTATTTTTTATGAAAATAATTATAATATAAAAATTATCATTTTTGGTCTTTTTCTGATTTTTGAATGTTTTTGTATTTTGTTAAAAAAATAATGAATTAAATAAATAGCAAAAAGAAATAAAAGGAAAAAAATTAAAGAAAGAATAAAAATAAAAATGATAAAGCAAACCAGGGGGGTGTGGATTTGAAAAGCCTGGCCCATTTGCTGGCAATTTGTTGACTTTTCCACTCAGGTGTGGCATGTTGACTGGCGTCCACCATGTGCCTTTGTTCTGGACCCTTTGATAAGCCTCCTAGGACACGTGTGCAATAGATGAGGAGTGTGCATGGTGAGCTTTAATGTCAGCGTTGCATGGAAACTGGAAATGAAAAATAATATTGAATTTTGCAAGACCTGGGACTTGAACCCAGGTCTTTGATATCATGTGCCTAACGCGTTACCACTGAGCCACTCATGTTTCAATTAATATATAATAGTTAATAAACAATAAAAAACAAAACCAATGCATAGTCATCAAAACGCGCGCAATTCGAATTCCTCCAATCTGCTTGTGCCACGCCATCATCCCTTCCAATTTCCTGAAACACAAACAAATAAGGCAACGGTTTTGAAACGTAGTGTTAGGGGGGCTAGCAGAAAATAGCGATTAGGTCCCTGTAGCTCATAAATTTGTCGCGAGCATATCTTCTTCTTCGTCTCTAAATGCTGAGTTCAACCATGGTCTTCAGGAACCTTAATTTTTCCTCTACGAAAAAACCCTAATTTAAGAAAGCTGTAACCCTAGGATTCGAAAATGGTGGATTAGCGTATGATTAGCAAAAATGAAATTAAACACCATGAATAGTTTGGAAACTTCACATGGAACAAGAATATCCTATTGAAATGCAATGAAGATGCTAAAAATGGAGAATGCGATTTCAAATATTTTGCTGTACAGTTTGAGTTGTGGATACCAGTTCAAGGAGTTTTGATTGATGTTATGAATTGGAATGTGTTCAGAATTGTCTCAGGAAGCTATTGGTATATGAATCAAGGCTTAAAATTGTCCCTAACTTTGAAATCAGTTTTGACTTATATGGCTCATTTTTCAAATTGCCAATCCACTTTTGAGCGAGCCTTTTGCTGCACTATGGTTAGGGTTTGACTCAATGCATCTCATGGAATGGAATTGGCTAGTTTTTTGGCCTTAATTCATGCTTAGGAAAGAATTAGTCTTAAGGTTTCTTCCATTAACCATTTTTCCTCCTTTTTAGCCAAAACCTAGACCTAGTGTGCAAATGAACCCTAGCTGATTTCTTGAGTTGGTTCATGATACATAGAAATTGTCCAAGTTCATATGATACTATTCCATTGGTTTTTAAATTTTATTTGAATTTTCAAAGAATTAAAATGAATTAAATCATCAAAAATTAAATAAAATAAAAAAATCAATATTTGGTCTTGAAACTAATCATGGGCCACGTGTGTGGCATGACAAGGATGGACCAAGTGGAAAAAATGGGACCCTTTTGTCAAAATTGGATTTTCAAGGATAGTTGACTTTTGCCATTTCACAAAAATTTCCCAACTTCTACAAGGCACAACTTGCTCAATTTTTAAGCTTTTCACATGTTCTTGGACATTTTGGAAAGGTCTTTGAGTCCTTTAACCAATGTCTTTGGTCCCATGTCATTTTGATTTACCAATCTCAAGTTATGGCCTTTGACTTAAAGTCCCTTTTTGTTGACTTTTGAAACTGACCTGTAATGTTGAAATTGATAACCTTTTGTGAGAGCATTTCTTGGACTTGGAACATGAAGATGAATTGTAGGAAATGTCCTTCTCTTCAAAATGAGCTTTGGATGGAATTTTTCTGAGAATCCATGTGAAAGTTATGCCCTGGTCAATTTCAGTTGACTTTTTCAACTGTCCAAATATAGCAACTTTTCCATCTTTGATGATTTCTGAGCCAAATTTTGAGAATCATGATCAAGCATTGATCAAATGATGTTTGTGGCTTCAAAATGATATATTGACCAAAAACTTGAACTTTTGACTGCCAAATGACCATTTTGCCCCTAGAGTTGACTGTAGTGCAATTTAGGGTTTTGACTGTGCAATCTTGAGCTGAATGCCTTGAAACTTGATATGAGGATGCTTGACCATGTTTGTAAGCATATGAGACTTGATTGAGCCTTTGAAAACTTCCTTTTCTTGGTCAGAACCCAAAACCCTAATTTGGACTGTTTAGGAGACTGTTGCACTGCACAACCCTTGGGGAATTTTGTAGCTTGGCTTGGCAATTTCTTGAGGAATATGGGAGGGCAAATTTTGGGGTATAACAGTTGCCCCTGTTCAATCTTCTTAGACCTGAGGATGTAGATTGGCTGACGTGCCTTTCGTAATCCGAGGGTAAAAGATGATTGGACACTAGAGTGCCCGGAAATTTGCGCTCACATGTTGGCAATGAGGGTAATGGGCTTATAGATGCCATCTGGATGTTTGATTGCGTAAGAGATTCCTTGGCGAGAACCTGCCTATCTGCAAAACAGAAAATAAGTACCTGACACGTTGCAGGAGCTGATGTTTAGATGCCTGGTATTGAAGTGTCCTGACTAGTTACAGGAGCTGAGTCTGGAGCTTCAAACGGCGATGAAAGAACCAGGGATGATTACTTCCTTAGCATGAATGATAAGAGAGCCTTGGGCGACTTTAACTTCAACAACGCTCGTTGAGAAAAATCTGGGGTGTCTTCTACTGGGATAAGAATCAGGGAGATCTTAGGGTCGATCTGACTGAACCAGAGAGGCCTTTGACTGGGTAAGCAATCAGGAAAATCTTGGGACGATTTAACTGAACCGGTCTAGGTCTTGAAATGTCTTCTACTGGGATAAGAATCAGGGAGATCTTAAGGTCGATCTGACTGAACCAGAGAGGCCTTTGACAGAATCAGGAAAATCTTGGGACGATTTAACTGAACCGGTCTAGGTCTTGAAATGTCTTCAAAGGGATAAGCATCAGGAAAATCTTGGGACGATTTAACTGAACCAGAGAAGGCCTTTGACTGAACCAGTCTAGGTCTTGAAATGTCTTCAAAGGGATAAGCATCAGGAAAATCTTGGGACGATTTAACTGAACCAGAGAAGGCCTTTGACTGAACCAGTCTAGGTCTTGAAATGTCTTCAAAGGGATAAGCATCAGGAAAATCTTGGGACGATTTAACTGAACCAGAGAAGGCCTTTGACTGAACCAGTCTAGGTCTTGAAATGTCTTCAAAGGGATAAGCATCAGGAAAATCTCGGGGTGATTTAACTGAACCAGAGAAGGCCTTTGACTGAACCAGTCTAGGTCTTGAAATGTCTTCAAAGGGATAAGCATCAGGAAAATCTTGGGACGATTTAACTGAACCAGAGAAGGCCTTTGACTGAACCAGTCTAGGTCTTGAAATGTCTTCAAAGGGATAAGCATCAGGAAAATCTTGGGACGATTTAACTGAACCAGAGAAGGCCTTTGACTGGATAAGCAATCAGGAAAATCTTGGGACGATTTAACTGAACCGGTCTAGGTCTTGAAATGTAGCTTGAGAACTTAACTGGATCTTTCCTGAAAGATAAAAGTCAGTCATATGCAATGCATGATATGGATCAAGCAATGATGTTCTCAACATAAATGAGATTTGTATGATGCAGTGCGTTATGCATGCTATAATGATGTATGTGATGTTTTATGTATGTTTTCGTCTAGGAAAGTAAATCCTTGACGGGTGCCGGGAAGTCGTATCCTGGGCTGATGTCGAAGAATAGATTTTGCTTCCGCTGGGGATGATAGTAGTTGCAAGGATACCGGTAGGAGACAATGACTCCGTTGCGGAATAAACTTGGCAAATGGACAATTCTGCGGGGAGAAAAGATACTCTGACGACCATGCCGGGAAGCAATACTCTGTGGGAAGAGTGATGCCTTGCTGAATGTTGATAGTAACTCTGTTGGGGATACCGTTGTTGTATTGGAAGTATTGATGGACTTCACTGGGGATAGGAAAGAACTACATTGCCGACGACCTTTCCTTGGCTTTTGGCTGAGGATAACCCAGTTATATCCTGTTAAGGAAATAACTCTTTGAATAAAGCCGGACGACGCGTTCGTGCTCTGCGAGGGGATAAGCTTCCAGAATCTACTGGGGATAAGCTTACTGCTTGGGGAGATGAATTCCATCTTTCCTGGGGAACCTGGATGGGACTCTCCTGGGGAATTTAAGATAGGCTGGGGAAGTGATTCCTTTGAATGTTGATGTATGCCGCCGGGGAACAATCTTTAGACCAAGACTGCCGGGGATGCTTGTTAAGAATATATGCTGCTGGGGGAATCTTGGGGTCTACTGGAGGATACCCAATTTCCTTGAGACTTATTAACTTTGTTTGGGGAAGAATGCACTGACTTGCTGTCTCACTCTCTGGGGAATTTAAGATGCCTGGTTAGGTTCTTTGGCTGAACCTGCCTTGGTACCTTGGAGGATAAAACAATTAGACTGCTCAAACAACTCTTTATTGCCCCTGTTCCTAGTATCACCTGCAATTAATTCTTTGTTTCGTATGCAAATATTTATGAGCTAGCAAATTACTGTCAATGCATATATCACAAATTGAACCTTGGACGTTCTTCGCAAAACAAAACAGAAAAAAGAAAAACAGTTGGCACGTTTAACTGAAAAGTATATTTGTATTGATTTTGAACAGCCTGTGAATAGGCGTTTTGTGTACAAGAGGCTGACGTCCTAGTAAGCGGAACGTCGCCGAGCAAAAGAGTTTATACAAGTTTTGTACAAAAGAAAATAAAACAGCTGTGTGAAATATGAATGATCCACTGGGTTTCAACTCTGCTATCGCCTTTATAACTCTGAGCGTCTCATCACTTGATGACCTTGGTTGAAGGTGAAGCTGACTGATCGATGCCGTCTTGATGTAGATACTGGATTCTGGATGCAAAGTGATCCAATGAGACATAGTATTACGCTTTTATCCCTAATTTTTGCCTGGACTGCCCTTTCGGGCTTTCAGTCCACCGGGATACCCATTTTTGCCCAAGCCGCCTTTTCAGGTTTTCGACTTGTCGGGTGTACAGATTTTTCATTTTCATCCCTTCATTTTGCCCGAACCCTTTTGGTTCGACGGGAAGCCCTAATTTTTGCCTAGACATGTCAGCCTAGCGGGTCTTTTTTCATGCGTAGTATTTTTTAACTATGTCTGCATTGGCGGGATGAGGAAGGTCGTCACCATCCATGTTGGTTAATATCATCGCTCCTCCTGAGAACACATGCTTAACCACAAATGGCCCTTCGTACGTAGGGGTCCATTTGCCCCTTGGATCACTCTGAGGAAGGATGATTCGCTTGATCACCAGATCCCCGACTTGATATTCCTGTGGTCTGACCTTTTTGTTAAATGCCCTGATCATTCGTTTCTGATACGTCTGACCATGACAGATAGCAACAAGTCTCTTTTCGTCAATAAGGTTGAGCTGATCAAGTCGTGTCTGGATCCAATCATCTTCATTCAGATTTGCATCCTTCATTATCCGGAGAGAAGGAATTTGTACCTCGACCGGCAAGACTGCCTCCATGCCATAAACCAGAGAGAAAGGAGTTGCCCCGGTTGACGTCCTAGCTGAAGTACGATACCCATGCAGAGCGAACGGTAACATCTCGTGCCAGTCTTTATACGTTACTGTCATTTTCTGCACGATCTTCTTGATGTTTTTATTAGCTGCTTCTACAGCCCCATTCATCTTCGGTCTGTAAGGAGAGGAATTGTGGTGCTGTATCTTGAACTGTTCGCAGAGCTCAGTGATCATCTTATTGTTCAGATTGGTACCGTTATCTGTAATAATCCGCTCAGGGACACCGTACCGACAGATCAGGTTGTGCCGAATGAACCGTGCCACAACAGTCTTGGTTACCGTAGCATAGGATGTTGCCTCAACCCACTTCGTAAAGTAATCAATTGCCACTAGGATGAAGCGATGTCCATTAGATGCCGTAGGTTTAATCTCACCGATCATGTCTATGCCCCACATTGCAAATGGCCAAGGCGCAGTCAGAACATTCAGGGGAACCGGAGGAACATGCACCTTGTCTGCGTAAATCTGGCATTTATGGCATGTCCTAGAATGTTGGTAACAATCAGCTTCCATGGTGGACCAGTAATACCCTGCCCGTAGGATCTTCTTTGCCATGGTATGTCCACTGGAGTGTGTACCAAAGGTCCCTTCATGTAGCTCTTCCATGATTCTTTCTGCCTCAGTCTTATCTACACAACGCAGTAGGGTCGAATCCTGGTTTCGCTTGTACAAGATGCCATTGCTAAGAAAGAACTTGGCTGCAAACCTCCTCAGGAATTTCTTATCATTGACAGAGGCTCCTTCAGGGTATTCCTGAGCTTCTAGGTATCTCTTCACTTCGTGGTACCAAGGCTTCTCAGTTACCAATTCGGTTTCGAGATCACAACAGTATGCCGGTTCGTCCAGTTTCCAGATGATGATCCGGGGAGCTTCATTATCCCATTTAACCTTGAACATTGAAGACATTGTAGCTAACGCGTCCGCTAACTGATTCTCTTCTCTTGGAAAATGCTCAAATGTTATCTCTATGAAGTGGGGGATCAGAGCCAACACACATTCTCTGTAAGGAATCAAGTTTGGGTGTTTCGTATCCCACTCTCCTTTGATTTGATTGATCACAAGAGCGGAATCTCCGAAGACACTCAGAAATTTGATCCTTAAGTCGATCGCAGCTTGAAGACCCATGATACACGCTTCATACTCCGCCATGTTGTTGGTACAGTTGAAACACAGCCGGGCGGTGAGTGGAGTATGAGTACCTTGTGGAGATACGATTATGGCGCCGATACCATTTCCCAAAGCATTGGAGGCTCCGTCAAAGTGCATAGACCATCGGGATCCTGGTTCAGGTCCTTCATCCGGCCCAGGTACTTCACAGTCAGTTACTATCATAATGCTTTCGTCTGGAAACTCGAAGTTCATTGATTGGTAGTCATCCACAGCTTGATGTGCTAGGTGGTCTTCCAATACACTTCCCTTGATGGCTTTTTGGGTCGTGTACTGAATGTCGTATTCCGTTAAGATCATCTGCCATCTTGCAATTCTCCCAGACAGAGCAGGCTTTTCGAATATGTACTTTATAGGATCCATTTTTGAGATCAACAAGGTAGTGTGAGTCAGCATATACTGTCTCAGCCGGCGAGCAGCCCATACCAAAGCGCAGCAAGTTTTCTCAAGCAGTGAGTATCGGGTCTCACAGTCGGTAAACTTTTTGCTAAGGTAATAAATGGCATGCTCTTTTCGGCCAGACTCGTCATGCTGCCCCAGCACACACCCCATTGCATTGTCAAGCACTGTCAGGTAAAGTATCAAAGGTCTCCCTTCAACTGGTGGCATAAGGATGGGTGGTTCTTGGAGATATTCTTTGATTCTGTCGAAAGCAGCCTGACATTCATCATTCCAACGTACTACCTGATCTTTCTTCAGCAGCTTGAAGATTGGTTCACAGGTAGCAGTTAAGTGTGAGATGAACCGAGCAATGTAATTCAGACGTCCTAGAAAGCCTCTGACTTCCTTCTCTGTCTTAGGAACTGGCATCTCTTGAATGGCTTTGACCTTAGCAGGGTCCACTTGAATTCCTTTGTCACTCACCACGAAGCCTAGCAACTTTCCAGATCTTACCCCGAAGGTGCACTTGTTTGGATTCAACCTCAGCTTGTACAGTTTCAAACGGTCAAACAGTTTCTGCAGATGATCAAGGTGTTCTTCCTCAGTCTGGGACCTAGCGATCATGTCATCCACATACACTTCTATCTCATGATGGATCATGTCATGAAATAAAGCAACCATGGCACGTTGGTAGGTTGCCCCAGCATTCTTTAGTCCAAAAGGCATGACTTTGTAGCAGAAGGTGCCCCACTGAGTAACAAATGTAGTCTTTTCCATGTCTTCAGGAGCCATCTTGATCTGATTGTAGCCTGAAAAGCCATCCATGAAAGAGAACACCTTGTGCTGAGCTGTATTATCAACAAGGACATCGATGTGGGGTAGAGGGAAGTCATCCTTGGGGCTGGCCCTGTTCAGATCCCTGTAATCGACACACATCCTGACCTTGCCGTCTTTCTTAGGTACCGGCACCACATTAGCAACCCACTGAGGGTAAGAAGTCACTGCAAGAAATCCGGCATCAAATTGCTTCATAACCTCGGCTTTAATCTTCTCAGACATCTCTGGACGCATACGGCGGACCTTTTGCTTAACCGGAGGGAAATCTTCTTTAGTTGGTAAGTGATGGACCACAATGTCGGTATCTAATCCGGGCATATCTTCGTAGGACCAAGCAAAGATTTCCTTATAGTCATGCAGCATCTGAATCAACCGTTGCTTCACGCTGAGCTCTAGGTTGGCACCAATCTTCACCTCTTTCTTGTCTTCCTCGGTACCCAAGTTTATTATTTCCACTGGCTCTTCATGGGGTTGAATTGCCCTCTCCTCCTGTTGTAACAGTCTTGCAAGTTCACCAGGCACTTCGCAATCATCTTCACCTTCGTCTTCGGCTAAGTTGATCGGATTTTCGAAGTCATAACTGGTAGTAGCAGAGTCGTTACCAGTGAGATCCAGAGTGGATTGAAACCTGTATGAGTGAGTGTGTGTGTAAATACAGCTATTTTGTAATATGTAAAGAAAGGAAAGAAAAGGAGCGCAAAATTTGAATTGTGAAAAACGTCCAATGCTTTTATTCATGATATATGATAGTGACAAACAAAAGCCCTCATAAATAAAACCACGGTGCCCCGGGTAAGACACCGGGCCATATAGTCTCAAATTATTGTTTATTACAAATTAAAAAACAAAGAAATTCATTACTGAGGAACAAAAGTTATGGGTGTAAAATCTTTAGCAGTCCAATTGGTCAATCCACCGTCGGCCGTCGGGTAGATCCAGCTATCGAACTCTGACTCCTCCACTTCATCTTCCTCTCCAATAGCATTCACTTCAGAGTGAGTGATGAGCAACGGAGGTCTTCCAATTCTTGCCTTGCGCACCGCTTTCTGAGCTTCTGTGGTGAAACCCAACCCAAACTTGTTAGTCTTAGGAGTAAGATCAGGGAGCTTGCCCCAGTTTGCACATTCACCTTTTTCGATCACAGCCCGGGCATCCTTTAAGGAGGCCATCTTCATAGGAGAAACCTCTTCATCTTCTGCTGCTGCCAAGGTTTGTGGTACTTCCTCAAAATGTTGAAAGGGGGTTTCAATGAACTCCCCATCCATTTCTACATATCTGAAGGAGTTGAGGTGGCTGACCATGTACTCCTCTTCCCCTTGCACTGTTACGATCTTCCCCCTGACCGGGTACTTGAGCTTCTGATGCAATGTGGAAGTCACAGCTCCAGCCTTGTGGATCCACGGGCGACCCAGCAAACACGAATAGGACGGATGGATGTCCATCACATAGAATTTTGAATCGAATACCTGTGACCCAACCCTGATTGGGATGTCCACTTCACCATGCACCATTCTTTTGGACCCGTCAAAGGCCCGGACAACAATGCTACTTGGTTTGAGCTCTAGACCCTCACAATCCAGCCTATCCAGAGCCTTCTTGGGCAGCACATTTAATGAGGAACCTGTATCAACCAGCACATGAGCAAGAGTAGTGCCCCTGCATTCAATGGAGACATGCAGGGCATCATTATGGTTCTTCCCCTTTGCTGTCAGATCGGCATCAGAGAAACCCAGGCCATTATCAGCAGTTAGGTTGGCCATACAATCAGTGAACTGGTCAGCAGTCGTATCTAGTGGTACGTGGGCAGTCTTTAAGAAAGCAATCAGAGCCTTTGCATGGGCCTCTAAACACAGCAGCAGTGACAACATGGAGATTTTAGAGGGGGTGTGCCCCAGCTGTTCTACAACGTTGAAATCACTTTTCTTTATTATCTTGAGGATTTCTTCCATTTCCTGTTTGGAAGCCTCAACAATGGTCTTTGGTGCCTCCGTCCTGGCAGGCATATCAGCAGCAATTCCCTTGCCCCGAGTATCAGATGACTCAGCAGCAGGGGTGGATACTTGGTCAGAAGGAGAAACAGGTACCCTAGCAGGTGTGAAGATCAAAGGCCTATGAATTGCCGGAGGAGCAATGTCTGGCGAGAACAGTCTTCCACTACGAGTGACCTTGGCAGGCCCAGTGATGTTGGAGACCCCAGCATTAATGTTGCACTCTTGTTTCACACCCAGAACATAAACATCCGCCCCATAGTGCCATGGGACAGCCTTATCAGATTTGTAGGGTATAGGCCCCGGAACGGTAATGGTGATGGGAGCACTCTTGTGAACTGACAAAATTTGTATAGGCTTCTTTGAAGGAGCCTCGGAATGGTTGTTGAAAATGGTAACGATTGACACTTCTTCAACAGGAGCAGCAGGAACAACAGTCTTTTCGAACAAAATCTCTCTACTATCTATCAGGTTTTGGATGCCTGACTTCAACAGAGAACAACCAGCAGGGGAAGCAACGCATAGAGGGCAACTTTCGCTACATCCCGGAAATAAACCGGCTAGCAACAGATTCCTCTTGACCATCAGCAATGGAGTAGCAACATCATTCACTGAAGCTACATACGAATCCTCCTCAACAGCATTCACTCCATGCTGGGGCATGGGAGCAGTTACAACATTCGGCTTCTCGGGCGCCTCAAACTGTATCTCCTTTGCATCAATGAGGTCCTGAACTTTGTTCCTTAGGGCCCAACAGTCATCTGTGTTATGCCCCGGGCTATCAGAGTGATAAGCACAGCGAGCATTTGGATTGAACTTGGGAGATGCAGTGTTGGGAAACTTTGGAGCCTCCTTGACAGTCACTAAATTGGTGGATAGCAACTGTGGCAGGATCTGCGATAAGGTCATGTTTAACCGGGTAAACTCTCTCCGGGGTCTTTCAAACTTTTGAGGATTAGTTGGCCGAGGAGCGGCAGCAGGTTTGGCAATCATTACCGCGCTGACAGATTGGCGGTGTTCAGGTCGCTCTGTTCTCCGGGAGCCATATACAGCACTAGCCTCCTTTTTGAAGGGTTTCTTCTCAGTACTGGAGGAGGCAACTTTCTGTATCTTCCCCGATTTTATACCGGCCTCAATCCTTTCACCAGTCAGGATTAGATCAGTAAACCCAGCAGAGGAATTTCCAATGAGATGATTGAAAAATGGACCAGATAGAGTCCCCAAGAACATATCTACCAGCTCCCGATCCGTCAATGGTGGCTGCACCCTGCCAGCCAGGTCTCTCCATTTCTGAGCATACTCCTTAAAACCTTCACCCGACCCTAGCGACATACCCTGGAGCTGGGTACGCGTAGGAGCGAGGTCGGCATTATACTGATACTGCTTGTAAAAAGCAGTGGCCAGATCCTCCCAGTTACGAATGCTGATTCCATCCAGCTGATAGAACCAGTCGAGGTGAGTCCCTGAAAGACTCTCCTGGAAGAAGTGGATCCAAAGGTTCTTGTCTGCTGTGTAAGGCTGGATCTTCCTTACATAAGAACGGAGGTGCATCTTGGGACAGGAAGCCCCATCATACTTCACGAAGGCAGGTGTTTTGAACTTGTGCGGGATCACCACTCCAGTAGATAACCCCAAGTCTCCGAAATCCAATCCAGGCACCCGTTGAACTTCCACAGCCTTTAATCTGTCTTCCAGCTGTTTGTACCGGTCTTCAGCAGGAGGGTACTGGTCGTCATTGAAGTCTGTTTCAGTATCAGAGCCCACAGGAGTAGTGGCCTCCCTTTCATGGTGACTACCTTCCGTCACAGATGGAGGAGTCCTTTCAGCTTCAACAACCAAAGTGTTCCCGAGTCTGCGCCCAGTGTTAAATAGCACAGTCCTCCTCTTCTTCTTAGTCTTCTTCAAAAGCATGGTCTTCAACTCTTGTTGACCCTGAGCCAAGCCCTTGATCAGCTCCTGAAATTGGGCGTTTTGCGCCTGAAACTGGACGTTTTGCGCCTGAAGAGCCTTGATAGCCGCATCGGTTGATGATTCAGGATTCATGATGCTGAAATAAACAGCGAAGAACGGTAAACAACCTGAAAAGAAAAGTACCTATGATGCACATGATGAATGATATGTGTTTATGCAATGCATTCAAGAGTTCGAAAATTCAAATTTGTCGTAGACCAAAAGGAACACACGTTGTTTATTAAGAAAATCATCGTTTAATACATCAAAGCCTCATGGGCAAAAGTACAAAAAGATCAAATCACATCCAAAATATGTTGCGCATCTTCTTTGGAGCTATGTAAGTGTTGAGACTCCTTTCCTCGTGCAACAGGCGGGTGAGCTCCAAGACCTTTTTTTCACTGGCATGCAAACTAGTCTCAAGAGAATTCCGCTCTTCCTTAAGCTGGATCCAACTCTTCTGCATTTCTTCCCAGGATGTGGGCATATCAGGGTGCTGAATAACATGAGACACCTCTCCTTCCAAGGCAGGCTCTTTGATTACTGGAAGCATGTGAGGATAAGGCATTACTAACTTCTGAGAGCGGGCTCGTACCCACTTGAGGTAAGGCTCCAAAGGGATGGAGTTCCTGTGCCCCAGTGTCTTGCTGTCTATCCTACTAGGCATCCTCCAAGCTCTGATAAATCTCTGGCGAAGTCCTTGAGTATCGTTGTCGAAGTCAAAAACTATGTCAGGTATCAACATGTCATGAGGACCATCCCTCCGAGCATAACCAAATTGTCTCCAAGCCAGGCATGGACTATAAGTAATACCCCCTCTGATTCCAAGTAAAGGAACATTAGGATACTCCCCGCAACGATCAATGATAGTGACATCTTCTCTGGACCTAGGGCACCAATGTATATCTGCATGTGTAATAGTCATCAACCGTTGTGACCATCTCAAACCCCGCTCATTCTTCAGGACTGATTGTGGAAGGTGCGAAACAAACCACTTTCCCAGGAGAGGAGTGCAACACATAAGGACACCTCTTTTTCTCATGGTTCGAGTGTAACATGAGTGAAGGAGGTCCCCCAGCAACGTAGGTATAGGATTCCTGGACATAAAGATCTGGACAGCACTGATATCAATGAGCTGATCTGGGTTAGGGAACAACACCAAACCATAAACAAGGAGGGCCACAACCTCTTCAAAAGCTTGCAAGTCAAGGGAGTTCCAACATTCATAGGCCTTTTCAAACAGAAACCTGGCTAAGAACCCTTTAACACCACTTCTGACTTCCCAATGTCCCTTGAGGTCAGATGACTGTAGGTGCAAGGTTTTAGCAATCTCTTCAAGCTTAGGTTCCTTTTCTGTACCGTTGAAGGGTAGCTGATCAAGGATAGGGATCTTCAGGAGTCGGGAGAACTCCTCCAATGTAGGTACCAACTGATAGTCCAAGAAGGTGAAACAGTGATGCAGAGGGTCAAAGAACTGGAACAAGACCTTTATCATATCTTCCTCAATGTTGGTGTTGACCAAGCTGATGAGGCTTCCATGCCTTTCACTGAATGAAGAGTTCTCGGGAATCCTGGATATAAGCTCCTTAAGCTGAGGAGGGATCCTTACAAGACTGATTGGAATTGTCTTTCTACGAACAGTTTCCATGTCCTACAAAACAAGAACAAAGATGAAAATTCGAACCCCTGAAATGGTTAGTTAATGCATATGATGCTGGATGATGTCATGATGCTATGATTAAACACACCACAGATATTTACAAAGCAAACATGTAAGGCACACAAGGCACACAAGACAAGCCCTTAAGGTTTAAGGCCAGCATGGGGTCTGGGTAGTACCCTCTTGAAGTTAATGGGTTCAACCTGTCCTAATCAAAGTAACCGGGTTCTAAGGTTCCCAATATCACGGGATTGCTTTCATTGTTCATCGTTTCGATTTAGCCACTGAACTGGCGACCGAAATATTCCAGGAAAGCAACCCTCAATTGAGTGTAGTATCGAGTATCAACCAACCTCGGACTGCACCAAAGTCAGTTATCTCACTACCCTAAAGAGGCCAAGATGGTTCAATTAAGGTTCCTAAGGTCTGTTGATGCTTCATGACACCACATGGAGGCCCCGTACTCTCCTTGACTGACTCAAGGGTTACCGGTACACACCAAAGTGCCACATCAACGTAGCAGACTGTTTCAACCATGTCGGTATACCCCGCACAGTTCCCTCACAGCCTTGTTGCTACTTTCTAAAAGGTATCCCCAGATCCGGGTTAGGATCTATAGAACTCCCAAGACAGTCCCACAATAATAAAGCAAACAAGGAAAGCAATTGAAAACACAGTGATCTTAGTCCTAAGGTACACCTCACTTTAAGTTTTTTCCCCAGCAGAGTCGCCAGTTCTGTGATCGGTGGATCTGGAACTGACTGTTTTAAAGCTGGTTCGCGAAATGTCGCGGTAAGCAAGAGTCGCCACCGTCTTTTATTTTCTCCAATTGGAAAGGACAAAAGCACAGAAAAATTCCTTTATAGAGATTGCTCTCGGTTCGGGAGGTAGGTTATAGAAAGGGAAGGTGTTAGCACCCTTTCTATCCATGGTTATCCATGGGCTCTTAGATACTTGCTCAATGTGTTTTCAAAATGTTTGCTTGCTTTTCAATGTGGGTTTCAAAATATTCTTTGAAAAAATTTCAGTTCGACTCGTACGTCAGAGTGTTTGAAAAATTTGCTTTTGAAAGCTTTTGAAAATGTGTTGGTGAAAAGATGTTTTGATTTGTTTGAAATTAGAGCAAGTATCTACGAGAACCTACCTACCCTAAGGAATTCGTCTGTGTAAATGTCCTTTAAAGTAGTGCCATCCCACCATTGAGAGGTAGGTAGCACCACCGTTGGAGGTGTTCGGGTCAATTCGAGTTTTAGGGACGTGGTGGTCACCAGAGCAACAGGAAGACACCTTAGAAGCTACCCTTATGCCATTGATCTTTTATTCCGAGGCAACTTTGTTTTAGGCAACTAGATCAATGGACACAAGGACTCACTAAAATATCCTCTGCTCAATGATCACCTTTCGAAAGGCAACAGTGAGGCGTACCCTAGGGGTGGTGTGTGCGAATTGTGCGTCATTTTCAGTTTATTGTTTGTCTTGTCATGCATTGGTGATCTAACGATTCGATTTTATTTTTGGGCATTCATTCTTTCATGCATATTTATTAACAGTTATATATTTGCGAGAAAATAAATCTAAACTATTACAACTGGCGCGGGTCCACATCGCCAAAAAAAACCGAACCCGATTTGACTGAAAATAAATAAAGCGAATAAATAAAAGTGCGAGAATTTTAAATTACATGGCTTTGGGGCATATACAGAATTATTTGAACAATATAAAATAAATGCGAAATAAAGAGATTAAACAAAATTAGGGCGTTGGACCCTTTTACAAACAATTAAAATTAATCAAGGAATCTAAAATTAAAATTAAATGAAAAATAGTATTTTTTGTGTTTTTTAGATTTAAAAGAAAAAAGAAAAAATTATTTAAAATTAAAATGCTAAACCCTAGTTCTAATGTTTTTTAAGTTTTTTAAGAAAGAGATTTAATTTCTAACCTAATTTAATTCTAAATTAATTTATGCACAATTTTTAGTTTATGAAAATAAATAAATAATATTATTATTCTGAAAAAAAAAGGAAAATTAAAAAGAAAATAAAAAGTTATTAAACCTAAATTCTAGTTTTTTTTTATTTTTATTAAAAAGGATTAAAATTGAATACCTAATTAAATCTAAATATTTACATGTATTTTTTATGAAAATAATTATAATATAAAAATTATCATTTTTGGTCTTTTTCTGATTTTTGAATGTTTTTGTATTTTGTTAAAAAAATAATGAATTAAATAAATAGCAAAAAGAAATAAAAGGAAAAAAATTAAAGAAAGAATAAAAATAAAAATGATAAAGCAAACCAGGGGGGTGTGGATTTGAAAAGCCTGGCCCATTTGCTGGCAATTTGTTGACTTTTCCACTCAGGTGTGGCATGTTGACTGGCGTCCACCATGTGCCTTTGTTCTGGACCCTTTGATAAGCCTCCTAGGACACGTGTGCAATAGATGAGGAGTGTGCATGGTGAGCTTTAATGTCAGCGTTGCATGGAAACTGGAAATGAAAAATAATATTGAATTTTGCAAGACCTGGGACTTGAACCCAGGTCTTTGATATCATGTGCCTAACGCGTTACCACTGAGCCACTCATGTTTCAATTAATATATAATAGTTAATAAACAATAAAAAACAAAACCAATGCATAGTCATCAAAACGCGCGCAATTCGAATTCCTCCAATCTGCTTGTGCCACGCCATCATCCCTTCCAATTTCCTGAAACACAAACAAATAAGGCAACGGTTTTGAAACGTAGTGTTAGGGGGGCTAGCAGAAAATAGCGATTAGGTCCCTGTAGCTCATAAATTTGTCGCGAGCATATCTTCTTCTTCGTCTCTAAATGCTGAGTTCAACCATGGTCTTCAGGAACCTTAATTTTTCCTCTACGAAAAAACCCTAATTTAAGAAAGCTGTAACCCTAGGATTCGAAAATGGTGGATTAGCGTATGATTAGCAAAAATGAAATTAAACACCATGAATAGTTTGGAAACTTCACATGGAACAAGAATATCCTATTGAAATGCAATGAAGATGCTAAAAATGGAGAATGCGATTTCAAATATTTTGCTGTACAGTTTGAGTTGTGGATACTAGTTCAAGGAGTTTTGATTGATGTTATGAATTGGAATGTGTTCAGAATTGTCTCAGGAAGCTATTGGTATATGAATCAAGGCTTAAAATTGTCCCTAACTTTGAAATCAGTTTTGACTTATATGGCTCATTTTTCAAATTGCCAATCCACTTTTGAGCGAGCCTTTTGCTGCACTATGGTTAGGGTTTGACTCAATGCATCTCATGGAATGGAATTGGCTAGTTTTTTGGCCTTAATTCATGCTTAGGAAAGAATTAGTCTTAAGGTTTCTTCCATTAACCATTTTTCCTCCTTTTTAGCCAAAACCTAGACCTAGTGTGCAAATGAACCCTAGCTGATTTCTTGAGTTGGTTCATGATACATAGAAATTGTCCAAGTTCATATGATACTATTCCATTGGTTTTTAAATTTTATTTGAATTTTCAAAGAATTAAAATGAATTAAATCATCAAAAATTAAATAAAATAAAAAAATCAATATTTGGTCTTGAAACTAATCATGGGCCACGTGTGTGGCATGACAAGGATGGACCAAGTGAAAAAAATGGGACCCTTTTGTCAAAATTGGATTTTCAAGGATAGTTGACTTTTGCCATTTCACAAAAATTTCCCAACTTCTACAAGGCACAACTTGCTCAATTTTTAAGCTTTTCACATGTTCTTGGACATTTTGGAAAGGTCTTTGAGTCCTTTAACCAATGTCTTTGGTCCCATGTCATTTTGATTTACCAATCTCAAGTTATGTCCTTTGACTTAAAGTCCCTTTTTGTTGACTTTTGAAACTGACCTGTAATGTTGAAATTGATAACCTTTTGTGAGAGCATTTCTTGGACTTGGAACATGAAGATGAATTGTAGGAAATGTCCTTCTCTTCAAAATGAGCTTTGGATGGAATTTTTCTGAGAATCCATGTGAAAGTTATGCCCTGGTCAATTTCAGTTGACTTTTTCAGCTGTCCAAATATAGCAACTTTTGCATCTTTGATGATTTCTGAGCCAAATTTTGAGAATCATGATCAAGCATTGATCAAATGATGTTTGTGGCTTCAAAATGATATATTGACCAAAAACTTGAACTTTTGACTGCCAAATGACCATTTTGCCCCTACAGTTGACTGTAGTGCAATTTAGGGTTTTGACTGTGCAATCTTGAGCTGAATGCCTTGAAACTTGATATGAGGATGCTTGACCATGTTTGTAAGCATATGAGACTTGATTGAGCCTTTGAAAACTTCCTTTTCTTTGTCAGAACCCAAAACCCTAATTTGGACTGTTTAGGAGACTGTTGCACTGCACAACCCTTGGGGAATTTTGTAGCTTGGCTTGGCAATTTCTTGAGGAATATGGGAGGGCAAATTTTGGGGTATAACATATGTTGATTTTAAATTATTGTGAAAAATATTGAAATTAAAACTAATTAACTAAATTAATTTATGTTAGTATTTATTTACAAAAATAATAAATTAAGGGTGAAATTAAGAAATAATAATAATAATAAAAAATAATATATTTTAGTTTTCTTATTTTTATTATGAAAATAATTAATTATATTAATTAAATAATGATAGTAATAATAATTAATAAAAGAAAATAAAAAGGAACAAAAAGAAACTTGTGGGGGTGATGGCCCAGATCAGGAGGTATCTTTGCAATTTGTGGCCCATTAAGCTGCCAGTCCGTTTGACTTTTTTTTATTGTCCATGGTACGTATTGACTGGGAGGATGGTATTCTTCCACTGATGACCACTGGATTTGAGTCTAGGGACATCTGGCGCTTGGAGAGATGAAGTACATGGTGGAACACCCTTTGACACCTGCATGTAATTATGTGAAAGAAAATGAAATAAAGGTTTTGGGGGACCTGGGATTCGAACCCAGGTCCCAACGCTTACAAGCCAATGCCTTAACCACTCCAACCACCTGCACGCTTTTGATAATATAATAATAAGTAAATATAATATATAAAAATCAATTCATATGCTGAAAAATAAAAAATAAAGCGCGTGTTTTTGAATAAGCCAATGGAGTATCAACACCTAGTCATCTTCTTCCTTCGTTCCTGCAAAACATAAATAGATAGTGGGGGTTTTTAACCCCCACAATATGCAGCGACGAAAAATAGCGACTAGCCCTGTGGTTGATATAAATGTTTTGCGAGGGTTGGTTTATGTTCGTCTGATTCTCACGACTTTAACCATATGCCTTAGGAGTTCTAATTTTGCCTGGATTGCAAAGCCCCAAATTCACAGCTCATGAACCCTAGAAATTGATCATGGCAACTTTTGATTTATGGCGTTATAATTCAATTGAGCTATACCATTAGCTTTGTACAGTCCCTAGCAACACAAATCAAACACAAAATCATGTTTATGATGCATGAATTAAGCTGTATGATTCTCAAAATAAAATGCAAACCGTGACTCTGTATAGGGTGATTCTTTGAGCTTCAAGGCTTGAATTCGATTGCCACACACTCCTGGGAACTCCTGCAAGATGTTAGAATCAACAAAAAGCTTTGAATCGCCCTGGAATATAGAAATCAGTTTTGAGTTTTTTTCTTGAAATTTCTCAATATGGTTATGGTCTTTCTGCAGCTTTCTCACGTGTCTGGCATTAGGGTTAGCTTGTACATATATAGAGGAATGAAATTAGGTCACAATCTTGAGCCAAAATCCTTTGAATTGATGATTGAATATTTGTTGAAAATCAAATCTTTTTGCATTTTCATGATTGGAAAAAGTTGCCAATTTTGGAGATATTGCATCTTTGACTTGGTGCACGAAATTTCCAGCCTTTTAGGTCATACTTGCTTCACAAAAAGATTGAAAAATCAAATCTTTGTATTTTCCTACAATTTAAATTAATTAAATGAATTAATATCAATTAAAAATCCAATTAATTAATAAAAAATAAGAACATAAATTCAATTAAGCTTGATGGGTCGTGCATAGACCATGGATGAAGTTTCAAGAAGAGATTTGAGGCCCATTAGCAAAAATAAGGTGTTTTGAGCAAAGTTGACTTTTGAAAATTCATGAAATTTTCCCAACTTCTCCAATGCATATCTTGCTAAATTTTGATCATATGAACATGTTCTTTGACATTTTGGAAAGGTATTGAAGTCCTCTAACCAATTCCTTTGGTCCCATGTCATTTGGATTTACCAATCTCAAGTTATGGTCTTTGACTTAAAAGGTACTTTTGTTGACTTTTAAAATTGACCTATAATGTAGAAATTGATAACTTTTGGTGAGAGCATTTCTTGGACTTGGAATGTGAAGATGGATTGTAGGAAATGTCATCCCCTTCAAAATGAGCATTGGATGGGATTTTTATGATGAACCATGAAAAAGTTATGCCCTGGTCAAGATACAGTTGACTTTTCTGCTATCCAAAAATAGTAACCTTTTGCATCTTGATGATTTTTGAGCCATTCTTGTGGAATCATGATCAAGACTTGATCAAATGATGATTGTGAGCTCAAAATAAGACGTTGACCAGAAATTCTGACTTTTGACTGCAAAATGACCATTTTGCCCCTGCAGTTAACTATGGATCAAATGGAGCTTTTGACTGTGCAAATTGGCATTGTGAGTCTTGAAACTTGGCATGTAGGTGCTTGAGAATGTATATGGACCCTTGAGACTTGATTGAACCATTAGAAACCTCAAATTCCTTGAAAGAACCAAAACCCTAATTTCAGCTGTCTTAGGAGGTGATTTGACTGTCTACCTCTTGAGCAATCTTGAACCATTTGAAGATGATTCTTGACAAATCTTGAAGAATATGGGAGGGAAAATTTTGGGGTATAACAGTTTCCCCTGTTCAATCTTCTTAGACCTGAGGATGTAGATTGGCTTGCGTGCCTTTCGTGATCCGAAGGTGGAAGATGATTGAACACTAAAGTGCCCAGAAATTTGCACTCGCATGGAATCACTTTCTTACACAAAATGGAAATCTAGGTGTGTGAGTGTTTTCTACAAAAAACTGTTTATCACAACTGTGATATTAGACAACTTAAGCTTATGAAACTAGATTGCTAAAATATAATTGAGTAAGGAATTATGGAGCTTTTTAGCAAACTGAGAATGAGAAGATATAGAATAGCTTTTAGGCGTGGAAATAGTTGTAGAGCATTAGCCAATTCAATCTTCATTGTGTTGTTTATATAGCACTGAATTTGTTGAACGTTGGAGCAATATTCTTGATTCAATGCCAATAACAAACTTTCCTTATTGAGCAGATCTTGTCTGGAATGATGTTGTTGGTAATAATTCGCTTTGAATGCACAGTACCGTTGCTACTTAAAGCGTGTTCTGGCTTTGGCTCATTCTGACTCTGCTTAAGTGCTGATGAACTGTTGTTGTCTTTATCAGAGTGTTGAGCGCAGTTCTGTTCATCAAGCTTCAGCATACGCGTGAATTGTTCTTTTGATTCTGGTATTCTAATATAGCATCTTCTGATGTTGATGTTGATAACCACTATTCTGATGCTGATTAAGATGTACTTTTGCTGATACCTATCAGAGTTTTTGCAAAACAGAAGGTAATATTTTAGGTAGCAAATAGTTCTTACATGAATCACATAATTAATATATCATTTCATTTTGTTATCATCAAAACTTAAACTTAGGGTAGTAGATTCAAACTTTGTTCTAACAATCTCCCCCTTTTTGATGATGACAAAAACTAGATATTTTTAATTGAAAATAACGTGAAGAAATATCAGAGATAACTATTTGATAAGATGTATCAGAGTAAGAAATTATCAAAGATAAGGGATAAAGAGATATCAGAGTTGAGATCGGAGATACTCCCCCTGAATTTATAACTTCCCTTTTTAATTCCAAGAGTTCTTTAGGATCAGATCTTTATTGCCTTTCTTTGAACATCAGAATATCAGAGCTTTGACTATCAGAAGCTTTAGATCAGAATATCAGAGCAGAGCTTCAGATCAGAACATCAGAGCTTTGCTTTGGGTCAGAGTATCAGAGCTTTAGTCTTCAGAATATCAGAGAGTATTCTTGTACCTGTAGACTTAAGCAAAAACGGAAAACATATTCAAGTATATCAGAGTTAGAATGTTTGAGATTTTCTGTCTTAGTAATCCGTTATTGAAAAATATCATTCTTGTTCTCCCATTTTTTGTCAGCAATCAAAAAGTGTAAGTGATGTGCTAAAACATTTAGATCAGAAAAACTTGTATATTAAAATAGTCAGAGCCATACAAAATAGTACAGAAGATATGCAAGGAAAACATGAAAAAAGGCATGAATGAAAATCTAAGGTGGGGGAGGAAGGCGTGTGAACAGAGTCTCCAGCATTGCTTTAATCTGATCAGCAGTCTCATTCTGCTTGTGCACCATGCTGACTACTGTGTTTATGTTGCTATCCTGCACATCCATCCTTTCTTTCATCTTCTGGTCATTTTCATCCATCCTTTGCTGCAGATGGATATCATTCAGCTTCAACTCTTCCAGAGTCTTCCTGTCCATGGCAGCTTGAGAAACATCAGAAGCAGGGAGCTTCTGAGAGCTTTCTGCAACATCTTCAGCTTGACTGGCTTCAACTTGAATAGTCTGATCTTCTTCTGGCTGCACTATAGGCGCTGGACGCTTCTCAGACCATGGCTCACTATCCAGAAGGAGCGCGTCTTCTTTCAGCAGCTGACTTCCTACTTCGTTCAGAAGCTTGCTGAAATTCTGCTGTGCTTGCTCATAATTGATGTCTTGCAATTTTAGAGCTTCAGCACGTACCCAAATTCTGAATTGTGACCAGAGCTGGTCAGAGGCAGCTGGATCAATCATTCCAGGACAGACTTGCTTCAGAGAAGCAATCCACTGCTGCAAACTTGTTTCAAAATTCATAATGCCAGAGCCAACATCTGGCTGTTTTGGTTTTGGAATGGATATTTTATTTTTCAGATCAGCAAGACGGTCAAGGATTGTTAAATCTATGAAGGTCCTGTCGGGGTCTTCTGTGGTTTGTTTGGGAGCTGTTTGTTTGGGAGATGGAGTGGGAGAATCAGAGATAATGATTGGACTATTTGGGGTTTTGGGAGTATTTGGTGGGGTAGATTCTGGCGAGGATGGCAGCTGGGCCATTGTTACTGTTGTTCCACATGGCAGCTGGATTGCCAGAGGTTGTGGCTCAGAGGATTGAGGTGAATGAGGTTCAGAAGGTGGAGGAGATGGAGTTTCAGAATGATGAAACTCAGGTTGAGGTGATGGTTGAGGTGATGGTGGATGAATTTCTGGTTGAGGAGAGGGAGAAGGAATTGCTAGTTGTGGAGAAGGAGGAGGAATTTCTGGTTGTTCAGGAATATGTGGTTCTTCTGGAATGGGTGAGAGAGGTTGTTCTGGTTGAGGAGATGTGGCAATATCTGGTTCAGTGTTTGGATTGTTGGGAAGGTTATCAGAAGCACGTTGATCAATGTCAGACAGGACTTTGTCAAGTGCTGATGTTGTTGAAATTGTTGGTTTGGGATGTTTGGTGCGGGGTCTTCTGAGTTGTAGTGCCTCAGAAGGGTCATCTTCTGGTTCGGTTTCATCTATTGTTGGGATGGGGATTGGGATTGCATGAGAAGCTGAAGTGGGAATTGATGTTGGAATAGCAGAAGAATTTAAAACAGAAGCAGCAGATAAATTACCTCTTTTCTTGGGTGTCTGCTGGGATGTTCCTTCTGAAGGGGCCTTCCTTTTCTTCGTCTTCTTCAGTGTAACTTCTGGTTGAGGTTGGTGCAGATCTTTGATATTCAGCTTGGGATCTGTACCATCTGCCTTGCACGCGTCCAAGTATCTGAGAACCACCACTGGTTTAGATTCTATCTCAGAAAATAAAGGAAAGTCACTCAGTGGGACTCTTCTGCAGGTGATGTCAGCAATAGGAGTAACGCTGGGTTCCTTTCTGATATTCTCTATTAACTTCATTTTCTTCAGATTCTTTGTGTTCAGAGGCTTCCCAACCGTTGGTTCAATGGTGCTTAACTCTTGAGCTTCTATCAGGTGCTCTATCAGCCTATTCTCAGTCAGAATATTTGATATTAAGCTTCCAAAGGGTATCCAATCCCTCTCTGTTCTTTCTTCTTCCCTGGTTTCCTTCACGCTTGTTCTGAGGTGATTAAACAGAAGATGAGCCAAGTTGATTTTTACCTTCTGATTGATAAAATAGATCAGAAACTGCTGATCTATATTTATGTAATCAGGGGAACTAGTTGGCTTCCTATGATTAAAACACCCCAGAATTATCTTCGCCCAAACTCTGTGGTGATCCTTTAGATCTCTGATCTTGCTGCTGGGCACCCCATGGGTGAAAATCCTTTCTGCTATGACGCCCACGTTAGAGCATCTTTCAGCCATATCAATATAGCGGACGCCACCGCCACTGTAACCAATCAACTTTGCTATGTGATCCTCAGTGATCACAATCTTCTTCCCCATTATGTAGGAGGTGACTTGATGCGTTGAAGCAGTTGCATGAATCCAGAACTCCTTGACTAACATTGGGAATGTTGGTCCAACCAACCTGTCAAAATACCTTTCCCATTTCTGTGCCCTAATTTCTTCCGTCAAGTCAAAACCATTCTCTTTCAGACTGCCAAAATCAATAATCAGTTCAGACAACACTTCAAGATTCTTCACTGGTGTAAGGAGTGTTATGAATGGAACTTGGTACTGTTTAGGGGATGCTTTCTTCTGAGAACCTGCAGAAGCACTGCTGGAGGTTGACATGTTCACACTTAGGGTTTTTCTGGGAAACTGAGAAAAAAGGGTTTAAATTTGAAAGAGATGAACACAGAGAAAATGCAGAAAATATTTGAGAGATAATGAGAAACTGTAAAAGATTAATGTGAGAAGTTAACGTGCTTAAATAGGCTTCAGAATATTTTGAAAGAGTAAACGTTTTCAAGAAAGAGAAATAAAGTCATGATTACGTTTTAAAAACATGATTACTGTCATTTAATGCTTGCTGATTTTGGGGGATTTGAGAAAGATACTTAAAACGGTTACCAGACATGTGTCTCAATGCACCCAATCAGCGTTTTGCCTTCTCAGAAGCGTGCACGCGTTCTGCTTCAGAGATTTGCTGATGATTGGATGACACTTGTTTGATTTAGTGATCAGCACGTCTATCCTTGAGCTGAAACGCTCAGATCTTTAAGACTAGCATCTGATACAATCTGCATGTTCTATCTTTCTGAAAAGAGATTGATCAGAAGTTCACAGTAAAACAAATACATTCTGAAGATAAATATATGGAATTAAAACATTTTCACTCTGGGCAGATTTTCATGCTGAGATGATTCAGAATGAAATTGAACCTATCTTCAGAAAGGGGTTTAGTGAAGATATCAGCCCATTGATGGTCTGTATCTATAAATTTTAAGTTCAAAATTCCTTTCTGAATATAGTCCCTAATGAAATGATGTTTTATTTCTATATGCTTAGCTCTAGAATGTAAAATAGGATTCTTACTTAAGCAAATAGCAGAAGTATTGTCACAGAGTATAGGGATGTTACTCTCAAAAATCTGGAAGTCTTCAAGCTGACTTTTCATCCAGAGCATTTGTGTGCTACATCCTGCTGCTGATATGTACTCAGCTTCTGCTGTTGATAGCGCAATTGTGGATTGCCTTTTGCTGGACCAAGAGATCAGATTTTCTCCCAGAAACTGGCAGCTTCCAGAAGTACTTTTACGCTCTACTCTGTCTCCAGCAAAGTCAGCATTGCAGTAGCCTACTAAACTGTAATCACTAGATTTTCTATAAAACAAACCCAGATTAGTAGTACCTTTCAGATACTTGAAAATTTGCTTAACAGCTGTTAAGTGAGATTCTCTAGGATCTGATTGGAATCTAGCACAAATACATACACTGAATAATATATCAGGTCTTGAAGCTGTCAGATAAAGGAGAGAACCAATCATACCTCTGTAGACTTTCTGTTCTACCTTTTTGCTTACCTCTTCTCTTTCCAGAATGCACGTGGGATGCATTGGAATCTTTGATAGCTTACATTCTGAGAAGTCAAATTTCTTCAGAAGATCTCTGATGTATTTGCTCTGATGAATGTAAGTTCCCTCTGGGGTTTGATTGATCTGAATTCCTAGAAAGAATTTCAGTTCCCCCATGAGGCTCATCTCAAATTCTGCCTGCATACACTTAGCAAACTTTCTTCCAAGAGAAGGATTAGTAGAACCAAAAATAATATCATCAACATAAATTTGACAGACTAAGATTTCATTCTTAACTGACTTACAGAATAAGGTAGTGTCCACCTTCCCTCTGGTGAATTCATTTTCTAACAGAAAGTTACTTAGTCTTTCATACCAAGCTCTGGGAGCTTGTTTCAGACCATATAGTGATTTCTTTAGTTTGAGAACATGTTCTGGATGTTTTGTATTTTCAAAACCAGGGGGTTGGTGCACATAAACCTCTTCTTCTATATAACCATTTAAGAATGCACTCTTGACATCCATCTGATACAGAGTGATGCCTCTATTAACAGCAAATGAAATTAAAAGCCTGATAGATTCTAACCTGGCGACTGGGGCAAAGGTTTCTGTATAGTCTATCCCCTCTTGCTGACTATAACCTTGTGCAACCAGTCGTGCTTTGTTTCTGATGACTTCACCTTGTTCATTTAGCTTGTTTCTGAACACCCATCTTGTTCCAATGACGTTGAATCCTTTTGGTCTGGGAACAAGATCCCATACGTCATTTCTGGTGAATTGATTCAGCTCTTCTTGCATTGCCAGAATCCAGTCATTATCCAGAAGTGCTTCATCAATAGAGGAAGGTTCAATCAGAGACACAAGTCCCATGAGGGTTTCTTCAGAGTTTCTGAAGCTTGCTCTTGTTCTGATTGGATCTTCCTTTCTTGCTAAGATAGTCTCTTCTGGGTGATCCAAGCTGCTTCTGGGTAATCTCTTCTGAGGTTGATCAGCAGATGTTGTAGGATTGCTAGCAGTGCTCCTTTCAGACGTTGAAGGAGTGTCTGTGTTGAGAGCTTCTGATGACTTGTCTTCAGAACCTGTAAATTCAATTTCCATACCTGCAAAAACTTCATTCTACTTTGACTTTTCAGAGTCAAGCTTATCATTAAAACGAACACTGATTGATTCTTCCACAATCTGTGTTTCTGTATTGTATACTCTGTACCCTCTTGAGCGTTCAGAGTATCCTAACATAATACACTTCTGTGCTTTAGAGTCAAACTTGTTCAAATAATTCTTTGTATTTAACATAAAACACGTACATCCAAATGGATGAAAATATGAAATGTTTGGCTTTCTGTTCTTCCACAATTCATATGGAGTCTTTTCCAGAATAGGTCTTATTAAGATTCTATTCTGAATGTAGCACGCTGTGTTTATTGCCTCTTCCCAGAAGATCTTAGCAACGTTTGTCTCATTGATCATGGTTCTGGCTATTTCTTGCAATGTTCTGTTCTTTCGTTCTACAACTCCATTTTGTTGGGGAGTTCTAGGACAAGAGAAATCATGCAGAATGCCTCTGTCATTAAAGAATGACTCAAAATCTTTGTTTTCAAACTCTCCACCATGATCACTTCTGACTTTAACGATTCTAAGATCCTTTTTATTCTGAACTTGGTTACAGAAGGTAACAAACACAGAGTGTGACTCGTCCTTGTGTCTTAAGAACTTTACCCATGTCCATCTGCTATAGTCATCTACGATTACTAACCCATACTTCTTGCCACTGACTGAAGCTGTTTTAACTGGTCCAAATAAGTCAATGTGCAGAAGTTCTAATGGCTTAGAGGTAGAAACAACATTTTTAGATTTAAAAGAAGGTTTTGCAAACTTGCCTTTCTGACATGCTTCACACAGAGCATCTGAATTGAACTTCAAATTAGGAAGTCCTCTGACCAGATTGAGTTTGTTAATCTGAGATATTCTTCTCATACTAACATGCCCCAATCTTCTGTGCCAGATCCACTGCTCGTTGTTAACAGACAGAAGGCACTTTAAATTCTGACTTTTCAGTTCAGAAAGTTTGATTTTGTAAATGTTGTTTTTCCTCTTTCCGTTAAACAGGATAGTCCCATCTTTCTGACTAACAGCTTTACATGATTTTTGATTAAAGATTATATCATAACCGTTATCACTTAATTGACTTATGGATAACAGATTATGCATTAATCCATCTACTAGCAGAACATTATTAATAGAGGGAAGATTTCCATTACCTACAGTTCCAGAGCCAATGATCTTTCCCCTCTGATTGCCTCCAAAGCCAACGTGGCCTCCAGGCTTAAGTTCCAGGCTTTGGAACATATGCCTTCTTCCCGTCATGTGTCGCGAGCAGCCAGAGTCCAGGTACCATGACTGGTGTTTCTGATTTGCTGCTAAAGATATCTGCAACATGTATTATTTTATCCTTAGGTACCCAGATTTTCTTAGGTTCTGATTTGTTAGATTTACCAAAACTCTGGTTAAATTTTGGTTTCACAGAGTACTTACTGCTAGTGTATTTAATATCATATGTGTGACCATACACAAAATGTGAATTCATAGGAGTGTGTTTAATGGTTAAGTCCATGACATTCTTTGGTGTAGGAACCTTACCTTGGTATCCTATTCCCTTCCTGCCGTTTCTGCTAACTCCATAGATCATTGAAGCCATTTTGCTTCTATCTATGCTTTTAGCAAGGAACTTCTGGAAACTGTGATCATACTCCTTGATGATCTCATCAGCGTTGCTGGGAGTTTCAGAGATTGGTTCCTTCTGAGAGTTTTGTAAAGTATTTTCTAATTTTGAAATTTTAATTCTCAGCTCATAATTCTCCAATTTAAGACTCTCAGTCTCATTAGAGTCAGATTCAAGATTCCTTTTCAGGTCTCTGAATTTAACTCTAATCTGTTGATACCTTTCCAGAATCTCATTAAGGCTTTCAGCAAGTTCAGCCTTGGTAAAATTAACAGCAAAGTTAGGAAATACCTCTTCAGTATCTGATTCTGAGTCTGATTCAGAAGCTTCACTATCTTCTGAGATGTTAGCCATGAGAGCTATGTTTGCTCTCTCATCATCTGATTCCGAGTCAGCTTCAGACGAGTCAGAGTCATCCCATGTAGCCATGAGACTTTTCTTCTTTTCTCTTCCAAACTTATTTTTGGGCTTTTCCCTCTGAAGCTTTGGGCAGTCACTCTTGTAGTGTCCTTGCTCATTGCACTCATAGCAGATGACGTCCTTGGTGTTTGGCTTTCTGCTTCCTGAGGAGCCTTCAGATCTTCTGTATCCAGAGGAGGAATCTGTCCTTCTGTATCTGGAGGAAGACTTGTTCTGATCAGATCTTCTGGGATTCCTGAACTTCCTTTGCCTCTGCTTCCACAGTTGATTCACTCTTCTGGAGAGGAGGGAGAGTTCGTCTTCTTCTGATGAGGATCCATCAGATGTTTCTTCAACTGCCTGCAAAACTTTAGACTCAGATTTTTTGTTAGATTTTAATGCTAAAGGCTTACCTTGCTTCTGGGGTTCATCAGCTTCTAGCTCTATCTCATGACTTCTGAGGGAGCTGATAAGTTCCTCCAGAGAAATTTTGTTGAGATCTTTTGCTAGCTTCAGAGCTGTAACCATTGGCCTCCACTGCTTGGGTAAGCTTCTGATGATTTTCTTGACGTGATCAGCAGTAGAATAACCTTTGTCCAGAACCTTGAGACCAGCTACCAGAATCTGGAATCTTGAGAACATTGTTTCAATGGATTCACTTTCTTCCATTTTGAACGCCTCATACTTCTGAATGAGCGCCAGAGCTTTAGTTTATTTGACCTGAACATTGCCCTCATGCGTCATTCTGAGTGAGTCAAACATGTTCTTTGCTATGTCTCTGTTGGAGATCTTTTCATATTCAGCATACGAGATGGCGCTGAGAAGGATGGTTCTAGCCTTGTGGTGATTCTTAAAGTCACGCTTTTGTTGGTCAGACATTGTTTTCCTTTCAATCTTCTGACCGCTTGCATTCACAGGGTGCGTGTATCCATCTGTCACCATGTCCCACAGATCAGCATCATGTGCCAGAAAGAAGCTTTCAATTCTGTCTTTCCAGTAATCAAATTTTTCTCCATCAAAGACTGGAGGTTTGCCGCTGAATCTGTCTCTGTCCTCATGGTTGTCATTGCTGGTGTGAGAATAATTTCCTGCCATTGTGTTTTTCTGACGCTGGATCTTGTACTGACACGGTTAAGTGTTTTAGCTCAGAACCAAGCGCTCTGATGCCAATTGAAGAAGTGAAAAACACAAGAAGGGGGCTTGAATTATAAAACTGAAAATCAATTGCAATGAACACAATATTTTTATCCTGGTTCGTTTGATCTCAAACTACTCCAGTCCACCCGTCAAGGTGATTTCGCCTCTCTCCAACGAGGTCTTAATCCACTATATTCAACTGAATATTACAATCTGCTTTAACAATTGCTAAAGCCTTCTTGATGCAAACCACAACCCGGTTTGTCAAGGAATCACTTTCTTACACAAAATGGAAATCTAGGTGTGTGAGTGTTTTCTACAAAAAACAGTTTATCACAACTGTGATATTACACAACTTAAGCTTATGAAACTAGATTGCTAAAATATAATTGAGTAAGGAATTATGGAGCTTTTTAGCAAACTGAGAATGAGAAGATGTAGAATAGCTTTTAGGCGTGGAAATAGTTGTAGAGCATTAGCCAATTCAATCTTCATTGTGTTGTTTATATAGCACTGAATTTGTTGAACGTTGGAGCAATATTCTTGATTCAATGCCAATAACAAACTTTCCTTATTGAGCAGATCTTGTCTGGAATGATGCCGTTGGTAATAATTCGCTTTGAATGCACAGTACCGTTGCTACTTAAAGCGTGTTCTGGCTTTGGCTCATTCTGACTCTGCTTAAGTGCTGATGAACTGTTGTTGTCTTTATCAGAGTGTTGAGCGAAGTTCTGTTCATCAAGCTTCAGCATATGCGTGAATTGTTCTTTTGATTCTGGTATTCTGATATAGCATCTTCTGATGCTGACGTTGATAACCACTATTCTGATGCTGATTAAGATGTACTTTTGCTGATACCTATCAGAGTTTTTGCAAAACAGAAGGTAATATTTTAGGTAGCAAATAGTTCTTACATGAATCACATAATTAATATATCCTTTCATTTTGTTATCATCAAAACTTAAACTTAGGGTAGTAGATTCAAACTTTGTTCTAACATCTTCATGATGGTCAAGTAGATAGTTGTCCTGTCTGGTTTCAGGTATTAATCTACAATCCGTCGTCCACAAATATTTCCTGGCTAGTTACAGGTGTTGATCTGGAACTTAAGAGAGGTGGGTCAAGGAGATAGTTTTTCTGGCTGGTTTCAGGTATTAATCTCTGACCTGAGAAAGAAAGATAGTTTCCTGGCCTGTTACATGTGTTGATCTTCAATCTCTTCATGTAGATAACTTTCCTGTCTGGTTTCAGGTATAGATCTACAATCAGTCGTCCACAGATATTTCCTGGCTAGTTACAGGTGTTGATCCGGAACTTGAGAAAGCTTTTTTGATAACGATGTGATGAAGGAATCTGAGACGATTGCTACTCCAAATAGATGATGAAGGAATCGGGGATGATTACTACCTCAGCAGGATGATGAAGGAATCTAGGACGATTACTACCTCGGTAGGATGATGAAGGAATCTTGGATGATTACTACCTCAGCAGGATGATGAAGGAATCTTGGACGATTACTACCTCAGCAGGATGATGAAGGAATCTTGACGACTTCTACCTCAACGGGATGATGAAGGAATCTTGGACGATTACTACTTCAGCAGGATGATGAAGGAATCTTGACGACTTCTACCTCAACGGGATGATGAAGGAATCTTGGACGATTACTACCTCAGCAGGATGATGAAGGAATCTTGGACGATTACTACCTCAGCAGGATGATGAAGGAATCTTGGACGATTACTACCTCAGCAGGATGATGAAGGAATCTTGACGACTTCTATCTCAACGGGATGATGAAGGAATCTTGGACGATTACTACCTCAGCAGGATGATGAAGGAATCTTGGACGATTACTACCTCAGCAGGATGATGAAGGAATCTTAACGACTTCTACCTCAACGGGATAATGAAGGAATATTTGACGACTGCTACCTCAACGGGATGATGAAGGAATCTTTGACGACTGCTACCTCAACGGGATGATGAAGGAATCTTGGACGATTACTACCTCAACGGGATGATGAAGGAATCTAGGACAATTACTACCTCAGCAGGACTGGTGAAGGAATCTTGGGCGATTACTACCTCAGCAGGAATGATGAAGGAATCTTGGGCGATTACTACCTCAAAAGGGTGATGACTTTTATCTGTTGACCGATCTTTCCTGAAAAGGTAAAGAGTTAGTTGTATGCAATGTCATGATGTATGAAATGCATGATATTCTCAAAATGAGATCGTATGATATGATACGTATATGCATGTATCATGATGTATGAAAATGTGATGTGTTAGCTGGGAAAATAAATCCCGGATAGCTGCTGGAGAATGATGTTGAATTCTTCGTTTTCGCTGGGGATGGTGAACGAAGATGATTGCACGAATAAACCTGTAGGAGAGGATGACTCTGTTGGGGAATAAACATGGCGAAGAGATTACTCTACGGGGAATTACTCTGTGGGGAAGAGATACTTCACTGAGATTTTAACGATAACTCCGCTGGGGATTCCGTTGATAAGCTCTGTTGGGGATTTTGATGATGAACTCCGCTGGGGATAGAAAGAACTTCGCTGAGGATGATCTTTCCGTTGCAACTTGCTGAGGATAACCCAGTTAGACTCTTGTGGTGGATAACCTCTGAATATGGCTGGGGAGATACATTTGTTCTCTACAGGGGACAAGCTTCCAGAATCTACTGGGTAAGATGATTCAACTCCGTTGGGGAAGCTTTTTAGACTGCACTAGGAGATGGCTCCACTGGGGGTATCTTGTATTCCGCTGGGGAACATTCTTATATTTCGTTGAGGAATATTAAGACTGTCGGGGATACTTGCTGAGGAATATCTGTATACTCTGCTAGGGAATATTAAGATCTTCTAGGGATACCTAACTTTTCAGGACTGATGGTAGATCAACTCTGCTTGGGGAGAGTATCGCTGATTCGTTCATGGTTGTGAGTCTCAGTGGGGAGAGCTACCATTATTGTCTTAACCTGCGGGGGGTGGAGGTATCTTGGTCAAGTTCTTCAGCTGAAACTACCTTAGTACCTGGTGGACAGAGCAGCTTGTACAATTCTTATTGCCCCAGTTTCTGCGGGAGAAAGTGCCTGCGGAGGTGCTTGATAACTGCCGATTGACAAATCTTCTTCTGGTAGGCAAGTGACGAGATGACGGGACATAGTCGTATGCTTTTGATCCCTAACTTTTGCCTGGACCGCCCTTTCGGGTTTTCAGTCCATCGGGATACCCCTTTTTGCCCAAGCCGGCTTTTCAGGTTTTCGACTTGTCGGGTGTACAAATTTTTCATTTGCATCCCTTATTTTTGCCCGAACCCTTTTGGTTCGCCGGTGTGATCGGTGGATTTAGAACTGACTGTTTAACGCTGGATCGCGTATGTCGCCGTAAGCAAGAGTCGCCACCGTATTTTATTTTCTTCAACATGGATAGGACAAAAGCACAGCAAAATTCCTTATAAGATAGTTTCTCAGTTCGGGAGGTAGATTTATAGAAAGGGAAGGTGTTAGCACCCTTTCTATCCATGGTTATCCATGGGCTCTTAGGTACTTTCTCTTATGTTTTCAAAAGATGTTTGCTTTTCAAGCGTGAGTGGGTTTGAAAAAGTTTCTTTGAAAGTTTTCTGAATAACTCTTGTATCAGTCCTCAAGAGTGTTTGAAAAATTTGTTTTGAAAGCTTTTTGAAAGTGTCGGTGTGAAAAGGGTTTTGATTTGTTTTTGAATAGAGCAAGTATCTATGAGTCATCTACCTACCCTAAGGAATTAGGCTGTGTAAATGTCCTTAAGGTAGTACCATCCCACCATTGAGAGGTAGGTAGCACCACCGTTGGAGGTGTTCGGGTCAATTCGAGTGTAGGGACAGTGTGGTCACTGAAGCAACAGTTAGGACACCTTAGAAGCTACCCTTATGTCCTTGATCCTTTTTTCATTCGAGGCAACCGTTTCGAGGCAACTTGTTTTGAGGCGACTGGATCATGGACATAAGGACTTACTAAGACGTCCTATACTTGACGACCACGTTTCGAAGGCAACAGGTGAGGCGTACCCTAGAAGTGGTGTGTGAATTTGTGTGTTATTTTCATGTCAATATTTATCTTTGATCAGGGCATCATGAGCTACGCTTGTTTTTTAATTTAGCCATACATTCTTTCATACAATTTAGAATTTAAGAGTGTGGAAAGTAAAAGACGGAAATATAAACCTACGCTATTACAAGGCGCAGGTCTATACATCACCAAAATACAAAGACCCGTTTGGTAAAAATGCGGAAAGTAAATAAATGTGGTAAACCTAATTACTATTACAATCCTTGGGCAGTTACATAATATTCAAAAAGAAAATAATGCGCGAAAAGAATAAAAATAGAACGTCCGAGGGTTTTGACCCTTTTGAAATTAAATTAAATTAAAGTCTATTTAATTATTTAATTAAAGAAAAGAAAATGTTTTTATGTTTTTTTTTGTATTTATGAAAATAAGGAAAAGAATTAAAATTAAAGTTAGTGAAACCCTAGTTCTAAATTATTTTTAATTATTAATGAAAAATATCCAAGTTAAGCTAATTTACACTAATTAGTTAATTTACATATTTATTTACAAAGATATTTAATAATAATAATAAATAATGAGGCAAGTAATTAATTAAGAAAAAGATAAAAACGTCAAAAACCTAATGTCTACATATTTTTTATTTATTAAGAAAAAGATTAAAATTTAAAACCTAAATTAACTACATTAATTATTAACATTTATTTACAAAAATATTCAAATGGTGAAATTAAGTGTTAATTAAAAAACATTTTTTTTAGTTTCTGATTTTTATTATGAAAATTATTTTATGGTGAATTAATGAAAATAATTGTAAAAAAAAAAACAATTGAAAAGAATTTAGAAAAGAAAAGAAAATAAAACTAAAAAAAGTGCAAACCAAAGGGGGTGTCAGGCCCCAAAGGGAGGTGTTTTGAAGCATTCTGGCCCATGAAACAAAGGCCTTGTTTGACTTTCTACGCCTGCGTGTACATTGGTTGACTAGGGTGCACTCTGGAATTCATTCAGTGGCCCTTGGATGGAAGCTCATGGCCATGTGGCAAGCTTGGACGTGAGGCTGCATGATGGACCTTGGGGCGTGCACTGCATGGGAATGGATTAGAACAAAAATCATGAATTAAGTGGGAGGACCTGGGAATCGAACCCAGGTCCTAGCGTTTACCAAGCGTATCCCTGGCCAAGTGAGCTGTGAGGCGCGTTTGTATATATAAGGGAAAACAAATATTATATAAAAAAGAACAAAAGTTAATGGTATAACACAAAAACACGCGCCAGATTTTGAATGCTCCTATCACATGAAGACACACATGATTCTTCTTCATCTTTGTACCTGCAACATAAACAAGTAGCGGGGGTTTTAAACCCCCACAAATTGAAACTCATAAAAATAGCGATTACGCCTATGGATTAAATAAATTGAGCGCGAGGTGTTGGTTTGTTTCGTCTTGAGCTTCTGAATTCAGTTGTATGGGTCTAAAGGTCCAATTTTCCTCTACATGAAAGCCCTATTTTGAAGCTTTGGAAAACCTAATTTTCGTCCATGGCAGATCTGGCTACAGGCAGTGTTAGTCCAATTAAACGTTACCAATCGCTTCAGAAAGATGTTAGTAGTATAAATCAACAATTAAAACACATGAATGATGCGTGAAAATTAAAAACCGATTATGGAAATGTTTGTGACAAACGTGACTCAGTTCTACCAATTCTTGGAGTATGGGGACTTGTTCTTGATTGCAATCGACTCCTGGAAGGTTCAGCAACGTGTTGGAATACTTGTTATGCTTTGAAACATCCTGCAACTATGATTTCAGTTTTCAAGTTTTGGTGAAAATTTTGCAAAGTGGTTCTGAGTTTTTGAGCAGTTTTTCGTGTATGCTTGCATTAGGTTTCCTTGTGCATATGTAAGTGAAGCATTCTAGGTCAAAAACAAGGCCCAAAAGTCCATGAATTGATGATTTCAATATTTGATTTTTCCATATCTTTTTCAATCTTTTTTTTCATGGAAACCCTTGCCAATCATGGAAAATCTTCCCTTTTTGAATGTGAAACGACTTTCTAACTTGCCCTAGTATGATTTGCTACACAAAAAGATTTGAAGAGCATTATTTGATATTTTTCTTATAATTAAATCTAATTAAATGAATTAATAAGAATAAAAATTCAATTAATTAATTAAAAATAAGAAAATAAATCATTTTTAGCTCAATGGGTCGTGCATAAGCTTTGGGTAATGATTCAAGAAAGAAATTGAGGCCCATTAGCAATTTTGAAGTGTTTTAGGCAAAGTTGACTTTTCAAAATTCCCAAAAATTTCCCAACTTCTCCAAGGCATATCTTTCTCAATTTTGAAGCTATGATCATGTTCTTGGACATTTTGGAAAGGTCTTGAAGTCCTCTAACCAATGTCTTTGGTCCCATGTCATTTTGATTTACCAATCTCAAGTTATGGTCTTTGACTTAAAGTGCCTTTTTGTTGACTTTTGAAAATGACCTATAATGTTGAAATTGATAACTTTTTGTGAGAGCATTTCTTGGAATTGAAGTGTGAAGATGAGTTGTAGGAAATGTCATCCCCTTCAAAATGAGCATTAGATGGAATTTTTCTGATAAACCATGAAGAAGTTATGCCTTGGTCAATTTGCAGTTGACTTTTCTACTGTCCAAAAATAGGAACTTTTGCATCTTGAGACTTTTTGAGCCATGCTTTGAGAATCATGATCAAGAATTGATCAAATGATGTTTGTGGCTTCAAAATAAGATGTTGACCAAATTTTTTGACTTTTGACTGTCAAATGACCATTTTGCCCCTACAGTTGACTGTGGAGCATTTAGGGTTTTTGACTGTGCAATTTGATGCTGTGAGTCTTGAAACTTGACATATGGATGCTTGACAATGTATCTAGGCATATGGGACTTGATTGGACCCTTGAAAACCTCATTTTCTTTGCAAGAACCAAAACCCTAATTTTGACTGTGTTAGGAGACCATTGGACTGTGCAACCCTTGAGAGGTTTTGAAGCTTTTGGAGCTTGATCTTGACAAATCTTTGAAGAATATGGGAGGGAAAATTTTGGGGTACAACAGTTGCCCCTGTTCAATCTTCTTAGACCTGAGGATGTAGATTGGCTGGCGTGCCTTTCGTAATCCGAAGGTGGAAGATGATTGAACACTAGAGTGCCCAGAAATTTGCACTCACATAGTAGAATGTCAGCAGTGTGATGACGGGAATGGGCTTACAGATGCCATTTGAAGACTGATGGATAGGAGGATGGGCTTATAGATGCCATCTGGAGATGTGACAGAATCTTGTCGGGAATGGGCTTATAGATGCCATTTGGAAGTGTAATGGATAGTTGTAGAGATGGGCTTAAAGATGCCATCCTGGGGTGTCGATCGCGTAAGAGATTCCTTAGCGAGAACTCGCGTACCTGAGAAAGAAAGATAATTTCCTGGCCTGTTACAGGGGTTGATCTTCAAATTCTTTATGTAGATGTGCCCTGGCTGGATACAGGAATCGAATCTTTAAACTCTTCAGACTTGCCCTGGCAAGATACAGGAATCGAGTCCGGAGGATAGTCGTCAACAGATACACCCTGGCAAGATACAGGAATCGGATCTTCGAACTCTTCAGACGTGCCCTGGCAAGATATAGGAATCGAGTCTAGAATTAGTCGTCAACAGATACACCCTGGCAAGATACAGGAATCAGATCTTCAAACTCTTCAGACGTGCCCTGGCAAGATACAGGAATCGAGTCTGGAATTAGTCGTCAACAGATACACCCTGGCAAGATACAGGAATCGGATCTTCAAACTCTTCAGACGTTCCCTGGCAGGATACAGGAATCGAGTCTGGAATTAGTTGTCAACAGATACACCCTGGCGAGATACAGGAATCGGATCTTCAAACTCTTCAGACGTGCCCTGGCAGGATACAGGAATCGAGTCTGGAATTAGTCGGCAACAGATACACCCTGGCAAGATACAGGAATCAGATCTTCAAACTCTTCAGACGTGCCCTGGCAGGATACAGGAATCGAGTCTGGAATTAGTCTTCAACAGATACACCCTGGCAAGATACAGGAATCGGATCTTTAGTTGCGACCGTTGATAGTAATCATCTTTGTACTGATCTTTGTCCTAAAAAGGCAAAACGTTAGTTGTATGTAATGTCATGATGTATGACATGCGTGATGTTCTCAGAATGAATGAGATTGTATGTTCATGATGCGTATGTGCATGCTATAATGTATGAAGATGTGATGTTTGTGAATGTATTTTTGTCCAGGAAAGTAAATCCTTGACGAATGTCGGGGAGTTAACTCCTGGGCTGATGTGGAAGAGTAGCGTTCTTTGTTTCCGCTGGGGTGATAGTTGTAAGAATACCGGTAGGAGAAGATGACTCCGTTGGGGAATAAACTTGGCGAATAGATTACTCTGCGGGGAATGCTCTGTAGGGAGAGAAATACTTTGCTGAGATTTGATGATAACTCCGCTGGGGATACCTTTGTTGAGCTCTGTTGGAAGATTTGATGAACTCCGCTGGGGATAGGAAGACTTCGTCGGGGACGGTCTTTCCGTGGCAATTGGCTGAGGATAACCCAGTTATATCCTGGTGGGGAAATAACCTTTGAATGAAGCCGGGGGAGAGCGTTCGTGCTCTGCGAGTGACAAGCTTCCAGAATCTACTGGGGATAAGCTTCAAGACCTGCTGGAGAGATTGGTTGAGTTCTCCTGGGGAGACTTTTCAGATTGTATTGGGGATAAGCTTCACTTGATGTTCGGTATACCGCCGGGGAACAATCTTATATTAAGACTGCCGGGGATGCTTGTTAGGAATGTTTGTATACTGCTGGGGAATGTTGAGATCTTCGGGGATACTCCAACTTCCTTTAGGCTAACTCTGCTTGGGGAGAGTGTTGACTTGCTGGAGATACTGTGCCTTATCAGGGCTGATGGGGAGACCAACTGCTTGGGAGAATTGTTGAATCTTGGCTCACCCTCTGGGGAATTAAGATATCTTGGTTACATTCTTTAGCCGAACTTACCTTGGTACCTTGGTGGACAGAGCAATTAGACTGCTTTAGACAACTCATTATTGCCCCTGTTTTTGATGTTACCTGTAATTAATCCTTTGTTTCTCATGCAAATATTTATGAGTTAGCAATTAGCGTCAAATGCATATATCACAATCGAACATTGGACGTTCTTCGCAAAACAAAACAGAAAAAGGAAAAGCAATTGGTAATTTAGCTGAAAAGTGAATTTGTATTGATTTTGAAATTTGCCTGTAAATAGGCGTTTATGTACAAGAGACTGACGTCCTAGTAAGAGAACGCCTCCGAACAAAAGAGTTTATACAATTTTGTGAAAAGGGAAAACAAAACAGCTATGTGAAAAGAACGATCCCACTGGGTTCCAACTCTGTTATCGCCTTTATATCTTCGAGCGTCTCATCACTTGGCTGCTCAGTTGACGATGAAGCTGATTGATCGATGCCGTCTGAACTTGATGTTGATACCAGATTCTGGATGCAAGGTGATCCAATGAGACATAGTATTACGCTTTAATCCCTAACTTTTGCCTGGACCGCCCTTTCGGGTTTTCAGTCCATCGGGATACCCATTTTTGCCCAAGCCGCCTTTTCAGGTTTTCGACTTGCCGGGTGTACAGATTTTTTATTATTTCATCCCTCATTTTGCCCGAACCCTTTTGGTTCACCGGGAAGCCCTAATTTTTGCCTAGGTATGTCAACCTAGCGGGTCTTTTATCATGCGTAGTATCTTTTTACTATGTCTGCATTGGCGGGGTGAGGAAGGTCGTCACCATCCATGGTGGTTAGGATCATGGCTCCTCTTGAGAAGACATGTTTAACCATAAATGGTCCTTCATACGTAGGGGTCCATTTGCCCCTGGGATCACTTTGAGGAAGGATGATGCGCTTGATTACCAGGTCCTCAACTTGATACTCTTGTGGTCTGACTTTCTTGTTAAATGCCCTGATCATCTGTTTTTGGTACGTTTGACCATGACAAATAGCAGCGAGTCTCTTTTCGTCAATTAGGTTTAATTGATCAAGTCGAGTCTGAATCCAATCATCTTCACTCAAATCTGCATCCTTCATTATCCGGAGAGAGGGTATCTGGACTTCAATCGGCAAGACTGCCTCCATGCCATAGACCAAGGAAAAAGGAGTTGCCCCGGTTGACGTCCGTGCTGAGGTACGGTACCCATGAAGAGAAAACGGTAACATCTTGTGCCAATCTTTATAAGTCACTGTCATCTTCTGCACAATCTTTTTAATATTCTTATTAGCTGCTTCTACAGCCCTATTCATCTTCGGCCGGTAAGGAGAAGAGTTGTGGTGCTGTATCTTGAATTGCTCGCAGAGCTCAATGATTATCTTGTTGTTAAGATTGGTACCATTGTCCGTAATGATCCTTTCCGGGACGCCGTATCGACAGATCAGATTATGCCGAATGAATCATGCCACGACGTTCTTGGTTACGGTAGCGTAGGAAGCTGCTTCAACCCACTTCATAAAGTAATCGATCGCCACCAGGATGAAGCGATGCCCGTTGGATGCTGTAGGTTTAATCTCGCCGATCATATCAATTCCCCACATTGCAAAAGGCCAAGGCGCAGTCAAGACATTCAGAGGTACTGGAGGAACGTGCACCTTATCAGCATATATCTGGCACTTATGACATGTCCGGGAATGTTGGTAACAGTCAGCTTCCATTGTGGACCAGAAATATCCTGCCCGAAGGATTTTCTTTGCCATGGTGTGTCCACTGGAATGCGTTCCGAAGGTACCTTCATGCAACTCTGCCATGATCTTTTCTGCTTCAGCTTTATCCACACAACACAGTAAAGTTGAATAATGGTTTCTCTTGTACAGAATGCCGTTGCTAAGGAAGAACTTTGCCGCGAACCTTCTCATAAACTTTTTGTCATTGATGGATGCACCCTCGGGGTATTCTTGAGCTTCTAAGTACCTTTTCACTTCATGATACCAGGGTTTTTCAGTTACCACCTCAGCCTCAAGATCACAACAATATGCAGGTTCATCCAGTTTCCAGAGAATGATCCGGGGATCCTCATTGTCCCACTTGACTTTGAACATAGAATACATCGTAGCTAACGCGTCCGCCAACTGATTCTCCTCTCTCGGGAAGTGTTCAAAAGTTATCTCTGTGAAATGCGGGATCAATGTCAACACACACTCTTTGTAAGGAATAAGGTTTGGGTGTTTCGTATCCCACTCGCCTTTGATCTGATTGATCACGAGAGCGAAATCTCCGAAGACACTCAGAAACTTGATCCTTAAGTCAATCGCAGCTTGAAGACCCATGATGCATGCCTCATACTCCGCCATGTTATTGGTGCAGTTGAAACATAGCCGGGCAGTGAGTGGAGTATGAGTGCCTTGAGGGGATATGATCACAGCACCGATACCGTTACCCAAAGCGTTGGAGGCTCCGTCAAAGTGCATAGACCATCGGGATCCTTCCTCAGGTCCTTCATCCGGTCCAGGTACTTCGCAATCAGTCACTACCATGATGCTCTCGTCAGGAAATTCAAAGTTCATTGATTGGTAGACGTCCACTGCTTGGTGTGCCAAGTGGTCTGCCAATACGCTTCCTTTGATAGCTTTCTGAGTCGTGTACTGGATGTCGTATTCCGTCAAGATCATCTGCCATCTTACTATTCTTCCAGACAGAGCAGGCTTTTCGAATATGTATTTTATTGGATCCATCTTTGATATCAACAGAGTAGTGTGAGTCAGCATATACTGTCTCAGCCGGCGAGCAGCCCATACCAAAGCGCATCAAGTTTTCTCGAGCAGTGAGTATCGGGTCTCACAGTCGGTAAACTTTTTGCTAAGGTAATAAATGGCGTGCTCTTTTCGGCCAGACTCGTCATGTTGTCCCAGCACACACCCCATTGAGCTGTCAAGTACTGTCAGGTATAGGATTAGAGGTCTCCCTTCAACCGGTGGCATAAGAATGGGTGGTTCTTGGAGATACTCTTTAATTCTGTCAAAAGCGGCCTGGCATTCATCATTCCAACGTACTACCTGATCTTTCTTCAGCAGCTTGAAGATTGGTTCACAGGTAGCAGTTAGGTGCGAGATGAATCGAGCAATATAATTTAGACGTCCTAGAAAGCGTCTGACTTCTTTCTCTGTCTTGGGAACTAGAATCTCTTGTATGGCTTTGACCTTGGCAGGGTCCACTTGAATACCCTTGTCACTTACGACGAAGCCTAGCAGTTTTCCAGATCTTACCTTGAAGGTGCATTTGTTCGGGTTCAACCTCAGCTTGTACAACTTCAAACGGTCAAACAGTTTCTGCAGATGGTCAAGGTGTTCCTCCTCAGTTTGGGACCTTGCAATCATGTCGTCGACGTACACTTCAATCTCATGATGGATCAGGTCATGAAATAAAGCAACCATGGCACATTGGTAGGTTTCCCCAGCATTTTTCAGTCCAAAAGGCATAACCTTGTAGCAGAAGGTGCCCCACTGAGTAACAAAGGTAGTCTTTTCCATGTCTTCAGGAGCCATCTTGATCTGATTATAACCTGAAAAACCATCCATGAAGGAGAACACCTTGTGCTGAGCAGTATTGTCAACCAGAACGTCAATGTGAGGTAGGGGAAGTCATCCTTGGGGCTGGCCCTGTTCAAATCCCTGTAGTCAACACACATTCTGACTTTACCATCTTTCTTTGGTACCGGAACCACGTTGGCAACCCACTGAGGGTAAGAAGTCACTGCTAGAAACCCGACATCAAATTGCTTCATGACCTCAGCTTTGATCTTCTCGGACATCTCTGGACGCATACGGCGGACCTTTTGTTTAACCGGAGGGCAGTCTTCCTTGGTAGGCAAGTGATGGACCACAATGTCAGTATCCAACCCGGGCATGTCTTCGTAAGACCAGGCAAAGATCTCCACATAATCACGCAACATCTGAACCAACCGTTGTTTCACGCTGAGCTCCAGATTGGCACCAATCTTAACTTCCTTTTTATCTGTCTTAGTACCCAGATTTATCGTTTCCACTGGCTCTTCATGTGGCTGAATGGCCCTCTCTTCCTGAAGTAACAGTCTTGCAAGCTCGCCAGGCACTTCGCAATCATCTTCACCTTCGTCTTCGGCTAAGTTGATCGGATTTTCGAAGTCATAACTGGCAGTAGCAGAGTCGTTACCAGTGAGATCCAGAGTGGATTGGAACCTGTATGGGTGAGTGTGTGTAAATATAGTTGTTTTGCAATATATAAAGAAAGAAAGAAAGGGAGCACAAGATTTGAAATGCGGAAAACGTCCAATGTTTTTATTCATGATATATGGAAATGACAAGTAATAAGCCCTCACAAATGAAGCCAACGGTGCCCCGGGTAAGACACCGGGCCAGAAAGTTTCAGTTTATTGTTTATTACAAATTAAAAACAAAGGAATTCATTACTGCGTAACAAAAGTAACATGTATGTGGTCTTTTGCAGTCCAATTGGTCAGTCCACCGTCGGCTGTCGGGTAGATCCAACTATCGAACTCTGATTCCTCCGTATCGCCTTCAATAGCATTCACTCCCGGGTTGGTGATGAACACGAGAGGTCTTCCAATCCTTGCTTTGCATACAGCCCTCTGAGCCTCTGCAGTGAAACCCAGCCCAAACTTGTCAGTTTTAGGAATAAAATCAGGGAGCCTGCCCCAATTAGCACATTCACCTTTCTCAATCACAGCCCGGGCGTCCTTCAAGGAAGCCATCTTCAAAGGAAAGTCTTCTTCAGTTACTGTATCTGCTGACGCCAATGTTGGAGGTACCTCTTCAAAATGTTGAAAGGGGGTTTCAATAAACTCCCCGTCCATCTCGATATACCGGAACGAGTTCAGATGACTAACCATGTATTCTTCCTCCCCATGCACTGTAACAATTTTCCCTCTGACAGGGTACTTGAGCTTCTGGTGTAGAGTGGAGGTCACAGCCCCAGCTTTGTGAATCCAAGGTCGACCCAGCAAACAGGAATAAGATGGGCGAATGTCCATCACATAGAACGTTGAATCAAAGACTTGAGAACCAACCCGAATCGGAATATCTACCTCACCATGAACCATCCTCTTTGACCCGTCAAAGGCTCGGACAATGATGTTACTAGGCTTCAACTCCAAACCCTCATAATCCAACCGGTCTAAGGCCTTCTTGGGCAATACATTCAGCGAAGAACCGGTGTCCACCAACACGTGTGCGAGAGTAGTGCCCCTGCATTCTATGGAGACATGCAGGGCATCATTGTGGTTCTTTCCCTTAGCGGTAAGATCAGCATCCGAGAAACCCAGCCCATTGTCAGCGGTCAAGTTGGCCACACAATCAGTAAATTGGTCCGCAGATGTCTCTTGTGGCACATGGGCCGTCTTCAGAAATGAAATCAGGGCCTTGGCATGGGCCTCTGAGCACAACAACAATGATAGCATGGAGATCTTGGAGGGGGTATGCCCCAGCTGTTCAACGATGTTGAAATCGCTCTTCTTAATGATCTTAAGGATTTCCTCCATCTCTTGCTGGGAGGCTTCAACATTGACAGTCTTCGGTGCCTCCATCCGGGCAGGCACATCAGCAGTCCCTTTGCCCCGAGTGTCGGATGACTCGACAGCAGGGGTAGAAACTTGATCAGAAGGGGAAACAGACACACTTGTAGGTGTTATGATAAGAGGTCTTCGAATAGCTGGTTGCGCAATGTCAGGCGAGAAGAGCTTGCCACTGCGAGTAACTTTAGAGGGACCGGTGATGTTACTGATACCGGTATTAGTGTTGAACTCCTGCTTCACTCCAAGCACATACACATCTGCCCCATAATTCCATGGGACAGCCTTGTCAGCTTCATAGGGGAGAGGCCCCGGAACAGTAATGATAATAGGTGCAACAGACATGATTTTGACGGGCTTCCTCGGGGGAGCCTTGGTAGGATTATTGAAGATGGTAACAGCGGATACTTCTGCAGTAGGAACAAAAGGAACATCGGTCTTCTTGAACAATATTTCTTTGCTATCCATCAGGCTTTGGATGCCTGACTTCAGCAACGGACAACCAGCAGGGGAAACAGCACACAGAAGGCAACCTTTGCTACAACCCGGAAATAAACCGGCCAGCAATAGGTTCCTCTTAACAGTCAATAGAGGGGTAGAAACATCATCCACAGAAACGGCATACAGATCTTCCTCAATAGCATTTACTCCATGCTGGGGCATAGGAGCAGTCACAACGTTGGGCCTTTCAGGTGCCTCAAACTGTATTTCCTTCGCATCGATAAGGTCTTGAACCTTATTTCTTGGGGCCCAACAATCATCAGTAGAATGCCCTGGGCTATCAGAGTGATAAGAACAACGGGCATTTGGATTATACTTCGGAGAGGTTGTACTCACCACCTTCGGGGCTTCTCTGACGGTTACCAAGTTGGTCGATAGCAGTTGCGGCAAGATCTGTGACAAAGTCATACTAAGCCGAGTATATTCTCTTCTGGGTCTCTCACCCCTTGGTTGGTTAGGTTGCCGAGGAGCGGCAGCAGGCTTTGCAATTACCACCGTGTTGACAGCTTGGCGGCGTTCTGGTTTGTTTTGCCTTCTAGGCCCATACACAGCACTGGCTTCCTTTTTGAAAGGCTTCTTCTCAGCACTTGAGGATGCACCTTTCTGTATCTTCCCTGATTTCATCCCAGCTTCTATTCTTTCCCCAGTCAGAATGAGATCTGTGAACCCTGCAGATGAATTGCCAATGAGATGATTGAAGAACGGCCCGGATAGGGTCCCCAAGAACATATCCACTAGCTCACGGTAGGTTAACGGTGGCTGCACCCTGCCAGCCAGGTCCCTCCACTTCTGCGCATACTCTTTAAAACCTTCTCCCGATCCTAGCGACATACCCTGGAGTTAGGTACGTGTAGGAGCGAGGTCGGCATTATACTGATACTGCTTATAAAAAGCAGTAGCCAATTCCTCCCAGTTACGAACCTTGGTTCCATCCAGCTGATAGAACCATTCGAGATGAGTCCCTGAAAGACTCTCCTGGAAGAAATGGATCCATAAGTTCTTGTCCACCGTATACGGCTGGATCTTCCGCACATAAGATCTGAGATGTAGCTTAGGGCAGGACGCCCCGTCATACTTTGCGAAAGATGGTGCTTTGAACTTGTGTGGGATTACCACACCAGAAGATAGACCCAAGTCTCCGAAATCCAAACCAGGCACTTGTTGAATTTCCATGGCATTCAGGCGATCCTCTAACTGCTTGTACTTGTCTTCAGCTGGAGGATACTTCTCCTCGTTGAAATCAGTCTCGTTGTCAGAGACCACCGGACTAGGAACCCTTCCCCCTTGGGGACTGCCTTTCCCTACAGAAGAACCAGTTTGATCAACCTCATTCTGCAGTGTGTTACCAAACCTCCGGCCCGTGTTGAATAGTACAGTTCTCTTCTTTTTCTTCTTGACCAGCAAAGCCTTCAATTCCTCTTGACCTTGGGCCAAACTCATAATCAGCTCTTGGAATTGGGCGTTCTGAGCCTGGAGGGCCTTGATGGACTGCTCAGTAGATGATTAAGGATTCATGATGGCAAGCTTAAATAAACAGCGAAGAAGATTAAACCACCTGTAAAAAAGAGTACCTGCTATGCACATGATGCATGATATGTTGTTTATGCAATGCATTTAAGGGTTCAAAAGTTCAAATTTGTTGTAGACAAAAAGGAACACACATTATCATTAAGAAATAATTGTTCAGTACATCAAGGCCTCGTGGGGAAACATTACAAAGCAAATCAATCCCAAAAGACATTGCGCATCCTCTTTGGAGTTATGTAAGTGTTGAGAGTCTTTTCCTCGTGCAGTAAGCGGGTGAGCTCCAAGACCTTCTTCTCACTGGCATGTAGACTGGACTCAAGAGAATTACGTTCTTCCTTAAGTTGGACCCAGCTCTTCTGCATTTCTTCCCAGGATGTAGGCATGTCGGGATGTTGAATGGTGTAGGACACCTCTCCTTCCAAAACTGGCTCTTTGATCACAGGGAGAACATGAGGATATGGCATCACTAGCTTCTGGGAGCGGGCTCGTACCCACTTGAGATAAGGCTCCAAGGGGATGGAGTTCTTGTGCCCCAGTGTCTTGCTGTCTACCTTGCTGGGCATCCTCCAAGCTCTGATAAATCTCTGGCGAAGTCCTTGTGCATCGTTGTCGAAGTCAAAAACTATGTCAGGAATTAACATGTCATGAGGGTCATCCCTCCGAGCATAACCAAACTGTCTCCAAGCCAGACACGGGTTGTAAGTAATACCTCCTCTGGTTCCAAGTAAAGGAACATTAGGAAACTCCCCGCAACGATCAATGATAGTGACATCCTCTCTGGACCGAGAGCACCAATGTATATCTGCATGTGTAAGAGTCATTAATCGTTGTGACCATCTCAAACCCCGCTCATTCTTCAAAACTGATTGTGGAAGGTGTGAAATAAACCACCTTCCCAGGAGAGGAGTGCAGCATATAAGAACACCTCTTTTTCTCATGGTTCGAGTGTAACATGAGTGAAGGATGTCCCCAAGCAACGTAGGTATTTGATTCCTTGACATGAAGATCTTGACAGCATGGGTATCTATAAGCTGATCGGGATTCGGGAACAACACCAATCCATAGACAAGGAGAGCCACAACTTCTTCAAAAGCTTGTAGGTCAAGGGAGTTCCAACATTCTTGGGCCTTCTCAAACAGAAACCTGGCCAAGAACCCTTTGATACCACTTCTAACTTCCCAATGTCCCTTGATGTCAGATGGTTGTAGGCGTAATGCTTTAGCAATCTCTTCAAGCTTGGGTTCCCTTTCCGTACTGTTGTAGGGTAGTTGACTAAGGATAGGGATCTTCAGAAGCCGGGAGAACTCTTCCAATGTAGGCACCAGTTGATAATCCAGGAAAGTAAAACAGTGGTGCAGAGGGTCAAAGAACTGGAAAAGGACCTTTATCATATCTTCCTCGATGTTGGTGTTGACCAGCTGATGAGTCTTCCATGCCTCTCACTGAAAGAAGAACTCTCGGGAATCCTGGATATAAGTTCCTTAAGCTGAGGAGGGATCCTTACAAGGCTGATCTGAATTGTCTTTCTGCGGATAGTGTCTATGTCCTACAAAACAAGAACAAAGATGAAGATTCGAACCCCTGAAACGGTTAGTGGATGCATATGATGCTGTATGATGTTATGATGATATGATAAAAACACACCATAAATATCCACAAAAAGCAAACATGGTAAGGCACACAAGTCACACAAGACAACCCTTAGAGTTTAGGCCAGCATGGGGTTTGGGTATTACCCTCTTGAAGTTGGTGGGCTCAAACCTGTCCTATCAGAAGTAACCGGGTTCTAAGGGTCCCAATATCATTGGATTGCTTTCATTGTTCATCATTTCGATTTAGCCACTGAACTGGCGACCGAAATATTCCAAGAAAACAACCCTTAATTGAGTGTAGTATCGAGTATCAACCAACCTCGGACTGCATCAAAGTCAGTTATCTCACTACCCTAAAGAGGCCAAGATGGTTCAATTAAGGTTCCTAAGGTCAGTTGATGCTTCACGGCACCACACGGCGGCCCCTTACTCTCCTTGACTGGACTCAAGGGTTACCGGTACTCACCAAAGTGCCACATCAACGTAGCAGACGGCTTCAACCATGTCGGTATACCCCGCACAGTTCCCTCACAGCCTTGTTGCTACTTTCTAAGAAGGTATCCCCCAGATCCGGGTTAGGATCTATAGAACTCCCAAGACAGTACCCACAATAATAAAGCAAACAATTCAGACAATTGAAAACACAAGTGATCTTAGTCCTAAGGTACACCTCACTTTTAAAGTTTTTCCCCAGCAGAGTCGCCAGTTCTGTGATCGGTGGATTTAGAACTGACTGTTTAACGCTGGATCGCGTATGTCGCAGTAAGCAAGAGTCGCCATCGTCTTTTATTTTCTCCAACATGGACAGGACAAAAGCACAGCAAAATTCCTTATGAGATAGTTTCTCGGTTCGGGAGGTAGATTTATAGAAAGGGAAGGTGTTAGCACCCTTTCTATCCATGGTTATCCATGGGCTCTTAGGTACTTGCTCTTATGTTTTCAAAAGATGTTTGCTTTTCAAGCGTGAGTGGGTTTGAAAAAGTTTCTTTGAAAGTTTTCTGAATAACTCTTGTATCAGTCCTCAACAGTGTTTGAAAAATTTGTTTTGAAAGCTTTTTGAAAGTGTCGGTGTGAAAAGAGTTTTGATTTGTTTTTGAATAGAGCAAGTATCTATGAGTCATCTACCTACCCTAAGGAATTAGGCTGTGTAAATGTCCTAAAGGTAGTGCCATCCCACCATTGAGAGGTAGGTAGCACCACCGTTGGAGGTGTTCGGGTCAATTCGAGTGTAGGGACAGTGTGGTCACCGAAGCAACAGTTAGGACACCTTAGAAGCTACCCTTATGTCCTTGATCCTTTTTTCATTCGAGGCAACCGTTTCGAGGCAACTTGTTTTGAGGCGACTGGATCATGGACATAAGAACTTACTAAGACGTCCTATACTTGACGACCACGTTTCGAAGGCAACAGGTGAGGCGTACCCTAGAAGTGGTGTGTGAATTTGTGTGTTATTTTCATGTCAATATTTATCTTTGATCAGGGCATCATGAGCTACGCTTGTTTTTTAATTAGCCATACATTCTTTCATACAATTTAGAATTTAAGAGTGTGGAAAGTAAAAGACGGAAATATAAAGCTACGCTATTACAAGGCGCGGGTCTATACATTGCCAAAATACAAAGACCCGTTTGGTAAAAATGCGGAAAGTAAATAAATGCGGTAAACCTAATTACTATTACAATCCTTGGGCAGCTACATAATATTCAAAAAGAAAATAATGCGCGAAAAGAATAAAAATAGAACGTCCGAGGGTTTTGACCCTTTTGAAATTAAATTAAATTAAAGTCTATTTAATTATTTAATTAAAGAAAAGAAAATGTTTTTATGTTTTTTTTTTGTATTTATGAAAATAAGGAAAAGAATTAAAATTAAAGTTAGTGAAACCCTAGTTCTAAATTATTTTTAATTATTAATGAAAAATATCCAAGTTAACCTAATTTACACTAATTAGTTAATTTACATATTTATTTACAAAGATATTTAATAATAATAATAAATAATGAGGCAAGTAATTAATTAAGAAAAAGATAAAAACGTCAAAAACCTAATTTCTACATATTTTTTATTTATTAAGAAAAAGATTAAAATTTAAAACCTAAATTAACTACATTAATTATTAACATTTATTTACAAAAATATTCAAATGGTGAAATTAAGTGTTAATTAAAAAAATATTTTTTTAGTTTCTGATTTTTATTATGAAAATTATTTTATGGTAAATTAATGAAAATAATTTTAAAAAAAACAATTGAAAAGAATTTAGAAAAGAAAAGAAAATAAAACTAAAAAAAGTGCAAACCAAAGGGGGTGTCAGGCCCCAAAGGGAGGTGTTTTGAAGCATTCTGGCCCATGAAACAAAGGCCTTGTTTGACTTTCTACGCCTGCGTGTACATTGGTTGACTAGGGTGCACTCTGGAATTCATTCAGTGGCCCTTGGATGGAAGCTCATGGCCATGTGGCAAGCTTGGACGTGAGGCTGCATGATGGACCTTGGGGCGTGCACTGCATGGGAATGGATTAGAACAAAAATCATGAATTAAGTGGGAGGACCTGGGAATCGAACCCAGGTCCCAGCGTTTACCAAGCGTATCCCTGGCCAAGTGAGCTGTGAGGCGCGTTTGTATATATAAGGGAAAACAAATATTATATAAAAAAGAACAAAAGTTAATGGTATAACACAAAAACACGCGCCAGATTTTGAATGCTCCTATCACATGAAGACACGCATGCTTCTTCTTCATCTTTGTACCTGCAACATAAACAAGTAGCGGGGGTTTTAAACCCCCACAAATTGAAACTCATAAAAATAGCGATTACGCCTATGGATTAAATAAATTGAGCGTGAGGTGTTGGTTTGTTTCGTCTTGAGATTCTGAATTCAGTTGTATGGGTTTAAAGGTCCAATTTTTCCTCTACATGAAAGCCCTATTTTGAAGCTTTGGAAAACCTAATTTTCGTCCATGGTAGATCTGGCTACAGGCAGTGTTAGTCCAATTAAACGTTACCAATCGCTTCAGAAAGATGTTAGTAGTATAAATCAACAATTAAAACACATGAATGATGCGTGAAAATTAAAAACCGATTATGGAAATGTTTGTGACAAACGTGACTCAGTTCTACCAATTCTTGGAGTATGGGGACTTGTTCTTGATTGCAATCGACTCCTGGAAGGTTCAACAACGTGTTGGAATACTTGTTATGCTTTGAAACGTCCTGCAACTATGATTTCAGTTTTCAAGTTTTGGTGAAAATTTTGCAAAGTGGTTCTGAGTTTTTGAGCAGTTTTTCGTGTATGCTTGCATTAGGTTTCCTTGTGCATATGTAAGTGAAGCATTCTAGGTCAAAAACAAGGCCCAAAAGTCCATGAATTGATGATTTCAATATTTGATTTTTCCATATCTTTTTCAATCTTTTTTTTCATGGAAACCCTTGCCAATCATGGAAAATCTTCCCTTTTTGAATGTGAAACGACTTGCCAGCTTGCCCTAGTATGATTTGCTACACAAAAAGATTTGAAGAGCATTATTTGATATTTTTCTTATGATTAAATCTAATTAAATGAATTAATAAGAATAAAAATTCAATTAATTAATTAAAAATAAGAAAATAAATCATTTTTAACTCAATGGGTCGTGCATAAGATTTGGGTAATGATTCAAGAAAGAAATTGAGGCCCATTAGCAATTTTGAAGTGTTTTAGGCAAAGTTGACTTTTCAAAATTCCCAAAAATTTCTCAACTTCTCCAAGGCATATCTTTCTCAATTTTGAAGCTATGATCATGTTCTTGGACATTTTGGAAAGGTCTTGAAATCCTCTAACCAATGTTTTTGGTCCCATGTCATTTTGATTTACCAATCTCAAGTTATGGTCTTTGACTTAAAGTGCCTTTTTGTTGACTTTTGAAAATGACCTATAATGTTGAAATTGATAACTTTTTGTGAGAGCATTTCTTGGACTTTAAGTGTGAAGATGAGTTGTATGAAATGTCATCCCCTTCAAAATGAGCATTGGATGGGATTTTTCTGATAAACCATGAAGAAGTTATGCCTTGGTCAATTTGCAGTTGACTTTTCAACTGTCCAAAAATAGGAACTTTTGCATCTTGAGACTTTTTGAGCCATGCTTTGAGAATCATGATCAAGAATTGATCAAATGATGTTTGTGGCTTCAAAATAAGATGTTGACCAAAAATTTTGACTTTTTACTGTCAAATGACCATTTTGCCCCTGTAGTTGACTGTGGAGCATTTAGGGTTTTTGACTGTGCAATTTGATGTTGTGAGTCTTGAAACTTGACATATGGATGCTTGACAATGTATCTAGGCATATGGGACTTGATTGGACCCTTGAAAACCTCATTTTCTTTGCAAGAACCAAAACCCTAATTTTGACTGTGTTAGGAGGCCATTGGACTGTGCAACCCTTGAGAGGTTTTGAAGCTTTTGGAGCTTGATCTTGACAAATCTTTGAAGAATATGGGAGGGTAAATTTTGGGGTACAACAGCCGGGAATCCCTTATTTTTTCCTAGGCCAGTCGACCTAGCGGGTCTTTGATTATGCGTAGTATTTTTTTACTATGTCCATGCTCTCAGGATGTAGGGAGTTGTCACTGTCGGTAGTATTGTGTTGCCATACCACCAGAAGATGTTTGATCATGCAAGATTCGTTGCCGGAATTCATGTCCAATGCCCCAAGTGACTCAGGCGGAGATTTTCCCCTGTCTATTTGGTATCTTGAGAGATTCCTTGAATCTTGACTTGACTGCCCCAGATGATGGACAATGATCATGTCTGCCCCTTGGTTGGAAGTGTTTTTCCACTTGAGGTGATCCTTGAGAAGATCTTTGTTCACTAGATATTCGTCGTGCGAATTTCTCTGTTGTTCGAACAAATAGTCATATGCAAACAATGTTTATATTAAAAATGCAAAGCTTATGTCTGTCTTGCAGTTTTCAATAAAACAAGTGAATTTTTGTAAAATGTGATGTCAACTCAGGATTTTACAGCAAGCCCTACAGGAGTCAGGATACCTTTTGTAACAGTATGCTTTCGAACTAACTCATGCTTCAGCTAGGACTTTTAAGGGTTATATCATGGCCTGGTTCACGGTTTAAGAAACAAAGGATAAAGGCTCAAATTTTATATGTACCCACCCGTTCTTCGTGATGTTCTTCGATCCTAAACTCAGCTAATCGTGCATTAGATCTTGTTTGAATCTTCGCTCTGATATACCAGTGATGGTTCGGATACTGACAGTTTATTTTGAACAGACATTCATTTCTTTTTTGTTGAGGGTTTGTAGGACCTCTTTCTTTTTTATTTCATTATCCCTGTTTTTTGCCTGAACTGTTTCTTTTGTGATTACAGTCAGCGGGATGCCCCAGTTTTTGTAAGTCTCCTTCATAGGTTTTGACTTATTGGGCTTTTATTTTGAGAGACAATGACTGCCTGTCCTTACGATTATAGGGAACCATCACTGTCTTTTTGTCTCGGAAGGACTTCTTTGATGCCATTCATTGTGACCTGGATCAATTGAGAAAACTACCCTGCCCCGCGTTGTGATTAAGGGTTTTAATTTGTGAAAAGAAAAACTCCAACTTCTTTGGCTCAAAGGGGTTGACTAGGGATTATCTTCCTTATAACTCCACTGTTTAGGATTTGAAACAATGCATGTACCTCATCAGCAGGGTCTGTTCAAAAGCATACTGTAAAGATCGTGGTATCGTTTTCGTCATCCTCCCTCTAAAGGCTTAGAATTTTTTTTTGAGAGTTGATCATCACAAAAAATGAAAGCAATTTGAATATAGTGAATATGAATGGATTGATTCAAAACAGACATATGCGATGCATTAATAAAATAAGAAAGTTTGACATGATAATTGTTTGAATAACAAAGATATTACAACTTGAAAATTCAAATGAACAAAAGACATTCTCAATGATTTGGTGTAGGATCAGTGATCAAACTTGATCTCCTTGGCATCAATCAAGTCTTGGATCTTGTTCTTCAAACTCCAACAGTCGTCGGTGTCATGTCCAGGACTGTCAGAATGGTAGGCACATCTCGCGCTCGGGTTATACTTGGAAGAGGAAGTATCAGGATTTTGAGGAGGATCCTTTAGTGTGATCAGTTTCACCTTCAGCAATTGTTGTAACGCTTGAGACAAAGGCATGTTGATGTCAGTATATTGCCTTTCTTGATATCTTACCCTACGCCTATTGCTCTGTCTTTGTTAAACAGGCGGGGGATCGGAGATCTGGGTTGCCCCTACATGTTGATCACGACGACTCTTTTTACCAGACATAGCATTGGACTCTTTTTTTCCATTGTAGGGCTTTTTCTGAGTATCAGAAGGTGTAGCTTCTTGAATCTTCCCACTTTTGATGCCAGCTTCAATTCTCTCACCAGTCAAGATAAGGTCTGTAAACCCGGCTGAAGAGTTTCCAATCAAATGGTTGAAGAATGGACCAGACAGGGTCCCCAAGAACATATCCACAAGTTCACGATCAGTTAAAGGTGGCTGCACCCTTCCAGCAAGGTCTCTCCATTTTTGGGCGTACTCTTTAAATCCTTCACCCGTCCCTAGTGACATACCCTGGAGTTGGGTACGCGTAGGAGCGAGGTCGGAATTATATTGATACTGCTTATAGAACGCAGTAGCCAGATCTTCCCAGTTACGGATACTGGCCCCATCCAGCTGGTAGAACCACTCGAGTTGAGTCCCTGAAAGACTGTCCTGGAAGAAATGGATCCATAAATTCTTGTCAGCGGTGTAAGGTTGGATCTTCCTTACATATGACCGGAGGTGCATCTTAGGACAGGAAGCTCCGTCATATTTGGCAAAAGCAGGTGCCTTGAACTTATGGGGAATCACCACCCCAGAGGATAAGCCTAGGTCTCCAAAATCCAACCCGGGCACATTCTGTATCTCCATAGCACTTAAGCGGTCCTCCAGTTGTTTGTACCTATCCTCAGCAGGAGGGTACTGTTCTTCATCATAATCTGTCTCGTTGTCGGAGACCACGGGACTAAGAACCCTTCTCTCTTGTGGGTTGTCTTTCCCTACAGAGGAAGTAGTCAGATCAACCTCATTTTGTAGTCCATTCCCAAATCTTCGTCTAGTGTTGAACAAGACGGTCCTCTTCTTCTTCTTCTTCCTCTCCTTCAGAATCAGAGTCTTCAAATCCTGTTGACCCTGGGCTAGGCTCATAACCAACTCTTGGAACTGGGCATTCTGGGCCTGGAGGGCCTTGATAGCTTGTTCAGTGGTAGGTTCAAAAGACATGATGATTGCTGAAATAAACAGCGAAGAAGATAAGTGACCTATAGAAAGGGTACTTGTTATGCATATGATGGCATGAAATGCGTATGATTTATGTATGCAATGTTTTCAAGGATCTCGTGGGGTAAACAAAGAAACTTGTTAGAATTTGAATTTTGCAGCTGGATTGAAGGAACTTCATGTTGTTGAGAGTCCTCCTTCAAGAGTCAAGCTCACCATATCGAGTGGGTCATAGCCCCTGACTCAAGTCATCATGCTTTGACTTCTAGACACCTTGGCTAGAGGAAAATAAATCCCCTTTTTCCCCTTGCTAGACATTTGGTTCATCATGACCTGCATCACAAACCCTTGAGATCCTTGAAATGGGTTAGTCCTTATGCAGGATGTATGCAATGTTATGATGTTATGATGTTATGATAAAGGCACACCACAAGTATTCACAAAAGGCAAACATGGTAAGGCACACAAGTCACACAAGTGCCCTTAGATTTCAGGCTAGCATGAAGTTTAGGTACTACCCTCTTTCAGTTTCAGTTGGTTAAGACTTGTCCTAAAAATAGTAACCGGGTTCTAGAGGATCTCAATATCACTGACTACCCTCAATCGGTCATAACTCTAGCTTAGCAACCTTTTCTTGCGGCCGAAACCATCGCGAGAGTTTAGCCTCAATGAGTGTAGCATACTGCTACTGTTCTATGGCCAAGTTGGTCAATTTAATGTTCTAAGGTCAGTTGGTGCTTAATGACTCCTCAGAAGACCCATATTCTCCTCGTTTCAACACAAGGGATATCGATACAGACCAAGGTGTCACACCAACGTAGCTACTGCTTCACCCGTGTTGGTCTACGCCGGACAGGTCCCTCACAGTTTATTGCTACTTACCTAAAAAAGGGTACCCCAGATCCGGGTTAGGATCTATGAAACTCCGATACAAGCCCACAAATTTTAAAGCATACAAAGCAATACAATTGAAAACATGGTGATCTAATCCTAAGGTACACCTCACTTATATAATGTCCCCAGCAGAGTCGCCAGTTCTGTGATCGGTGGAAATAGAACTGACTGTTTTAGAATGTTGGTTCGCGTTTGCATTTAGCAAAATGTCGCGGTAAAAAAGAGTCGCCACCGTCTTTTATTTTCTCCAATAAGGAAAGGACAAAAGCACAGCAAAATTCCTTTTCGAGATGTTTCTCGGGTTCGGGAGGTAGATTATAGAAAGGGAAGGTATTAGCACCCTTTCTATCCGTGGTTATCCACGGGCTCTTAGGTACTTGCTCACTATGTTTTCAAAATGTTTTGCTTTTCTTGTGTTTGTGGGTTTTGAAAAAGTTCGTTTGAAAACTTCGATTTAACTCTTGTATCAGTCCTCAAGAGTGTATGAAGTGTTGTTTGAAAACTTTTGTCAGAAAAGTGTAGGTGCGAAAAATTTGTTTTATTTTGAAAGAGCAAGTACCTGAGAACCTCTACCTACTCAAAAGAAATTAAGCTGCGTAAATGTCCTTTAGACAGTACTATCCCACTATTGAGAAGAAGGTAGCACCATCGTTGGAGTTTTCGGGTCAATTCGATTATAGGGACATGTGGTCACCAAAGAAATAGTAGGACGCCTTAGCGGTAACCCTAATGTCTTAGATCTTTTTTTATCCGAGGCAACCGTTTCGAGGCAACTTTGATCTTTAGACAGGAGGGCGACCTCTAAAACACCCTATACTCAATGACCACGTCGAGGCAACCAAGTGAGGCGTACCCTAGGAGTGGCATGTGCGAGTGTGTCAGGTTTCAGTTAAGTTATCTTTGTACAAGTTATGGTGAGCTACGTTTTGATTTTAATTTTCAGATAAGTCTTGTCATGCATAGCCTATTTAACATACATCTAACAGTTAATAGTTGTGCGGAAAGTAAATTGCGGAAAGTAAATCTAAGCTATTACAAGGCGTCGGGTATTTACATCGCCAAAAACAAACCCTTGAAAAAAGTAAATTGCGGAAAATAAATGAAAGCGATAAAAAGTCCTAATTAACGCTATTACATCCTCGGAGCAAATACATAATAATGATCAACAATAATATGCGCAAAAAGAAATTGGATCGGAGAAGTCTTAGGGTTTTGACCCTTTTTGAGAAAGAAAGAAATTTGGTTGTTTATGAATTAAATTAAACCTAGAACTAATTAATTAATAAAAAGAAATATTTTTTGGAGTTTTTTATGTTTTAAGGAAAATAAAATAAAAAGAAATTAAAATTGTCAAGAAAACCCTAATTCTATGTTGATTTTAAATTATTGTGAAAAATATTGAAATTAAAACTAATTAACTAAATTAATTTATGTTAGTATTTATTTACAAAAATAATAAATTAAGGGTGAAATTAAGAAATAATAATAATAATAAAAAATAATATATTTTAGTTTTCTGATTTTTATTATGAAAATAATTAATTATATTAATTAAATAATGATAGTAATAATAATTAATAAAAGAAAATAAAAAGGAAAAGAAAGAAACTTGTGGGGGTGATGGCCCAGATCAGGAGGTATCTTTGCAATTTGTGGCCCATTAAGCTGCCAGTCCGTTTGACTTTTTTTGATTGTCCATGGTACGTATTGACTGGGAGCATGGTAGTCTTCCACTGATGACCACTGGATTTGAGTCTAGGGACATCTGGCGCTTGGAGAGATGAAGTACATGGTGGAACACCCTTTGACACCTGCATGTAATTATGTGAAAGAAAATGAAATAAAGGTTTTGGGGCACCTGGGATTCGAACCCAAATCCCAAAGCTTACAAGCCAATGCCTTAACCACTCCAACCACCTGCACGCTTTTGATAATTTAATAACAAGTAAATATAATATATAAAAATCAATTCATATGCTGAAAAAGAAAAAATAACGCGCGTGTTTTTGAATAAGCCAATGGAGTATCAACACCTAGTCATCTTCTTCCTTCGTTCCTGCAAAACATAAACAGATAGCGGGGGTTTTTAACCCCCACAATATGCAGTGACGAAAAATAGCGACTAGCCCTGTGGTTGATATAAATGTTTTGCGAGGGTTGGTTTATGTTCGTCTGATTCTCACAATTTCAACCATATGCCTTAGGAGTTCTAATTTTGCCTGGATTGCAAAGCCCTAAATTCACAGCTCATGAACCCTAGAAATTGATCATGGCAACTTTTGATTTATGGCGTTATAATTCAATTGAGCTATACCATTAGCTTTGTACAGTCCCTAGCAACACAAATCAAACACAAAATCATGTTAATGGTGCATGAATTAAGTTGTACAATTCTCAAAATAAAATGCAACTGTGACTCTGTATAGGGTGTTTCTTTGAGCTTCAAGGCTTGAATTCGATTGCCACACACTCCTGGGAACTCCTGCAAGATGTTAGAATCAACAAAAAGCTTTGAATCGCCCTAGAATATAGAAATCGGTTTTGAGTTTTTTTCTTGAAATTTCTCAATATGGCTATGGTCTTTCTGCAGCTTTCTCACGTGTCTGGCATTAGGGTTAGCTTGTACATATATAGAGGAATGAAATTAGGTCACAATCTTGAGCCAAAATCCTTTGAATTGATGATTGAATATTTGATTGAAAATCAAATCTTTTTGCATTTTCATGATTGGAAAAAGTTGCCAATTTTGGATATATTGCATCTTTGACTTGGTGCACGAAATTGCCAGCCTTTTTAGGTCATACTTGCTTCACAAAAAGATTGAAAAGTCAAATCTTTGTATTTTCCTACAATTTAAATTAATTAAATGAATTAATATCAATTAAAAATCCAATTAATTAATAAAAAATAAGAAAATAAATTCAATTAAGCTTGATGGGTCGTGCATAGGCCATGGATGAAGTTTCAAGAAGAGATTTGAGGCCCATTAGCAAAAATAAGGTGTTTTGAGCAAAGTTGACTTTTGCAAATTCATGAAATTTTCCCAACTTCTCCAATGCATATCTTGCTCAATTTTGATCATATGAACATGTTCTTGGACATTTTGGAAAGGTATTGAAGTCCTCTAATCAATGCCTTCGGTCCCATGTCATTTGGATTTACCAATCTCAAGTTATGGTCTTTGACTTAAAAGGTACTTTTGTTGACTTTTGAAATTGACCTATAATGTAGAAATTGATAACTTTTTGTGAGAGCATTTCTTGGACTTGGAATGTGAAGATGGATTGTAGGAAATGTCATCCCCTTCAAAATGAGCATTGGATGGGATTTTTATGATGAACCATGAAAAAGTTATGCCCTGGTCAAGATACAGTTGACTTTTCTACTGTCCAAAAATAGTAACCTTTTGCATCTTGATGATTTTTGAGCCATTCTTGTGGAATCATGATCAAGACTTGATCAAATGATGATTGTGAGCTCAAAATAAGATGTTGACCAGAAATTCTGACTTTTGACTGCAAAATGACCATTTTGCCCCTGCAGTTGACTGTGGATCAAATGGAGCTTTTGACTGGTGCAAATTGGCATTGTGAGTCTTGAAACTTGGCATGTAGGTGCTTGAGAATGTATATGGACCCTTGAGACTTGATTGAACCATTAGAAACCTCAAATTCCTTGAAAGAACCAAAACCATAATTTCAGTTGTCTTAGGAGGTGATTTGACTGTCTACCTCTTGAGCAATCTTGAACCATTTGAAGATGATTCTTGACAAATCTTCAAGAATATGGGAGGGAAAATTTTGGGGTACAACAAGTAGGATAGCACTATCTAAAGGAAAGGAGAAAAAGAACGCTTTTTTTGTGTAGATAGATAGCTGTTAAGTACTTGCTCAAAGCTAATTCCTTTTTACACCACACTTTCAAAACCTTTTCAAAAACGCTTTATCACACTCTTGAGGACTGATACAAGAGTTATCATAAAGCAAACAAAAATTTTCAAAGCACACACAAAAGCAATTTTAAAAAATGAGCAAGTACCTAAGAGCCTGTGGAAAACCACGAATAGAAAGGGTGCTAACACCTTCCCTTTCCATAATCTACCCCCTTACTCAGAAAATCTCGAGAAAGGTCTTTTTCTGTTCTTTTCACCCTTTCCTTAATTTGGATAAAAGAAAAGCCGGTGGCGACTCTTGCTTACTGCAACATTTACGAATACAAAATGCAAACCTGTATTAAACAGTTGGTTCTGCCACCGTATCACACATACATTGGTGGCCCATTCAAAGGACATACATTAGTGGGTTTGAAGGACATACATTGGTGGCCCATTTGAAGAACACACAAGTGGTGCCTTCGAAGGACATACAATTGGTCCATTCAAAGGACACTCAATTATTGGAAACAAGTTTTATTTTGTCTTTTTATGAGTTTGGTTCAATATGCTTGATGGCCAAAGTCCTACATGCTGCCAAGCCTAAGCCTCCTACACAATTACATTAGAAGGAAATAACAAAAGAAGCTTCGAATGGCCAGAATAAAGTGTTCGATTGGGCTAATAAGAGAATTTTCTAGGTCAAACAACCAACGTAGATGGACTCAATTGAAGGAGCCATGAGGATGAAACTGTGAGCAAATCAAATTGAAGCCCAGAGTCATCAAAGGAAGCCACTCAGAGCCAATCGAAGAATAAGGCTTGAGGGCATTCGAAGGAGTCAAGATGAGAAACCTGTCCAGGTTCATTCAAAACCCAAAAGGGTAGGATATCATAAAAAATGGCAACTTTTTAAAGGCCTTCGATTCTGACTTCAAAGCTTGATTAATGGCTGATTCTTGCCATTTCCATTCACCACTGCCCCTTATAAATATAGAGCAGAAGGACAGACACTGTAGAAAAAATTACATTGCCACGGAAACATTTTTGCCTACACACGCATTAGTCACAAAAACACATGCCTATACACACACGCATTGCCCAGACACGAGAATTTTTTCCCAGACATGCATGTTGCCCCATAAGAGCTCCACAAATATTCCAAAATTCCGACAAAGTTATCAGAATCGAAGCAACCTTTGCAGGCCTCTTCAATCCAAAGCAAGCATTCCACTGGTAACAAACCTTCGATCTCAAATTCATTTCATATGTAATTTAATTTTGATTGTATATTCATGCTGCGTGACGTTTATGATTGTTAATGTGTTATATGTAAAATATAAAGTAACAGGATACCTTTACTAAGGCATGTGAAACGGATTCCTTCGAATCTCAAATCCAGGCATCCCTGTCCTTTTTGATTTTGGATTTCAAATTTTATATATATATATATATATATATATATATATATATATATATATATATATATATATATATATATATATATATATATATATATATATATATATATATATATATATATATATATATATGATTTGTTTGCTAATAGAGTGTTATGATTTTATTTGTACCAACGAATGAACAAACAACTCAAATGGTAAAGGGGAATGTGTGCAGTCGAAAGGGTCTGGGTTCGATACCCAGGTCATGTATTATATTTTTCTAACATGTCATTTGTAGATCCAGTACTGATAGGTCCCACACGTGCATCATGAACCATCAATCTTAGCAACCAGATCATTATGGATCCAGATCCAGCTCTCTAGAAGCACTCCCCCATGATGAACCCTCAAGGCGCCATCCTCATAAGATCCAGGGCATGCCTTGTGCTTCTTCCCTCTGGGCTTAATGGGCCTACTTCTTAGCACCCCCTATTTACTTTTACTACTAGGCCCATCTTTATTTTTTTGTTTTATTCATTTTATTTATTTATTTTAATTCCTTTTTTTTATTTTAATCAATAAACAAATATGAAAATCACATAAAAATAGATTTAGGATTTTTCTTAATTAAATTTTAATTTTGGTAAATTAATTAACTAATCACTTTAACATTTTTATTAAATTAAAATTAATAGAACCTAGGTTTAATTTAATTTTAATTCATTTTCCTTTTCATAACAAAAATACCAAAAAAACATAGAATTAATTTCTTTTCTTTAAATTTCATGTTTCTTTAATAATTAACCTTTTTTTCTTTAAATATAGATCTAGATCAATTATTATTTTTTAATTAAATCATTTTTCCAAAATAAAAAAAAACAAACAAAAAGATTTCCTTTCACTTAAGATTTAGACGTTATTTTCAATTCGCACGCATTTATTTACTTTCACACTTTTTTCATATTATTGCAACTGCTTACTGGTTTGTAATAGTTTAATCTAGGACTTTTACTTTATTGCTTTATTTTCTTCCCCATTTTGGACTTGTAAATTCCCCCTCCCCGAAACCTTGTAATAGTGTAGATTTAAATTCCCGCATTTTTAATTCTTGTACATATATTAATTGTTAGATGTATGCCTAATAGGATTGCATGACAAGAATTAAAAACAAAACATTAGCAAACCTAACATCAAAGAAAAATAACTGAAACACAATACAATTGCACATGCGCACCTTTAGGGTACTCCCACTTTGGTTGCCTTCGGAAAACAGTCACAACTCTCGAAATATGAGAGATTTTAGTGGCTACCCTCCGGTTTGAAAGATCATAAGTCCCTCGATGACCCACTCGACGTTGCCTCGGTAAAAAAATGATCTTAAAACCCTAGGGTAGTTACTAAAATTTCTTGCCCAGTTTCCTTTGTGACTATAAATGTCCCTTCGAATGTCCCTCAAACATTCAACGATAGGGCTACCTACTCACTAATAGTAGGATAACGTTGTCTAAAGGAAAAGAGGAAAAGAACAACCCTTTCGAGTAAAGTAGATAGTTCTTATATGGTTGCTCAAAACAAATTTTTACACATACACAAAATACTTTCAAAAAATATTTTCAAATGCTTTATCAACACTCTTGGGGACTGATACAAGAGTTATCATAAAGCAAGTCGCCGCACTAAAGAATTTTCTAAAATAATTTTCAAAAACACACAAAGCATAAGGTATTTCAAAAATGATCTAAGCATCTAAGAGCTCATAGATAACTACGTATGGAAAAGGTGCTAACACCTTCCCTTTCCATAATCTACCCCCTTACCCAGAAAACTCTCGAAAGGTATTTTTCTGTTATTTTCACCATTTACTTTGTTGGATAAAAGAAAAGTTTGTGGCGACTCTTGCTTACCGCAACATTTGCGAATACAAATGCAAAACCAATATAACAGTCGGTTCTGCCACCGTATCACACACTGTTCTTAAAATAGTTTACATATTCAACTTTTTAGAAGCAATATTCTTGTAAACTAAACTTGTATTCAAACGGTTTTTGATATTCCTTAAGGGACCGGGTAGGGATGTATTCTTAAGAAGTCTAGGACTTATGAGTTTTAGAGGTTATTAGTCACTTGCGGGTAGCTTGTGCATTATAATAATTAGGTTGATTATTGTTTGATATTCCTTAAGGGACCTGATAGGTCTGTATCCTTAAGAAGTCTTTGACTTGTGAGTCTTTGAAGTTGTTAATCACTTGCGAGTAGCTTGTGCAAATTGTAATCATTTTGATTATAGTGAATTAAGTCCTCGATTGAGTGAGACAAAATCACCTTGGCGGGTGGACTAGACTAGCTTGATAATTTTCAAATGAACTAGTATAAACATACTTTATTCTTTACTTCCTGTTCTTACTTATTGTTATTACCAAGAGTGAAGATTAAAAGGATTTTAACTTAAAGGGAAATATTTTTTAAAGAAAAGTTTTTATTTTTAAAACCCAATTCAAACCCCCCTTTCTTATATTTTATCTACACTTAACATGTCCAGTACCAATCCACTGTGTGTGAAAAACCAATGGCTACATCTACTTCTACTGTTGATAATAGGGATAATGATAGAGATCACTATAGTTCAAAACCTCCTATATTGGATGGGGAGAAATTTGACTATTAGAAGGATAAGATACAAATTTATTTTCCGGCATATGACTTGGATCTATGGGATTTGGTAGTTGATGGCTACACTCACCCATTAGACGATAAAGGTCATAAGATTGCAAGAAGTGCAATTACAGAAACACATAAGAAAGTATGTAGAAATCACTACAAAGAAAGAACCATTCTTCTAAGTGCAATTTCATATAATGAATATGAGAAAATCACAGATAGAGAGACTGCAAATTCTTTCTTTGATTTTCTTCAGATGACACGTGAAGGAAACACACAAGTAGAAGAAACAAAGGCTCTGGCCTTAATTCAAAAATATGAAGCCTTCAAGATGGAAAACGACAAATTTGTGGAAAAGATGTTTTCAAGATTTCAGACTCTTGTGCCAGGACTTAAGGTTCTGAATAAAGGTTACTCCACCGCAGATCATGTTAAAAAGACTATCAGAAGTCAACCTATAAAATGGAGACCAATGGTAACTGCCTTAAAACTGGCAAAGGATCTGAACAACACCTCTCTTGAGAAGCTGATTAGCTCTTTAAGAAGTCATGAAATAGAGCTAGAACAAGATGAACCTTAGAAGAGGGTAAAATCAGTTGCTCTAAAGTCTACTTCTTGGAAAACCAAGGCTTATCAAGCTAAGGAAGAATTAGAAGACTCTGAATAAGATTCAGATGATGATGAACTATATCTGATATCCAGAAGAGTAAGTCAAATCTGGAAGCACAGACAAAGCAAGTTCAGAGGTCAATGAAGGACATATGGAAGAGGTGAATCCACTTCCAATAAGAGGAATGCTTTTGGAAAAGAAGTTACTTGCTTTGAATGCAACGAGCCTGGACATTACAAAAATGATTGTCCAAAGCTTAAGAAAGACAAGAAGCCTAAGAAGGCTTACAAAGCTAAGAAGGGTCTCATGGCAATATGGGATGATTCAGAATTAGAAGAAGAAGATTATTATGAAGAGCATGCAAACATGGCATTCATGGCCAAGACCAAAAAGGGAGAAGCAACATCACACGATGAACTAACACTTAACTATGAGTCAGACTCTGATGACGACAAATTGGTACTTTTTCTTCTTTATCTCGTCCTGAACTTGAAATTGGTTTATCTGAATTAATGAAAATGTATCAATCTCTTCTAAGTAAACACATAATATTGAAAAAGAGTTTTGTAGCTACTTCTGAGAACACTACTATAGATTAGCAAAATATTTATGGCTAAATGAAAAACTATTTGTTTTAGAAAAATCAAACATTGCTCTGAAAAGTAAAGTGTCTAGATTAGAAGAAGATGTTTCCTCTAACACATCTGTTACTAATGAAGTAATCAGATATGATAGAGCTTTTCAACACTTCCTTGCTAAAAGCATAGATAGAAGAAAAATTGTTTCAATGATCTATGTGTTATTAGAAATGGAAACAGAGGCTTAGGATATCTAGGACCATAAAAGAAAATTGATAAGAATCTGAATGTCAAACTAAAACCTCTTTCTGAACATTTTTTTCTTGCTGGCATAAATTTGAAATGTCAAGAACAAGAAGATTTTGATACTACTGTAGCACAATATTAAACACAGAAGGAAACTTCTAAACAAAAGTATTATGCACAAATTTCACATAATTATCATGTTGCACAAAAGTTCAAAGGTGTCAGAACCTTTGTAACTTCTAACAAGAGAAGACCCAAAAATTGGGTACCTAAGGATTAGATAATCTACATTGCAGTTTTCTTTGATGGCGTCATTGGAACACCAGTCATGGTACCTGGACAGTAGATGCTCGCGACACATGATGGGTGAAAGGAATATGTTATGAGATTTGGAACTTAAGTCTGGAGGCATTGTTGGGTTCAGAGGAAATCAGAAGGGAAAGATCATTGGTTCTGGAACAATTGGTAATGGTAAATTCCCTTCTATTAACAATGTTCTTTTAGTTGAATGTATGATGCATAACTTATTGTCAATCAGTCAACTTAGTGATAATGGTTATGATGTCATTTTTAATCAAACATCCTGTAAAGATGTTAGTCAGAAGGATGGACCATTTTTGTTCAATGGAAAGAGGAATAACAATATTTACAAAATAAGATTACCGGATTTGAAAAATCAAAATGTAAAATGTGTTCTGAGTGTTCAAGAAGAGCAATGGGCCTGACATCGATGTATGGGTCATGTTAGCTTGAGAAACATTTCTCAACCAAATACACTTGGATTAGTCAGAGGCTTACCCAATCTGAAATATACTTAAGATGCTCTTTGTGAAGCTTGTCAGAAAGGAAAATTTTCAAAAACCTCTTTTAAAGCTAAAAAGATTGTTTCTACTTCTAGGCCATCAAAACTTCTTCACATTGACATATTTGGACCAGTGAAAACTGCTTTTGTCAATGGTAAGAAATATGGACTTGTCATCGTTGATGATTATAGCAGATGTACAAGGGTAAAATTCTTGAAACACAAGGATGAGTCATACTCTGTATTTTCTTCTTTCTGTTCCCAAGTGCAAAATGAAAAATATTGCAAAATAGTCAAAGTTCAAAGTGATCATGGTGGAGAATTTTAAAATAAAGATTTTGAAAAACTTTTTGATTCAAATGGCATAGTATGTGGTTTTTCTTGTCCTAGAACTCCACAACAAAATAGGGTTGTATAAAGGAAAAATAGAACACTGCAAGAAATGGCTCGTACCATGATCCAAGAAACTCAGATGGCAAAGCACTTCTGGGCAGAAGTAGTGAATACAACATGTTATATTCAAAATAAAATCTCCATCAGGCCTATTTTGAGTAAGACTCCTTATGAATTATAGAAGAATAGAAATCCCAACATTTCCTATTTCCATCCATTTGGATGTACTTGTTATATGTTAAACACTAAAGAGAATCTGAGTAAGTTTGATTCCAAGGTACATAAGTGTCTTCTATTAGGATATTCTGAACGCTTTAAAGGTTTTAGAATCTATAACACAGAATCACAAATTATGGAGGAATCAATCCATGTTAGATTTGATGATAAGCTTGACTATGAAAAGTCAAAGTTGCGTGAAAAGATTACAGATGTGACTATAACATTCACTGAACCAAAGGATAAGATTCAAGAAGATAAAGAATTAAAAGCTCCTTCTTATGATGCTATTGACAGTCCTTATAATCAACCTCAACCAAGGAAGAACATAATCACATCCTCTCATCCCGAAGATCTCATTCTTGGAAGTAAAGATGCTCCAGTCAGAACAAGATCAACACTCAAACCTTCTGATGAAGTGCTTATGGATTTAGTTTCTTTAATAGAACCTACATCTGTTGAGGAATCCATTCTAAATAAAGATTGGGTTCTGGATATGGAAGAAGAACTGAACCAATTCTTAAAGAATAATGTATGGGATCTTGTTCAAAAACGTAAAGGTGTCCACGTCATTGGAACCAGATGGATGTTCAGAGACAAGCTCAATGAGAAGGGTGAAATTTTCAGAAACAAAGCACGACTGGTTGCACAAGGTTATAGTTAACAAGAAGGAATAGACTATACAGAAACCTTTGCACCAGTCGCCAGGTTAGAAGCTATTTGGTTGTTAGTTTCTTTTTTTTGTAAATCATAACATCATCCTTTATCAGATGGATATTAAGAGTGCATTTCTAAATGGTTATATTTCATAAGAAGTGTATGTCAAACAACCTCATAGATTTGAAAACTCTGGGAAATCATACATTGTTTTTAAACCAAAGAAATCTCTTTATGGCTTGAAACAAGCTCCCAGAGCTTGGTATGACAGATTGAGCAATTTTCTTTTAGAAAATAAGTTTACCAGAGGAAAGGTTGACACTACACTCTTTTGAAAAACATTCAAAAATTATATTCTAATTGTTCAAATTTATGTTGATGATATTATTTTTGGTTCTGCTAATTCATCCCTCTGCGAGGAATTCTCTAAGTTAATGCAGGTTGAATTTGAAATGAGCATGATGGGAGAATTAAAGTTCTTTCTGGGAATTCATATTGGTCAAAAACCAAAAGCTACTTACATTCACCAAAGTAAGTACACTAAAGAACTTTTGAAGAAATTCAACATGACAGACTGCACTATAGCAAAGACTCCAATGCATCCAACATGTATTTTGGGGAAAGAAGAGGTAAGTGAAAAGGTATGTCAGAAGCTCCATTATGGTATGATAGGATCTCTTCTGTATCTGACTGCATCTAGACCTGATATTTTATTCAGTGTCCATCTTTGCGCTAGATTCCAATCTGATCCTAGGGAATCTCATTTAACTTCTTTTAAGAGGATTCTAAGGTATCTAAAAGGAACCCCTAACCTTGACTTGGTCTATGAGAAAACATCAGAGTATTCTCTTTCTGGTTTTTGTGATGCAGACTACACTGGAGATTGGCTAGAGAGGAAGAGTACTTATGGAAACTGTCAGTTTCTAGGCAAGAGTCTGATATGATGGTCAAACAAGAGACAATCAATAATTTATGTTTCAATAGCAGAAGCAGAGTACATTTCAGCAGCACTACGCACTACTCAGATGCTATGGATGAAGAATTAGCTGGAATATTACTAGATATATAAGAGTAACAATCATATCTCTATGATGATACTTCCACTATTTTATTAAGTAAGAATCCTATTCTACACTCTAGGGCTAAACACATAGAAATCAAACATCATTTTATTAGAGATTATATTCAGAAAGGGACCTATATTTGAAACTTATAGATACAGACCATCAGTGTGCTGGCATTTTTGCAAAACCCTTAGTTGAAGATAGATTTATGTTTATTCTAAAGAATCTGAGAATGGGTCTATGTCCAGAGTAAGATGTCATTAGAATCAAACGTGTTTTAGTCGTAGTATGAAGGGGTAAAATTTTGGCTTAAACAAAAGACTTCTAATTTGTTTTATCTCAGTCGTTAGAAGATGTTTCAGTCAGAAATATCCCTGATCAGATGGAAATCTTCTGGGTTTTACAGATGCTGAGAATATCAAATGCATTACCTAAATAGACTTAGTGGATATCCACTCTACCTAGGTCATGCACGAGCAATTACTTTTTTGGAAATTGATTAATCGTGATTACATTTATTTAACTACTCCTCTTCACTATGTCTTGGGAACAGTCGTTTAATGCCTTTGTCTGATATTCCTTGTCGTATTCTAATTAAATGTTTTCGTGTTCTTTCACCTTAACATTTGATCCACTTCTTATTTCATTTCCTTCTTTTAGCAGTCCATGACGTTATTTGACTGTTTCAATCGTCTTACTTCGTGAACTTCTTGACTGACTATTTATATTGTTTCCCATATATATTCATTCATCAAGTCTCTTTCCTTGTATCATCTTCAACTATCTCTTCTCTTCAAACTTGTATGTATACCATGGCTGTTAGAACCTTTCAAGGAGATGAAAATCTTCTCAAAGTAATCAAAGAGAAAAGAACCAATTATGTGTCCGACGATGGTTTCATCAACATGCTTATTGAAAATAAAGGATGGTTTGGATATGCAACAATGCTAAGAGGTCCTATTTATCCTAACCTCTTAAAGAACTCATGGCTACATGTTTCTGTCAATCCTGATGAAAACGCCATTCATTCATACATCTTTGGCATTTCGATAACCATCACTCACTCCTCCACTGATGAAGCCATCCAGAGTACACCTTTACCAAACTCTTCCATGAATGTTGACATGTTTCCAAATGTTCCTAACACTTAGTTTAGATATGAGCCCCTTAATTCAGATCATTTGAAACCACTGGCAAAAATCTGGTTTCAGTTCCTGTTAAAAAATCTTCATCCCAGAGGAGAAGATCTTGATAAAGTTTTTCCTACGAATATGTGTCTTCTTTATTTACTTCGTAGGAGTATTCCATTCATCTATCGGCAATAATATTCAATCATCTGAAGCTATCAATCCTAGCATCCAGGAACTCTAAAATATCATTCATTTTGTATGGACGTGTATTGTCTGAACTGTTTGAGTCAGCATGTATAATTGAAACTGTTAGGAGAAATCTGTTCATAAGAGGAAATGCTCTATTTGATAAGAGTTGTGATGTGTTTTAAGTTTAGATAGCTTTTCCTGTCTATGTTTATCCTACTGTTGTAATCTCCTTTGAATATCAATAAAACTTCTTATCTTTTCTTGTTATTTCTTCTGTTCTTTATGTTTTTCACACATAATTACCTTTTTGATTATGACAAAAAGGGGGATTAATTAAATGAACGTAAATTTTGATTTCAATAATCAAGTTCTGGAAAATATTCTATGAAAAGAGCTGATTACATTGTAACCCAGTTAAACTTCTGTTTCTATTAGAATTATTTTTTTCTTTGTCAGGAAATGAGAACCCTGATTAAAGACAAAGATCTGAAAGCATTGTGCAAGGCTTATGTCTAACCTATTGGCTTCAGAATCTAAAGATGTTTTTCAATTCATAATCAAACTTCAAAAAGTGTAATATGTAATCAGGCTCCAAAAAATTGAGAATATGGAAGCTTTCTTAGTGACATTAAAGTTTCAAATATTTCAATTTGATTTCATTTTCATTGGAGTCTAAAGTCAAATTTCAATAAGAATATGTTCTACTGGCATCAAGATCACCATTTCTCCATTGGCATCCAAAGTCAAGACTCTCAAGATCTCGATATCTGATCTATTGGAACCAGGGGGAGTTTTACTCAAATGGTCCAGAGTCAGGATATTCGATCTTCATCAAGTCATTAACTTATGGGAAGTATCATAAAAATGATAAGTATTCCTTACCTATCTATTTTCACTTTTTTGATTATATGAACAAAATTGTGTCATCAAAATACATAGTTTTGTCATCATCAAAAAGAGGGAAATTGTTAGAACAAAATTTGGTTCTGCAGTATTATCTCTGAGTTTTGATGATAACAAATGAGTATGTTTGTATGAATAATTTTGTTGTACTAATGTTTGTTATTGTTGAGTACTTAATAAACAGGTTCTGTTTCTGATGGATGATGTGGCCAAGACATTAGAAGAGAATTATTTCCGCTTATGCGCTACATAAGTTTTGTTAAACAGTAGCAAGACACTCCAGAAGGCTCTGAAGTGTAAGCTCTAATATTTGTCTAAAGAAACCAGTCAGAAGATCTGAAGACCGAAGTTGCTACTTAAGTCCAAATGCTGAAGAATCATGTTTCTAAAGACAACGGGTTCTAAAGGAACCATTAGAAGATCTGAAGAAAGAAGTTTCTACTCAAGTCCATATGCTAAAGACTCAAGTTTCTAAAGACCCAAAGTTCAAAAGATAAGGATTCTAAAGACGAAGTGCTGAAGACTCTGAAGACACATTTCTAAAGATTCTAAAGACTTGAAGTTCTAAAAGACCTAAGGCTCCAAGAAAAGGTTCTCACAACCAAGTGATGAAGACTCTAAAGACGTAGTTCTGAAGACATTGAAAACTTGAAGTTCTAATGACCTTGTGTTATGTTCTCGCTTCTAAACTCATGCTCGCAGAGGCCTCTGAAGTGCAAAAGGAAATAAGATAGCGTTAACGTGGTACAAATAGTACATGGTATAATCAACATTTCATTCCAGTATCATGAAAGGACGGACGCGTCGCACGATCTTGTCCCCCACTTTACTCTTCAAGCTGCCAATGTTTCTGGAAATTACAAGAGTACCCCTCAACGGATATATTATTTTAATGGCTATATAAAGGCTTGAAGATTAAGAGAGAAAGCTTCCAATCAACGAAATATTCACGCATAAATGTTGTTCATAGCTTTCATATTCTTAAGTCACTATTCTTAAAATAGTTTACATATTCAACTTTTAGAAGTAATATTCTTGTAAACAAAACTTATATTCAAACAATTGTTTAATATTCCTTAAGGGACCGGGTAGGTCTGTATTCTTAAGAAATTTAGGACTTGTAAGTTTTAGAGGTTGTTAGTCACTTGCGAGTAGCTTGTGCATTATAATAATCAGGTTGATTATTGTTTGATATTCCTTAAGGTACTGGGTAGGTCTGTATCCTTAAGAAGTCTTTGACTTGTGAGTCTTAGAAGTTGTTAGTCACTTGCGGGTAGCTTTTACAAATTGTAATCAGTTTGGTTATAGTGAATTAAGTCCTCGATTGAGTGAGGCAAAATCACCTTGGTGGGTGGACTAGACTAGCTTGATAATTTTTAAGTGAACTAGTATAAACATACTTTGTTCTTTACTTCCTGTTCTTACTTATTGTTATTATCAAGAGTGAAGATTAAAAGGATTTTAACCTAAAGGGGAATATTTTTTAAAGAAAAGTTTTTGTTTTTAAAACCAAATTCAAACCTCCCTTTTTTGTGTGTTTTTTACACTTTCATTCATTAATATCACTATTGAGTTAGTGCATTATTGCATCATTTGTATGTCATATAGGTTAGACTGTGCTTATAGAGTTTTAATGTGTAAGCTTAGGTATGTGATGCGTCAATCTTATTGTATTATTATAAAGCCAATTATATATTAAATGAACATCTATGTAAAAAAATAAATAGCTCTGTTTAAAGTGACTTTGGTTGTCATGTGATTGACTTGAATTAGAAGCAATCAAGTTCTTAGTGATAGCATGTAATATTTCACTTAGTTTAATTCATTGAGATGCTTCTAAGCTCTCTTGGTGTTGTGTTTTGCTTTCGCGGTTCTTAAAATATATGATTTTGTTTATGGGACCTAAAATGTTTTTGAAATCATCTTTTAGGGGACAAATCTATCCACACACCCCCTTCTAGACCTCTTTGTGCCCATATTCTCACCTTACAGACCTAGGTGTAACAACCTCTCCTTCTTAGATCACTTAGATCAAAGAATACATTGAGCACAATAATCTACCACCAGATCCATCAGAAGCAACCTTCGTGAAGGAGAGGTCAAACGGATATACAATAGTCAGAGGGACCATGTATAAGAGAGGTTGTTCCACCCCCTCACTAAGATGCTGAAGAAAGGAAGAGGCCAATTATCCATTCCTATATGTACATTAGGGGATAGACGTGCAACACTTGTGAGCCGCTGCCTTGGCCAAAAATGTCCTGAGAGCGGGATATTTTTGTCCGGCCATGGTCCAAGATGCTCGGAGTAAGTAAAAAATGCGACCAATTCCAAAGACATGGAGATGTCTTCAATGCCCCGTCCACCGAGCTACACGTTCTAACCTCACCATTGTTATTCATGCAATGGGGATTAGACCTTCTTGGTCTTTTCGCTCCAGCGTTCGGCCAATTCAATTACCTAATTATAGTCGTTGATTATTTTACCAAGTGGATAACATCTGAAGCCTAGGCGAAAATCACGACAAAGAATGTTTTAAAATTTTTCAAGAAGAATATTTTATCCCGGTTAGGAGTTTCCCAATCCATTGTGACAGACAGTGTGATACAATTGATAGACATGAAATTTTAGAACCTGCTGGGAGAATTGAAAATCAAGTATCTCTTCTCTTCATCCAAACACCCTCAAACCAATGGCCAAACAGAAGAATCCTACCGAGTATTAGTTACCGGATTGAAAAGGATACTAGAAGAAGCTAAAGGCAACTGGGAAGACGAACTACCACACTTTCTTTGTACCGAGTATTATAGTTAAATAAAGAATTTGATGCTTTTCTTTGTACCACCTCACCGATGTAAGAACTCGCATACATATGAATGTAATTTGTTTCTATTATTTTTTTTGTATATTTCCCTTCTTTAGGGAATTACAAAAAATAGATGCAGGTTTCAACGAACCAGAATACTGTCAGAGACGCTTTGTACGTTCGACTATAACAATCAATCCCTCATAGCGCTAGGCACACTTAAAGAGTTCAGAGGAGTTGTCGGAGACGCTTTGTACATCCGACTACAACAAGTGATTCCCCCAGGGGTGTAGTTGGATATACTTTGCACATCCGACTACAAAAATCAATTCCCTATAGTCAAAGATTACATGCATTTGTGCATAGCTTGCGCACCCCTCTTTGGATCTAGCCAATCCCAGGTATGTGAGAAGTGGAGTCCGGAGAAGTCCATTTAAACAACAATTGATGCAATCTCTGCCTTGAGCTTACTCTGATGGACAACACCCTCCATCTTCCTAAGCTGGTTCTTGAGGTATTTCATTTTCTCAAACTAATTTAGTCAGAGATCCATGAAGACACTCTTCTTCAGAAATGAGGTACACCCGGTCCAGACGACCCCGCATCTCCAGAGAATCCTTCTCAATGTCAACCTTCTTTACCCCAGCAAGGTCATAACGAGTTCTTAATGATTCAACCTCCCCGGATAAAACAAAAGGTTCCAAAAACTCTTTAGGGTCAACAACTAACTGATTAAAGAGTGGCATGTCCTCATCACACAAGTGGTTATCTTCTTTACTAGCTCGGACCTATCAGAAGGAGAGAGTTGACTAACGAAGGTGTAATTCCCGACGGACACAAGATTATCCATCTCCCTCATTAAATGAAGAAAATGAACATTCAACATGGAAGACAAGTGCGGAGAAGCATTTCGTGCCCTTTTAGCAAAATCAACTATAGGAGAAACTTTCACTCGTCTCAACCTCTTTACTCGATCTTGGTCGAAGGCAACCAAACCGATCTTGTCATGCTTTTTCTTGGACCGGCCTTCTGAAAGAGTTGGAACAAATTGAAAAACCCTAAGCTCTAATATAATGTCGGTTGCAACACTATGACCTTTCTTGTACCTATCTAAAATTAAAAAAAAAATCAACAGATGAAAACAATGAGCTTATTTATGTATTTTTAAAAATAATTTAAAACAAATATTTTAGATAAGAGAGAATGATGAATTAAGAGTTTGATAGAAATAAAGTTATTAATATCTTGAATTCAAATGTATTCATTCTTGATCCTATTTTTTATACAATAATAGTTGTATTATTATTATTAATTTTTTTTTTTTGGTTTTTACCACCAGTATAATCCGGTGAATTGTAATCTTCCTTATCAAGTCCTGCGTTAATTGCCACTAGATCAACTATTGATAATAATTGTATCATTTTTACTTATAAGATTAATAGAATTCGCTATCGGTCATTTAAGGTAAGTTTGAAAATAATACATGTAAAACACACAATTTTTTTTATAATAAGAAGATTATTTTTTGCCGCATCATTCAAATCAAGTTTTTATGATGCGACAATTTTTTTAACTAATTACTTTTAAAAAATAAAACCTAAATAACTATGTTTCTAAAAATACTACCAAACTAATTATTTTTTAAATAAAAAAGATTAAACTAAAAAAAATGTACTGCTATCTATGACACATGCATTCTATTTTACATTGAGACACTACTATTTGTGGCGTATGCATATCTGTCATACCAAAGAAAGTGGTGTATGTACTATAATTTTAAGACTTTGTACCACACATGTTGTCTATTATGTGATTTTTTTACACTGTCATTGTTTGTGGCACATGTTCTTAAATTTATAGTTCATTCACCACTACATATTGCATGACACAGATATCTATGTGCCACTGACAGTTGTGCCTCCTGTATAAAATAGAATGCATGTGTCACAAGCAATGATACATCCTCTTCATATTAATTTTTTGTTTGAAAAATAATTAATATTTATTTTTAAAAACATGGTTATTTAGATTCTTTTTTGAAAAAAGCGGTTAGTTAAAAAAATTCACACATATATGTTAAATATTTTGTTCATTTTTCATTTTAATTAAAGGGATGCTCCATTTATCAAGACAATTATCTTTAATATATCAAAACTGAATATATACTTAAGCGCAAAATTTTGAATAAAATTCTGTTTAAATGATTTTTAATTATATTTTTTTTCTCTTTTCAACAAATGTTATTTAATATATTAATTAATATTAATTACTCTAACTCATTATTCAACTACTAATTTCTATGTTCTTTAATTATTCAATCAACAAAAAATTTAAATTATTTTCTCACGTACAATATTTATCTATAATTTGTCTCGTGTACTGCACAGAATGAAAGTACTAATTATTATATATGATAATTATTTTTATTAAAATGAATCAATATCATATATCATAAATAATTCATAAAACTCCGTAAAATTCCATTTATTCATTTTTCCGTTTTTAAAATGGATTTATGAGAAGCTGAAAAAATGAAAATATGACAAGTATGGTATATAACCTAATTTATAATCATAATCTATTGGCATGTGTGGATATACACACTAATAAAATATGCTTAATTACGAGAGATTTTTAAATTAATGAATTAAATATGTTTATGATCCTTCTAAATATCTCATATTTTATTTTTACTTTTAAAAAAATTTCTTAAAAAAATTATCTTCCTAAAAAATTTTATCCATAGATTTTATTCCTCATACTAAAACTATTGCCAAATAGCAAATCTTCACTAAAATGTAAAAATCGTCCCTAAATTGTACGATGGAGAAAAAATATAGATATAAAATTTTAAGAGTATCATTTAAGAAAAAAATTGAGAGATTAAAAATAAAATGTAGATATTTAGAAGGACTATAACAAGACTATGTTGTGTAGGTTTTCTAAAATAAATGCAAATAAGTATTTGCACTAAAAAAAATACTCTCATTTACGACGTGAAATTCAAGTCACAACGTGAAAAATCACGTCACAACTCCTAATTTGTGACGTGAGTGGTCACGTGGCTGGGGAACGGGTTGCAATTTATTTGCGACGTGATTTTCATGTCACAAAGTTCTGACGTGAAAATCTCGCCGCAATAAATTTTATAGACATTATGAGTTTGCAGTGACAGCAGACGCAACAGAAGGAATGCAGAAAAAGAAATTTATTTGCCACATGATTTTCACGTCACAAATTAGTGACGTGAATACGTCATTAATTTATGACATGAAAATCACGTCACTAATCTTTTTATTTTTATTTTTAAAAATTATATACTGATACTCAATATATATATATATATATATATATATATATATATATATATATATATATATATATATATATATATATATATATATATATATATATATATATATATATATATATATATATATATATATATATATATATATATATATATATATATATATATATATATATATATATATATATATATATATATATATATATATATATATATATATATATATATATATATAATTTTAAAATATTACGTCTTATAATATATAAAAATATAAATTTTCATTTTATTATTATTATTAATATTTTTTATATTTTGTTTTATAAAATAAATACCATATATTTAATAAATATAAAATAAATTTGTATAATATATACATAATTTCATTTTAAATAAAATTCTAAAATATATTTCTATTTTGTTTTTCATTTATAAAAATTATAATATTAATTTACTAATAACTTTTATAAAATAAATATCAAATTTAACCTAAATAATCAATCAATAATCCTGAAAAAATATCAAATTTTAAAAAAAATTATAAAAATATCTCTCTTGAATCTTCTTGAATCTTCTTATTCTATCTTTTTCAAACCCTCTTCAATGTTCTTCAATCTTCTTCTTATCAATTTCTTGGAAAAAAAACATAAATCAAAATCATATTACAGAATAAACATTAAACAAAATTATAAAAAAAATTAAAACAAAATTAGAGAAGACGATTGACTACCTTTAAAAATTAGAAGTGGAATAGAAATTAAAATTGGAGAAGATAAAGGTAGAAGGAAGAAGATGAAACAGAAAAGGAAGAGAATGAAAGAAGAAACAGAAGTGGAGAAGATCTGTGAAACGGAAAAAATATATATAAACAGTCAGCAACGTGATAATCACGCCGCAACCTTGCCACGTGATTATCACGTCGCAACATCCCCAGCGGTCATAAACTCTACATCCACTGCGCGCAGTCAATATCAAGGCAGACCGTTTTTCCCCCTTAAAAAGTTGCGACGTGAATATCACGTCACAACTTGAAATTTGAAATTTTCAAACTTCCTACCATGTGCAGGTTATAACTTTCTGAAATATATATTTTAATTAATTGGTTGCGACGTGGAATTCAAGTCGCAACTTTTTTTATAAAAAATATTTTATGACTCCTTTTTTGTTAACGTTACTTTTCATAATTTATTATTAAAATTATGTAGCGACGTGATTATCACGTCACAACCTGCCACGTGATAATCACGTCACAACTTCACTTCGCTGGGGAACATTTATCTTGTAGTGTTGCAGTGACTTTTAAGAAACTTTTTTTCAAATAACTAAAAATCTTAATTTTAATATCCAACTAACCAATTTTTCTCCATAATTTTTCATCTAACCATGTTTCAAACAGAAAAATAGATTAAAGAGGAGGGGTCACTTGAATTGACGTCTCCTATTTTTTTTTTACTTTTCCAATTATTTGGAATTTGCATTACTTGCGAGTAAATCCGCAGGAATATTCGCAAGAAAATTCGCAGATAACACCAAATTCGTAGGTAAATCTATAGATAACTGGAAAAAGTAAAAAAAATATAGGAGATACCAATTCAAGTGACGCCTCTTCTTTAATTTTTTTTAAATTTTAAATATGATTAGATTGTAAATTATAAAAAAAAATTGATTAGTTGAATATTAAAATTGAAAATTTTAATTATTTGAAAATAAATTTACTTTTAACATCCTCTAATAATCTATTTATTTTGCAAAGTTAAAAATTATAGAAGAATCAATTTGATAGTTAAAATTATGGAAGGCAAAAAGTGGGGAAAATTGTCAACATTTTTTTCAATGAAACTACCATTTCTTTTCAAGAGATATTTGAAAGAAAAAAAAATTGTAAATTATACCTATATAAATCTAATAAAAACGCTAAAAAGATTATCAAGTTGAAATCACAAACATAGATACAATATATGAAGGTTCTCCATTTTTAAATTAGAGAAGTTAAACCAACAAAACATTTATCTTTAACATCCATGATTATTAATATAGCGAATTCATGAACACTAATATGCTTAAGTGCTACAGACAAAACGTAAAATATGAATTAAGGTAAAAGCTCTATACTTATTTTATTCAATTTTTATCAATTCTTATTCATATTCTCTCTACTCTTATAAAATAATTTATATCTTTTTAAATTTAATTTTTATTAAACTTGCATATTTGAGCATTTGATCTTGCACAATGAATTGTGAGTGTAATAAATTTATAAATGTCGGGGTCTTCCAATTGCATAATTATAATCATTTTTACGATGATTTTATATTTCTTTCATGCATATAGAAAGGAAGGAGAAATAGGAAACATAATGAACTAAGGAGTTATATGAGATGGAACTCTCATGCTTTCTCCTTATAATTCTTTTGTTTTTTTTTTTGTTGGTATTCTACGCCTATCTTTCTAATTCATTTGCTTTTTTTCTGTTAATTCTTTTTTTTTTTGTTGTCTTATTCTCCTATTCATTTTTGGGTTTTAAACCTTTTGAAAGCAAAGGTGTTTTGAAGATAATTATAAGTGTGTGTGCAATTTTCATTTTGGGTCCAGTTGATTTCAATATTTTATATAGGCTATTGTTTTCATTCAAGATTTAATTTATTATTTTTCTAAATAACACAATTGCTTCATTTTTATGCTATGAAAACTAAAAAGACAGAAAACATTTTAGAAGGGAAACAAACCGAGAGTTGTTTAGAATTATTAAATTAGATTTGTTAAAATATTTGATTTGATTTGATTTAATATTTAAATATAATTTAAGATTTGTAGATCTAAGTCTAATTAGAGTTGTATATAAATAGTTCTAATCTGTATTATTATTTATACTATTCAATAATACAAATCCTTATTTTCTTTATTATTCTCTTTTCACTAAAGTGTCTCACGCACTAACAAATTGGTATCCAGAGCTTTCGATTATTATTCTTGATCGAATTTTCAAGAACTCCACGTAAGAGGTCGTGTTTCTAGGGCAAGTGATTTAACCCTTGTGAAGATGACTAGTGATAAGGGCATTCCGAATTCTCTTCCAATGTTTGACGGCAAGAATTGGATCCAATGGAAAAACATATTCAATCCTTATTTGACTTCCATGAAACCATAGAAGTGGTTCCCGATGACGTTCGTGCGTTGGCTGCAAATGCAACCGACGAACAGAAAAAGCCCACAACAAAGTCAAGAAGAAAAATTGCAAGGCTGTTTATTGCATTCAGACGGTGGTCGACGCTACTAATTTCGACAGAATCTCTCATGCTGAAACGACAAAGGAGGCATGGGATATTCTGGTGAAGTATTACGAAGGAGGTAAAAAAGTCAAGGTTGTCAAGTTACAAGCCTTACGTCGACAATATGAATTGTTGTCGATGGGAGAAAATGAAAAAGTTGCAGAATATGTGTCGAAGGTTCAAAAATTCATCCATCTCATGATGGATTGTGGTGAAACCATAACTGATAAGATGATAGTTGAGAAGGTAATGAGAATATTGACCTCTCACTTTGATCACGTTATCGTAGCTATTCAAGAATCCAACAATCTTGAAACCACTAAAGTGGAAGATTTCGTTGGTTCGTTGGAGGCGCATGAGATGAGGATTGTCGAAAGGAAATGAGTGCAAGACTCGATACAGGCTCTGCAAGCTCAGTCATGAAAAAAGGATGGTGGTTCCACCAAATTCAAAGGCAAGTTTGATAAGACTCAGGGCAAGAAGTCTTGGTCGAAACCTCACAAACATCAAATCAAAGATGGAGCTTCTAAATCCTCTAAGGAGGAGGAGGAAACTATCGAAAGGGCGAAGAAGATAAAAAATGTGTGCAGTGCTATAACTGTGAAAAATGGGGTTACGTAGCTAAGAATTGTTGGTACAGAAAAGACAGGGGATCAACAAGCAAGGACGAAGGAGCGAACCTTGCACGCCAAGATTCAGATGATTCTGAAGGTGGTATGGTGATTATGACTGCAATTGCAGATAACCATGTCGAATCCAAAATCTGGTTTTTCGACTCTGGCTGCTTGAACCACATGACAGGTTGAAAGGAGTGGTTGGCAGATTTTGACGAGTCGAAGAAGAGCAAGGTAAAACTTGCTGATAATAGTTCGTTGCAAGTAGAAAGTACTGGAAATATAGTCTTTCAAATGAGTAATGGAGGGAAAGTTATGATCAAAGATGTGTTTTATGTATCTGGAATAAAGTGCAACTTGCTAAGTGTTGGACAACTAGTTGAAAAAGGTTTCTCAGTTGTCATGAAAGATGGATTTTTGAAATTGTTTGACACCAAGAACAATTTGGTCTTAAAATCTTCGTTGTCGAAGAATGGGACATTTAAGACTACGATCAGTTCGACTGAAGTTCAATGTTTGAAAATTATTGTTGACCACAAGGATAGTTAGTTGTGGCATTTGAGGTTTGGACATTTGAATTTTCTATCACTCAATCAACTGATTACTCATGATATGGTTACTAGAATTCCAAGTCTTGAGATGCCTGAAAAACTTTGTGAAGGTTGTTTAGTAGGAAAGCAATCCAAAAATTCTTTTGTTTTGACTATGCCAATGATATCATCTTGCATACTCGAAGTGGTACATTCAGATGTATGTGGTCCATTCCAAGAACATACAATTGGCGGAAACATATATTTTGTTTCGTTTGTCCATGAGTTTATTCGAAAGCTATGGATCTATGTGATTAAACGAAAGGACGAAGTATTTGAAATCTTTAAGAGATTCAAGATACTTGTCGAAAACCAGAGTGAGAAGAAGATCAAAGTTCTACGAACAAATGGAAGTGGCGAATACACATCCAAGATGTTTGAAGATTTCTATGCAGAATATGGTGTTGATCATGAGGTAACTGCTCCTTATACACCTCAACATAATGGAATTGTTGAAAGAAGAAACAACACCATATTAGATATAGCGAGATGAATGCTAAAGTAAAAGAATTTGCCAAAGTCTTTATGGGAAGAAGCTATTTCGAATGCAGTTTATATTTTGAATAGGTGTCCTACCAAGATATTGAATAACAAAGTTCCTTAAGAAGTATGGAGTGGAAAACGATCATCAGTGTCATTTGAAGGTGTTATGCTCTATGTGTTACAATGTTCCTGATGCAAGAAGAAGGGAGCTTGATGATAAGAGTGAACCTATGATTCTGGTAGGATATCATAAAACGGGTGCATACAGACTATTCAATCCAGTTAATGAGAAGATCGTGTTGATTCGAGATATTGTGATTAATGAAAATTCTCTTTCGGGTTGGAATTCTATCAATTCAATTAACAAGCCATTGATGAGTTCTGATGTCGATGAAGAAACTGATGAAGTAGAGGTCTAAGGAATTTTTGAGAATCTAGTCGAAGTCGAAGAAGAAGCAGTTGTTGACATTCCCTACACAGTCAAAGTCGAAGAGGCTATGGATGAAACGAGCCAAAGACCCCAAAGAAATAGAGTTCTTCCAACAAGATTTCATGATTATGAAGTGGTGGGTGATGATGAAGTCGCACCAGATGGAGAGTTAGTTCATTTTGTTTTACTTGCAGGTGTTGAACCAATTAACCATAGAGAAGCTTTGAAGACTAAACATTGGAAGTTAGTTATGGTCGAAGAGTTACAGGCAATCAAAAGAAACAACACATGGGAGTTATTCGAATTTCCAGCACATACAAAAGCTATCGAAGTAAAGTGGGTATTCAAGTTGGAACATAATGTTGATGGCTCGATAGCAAGACATAAAGCAATATTAGTAGCTCAAGTGTTTCTTCAAAGAGAAGGACTCGACTACTCTAAAGTATTTGCTCCAGTAGCAAGATTGGAGACTGTTCGACTAGTGGTATCATTGGCATGCAACCAAGGATGGTCGACATTTCATTTAGATGTGAAATCAGCATTTCTGAATGGTTCTTTAGACAAAGAGGTCTACGTAACACAACCTCTAGGGTTTGTGATTCAGAAGGAATCAAGTAAAGTATATAAGTTGCACAAAGCACTCTATGGCCTAAAGTAGGCACCTAAGGCATGTAACAAGAAGATCGACTCATACTTAATCGAATTGGGATTTGTCAAATGCAAATCTGAGTATAGTGTCTATGTTTAGGTTGTAGTACAAGATATATCAATCATCTGCTTATATGTCGATGTTCAAATCAAATGCAAATTTTGAGTATGGTGTCTATGTTCAAATCAAATGCAAATTCCATACCTAAGGAATTTAAAATGTCTGATCTGGGAAAAATTTCTTATTTCTTAGGTATGGAATTTCAAATGTCGAAGCAAGGTATGGTGCTACATCAAAGGAAATATGTCAAAGAAATACTCAAGAGATTCAGAATGGATGATTCGAATCTTGCGTCCTTAGTTGTCAAACCAAATATAAAATTGGAGAAGAATGTAGAGCAAGACAAAGTCGATGTAACTCTGTTCAAGAAAATTGAGGAATCTCTGAGGTATGTGTGCAACAATCGACCTGATATAGGTTTCACTGTAGGATTAGTAAGTAGATATATGAGTGAACCAAGAGTGTCACATATAAAGGTTGCAAGAAGAATCCTGATATATTTGAAGGGTTCGATAAACTGTGGAATACTATTTCGAAGAGACTCTGAATACAAAGAAGTAATAGTTAATTGGTTTTCAGATGTTGATTGGTGTGGAGATAAGGAAGATCGAAGAAGCACAACTGGATATTTCTTTCAAGTATTTGGCACCCCAATCTCATGGTGTTCGAAGAAACAACCTGTTGTACCCCAAAATTCTCCCTCCCATCTTTGATACAAATTGATTCAAGATACCTCCTCATGCTCATGAAGGTCTCAACACTCAAGACTACTCAAAGATTGATCAGATGAACTCTCCTCATAAGCAATTGGCCTACAACTAGGGTTTTGCTTCTCTCAAAGGAAATTGAGTTTCTAATGCCTAAAATGGATTTCATGGTTTCTCACATGATTCAAAGAATCCTCATACCAAATTTCAATCCTTACATCACAAGTTTGCTCAGTCAATTAGTCAGATGATTGAAAATTAATTGTATTGGACAAAAAGTCAACTTTGACCAATATATAGTCAAACTTCAAGATTTTTGGTCAAAATCAACATTTTGAAGTCACATTCATCATTTGATCAAGGGTTGACCATGATTCATCAAGAAAACTCAAGATTCATCAAAAGTAAAAAGTTACTAAATTAGGGTTTTCTTAAGGAGAAGTTAACTGAACTTTGACCAAGCATAACTTTGACATAATTCATCAGAAATTACTCAACCAAATCTCATCTTGAGGGAAATTCAATTCTCTACAACTATGTATCTCTAAGCTCAAGGCAAAAAATGATTCATTTGAGAGATATGAGCCAAAATATTACAGGTTATTTTAAAAGTCAACAAAAAGACATTTTTTGTCAAAGCAATTTACATAAAGATAAATGCTTTAAATGAAAAAGTGACCAACATGAAAGTTGTACGAGATATCTTGAGGTTTCCACAAAGTCTAAGATCATCTTCATATGACAAAAATAAAGAGAGTTATGATTGGTGCAAATTGAGCAATTTTAAAAAAATACGTGAAGTTCAAATTGAGCAAACTTGAATTTTTGGGCTAATGAGCCTAAGTTTTTAGGTTCAAATGTGTTCATAACCTTATAAAAGACCCCTAAATCCATTCAAATAGTTTTTTATGATTTTTATTTCTTTTATTTAGATTTTGTTCATTTAAATGCAAATTAAATCAAATAAAATATAAAAACATTGGATTAAGGCGCATGGTTAATATTTTTAATATTGTTGGAGGCCCAAAAATCTATCTTGAAGCTGAAGAAATTGTGTAGTCTATATTTGAAACAAATCTTCATTGGTTTTGGAAGATTTCAACTTATTTTTAAATAAAATCAAAGATATAATTTCATGAGGTATCTAAGCCAATCATTTGACCTAATCTTTCCTCCTATAAATACATAACATATTCAGACCAAGGAGGACACGCAAGGCTACCTCAAGAACAAACCCTAAAAATATCGATTTTCCAGAACTAGGGAAAATACAAACCCTTATCTCCAGCCATTCTCAATCAATTTCAAGCATCATACTAGCCTCCTGAAGGTCCCAAGAGTTCATCCCAATCATTGCTGAAGCTCGTAGCATCCCAGATTATCACAACCAAGTATCACCGGTTTGTTGAACTTTCTTGAATTCAAACTCATAAATCATGCATTGTTAATTGATTCTATGCATATATACTTTTTTATAATGATGTTTAGACTTGTTTAGAATCACCACTTGAAAGCTTTCATGCAGGAACAACAAAACACCATGGTTAGGGCTCGAAGCTCTCAAAACCCTGAATTCCTAGCTACAGGCGTTTTCAGGCCAAACTAACACCACCATTGAACTCGCAGCCTCTTGATTAGCCATTCTAGGCACTTTTCTTTGTTATTTGATGTTTATTTCATAGGATTCATGTTTAGCACCATCAAAGAAGATGGTTGTAACTACCATCCACGATGGTTTGACCGGCCGTTTGAATTTCTGACCTAGGTGTGGCACTACGTAAATGGTTGATTCATATAAAAACCTGACCCTACCATTACGCGCGTGATTGTTTTAATTGAACTTGAATTTTTATTTTTTAGTTTATAGGCTTAAATGCAGTTTTGACCCCCCTAGTTTAAGGTTTTTGGAGTTTTGATCCCCCTAGTTTAAAAGCCAGGTTTCTAGTCCCCATAGTTTTCAAATTTGGGATTTTTGAAGCCCCCCTCCATCTGGCTGCCCAAAAAGTTTTCAAATTTGGGATTTTTGAAGCCCCCTCCATGTGACATGGCACAGGGAGAGTAATGCCACGTATTATTTTCTTATTTCTTATTTAGAATAATATTTTTTAAACATTTAAATAAGTGATATTAATTTCCAAATGAATTTTTAATTTCATAATTCATATTTTCTGAAAATCCCAAATTGCTTAACCTAATTTCCTCTTCCATCCGCCCGTACGAGATTTCAAAAATCCTAAATTTACAAACTTTTTGGGCAGCCAGATGGAGGGGGCTTCAAAAATCCCAAATTTGAAAACTATGGGGACTAGAAACCTGGCTTTTAAACTAGGGGGATCGAAACTCCAAAAACCTTAAACTAGGGGGGTCAAAACTGCATTTAAGCCTAGTTTATATTATATTGAATGATAATGATTATATGAACAGGAAACAACAATGACACAATTGGTAATGGCGCTGTATAGTATTGTAAAGGGCGTGGGTTTGATCCCAACTTTTGTCAATTTCTTTTGCTTTTCAGGATAATACGCAAGTTCATCATATGGTGATTGGTTCTCATTCCATGTCACAAACAACACTATGGCGCAATAGTAAGAAGGCATACATGTGAGGCTGAGGGCGTGGGTTCAACTCTCACCCCATGCATTTGCTTTTTTTTTCTTCTATTTTTACTAACCCTAGTTTTTATTTCATTTTCTTATTATTTTTAACTAATTAACACTAAGCCATTAAAAATTAACCCTTAACCAAATTAGGCTTAGATTTTTAATTAACTAGAATTAGGGTTTGGCTTTTAATTAATTAGTTAATTAGACCTTAGGTTTTAATTAAAATTAATTAGTTTGAGGGTTTTAGCTTAATAATTCTTCTTAATTAATTAGACGTTAGGGTTTCTAATTAGGGTTTTAGGTTTTTTTAATTAACTTAATTAATTAGTTATTAAGTTTTAGTGATCATCCCTAATCCTAAATCATTTTCTAAAAACACAAAAACATTAAAACATTTTTTATAACATTCTTTTCTTATTTCTTTTTGCTATTTAAATTCCTAGAACAAATGTATAGGTTTGCACTCTCAAATGTAATAGCTTAGATTTACATTCCCGCATTTTTTTCTAACTATGTATCTGTCCCAAAGTCATGTAATATCGTAGAAATTTTACATTCCACACTTTAATTTTATGTACATATTTAACTACTAATAATTAGGGTTTGCATGGAAAGACTAATGATTGGACATAGGTAACCCTAATTTTCAAGATAAGATAACTGAAAATACACACTCTTTACAGTTGCACCTCTAGGGTAACCTATCTTGTTGCCTTACGAAACATTGATCACGTTCCTCGAAAGTGGGGATATTTTAGCAAAAGACCCTCGATTCAACAATATCATTATGGTCCCTTTTGAATAAAGATCATAAATCTTCGATGACCCTCCGAGTTTCCTACAAAATAATCTAGTATATTGATGACCCTACGAGAAAAATGATGATAGTCCCTTCGATACAATTGCTAAAGTATCCTTATATGTTGCCTTTGATGACAATATGATGACCATACGCCTGTCCTTTCACATCCAATAGATAGGATTACCTACCAATTAATGGTATAGATAATAATATCTCCAAAGGAGAAGGAAAATAACAAGAAAGACTTTAATGGATAAGAACTGTTGAATGTTTGCTCACAACCTTTTTCACAAACAAATACATTCTTACACATCACTTTCAAAACAAATATTTTCAAAAATACTTTGTATACATTCTTGAGGACTGACACAAGGATTATTACAAAGTTAGGCTTACATTGGTATTTCAAAATATTTTCAAATAAATCACACACACACGAAACAAGTTTTTAAAGTGAGCTAAGCAATTAAGAGCCCGTAGATAACTACAGATGAAAAGGGTGCTAACACCTTCCCTTTTCATAAGTTATCCCCCGAACTCAAAATCTATCAAAGGTCTTTCCTATTCTTTTCACCTTTCCTAAATATTGGATAAAATAAAAGTCGGTGGTGACTCTTGGTAACCATAATATTTGCGATAAAACAAAAAAGAGTCAGTTCTCCCATCGTATTACACAACTTGTGGTGGAATTATCATCTTGTGAAGTCAAATATATAGAAGGAACCTATGTTGCATGTCAAGCAATTTGGATCACATTTGTACTTGAAGAAATGAAGGTCGAAGTGAAGAAACCTCTTGTATTGCAAATTGATAACAAGTCAGCCATAAATCTGGCAAAGAATCCAATTCTGCATGGAAGAAGTAAATATATTGAAGCATGATTTCACTTCTTGAGGGAAAAGGTAAATCAAGGTGACCTTAAAGTAAGGCATTGCTTGAGTGAAGCACAATTGATCGATATTTTCACCAAAGGATTGGAGATTGACAAATTCTTGAATTTGAGAAAGAAATTAGGAATAATTCAGATTGACTATTTTTGAGGATGTTCAACAACTTGGATTATGGAGGTGTGTTGAAATATTAAATTAGATTTGTTAAAATATTAGATTAGATTAGATTTGATTGCATTTAATATTTAAATATAATCCAAGTTGTGTAGACCCAAACCCAATTAGGATTGTACATAAATAATCCTCTGTGTCATTATTTGTACAATTCAATAATACAAATTCTTTTTTCTTTTATTATTCTCTCCTCACTAAAGTGCCTCACGCACTCACAGAGATAACATATATATATATATATATATATATATATATATATATATATATATATATATATATATATATATATATATATATATATATATATATATATATATATATATATATATATATATATATATATATATATATATATATATATATATATATATAATTAAAATTAAAATTAAAGTTAAATAAAAATTACTGTTTATATTTTCAAGCGCATTAAAAAAATATAGATTGGGAGACACGAAACAAAGAGATATTAAAATACTAAAGTATGAAATAAACAAAGAAAACTCATGAAAATATACACAAGTTAGCGTTATTTTAAAAGCGGACAAACAGGCACGTGAGTGCCCGTTTGAACGGTAGTATGTATAATTTTTATCTGTCATTAATAATTTATGAAGAATTACTGTAGAAGGTAAATTGACAATAAATTACATTTTTTATTTTTTTTAATAATAAAATAATAACTATTTTCACATAATTAAGAGACACAATATTATTATATATGATTTTTAAATTATTTTTTTAAAATTTGTTGTCTTTGGTGCTAAGAAATTAAAAGTGTAAAACAACAAATGGTATAAAAGTATGTTGATTTGTATTTAATCCCTTTGATTTAAGCAATTTTTACGATTATTTGTTAGCCTCACAGAAAAGATCCTCTTCTTTAATTTCACAAATGGAGAAACCCCACTCAAACCACACATGTAGGTTCCTTCCTACCCACTCGTACTTATACTAAAAATTTGTTAACCCAAATGTCAATTTTCCTTCTTGTAGATCGATTGAAAAGTTCACAAAAATTTCTTTCGTCACATATACTCTCGTCCACCTAATTATATCTAAAATGACATCACTCACAAACTCATGTCAATATTTGAATTTTAGAAACTCTTTACAATTAACTGGGTACTCCCTAGAGGTGTCTAGACATACATTACACTAAACGTAGCAAACCTCATCAATAAAAAATAATAAAATTATAGGAGATATCTGATCAGTGGTTTTTACACAGAATTTAACCATTATTTTAGTTATCGTTTCTTTTACTTATCGAGTTTTTATTTCGTTTTATCGCATATTATGCTTTGGTTTTGTGTTTTAGTGTTTTTCAGGCTCAGAGGAATAAAACTAAGAAAATCAGTGCAATAAGTGCAAATTCAAAGTTTTGGAGGAAGTCTAAAAAACCAAGCTACAGGGTGCACTATGCCGAAAAAGACTTACGAAAGCGCTTTTTTTGGCCTTTAAAAGCGCTTTCGTAGGTGGCGCTGCTATAGGTTTTAGCAGCGCTTTTTGTTTAATGAAAAGCGATTTCGTAGGTCTACCTAATACAACACTTTTTCTAAAAAGCGCTCTCTTAAGTAGGCTTTTGGAAGCGCTTTTTTATGAAGAAGCGCTTCCGTAGGTCTACCTAAGGCAGCGCTTTTTTCTGGAAAAGCGCTCTCATAAGTTTTCTTTTAGCAACGCTTTTTTCTGGAAAAGCGCTGTCTTAGGTAGGCTTTTAGCAATGCTTTTTTTTCTGGAAAAGCGCTTTCATAGGTGGTCTTTTAGCAGCGCTTTTTCCTGGAAAAACGTTGTCATATGTTTACCTTAGACAACGTTTTTTGTGAAAAAGCGCTTTCATAGGTTACCTAAGGCAGCGTTTTTCTTGAAAAAGCGCTTTCATAGGGTGTTTTTTTTAGAGGTATAATTTATATAATTCATATACCTGCATTGTTTGCAGCATATTATTTATATAAACCAGTTGCCATAACCTGTAGTTCATAAACCGCGGTAATGCATTGTATACCATTGTAATCCAAAATATATATACACCATTTTTGTACCTCAAAATATATAAAAACCATTGTTATCAGCATTGTAACTTAAAATCAGTCTTACAAAATCAACCCTAACAACAACTAAACCAGTCCTAATGTATGAAAGAAACACGGTCAATTATGTATTAAGGTCCTGATCCTGCGAGGTTTGAACATAATAACACAGTCAATATGGAATTCCATGTACACATGTGACGTATTCATAACACTTTTCACATAATAATATATTCATACCTTATATGATTCTCTGCTCAATAAAATATTGACACAATTCCTCTTTGATTTCTTCCAACTGAAGTTTCGTGTAATATGCACATTTGTATTCATCGAAGTACTACATAACAAAACATAATATGCATGATTTAGTTAAAAGTAAAAATTATATGAAATATCTGAGAAATAATAAAACAAATCCTAAGTTATAAATCCATACCGTGACTGGAATCTCTATTTGATTCAGTTGAAGGATTTCTTTGATAAACCGCATAACGAAGTATCCGCAATCTATACTGTTTTGTTGTTGAGGACACTACATAGAAAAACAAATAAGAAAATATAGTTGTATTCTTTTATCAAATAGCATAAATATTATAAGCAAAATAGTGGAAATTAATATACCTGCACTTTGATCCAATTAATGTTGTTTGATTTAGACCGTCGTACCCGAGCTTCTCTTTGACACCGGAATACTTGTATCGCTCTAACAAAATAAAAATATATATTTAGAACAATGTCACAGAAATAATTACATATATAAATACACACAAATATTTAGAATAATCTCACTTACGTATCAATCATTAACTTTATATCCGGATAATTTGTCCAATCACCGTCAACCGAATTCAGATAATAGACCACTTCTTTTATAGGATCAATAGCAACCAACAACCAGTGGTGAATCTGCCGGATGTCGAAACTTTCCATTAACAATTTTTCATCTGCATGCCAAGTTAAGTGTCTTGAATCGGTTTCACTATGATACATCCGTCTAAATCTCGGAATTATAGGAAAATACCATAAGACTTTTTCCGGAGATAACTTTTTCTTATATCTAGGGGCACCGCATTTAGGACACTCATTTAACGAAATAATCATGAAGAATCAAATTTAACACAAGATTTAATCCCCTAAACAAAACCCAGCCAGCAACTAGTAAGAACAAAATAATGCTCAAAAATTCATCTCAATCATGTTCAACATCAACGAGAACCACAAAATGATGTCACAACCGAATTAAACTTTCAAAGTCAACACAAATAAAACAAACATGCCATCAAAGTCTCTTTCAAATTAATTCACACAACATGATATCATCCACAAGAACAACAAGGACCTATATCATACTCACTTAAACACTCTCAAGAATAATTCATAAAACAAAGTCATGTCATTAATCAATTCAAATTCAAAACATGATACATCAAGTTCAAAACAAACAAACCAAAATCCAAGGAGCAATTACCTAAACCTATTGATGCTCAATAAAATTTATCTCTAAAATGATCAAACACTAATGGGAATACATAACGACACCATAACTAAATTGATCTTTCAAATGTGAACTCGAATGAACTAAAATGTCAACCAAAATCTCTTTTAAATTAGCTCAATCAATAAGACACAACATTTATTCATTCAAAGTGATGCCATCACAAATTCACCATTAAAAATCGACCCAAATAACAAACATTGAAATAAAAAACTTCACTCATATTTGACACAATTAAGCATGGTATTGTTTTCATAACTTCATCATAAGAAATTAACACAAATCACCTAAACATACGCAGTCATCCTTACTCAGACCAAACTTAGAATTAGCAACATTCCTACTAAAAAATATCAAACACAGACAGCATAACAAATTGTTTTTTTCTCCAGAATTTTATCACAGTATTTTCCACAGTATGACAGTTCTACCCATAACATAAATGAAGTGACATCGAAATTTAACGAACAGTGGCAGAGTTGTCGCGAACGAGTGTTGGATTTGAAGCTGGACAGAAGTGAACGAATAGGTGATGATGAAGCGTTTGATTGGAGGAGCTTGACGGGGAGAGAATGATGGATGGAGGAGAATGCGAGCAGCGTTGATGAAGCTCGTCGGCAGATGATGGATCGGTGGAGGGAATTGCTTCTGAAAAATGAAGGGTTATGACGGGTAAGTGTGTTGTTACAGTAGGATGGAAGGCGACGGTAGAAGGTGAGTGTGGAAGGTGGAAAGATGGAAGACATAAGGAGTAATCGTTCGCGGGCGGAGGTAACTGGCGAGGGGTTTGTTGATGGTAGGCGGATGAAGTCTGATTTTTGTGAGGAAGAGAAGTGAGGTAAGTGGCTTATGAATTGAAGGTTGTAGTAGCTAGTGGAAAATGGTATCGAAGGAGAAGGAATTTTGTGTTTCGTTTCAATTTCAATCTCAATCTCATGCCTTCCCCCAATTTCAATCTCTATTCACACTTAAATACACAAAAACTAAGGTTTAGTTAATTTTTTAAACGACTAAAAAGCTTATTTGGATAAGATTAAGTTAAAAACTTAAAAAACAAAAATTATTTCTCTCTTAGCATGTTACTCTCCATTATTTCTCTCTTAGCATGTTACTTTTATGCACAACTTCTTAATAACTTCTATGACAGTAGAAATCATGCTTGCTCAAAATCATTAACCAAACAAAAGCACACGAAAACCAGACAAACACATACGAGATGAGGAAAAAAATGAAACCTGATACGAATTGCAGTTGGCCAGAGAAGTGGAGCGCCGTTGACCGCCGTAAAAGCTCTGGTTTAGGGTTTTTTTGTGAAGAAAATCTGACTGAGAATAGAAAAGTGATACGAATTGTGTTTTGATATTTATTATAAAACTACCTACGAAAGTGCTTTTAAAAGCTCTTTCTAAAGGTCATCTATAACAGCGCTTTTACATCAAAAAGCGCTTTCGTAGCATATCCTATAGCAGCGCTTTTAAAAGCGCTTTCTAAAGGCCAGCTTTAGCAGCGCTTTGGAAAAGCGCTTTCTAAGGCTGACCTTTAGCAGCGCTTTTGAAAAGCGCGTTCTTAAGGTACCCTCTGAAAGGCCAGCTTTAGTAGTGCTTCCCAAAAAGCGCTTTCTAAGGGTGACCTTTAGAAGCGCTTTTGAAAAGCGCTTTCTTATGGCACCCTTTGAAAGCGCTTTTTTAAGCGAATTTTTTTTTAAAACCTACAGCAACACTTTTTTCCAAAAGCGCTTTCTTTTATGTGCTGCTAAAACTTATTTTTGGCGTAGTGGTGCCTGACACGGCCGTGTCAGAAGAGGATGCATAACTACAATTTGGGAGCAGAGGCTGACACGGGTGCCCGTGTCAGAAGGTCTGGGCGAGAGTTCTTGTTGGAATGATGGACAGAGACCGACACGGGTGTCCGTATCAGGTGACACGGCCCGTGTTGGCCAGAACACTGATTTTAAGTGTTTTCATAATTTTTATGATTTGGGACCCAAAGGGGCGTTTTGGACATTTCCGACCGAGACAAATGGATTGTGCACTATTTAGATGAGTTTGGAAGAAAATTAGGGACTTTTGAACAGAAGAAGATTAGGAACGAGAAAGATTGAGGCTTTCAAGAGATTTGAAGACGAAAATTCCTTCATGTGCGGAAGCAATTGAAGATCGAAGAATCCTAACCTTTTGTAATATATAATTTTATTATTGATTTTCTTTTTAATACTATGAGAGGCTAAACCCCCCAATGCTAGGGGGTGTCCCTGATTTGCAAATGTATTGATTTTGAATTATTGGTTTTGATACAATAGTTACTTTTCAATTTAATTGTTCAATGTTCTTATGCCTTTCCTATCAGACAAATAGGGATTGATCCACGGTTAACAATTAGGGCTGGACCGCCATTGTTAAGGTTTTTGAACAATTAGACTATAATAGATATCACCCAGGACTAGGGATACCCTATAGGTCACCAGTAAAATTTGGATAACATAATTGTTTAGTTTCATCATAATTCACTAAGGACTTAGGTATTAGGATGAAGGACCAAAGATTTTCCCACAAGGACTTAGAGGAAAACACACAAAAGATCCGGTAGTTGAAAGTAATGACTTGTTGAAGAGATCAAGAATGAAGGTTAATACATGGTCAAATCACACACTTACTATAGCATACTCCTCATATTTGTTAAAAAGCTAATTTATATTTCTGCTATTTGTTAAGTAAAAATTTCAAAACCCAAATCCCAAGTTAAGTTGTTGTTTAATTGAACCATACATTAAACTCAGTAATTTTGTGCAGTCCTCGAGATCGATACTTTGGGATTTCTCATTATTACTACATTGGCAAATTAGTACACTTGCTAATTTTCCTATCAATATCTAAGGATAATATAATACTCCACTAGTGATATTTGTTGGCCTAATCCATCAATAAGAAGATTTTGAATTTGTGCTATTTGCATACATCTAAAAATTACTTTTTGTCTTGTGGTTATGTCGAACTTTATGTTGATGTCCTTGCTAATAAAATATTTAAGGTCAAAATTTAGAATTATATCACTAAGACTATCCAAATCCATGTCAAAAGTTTGTCAAAAATCAGAGTCCATACCACATACCCCACAGTCTCTCAATATAATATTTTACAACACGCAAAATTGGATTTGAGAAACCACAAAAACACACGAGGGAGACTTTACTTCTAAGTATAAACTCAATCCACTAACCCTAACAAATAAAGAAGTCGCTATTCATTGAAGGTTTTCAGAAAAAAATCCTCACTAATCATAATATATTTTATCGTCCTTCACAATAGTTATCTCATTCATATGAATCAGTTGACATATTATTAAATAAAAAAGAAATTTTGCAACACCATATACAAAATTGAAACAAAACAAAAAAAAACTCTATACTAATTAAAAATGTCATAAGTCGTCATCATCATAAATTATACAAATCCAAAAACAGGATCAACTTCATAATATTGTACCTAAAAAGAGATCTACAAGTACATAGTATAGTTTCTAAATCATAAAACAACATTTTTGTAAAATTAAATCCGAAATCGAAAACGATATGTCCTCTCTTTGGCTTTCTTATATATGTTTTAACTTTGTGGCATCTTTAGTTGGAAGGAAGAATTAATAAAAGTACATGGGTGGGTGCATATATATAATATTCAAATTTCAAGTTTCTTTTTGTCATTCGAACGTTACCTCAGATGCAAACAAAGCAACCACAAATACAAAGTGGCCCTTGTGTTAAAAGTTTATTGAGACGATATCACATCATTGTTAAGCACTTTGAAGTTGAGTTTAAGTGGACATTAACTAGTTACATCAAGAAAGTTTTAACAGTGTTTATGCTAGGTATGTGATTGAAACCTTCTTTCATCTAACACCCTTCTAAATCTTACCAAACTAGAAAACGAAATCACTACATTGATTGATAAGTATAAATATTTTTTATTGACATACTCGTCCATTTATTATCTATCATCATTATAGTGGATTGATATTAGGTGTTAATTGATTGGTAAGTATTAAAATATATTAATATTTTTTTAGTCAATCTCTAATTTATAAATAGATATTTCTTCCTTCATTTTAAATTATTATGAAAACGATAATTTTGAAATAAAGTATAAATTATTTCTTTATGATCAAGAAACATATAAGGGTAGAAAAAAAACAGGAAGAACAATGAGGATTGGTTATAACTGTTAATTTTTACTCTCTTTTTAAATTAAGATTACAAATACACAAGAATAACAAATAACTCTCTTGCCCTAAATTAGGATTTACAGTATGCAATGATAAGAAACTAGTATGCTATTTATAATAACCTAACATACTAAACTAATGGCTTTATCACAAATACCCATTACAAACTAACTTAGGGTACAAGCTAACTTAAACAATTGGACATAACAAACAAATCCAATTTGATGCTAACAATTCTAGCATTCTTCGACCACTGCATGTTTGACCCTTCTTCGACTACAACATACAATACTTCGACACCAGTATGTGAGCAACCTTCGACTGCATGCTACTCTGTCGAACTGTCGAAACTATGAAGCTACTTTCGATCAATTAGAGTTCAATTCCAATATCTCACAAATCTCTACCTTAGAACAAACTATAATATCAACGAATAAACTAGTTTTCTTCATGCAGCTTTATCAACTGCATACAGAGGAAAAACTTGCAATTGGGTAATGTCTTGGTGATCATATCAATAACATTGTGATCTGTCAAAACCTTCAGTACTTGAACTTCTCCATGCTCGATTACCCATCTGAAAAAATGCAGCCTCACATCAATATGCTTAGTTCACTCATGATAGACTGAGTTCTCCAACAGGTGTAATACACTTTGACTATCACATTTAACAACGATAACTTGACCTTGAAGTTTCATCTCTTTAGAAAAACCTTCAAGCCACAGTGCTTCTTTCACAGCTTGAGTGAGGGAAATATATTCTGCTTCAGTGTTTGATAAGGAAATAACTTTCTGAAGTGTTACTTTACAACTGATTGATGTACCAAACATAGTGAAAGTATATTGAGAAATAGATTTTCTAGAATCCATACAACCTGCATAGCCAGAGTCATTACTGCTTTACTATCTTCACCCAAGGATCCACCATAAATTAAGACTTTGTTCAGAGACCCATTTATGTACCTGAAAATCCACTTCAATGCTTGCCAGTGAGCCTTTCCAGGATTCACCGTGTACTGCTTACAAGACTTACTGCATATGCTATTTCGGGTTTAGTACAGACCATAACATATCAAAGAACTTACTATATTAACATATAGGACGTTATTCATATAAGTTCTTTCAACCTCGGTACTGGGACACTGATCGATACTCATCTTAAATTGAGGGTTTGTTGGAGTCACAACAGGCTTTGAATTCGAAATACCAAACTTGTCAAGAATCTTCCTTAGGTATGCCTCTTAAGGTAAGCATAATTTCGACTGATTTCTATCTCTTTGAATGTCAATCCCAAGAATCCTGGATGCAACTCCCAAATCCTTCATTTTGATCTCCTTATTGAGTTCAACCTTCATCCTCATTACATCTTCGACATTGTTGCTTTCTATGAGAATATCATCCACATAAAGCAACAAAATAACAAACGAATTACCAGGACGAAATCTGAAGTAAACACAGTGGTCAAACTGACTTCTAATGAAACTTATGTGTGCCATGAACTTGTCCAATCTCATATTCCACTATCGAGGAGATTGTTTTAGCCCATATAACGATCTATTTAATTTGCACACATAATCTACCTGTAATCTCAAGCCTCAACTCAACTTTAGTTTTGATGAAAGACAAACAAGCACTATGGCAAGAAGGAAAAGAAGTGGAATTAGCTTAAATCATCATTCACTCAAAGCTTCAAGGATCATGGCAAGCAAACAAGTATATCAATTCTCATTTGAACTAAATTGATTAGAAATGCTCAAAAATGATATACACACTTGCCACAACACTTCACTTAAAGTTTAAAGCAAATTCTAAGTTTTTCACTAATGTAAATTGATTAACACATCATGTAAATCGATTTACACATGTTTTTTTAAAAACTGATTGCCCCTGGCAGCAATTAATTTACATGGAGTGTAAATCGATTGATTACTGAACTGAGTTAATTTTTTAACACTAGTAAATTGATAACACATCATGTAAATCGATTTACACTTCAAATTTTTTGAAAACAAGAACGTTACAAACCCGTGCAATCGATTTATATCTAATGCTAATCGATTTACACATTGTAATTTTTGAAAAATCTGAACTTGATTCAAGATATCCTTCACACCTTTTCTCCAATGGTTGCATGGTCATACATTGCATCTTCTCAAGTTTTACAAACAGAAAAGTGGTATCCATTTGGAAAGGTATCTTGATTGCTTTAAATACTAAATCTTTCAAATTATAAAACAACTCTTCTCTCATGCAATAATTCTGAACTTTGTAAAATATTCAAACTTCATATCTCTTAACTTTTAAGAACAAAGATTTTCTGCACTTTCACACATATAAGAACAGAAATCTTTGAGCATTTTCTAACCATTGTGTTACAGTTTGAATTGCTTACAATAGAAGAAAGAAGAAACTTCATTGAAGTCACTCTATGTGATCAACATCTTTCAAGAAATCTTATTTCATAAAATTATACTAAGTGTAACTTATTTCCAGGATTGTTGGAATTAAGTATTAGAATACTTTTGTACCTTGTTGTCCATTGTTGGAAACAAGAGGTGTCTTTTGAGAGGATTGTTCTCAAGAGACTTATTGGAAATCCAAGAGGGTGTTCTTGGTATTTGTTAGTGTCTTTAGTTGATAAGACTAGGAAGAGTCTTGTAAAAGTTCTAACAAAATAGTGAAATCTCTTGCGTGTTTGCAAGGGGACTGGACGTACTTCCGGGGTGTGGAAGGAACCAGGATAAATCTCCGTGTCTCTTTACTTTCTGCACTTTACAGTTTTCCATAGCACTAAAACAAAACCAGAAAGTGTAAAATAAATAAAAAATCGACCACCACCTAATTCACCCCCCCCCCCCTCTTAGGCGCAATCTTAAACTTACACTTCCTTTCCCTTTTCAACATACCCTTCAGGTTACCTCATCAGGATTGTTTCATCTAGATCACCATACAAGAGCGCAATCTTCACATCCATTTGTTCCAGCTGTTGAAGCTGTGTAGCGGCAAGTAACAAAAGTTTTAGAAATATTTATCCGGGAATTTATCGTGTCCACATAGATTGGTTATTGAATTGTCGTTCGACAAATCTCTCGTTAATGAGTTTGGGGATAAATGGGTTCTTAAAGAAAATATTATCAACAGAAAATAAATGTAAACAAAAGTAAAAACAAAGAAGAACTTATCAAGCATGCATATAATCTACTCATCACATACTTAAATCTATCGACCAATTACATTCAACTTAACAATACTCATCAATGTCACCACGTATCACTCACAACCTAAGTCATTTCTAACCCAAATTGAAAGAATGACGGTATCACCAAGGAAATGATATCTCTACCTCCTCAACAACACAAAAGATAACTTACGTAATCACACTGACAATCTCTCAGCACAACACAACCACACAGAGGCATTAAGCTCTGATATCCAAGTAGATGTCATCTCTAAACCTATCTCTAGAGTTTCAAAATTAACAGATAATCATCCTATATAAGAATCTAAGAAATATATGTCTATAACAACTCAAATCCCTAGCACAGAGCAAAAATCTAAGATAATAATCGAAAAAGATTTGTAAAGCAGGTTTAATATAACGCCATGGGTGACAAATATACATAAGTTCAGAGTAAATATATGTACAAACTCAACACATAAAGAATACACAAAGAGGAAGAGAAATGAACCACAAATCTCCCGGTTTGTCAGTGCCGATTGATGAAAGATCCACCCCAGATCATCCGTCTGCAAGCTTCGATGTTGTTTTCTAAGCTAATCCTATCCAAAAATGAAGGTTGATTGAGTTGGGATCAAAAATACCCAAAACCATAACCCTCCAAATGAAAAAAAAGGAAATATAAAGAAAATATGATTTGCAACCATCACCCGACGATATAAAAGCGTCGCTCAGCGACAACTCTTATTTACAAGGCCCAGGAAAATCCATGTCCTCAACTGAAACAAATATCTACTATCGTTCGGCGACCATAATTCATCGTCCGACGACTCTTCTTATTTTCGCCCGACGACGCTCCCTTTCGCCCAGTGACGCATGGCAGAACGACCATGGAAATTTGACTTCAAATTTCGCCCGGTGACGCCTTCCTTTCGCCCGACGATCCATGACAGGAAGGAAACTTCTATTGCTTTCTCTGCATAACTCCAATGGCTTCCAATCTTGGTCTTATTCCTTTATTGATCCAAAAATGCATCTTGGAGCTTTATTCCTATTGCTCCAATAATTCTCAAATACCTATAAAATAAATACAAAACTATCAAATGATACACTTTATACAAGAAAATGTATTATACACAAACTAAACGTGTTTATACATAAAAAGTTGGGTTATTCAACTGATATATACCACAAAGATTCGATAAGTGCAACAAAAGTATATACAAAAATAACTACAATTTTCACTTATCAAACTCTCCCCAACTTGAATCATTGTTTGTCCTCAAACAAAGTCAAATACTCAAAGAACAAAGAAATGATAATCATAGAATCACAAATCAACATGTTTTTGAAAACAGAAAATAAATGCAACGGTTCAAATGAAAAACAATACACACAAAGTAAACACTTACCACTAAAATACGACTATAATATAAACATGAAACGAATGCTAAATACAAAAATTATGCAAAACCTTATAAAACAATACTAGTTCACAAATGAATCACACCTAGCAAACACAATCATCGGTAGATGAAAAACACACAAAAATGAGGTATTTTCACTCATCTAACAATCTTGCAAACAATAGAATAAATTATGCATTCATCTAAAAATTTACATTGAAAATATAAAAGCAAGAATCTCAAGGACTTTTCAAGGTTGTAATGTGGCTTGGTTAACAAACAAGTGATAAATCCTAAAGCTAATCGAAACAAACTTTTTTCCTAAACCTAAGAGAGTAATTACTTCCACAAAGTTTCAAACAATAGAATTTCAATCAAATTTCCTCTTCATCCCAAATTTCAAACCAACACACATCACTTATTCAACACAACATTATTCCATAATCTTTTTTTTCTTTTTCAAATCTTTTCTATTTTTTTTTTCTTTTTCTATCACTTATTTTTCACATTTTTTCCTTTCCGTCTTTCAAGCTAATAGCAATCAATCAATAAATACACAATCATTTTTCTTCCCAACTTGATTCAACCATACATTAAAGTGAATACTCCCTATTTTCTAAGGTAAGGTAAATATTCAAACCAAAATAATGGTTGAGGATTCAAGAAAACAACGAATCAACATCCATACATAAAGGAAAACTAAACACTCATAGACAAGCATTTAGCAAAAACAATATGGATATCGGAAAAAAATCTCAAAGGGGTTACTAATGATCACACACTCACAAGGTGAATTAACTTATTTGACCAAGGTAGTTGTGCTCAAAATGAAACAAAAAAAATACCTTGATCATGTTCAAGTTTTTATACAATCAACACAAACAAAAGATTAAGTATAATAAAATCCAGTTAAAACAAGAATTGTGGTCTCCAGCAGATGTGAACAATGGAGAGCTACCTCACAAAAAGGGTAGGAACTAAAGTGATTCACAAATGAACAAGTATGAAAAAGAATGAATGATATAAAAATTGTAAAAAGTCTAAGTATCATGAATATACTAAAGTAAAGAAAGCAATAAACACATACCTAGAACGTGTACAAAACTTTAACAAAATCATTACCATGCATTCACAAGTAGAAATGATCAAACTTGAAAAATCACCTAAATAGTGTACAAGTTACCGAACAAAAACTTGAGTGCAAACAACAAAAAAAGAATTAGAAAAATAATACTCCTACAAAATTTCAATTTAAAAAATTTACAATATATACAACGAACAAAACTCCTCAAGCTAAACACGACAAGCTTTGGGAAAATACAAATTGACATAACAAAGCAAATACAAATAACAATATGAAAATTGGGTGAAAATGAATTAACAAATTGAATAGTGAAGATTTGAAATTCAGAATATTTCCTTGTTTCAACTTGTTAAAGCATAAATCACCATACACATAAACAAATACAAACAAACATGCTTGTTTTATGTCGTAAGCTCGACACCTTTATTGTGCAAGCTAGTAACCTCCTCTCATCATGCATGGTATTGTCACACCGTGAGAACCTAAAGAAAGTGTCCTAACAATGATACAACAAACATTACGAAAAAAGAGAAAATTCATAACAATACGTGAAAACAAAGAAAAACACATATATGCACAAATATCATATACAAGTTAATATACAATTTCTATACAACATATACATTAATTACAAAACTCAAAAACAAAAGAATTATCGCAATGTGAAATCAATAAAACCAATCCCCGGCAACGGTGCCATTTTGTTGAAAGCGGTGTAGCGGCAAGCAACAAAAGTTTTGGAAATATTTATTCAGGAATTTATCGTGTTCATAGATATTGGTTATTTAATTATCGTTCGATAAATCTCTCGTTAATGATTTTGGGGATAAATGTGTTTGTAAAGAAAATGTTATCAACAGAAAATAAATATAAACAAAAGTTAAAACTAAGGAAGAACTTATCAAGCATGCATATAATCTACTCATCACAGACTTAAATCTATCGACCAGTTACATTCAACCTAACAATACTCATCAATGTCACCATGTATCACTCATAACCTAAGTCATTTCTAACCCAAATTGAGAGATCGACTGTATCACGAAGGAAATGATCTCTCTACCTCCTCAACAACACAGAAGATAACTTATGTAATCTCACTGACGATCTCTCAGCACAGCACAACCATACAGAGGCATTAAGATCTGATATCCAAGTAGATGTCAGCTCTAAATCTATCTATAGAGTTTAGAAAATAACAGATAATCATCCTAGATAAGAATCTAAGCAGTATATATCTATAACAACTCAAATCCCTAACACAGAGCAAAAATCTAATATAATAATCGACAAAGATTTGTAAAGCAAGTTTAATATAACGCCACCCCGATCATCTGTATGCAAGCTTCAATGTTGTTTTCTAAGCTAATCCTATCCAAAAATGAAGGTTGATGGAGTTGGGATCAAAAATACCCAAAACCATAACCCTTCAAATGAAACAAAAAGGAAATATAAAGAAAATCTTATTCGTAACCATCGCCTGACGATATAAAAGCGTTTCTCGATGACATCTCTTCTTTACAAGGCCCAGGAAAAGCCACGTCTTCAACTGAAACAAATATCTACTATCGCCCGATGACCATAATTCATCACTCGGCGACTCTTCTTATTTTCGCCCGACGATGCTCCCTTTCTCCTAGCGACGCATGGCAGAACTAACATAGAAATTTGACTTTAAATTTCTCCCGACGACGCCTTCCTTTTGCTCAGCGATCCATGACACGAAGGCAACTTTTATTGCTTTCTCTGCATAACTTCTAATGGCTTCCAATCTTGGCCTTATTCCTTTATTGATCCAAAAATACATCTTGGATCTTTATTCCTATTGCTCCAACAATGCTCAAACACCTACAAAATAAATACAAAACTATCAAATGATACACTTTATACAAGAAAACATATTATACACAAACTAAACGTATTTATACATAAAAAGTTGGGTTATTCGACTGATATATACCATAAATATTCGATAAGTGCAACAAAAAGTATATACAAAAATAACTATAATTTGCACTTATCACCAGTTCAAGGTCGAACTGTGCCACCATGGCAAGCAACATTCGAATGAACATGTGCTTCACAACAAGAAAAAATACATAATTGAAGTTGACACCTTCTTTCTGAGTGAAACCCCTTACAACCATTCTTGCCCTGTATCTTTTCGACACCACTCCTTTGATTACTTTCTTAACTTTGAAAATCCATTTACAGTTGATTAACCTTGCTCCAGCAGGTTTCTTGATCAGTTCCAAGGTATTGTTATTATGAAGAGATTTCATCTCATCATCCATGGCCTTCAGCCATTCAGTCTTATTTTGACTCCTCATAACTTCCTTATGATCTCTAGGTTCTTCATCTAGAACCTCAATTGCAGAGATTAAGGCATAAGCTACAAGGACTATATACCCAATTCTTTGAGGTGGCTTAATGACTCTTCTCGTCCTATATCTCGCCAATAGGTAGTCATCGACAGTTTCCTCAACTTCCTCAACATCTTCTGCTTCTTCTTATATTTCATTTTGGATATGCAATTAAACATCAATATGCTTCACCTTAACAGGAACCTCTACATGTTCCAGCTCTTCGTCAGATATTTCTGCACTTCGATTAACATCATCAGTTTTCTTGGAAGTCATTTTAGCTTAATTGAAAACTACATCTTGACTAGTGATACATATTTTGTGACCTGGATCTAGGCATCATAGCCTATAAGCTTTGACTCCTTCAGTGTATCCCATGAACATGCATTTCAGAGCTCTAGGTTCGACCTTATCTTGCCTAATATGAGCATAGGCTACTGTTGTACCCCAAAATTTGCCCCCCCTTTTTCACAAGAAATCCCAACCATAGGGTTTTCTCAGATTTTCAAGATTGGCTCAGGAATCGGTCAAACAGACTTTTCTATGGCAGTAAATCAAGAATTAGGGTTTCTCTCGCATTTCTCAGAAGAAAATGAATTCTCAGAAATTCAGTTAACTGTCACATGTTTTCACATTTTTTCAAGTTTATTGAAAGGTTATTGGTTGTTCTCAAGGCCTGATTATCTGGGATAAGAGATAGGAGCTGAGATGGTCATTTGGAATATTCAGGTTCTGTCTGATCCAGGTTAACCAGATTATGTGCGTCTGTTAAAGACGTTTGCTTGTTAATGGAATGAAATGTTTGCTTGTTTATTGGAATACCCAATGCGTATTTTGATTGGAATGCTGTTGCAAGGTTACAAGACTACAAAGTTATTGGATTACTTAAAGTTTAAGTTATCTGTATTAGAATTGTTGGAATGCAATTTCAATTATTTTGATATGAGAATCTTAAAGGATTAAGTGAAGACTTGAAGGAAGAATTGCAAGATATTAGACAGTAGAAGATTTTATTGGATATCAAATTGTCTCACAAAGATTTTTTCATTTATTTCAGATGTTGATACAAAGATAAATTATTATTCATATGCTTTAGGTTTTTACAATTATAGTTATTGAAAAATAAATGATTACAACTAATGGAAAATCTCTCTAGACTACTAATCTAAGCCTAAGCTTCCATTGCTCCATTTCTCCCATGCTCAAAGTCTTCTGCTTCCTCTGCTTTGTCATCACCCAAGTTGTGCTCACATGAAAGAAAAACAAAGAAAAAAGGGATTAGTATAATTAATTAATTAGAATTTCCAAAACAAAGAGAAAGGAAATTTTTCATCATTAAAGTTTGCCGTCTGGAATCAGAAATGCTATTATTTATCACGTTTTTATTTTTCTCTTTGCAAATCACAAGAAGATTGCTCTTCTTGGTTCACAAAGAGAAAAATAAAAAATGCAAAAAGAAGAATGCAAACAAAGAAAATTTATTCAAAAGCATTAAGGCGCCAAACTGCATTACAAAACATAGGCCAAATTGTACAAAGCAAGTTACAAAGGAAAACTGAAGCATTGTAACTTAACCAAACAGCAAGGCAACCAACATTGCAGCAAACTGGATGCAAGAAAATTGAACAAAGCAAATTGGATGCAAACTGAACCAATGCAGCAAGTACAAATGCAGCAGAATAGCAGACCAAAAGTACAAATGCAGCAGAATAGCAGGCAAAAAGTAAAATGCAGGAGGTAAACCAAATCACAAGCCAAAGGCTTGTCACAACTTTTCATCATCTTCCAGGATTTTAGGCAAAACTTTTCAGAAAATAAGAAAAATAAAAAAAAGTGCTTTGTCATTGAGAGAGAAAGAGAGAAAAGATATCACCTTTTTGAGATTATACAGTGTGATCGGTGGAAATAGAACTGGCTATTTTAGAATGCTGGTTCGCGTTTGCGTTTCGCAAAATGTCGCGGTAAGCAAGAGTCGCCACCGTCTTTTATTTTCTCCAACAAGGAAAGGACAAAAGCACAACAAAATTCCTTTTCGAGATGTTTCTCAGGTTCGGGAGGTAGATTATAGAAAGGGAAGGTATTAGCACCCTTTCTATCCGTGGTTATCCACAGACTCTTAGGTACTTGCTCACTATGTTTTCAAAAAGTTTTGCTTTTCTTGTGTTCGTGGGTTTTGAAAAAGTTTTGTTTGATAAATTCGATTTAACTCTTGTATCAGTCCTCAAGAGTGTATGAAGTGTTTGTTGAAAACTTTGTTTGGAAAAAAGTGTAAGTGCGAAAAAGTCGTTTTGTTTTGAAAGAGCAAGTACCTGAGAACCTCTACCTACTCAAAAGAAATTAAGCTGTGTAAATGTCATTTAGATAGTACTATCCCACTATTGAGAAGTAGGTAGCGCCGTCGTTGGAGTTTTCGGGTCAATTCGACTTTGGAACATGTGGCCACTAAAGCAATGGTAGGACGCCTTAGCGGTAACCCTAATGTCCTAGATCATTTTTTATCGAGGCAACCGTTTCGAGGCAACTTTGATCTTTAGACAGGAGGGCGACCTCTAAAACACCGTATACTCAATGACCACGTCGAGGCAACCAAGTGAGGCGTACCCTAGGAGTGGCATGTGCGAGTGTGTCAGGTTTCAATTATGTTATCTTTGTACATGTTATGGTGAGCTACGATTGGTTTTAATTTAAGAGAGATCTTGTCATGCATAGCCTAGTTAGCACACATCTAGCAGTTAATGGTTGCGGAAAGTAAAACTAAAATATTACAAGGCGTCGAGTATTTACATCGCCAAAAACAAACCCTTGAAAAAGTAAATTGCGGGAAATAAATAAAAGCGATAAAAAGTCCTAATTAAAGCTATTACATCCTCGGAGCAAATACAATTATATGGATCAAAACATGAATAAAATAGTATGCGCGAGGGAAAAATTGAATCGGAGAGTTTTTAGGGTTTTGACCCTTTTTTGAGAAAGAAAGAGATTTTTATTATTTTGCATTTAATTAAATTAAACCTAGACTAATTAGTTAATTAAATAAAAGAAAGATATTTTTTGAGTTTTTTTATGTTTTTTAAGGGAAAAAATAAAAGATGGTCAAAAGTTATTAAAAACCCTAATTCTACATTGATTTTAAATTATTGCAAAAAAGTTAAAATTAACCTAATTAAAACTAAATTAATTAATTACTTATTTATTTACAAAATAACTAATTAAATCTAATAAATAAAAATATTATGTTTTTTTTTTATGTTTTCTATTTTTTATTATGAAAATAAATATTAATTTGTTAGTGAAAATTTTAATGAATAATTAAATGAAAGAAATAAAAAAGAAAAGAAAAGAAATAAACTTGAAGGGGGGTGTTGGGCCCAATTTTGTGGTGTATCATCAATTCTGAAGCCCATTATGCTTCCAGCTTGTTTGACTTTTCCAATTATCCACGCATATGTTGACCAGGGAGTATGGTGAGGACCCAGCTTTGGCCATTGGATCTAATTTGCTGGCCATCTGGCGCTTGGAAACTTGAGACATATGGTAGAACACCTCCTGGGCATAGCATGGGAATACCTGAAGAGAAAAATTAAATAAACGTTTGGGGGACCTGGGATTCGAACCCAGGTCCCAATGCTTCCAGGCCAACGCACCAACCACTCCACTAAGCTGCTTTATTTGTTATTGGCATAAGAGACAATTATTATATGGGGAAACTAATCAATATGTTGTAAAATAAAAAAATAACGCGCGCTTTTCAAATAAGCCAACCAGATGTCAACACATCAGCGTCTTCAACCTTGGTTCTGTGTAAAAGAGAATCAGATAGCGGGGGTTTTTAACCCCCACTACTTCCTGCAAGGAAAAATAGCGATTAGGCACACAACAATCATAAATGTTTCGCGAGGTGTGGGTTGGAATCGTCTTGGCCTCACGATCTCAACCATGTATCCTATTAGTCCCAATTTTTCCTGGATTGAAAAGCCCCATTTTAAAGCTCAAGAACCCTAGAAATTCAGTCATGGTATCTTTCGATTCAGGGCGTTACAGTTCAATTTAATCATGCCATTAGCTTTGTATGATCTCTAGCAATGGAAAACAATCACAAACACATGTTAAATGCGCATGAATTATGATATATAATTCTGAATAAGAAGTGCAAACTGTGGGACTGTATGCAGTGATTCCTTGAGCTTCAGTGCCTGAATTTGATTGCAAAACACTCCTGGGACCTCCTGCAATATGTTTGAATGAATAAAATGCCTTGAATTGACCTAGAATGCAAGAACAGGTTTTGACTTTACTTGAAAATTCTTGAATGTGCTATGGCCGTTTCTGCAGCTTTCAATCGTGTACTAGGTCATGGTTTGCTTGCATACATATAGGAGAATCAAATTAGGTTAAAAGTTGGGCCAATATCCATGTGCATTGATGATTGAATCCTTGATTGAAAATCAAATATTCTTGATTTTTCATGATTGAACAATGTTGCCAAAATTGGATTTTTTTTCTATCTTTGACTTGTGCACGAATTTTCCAGCATGTTTTGATCATATTTGCTTCACAAATTGATTTAAAAATCAAATCTTGTATTTTCTTATGATTTAAATTAATTAAATGAATTAATATTAATTAAAAATCCATTTAATCAATAAAAATAAGAAAATAAATCCAATTAAGCTTGGTGGGTCGTGCATAGGTCATGGGTGAAGTTTCAAGAAGAGATTTGAGGCCCATTAGCAAAAAGAAGGTGTTTTGAACAAAGTTGACTTTTGCAAATTCATGAAATTTTCCCAACTGCTCCAATGCACAACTTGCTTAATTTTGATCATATGACCATGTTCTTGGACATTTTGGAAAGCTCTTGAAGTCCTCTAACCAATGCCTTTGGTCCCATGTCATTTGGATTCACCAATATCAAGTTATGGCCTTTGACTCAAAGTGTACTTTTGTTGACTTTTGAAATTGACCTATAATGTAAAAATTGGTAACTTTTTGTGAGTGCATTTATTGAACTTGGAGTGTGAAGATGGATTATAGTAAATTGCATCCTCTTCAAAATGAGCCTTGGATGGAATTTTTCTGATGAACCATGAAAAAGTTATGCCCTTGTCAAAGTACAGTTGACTTTTCTACTGTCCAAAAATAGTAACTTTTGCACCTTGATGATTTTTGAGCTATTCTTGTGGAATCATGATCAAGACTTGATCAAATGATGATTGTGAACTCAAAATAAGATGTTGACCAAAAATTCTGACTTTTGACTGCAAAATGACCATTTTGCCCTTGTAGTTGACTGTGGATCAAATGGGGCTTTTGACTGTGCAAATTGGCACTGTGAGTCTTGAAACTTGGTATGTAGGTGCTTGAGAATGTATATAGGCCTATGAGACTTGATTGAACCATTGAGAACCCCAACTTCCTTGAAAGAACCAAAACCCTAATTTCAGCTGTCTTAGGAAGTGATTTGATTGTACAACCCTTGAGCAATCTTGAGCAATTTGAGGATCATTCTTGACATATCTTGAGGAATATGGGAGGGCAAATTTTGGGGTACAACATACAGTTTGGCAAAAAATCTATCACAAGTTGCAAAACAAACAGCTAAAAGGATATAAGACCATCAAACAACACAAGGGGGAGAGGGGGAGAACATTTTGGTCCGAACTTCAACAAATATCAAAACTGTTAACAAGTTTCAAAAGACCAAGCCAAGCCTGAAACTGCCAAACTGAAAACCTGTTAGCAGAACCAAACAAACAATCACAAAAAACCTGTGAACCACAAAACTGCACAACCAAATCTGTGAAACAAACAAGTTTGCAAAACTGTACACCAATTCCCAAACAGAAACCACAAACTCTAAGCCAAGCCTGAAACTGCCATCTCCAAAAACCTGTGATAAAACTACCAAAACTGTATAGTAGTTCAAGCCACAAAAAACCTGCAAAAGCTTGCCAAACTGCATAGTCAAATAGCAACAATCACAAAAAACCCGTGAACCATAAAAACTTGCAGAACCACAACCTGCATAGCACTAAACCATCAAGCTAAGTTCCAAAAAACTGCATAACTGTTTTCAAACAAACTGTAACAAAAACTGCACAACCAAATCTGCAGTTCCCAAACCACGAAAACCTGCAGAATCAAATTGCATAACAGTTTTAAAACAGGGCCAAATACCCCCAAACCTGCACAAGCTTGCCAAACTGTAAAACTCAAGTTTCAGAAGCCTCATCATAAACCATTACCCAAACAACAAAGTTTCAAACAAACTGTAACAAAAGGTGCACATCAGTTTCAAGAAACAGGCCATCAACCAACTTTCATTTTTGCAAACAAGCTTTAGAAATCAACTAATCTTCACCATTAACCAACTTTCAAACAAGTTTCAGAACATAAACAATCATCAACAAACCAAAACAGAGTTTCAGAGATTAATCATCATCAAGGTTTCAACAAACTATCATCATGAACCAAACCTACCAAAACAAAGTTTCAGAATAGCATCATCATAGTTCAAGAGAGAGGAAAAGAAATATCAAAGTTCCAGAAATCATCATCAACATTCAAGTTCAGCAAAACAACAATCAAAAGTTTCAGATAATCATCATCAACAAAGGAATTACTAACAAGTCAGAAGCGATAAGCCTCATCATTCAAGGTTCAAAAAGGGACAAAAAGAGATACCAGAAAAACTCGCTCTCATCATCTCTCCTCGCACCTCTAGCCACCAGGGAACTCCATCTCACCTTTCCTCCATTCTTCATAGAGAAAGTCTCACAGGTATATCCCTTTACTGCATCTTAGATACATGATACAATAGGTTAAACAAGCTAGACATGAATAAAGCAAGCAAATCAAACAAAAACTGCTAAATCAAAATAGAACGAACCATCTCGTTTTAAGACAACATCACTGATCATTGAGAGGATGTGAGAGGTGAGGGTGCTCCGGCGGCTTAGGGGAGGGGGAGATTCGAGCGATAGAGGCTGAGGGAGATGAAGAAGAGAAAACGAAGAAATGGCGCCACTGCGAAACAAGCCACAAACCCTAATTGTTCACAAACCCTAACAAAAATGTTACAAGCTTGAGCGTTGGGCCCTGTCTGCCCCCTAACCATAAGCCCATACACGAATTACTGGCTTACCCCCTTTTTTTCATTCTGAACTTTTTCTCCTTTTTGTTTTGGGCCCAACATCAATTTACCCTTTAAGCCCATCCTTTTTTTAATTTCTTTTCTTTTCTTTTGTTTAACAAATACTAATGTTTTTTTAAAATTAATTCATTTTTTATTTGTTTTCTTTTCTCTTAGTTAATAATAATACTAATAATAATTAAAACTTTGATTTTCTTAAATTAGTTTTATTCTTTTCTTTTATTAATTAATCTTGTTTCATTTGATAAAATACCAAAAAACATTTAATTTGATTTAATTAATTTTGTTTTCTTTAAACTCTTTTTTGATTAATAAAAATACAAAATAATAGAAATTTTGTTTAATTTAATTTTCTTCCTTTAAACTTTTTATTTACATAATTAATAAAATAAAATAAAAATAATAATAATAATAATTCTTAACTTTTTTAGAATAGATTTTATTTATCTCTTTTTAATAAATACATGCATTTCATAATTTATTGATTTTCTTTATTTCATAATTTGTTATAGCTTTATATTGAATTGGACAATTCAATTTGGTTGTAATATTTGGAATTTACTATTCTTACGAGATTCATCCCCATTTGTAATAATTGTACCCCCATCCCCGGATACTTTTGTAATAGCTTAGGCTTTTAATTCCCGTAATTTATTGCTTTCAATATACTGTGTAGTAATTAGGCGTGTATGGCAAGATTTAAAATCAATCGCTAGATGACCTAATCCAAGAACAAAAAACATGAAATCAATACACTTCTCACACGAGCACCTCTAAGGTAACCTCGCTTGTTGCCTCAGAAACACAATCATGTCCCTCGAATATGCGACACTCTAGCAAATGACCCTTCGATAAACAAAGATCGTAGTCCCTCGATGACCCTCGATGTTGCCTTTGATAAAACGATCTCGTCCCTTACAAAATTGCTAGAGCGTCTCACAAGTTGCCTTCAATGATTGTATGCGATGACCCGCGCCTGTCCCATTTAACATCCTTATACAAGGTTGTTTACCAAATGCAATGGTAAAACAACACTGTCAAAAGGTTTAAAAACGTGTAGGAAAGATCTTTGAGTAAAATAGGGTAGACAACTCTTAGTTACTTGATCAAAACTTGCAAAACATCCTTGCTATTTTCAAACACACTTCACAACACAATTTCAAAACATTTCCCAAAAACAAACTTTTAAACATTGAAATATCTTTTCAAAAGATAAACACCTTTGTATATATTCAAACAAGAATCATTACAAAGGTTTCCTAGACAAGGCCTCTTTTTCAAAAGCATTTTCAAAAACCACACACAAAAGCACCATTTCAAACAATTGAAAAGCAAAAGCAAGTGATCTAAACAAGTAACTAAGAGCCCATGGATAACCATGGATGAAAAGGGTGCTTGCACCTTCCCTTTTCATAATCTACCCCCCGAACGCAAGAAAACATCTCAAAGGTATTTCCTGTGCTTTTTGACCTTTCCTTTGGATAAAATAAAAATTCGGTGGGGACTCTTGCTAAACCGAAACATTTGCGAACACAAACGCAAAACCTCAAGTCAGTTCTCCCACCGTATCACAGAACTGGCGACTCTGCTGGGGAATTATCTGGTTTAAAAGTGGGGTTACCTTAGGGTTTATATCATATTTATTTGTTTACATTGTTTGACTTGTATGCTTTACCTTTTTTGGTTCCTTGTTTGGGTTTGTTTTTAAATCCTACACCCGGATTTGGGGGAACCTTTTAGGTAAGTAGCAATAAACTGTGAGGGAACTGTGCGGGGTATACCGACATGGTTGAAGTAGTACATTGATGTGGCACATTGGTTGGTACCAGTAACCCTTGAGTTGAATCAAGGAGAGTACGGGGCCGCCGCGTGGTATCGTGAAGCATCAATTGACTTTAGAACCTTACTTGACCATCTTGGCCTTATTAGGGGTAGTGAGATGACCGACTTTGGTGCAGTCCGAAGTTGGTAGATACTCGATACTACACTCATTGAGGGTTGTTTTCTTGGAATATTTCGGTCGCCAGTAAAGTGGCTAAACTGAAACAATGAATACAGAAAATAATCCAGTGATATTGAGCTCCTTAGAACCCGGTTACTATTTCTAGGACAGGTTGAGCCAACTAACTTCAAGAGGGTACTTACCTATGAACTCCATGCAAGCCTAAACTTAAGGACTTGTCTGCTTTGTGTGAATGTGATTATTTGTATATACACTTGCTTACTTTTGCATACTTGTACATAACATCATAACATCATACCATAAAATTTTCAATAACCATTTCAAGGATCTCAAGGGTCTTTGATGTAGGGTCACGTTGAACCAGACGTCTACCGAAGGGCAAGAGGATTCATTTTCCTCTAAACAAACACCATTAAAGATCAAGTACAACAACTTGAGTCAAGGGCCATGACCCACTTGACATGGTGAGCTTGATTCTCGTGGAAAGACATCCACCAATACAAAGTTCACCAATCAAAGATGTTGATCGAAGTTCAACCTCTAACATTTTCTTGTGTTTACCCCATGAGATCCTTGAAAACATGCATCCATATATCATGCATTGTATCATGACAGGTTTCCCCTTTTCAGGTCTCCTTATTTTCCTACTGTTTATTTCAGTAGAGATGGCTCTAGAGAAGACTGTCAAAGATATCCAGGCTCAGAATGCTCAACTTCAAGAAATGTTCTTGAACCTGTCCAAGGGGAAGGAAGAAGTGAAAGCTCTCCTCATAAGGGGCATGGTCCTAGGAAATCCAGGCGGCATCAGGAATGATCAGTTGGAAGGACTACAAATTGAGATGGCAATAATGAAAATCCAGATGATGGGACAACTGGTGGGCCAGATGGCTCTCATCCAAAACCTGGCTCAAGGACAAGAGGAGTTAAAGGTCCTCATCAACAAACTGCACCAGGATGGATGTAACCAAATGGGGGAAAACAACTAGAGTTGAAGATAAAGTCACCATTCAGCCTCCCTTGAGACAAGAAGTCAAGGGAAAGTCTCCCCAGTTTTCTTCAGGGTCACAAGCCCAACAACAACTTCACCAGCATCAACAGGGTAATTGGCGTAAGCAAAATACATCTGGAAGGCGCTTCACTGAGATTAACATGCCATTATCACAGGTACTGCAACGCTTGTTGGAGGTTAAGCTGATTGTATTAAGGGATCCTCTTCAGAATCTCAATACCGCTGCTCCTAGCTATCATCCCAATGCATTATGTGCATACCACTCCAATAGTCCTGGGCATGATACAAATGACTGTTGGGCTTTGAAAAACAAGACCAAAGACTTGATTGATAGAGGAGTGCTGGAATTCACACAGGGTGGCCAAATGAAAATATTCCGCTGAGGGTTCTCCACCTGACATGACAAGTTCGAACTAAGAGGCTTTTGTTTCATTTGAATTTTCAAGTTGTAATTTCTTTTGTTATTCAAACAATTATCTATTAATGTCAAACTTTGTTTCATTAATGCATTGCATATGTTTGTCTTGAATTCATCCATTCGTTTCACTATACTTGAACTATGCTTTCTACTTTCTTTATAACGTTTAACTCTTGCTAAAAGTTACGAGCCTTTAGAGGGAGGATGACGAAAACAATGCCATAATCTCATACGGTATGCTTTTGGACAGACCTTGCTGACGATGTACATGCGTTTCTTTCAAATCCTAAACACTGGAGTTATAAGGAAGATAATCCCTAGTCAACCCCTTCGAGCCAAAGAAGTAGAAGTTTTCTGTTTTAAACACAAATTGAAACCTTTAATCAAACCTGGGGCAGGGTAGTCTCTCAGTTAATTCAAAATGTGCGTTTAGCTGCAAACTCTCAGTTCGTAATACAACGAATAACATCAAAATTTCCTTTGGAACCAAAAGACAGTGATGGTTCCTTATCTCATAGGCAGTCATTATCTCTCAAAAAGAAAAGCCCACTAAGTCAAAACCTACAATGGAGGCTTAAGAAAGCTGGGGCATCCTGCTGACTGTAATCTCGAAAACAGGAACAGTCAGGCAAAAATTAGGGATAACAAAAAAAAGGAGAAAACGAGGTCACTACAAATCCTCAACAACATGAAAAAATGTTGCAAAAATGACCGCCTTCCAACAAACTCAACTTGTGTGAACCATCACTAAAATGTCATCCCAGACTCATTTGAAGTTCAACGCACAATTAACTTAGTTTAGGGTTGAAGAACATCACGAAGAGCGGATGGGTACAAATATACTTTGAGCCTTTATCCTTTATTTCTTAAATCGTGATCCAAGCCACGTTACAACCCTTCAAAAGTCCTCATTGAAGCATGGGTTAGTTCGAAAGCATACTGTTACAAAAGGTATCCTGACTCCTGTAAGGCTTTTCTCTAAATCTTGAGTTGAATTTTTCTTATAAAAAGTTTTCTGCTAAAAAACGCATTTTTCAAAATTTCAAGACAAGCATAAACTTTGAATTATTTGAATATCATCGTTTGCATATGGCTATTTGTTTGACAGCAAAGAAATTCACACAGTGAATATTCCGATGAACGAAAGCTCTCTCAGTGAACAAAATCACTTCAAGTGGAATGACACTTCCATTGCAAAAATCTCCTATCAACAAAGGGGACCTGACATGGCATTGTCCAATAAACCTGGGGCAGTCCAGTCAAGATTTCAAGAAATCTCTCAAAGTCCAGTAAACCTGGGGCAGTCCAGTCAAGATTTCAAGAAATCTCTCAATTGCAGAGTAACCTGGGGCAAGTCTCCATCTCCATCACTTGGGGCATTAAACGTCAATCTCATCAAAGGGTTACGTACGGTCCAAATTTCTTGGCAGTGCCACAAACATTTGCTACTAGGGGCAATGACGAATCTCTCTAAAATCCTTCTAAAAAGAAATTCAAGAATCCTCGAGAAGTTCATCACCTCTCTAGCAGATCAGTGGTCATGGGTTTATTTCCCCAAAACTTGTCAAGGATTTATTCTCCAAAACAAAATTACATCTCAACAACATTCATAACATATGCAGATTGATCGGCAGGTAAAGGTTCGTCACTCTTTTGGAGTAGTAGTCGTCAAAGATTCCTTCATTTCCTTTTGGAGTAGTAATCGTCCAAGATTCCTTCATTACCTTTTGGAGTAGCAGTCGTAAAAGATTCCTTCATCACCTTTTGGAGTAGTAATCATCCAAGATTCCTTTATTACCTTTTGGAGTAGTAATCGTCCAAGATTCCTTCATCACCTTTTGGAGTAGTAATCATCCAAGATTCCTTCATCATCCGGTTGAGTCAAAGTTAATCCAAGACCTTCTCTGGTTCAGTCCGATCGACACTAAGATCTCCCTGATTCTTATTCAAGTGGAAGATATTCTGGGTTTTGTTGTTTCAAATAAATCTCTCAACGATTTATTCTGATTCACTTCCAGATTTTTCACTATCAGAAATGAAGAATTCAACTTTTTTCTCCATCACCAGTTCGAGATTTATTTTCCCTAGCAAGAGGTCATCTTGAAAAACATTACACATCCCTACATCAGGAAATCGTACAACGCAATCTCATTTATTTTGAGAACATCATTGTTTGATATATGTCATGCCACTAACCTTTACCTTTCAGGAAAGATGCAATCAATTTCTCACTAAAATTCGTATCGTGAAGCCTGGACGTTGACCAGATAACGATACAAGACTGTGAAACCTGGACGTTGACCAGATAACAGTTAACCGTTAACAGAATGAAGATTCTCATCCTTAAAACCTCAGAAGATTAGCATACTCCCAAGCTCCTGATACCCTTAACAGAACGAAGATTCTCATTCTTGAAACTCCAGAAGATTGTCATACTCCCAAGCTCCTGATACCCTTAACAGAATGAAGATTCTTATCCTTGAAACCTCAGAAGATTGGCATACTCCCAACCTCCTGATCCAAACGCCTGAATGAAGATTCTCATTCTTGCTTCCCCAATAGATTGGCATACACCCAACCTCCTGACCCAAACGCCTGAATGAAGATTCTCATTCTTGTGTCCCCAGTAGATTGGAATACAACCCAAGCTCCTGATATTCCCGACAAAATGAAGATTCTCATTCTCAAAGTGGCATATAACCCGAGCTCATGATATTCCCGACATAATGAAGATTCTCATTCTCAAAGTGGCATATAACCCGAGCTCCTGATATTCCCGACAGAATGAAGACTCTCATTCTCAAAGTGGCATATAACCCGAGCTCCTGATATTCCCGACAGAATGAAGATTCTCATTCTCAAAGTGGCATATAACCCGAGCTCCTGATATTCCCGACAGAATGAAGATTCTCATTCTCAAAGTGGCATATAACCCGAGTTCCTGATATTCCTGACATAATGAAGATTCTCATTCTCAAAGTGGCATATAACCCGAGCTCCTGATATTCCCGACAAAATGAAGATTCTCATTCTTAAAGTGGCATATAATCCGAGTTCCTGATATTCGCGACAGAATGAAGATTCTCATTCTCAAAGTGGCATATAACCCGAGTTCCTGATATTCCCAACAGAATGAAGATTCTTATTCTCAAAGTGGCATATAACCCGAGTTTCTGATATTCCTGACAGAATGAAGATTCTCATTCTCAAAGTGGCATATAACCCGAGTTCCTGATATTCCCGACAGAATGAAGATTATCATTCTCAAAGTGGCATACAACCTAAACTCACGAATTTCTTCCAAACAGGAATAAGCTCTCCCTAGAGTCCTGAGCTTACTCTCCAGCAGGATAGCTACTTCCCACAATATAGCTATTCCCCCCAGAGTTTTTTACTCCCCAACAAAATCAAGATTCTCATCTTTGATTCTCCAGCGAAGTTACTAGAGCCTTCTTTGCTCTCAGCATAAATTTGTCAGAATTTTTAATCCCCTGCAGATCGAAGATTCTCATTCTTGACTCCTCAACACAAATTCCCCTAGCAGAATGAAGATCCTCATTCTCAATTCCCCAGAGTTTTCAAATATTCCCCAGCGGAGTTCTCCTCAAACAACAAAACAGGAATCCCCGGTAGAAATATTCTAAGCAAAGCTTGAAGACACACATACTCTTCAACAGTGGTCCAAGATTCATTTTCCCCGACAGCGGTCAAAGATTTTATTATCTCCATCTCTCCAGGATTTATTTTCCTCAGCAAGACGGCCAATCAACATACATGTGCATACATTGCATTCATATATCATAAACATTGATAAAACACATATATTGCATCATACATTTCATGCAACATAACTTTGTGTTTCAGCTAATATTTTACCCTTTTCAGGATAAGATTAACAAGCTTCAGATTCAGGATCATGAAAATAGTTTACGGATGCTTCCAGACACGGATGCTAATCTATTGCTTGTTCAAATTCAAGGATCATGAAAACAGTTTACGGATGCTTCCAGACACGGGTGTTAATCTATCGCTTGTTCAGATTCAGCTCATTGAAAACAGTTTACGGATGCTTCCAGACACGGATACTAATCTATTGCTTGTTCAAATTCAAGGATCATGAAAACAGTTTACGGATGCTTCCAGGCACGGATGTTAATCTATCGCTTGTTCAGATTCAAGTCATTGAAAACAGTTTACGGATGCTCCAAACACGGATGCTAATCTATTGCTTGTTCAAATTCAAGGATCATGAAAACAGTTTACGGATGCTTCCAGACACGGATGTTAATCTATCGCTTGTTCAGATTCAACTCATTGAAAACAATTTACGGATGCTCCAAACACAGATGCTAATCTATTGCTTATTCAGACCACCAGCTCAGAGACGTTCCATACATGGATATCTTTCTGATATTCATTCTTTCACCTACAACATACAATTCAATAAACATTCTTGGATGGCATCTTTAAGCCCATCTCCGACAAGATTATGTCACATCTCCAAATGGCATCTTTAAGCTCATTCCCTCAAACTATGCTTTGACGAGTGCAAATTTATGGGCACTCTAGTGTCCAATCATCTTTTACCTTCGAGTCGCAAATGGAAAACTCGCTGATCTAACTCTTCAGGTTCAAGAAGATTGAACAGGGGCAGCTGTTGTACCCCAAAAATTTCCCTACCTTTTTCACAAGAAATCCCAACCCTAGGGTTTTCTCAGATTTTCAAGATTGGCTCAGGAATCGATCAAACAGACTTTTCTATGGCAGTAAATCAAGAATTAGGGTTTCTCTCGCATTTCTCAGAAGAAACTGAATTCTCAAAAATTCAGTTAACTGTCACATGTTTTCACATTTTTTCAAGTTTATTGAAAGGTTATTGGTTGTTCTCAAGGCCTGATTATCTGGGATAAGAGATAGGAGCTGAGATGGTCATTTGGAATATTCAGGTTCTGTCTGATCCAGGTTAACCAGATTATGTGCGTCTGTTAAAGATGTTTTCTTGTTAATGGAATGAAATGTTTGCTTGTTTATTGGAATACCCAGTGCGTATTTTGATTGGAATGCTGTTGCAAGGTTACGAGACTACAAAGTTATTGGATTACTTAAAGTTTAAGTTATTTGTTTTAGAATTGTTGGAATGCAATTTCAATTATTTTGATATGAGAATCTTAAAGGATTAAGTGAAGACTTGAAGGAAGAATTACAAGATATTAGACAGTAGAAGATTTTATTGGATATCAAATTGTCTCACAAAGATTTTTTCATTTATTTCAGATGTTGATACAAAGATAAATTATTATTCATATGCTTTAGGTTTTTACAACTTATAGTTATTGAAAAATTAATGATTACAACTAATGGAAAATCTCTCTAGACTACTAATCTAAGCCTAAGCTTCCATTGCTCCATTGCTCCCATGCTCAAAGTCTTCTGCTTCCTCTGCTTTGTCATCACCCAAGTTGTGCTCACATGAAAGAAAAACAAAGAAAAAAGGGATTAGTACAGTTAATTAATTAGAATTTCCAAAACAAAGAGAAAGGAAATTTTTCATCATTAAAGTTTGCCGTATGGAATCAGAAGTGCTATTGTTCATCATATTTTTATTTTTCTCTTTGCAAATCACAAGAAGATTGCTCTTCTTGGTTCACAAAGAGAAAAATAAAAAATGAAAAAAGAAGAATGCAAACAAAACAAATTTATTCAAAAGCATTAAGGCGCCAAACTGCATTACAAAACATAGGTCAAACTGTACAAAGCAAGTTACAAAGGTAAACTGAAGCATTGCAACTTAACTAAACAACAAGGAAAACCACATTGCAGCAAACTGGATGCAAGCAAACTGAACAAAGCAAACTGGATGCAAATTGAACCAATGCAGCAAGTACAAATGCAACAGAATAGCAGGCCAAAAGTACAAATGTAGCAGAATAGCAGGAAAAAAGTAAAATGCAGGAGGTAAACCAAATCACAAGTCAAAGGCTTGTCACAGCTTTTCATCATCTTCCAGGACTTTAGGCAAAACTTTTTAGAAAATAAGAAAAAGCAAAAAAAAAGTGCTTTGTCATTGAGAGAGAAAGAGAGAAAAGATAACACCTTTTTGAGATTGTAGATTTTGGAAGTAAATCTATCACAAGTTGCAAAACAAACAGCTAAAAGGATATAAGACCATCAAACAACACAAGGGGGGAGAGGGGGAGAACATTTTGGTCCAAACTTCAACAAATATCAAAATTGTTAACAAGTTTCAAAAGACCAAGCCAAGCCTGAAACTGCCAAACTGAAAACCTGTTAGCAGAACCAAACAAACGATCACAAAAAACCTGTGAACCACAAAACTGCACAACCAAATCTGTGAAACAAACAAGTTTGCAAAACTGTACACCAATTCCCAAACAGAAACCACAAACTCCAAGCTAAGCCTGAAACTGCCATCTCCAAAAACCTGTGATAAAACTACCAAAACTGTATAGCAGTTCAAGCCACAAAAAACCTGCAAAAGCTTTCCAAACTGCATAGTCAAATAGCAACAATCACAAAAAACCTGTGAACCACAAAAACTTGCAGAACCACAACCTGCATAGCACCAAACCATCAAGCTAAGTTCCAAAAAACTGCAGAACAGTTTTCAAACAAACTGTAACAAAAACTGCACAACCAAATCTGCAGTTCCCAAACCACAAAAACCTGCAGAATCAAACTGCATAACAGTTTTAAAACAGGGAAAATACCCCCAAACCTGCACAAGCTTGCCAAACTGTAAAACTCAAGTTTCAGAAGCCTCATCACAAACCATTACCCAAACAACAAAGTTTCAAACAAACCGTAACAAAAGCTGCATATCAGTTTCAAGAAACATGCCATCAACCAACTTTTATTTTTGCAAACAAGCTTCATAAATCAACAAATCTTCACCATCAACCAACCTTCAAACAAGTTTCAGAACATAAACAATCATCAACAAACCAAAACAGAGTTTCAGAGATTAATCATCATCATGGTTTCAGCAAACTATCATCATGAACCAAACCTACCAAAATAAAGTTTCAGAATAACATCATCATAGTTCAAGAGAGAGGAAAAGAAATATCAAAGTTCCAGAAATCATCATCAACATTCAAGTTCAGCAAAACAACAATCAAAAGTTTCAGATAATCATCATCAACAAAGGAATTACTAATAAGTCAGAAGCGATAAGCCTCATCATTCAAGGTTCAAAAGGGGACAAAAAGAGATACCAGAAAAACTCGCCGTCATCATCTCTCCTCGCACCTCTAGCTACCAGGGAGCTCCGTCTCACCTTTCCTCTATTCTTCATAGAGAAAGTCTCACAGGTATATCCCTTTACTGCATCTTAGATACATGATACAATAGGTTAAACAAGCTAGACATGAACAAAGCAAGCAAATCAAACGAAGACTACTAAATTAAAATAGAACGAACCATACCGTTTTAAGACAACATCACTGATCATTGAGAGGATGTGAGAGGTGAGGGTGCTCCGGTGGCTTAGGGGAGGGGGAGATCCGAGCGATAGAGGCCGAGGGAGATGAAGAAGAGAAAATGAAGAAACAGCGCCGTTGTGAAACAAGCCACAAACCCTAACAAAAATGTTACAAGCTTGAGCGTTGGGCCCTGTCCGCCCCCTAACCATAAGCCCATACACGAATTACTGGCTTACCCCCTTTTTTTCATTCTGACCTTTTTCTCCTTTTTGTTTTGGGCCCAACATCAATTTACCCTTTAAGCTCATCCTTTTTTAATTTATTTTCTTTTCTTTTGTTTAACAAATACTAATGTTTTTTTAAAATTAATTCATTTTTTTATTTGTTTTCTTTTCTCTTAGTTAATAATAATACTAATAATAATTAAAACTTTGATTTTCTTAAATTAGTTTTATTCTCTTCTTTTATTAATTAATCTTGTTTGATTTGATAAAATACCAAAAAACATTTAATTTGATATAATTAATTTTTTTTCTTTAAACTCTTTTTTGATTAATAAAAATACAAAATAGAAATTTTGTTTAATTAAATTTTCTTCCTTTAAACTTTTTATTTACATAATTAATAAAATACAAAAAAAAAAGAATAATAATAATAATTCTTAACTTTTTTAGAATAGATTTTATTTATCTCTTTTTAACAAATACATGCATTTCATAATTTATTGATTTTCTTTATTTCATGATTTGTTATAGCTTTATATTGAATTGCGCCAATTCGATTTGGTTGTAATATTTGGACTTTACTATTCTTACGAGATTCATCCCCATTTGTAATAATTGTACCCCCATCCCCGGATACTTTTGTAATAGCTTAGACTTTTAATTCCCGCAATTTATTGCTTTCAATATACTGTGTAGTAATTAGGTGTGTATGGCAATATTTAAAAACAATCGCTAGATGACCTAATCCAAGAACAAAAAACTTGAAATCAATACACTTCTCACACGAGCACCTCTAAGATAACCTCGCTTGTTGCCTCGGAAACACAATCATGTCCCTCGAATATGCGACACTCTAGCAAATGACCCTTCGATAAACAAAGATCGTAGTCCCTCGATGACCCTCAATGTTGCCTTCGATAAAATGATCTCGTCCCTTAAAAAATTGCTAGAGCGTCTCACAAGTTTCCTTCAATGATTGTATGCGATGACCCGCGCCTGTCCCGTTTAACATCCTAATACAAGGTTGTTTACCAAATGCAATGGTAAAACAACACTGTCAAAAGGTTTAAAAACGTGTAGGAAAGATCTTTGAGTAAAATAGGGTAGACAACTCTTAGTTACTTGATCAAAACTTGCAAAACATCCTTGCTATTTTCAAACACACTTCACAACACAATTTCAAAACATTTCCCAAAAACAAACTTTCAAACATTGAAATATCTTTTCAAAAGAAAAACACCTTTGTATATTCAAACAAGAATCATTGCAAAGGTTGCCTAGACAAGGCCTATTTTTCAAAAGCATTTTCAAAAACCACACATAAAAGCTCCATTTCAAACAATTGAAAAGCAAAAGCAAGTGATCTAAACAAGTAACTAAGAGCCCATGGATAACCATGGATGAAAAGGGTGCTTGCACCTTCCCTTTTCATAATATACCCCCCGAACCCAAGAAAACATCTCAAAGGTCTTTCCTGTGCTTTTTGACCTTTCCTTTGGATAAAATAAAAATTCGGTGGCAACTCTTGCTAAATCGAAACATTTGCAAACACAAACGCAAAACCTCAAGTCAGTTCTCCCACCGTATCACAGCTACACATCCATATACTCTCAATTTGTTGATATCTGATGGATGTCTCATCCAAACTTCTTCAGGTGTCTTCATATCTAACACAGTCAAAGGACATCTATTTGTCATATATGTTGTTGTCGAAACAACTTTAGCCAAAAACACCTTCTTTAACCCACCACTAGTCAACATGTATCTGACTCTCTCCAAAATAGTTCTATTAACCTTTTAGATAAACCATTTTGGTGTGGAGTACCTGCAATAGTTTTGTGGCTTGCAATACCAGAGGCAACATAAAAGTTGTCGAAAGCCCGACTACAAAATTCTAGGCCATTGTTAATTCTCAATATCTTGACCTTTCTGTCAGTCTGATTTTCAACCAGAGTCTTCCAACTTTTAAAATTCTCAAAAGTTTCATCCTTAGTCTTTTGGATGAATACCCATAGCTTTCTGAAATAATCATCTACTATGTATAAAAAATACCTTGCTCCTAAATATGATAAACACCTTGCAGACCCCCAAAGATCAGCATGTATGTAATCACGGGATCCACATGTTCTTTGTTTGCCTTTTTTTAACTTCGCTCTACAAGATTTTCTAAGTACACATGGTTCACAAAATTTTAGCTTTTCGACTTTGTCTCCCCTAAGAAAATTTTGTTTCCCCAGTTCGACCAGACCGCTTTCACTGGCATGGCCCAATATCATGTGCCAAATTTATGTCTTTGACCAAGGCTTCATGGATGCAACATTTGTCAAACCACTTACAACTTCAGCCTCAAGGGTATACAAGCCTTGTTTCTTCACGCCTCTTAAGACTTCCTTTGAACCCTTCATGATTCTTACTATACTTTTCTCTCCTTGGAAAACATATCCTTTATTGTCGAATTCACCAAGAGAAATCAAATTTCTCTTCAAATTAGGTACATACCTGACTTCAGTCAATAACCTTATTGACTAATCATGGAGCTTGAATCTCACAGATCCAACACCTAAAATCTTGAAAGCTTTGTTGTTTCCTAGCAATACAAATCCACCATTTTCTCACATAGTTCCTCAAACAAGTCTTTGTTTGGAGTCATGTGTCAAGTTCACCCATAATCCATAATCCACTCCTTCGACGAGTTGCTGCTCGAAACCACAAGAACATCAAATGAGTCGATATCATCTTGAACAATGGATGTGTTGCCATTATCCTTACCTCCATGATATTTCAGGCGTTCAGGGCACACATTTCTTATGTGACCCTCCTTCTTACAGATATCATCAAATACCAGATGCTTTGCCACTATAAGACTTCTGCTGACTTTTACTTTTCTTCTTGTTGAGCTTACCATAATTTCACAAGAATTTTCCTTTAACAGCCAAACCTTCACCAACCGTTGAAGGTTTATGCTCCTTTCGTTCATTCAAGTCCTTAGAATATAGGGATGGTTGAACTTCTTCAAAGGTTAGGGACTCCCTTCCATACAAGAGAGTTTCTTTGAAGTGAGCATGTGTTCTTGGCAAAACGCATAACAACAACAATGCTTGATCTTCATCATCAATCTTTACATCAATATTTTCAAGATCAAGAATAAGCTTGTTAAACATATCTAACTGCTCAACCAACATTTTGTCTTCAATTATCTTGAATGAATACAAAGCTTGCTTCAGGTAGAGTCGATTTACCAGTGATTTTGTCATGTACAAACTTTCAAGTTTCACCCATAACCCTCCCGCCGTCGTCTCCTTTGATACCTGTCGAAGAAACTTATCACCAAGGCTCAACAATATTGCAATATGGGCTTTCTCTATCATCGGTGTCTTCTCAGCTACCGTTAACACATCGATCATGGCTGTCTTTCCCTTTAAAGCTTCCAAACAACTCTGATCAACCAGCAGGGCTATCATCTTCAAGTACCACCGACCTAAATCGTTCTCTCTGGTGAAATTTTCAATCTCATACTTTGTTGAAGGCATCTTCTCCATGCTCACTGCACCAATTTGTTGTGAAAACAATACCTTTGAAACAAACTATAAAATGTTTCTTTATGATCAAGAAACACACAAGGGTAGAAAAGATGGAAAACCAGGAAGAACAATAAGGATTGATTATTGTTGTACCCCAAAATTTTCCCTCCCATTTTACTCAATCAATGGCAATTGAGGTCCCCAAGTTGCTCAAGGAAATCCAAGAGTTGACCAGACAAGCTCTCTTCTAAGGCAATGTATCTCAAATTAGGGTTTCATTCTTCATCAAGATAGGTGAACCACAAAGGTCCCAAATGACTTCCAAGGTCCTAATATTTTCCCAAGATCATCCATGTCAAGTTTCATACCTTGCACAAGAAGGTTGCTCAGTCAACTGCTCAAATGCTTGAGAATCGGCTGTATTAGGTCAAAAGTCAACTGTGGCCCACATACAGTCAAACTTCAAGATTTTTGGTCACCATCATCATTTTGAAGTTTTATCCATCATTTAATCAAGGGTTGATCATGATTCCTCAGGGATTGTTCACAATTCATCAAAATCCAAAAGTTGTTAAATTAGGGTTTCTTAGTAAAAGTCAACCCAACTTTGACCAAGCATAACTTCCACATGCTTTATCAGAAATTTTCCATCCAAAGCTCATTTTTAATAGGATGAAATTCCCTACAATTCATCTTCAGCCCACAAGTTCAAAATATGCACTCACTAAAAGATATGAATTTTGACATTATAGGTCCTTTTGAAAAGTCAACAAAAACACCTTTTGGGTCAAAGATTCATACATGAACATGGAAGACTCAATTGAGATGATACCAAAAGGGTTGCTTAGGGGACATCCTAAGATTTCTAAAAAGTTCAAGAACATCTCCCTAGGGTCAAAATTGAGAGAGATATACATTGTCAAAGTTGGCAATTTTTGGAAAATTGTCAAAAGTCAACATTGATCAAATTGGCATTTTTTCCAAAGGGCCCATGTTTTCTTGCTTGAAACATGTTTCTAATAGGACCCACGATCCCTGAGCTCATTCACCTCATATTTTACTATTTTGATCATTTATTTTTATTTTTATTCATTTAAATAAAAGTAAATCAAATTAAATGGTAAAATAATGAAATCAAATCAAATCTTGGGATTTTTGTACACATTTTGAGTCTATATACAGCTAGCATGATGGCTAATTCGTGCAAGATTCATTTAGATTGGAAAAGATTGGATTGAAGCTTATTTTGGGAAGATATCATACAAAGAGCAAATAAAATAAAATCTCCATTATTTCTCAAGATTCATGCCAATTTTATTAACCTAATTCAGTCTACTACATATACACAATAATTCCAGACCATAAGCATAAGGATTGGAGGCGTGAAACAGCAAGAAAGAAACCAAAATTTTACAAGAAAAGTGTGAGACCTATCTTTGTCTACATGCCAATTCAAGCCAGTCCAATGTTTCCAATCGATTCCAGGACATCCCAGGAAGCTAACAGCATCATTTGAAAGCCTCAAAGCATCCAAAAATCGTCCCCAAAAGCATCACGGTTTTCCCTAAAACTCAAACTCGATTTCAATGTTTTACGCATCCTAAACGCATGCTAATCATATATTTGTGTTTATCATCTTGTTTGCAAGCTATCTGTACCCTTTAATTGCATTTACCACGCAGGAATCCATAGTTGCCATTGTTAGGGTTTATGAGATGTTTTTAGGGCTTTGTTATACAGGAAAAATTGGACCATGAATGAGGTACCGTGACACTCGTGAGACCAAGACGAGTTGATTGGTACCATCACAATAAATTTATCATGCTTGTATTGCATTTTGGAATAACACAGGGTTTTAGCAATGAACATTGTCTGTGGGTATAGGTGAATACCTAATACGACAGAATCCATGAAGAAGAAGATGACTTGGCTTCATGTGACTGGCTCGTTTGAACTTTCACGCGTTTTCTGGGCTTAGTGCGTTTTTTGTATTATATTATTTTTCGTTTATATGTATTAACAAAGAATCAGCAGCGCAGTTGGTAGAGAGACACGCTTGTGAAGGGAAGGACCTGGGTTCGATCCCAGGTCCAGACATTTTTCCTGTTTTTTAACATTTATACGCAGGATCTCATACACTACTATTCCATGTGTCCACCATGCAACTCAAGATCTGACCATCAGATTCATCTCCAGCCAAGATCCAACGCCTGCAGTGAAGGAGTATGATGCACCTCAAAGTCAATGTTGCACAGGATCCAGCGTGGTTGACTGGGCTCAGCATTATTGGGCTTGGAATTTCAGCTTCACACCCCCTTTTTGCTAGCATACAGGCCCATTCTTTTTCTTTTCTTTATTTATTTCTTTTGTTTTAATTATTTTTGTTTAATTATTTTTCACCAAAAAATTAATTGTTTTTGTTAATTAATCATAAAATCAATAAATCACAAAACACAAAAAGCATTTTTTTAATAATAAATTATTTAATTTAATTAGTAAGTTAGGTAAATTTAATTTCTTTTATAATTAAAATCAAATAGAAACTAGGTTTTAATTTTACAACTAAATTGCAATTTCTCAAATAAAAAAACCAAAAATACACAAAATCTTGTTTTCTTTGTAAAATATTTTATTTTCACGAAATTATTTAGTTTATCTAGATTAGGTTAATTTCAATCTCTTTTTCATAATTAAAAAGATTAGAATTAGGGTTTTAGGCGTACATAATTTAATCAATTCTTTTCTCAAAAATACAACTCAAATTATTTCTCAATTAGATTTTAGGGTTTTCAATTCTCTCTCGTATTTAATTCGCCGCGCGCTTGTTAATTATTTTCCATTATTTTTGTAACTGCTCAGGGTTTGTAATAGTTAAATTAGGGTTTTATTTCTTGCTTTAAATCCCCGATTTTGGTTATGTAATTAATCCCCCTCCCCGAAGCCTTGTAATAGCTAGGTTTTATTTTCCGCACTTTAAATTCCCGCAACCTTTAACTGTCTAGATGCATGGCTAATAGGATTGTATGAAAAGATGCTTGAAATTTAAAACGGTAGATCACCTAATGTGCAAAGACTAAATAACTTAAACGAATCATGTGCACATATTCACTCCTAGGGTTTACCTCACTTCGGTTGCCTTCGGTACACAATCATTAAGCATAGGAGATTTTAGTGGTCGCCCTACTATCTAAAAGATCAAATGCCCCATTCGAATGTTGCCTCGGAAATGTTGCCTTGGAAACGTTGCCTCGAAAAGATCTTAAGACTCTAGGGTTACTACTAAAGTTTTCTAACTATTGCTTTAGTGATTGTATTTTTCCCTTTCGAATTTCCCTTACAACTCCAACGACGGTGCTACCTACTCCTTAATAGTGGGATAGCGCTGTCTAAAGGAAACAAAAGGAATAATCTTTTTTCGAGTAGATATAATCTTAAGTACTTGCTCAATAAAAACTTTTCACACAAACACCTTTCAAAACAGTTTTCAAAAACAACTTCGTCACACCCTTGAGGACTGATACAAGGGTTATCACGAAGTAAAACATTTTCAAAAACAAGCACACAAACACAAGCAATTTTAAAAGATGAGCAAGTACCTAAGAGCCCGTAGATAACTACAGATAGAAAGGGTGCTAACACCTTCCCTTTCTATAATCTACCCCCCGTACTCAGAAATATCCCGAAAAAAGGTTTTTTTGTTCTTTTTCCTTTTCCTGATTGGATAAAATAAAAGTCGGTGACGACTCTTGCTTACCGCGACATTTTGCAAACATAAAATGCAAAATGCAAACCAGTATTAAACAGTCGGTTCTGCCACCGTATCACAGTTATAACTGTTATTCTTTACTTTCTCTTTAAATCAAGATTATAAGTACACAAAAATAACAAATAATCATCTCACCCTAAATTAGGATTTGCAGTATGTAATGATGAGAGACTAGTATGCTATTTATAATAAACCTAACATACTAAACTAATGGGCTTTATCACAAGTACCCATTGCAAGCTAACTTAAACAATTGAACATAAAAAACATGCCTAATTCAATTCTAACAATCCTAACATTCTTCGACCACTACATGTTTCACCCTTCTTCGAATACAACATACAATAGTTCGACACCAGCAAGTGAGCAACCTTCGACTGCATGCTACAACTCTGTCGCACTATTGAAACTATGAAGCTACCTTTGAATAACTAGAATTCGATTCCAATATCTCACACAAATCATCTAGAATCGTATTTCACACTTCTCACTCTGACTTTCTCTTTCTCTCTAAAACTTTTATTTGACTTTCTTTCACTAATATTTTAGCTTAAGTGCTTTTTCAAGAATGTTCTTTTATGAGTGATGATAAGTTGTAATTTTGGAAGGGTAGATTTATAAATTCATTAAGGAAATTTTGTTTATACTTTGATTGAACACAATATCCATTTAAAGATTGTTTAGGTTAGAAGCTAAACCCGTAAAAACTTTGGTTTGAGGTTTGTGTGATCAAGCCTTTGTTTAGGTTCAAGATCAGTCTATGGTAAAATATTATAGGTTCTTGGTTAGCTCGTGGTAAAACCAAGGTCAGATTAAACCTTAGTTCGATATTAAAAGCTTGATAAGGTTCAAGATTAGCCCGATATTAAAATCTCTCAAGTATTGGTTAGCCCGTGGAAAATTTAAGGTTTAAAGTTTGTGAGCTCAACCCATGTTAAAAGTATACAAAATTTGTTTAAATTCTTGAAGATTAACCGCTCTAAGATTCTTGTGTAAAGGAGACTAGCTATTTTGATCTGTCGTTTGGAAGGAATACCCACCGCTTCACTCCACTACCTATTTTTGGACGAATGTCAACCTTAAAGTTCAATTTTCCTTATATAAGGAGGGTTCGTGAGTATAACCTACTAAAAGCTCTAAAATTTATTGGATACTCTCAAGATCAATTTTTGGGAAGAAGAGTAGTTCTTTTTTCTTGTTTGACCGAACCTCTATAATTTTCGGTGTTCTCTTTTTCCCTCAACTCTTTACTTTCTGAAATTTATATTCTGCAATTTATTTTCCACTCCCTATTTAAAATATTTTTCAAAATAATTTTAAACTCAAATTTTAATCCCCAAAGTTTTTCAAAACCATATTTTTCTAAACCATAAAATTCACCCCTCCTTCTTGTGTGTGAAATCTCATGTCCAATATTTTACACATGCTTATCATAAATTAAACAGATATTTTTTACCAAGCTGATCTCGAACCTATTGAATTTTTACAGCAGGTTGAACTCAAAACCAAGAGAAATTTTAATTGGGTTGATCTCGAACTGATAGAGCTTTTAACCAGGATGAGCTCAAGAACTATTACAGATATTTTGACTAGGTGATCTTCATAAATCAAAAGATATTTTTTTCTTCAATGGATAAACTCACGAACCAAACAAATATTTTCTAAGACAAACCCAAATTTATACAAGAGATTTTAACTTGTTTAGCTCGCAATCAAAATTTCAACATCCTATGAATGAGTTATTTACACAAGATAAAAATCTGCTCTTGGTAAATTTATAACTTTGCCCTCACTCAAAACAAAATCCTCACTTGGACTCATGAACACTCTTGAAGCACCATGACTAAAATATGTGAGAAAATATAAGAGATTTAGAAACGTGGCGAGAGAAATTAAAAGTTGGGTTTTTCACATTGTTTGTATGTGAAAAGTGATATAGAAGCTCTCTATTTATAGGCCAGTGTATGGTATAAATTTGGAAATAATCCACTGAAAAATTAAGTCACATAATCGATTAGATTAATCGGTTATACAACCTAAATAATCGATTATTGAGGCCCAAAATGGAATGTTTTGATATATAGTCGTTATAAATTATTACGAGATTGTCCCAATCAATTATAAACTTAATTAAGCATCATATATTCAATTAGGAAAATATCTAATCGATTAGACAATTAGAAAAGTTTCCTAATCTATTGAGCACTCTTCTAGTCAACTGGTTAGAGTTGTTATCAATTATTATGAGATTGTCCCAGTCAATTATAAATTTAATTAAGCATCATATATTCAATTATGAAAGTATCTAATCAATTAGACAATTAGAAAAGTCTCATAATCTATTGAACACTCTTCTAATCAACTGGTTAGGCCTTAAAAACTTTTTTTAATGATTTTATTAAAATATGAGAGGCTTATAAAGAGATTTTAGTGTTTATGTATGTGTATGTGTGTGTGTGATTTATCTATAATATTTCCAAAAATGCACTTGTGTCTTTACAAGACACTAGTCGCTCAGACGAACATGACCATATGAGTTTTCACACTTTCTTTCTTTCATAATCTGAAGCCTAGGAGTTTGAAAGTTTAAACTACTTCTTATGCTTGAAACCTAGGTCTTCACTTGAAATTCATTGGACTATGTTGTGGACTTTAAACATATATCTTGATTCAGGAGGATAACTTAATCAACCATGTTGTGCATCTTTGACTGCTTAAGCTGCCTTCAGCGGTTGCTTGACTTCAAGTGTCATCTGTAGCAACTGGTTTTTAAATCAAGAGTCGCCACTATTAGTTTTTATCCTACAGAAGGGAACCTAACAGAAAACCCTAATTCGCGGACAAAGATTATAGGTTTCGGACTCAATTGGACGAAAGGGAGGTGTTAGGCACCTTTCATCTACCTTGTTCACAAGGATATTAGGTTCTAGGTTTAGGTTTAGGGTAAACTGGATTTTAAGTTTTAATTAGAAAGACTCGCCACGATTTTCAATCGTATGCCTACGTATCCTCTTATGAGGAATCGGAGTCCCAATTCGTAGTTCGTATGGGGATGGAGTTTTTTTAAGGGTTTGCAAACATATTTTGAATCACTTCGCACTCGGTCGAGAGAAGTGATTGCAGAGATTTTGACTGAGTGCGTAGTAAGTCAAAACTAGTTTGAAACCCTTTTGCAAAAAGGCAGTTGATTAGTTTAGTTTATTGCAAAAATAGTTTGATAATTGGTTTGTGTTTTTTAATCGTATTATTTGCGAAGATCTTGATTAATACATGATAAAAATATTTGATGCAAATATGTATAAAAATATGTTCATGAGTTTTTTAAATAACATAATTTATTTATGATAATAGGTAATATTTACATATAATAAATAATAATATTATACATAAAAATTATTATTAATACTAATAACAATTATACCTAATAATAAAAATAATAACTAAAAATATAATAATATAACATAATAATAATAATATGAAAATAATGATTATATAGAAAATGTAAAAAAAAAAGATTAATAACAATTTTTATTGTAAATAATAAAAATATATGAATTGTTAAAAAAAAGAAAAATAAACTAATTTGGTTAAACTACAGGGGGGGACGTTTTTCTACTAACAAGTAAAAAGGAGGTGTGTTGTTAGAACACTGGGCCAGGCCCATCATAAGTCCAGGCAGGGGGGGTGTATGTTGTTGTTATGTTTAGTAAACAGAGGAACGGGGGTGCTAATAACAGTGGACTTAAGCCCATTACAGATTTTTGAAGGGCCGGGTGTATTGTGTGTTGCACGGAGTAGGGAGTTATCGTGCAGACTTGGCCTATGGCCGTCTGATGGAGATCACACGGTATAAAAATAAAGGAGCATGATATCACTATGTATGCGCACGTATTGTATCCTAACAGAATATAACTTGTTTTGTTTCTTTCCATTTTTTACAATTTTCATTTTCATCACACCATGTTCATCTCTCTCTCTCTCTCTCACGCATAACCCCATTTCCCTTTCTCTTAACCCTAGCTCCCTAGAACCTTCGGCGGCGCTACCGTAACTGCCCCTCCCAACATAAACCCACCCAACAATTCCCCAAATCAACAATCAGAAAACAGAAAGCTAAGTTTACCCATTCCGTCTCTGTATTCTGAATCTCGAGTTTCTACTTTAAGCTAATCTCCCTCGATCCCTTTGATTCGCAGGTTCGGTGATGCTCGACGGTGGTGAAGGCGCGATGGAGCAAGGCTATCGTCAGTGGAGGTCGGATGAGATAGTGCTAGCGATTAGGGTTTCCGATCCAGAAACTCTAATCGCTTCCTTCTTTCCACAACCAAAAGGGTTTGCTCTCCGTTCTTTTTCGTTTCAATTTCTTCTCTCAATCTCCGTCTCATAATCTCCTTCAATTTTTTCTCGTCTCAGAATCTCTTTCAATTTTTTTTCATCTCAGAATCTCCTCCCCTTCTTTGTTTCTGTATTCCAGTATTTATAGATTTTTAGGAATTTTAGGGTTTTTTCTGTTTTGCTGTTACAATTAGATTTAGCTTCAATTAGGGATTGGATTTTAGTGTAATTGATTTGGTTTTGTAAGCTTGGCTTTCCAGATTTTTATTAGCTTTTAGATTTGATTTTGTGATCTGTAACGAGATTTGCTTTCTGTAATATGTGATTATGTAAAAGTATTGTTTATGATTGTGATTCTGTAATTGATATTTGCATTGGGGATTTCTTCTCCGGATTTGTAAAGATTTGATGAGTATTGGATATTTTTTTATATTTATTTAGATTACAATCCTGAGATTTAGTATGTAATATAGATTGATTTTATTTATTTTAAATCTGAACAGTACTTGTTGACTAAATCATGCGCATTTCTTTTGAAAATTGAATACAGTAGCTGTTAATAACCAAATTGGGCTTTGCGCTTAATTGGCCTTTGAGCTGAGCCTTGTACTGATTTCTATGACTTTTTGCAAGATTTAAAAAATCTATACAATGTCTGTTAATTGGCTTGAAACATGCGTGTATTTTTTTGTAAATTGGAACAGTATTAGTTTCTGGCTACCTTGGGTCCTGTATTTTCAATTAGCCCAGTATGCCACTGTTTGTTCTTGGTTGCTGCAAACAAACACTGCTTTCCTTTGGATGCGGTATTGGGCCCTTGACCCAACAACAATTTAAATTTATAAAAATATTTAATATAATGCCTTATAATAATAAATAAAAACACCATTATAATAAATCTCTGAAAGATTTTTTTTTATAGCAAAAGTTTAACAGTAATAAGAATGACAAATGGGCTAGCTTACTATTTTTTCCAAACACAAAAAATCCTTTTTCTTTTTTTGAAAAAATCTTTTAATAAATATCTGTAAAATAGTTGTAAATAAATCACTTAATAATCTGTAAAATGTTTAATAAAATAATTGTAAAAATGATAATGTTTTTCTCTTTAAGATTAAACAATAATGCCAACACCAAATGGGCTGGTAGCAGCCTCAATGGACCTGTAATTCGTAACTACACCACCTCTTTGTTATTCAAACCCCAAAAGAGGTGGGCGAAAGGCAATGGGCTCGTTTATTGAAACTCCACCTCCCATTTTACTAACAACAACTTGAATGTAAATGGGCTTATATACTTAACCTTAAATTAATAGCAAATTAAAGCTAAGTAGTTTTAATAAATTAATAATTTATTAACTACTCAGACGATTTTTTATCTTCGAATTGCATGGGTCATTGACCAACATGCCCCGCGAACGGGTTTATGAGTCTTTCCGATTTAGAAAGTCCCATTAAAATACACCCCTAATCATCTTAGATGGAGATGGGCCATCAGATACTGTTGTACCATCTTTAATTAAATATTTTTTCCTTTCTTAATTTCAAAAAATAAAAATCATCGAGGTAGGACAAATTTGGGGTATGACATTGTCATCATCAAAACTAACTAGATTCTAGTTTACTTGAACTTTTTCTATTCATAAACTTCACCATTTTGGGTCACTTATTTACTATACAAGCAAACACATATATCCATATTAGGTTCCAAATGACCGAGCTTATTACATAAGTTGCATTTGAAAACATGATGATTAGATTTCTTCCTATCATGGCATATATTACTAAATGATCTCTTAGGTTTATAACCTAATCCATTTTTATTGAACAAATCTCTTTGACTAGATAAGATCAAATCTAATTTCTCTTTATCCTAGGTAAATTTATCTAGGTTTTCAAGAAAAATGGTTACTTTATTTTTTAGAGATTTGTTGGTTTCACACTTATCTGACTTTAAAGATTTATTTCTAATATCGGCTATTTGTTCCCGAAGAATTTTATTACTACTTATCAGAACAATTAAATACACTCTTCTAAGTCTTTAATGTTCTTTCTAGTTTATTATTCTCTTTACAAAGATTAACATTCAACATAAATATTTGAACATACATTCTAGATGTTACCACAATGTCATATTCCTTATTGGTGGATTTAAAGCAACCATGTTCTTACTTTATTGTTCTTAAGGAAGATGCTTTATATGAATCTTCAGACAAACTATCAAAGATATTGTTGAAGATATTTTTGCTTGAGTCTCTTAAGGTTATATCTTCTTACATTTTAAATCTTTCTCTTCATCTATTGATTCATTTCTTATCTCTCCTTGAAAGATACAAACCTTCATGCTACCGAGAGAGGAGTGGTTGATCTTAGATTGGATTGGATCAACTGATTCCACCATAATGTTGACTCCAGCAGCAACTAACATTTTTGTGATCAAAGCTCCATATGGTATTATCGGTAATAAATTCTTCTTGTGATAAATCTTATGGAAAAGCATCCCATCGACCAAATTTGTTTGTAATTATTGGGTTAGTAGCCATAATGGGACCACGTCATCTCTAATGATAACTTCAACATTGTCTTGCACCGGGAGGAGTATCCTTGTGACCAAACAGTGTGCTACACAAATATTTTCCTTCAAGTATCTTGCTTTGATAAGAAACTTCCTGTCTTCCATAAGATTCATGAAAAAAGAGTGGATGGCAGTAGAGAGTTTGAATCTTTTGAACTTCGTCGGCCCATTATAGGTATATGATACACCATAGAAGGGTAATTTGAATGTTATTTTGAATTGATCTCTATGAATATCAATTTTTATTTCTTTTACATATGTCTTCAAGGGTAAATCTTCAAACATCTGGTTTGAGGAGAATTCTCTTACACGATTCAAGAACACACAATCTGGTATTTTTGTGAAGAATTCTCTTAGCAACCCTTGATAGATGTTCACATATGGTTTGAATTTGTTGTTAAAATTTTCTTCTATAACAACGGGTCATAACACCTTATGGTTGGACAATTTATTCCTTTCTTTACTTTGAGGTTGAACCTTCCAAGAACAATCTTCTTGAGAGTGACCTTCCAGAGGTAAGGCTTCTTGATGATAGATTATGATACTTATGAAGTAGAGTAAAACACATGCAAAAACACAAGAAGAAGAGAGAAAAGGATGATGCAATAGAAGGAAATAAGATTACCTATTTATAGTGTTCCTTCGGATGGCTTGGGCATGCACACACTCCCCAAAATACTTGAATATTTGTCCTAGAAAAAATAAGATAAACAACATGCCTTCTAATTGGTTATTTTTAGGCCTAATCGATTATGTAATGATGATTTTAAAGATTTCGTGCATTCTCCATAGGTGCTCTAATTTGATTTGATTTTCTTTGAGGGGAACATAAAATTTGATTTTATTTGAAATTTGAAACATATGGAGCATCTAACCGATTAGGATAATCAACTATTTTCCTTGGTTTCAGCCTCCTTAGTCTATTTGGGTCTTGGGTTGAGATTCAGATTTGGCATTCTGCTTTTTACACCCCTTTTTCATTCAGAATGTACCCCTCTCTCCAAAAATGTTAAAAAATCAAATATTTTATTAGTAAAAATAAAATTTTAATTGATGAGCAAATAATAAACCACTTACTTATCTAATTAATCAGAGTTTTTTCAATTATTCTACTCTAAAAAGTGTATTACCATAAATATCAAGTACCCTAGGTAAAAACTCCCTTTTTAAAGGGAACAACAACAATGTTGTAAATCCTTCTTTGAGAATTGTTGGATATGATAGTTGGTTAGAAACAACGAGACATATAAATTCTTTACAAACTTATTTTCTCAATATACTAAGAATTTAACTACTCATCACATATCCTAAGTGTTAAAAAGCATCCTCAACTAAAAAAGCTTTGATTATATCAGTTGAAATACACCATTAGCGAACATACTTGGATCATAAGCATCAGTTTCATCAATGCCATCAGAAACATCTTGTATACTCAAGGGTATGCATCTTTCTTTGCACTACTTCATTTAATGCATAATAAGGCTTCATTTAAAGTTGTAAAGAATTGCAAAAACCAACTAGGTTTTCACCTTTGGTACCCAAATCTTTTTGGGTCCTTGTCTAGTGGTTCTAATATTTCTAGGGTTACTACCTTTAGAACTTAGTTTATTATAAAAAAGTGCTCAAGGTGGACAAGCTTATCACAATAGGAGCATTTATAAATAATACAAATTAATTTCTTCCTGTTAAAGCCTTTACTATGTGATCTACTAGATTTAAACCTTAATCTAATTTTATTCAAGGAGGGCCTTTGATTTGTTATAATAAAATATAGGTTTTCTTTACCCTTATTAAATTTACTAAGGATCTCATGCAGATCTTTCATTTCATTTTTCATCGATACACAAGTCTCATATTTACTAGCTTGGTTTCTAAGATTAATCATTTCATATCCTAGCATTTCATTGTTATTTTCTAGCAACTCAATGTGGTCTTTAAGATCTATGTTACTCTTTTCAATCTTATCATTTTACTCAATAAACTTAGAATTTAATTTAAAGAGTTTCTTGTAACAAAAGTTGCATTTGAAAACATGATGATTATATTTCTTCCTATTATGGAAGATATTGCTAAATGATCTAATAGGTTTATAATCTAATCCATTTTTATTGAATGAAGCTCTTTGACGAGATAGGGTCAAATCTAAGTTCTCTTTATCCTCAATAAAATTTTATAGATTTTCATGCAAAATGGTTGCTTCTCTTTATATATATTCATAGGTTTCACACTTATCTTACTTTAAAGATTGATTTATAATATCTTCTATTTGTTCTCCAATAGTTTTATTACTATTTTGAACAAATTCAATATACCCTTTTAAGTCATTAATGTTATTTTCTATCTTTTTATTCTCTTTAATAAAATTAACGCTTAACTTAAATATTTGAACATACATTAGAGGTTTTACTTCAATGTCATCTTCCTCATTGGTGAATTTGAAGCAACCATATTCTTCTTTTGATGTTCTTATGGAAGATGCTTTATGTGAATTTTCAAATGAACTATTGGATATAATGTTGAAGATATTTTTGCAAGAATCTTTGGAGATATATATTTTTATGTGATTATGAATCTTAAATGTTCTTTATGTTATTAACCTTTCAAAGATTCTTCTTGATGAAGTTTTCTTATTATTTCTTCTCTCAAAGATTTTACTAGATGAAGTTTCTTCATATATTCTACTGGATAAAGTTTCTTCAAATATTCTATTGGACAAACCTTCTTCATCATTTCTATCAGACGATCGTTCATTTATCATGATTGTTCTTTCAAAATCCACCTATAATGTTGATTCTTCAATTATTTCTTCTGATGATGAAGATGATGACTCTTCCCATGTTCTTGAATTCACTCCTTCATCTTTTAACAACTGGATTAATTCGTAGATTTTCTCAATGATATCCTTTTTCTTTGATTTTTCCTAAAACTCAACAAGCATACTTATATATTTTAAATCAAGAATTGGATCAAAGTTCTGGCCCCAATTCTTGAATCTGAGATATCTGTTAGACATAACCCCTATATATTCCAATGTTTGAGCACCATCTATGAAAATTACATTCATATTCATTTGTTGTTTTATCTTCTTGGATATGTATGTTCATTTTCTCTTGTTCGATCTTAGGAAAATATCCATGGAATATTTCAAGAGTGTTCCTGTTGTACCCCAAAATTTGCCCTCTCATTTCTCAAAAGATCATCCTGGACCCTCAGGTTTGCTTCTATCAAGTTTCAAGTCTGGAATTACAACTTTTCAAGAAAATAACTCACAAGGGAAAAATAGTCAAAAGCACACTGAAAATTCAAACTTTGACTTTTAGACCAAATTTGAGTCCCAAAAATCACATTGCGTCAAGACATCCAAAAGGTGAGATTTGATCATTAAAAAAATTAAGAGAATAAAAAATTCGACTTGTTGTACCCCAAAATTTGCCCTCTCATTTCTCAAGGAATCACCCTGGATCCTCAAGTTTGCTTCCATCCAATTCCAAGCCTTGAACTGGAATTTTTCAAGAAAGTCATCCGCAAGGGCAAAATGGTCATTTGCACACTGAAAGGTCAAACTTTGACTTTTGGATCAAAACCAAGTTTCAAGAATCATATTTCATCAAGACATGTTGAAATATGAAGTTTGTTTCATCTAAAAATTCAAAAGTCAAATTTACTTTGGAAAAGTCAAATTTCTAAATGCTTGGAATTTTTTTCTAAATGTTTAAGAAATATGGCAAGCTCAGAACTTCTGATCAGGTTATCACCATGATGCAAGCTGATTTTGGATCAACTTCTGACACAAGAGTTTTAGATCTCAACAAGATCTGAAACATTGTAGAACAAAACTTCTCCTAGAAATGTTGGGATTTCAAGTCATAACTTCTCAAAGACACGTCCATGAAACTGAAACACTCAGCAAATTCTGGACACTCTCAAGACAGAGTTTGGTCAGAACTTCTGGGCCAGTTTTCACAAAGGTTCAGTCAGAGCTTGCAAGAGCAGTTCAAAGAAGGTTTAAAAAGCGTGTTACAAACTTCCTGGAAAGTCTGGAAACTCCTTCAGAACATGCTGGAGCCAGAAGATACAAAGATCAGAGGTTGGATGTTACGTTGAAGCTGAACTTCTGATCCAGAACTAAGCCATGGTGTAGAATCTCATGTTGCAGGATTTCTGGTTGTGATAAGTCTCATCATCATTTAATGCTCATTTAATGCTCACAACCACTTTCTGAGTCTTTATCCAAAGGATTTTCACCACGTGTACCTCTACTGTCTTGGGATAGCAAACGTTGGTACTAGGCCCATGCTTTGCTTTTCCTTTTCCTTAAATCCTACTGACAACTCCAGCTTAAGCATGGCTAAAAGCTGCTAACCTACAGCTAATTCAGCCTACGCCTGCATCCCATAATTGCATCAAACTAGCATACGAAAACAGTGATGAAAAATCAAGGGAGCAGGACGCCAAATTTATTAAAATCCCATTTGTCTTTCCCCCCCAAAATCACAACAAATTCACCTATAAATACTTTTCTCCATCACACGTTCAAGGGGCTGGGCTTTAAGGGAGAGGCTGGTTTTTGGAGAGAGATTGGCAAAAAGAGAGAAAAGGAAGTTGTGAAACCTTCATAAAAATCCAGATTTCCCAAACAAAAAAATAAACCTTTGTTCTTCCCTTTGAATCAAAGAACTTGGCATTTCCTCTTCCGTCACTCTTGCTGATTCCAGAACATCCAAAGACAACAACTCAAAGCTCCAAGCCCACGCTCCAGGTTCAAGGTAAGTCTTTCTGACTTTGCATCTTTTTCATTCAGAACATCATTAAACATGTAAATATCATAGTATTGATGTTTGTGATACGGTGGCAGAACCGACTGTTTTGAAAAATGCTGGTTTGTGTTTTGCGTTTTGTATTCGCAAAATGTCGCGGTAAGCAAGAGTCGCCACCGACTTTTATTTTATCCAACCGGAAAGGAAAAAAGCACAGAAAAAAAATCCTTTTTCGAGATTTTGAATACGGGGGGTAGATTATAGAAAGGGAAGGTGTTAGCACCCTTTCTATCCATGGTTTTCCATGGGCTCTTAGGTACTTGCTCATCTTTTAAAATTGCTTGTGTGTGTGTTTGTTTTGAAAAGTTTTTTTTACTTCGTTTTAACCCTTGTTTCTGTCCTCAAGAGTGTTACGAAGTGTTTTTGAAAACTTTAGTTTGAAAAGTGTTTGGTGTGAAAAAAAAGCTTAATTTGAGCAAGTACCTACTAGCATCTACCTACTCGGAAAAGCATTGTTTTTGTTCTTGTTTCCTTTAGACAGTGCTATCCTACTATTGAGAAATAGGTAGTACCGTCGTTGGAGTTGTAAGGGTCAATTCAAAAGGGACGTACGATCACTAAAGCAATGTTAGGACGTCTTAGTAATAACCCTAGAGTCTTAGGATCATATTCGAGGTAATATTTCCGAGGCAACCTTTCCGAGACAACATTTCCGAGCGGGACATTTGATCCTTGTATAGACAAGAGGGCAACCACTAAGACACCCTATACCTAATGACCGTTTACGGAAGGCAACTGAAGTGAGAGTATACCCTAAGAGTGCGCATGTGCGAGTGATTTGATTTCAGTTATTATCTTTGCATATTAGGGTTTTCTAACCGTTTTAAATTATCATGTAATCTTGTCATACAATCCTATTAACATACATCTAACAGTTAATATTTGCGAGAAATAAAACCTACACTATTACAAGGCTTTGGGTAGGGATTAATTACATAGCCAAAAAACCCGTAAAAACGATAAATAAAGAAAATCCTAATTTAAACTATTACATACCATGAGCAGTTACATAAATATTGCAAAAAATTAATAAACGCGTGCGATGAATCGAAAACGAGAGATTTAGGGTTTTGACCCCAACTACCTAATTGTAAGTTTAAAAAAAATCATTTTTTTTGTCGTTTTTGATTATTTGAGAAAATAATGCTTAATGGAATAAATAAATAAAAAACCTAATTACTAATTAATTTAAACTTAAGTAAAATAATTAAATTAACCTATTTTTGTATTTTTTTATTTTATTTGAGAAAGAAATAAAAATTAAATCACAATTTAACCCTAATTTTTCTAATTGATTTTAATTGTATAAAAAAAGGTTAGAATTACCTAAATTAAATTAAACTAATATTAAATAAAATTAAATAAAATAAAACTAATACTAAATTTTGTGAAACTTGATTTTATGATTTTTTTTTGAAAAAATAAATTAATTTTGTTAAAAACAATTAAGCTAATTAAATGAAATAAAAGAAATAAATATGAAAGAAAGAAAGATGGGCCTGCTGTTGTTTAGCAGAAAGGGGGTATGATTTGCAATTCTGGGCCCAATAACCTCCTAACCCCTTTGACTTTTTCAATCCTGTGCGCATGCTTGACTATGGCACATGGTGAACCTTCTTTGTGGGCGTATTAGATCTGGCCAGGAGTACATCATAGGGCTGATGTTGAGAGTACACGAAACACGCTTGAGGCTGGGAAGCACTGGATTGACCTGAAACTATTGAGAAAATGATAAAATGCACACGCCTGGGATCGAACCCAGGACGTGTGCATCAAAGACAAATGGCTTTACCACCTGCGCTGGCTTGTTTAGTTGTAATAATAACAAAGCAAATAAAATATAATACAAATCATGTGCCACGCTTCCCAAAATGCACGCAGATTCTAACGATCCACTCACATATTGCCACACCATCATCTTCCTCGTTGCATCCGTCGTTTTAGACAAAAGACCTTTACCTACGGACACTGAGTGTAGGTACAACCCTTGTCCATTCCAAAATCTTGTACATGCATGATAAATCACAACCAATGGTACCAATCAACTCGTTGCAACCTCACGAGCATCGTGGTACCATTATTAATGGCCAATTGTTCATGTATGAAAAATCCCTAAAAACGGAGCATGAACCCTAGCCATGGCAACTTGATATACAGTCAACAAAAATGCAATTAATCATAACCATTAGCTTGCAAACATCTCAAGGATGAAAAATATGTCTATTAATCATGCTAAATATGCCAGAATTAATGTATTCGAAATCAAGAAAATATGGAAACCGTATGAACCTTACAACGTGTTTCAAGGCGTGAGGAAGCTTTCTAGAGATTGAATCTTGATCCTGGGGAGTCCAACAATTGATTGGTAGGACTGAAATGCCTTGAGGTGATCTGAAACTTGGAAATCAGTTTGCAACTTTTCTTGAATTTTTTGAAATTCGTTCTCTCCTTTGCACACCTCTAGCCCCCTGTTTTTGGTCTGCACTTGTTCCTTATGTATAGTAGAATGCATTAGGGTTACAAACTTATATCAAATCCCTTCCAATTATGAATATTGATTCATGATTTGATCCTTGTGCAAAATCTTTCCAAATCAAGCAAATCCAATCTTTTCTGTCCATTTTGAACCTTGCACGATTTGATCTTGTTTCCAGCTGTGTAATGGACCTAAACATGCACAAAATCTCAAGATTTAATTAGTTTTTGATATTTTCATTATTTTATTTTGATTTTATTTGATTTAAATGAAATAAAATCAAAATAAATGAAACAAAAATAAAAGAATGACAAGTGGAAGGACTCATGGGTCGTGGGTCACATTACAAACTCAGTGCAAGCATAAAAAGTTGGGCCCATTTTGACAAAAAATGCAATTTTAGACACATTTGACTTTTGGCAATTTTGCAAAAAGGGCCAACTTGGCCAATGCATAACTCTCTCAATTTTGACCCTAGAGAGGTGTTCTTGGACTTTTTAGAAATATTAAGATGTCCTCTAAGCAAACCTTTTGGTCTCATCTCAATTGAGTCTTCCATGTTCATGTATGAAGCTTTGACCCAAAAGGTGTTTTTGTTGACTTTTCAAAATGACCTATAATGTCCAAATTCATATCTTCTTGTGAGTGCATATTTTGAACTTGGGAGATGAAGATGAATTGTAAGGAATTACATCCTATTAAAAATGAGCTTTGGATGGGTCATTTTTGATAAAGTATGAGAAAGTTATGCTTGGTCAAAGTTGAGTTGACTTTTCCTACAAAACCTTATTTTAGCAACTTTTGGGTTTTGATGAATTGTGAGAAATCCTTGAGGAATCATGATAAAACCTTGATCAAATTATTAATAATACTTCAAAATGAGGATGTTGACCAAAAATATTGAAGTTTGACTGTATGTGGGCCACCGTTGACTTTTGCCCTAGCACAGTCGATTTTCAGGCCTTTGAGCAACTGATTGAGCAAACTTCCTCTGAAAGGCTTGAAACTTGAGATGGATGATCTTGAGAACATATTAGGAAAATGGTGAGCATTTGGGATCCTTTGGACTCAAACATCTTGATGCAAAATGAAACCCTAATTTGAGGTAGACTGCCTTAGGAGAGAGTTTGCTGACAATACACTGAACTTCTGAAGTTTACTCACTGTTTTAGTGTAATACAAAACTTCTGACTTGTGGCCCACTGTCTGAATACCACCCAGAATTTCTGTGTTTTCCCTCTAACGTTTCTTGCAGGACCTCAGAGTGTACGAATCTAGAACTTTTGATTCCATTGACGTTCCTTTCTGAGTCATCACACGCCTGGCTTCAGAACTTCTGATCCTTGTTTATTTTGCTTGCAGTAGCACTCTGTTTCTGTCTTTCATTTATTTCCCTTTTCATCATCTTTAATATTAACATAAAAAGACATAAAAATATTTTCTTTTATTAACTAATTTATTTCTTTTTTTTAAGACAAAAAATATTTTCTAAACAAGTCCATTTCTTTCTTATATTGTACATTTCAATATGGTTGTAATAGTAACTTATGACTTATTTTTACTTGCAACCCTCATTCATAAATATGTACCCCCACCCCCCCTAAAGTGATGTAATAGCTTAGATTTTATTTTCCGCATTTGTACTTGCTTTTCATATATTGCTAGTAAATAGGATGTATGTCAAGATAAAATCAACAAATAGATGATTTTCAAATACAAGACAAAATGCATGCAAACTAACACTTTCACACATGCACCCTTAGGGTAATCTCACTTGTTGCCTATCGAAAAATATTCATGTCCCTCGAACATGGGCGTTTTAGCAAAGACCCTCGATAAAAGATCGTAGTCCCTCGATGACCCTCAATGATGCCTTCGGTAAACGATCTAGTCCCTAAAACGATATTGCTAAAACGTCCCATATGTCTCCTTCTATGACTATACAAACGTTCCAACACCCGTCCCTTCACATCCAACGATGGAGCTTCTTACCAAATCAATGGTAAGATAGAAACATCTAAAGGAGGAGGAAAATAACATCTAATACCTTTTGAGTAGGTAGGTTCGCTCTTAGTTTCTCGCTTGCTCACAACAAAAACATTTTATACACAAACACCTCTTTGTACAATTTTCGAAACAAACACTTTGTATGTGTTCTTATAGAGACGAGAACCATTACGAAGTTCCATTTTCAAAAATACTTTCAAAAACCACACCACAAGCACATTCAAACAAAAGCAAGTGATCTAGCAAGTAACTAAGAGCCCATGGAAAACCATGGTTGAAAAGGGTGCTAACACCTTCCCTTTTCATAATTTACCCCCCGAACTCAAGAAAACATCTCTAAAGGTCTTTCCTGTGCTTTTTCACATATCCTTTTTGGATAAAAGAAAAGTCGATGGCGACTCTTGCTAAACCAAAACATTTGCAAACACAAACGCAAAACCTTCATGTCAGTTCTCCCACCGTATCACAGAACTAGCGACTCTGCTGGGGAAAACATTCTTAAAGTGGGGTTACCTTAGAGTTAGATCACATTTACCTGCTTTCATTATTTGATTTGTTTGCTTTACATAATGGTTCTCTGTTTGGGCTTGCTTTGATCCTCCACCCGGATTTGGGACACCTTTTAGGTAAGTAGCAATAGATTGTGAGGGAACTGTGCGGCGTATACCAACACGGTTGAAGCAGTAGCTACATTGATGTGGAACTTTGGTTGGTACCGGTAACCCTTGAGTCGAATTAAGGAGAGTACAGGGACGCCGCATGGTGTCGTGAAGCATCCACTGACCTTAGAACCTTACTTGACTAACTTGGCCATTAAGACGTAGTGAGATAACCAGTTTCGGTGTAGAGCTGAAAATTAGTTGATACTGGATACTACACTCATTGAGGATGGACTTTTGGGATATCTCGGCCGCAAGAAAAGATTGATTATGCTGAGACAACGCCTAAGAGAAAGGTCAGTGATATTGAGATCCCTTAGAATCCGGTTACTATTAACTAGGACAGATTGAGCCAACTAAACTTCAAGAGGGTACTTACCTATAAACTCCATGCAAGCCTAAACCTAAAGACTTGTCTGCTTTGTGTGAATATGATTATTTGTATATAATTTTGCTTACTTCGCATACTTGTACATAACATCATACCATAGCATTTTCAAATAACCTTTTCAAGGATCTCAAGGGCCTATGATGCAGGGTCACGTTGAACCAGATGTCTATCAAGGGACAAGAGGATTTATTTTCCTCTGGCCAAACTCCGTCAAAGATCAAGTACAACAAACTTGAGTCAAGGGCTAAAACCCACTTGACATGGTGAGCTTAATGCTCGTGGAAGGATATCCACCGATACAAAGTTCTCCAATCAAAAATGTAAGTGACTACTAACATTTACCCCGCGAGATCCTTGAAAACATGCATCCACATATCATGCATCATATCATGACAGGTTACCCCCATACAGGCTTCCTTATCTTCCTACTGTTTATTTCAGTAAGATGGATATGGAACAAATGGTGAAAGATCTCTAGGCTCAAAACGCTCAACTTCAAGAGATGTTCTTGAACCTATCCAAGTGACAAGAAGAGGTCAAGGCGCTCCTCACCAGGGGAATGATCATGGGAAATCCTTGGGACGACAGAGATGACCAATTGGGGCGGCTACTAACTGAGATAGCAACAATGAAAGTCCAGATGATGGGACAGCTGGTGGGCCAGATGACTCTCATCCAAAACTTAGCTCAAGGACAAGAAGAGCTGAGAGTCCTCATCAACAAGCTCCGTCAAGACGGATGTAACCAAATGGGGCAAACATCTAGAATTGGGGATCAGTTCATCATTCAGCCTCCCAGGAGACAAGAAGTCGGTTTAAGGGAGAGAAGACCTTCCCAATTTGCTTCCACGTCATGAGCCCAACAACGACTTTGTCAACATCAACCGGAAAATCAGCAAAGGCAAAGCGAGCCCAAAAGACAGTTTACCAACATCAACATACCACTGTCCCAAGCTTTGCAACACATGCTAAGGATGAATCTGATTACACCAATAAGACCTCATCCAAATCCCAAAACTTTTTCTCCCAGCTACAATCCTGATGCCAGGTGTGCCTATCATTCTGATAGTCTTGGGCATGATACAAACGATTGTTGGGCCCTGAAGTACAAGATTCAAAACCTGATCGACGAAGGAATGTTGGAGTTCACAATAGATGGCCAGACTGAATTCTTCTGCCATCCCTCAAAGGCTCACCACCTAAAGTGACAAGTTCAGACAAAGAGGCTTCTGTTCATTTGAATTTTCAGCTGTAATTTCTTTTGCTTGTTCAAACAGTTATCTATTAATGTCAAACTTTGTTTCATTAATGCATTGCATATGTTTGTCTTGAATTCATCCATTCGTTTTCACTATATTTAAACTATGATTTTTACTCTCCTTATGACATTTAACTCTTGCTAAAAGTTACAAGCCTTTAGAGGGAGGATGACGAAAACAATGCCATAATCTCATACAGTATGCTTTTGAATAGACCTTGCTGACGATGTACATGCGTTCTTTCAAATCCTAAACACTAGAGTTATAAGGAAGATAATCCCTAGTCAACCCCTTCGAGCCAAAGAAGTTGAAGTTTTCTTTCTTTCACAAAATTAAAACTTTAATCAAAACCTGGGGCAGGGTAGTCTCTCAGTTAATTCAAACGCGCGTTAAGCCACAAACTCTCATTTTGTAGTACAACAAATGACATCAAAAAGCGTTCCTCTGGGATCAAAAGACAATGATGGTTCCCTACGAAATAGGAAATCATTATCTCTCAAAAAAAGAAAGGCCCACTAAGTCAAAACCTACAAAGGAGACTTAAGAAAACTGGGGCATCCCGTTGACTGTAATCTCAAAACAAGAACAATCAGGCAAAAATCAGGGATAACAAATCAAAATAGGTCACTACAAATCCTCGACAACATGAAAAATATTGCAAAAATGACTACCTTCCGAAAAACCTAACTTGTCTGAACCATCACCAAAGTGTCATTCCAGAGTTTCAAACGCACAATTAGCTGAGTTTAGGACCGAAGAAAATCACGAAGAACGGGCGGGTACAAATACACTTTGAGCCTTTATCCTTTGTTTCTTAAACCGTGAACCAAGCCACGTTACAACCCTTCAAAAGTCCTAATTTAAGCATGGGTTAGTTCGAAAGAATATTGTTACAAAAGGTATCCTGACTCCTGTAAGGCTTTACTCCAAATCTAGAGTTGAATTACAAACTTCTTTACTTGCTAAAAACACATTTTTCAAAACTTCAAGACAAACATAAACTTTGCATTACTTGAGTATCACTGTTTGCATATGGCTATTTGTTTGACGGCGGAGAAATTCACACAATGAATATCTAGTGAACGAAATCTCTCTCAGTGAACAAATCAATTCAAGAAGGATGACACTCCCATTGACAAATCTCCTATCAACAAGGGGACATGACATGTCACTATCCAGCACACCTGGAGCAGTCCAGTCAAGATTCCAAGAAATATCTCAAGAAGTACAGAATAACCAGGGGCAGGTCTCCATCTCCGTCACTTAGGGCGTTGAACGTCAATCTCAGCAAAGGGTTACATACAATCAAACATTTTAGGAAATACCACAAACATTTGCTGCTAGGGGCAATGACAAGTCTCCCCAAAGTCCTTCTCATAGGATAATTTCCCAGCAGGAGTTTAATCTTTGAAAACCTTTCCCCAGCTGTGATACGGTGGGAGAACTGACTTGAGATTTTGCGTTTTGTGTTCGCAAATGTTTCGGTTTAGCAAGAGTCGCCACCGACTTTTTATTTTATCCAATGGAAAGGTCAAAAAGCACAGGAAAGACCTTTGAGATGTTTTCTTGGGTTCGGGGAGTAGATTACAGAAAGGGAAGGTATTAGCACCCTTTCTATCCATGGTTATCCATGGGCTCTTAGTCACTTGCTTAGATCACTTGCTTTGCTTTTCAATTGTTTAAAATGGTGCTTTGTGTGTGGTTTTGAAAGATGTTTTGAAAAGAGGCCATCGTTGTGGCAACCTTTGTAATGATTCTTGTTTGAATGTATACAAAGGTGTTTTTGTCTTTTGAAAGTAGGGTTTTGAAATTGTGTGGAGAAGTGTGTTTTGAAGATAGCAAGGATATTTTTGCAAGTTTTTGATCAAGTAACTAAGAGTTATCTACCCTATTTTACTCAAAGATCTTTCTTATGTTTTTAACCCTTTTAATAGTGTTGTTTCACCATTGTATTTGGTGAACAACCTTGTGTTAGGATGTTTTACGGGACAGGCGCGGGTCATCGTATAGACCATGATAGCAATGGTGTCAAGTATTTTTGGCAATTTTCTTGAGGGACTTGATCATTTTGTTTAGGCAACTCAGATAGCGTCATTGAGGGACTATGATCTTTTGTTTTGTTTTTGTTTTGCCAAAGTACTTGACATGTATATCATGGCCCATTTTTGAAGGCAACAAGTGGATTGAAACCCTAGGGGTGCGAGTGTGCATGTGTGTTATTTTCATGCTTTGTTTTTTTTATTAGTGATTGTGATCGGTGGATCTGGAACTGACTGTTTAACACTGGTTCGCGAAATGTCGCGGAAGCAAGAGTCGCCACCGTCTTTTATTTTCTCCAAATGGAAAGGACAAAAGCACAGAAAAATTCCTTATAGAGATCGCTCTCGGTTCGGGAGGTAAGTTATAGAAAGGGAAGGTGTTAGCACCCTTTCTATCCATGGTTATCCATGGGCTCTTAAATACTTGCTCATTGTGTTTTCAAAAATGGTTTGTTTGCTTTTCAACTGTGGGTTTTAAAAAGTTTCTTTGAAAATTCCAGTTCGACTCTTGTATCAGTCCTCAAGAGTGTTTGAAAAATTTGCTTTCGAAAGCTTTTTGAAAAGGTGTCGGTGTGAAAAGTATTTTTGATTTGTTTTGAAATTGGAGCAAGTATCAAGAGTCGTCTACCTACCCTAAGGAATTCGTCTGTGTAAATGTCCTTTAAAGTAGTGCCATCCCACCATTGAGAGGTAGGTAGCACCACCGTTGGAGGTGTTCGGGTCAATTCGGGGTTTAGGGACATTGTGGTCATCGAGCAAAGGTAAGACACCTTAGAAGCTACCCTTATGCCATTGATCTTTTATTCCGAGGCAACTATTCCGAGGCAACTTGTTTTGAGGCAACCAGATCAATGGGACATAAGGACTCACTAAGACGTCCTATAGTCGACGACCACGTTTCGAGGGACAAGGCAACAGTGTGATCACCGGAGTAATAGGAAGATACCTTAGAAGCTACCCTCATGCCAGGTTCCCGGATCATGAGGACTTACTAAAACATCCTCTACTCGACGATCACCTTTCGAGGCAAGGCAACAGTGAGGCGTACCCTAGGGGTGGTGTGTGCGATTCGTGTGTCATTTTCATTTGCATTTATCTCGTCATGTTTATGGGTGTTCTACGCGTTGTTTTTATTTTGGCCATTCATTCTTGCATGCTTTGTTTATCAGTTAAAATAGTTGCGGGGAAAGTAAATCTAAAGCTATTACAAATGGCGCGGGTCCACATCGCCAAAATTAAACCGGACCCGATTTGACAGAAAAGTAAAGAAATTAAAAGTGCGAGAAGTAATTACAAGGCTTCGGGAGAGGTACATAATTATTTAAATGACATAAAATAAATATGCGAAGAAATAAGAAATTACGAACGAGGGCGTTGGACCCTTTTGCAAAATTAAATTAATATGATGAAATTAATTAAAAGAAAGAAAGATCTTGCTTTTTGGTGTTTTTTAGTATTTTAGGATTTAAATGAAAAGAGAGAATTAATTAAAATTTAAATGAGATGTAAACCCTAATTCTATTTTATTTTAATTTATTTAAGAAAATATTGAATTCAACCTAAATTAAACCTAATTTTTTATGTACAATTTTAATTATGAAAATAAATAAAATAAATAATATTATTGTAAAAAAGAAAAATTAAAAGGAATAAAATTCATTAAACCTAATTCTACTTCTTTTTAGATTTTTTATTAAAAATATTAAAATTAAACCCTAATTTATACTAAATTTAATTATATACAATTTGTTTATGAAAATAATTAAATTAAAATATTTATTATGTTTTTTATCTTTTCTGATTTTTTTTTAGGCATTTTTTGTATTTTGTAAAAATAATTAATTAAATCAAAACAATAAAGAAAATAAAATAATAATTAAAAATAAAATATAAGGAAAATGTAGAAAATTGCAAACCAGGGGGGGGGGGTTCAGGCCCCAATATGGAGGTATAGATCCAAGAATACTGGCCCAAAAACCTGGGTCCTTTTGACTTTTTTGAGTAGCGTGTTGGATGGTTGACTAGGACTTAGCGTGCTCTTTAATCTCAGCCTTTGGTTTGATTCCACTAGGCACGTGGACGATCTGATCTGGGGATGTATGGTGTGCTCCAACCTGGAAATTGCATATGAACATATATATCAAAATAATATGGGAAATTATACAGACCTGGGGTTCGAACCCAGGTCGTGGACGTTAATACACTCCTCGCTTGCCAACTGAACCAAACAACGCATGTTAACATATTATAACAAATAAATAATAAAAAGAAAAACAAACGCGTTAGTGGATCCAGCGCGCGAATTTCAAACAGGCCTATCACCCCTTGCCACGACTCCATGTTCTTCGTGTGTTTTTTTATTTTTCTGAAACAAGAACATTAAGCCACGGTTTTGGATTTGTTCCCTTAGGCCCTTTTCAAGAAAATAGCGACTAGCGCTCAGGTATTCATAAATTGGGCGCGATGGGTGTTTCCTCTTCGTCTGAACGTGCTGAATCTAATGGTGGTGGTTTGGAGTCTCAATTTTTCCTCGTTTGAAAATCCCCAATTCCAACCTCTGAAAACCCTAAAACTCAAACATGGCATAATCGTATATAGCGCACAAAAATGCAATTGAATATGTTGGTTAGCATCAGAATATCATAATGAACATGAATCAATGAATAAAAAATGCAAAGGATGCGGGAATCATGATGCACGATTGTGGAATTTTCTTGATACAGCTTGCGTTCATGTTACCAATTCTTGGAGTTTGAATGGATGATATGGATTGGAACACGTTCAGGAACCTTCAAGGAAGCTAATGGAATAGTTTTTATGCCTTGAATTGCCCTGGAAGCGAGTTTGCAGTTTTGAGTTTCTTTGAGAAAAATTCAAGTTTTTTCAATGGCCTTTGAGCGCAGCTTTTTGTCTCTTGTGATTAGGTTTATCATCAGGCATATGTAGTGAGTCCATTAGGTTAACAAAACTCAATCAAATCCAATGCAATGATGGTTTTTGGAAATTTGATTTTAAGGATCTTTTTCATATCTTTTCCATGTGTTCTTTGTGTCAATTAGGATCCAATCAAGCCAAATCTTTCCACATTTGCATGTGCACGAAATATTGAGTCTAAAACATGTATAAAAAGATTGATTAGGTTAAGTTAGATATTTTTCATATATTTAAATGATTTAAATGAATTAATATAAATAAAAATTCAAATAAATAAATAAAAAATGAGAAAATACTTCCCTTTGGGCCAAGCGGTCGTGCACATGCTTAGAATGATGAATCATGGAAGAAAAATGGGCCCATTAGCAATTTTAGGTCATTTGAATCAATGTTGACTTTTCAAAATATCCAAAAATTTCCCAACTTCCACAAGGCATAACTTGCTCAATTTTTAAGCTTTTCTCATGTTCTTGGACATTTTGGAAAGGTCTTTGAGTCCTCTAACCGATGCCTTTGGTCCCATGTCATTTTGATTTACCAAGCTCAAGTTATGGCCTTTGACTTAAAGTCCCTTTTTGTTGACTTTTGAAAATGACCTATAATGTTGAAATTGATAACTTTTTGTGAGAGCATTTCTTGGACTTTAAGTATGAAGATGAGTTGTAGGAAATGTCTTTCTCTTCAAAATGAGCTTTGGATGGAATTTTTCTGATAATCCATGTGAAAGTTATGCCCTGGTCAATTTCAGTTGACCTTTTCAGCTGTCCAAATAAGGAAACTTTTGCATCTTGATGATTTCTGAGCCAAATTTTGAGAATCATAATCAAGCATTGATCAAATGATGTTTGTGGCTTCAAAATGATATGTTGACCAAAAATTTGAACTTTTGACTGTCAAATGACCATTTTGCCCCTACAGTTGACTGTAGTGCAATTTAGGGTTTTGACTGTGCAATCTTGAGCTGAATGCCTTGAAACTTGATATGAGGATACTTAACCATGTTTGTAGGTATAGGAGACTTGATTGGGCCTTTGAAAACTTCATTTTCTTGATCAGAACATAAACCCTAGTTTTGACTGTATGGGAGACCTTTGCATTGTGTAATTCTTGGGGAATTTTGCAGCTTGACTTGGCAACTTCTTGGAGAATATGGGAGGGCAAATTTTGGGGTACAACAGTTGCCCCTGTTCAATCTTCTTAGACCTGAGGATGCAGATTGGCTGACGTGCCTTTCGTAATCCGAAGGTGGAAGATGATTGAACACTAGAGTGCCCAGAAATTTGCGCTCACATAGTGGCAGTGTGATGGGGGAATGGGCTTATAGATGCCATTTGGAGATTGCTGGATAGGATGATGGGCTTATAGATGCCATCTGGATGTTGATCGCGTGGGAGATTCCTTAGCGAGAACCTGCATACCTGCAAAAGAACAAATGAATACCTGACACGTTGCAGGAGCTGGTTTTCAGATGCTTGGTATAGATGTGTCCTGACTGGTTACATGAGCTGAGTCTGGAGCTTCACATGATGATGAATGAAACAGGGATGGTTACTGCCTTAGCATGAATGGTAAGAGAACCTTGGGTGATTTTAATTTCAACAACGCTCGTTGAGAAAATCTTGGGTGTCTTCTACTGGGATAAGAATCAGGGAGATCTTAGGGTCGATCTGACTGAACCAGAGGAGGCCTTTGACTGGATAAGAATCAGGAAAATCTTAGGGTCGATTTAACTGAATCGGACAAGGTCTTGAAATCTTCAACTGGATAAGAATCAGGGAGATCTTAGGGTCGATCTGACTGAACCAGAGAAGGCCTTTGACTGGATAAGCATCAGGAAAATCTTAGGGTCGATTTAACTGAACTGGACAAGGTCTTGGAATATCTTCAACTGGATAAGCATCAGGGAGATCTTAGGGTCGATCTGACTGAACCAGAGAAGGCCTTTGACTGGATAAGCATCAGGAAAATCTTAGGGTCGATTTAACTGAACCGGACAAGGTCTTGAAATCTTCAACTGGATAAGCATCAGGGAGATCTTAGGGTCGATCTGACTGAACCAGAGAAGGCCTTTGACTGGATAAGCATCAGGAAAATCTTGGGGTCGATTTAACTGAACCGGACAAGGTCTTGAAATCTTCAACTGGATAAGCATCAGGGAGATCTTAGGGTCGATCTGACTGAACCAGAGAAGGCCTTTGACTGGATAAGCATCAGGAAAATCTTAGGGTCGATTTAACTGAACCGGACAAGGTCTTGGAATATCTTCAACTGGATAAGCATCAGGGAGATCTTAGGGTCGATCTGACTGAACCAGAGAAGGCCTGGGACTGGATAAGAAATCTTTGGTGTCGATTAACTGAACCGGTCTAGGTCTTGAAATATGATTGAGAATTTCAACTGTATCTTTCCTGAAAGGTAAAGGTCAGTCATATGCAATGCATGGTATGGATCAAGCAATGATGTTCTCAACGTAAATGAGATTTGTATGATATAATGCGTCTATGCATGCTATAATGATGTATGTGATGTTTCATGAATGTATGTTTTCGTCTAGGAAAGTAAATCCTTGACGGGTGCCGGGAAGTCATATCCTGGGCTGATATTGAAGAATAGATTTTTGCTTCCGCTGGGGATGATAACTGTAAGAATACCGGTAGGAGAAGATGACTCCGTTGCAGAATAAACTTGGCAAATGGAGGGTTCTGCGGGGAGAAAAGATACTCTAGCGACCATGCTGGGAAGCGATACTCTGTGGGAAGAGGGATGCCTTGCTGAGTATTGATAATAGTTTGCTGGGGATAGGAAGACTTTGTTGACGACGCTCTTTCCGTGGCTTTTGGCTGAGGATAACCCAGTTATATCCTGTTGAGGAAATAACTCTTTAAATAAAGCCGGACGACGCGTTCGTGCTCTGCGAGGGATAAGCTTCCAGAATCTACTGGGGATAAGCTTATTGCTTGGGGATATGAATTCCAACTTTCCTGGGGAAACTGGAGTGGACTCTTCTGGGGAGTTTTGAACTGCGGGGGAAGTGATTCCTTTGAATGTTGGTATACCGCCGGGGAACAATCTTTAGGCCGAGACTGCCGGGGATGCTTGTTAAGAATATATGCTGCTGGGGAAGTATTGAAATCTACGGGAGGATACTCAATTTCCTTGAGATTTATCAACTCTGCTTGGAGAAGAATGTATTGACCTGCTGATTTACTCTCTGGGGAATTAATACGTACTAGTCATATTCTTTAGCCGAACCTAACTTGGTACCTTGGAGGATAGAACAATGGGACTGCTCCGACAAATCTTTATTGCCCCTGTTTCTAGTGTCACCTGCAATTAATTCCTTTGTTTCGTATGCAAATATTTACGAGTTAGCAAATTATTGTCAATGCATATATCACAAATTGAACCTTGGACGTTCTTCGCGAAACAAAACAGAAAAAGAAAAACACTTGGCACGTTTAACTGAAAATATATTTGTATTGATTTTTGAATGGCCTGTGAATAGGCGTTTTGTATACAAGAGGCTGACGTCCTAGTAAGAGAACGCCGCCGAGCAAAAGAGTTTATACAAGTTTTATACAAAAGAAAATAAAACAGCTGTGTGAAATGAATGATCCCACTGGGTTTCAACTCTGCTATTGCCTTTATAACTCTGAGTGTCTCATCACTTGATGACCTTGGTTGAAGGTGAAGCTGACTGATCGATGCCGTCTGAACTTGATGTAGATACCGGATTCTGGATGCAAAGTGATCAATGAGACATAGTATTACGCTTTTATCCCTAATTTTTGCCTGGACCGCCCTTTCGGGTTTTCGGTCCACCGGGATACCCATTTTTGCCCAAGCCGCCTTTTCAGGTTTTCGACTTGCCGGGTGTACAGATTTTTTTCATTTTCATCCCTTCATTTTGCCCGAACCCTTTTGGTTCGACGAGAAGCCCTAATTTTTGCCTAGGCATGTCAGCCTAGCGGGTCTTTTTTATGCGTAGTATCTTTTTACTATGTCTGCATTGGCGGGGTGAGGAAGGTCGTCACCATCCATATTGGTTAGAATCATGGCTCCTCCTGAGAACACATGCTTAACCACAAATGGCCCTTCGTACGTAGGGGTCCATTTGCCCCTTGGATCACTCTGAGGAAGGATGATTCTCTTGATTACCAGATCCCCAACTCGATATTCCTGTGGTCTGACCTTTTTGTTAAATGCCCTGATCATCCGTTTCTGATACGTCTGACCATGGCAGATAGCAGCAAGTCTCTTTTCGTCAATGAGGTTGAGTTGATCAAGTCGTGTCTGGATCCAATCATCTTCGTTCAGATTTGCATCCTTCATTATCCGGAGAGAGGGAATTTGTACTTCGATCGGTAAGACTGCCTCCATGCCATAAACCAGAGAGAAAGGAGTTGCCCCGGTTGACGTCCTAGCTGAGGTACGGTACCCATGTAGAGCGAACGGTAACATCTCGTGCCAATCTTTATAAGTCACTGTCATCTTCTGCACGATTTTCTTGATGTTCTTATTTGCTGCTTCTACAGCCCCATTCATCTTCGGTCTATAAGGAGAAGAATTATGGTGCTGTATCTTGAACTGTTCGCAGAGCTCAGCGATCATCTTGTTGTTCAGATTGGTACCGTTGTCTGTGATAATCCTCTCAGGGACGCCGTACCGACAGATCAGATTGTGTCGAATAAACCGTGCCACAACAGTCTTGGTTACCGTAGCATAGGATGCTGCCTCAACCCACTTCGTGAAATAATCAATCGCCACTAGGATGAAACGATGTCCATTGGATGCCGTAGGTTTAATCTCGCTGATCATGTCTATGCCCCACATTGCAAACGGCCAAGGCGCAGTCAGAACATTCAGGGGAACCGGAGGAACATGCACCTTGTCTGCATAAATCTGGCACTTGTGGCATGTCCTGGAGTGTTGGTAGCAGTCAGCTTCCATTGTGGACCAGTAATATCCTGCCCGTAGGATTTTCTTAGCCATAGTGTGCCCACTGGAATGCGTACCAAAGATCCCTTCATGTAGCTCTTCCATGATCCTTTCTGCTTCAATTTTATCCACATAGCGCAGTAAGGTTGAATCATGGTTTCGCTTGTACAAGATGCCGTTGCTAAGGAAGAACTTGGCTGCAAACCTCCTCAGGAATTTCTTATCATTGACAGAGGCACCTTCAGGGTATTCCTGAGCTTCCAGATATCTCTTCACTTCGTGGTACCAAGGCTTCTCAGTCACCAATTCAGTTTCGAGATCACAACAGTATGCCGGTTCGTCCAGTTTCCAGATGATGATCCGGGGAGCCTCATTATCCCATTTGACCTTGAACATTGAAGACATTGTAGCTAACGCGTCCGCCAAATGATTCTCTTCTCTTGGAAAGTGTTCAAATGTTATCTCTGTGAAGTGGGGGATCAGGGTCAATACACATTCTCTGTAAGGGATCAGGTTCGTATGCTTCGTATCCCACTCTCCTTTGATCTGATTGATCACGAGAGCGGAATCTCCGAAAACACTCAGAAACTTGATCCTTAGGTCGATCGCAACTTGAAGACCCATGATGCACGCCTCATACTCCGCCATGTTGTTGGTACAGTTAAAACACAGTCGGGCAGTTAGTGGAGTATGAGTACCTTGAGGGGATATGATTATGGCGCCGATACCATTTCCCAAAGCATTGGAGGCTCCGTCAAAGTGCATAGACCATCGGGATCCTGGTTCAGGTCCTTCATCCGGTCCAGGTACTTCACAATCAGTCACTATCATGATGCTTTCGTCTGGAAACTCGAAGTTCATTGACTGATAATCATCTACAGCTTGATGTGCCAGGTGGTCTGCCAATACACTTCCCTTGATGGCTTTCTGGGTTGTGTACTGAATGTCGTATTCCGTCAAGATCATTTGCCATCTTGCAATTCTCCCAGACAGAGCAGGTTTTTCGAATATGTACTTTATAGGATCCATCTTTGAGATCAACAAGGTAGTGTGATTCAGCATATACTGTCTCAGCCGGCGATCAGCCCATACCAAAGCGCAGCAAGTTTTCTCAAGCAGTGAGTATCGGGTCTCACAGTCGGTAAACTTTTTGCTAAGGTAATAAATGGCATGCTCTTTTCGGCCAGACTCGTCATGCTGCCCCAGCACACACCCCATTGAGTTGTCAAGCACTGTCAGGTATAGTATCAGAGGTCTCCCTTCAATCGGTGGCATAAGGATAGGTGGTTCTTGGAGATACTCTTTGATTCTGTCAAAAGCAGCCTGACATTCATCGTTCCAACGTACTACCTGATCTTTCTTCAGCAGCTTGAAGATTGGTTCACAGGTAGCGGTTAGATGTGAGATGAAGCGAGCAATGTAATTCAGGCGTCCTAAAAAGCCTCTGACTTCCTTCTCTGTCTTAGGAACTGGCATCTCTTGAATAGCTTTGACCTTAGCAGGGTCCACTTGAATTCCCTTATCACTGACCACGAAGCCTAGCAACTTCCCAGATCTTACCCCGAAGGTGCACTTGTTCGGGTTCAATCTCAGCTTGTATAGTTTCAACCGGTCAAACAACTTTTGCAGATGATCTAGATGCTCTTCCTCAGTCTGGGACCTCGCGATCATGTCGTCCACATACACCTCTATCTCGTGATGGATCATGTCATGAAATAAGGCAACCATGGCACGTTGGTAGGTTGCCCCAGCGTTCTTCAACCCGAATGGCATGACCTTGTAACAGAAGGTGCCCCACTGAGTAACAAATGTAGTCTTTTCCATGTCTTCAGGTGCCATCTTAATCTGATTGTAACCTGAAAAGCCATCCATGAAAGAGAATACCTTGTGCTGAGCTGTATTATCAACAAGGACATCAATGTGAGGTAAGGGGAAGTCATCCTTGGGGCTGGCTCTGTTCAGATCCCTGTAATCGACACACATTATGACCTTACCGTCTTTCTTAGGTACCGGCACCACGTTAGCAACCCACTGAGGGTAAGAAGTCACTGCAAGGAACCCAGCATCAAACTGTTTCATAACCTCGGCCTTAATCTTCTCGGACATCTCTGGACGCATCCGACGGACCTTTTGTTTAACTGGAGGGCAGTCTTCCTTAGTTGGCAGGTGATGGACCACAATATCGGTATCCAACCCGGGCATGTCTTCGTAGGACCAGGCAAAGATCTCCATATAATCATGTAACATCTTGGTTAACCGTTGCTTCACGCTGAGCTCTAGGTTGGCACCAATCTTTACCTCTTTTCTGTCTGCCTCAGTACCCAAGTTTATGGTTTCCACTGGCTCTTCGTGGGGTTGAATTGCCCTCTCTTCCTGAAGCAACAGTCTTGCAAGCTCGCCAGGCACTTCGCAATCATCTTCACCTTCATCTTCGGCTAAGTTGATCGGATTTTCGAAGTCATAATTGGCAGTAGCAGAGTTGTTATCAGTGAGATCTAGAGTGGATTGAAACCTGTATGAGTGAGTGTGTGTGTAAATACAACTGTTTTGAAAATTATGTAAAGGAAAGAAAGACAGAAAAGGAACACAATATTTGCAATGCGAAAAATACGTCCAAGATTTTCATTCATGATATATGAAATGACAGTTTGTATGCCCTCACAAATAGAACCACGGTGCCTCGGGTAAGACACCGGGCCATAGAGTTGATCATTGTTTATTACAAAATAACAAAACATAGGAATTCATTACTCAGTAACAAGAGAAACAGATAAGTTGTCCTTTGCACTCCAATTGTTGAGTCCACCGTCGGTTGCCGGGTAGATCCAGCTATCAAACTCAGCTTCATCAACTTCCTCTTCGTCCCCAATAGCATTAACTCCATGAGCAGGTAGGGGAGCTGTCACTACATTAGGCTTCTCAGATGCCTCAAACTGCACCTCTTTGGCGTCAATAAGGTCCTGCAGCTTGTTCTTTAGTGCCCAACAGTCATCGGTAGAGTGCCCCGGGCTATCTGAATGGTAAGCACAACGAGCATTCAGGTTGTACTTGGGGGATGCAGTATTTGGAAACTTCGGCGCCTCCCTGACAGTCACTAAATTGGTTGAGAGCAACTGTGGCAGGATCTGCGACAAAGTCATGCTTAAGCGGGTGAATTCTCTCCGGGGTCTTTCAACCTTTTGAGGATTAGTTGGCCGAGGAGCGGCAGCAGGCTTAGCAATTATTACCGCACTGACAGATTGGCGGTGCTCATGTCTCTCTGATTTCCTGGAACCATATACGGCACTAGACTCCTTCTTGAAGGGTTTCTTTTCAGAACTAGATGATGCACCCTTCGGAATTTTTCCAGATTTTAACCCAGCTTCAATCCTTTCTCCAGTCAAGATTAGATCAGTGAACCCAGCAGAAGAATTCCCAATGAGATGGTTGAAAAACGGCCCAGATAGGGTCCCCAGGAACATGTCTACCAACTCCCGATCAGTCAATGGTGGCTGTACCCTGCCAGCCAGGTCTCTCCACTTCTGAGCGTACTCCTTAAAACCTTCGCTTGCACCTAACGACATACCCTGAAGTTGGGTACGTGTGGGGGCAAGGTCGGCATTATATTGATACTGCTTGTAGAAAGCAGTAGCCAACTCCTCCCAGTTACGAACCTTGGTCCCATCCAGCTGATAGAACCATTCGAGATGAGTCCCTGAAAGACTCTCCTGGAAGAAGTGGATCCATAAATTCTTATCCGCAGAGTACGGCTGAATTTTCCGAACATAGGACCTTAGATGCAGCTTGGGACAAGACGCCCCATCATACTTAGAGAAGGAGGGTGCTTTGAACTTGTGAGGGATGATCACACCAGTTGACAAACCCAGATCTCCGAAATCCAGCCCAGGTACCTGTTGAACCTCCATAGCCTTCAACATATCCTCCAGTTGCTTATATCTGTCTTCTGCAGGAGGGTACTGCTCTTCATCAAAATCAGTCTCGTTGTCGGAGACTACCGGACTAGGAACCCTTGCTTCTGCCTGAGGAGAATTCTTGTCAACAGAAGAACCAGCCTCTTCCTGTTGCAGAGTATTGTTAAACCTTCGGCCCGAGTTGAACAGAACAGTTCTTCTCTTCTTCTTCTTCTCCTTCTTCAGGAGCATAGCCTTCAGTTCTTCTTGGCCTTGAGCTAGTCCCTTGATTAATTCTTGAAACTGTGCATTCTGCGCCTGAAGAGCCTTGATTGAAGTCTCAGTTGATGAAGATTCGGTATTCATGATGCTGAAATAAACAGCGAAGAACTGTAAGCAACCTGAAAAGGGGAAAAACCTGCTATGCACATGATGTATGAAATGCGTATGATTTATGTTTTCAAAGACAATCGGGAATCAACTTTGTAAACAAAAAAAGAACACACTTCATTAGATTCAACTTTGCAACTGAAATTATTCAACAAGTTGCCCTTAGGCGTTACATGAAAGGAAATACTGGAAAGGAAATAAAATTGTAAAAGCACATCTGGAGCTCCTTATTGATCCCATGGTCTCCTCTTCTCAGTACGGATGTAGGCATTCAGAGCTCTCTCATTCTCCAACTGCTTGGTCAGCTTCTGGATCTTTGATTCCTGCTCGTTGAACTTTTCCCGGTAAGAATCCCGCTCTTCTCGCAGTTGCGACCAAGATCTCTTCAATGTCTCATAATCAGTAGGTATCTGAGGAGGAAGGACAGTTGGAGGAACACCATCTTTATCCGGACACTCAAGAATGATGGGTCTGACAGCTTCATATGGCATACCTAACTTCTGAGCACGGATGCGAACCCATTTGTAGTAGGCTTCCATAGGTAAAGAAGTCTTTGGCCCTAACTCTTGTGGGTCAGCTTTATGAACCTTATCCCAAGCCTTGATGAACCTACGACGCAGCTCGTCACTATCCACCTGAAATTCAAAACTGATGTGAGGCACCAACATCTCATGGGGGCCTGCTCTTCTTGCTCTTCCAAACTGGCGGAGTGCTAGACATGGATTGTAAGAGATCCCTCCTTGAGTACCAATCAGAGGAACATTAGGGTATTCCCCGCATCGATCAATAATAGTTATCTCATCCAAACCTCTGCAAGTCCAAATGATGTCTTTATCGGTGAGAGACATTAACCTATGAGCCCAACCTCTTCCTTCTTGATTCTTCAGTACGAACTTAGGGAGGTGCAAAATAAACCACCTCACCAACAAAGGGATACAACACCATAGGGTTCCTCGTCTTCGGGTAGTACGGGCATGAAGTTGTTGCAAGATGTCACCCAAGAGAGTGGGCACAGGATTCTGAGACATAAAGATCCTTATGGCAGTGACATTGATGAAGTTGTCAGGATTAGGAAACAGGACTAACCCATAGATTAGGAGAGCCAAGATGTCTTCATATGCCCTAAAGTCCAGGTCATTCCAGAAATTGTTAGCTTTACCAATCAGAAACTTGGCCAAGAAACCCTTAACTCCGCTTCTAGTTACCCAGTTGTCTGTTACCTCTTGATGGGTCAAAGGAAGGACTGCAGCAACATCCTCAAGCCTGAGGGTCTTTTCCCAACCAGTAAAGGGAGTCTGATCCAAGATAGGGATACCAAGCAAATCAGAGAACTCTTCCAGGGTAGGGACCAGCTGGAAGTCTTGAAAGGTGAAGCACTGGTATAGAGGGTCATAGAACTGGGTCAGAACACTCATCAACTGTTGATCCCGCTTTGCAGCGACTAAACTGAGAAGGGAGCCATGCCTCTGAATGAAGGAAGTGGTATTTGGAATTCTGCTAACCAACTCATCAAGCAACTCAGGTGAACGAACAAAGTTGAACCGGATAGTATTCCTTCGCACAGGCATCATAATGTCCTACAAAACAGAGCAAAGATGAAACCCTCTTGTCTTTGAAATGGTCAGTCCTTATGCAGGATGCATGCAATGCTCATGATGCTATGATGTTATGATAAAGCACACCACATACAGATACAAAGGCAAACATGGTAAGGCACACAAGTCACACAAGGCAAGCCCCTAAAGTTTAGGCCAGCATGAGGTCTAGGTATTACCCTCTTTCAGTTTGTTGGTTCATACCTGTCCTAATCAAAAGTAACCGGGTTCTTAGAGGATCCCAATATCATTGACTACCCTCAATCGGTCATAACTCCAGCATCGCAATCTTTTCTTGCGGCCAGAACCATCACGAGAGTTTAGCCTCAATGGGCGTAGCATACTGCTACTGTTCTAAAGGCCAAGTTGTGTCAATTAAGGTTCTAAGGTTGTTGGTGCTTAATGACTCCTTAGAAGACCCATATTCTCCTCGTTGCGACACAAGGGATATCGGTACAGACCAAGGTGCCACACCAACGTAGCCACTGCTTCACCTGTGTCGGTCTACGCCGGACAAGTCCCTCACAGCTTATGCTACCTAAACAGGGTATCCCCAGATCCGGGTTAGGATCTATGTAACTCCCATGCAACCCACAAATTTAAAGCAGACAAGTCAATACAATTGAAAACACAGTGATCTTAGTCCTAAGGTACACCTCACTTTAAGTAAAGTCCCCAGCAGAGTCGCCAGTTCTGTGATCGGTGGATCTGGAACTGACTGTTTAACACTGGTTCGCGAAATGTCGCGGAAGCAAGAGTCGCCACCGTCTTTTATTTTCTCCAAATGGAAAGGACAAAAGCACAGAAAAATTCCTTATAGAGATCGCTCTCGGTTCGGGAGGTAAGTTATAGAAAGGGAAGGTGTTAGCACCCTTTCTATCCATGGTTATCCATGGGCTCTTAAATACTTGCTCATTGTGTTTTCAAAAATGGTTTGTTTGCTTTTCAACTGTGGGTTTTAAAAAGTTTCTTTGAAAATTCCAGTTCGACTCTTGTATCAGTCCTCAAGAGTGTTTGAAAAATTTGCTTTCGAAAGCTTTTTGAAAAGGTGTCGGTGTGAAAAGTATTTTTGATTTGTTTTGAAATTGGAGCAAGTATCAAGAGTCGTCTACCTACCCTAAGGAATTCGTCTGTGTAAATGTCCTTTAAAGTAGTGCCATCCCACCATTGAGAGGTAGGTAGCACCACCGTTGGAGGTGTTCGGGTCAATTCGGGGTTTAGGGACATTGTGGTCATCGAGCAAAGGTAAGACACCTTAGAAGCTACCCTTATGCCATTGATCTTTTATTCCGAGGCAACTATTCCGAGGCAACTTGTTTTGAGGCAACCAGATCAATGGGACATAAGGACTCACTAAGACGTCCTATAGTCGACGACCACGTTTCGAGGGACAAGGCAACAGTGTGATCACCGGAGTAATAGGAAGATACCTTAGAAGCTACCCTCATGCCAGGTTCCCGGATCATGAGGACTTACTAAAACATCCTCTACTCGACGATCACCTTTCGAGGCAAGGCAACAGTGAGGCGTACCCTAGGGGTGGTGTGTGCGATTCGTGTGTCATTTTCATTTGCATTTATCTCGTCATGTTTATGGGTGTTCTACGCGTTGTTTTTATTTTGGCCATTCATTCTTGCATGCTTTGTTTATCAGTTAAAATAGTTGCGGGGAAAGTAAATCTAAAGCTATTACAAATGGCGCGGGTCCACATCGCCAAAATTAAACCGGACCCGATTTGACAGAAAAGTAAAGAAATTAAAAGTGCGAGAAGTAATTACAAGGCTTCGGGAGAGGTACATAATTATTTAAATGACATAAAATAAATATGCGAAGAAATAAGAAATTACGAACGAGGGCGTTGGACCCTTTTGCAAAATTAAATTAATATGATGAAATTAATTAAAAGAAAGAAAGATCTTGCTTTTTGGTGTTTTTTAGTATTTTAGGATTTAAATGAAAAGAGAGAATTAATTAAAATTTAAATGAGATGTAAACCCTAATTCTATTTTATTTTAATTTATTTAAGAAAATATTGAATTCAACCTAAATTAAACCTAATTTTTTATGTACAATTTTAATTATGAAAATAAATAAAATAAATAATATTATTGTAAAAAAGAAAAATTAAAAGGAATAAAATTCATTAAACCTAATTCTACTTCTTTTTAGATTTTTTATTAAAAATATTAAAATTAAACCCTAATTTATACTAAATTTAATTATATACAATTTGTTTATGAAAATAATTAAAATAAAATATTTATTATGTTTTTTATCTTTTCTGATTTTTTTTTTTAGGCATTTTTTGTATTTTGTAAAAATAATTAATTAAATCAAAACAATAAAGAAAATAAAATAATAATTAAAAATAAAATATAAGGAAAATGTAGAAAATTGCAAACCAGGGGGGGGGGGGGGGGTTCAGGCCCCAATATGGAGGTATAGATCCAAGAATACTGGCCCAAAAACCTGGGTCCTTTTGACTTTTTTGAGTAGCGTGTTGGATGGTTGACTAGGACTTAGCGTGCTCTTTAATCTCAGCCTTTGGTTTGATTCCACTAGTCACGTGGACGATCTGATCTGGGGATGTATGGTGTGCTCCAACCTGGAAATTGCATATGAACATATATAGCAAAATAATATGGGAAATTATACAGACCTGGGGTTCGAACCCAGGTCGTGGACGTTAATACACTCCTCGCTTGCCAACTGAACCAAACAACGCATGTTAACATATTATAACAAATAAATAATAAAAAGAAAAACAAACACGTTAGTGGATCCAGCGCGCGAATTTCAAACAGGCCTATCACCCCTTGCCACGACTCCATCTTCTTCGTGTGTTTTTTTATTTTTCTGAAACAAGAACATTAAGCCACGGTTTTGGATTTGTTCCCTTAGGCCCTTTTCAAGAAAATAGCGACTAGCGCTCAAGTATTCATAAATTGGGCGCGATGGGTGTTTCCTCTTCGTTTGAACGTGCTGAATCTAATGGTGGTGGTTTGGAGTCTCAATTTTTCCTCGTTTGAAAATCCCCAATTCCAACCTCTGAAAACCCTAAAACTCAAACATGGCATAATCGTATATAGCGCACAAAAATGCAATTGAATATGTTGGTTAGCATCAGAATATCATAATGAACATGAATCAATGAATAAAAAATGCAAAGGATGCGGGAATCATGATGCACGATTGTGGAATTTTCTTGATACAGCTTGCGTTCATGTTACCAATTCTTGGAGTTTGAATGGATGATATGGATTGGAACACGTTCAGGAACCTTCAAGGAAGCTAATGGAATAGTTTTTATGCCTTGAATTGCCCTGGAAGCGAGTTTGCAGTTTTGAGTTTCTTTGAGAAAAATTCAAGTTTTTTCAATGGCCTTTGAGCGCAGCTTTTTGTCTCTTGTGATTAGGTTTATCATCAGGCATATGTAGTGAGTCCATTAGGTTAACAAAACTCAATCAAATCCAATGCAATGATGGTTTTTGGAAATTTGATTTTAAGGATCTTTTTCATATCTTTTCCATGTGTTCTTTGTGTCAATTAGGATCCAATCAAGCCAAATCTTTCCACATTTGCATGTGCACGAAATATTGAGTCTAAAACATGTATAAAAAGATTGATTAGGTTAAGTTAGATATTTTTCATATATTTAAATGATTTAAATGAATTAATATAAATAAAAATTCAAATAAATAAATAAAAAATGAGAAAATACTTCCCTTTGGGCCAAGTGGTCGTGCACATGCTTAGAATGATGAATCATGGAAGAAAAATGGGCCCATTAGCAATTTTAGGTCATTTGAATCAATGTTGACTTTTCAAAATATCCAAAAATTTCCCAACTTCCACAAGGCATAACTTGCTCAATTTTTAAGCTTTTCTCATGTTCTTGGACATTTTGGAAAGGTTTTTGAGTCCTCTAACCAATGCCTTTGGTCCCATGTCGTTTTGATTTACCAATCTCAAGTTATGGCCTTTGACTTAAAGTCCCTTTTTGTTGACTTTTGAAAATGACCTATAATGTTGAAATTGATAACTTTTTGTGAGAGCATTTCTTGGACTTGAAGTATGAAGATGAGTTGTAGGAAATGTCTTTCTCTTCAAAATGAGCTTTGGATGGAATTTTTTTGATAATCCATGTGAAAGTTATGCCCTGGTCAATTTCAGTTGACCTTTTCAGCTGTCCAAATAAGGAAACTTTTGCATCTTGATGATTTCTGAGCCAAATTTTGAGAATCATGATCAAGCATTGATCAAATGATGTTTGTGGCTTCAAAATGATATGTTGACCAAAAATTTGAACTTTTGACTGTCAAATGACCATTTTGCCCCTACAGTTGACTGTAGTGCAATTTAGGGTTTTGACTGTGCAATCTTGAGCTGAATGCCTTAAAACTTGATATGAGGATACTTAACCATGTTTGTAGGTATAGGAGACTTGATTGGGCCTTTGAAAACTTCATTTTCTTGATCAGAATACAAACCCTAGTTTTGATTGTATGGGAGACCTTTGCATTGTGTAATTCTTGGGGAATTTTGCAGCTTGACTTGGCAACTTCTTAGAGAATATGGGAGGGAAAAATTTGGGGTACAACAGTGATTGTCTACTTGTTGATTTTATCTGGCCATACATATCCTATTTACTAGCAAGCATATAAAAGTAATAAAGCGCAGAAAGATAAAATCCTACACTATTACAACCATATTGAATTGCATCAAAATATAAAGGTAAAAATAAAATAAAAGCAAGAAAAGTGAGGGTCTTTCGATTGAGGCAGAAAACCCTTCGATTCTGCACTTTCTGGCTCTCTTCGATTTGGCCTGGAGTCAGTGAGGAAGCCTGAGGCTTCGTTTCATACTCATGTCTCCTGTTTATTTCGTTTGAGATATTAAATAGCAACATGGCCTAAGGCCATGCTATCATTACCTCAGGGCCAGGTTAGTTCTTAAAGCATTTGTAATAAACCAAAGAGCAAAAGCAAAAGGAGAGGCAATAAAAACAAACTAAAAGGGTGGAAACGAAAAGGTAACAAACACTACGTACATGTTTGGAACGAAAAGGAAGCTTATTTACATGTTATGCTAGAAATGAAGGGTTCAAGGTTAAGAATGACTTACCTTGCTTGAGGCTGGAACGTGTGTTGGGCCTTTAAGTGGTTTCCTTGAATGCTTCTGGATTCGAAGGGAGGAACCATGGGTTATGTCTTTGATACTGGATTCGAAAGAGAAGAACAAGTTTGAGGTTCTTCCTACTGGATTCGAAGGGTAACAAGGTATAGGGATGTTTCAGATTCTAAGGGGATAAGTGTTTGGATTTTGGGTATGTGTTTGATGAGTGTTTAAGTGTTTGAGAGCTTTATGGTGTTTGAGAATTTTTTGAAGATTCGTTCCTCTGGCCAAAAAGTCCTCCTAAACATGTGTTGGAGCCTCTTATTTATAGGCAAAGTTGGCTGAAGCTTTTGGAGGGAAAACAAAATAATTTGAACAATTTGAGTAAACTGCTCTTTGTAGCCTTCGAGGGACAGTGCTTGTATGCTATTTCGGTGCAAGAATGGGGCAATGTTTCAAGGCTGCTGTGCAGCAGTTTTGGCCAGTGTACCATGCCTGAACTTGGCAGCAAGCATCTTTGAATATTTCATCCTTTCATTTTGACCCTCCTTCGACCAGATTCTTCTTCCAAACATATTGTTTGACTTTCCTCCAACAAGTGTCCTTCGAACGAATCACCTTTGTGCATCGTTTGAAGGGGCCAAATGTGTGCCCCTTGGATGGGTAACCAAAACATGCTTTAAGGTGGTCTTTGTAAATCCTTCGAATGGGCCCTCAAGCATGTCCTTCGAATGGGATTCCGAGACATGTCCCTTGAACGGATCATGTATGCTTCTTTGAAAAGGGCCAAATGTGTCCTTCGAATGGACTAGTAAGGTGTACCCTTCGACAGGGACTCATATGTATGCCCCTCAAGTCCACCACTATATGTCTTTTGAAGGGGCCATCAGCCATGTGCTGAAGTTTGTCAAGGATGGAAATGCAGCATACTAAAGAGAAATGTTGTCCAGTCGAAGCTAGTACAAACATAGTCAATGTCTTGTCGAAGCCTGCATGGAGGAGGTCTAAACTTTGTGACTCCAAGCAAGCACACAAAAGGTCAATGCTCAAACAAAGACTTGCACGAAGGGAGCCACATGCCCAAACGAAAGAGGCATGCAGGAGGCAAAATGTCCAGATTCGAAAGAGGCATACATGAGGCAAAAAAGTGCAAATCAAAGGACACCAAAAGGGAGCTTTTTGCCTTGGAATCGAAGGAAGTTATAAGAGGCTTTGTACCTTGTGCATGCTAGCAAGGGGGATGCCTTTTACGTGCAAGTTGTGGCTCAAATGAAAGTTTGTATGTAACTAGTCATTACTTTATGAGTCAAGGAAAGCATGGAGGGAAAGTTTGTATAGGCATGCAAGCATCAGACATCCAAATGAAACATGTAATAGGCAGTCATGGCATTGTGAACCCAGTAAGGCCAGAGATGCAATCGAAGGTGGCATGTAGGAAACTCCTGCCTTGTAAATCAAAGCCAGCGTGCTAGAGGCCAACGCCCAGTCGAAGGATGCAACCAAAGCCTGTATCAAAAGAGGCCAAAAGGCCAATTGAAGGAGCTGAAACGAAGAACACTTGTATTTCTCCAAATTTTGTCAAAATCATATTTTTATCTATTTTCTCCCTTTTTGACAGTTTCCTTTTAATTTTGGTACTGGAAAATTCCAAAGTACTTTCGCAAGCTTGAACCTTGAGAATCCTTGTGAGAAAGGCCTTGAAGAATGAGATGGAAAATTTTGGGGTACAACACCAGCCGAGACAACCTCAAGAATCCTCGAGGACTTTCCCCAACGAAGTCATCACCTCTCTAGCAGACCGACAACAAGGTTTATTTCCCCAACAAAGGGCAAGATTCCCCAGCTTGAGGTAGCCTCTCCGACTACTACAAATCAAAGGACCACAACTCCTCTTCCCCAGTAGACTACTCTACAATCCCCGACAAGTTACTGTGAAACCTGGACTGAAGAAGTGAAAAACACAAGAAGGGGGGTTGAATTGTAAAACTGAAAATCAATGCAATGAACAAGATATTTTTATCCTGGTTCGTTTGATCTCAAACTACTCCAGTCCACCCGTCAAGGTGATTTCGCCTCTCTCCAACGAGGTCTTAATCCACTATATTCAACTGAATATTACAAACTGCTTTTACAACTGCTAAAGCCTTCTTGATGCAAACCACAAATCGGTTTTTCAAGGAAACACTTTCTTACAAAGAAGAGAAATCTAGGTGTGTGAATGTTTTCTACAAAACTGTATCACAACTGTGATGTTACACAATTTAAGCTTATTGAAACTAGATTGCTAAAATACTGAGTAAGGAAATATGAAGCGTTTAGCAAACTGAGAGAAAGAAGATGATGATTAGCTTTTAGGCGTGTAATATGATGTAGAGCATTAGCCAATTCAATCTTCATTGTCTTGTTTATATAGCACTGAATTTGTTGAACGTTGGAGCAATATTCTTGATTCAATGCCAATAACAAACTTTCCTTATTGAGCAGATCTTGTCTGGAATGATGTCGTTGGTAATAATTCGCTTTGAATGCACAGTACTGTTGCTACTTAAAGCGTGTTCTGGCTTGGCCTCATTCTGACTCTGCTTAAGTGCTGATGAACTGTTGTTGTCTTTAATCAGAGTGTTGGGCGCAGTTCTGTTCATCAAGCTTCAGCATTCGCGTGAGTTGTTCTTCTGATTCTGGTATTCTGATATAGCAACTTCTGATGCTGATGTTAATAACCAATATTCTGATGCTGATTAAGTGTACTCCTACTGATACCTATCAGAGTTTCTGCAAAACAGAAGGTAATATTTTAGGTATCAAATAGTTCTTATATGAATCACATAATTAATATATCCTTTCATTTTGTTATCATCAAAATGTAAACTTAGGGTAGTAGATTCAAACTTTGTTCTAACATGGACCCGACCAGATATCAGTTCAACTTCGACTCCCCAGTAGAGCAACAAACGACTAAGACTCCTGAACTCTTTTTCCCCAAGCAGGAATCAACACTCTATACAGAGCTTTCAACATCTCCCAACGAAGTTTGCCTCAAACAAAAAAATAGGAATCCCCGGTGGAAACATTCTGAGCAAAGTTTTAAGACACACTTACATCTCAATAACATTCATAGCATATGCATACAAAATACATATAACACAAATCTCATTTATTTTGAGAACAACATTACACAATGCATACATCACGACATTGCATACAACTAACTCTTTTCCTTATCAGGAAAGATCAATCAATAGATAAAGGTCATCTTCCTTTTGAGGTAGTAATCATCCAAGATCCCTTCACCATCCTGCTGAGGTGGTAATCGTCTAAGATTCCTTCATCATCCTGCTAAGGTAGTAATCATTCAAGATTCCTTCATCATCCTGCTGAGGTAGTAATCATCCAAGATTCCTTCATTATCCTGCTAAGGTAGAAATCATCCAAGATTCCTTCATCACCCTGCTGAGGTAGTAATCATTCAAGATTCCTTCATCTTCCCGCTGAGGTAGTAATCGTTCAAGATTCCTTCATCATCCTGCTGAGGTAGTAATCGTCTAAGATTCCTTCATCATCCTTTTGAGGTACTAATCGTTTAAGATTCCTTCATCATCCTGCTGAGGTAGTAATCGTCCAAGATTCCTTCATCATCCTGCTGAGGTAGTAATCATCCAAGATTCCTTCATCATCCTGCTGAGGTAGTAATGATCCAAGATTCCTTCATCACCCTGCTGAGGTGGTAATCATTCAAGATTCCTTCATCATCCTGCTGAGGTAGTAATCATCCAAGATTCCTTCATCATCCTGCCGAGGTAGTAATGATCCAAGATTCCTTCATCACCCTGCTGAGGTGGTAATCATTCAAGATTCCTTCATCATCCTGCTGAGGTAGTAATCATCTAAGATTCCTTCATCATCCTGCTGAGGTAGTAATCATTCAAGATTCCTTCATCATCCTACTGAGGTAGTAACTTCCAAGATTCCTTCATCATCTTGTTGAGGTGGTAATCATTTCATATTCCTTCATCATCCTGTTGAGGTAGTAATCGTCCAAGATTCCTTCATCATCCGCTGAGGTAGTAATCGTTCAATATTCCTTCATCATCCTGCTGAGGTAGTAATCATCTAAGATCCCTTCATCATTATGTTGAGTTAGTAATCGTCCAAGATTCCTTCATCACCCTGCTGAGGTAGTAATCATCCAAGATTCCTTCATCATCCTGCTGAGGTAGTAATCATCCAAGATTCCTTCATCATCCTGCTGAGGTAGAAATCGCCCAAAGATTCCTTCATTATCCTATTGAGGTAGTAATCATTCAAGATTCCTTCATCATCCTGATGAGGTAGTAATCGTCCAAGATTCCTTCATCATCTTGCTGAGGTAGTAATCGTCCAAGATTCCGACATCTTCCTGCTGAGGTAGTAATCGTTCAAGATTCCTTCATCATCCTGCTGAGGTAGTAATTGTCTAATATTCCTTCATCATCCTGCTGAGGTAGTAATCGTTCAAGATTCCTTCATCATCCTGCTGAGGTAGTAATCGTCCAAGATTCCTTCATCATCCGCTGAGGTAGTAATCGTCCAAGATTCCTTCATCATCCTGCTGAGGTATTAATCGTCTGAGATTCCTTCATCATTCTGTTGAGGTAGTAATCGTTCAAGATTCCTTCATCACCCTGCTGAGGTAGTAATCATCCAAGATTCCTTCATTATCCTGATGAGGTAGTAATCGTCCAAGATTCCTTCATCATCCTGCTGAGGTAGTAATCGTCTAAGATTCCTTCATCATCCTGCTGAGGTAGAAATCGCCCAAAGATTCCTTCATCTTCCTGCTGAGGTAGTAATCATCCAAGATTCCTTCATCATCTTGCTGAGGTAGTAATCATCCAAGATTCCTTTATCATCCTGCTGAGTCCATATACAATCACCTTCGGATGGGATCTTTAAGCCCATCTCCAACAACTATCCATTACCTCTCCAAATGGAATCTTTAAGCCTATTCCCGACATAATCAACTAACACATCTTCGAGTGCAAATTTTCTGGGCACTCTAGTGTTCAATCATCTTCCACCTTCAAGTCACGAATGGCAGATTTACCAATCTAACTCTTCAGGTGTAAGAAGATTGAACAGGGGCAGCTATTGTACCCCAAAATTTTCCCTCTCATTTCTCAAGGAATCACCCTGGATCCTCAAGTTTGCTTCCATCCAATTCCAAGCCTTGAACTGGAATTTTTCAAGAAAGTCATCCGCAAGGGAAAAATGGTCATTTGCATGCTGAAAGGTCAAACTTTGACTTTTGGATCAAAACCAAGTTTCAAGAATCATATTTCATCAAGACATGTTGAAATATGAAGTTTGTTTCATCTAAAAATTTAAAAGTCAAATTTACTTTGGAAAAGTCAAATTTCTAAATGCTTGGAATTTTTTCTAAATGTTTAAGAAATATGGCAAGCTCAGAACTTCTGATCAGGTTATCACCATGATGCAAGCTGATTTTGGATCAACTTTTGACACAAGAGTTTTAGATCTCAACAAGATCTTAAACATTGTAGAACAAAACTTCTCCTAGAAATTCTGGGATTTCAAGTCATAACTTCTCAAAGACACGTCCATGAAACTGAAACACTCAGCAAATTCTGGACACTCTCAAGACATAGTTTGGTCAGAACTTCTGGGCCAGTTTTAACAAAGGTTCAGTCAGAGCTTGCAAGAGCAGTTCAAAGAAGGTTTACAAAGCGTGTTACAAACTTCCTGGAAAGTCTGGAAACTCCTTCAGAACATGCTGGAGCCAGAAGATATAAAGATCAGAGGTTGGATGTTACGCTGAAGCTGAACTTCTGATCCAGAACTAAGCCATGGTGTAGAATCTCACGTTGCAGGATTTCTGGTTGTGATAAGTCTCATCATCATTTAATGCTCATTTAATGCTCACAACCACTTTCTGAGTCTTTATCCAAAGGATTTTCACCACGTGTACCTCTACTGTCTTGGGATAGCAAATGTTGGTACTAGGACCATGATTTGCTTTTGCTTTTCCTTAAATCCTGCTGACAACTCCAGCTTAAGCATGGCTAAAAGCTGCTAACCTACAGCTAATTCAGCCTACGCCTGCATCCCATAATTGCATCAAACTAGCATACGAAAACAGTGATGAAAAAGCAAGGGAGCAGGACGCCAAATTTATTAAAATCCCATTTGTCTTCCCCCCCCCCTCCCCCCCCCCCCAAAATCACAACAAATTCACCTATAAATACTTTTCTCTATCACACGTTCAAGGGGCTGGGCTTTAAGGGAGAGACTGGTTTTTGGAGAGAGATTGGCAAAAAGAGAGAAAAGGAAGTTGTGAAACCTTCATAAAAATCCAGATTTCCCAAACAAAAAAACAAACCTTTGTTCTTCCCTTTGAATCAAAGAACTTGGCATTTCCTCTTCCGTCACTCTTGATGATTCCAGAACATCCAAAGACAGCAACTCAAAGCTCCAAGCCCACGCTCCAGGTTCAAGGTAAGTCTTTCTGACTTTGCATCTTTTTCATTCAGAACATCATTAAACATGTAAATATCATATTATTGATGCTGTTCATATCATTGCATAAGTAGGAAAAAATTGTGGATCAGAATTTCTTGATTAAGGTTAAGACTCAGATTTAGGATTAGAACTTCTATAAGTTGTTGTGCTTTTATCCTTCTGATTTGCTGTTTGTTGAAAACTAAATAAGTTATCGTTGTGCTGATTAATATGAGAAAAGAGTTAAAATGTAACACAGAACTTCTGTTTTTTCACTCACTATCTTACACACAGAACTTCTATGATTTTTCTCACTGTTAACACACACTGAACTTGTGATTCTTACATGCTGATAACGCACAAAACTTCTGATGATTCACTCACTGTTCTAACACAGCACAAAACTTCTGAGTTCTCCTTACATGTAAAATACACTGAACTTATGAAGTTTCCATTCGCTGTTTTAAACACTCAGAGTTTCTGATTTTCACATGCTAACAATACACTGAACTTCTGAAGTTTACTCACTGTTTTAGTGTAATACAAAACTTCTGACTTGTGGCCCACTTTCTGAATACCACCAAGAATTTATGTGTTTTCCCTCTAACGTTTCTTGCAGGACCTCAGAGTGTACAAATCCAGAACTTCTGATTCCATTGACGTTCCTTTCTGAGTCATCAAGCGCCTGGCTTCAGAACTTCTGATCCTTGTTTATTTTTCTTGCAGTAGCACGTTGTTTTTGTCTTTCATTTATTTCCCTTTTCATCATCTTTAATATTAACATAAAAAGACATAAATATATTTTCTTTTATTAACTAATTTATTTATTTTTTTTAAGACAAAAAACATTTTCTAAACAAGTCCATTTCTTTCTTATATTGTACATTTCAATATGGTTGTAATAGTAACTTAGGACTTATTTTTACTTGCATCCCCCATTCATAAATATGTACCTCCACCCCCCTAAAGTGATGTAATAGCTTAGATTTTATTTTCCGCATTTTTACTTGCTTTTCATATATTGCTAGTAAATAGGATGTATGGCAAGATAAAATCAACAAATAGATAATTTTCAAATACAAGAAAAAATGCATGCAAACTAACACTTTCACACATGCACCCTTACGGTAATGTCACTTGTTGCCTATCGGAAAATAGTCATGTCCCTCGAACATGGGTGTTTTAGCAAAGACCCTCGATAAAAGATCGTAGTTCCTCGATGACCCTCAATGATGCCTTCGGTAAATGATCTAGTCCCTAAAACGACATTGCTAAAACGTCCCATATGTTGCCTTCTATGACTATACAAACGTCCCAACACCCGTCCCTTCACATCCAACAATGGGGCTTCTTACCAAATCAATGGTAAGATAGAAACATCTAAAGGAGGAGGAAAAGAACATCTAAGACCTTTTGAGTAGGTAGGTTCACTCTTAGTTACTCGCTTTCTCACAACAAAAATATTTTATACACAAACACCTCTTTGTACTATTTTCGAAACAAACACTCTGTATGCGTTCTTATATAGATGAGAACCATTACGAAGTTCCATTTTCAAAAATACTTTCAAAAACCACACCACAAGCACATTCAAACAAAATTAAGTGATGTAGCAAGTAACTAAGAGCCCATAGAAAACCATGGATGAAAATGGTGCTAACACCTTCCCTTTTCATGATTTACCCCCCGAACTCAAGAAAACATCTCTAAAGGTTTTTCCTGTGCTTTTTCATCTTTCCTTTTTGGATAAAAGAAAAGTCGGTGGCGACTCTTGCTAAACCGCAACATTTTCAAACACAAACGCAAAACCTTCAAGTCAGTTCTCCCACCGTATCACATGACTTTTGCAAGACTTTGAAATTTTTCTAAGTATTTTCTGTACTTGTTAATTTCATTTGCTTCATGACATTTTTACTAAAATTCCAAATAATTTAAAATGAGGAAAATAATTCAAGTTATTACCAAGTGACATTTTTGCAAATTTACAAATTCTAAAACTATGTCTTGTTTGGATTTTTTCTATTTGACTCAAAAACCTTGCCACAATGTTTTGTCCTTGTTACAATGTGCATAAAATACTCCACAAGACCAAATTTGTTTCATGCTACAAATTTTGCTGTCCAAGTTGAACAAAGCATGACATGCTGCATTTCCCCAACACCCCAAAAACCTTCTCCATTGTTGTCCTACAAAAAACCTTGTGCTATGCTGCACCACAAATCTGCATATGCTGTCATATACAGTTCAAAACTGCTATATACAGTCTGCACCAACCTGCATCACAACAACCCCAAAATTGCACCAAAATGACTTATTTTATTTCCCCCCTAAACCTCAGTCAAGGGTCTACAAAAGGAACTGTTTCATAAGACATAAGGGTTGGAATTTTTGGAGAGAAGAGAGGGTTTCTGAACAGAGAAAAAATAGTGTGCTTTGTAACTTTGGCTCATTCAAAAAACCAGCTCTAATCTCATTCAAAACAGAACTTCAATCCATTATTCCATCTTACAAACTCTCTCATAAGCCAAACACCTTAGCACATAGAGATTGTAAAAACACTAAAACAGTTTCTGTTAGTGCCATTATCCTGACCATCCTAACATAAAAACAATATTGTATAACTTGACTAGGTTTCAATAGTTTGGAACAAGCTGCCTGGATATTCATTGGAGCCCTCACAACATCTTGAAAAGTATTCAGATTTCAAACACCAAGCGTAGTTTCAAGGTAAGTCTTCTTGACTTGGTAATTTTCATACATCATTAATGATTTATTTTTGAAGATATGATGTAGTAATCATTGCCCCTTTTAGCTAACCGTTTGTTATTGTTTATGTTTATCAATCATATGTTGTAACCTGACATGTATGGACAATAAAATAATGTTTAAGGCAGAAAAATACAGTATGTATCGACACATATGCACACATGTCGACTCATCCTAGTAAAAAATAGGGTATGAGTCGATACATAAACCCCATGCATCGATTCATACTGATTCCAGGTCCCAAAAAGAAGGTTGAAAAGTCTAAGAGTCGACACAAAATACGTATGTGTCGGTACAAAGAAGGTGTATAAGTCGACACATCCCATTATGTGTCGGCTCATACTGAGCTGATTTTTCTTTACAGGAGCGAGGAAAAGTTATGTGTCGATGCATAACAGCATGTGTCGACACATAATGGTTCAAAAGGAAGTTTCTCGCATTTTCTACACTGTTTATGCATATATTTTCATTGCTACCCAGTTGTTCGATATGGTTGTAATAATTAGACATTTATTTCATCCCTATTTGCAAATTGTACCCCCATCCCCCTAATGATGTAATAGCTTAGGATTTTATTTTCCGTATTTTATTTTGCTTTCATATATTGCTAGTAATTAGGGTGTATGGCAAAATAAAATCAACGAATAGATAACTTTTAAATGCAAGACAAAATGTATGCAAACAAACACACTTGCACACTAGCACCTCTAGGGTAATCTCACTTCGTTTGCCTTTCGGAAAACAGTCATGTCCCTCGAATATGGGACGCTTTAGCAAATACCATTCGATAAAGAGATCGTAGTCTCTCGATGTCCCTCAATGTTGCCTTTGATAAAACGATCTAGTCCCTTATGAAAAAATTCTAAAGCATCTCATAAGTTGCCTTCTGTGACTGTACAATTGACCCACGCTTGTCCCTTCACATCCAATGATGGGGCTTATTACTAAATCAATGGTAAGATAGCAACATCTAAAGGAAGAGGAAAAGAACACTTAAGACCTTTTGAGTAGGTAGATTCGCTCCTAGTTGCTCGCTTGCTCACAACCAAACATTTTACACCAACACTTGCATATTAAAACCTTTTTCTCAAAAGACAAAAGCCTTTTGTATACGTTCTTATAGAGACGAGAACTATTACAAAAAAATCTTTTCAAGAACACTTTCAAAAAACACATTCCACAAACACCTCTTTGAACTATTTTCGAAACAACACTTTGTACGCGTTCTTATAGAAACGAGAACCATTACAAAGACATTTTCAAAATACTTTCAAACCCACAACACAAAGAATTTTTTCAAACAAAGCAAGTGATCCAGCAAGAAACTAAGAGCCCATGGAAAACCATGGATGAAAAGGGTGCTAATACCTTCCCTTTTCATAATCTACCCCCCAAACTCAAGAAAACATCTCTAAAGGTCTTTCCTGTTCTTTTTAGCCTTTTCTTATCGGATAAAAGAAAATTCGGTGGCGACTCTAGCTAACCGCAACATTTGCGAATACAAACGTAAAACAACCAAGTTCGTTCTCCCACCGATCACAGAACTGGAGACTCTGCTGGGGAAATTTTAAAAAGTGGGGTTACCTTAGGGTTAGATCGTATTTACTTGCTTTCATTATTTGACTTGTATTCTTTACATTATGGTTCTTTGTTTGGGTTTGAATCCTCTACCCGAATTTGGGATACCTTATAGGTAAGTAGAAATATGTTGTGGAAACTGTGCGGGGTATACCAACATGGTCTAAGAAATAGCTACGTTAGTGCGACATATTTGTGGGTACCGGTAGCCCTTGAGTAGTCAAGGAGAATACAGGGCCGCTGAGTGATGTCATGAAGCACTAATGAACTTTTAGAACCTTTACTTGACCAACTTGGCCATTAGGACATATTGAGATGACCGACTTTGGTGCAGTCTGAAGTTGGTAGATACTCGATACTACACTCATTGAGGTTTAGTTCTTGGGATATTTCGGTCGCCATTAAAGAGGCTTGCGCTGAAACAATGCCCAAGGAAACAAACCGGTGATATTGAGCTCCCTAGAACCCGATTACTATTACTAGGACAGGTTTAAGCCAACTAAACTTCAAGAGGGTACTTACCTATGAGACTCCATGCAAGCCTAAACCTAAGGACTTGTTTGCTTTGTTTGTGTATATATACTTGTACATAACATCATAAACATCATAACATCATACTCATATTCACTAACCATTTCAAGGATCTTGGGATTTATCTTTGTTCTATTTTGTAGGACATGGATTCTATTAGCAGGAAAACTATTCAAGTCAACCTTGTAAGGATCCCTCCTCAGCTTAAAGAACTAGCATCAAGGATTCTCAAAAATTCTCCATTCACCAAAAGACATGGTCACCTACTAAACTTGGCTACCTCCAACACCGATGAGGACATGATGAAGGTGCTCTTCCAGTTCTTTGATCCTCTACACCATTGCTTCACATTTACCGATTATCAACTTGTGCCAACTTTGGAAGAATTCTCCCAACTCTTGAGGATTCACATTCTCAATCAACTACTTTTCAACGGTATGAAAAGAGATCCAAAGCCCGAAGATATTGCTCAAACTCTACACCTGCAACCATCTGATGTAACAACTAATTGGGAAACAAGGAGTGATGTCAAGGGTTTCCTAGCAAAGTTCTTGTTTGAGAAGGCCCAAAATTGTTGTAACTCTTTGGATTTGCAAGCTTTTGAGGAAATTGTGGCTCTCCTCGTCTATGGGATGGTTTTGTTTCCAAATCCTGACCAACTCATAGATGGGAACACCGTCAAAATCTTCATGTCTCGTAACACGGTGCCTACTTTGCTTGGAGACATCCTACATTCCTTTCACACTCGCACTATGAGGAAAAGAGGTATCCTTATGTGTTGTACTCCTCTTTTGGCAAGATGGTTTATTTCGCATCTTCCCCAATCTGTATTGAAGAACGAGCAGGGTTCAAGGTGGTCACATAGGTTGATGACGCTCAAACATTCAGACATCCATTGGTGTTCCCGATCTATAGATAATATTATTATCGTCGGCCGTTGTGGAGAATTCCTTAATGTCCCCTTACTCGGCATTAGGGGAGGTATCACCTATAACCCCTGCTTAGCCTTAAGACAATTTGGTTATGCCCGAAGGGATGGTCCACATGAAATGCTGATTCAAGGGTTAGTATTTGACTACAAGAGTGACAATCAAGGTCATCGCCAGAGGTTTATCTGAGCCTGGAGGATGTTGAACAATGTAAATAACAAGACATTAGGGCAAAAGAATTCCACCCCTCTTGAGCCTTACCTCAAATAGGTACGAGCTCGTGCTCAAAGTCTTATGATGCCTTACCCCTCCGTTATCCCGGTGATCATAGAGCCTGTTGTGAAAGGAGATGTTCCATACACCATCCTACATCCTGAAATGCCCACCTCTCTTGAAGACTTACAAAGGGATTGGATACAGCTTAAGGGGGAACGAGACACTTTCGACGCACAATTCTACGCCAGCGAGAAGAAGAATCTGGAACTCACCAAACAGCTTCATGAGGAGCGGACTCTAAACGCCTACATCGCGCCAAAGAGGATGCGTACAACCTTTTTATCTTAGAGTTTTTGTATTTCTTTGTAAGCCCAAAGAGGAATGATGTACTGAAGCTTTGATTTATCAATATAACGCGTGTTCCCTTCTTGTCTAAAGCAAATTTAAGTCTCTAATTTCCTTGAAATCATTGCATATACATATCATCCATAACATTGCATAAGCAGGTACCGTTATAGGTTTCTCATCTTCTTCGCAATTTATTTCAGCAAAAATGTCTTCTGAACAAAGCATCAAAGATCTTCAGGCACAAAATGCCAAATTTCAATAGATGTTCATAACTCTGGAAAAAGGACAGGAGGATCTGAAGGCCCTCATCCTGAAAGAGAAGAATAAGAAGAAGAAGAAGCTCACTGGTGCCCTCAATATGGGAAAAAGATTTGGGGGGTCGCTAAGGCAACCAGTCGATCTGACCTCCTCGTTCAAAGAAGGGGAAAATCAAGAGAGAGAAACAAGGGAGGAGAACCCTAGTCCTGAAGTCTCTGAAAACAATATAGACTACAATAATGAGCAGTATCTTACCAATAAGGATAGGTACAAGTAGTTAGAGGATCGGTTAAGCGCTATGGAAATACAGAGAATACCAGGGCTGGATTTTGAAGGGCTGGGATTGGTGTCTGGGGTAGTCATCCCACAAAAATTTAAAGCTCCGGTTTTCGTAAGGTATGATGGGGTGTCTTGTCCCAAGCTTCATCTCCATTCCTATGTGAGGAATATCTAGCCTCACACTGTTGATAGGAATTTGTGGGTTCACTTCTTCCAAGACAGTATGTCAGGGACTCAGCTTGAATGGTTCTACCAATTAGAGGGAACCAATGTCCGAAACTGGGAGGATTTGGCTGCTGCTTTTTATAAGCAGTATCAATACAACGCCGACCTTGCCCCTACCCGTACTCAACTTCAGAGTATGTCCATGGGTGCAGGTGAAGGCTTTAAGGACTATGCGCGGAAGTGGAGAGATTTGGCTGGGAGAGTCCAACCCCCTTTGTCTGATAGGGAGTTGGTCAACATGTTTCTTGGGACACTGTCTGGTCCATTCTTCAACCATTTGATCGGCAGCTCATCGGCTGGTTTTACTGAGTTGATATTAACTAGAGAGAGGGTAGAAGTTGGGATCTGGAGCGGTAAAATACAGAAAGATACCTCCTCGAGTTCAGTAAAGAAGCCCTTCACTGGTAAGAAGGAAGTCAGTGTTATCTATAGCCCAAGAAGTCATAGCAGAGCTGAACACCGTCCGACGGTAAGTGCCATAATGATACCTAGGTCTACGGCTTCTCCACAATGCAACAATCAACAAAGGGTAGAAATACCACAAAGGCAGTTTACCCGGATTAACATGACATTGACAGAAGTTCGACCCCATCTGCTGAGATCCAACTTGGAAACCTTGAAAGAGGCTCCCAAGAATCCTAATACCACCTCTCCTCGGTACAATCTAAATGCTCGGTGTGCCTACCATTCTGAGAGTCCTGGTCACGATACAAATGATTGTTGGGATCTAAGAAATAAAGTATAAGATCTAATTGAAGCCAAGGAGATTGAGTTCGATGCCCCGGAGAAACCCAATATCATAACTGCTCCCATGCCTAAGCACAACCGTGGAGTTAACATTGTTGATACCGATCTGTTCGTGACCTCAGTTGATGAAGTTTCTACTCCCCTTATGACTGTTAAGAAGAATTTGTTGCTGGCCGGTTTATTTCCGGGTTGCGGTGAAGGTTGCCACATGTGTTCATCTATGCCTTCTGGTTGCTATTTGCTGAAGACAGGTGTCCAGCACCTGATGGACAACATAGAAATTTTTTTCGAGAAAACTTTAATTCCAGTTGTTCTGTTCGAAGATGTTGCTATTATAACCATTTCCGCCAATCCTTCCAAGGCCTCCTCGAGAAGACCTATTAGGAATACACTTGCTCCGAGAGTTGCTCCGTTAGTAATCACCTTTCCTGGTCCTGTCCCGTACGCCTCGGACAAAGTTGTCCCTTGGCATTATAGCGTCGATGCTTACTATCATGGTGTTAAACAAGACGTGAAGAATGAAGAGGTTGGTCCCAATGTCAGTAATATTGTCGGGGCCAGTAAGATTACCAGAAGTGGAAGGGTTTTCTCTCCCGAGATTTCCCCGAAGACTGTCAAAATGTTTGTTATTGTTTCATCTGTTGTTCCTGCTAGTATTTCAGCTACTACTCCCGTACTTACTCTAGTTGTTACCCCTACCGATGAGTCATCTGGTGTAATTGCAAGCTTCTCAAGTCATGTGTGATCGGTGGAAATAGAACTGACTGTTTTTAGCTGGTTTCGCGAAATGTCGCGGTAAGCAAGAGTCGCCACCGTCTTTTATTTTCTCCAACATGGACAGGACAAAAGCACAGCAAAATTCCTTATGAGATTATCTCTCGGTTCGGGAGGTAGATTTATAGAAAGGGAAGGTGTTAGCACCCTTTCTATCCATGGTTATCCATGGGCTCTTAGATACTTGCTCATTGTGTTTTCAAAGTGTTTGTTTGCTTTTCAAAGTGTGAGTGGGTTTGAAAAAGTTTCTTTGAAAGATTTCAGAATAACTCTTGTATCAGTCCTCAAGAGTGTTTGAAAAATTGTTTTGAAAGCTTTTTGAAAGTGTCGGTGTGAAAAGAGTTTTGATTGTTTTTTAGAGAGCAAGTATCTACGAGTCATCTACCTACCCTAAGGAATTAGGCTGTGTAAATGTCCTTAAGGTAGCGCCATCCCACCATTGAGAGGTAGGTAGCACCACCGTTGGAGGTGTTCGGGTCAATTCGAGTGTAGGGACAGTGTGGTCACCGAAGCAACAGTTAGGACACCTTAGAAGCTACCCTTATGTCCTTGATCCTTTTTTTAATTCGAGGCAACCGTTTCGAGGCAACTATTCCGAGGCAACCGTTTCGAGGCAACTTGTTTTGAGGCAACCGGATCATGGACATAAGGACTTACTAAGACGTCCCATACTTGACGACCATATTTCGAAGGCAACAGGTGAGGCGTACCCTAAGAGTGGTGTGTGAATTTGTGTGCTGTTTTCATGTTAAGCAATTATCTTTGATCATGGCATTTGTGAGCTACGAGTTATTTTTAGTTAACCATACATTCTTTCATACAATTTAGCAGTTAAGAAGTGCGGAAAGATAAAAACTACGCTATTACAAGGCGCGGGTCTATACATCGCCAAAGTACAAAGACCCGTTTTGATAAAATGCGGAAAGTAAATAAATTCCTAATTACTATTACAATCCTTGAGCAGTTACATAATATTCAAAAGAAAATAATGCGCGAAACATAAATTGAAATCGAACGTCCGATGGTTTTGACCCTTTTGAAATTAAATTGAATCAAAGGCTAATTAATTATTTAATTAAAGAAAAGAAATTGTTTTTTATGTTTTTTGGTATTTAATGAAATAAAGAAAATTAAAGTTAATGAAACCCTAGTTCTAAATTATTTTTAATTATTAATAAAAAATATACAAGTTAACCTAATTTACACTAATTAGTTAATTTACATATTTTTTTACAAAAATATTTAATAATAATAATAAATAATGAGGCAAGTAGTTAATTAAGAAAAAGATAAAAATGTCAAAAAAACCTAATTTCTACATATTTTTTATTTATTAAGAAAAAGCGTTAAAATTGAAACCTAATTTAACTAAATTAATAACTTAACATTTATTTACAAAATAAATTAATGATGAATTAATAATAATTAAATATATTACTTTTTTTTTATTTCTGATTTTTATTTTATGAAAATTATTTAGGTGAATTAATGAAAACAAATAAAAACAATTAAAAGAATTAGAAAAGAAAATTAAATAAAATAAAAAGAAAGTGCAAACCAAAGGGGGTTTTTAGACCCAAAGGGAGGTATTTTTGGAGTAATCTTGGCCCATTTGCATAGAGCCTCGTTGACTCTTAGGAATCACATGCTTGATGGTTGACCCAGGCGTATGATGGTCCTCCTTCTGTGGCCACTAGATTGATCTCAAGTCCACTTGGCAGGCACAGGCATGAGCGTGCATGGTGAGCCATTGAGTGAGCGCTGCATAGGAAAGCATTACAACAAAAATTATGGATTAAATGGGGGGACCTGGGAATCGAACCCAGGTCTTTATACCTGCAAGACACCTCATCAACCAACTGAGCTATTGCGTGCGTTTGTAATGTTAGTGGAAAACAAATAATATAAAAAAAACAAACGCTAATGATATGGAACAAACGAAAACGCGCCAGATTTCAAACGCTCCAGTCATCATAGGCCACACGTGCTTCGTCTTCATCTTTTTGCAATTATGTAAAACAAGTAGCGGGGGTTTTAAACCCCCACTAAATGAAACCTGTGAAAATAGCGATTAGAAGTTGGATTAATATAAAAGGGCGCGAGGTGTTGGTTCGTTTCGTCTGGAGCTCCTGAACTCAATGGCATAGGTCTCAAGGTCCAATTTTTCCTCTACATGAAAGCCCTATTTTGGAGCTTCTGAAACCCTAGGTTTCATCAATGGTGGATTTGGCTACAGGCAGTGTTAGTCCAATTAAACATTGCCAATCGTTTCAGAATGATGTTAGTAACATAAATCAACAATTAAAACACATGAATGATGCGTGAAAATTAAAAAATGATTATGGAAAAGTTTGTGATAAACGTGACTCAGTTCTACCAATTCTTGGAGTATGGGGACTTGTTCTTGATGCCAATAGTTTCCTGGAAGGTCCAGCAACGCAATGGAAAAGGTTTCAAGCCTGGAATCGCCCTGCAAATGTGATTTCAGTTTCCAAGTTTTTTATGAAAATTTTGCAACTTTGTTCTATGCTTGTGAGCAGCTTTTCGTGTATGCTTGCATTAGGTTTCACTATGCCTTTGTATCTGAACGTGATTAGGTAAAAAAAAACAAGCCCAAGGTCCATGAATTGATGATTTGAAGATTTGATTTTCAACATATCAATTTCAATCTTTTTCCATTGAAACTCTTGCCAATCATGGAAAATCTTCCCTTTTTGAATGTGAAACGATTTGCCACCTTGCCCTAGTTTGATTTGTTGCACAAAAAAGATTTAAAAAGCATGATTTGATATTTTCTCATAATTAAATCTAATTAAATGAATTAATAAGAATAAAAATTCAATTAATTAATTAAAAATAAGAAAATAAATCCCTTTGAGCTCAATGGGTCGTGCATATGCTTTGGGTAATGATTCAAGGAAGAATTTGAGGCCCATTAGCATTTTTGTGCTTTTGAAGCAAAGTTGACTTTTCAAAGTTCCCAAAAATTTCCCAACTTCTCCAATGCATATCTTGCTCAATTTTGAAGCTATGATCATGTTCTTGAACATTTTGGAAAGGTCTTGAAGTCCTCTAACCAATGCCTTTGGTCCCATGTCATTTTGATTTACCAATCTCAAGTTATGGTCTTTGACTTAAAGTGCCTTTTTGTTGACTTTTGAAAATGACCTATAATGTTGAAATTGATAACTCTTTGTGAGATCATTTCTTGGACTTGAAGTGTGAAGATGAGTTGTAGGAAATGTAACTCTCTTCAAAATGAGCATTGGATGGGATTTTTCTGATAAACCATGAGGAAGTTATGCCTTGGTCAATTTGCAGTTGACTTTTTCAATTGTCCAAAAATAGAAACTTTTGCATCTTGAGACTTTTTGAGCCATGTTTTGAGAATCATGATCAAGAATTGATCAAATGATGTTTGTGGCTTCAAAATAAGATGTTGACCAAAAATTTTGACTTTTGACTGTCAAATGACCATTTTGCCCCTATAGTTGACTCTGAAGCAATTAGGGTTTTTTACTGTGCAATTTGATGCTGTGAGTCTTGAAACTTGACATATGGATGCTTGACAATGTTCATAGGCATGTGGGACTTGATTGGACCCTTGAAAACCTCAATTTCTTTGCAAGAACCAAAACCCTAATTTTGACTGTGTTAGGAGGCAATTGGACTGTGCAACCCTTGAGAGATTTTGAATCATCTGGAGATTGATCTTGGCAAATCTTGAAGAATATGGGAGGGAAAATTTTGGGATACAACAGTTGCCCCTGTTCAATCTTCTTAAACCTGAGGATGTAGATTGGCTGGCGTGCCTTTCGTAATCCAAAGGTGGAAGATGATTGAACACTAGAGTGCCCAGAAATTTGCACTCACATAGTAGAGTATAATAATGGTGGGAATGGGCTTACAGATGCCATTTTGAGACTGATGGATAGGAAGATGGGCTTATAGATGCCATCTGGAGATGTGACAGAACCTTGTCGGGAATGGGCTTATGGATGCCATTTGGAAACTGTCGGTATGTGGATGGGCTTATAGATGCCATCTAGGTGTCGATCGCGTAAGAGATTCCTTAGCGAGAACTTGCGTACCTGAGAAAGAAAATAATTACCTGGCCTGTTACAGGGGTTGATCTTCAAACTCTTTATGTAGATGTGCCCTGGCTGGATACAGGAATCGAATCTTTAAACTCTTCAGACGTGCCCTGGCAAGATATAGGAATCGAGTCCAGAGAATACAGTCGTCAACAGATACACCCTGGCAAGATACAGGAATCGGTTCTTCGAACTCTTCAGACGTGCCCTGGAAGGATATAGGAATCGAGTCTGGAATTAGTCGTCAACAGATACATCTTGGCAAGATACAGGAATCGGATCTTCAAACTCTTCAGACGTGCCCTCGCAAGATACAGGAATCGAGTCTGGAATTAGTCATCAACAGATACACCCTGGCAAGATACAGGAATCATATCTTCAAACTCTTCAGACGTGCCCTGGCAAGATACAGGAATCGAGTCTGGAATTAGTTGTCAACAGATACACCCTGGCAAGATACAGGAATCGGATCTTCAAACTCTTCAGACATGCCCTGGCGAGATACAGGAATCGAGTCTAGAATTAGTCGTCAACAGATACACCCTGGCAAGATACAGGAATCAGATCTTCAAACTCTTCAGACGTGCCCTGGCAAGATACAGGAATCGAGTCTGGAATTAGTCGTCAACAGATACACCCTGGCAAGATACAGGAATCGGATCTTCAAACTCTTCAGACGTGCCCTGGCGAGATACAGGAATCGAGTCTGGAATTAGTCGTCAACAGATACACCCTGGCAAGATACAGGAATCAGATCTTCAAACTCTTCAGACGTGCCCTGGCAAGATACAGGAATCGAGTCTGGAATTAGTCGTCAACAGATACACCCTGGCAAGATACAGGAATCAGATCTTCGAACTCTTCAGACGTGCCCTGGAAAGATACAGGAATCGAGTCTGGAATATAATCGTCAACAGATACACCATGGCAAGATACAGGAATCGGATCTTCAAACTCTTCAGACGTGCCCTGGCCGGATACAGGAATCGAGTCTAGAATATAGTCGTCAACAGATACACCCTGGAAAGATACAGGAATCGGATCTGGAATCACGACAGTTGATAGTAATTATCTTTGTATTGATCTTTGTCCTGAAAAGACAAAACGTTAGTTGTATGTGATGTCATGATGTATGACGTGCGTGATGTTCTCAAAATAAATGAGATTGCATGTTCATGATGCGTATACGCATGCTATAATGTATGAAGATGTGATATTCATTAATTTTTTTTTGTCTAGGAACATAAATCCTTGACGGGTGCCAGGAAGTCACATCATGGGCTGCTGTGTAAGAGTAGAGCTTTGTTTCCGCTGGGGGTGATGGTTGCAAGAATATCGGTAGGAGAAGATGACTCCATTGGGGAATAAACTTGGCGAATAGAATACTCTGCGGGGAGAGACTCTGTGGGGAAAGAGAGGTACTTTGCTGAAGTCGATGATAACTCCGCTGGGGATACCATTGATGTGTTATGTTGAAGGAATTGATGAACTCCGCTGGGGGATAGGCTTCGTCGGGGACGATCTTTCCGTGACAATTGGCTAAGGATAACCTAGTTATATCCTGGTGGGGAAATAACCTTCTGAATAAAGCCGGGGGAGCGTTCGTACTATGCGGGTGACAAGCTTCCAGAATCTACTGGGGATAAGCTTCCTGCTGGGGAGATGGATTGAACTTTCCTGGCGAAATTTTTCAGATTGGACTGGGGAAGTGGCTCCACTGGATGTCCGGTATACCGCCGGGGAACAATCTTAGATCAAGACTGCCGGTGATGCCTGTTAAGAATGTTTGTATACTCCGCTGAGGAATGTTGAGATCTGTTGGGGATACCCAATTTCCTTGAGGCTGACAGGATAACTCTGCTCGGGGAGAGTATCGTTGACTTGCTGGCTCACTCTCTGGGGAATTAAGATATCTTGCTTACATTCTTCAGCCAAACTTACCTTGGTACCTTGGTGGACAGAGTAATTAGATTGCTTTAGACAACTCATTATTGCCCCTGTTTCTGATGTTACCTGTAATTAATCCTTTGTTTCGCATGCCGATATTCATGAGTTAGCAATTGGTGTCAAATGCATATATCACAATTGAACATTGGACGTTCTTCGCAAAACAAAACAGAAAAAGGAAAAACAATTGGCAATTGGTCTGAAAAAAGAATTTGTATTGATTTTGAATTTGCCTGTGAATAGGTGTTTATGTACAGGAAGCTGACGTCCTAGTAAGAGGATGCCGCCGAACAACAGAGTTTATACAATTTTGTGAAAAGAAAACAAAATAGCTATGTGAAAAGAATAATCCCACTGGGTTCCAACTCTGCTATCGCCTTTATATCTTCGAGCGTCTCATCACTTGGCTGCTCGGTTGAAGATGAAGCTGATTGATCGATGCCGTCTGAACCTGATAGTCGATACCGGATTCTGGATGCAAGGTGATCCAATGAGACATAGTATTACGCTTTATCCCTAACTTTTGCCTGGACCGCCCTTTCGGGTTTTCAGTCCACCGGGATACCCATTTTTGCCCAAGCCACCTTTTCAGGTTTTCGACTTGCCGGGTGTACAGATTTTTTCATTTCATCCCTCATTTTGCCCGAACCCTTTTGGTTCGCCGGGAAGCCCTAATTTTTGCCTAGGTATGTCAACCTAGCGGGTCTTTTATCACGCGTAGTATCTTTTTACTATGTCTGCATTGGCGGGGTGAGAAAGGTCGTCACCATCCATGGTGGTTAGGATCATGGCTCCTCCTGAGAACACATGTTTAACCACAAATGGCCCTTCGTACGTAGGGGTCCATTTGCCCCTGGGATCACTCTGAGGAAGAATGATGCGCTTGATTACCAGGTCCCCAACTTAATACTCTTGTGGTCTGACTTTCTTGTTAAATGCCCTGATCATCCGTTTTTGGTACGTTTGACCATGACATATAGCAGTGAGTCTCTTTTCGTCAATTAGGTTTAACTGATCAAGTCGGGTCTGGATCCAGTCATCTTCACTCAAGCCTGCATCCTTCATTATCTGGAGAGAGGGTATCTGGACTTCAATCGGCAAGACTGCCTCCATGCCATAGACCAAGGAAAAGGGAGTTGCCCCGGTTGACGTTCTTGATGAGGTACGGTACCCATGAAGAGCAAACGGTAACATCTCGTGCCAATCTTTATAGGTCACTGTCATCTTCTGCACAATCTTCTTGATATTCTTATTTGCCGCTTCTACAGCCCCATTCATCTTCGGCCGGTAAGGAGAAGAGTTGTGGTGCTGTATCTTGAATTGCTCGCAGAGCTCATTGATCATCTTGTTATTAAGGTTAGTACCATTGTCCGTAATGATCCTTTCCGGGACACCGTATCGACAGATTAGATTGTGCCGAATGAACCGTGCCACGACATTCTTGGTTACCGTAGCGTAGGAAGCTGCTTCAACCCACTTTGTAAAGTAATCGATCGCCACCAAGATGAAACGATGCCCGTTGGATGCCGTAGGTTTAATCTCGCCGATCATATCAATACCCCACATTGCAAAAGGCCAAGGTGCAGTCAGGACGTTCAGAGGAACTGGAGGAACGTGCACCTTATCTGCATAAATCTGGCATTTGTGACATGTCCGAGAGTGTTGGTAACAGTCGGCTTCCATTGTGGACCAGAAATATCCTGCCCGAAGGATTTTCTTTGCCATGGTGTGTCCACTGGAATGTGTTCCGAAGGTACCTTCATGCAGCTCTGCCATGATCCTTTCTGCTTCAGTTTTATCCACACAACGCAGTAAGGTCGAATCATGGTTTCGCTTGTATAGAATGCCATTGCTGAGGAAGAACTTCGCTGCGAACCTTCTCAGAAACTTCTTGTCATTGATAGATGCACCCTCGGGGTATTCTTGAGCTTCCAGATATCTCTTCACCTCATGATATCAGGGTTTTTCAGTCACTGTCTCAGTCTCAAGATCACAACAGTATGCAGGTTCGTCCAGTTTCCAAATAATGATCCGGGGAGCCTCATTGTCCCACTTGACTTTGAACATAGAAGACATCATAGCCAACGCGTCCGCCAACTGATTCTCCTCTCTTGGGAAGTGTTCAAAAGTTATCTCTGTGGAATGGGGGATCAATGTCAACACACATTCTTTATAAGGAATAAGATTTGGATGTTTCGTATCCCACTCGCCTTTGATCTGGTTGATCACGAGAGCGGAATCTCCGAAGACACTCAGAAACTTGATCCTTAAGTCAATCGCAGCTTGAAGACCCATGATGCATGCCTCATACTCTGCCATGTTGTTGGTGCAGTTGAAACATAGCCGGGTAGTGAGTGGAGTATGAGTGCCTTGAGGGGATATGATCACAGCGCCGATACCGTTACCCAAAGCGTTGGAGGCTCCATCAAAGTGCATAGACCATCGGGATCCTTCCTCAGGTCCTTCATCCGGTCCAGGTACTTCACAATCAGTCACTATCATGATGCTCTCGTCTAGAAACTCGAAGTTCATTGACTGGTAGTCATCCACTGCCTGGTGTGCCAAGTGGTCGGCCAATACACTTCCCTTGATGGCTTTCTGAGTCGTGTACTGGATGTCGTATTCTGTCAAGATCATTTGCCATCTTGCTATTCTTCCAGACAGAGCAGGCTTTTCGAATATGTACTTTATTGGATCCATTTTTGAAATCAACAAGGTAGTGTGAGTCAGCATATACTGTCTCAGCCGGCGAGCAGCCCATACCAAAGCGCAGCAAGTTTTCTCGAGCAGTGAGTATCGGGTCTCACAGTCGGTAAACTTTTTGCTAAGGTAATAAATTGCGTGCTCTTTTCGGCCAGACTCGTCATGCTGCCCCAACACACACCCCATTGAGCTGTCAAGTACTGTCAGGTATAGTATTAGAGGTCTCCCTTCAACCGGTGGAATAAGAATGGGTGGTTCTTGGAGATACTCTTTGATTCTGTCAAAAGCGGCCTGACATTCATCATTCCAATGTACTACCTGATCCTTCTTCAGCAGCTTGAAGATTGGTTCACAGGTAGCAGTTAGGTGCGAGATGAATCGAGCAATGTAATTCAGACGTCCTAGAAAGCCTCTGACCTCTTTCTCTGTCTTAGGAACTGGCATCTCTTGAATGGCTTTAACCTTGGCAGGGTCCACTTGAATACCTTTGTCACTTACGACGAAGCCTAGCAACTTTCCAGATCTTACCCTAAAGGTGCACTTGTTCGGATTCAACCTCAGCTTGTACAATCTCAGACGGTCAAACAGATTTTGCAGATGGTCAAGGTGTTCCTCCTCAGTTTGAGACCTTGCAATCATATCGTCGACATACACTTCGATCTCATGGTGGATCATGTCATGAAATAGAGCAACCATGGCACGTTGGTAGGTTGCCCCAACATTTTTCAACCCGAATGGCATGACCTTGTAACAGAAGGTGCCCCACTGAGTAACAAAGGTAGTCTTTTCCATGTTTTCAGGAGCCATGTTGATCTGATTATAACCTAAAAAACCATCCATGAAGGAGAACACCTTGTGCTGAGCAGTATTGTCAACAAGAACGTCGATGTGAGGCAGAGGGAAGTCATCCTTGGGGCTGGCCCTGTTCAGATCCCTGTAGTCAACACACATTCGGACCTTACCATCTTTCTTTGGCACCGGAACCACATTGGCAACCCACTGAGGGTAAGAAGTCACTGCTAGAAACCCGACATCAAATTGCTTCATAACCTCAGCTTTGATCTTCTCGGACATCTCTAGACGCATACGAAGGACCTTTTGTTTAACCGGAGGGCAGTCTTCCTTGGTAGGCAAATGATGGACCACAATATCAGTATCCAACCCAGGCATGTCTTCGTAGGACCAGGCAAAGATCTCCACATAATCATGTAACATCTGAACCAACCGTTGTTTCACGCTGAGCTCTAGATTGGCACCAATCTTGACTTCCTTTCTATCTGTCTCAGTACCCAGATTTACCGTTTCCACTGGCTCTTCATGTGGCTGAATGGCCCTATCTTCCTGGAGTAACAGTCTTGCAAGCTCACCAGGCACTTCGCAATCATCTTCACCTTCGTCTTCGGCTAAGTTGATCGGATTTTCGAAGTCATAACTGGCAGTAGCAGAGTCGTTACCAGTGAGATCCAGAGTGGATTGAAACCTGTATGAGTGAGTGTGTGTAAATATAGCTGTTTTGCAGTATATAAAGAAAGAAAGGGAGCACAAGATTTGAAATGCGAAAAACGTCCAATGTCTTTATTCATGATATATGGAAATGACAAGTAATAAGCCCTTACAAATGAAGCCAACGGTGCCCTAGGTAAGACACCAGGCCATAAAGTTTCAATTTATTGTTTATTACAAATTAAAAAAAACAAAGGAATTCATTACTGCGTAACAAAAGTAACAAGTATGTGGTCTTTGGCAGTCCAATTATTCAGTCCACCATCGGTCGTCGGGTAGATCCAACTATCAAACTCTGATTCCTCCGCCTCGCCTTCAATAGCATTCGCTCCTGGGTTGGTGATGAACACGGGAGGTCTTCCGATCTTTGCTTTGCGTACAACCCTCTGAGCCTCTGCAGTAAAACCCAACCCAAATTTGTCAGTCTTAGGAGTAAAATCAGGGAGCCTGCCCCAGTTAGCACATTCACCTTTCTCAATTACAGCCCAGGCGTCCTTTAAGGAGGCCATCTTCAAAGGAAAGTCGTCTTCAATTACTGTCTCAGCTGACGCCAATGTTGGAGGTACCTCTTCAAAATGTTGAAAGGGGGTTTCAATAAACTCCCCGTCCATCTCTATATACTGGAACGAGTTCAGATGACTAACCATGTATTCTTCCTCCCCCTGTACTGTAATAATATTCCCTCTGACAGGGTACTTGAGCTTCTGGTGTAGAGTGGAGGTCACTGCCCCAGCTTTGTGGATCCAAGGACGACCCAGCAAACAAGAATAGGAGGGACGAATGTCCATCACATAGAACGTTGAATCAAAGACTTAGGAACCAACACGAATCAGAATATCTACCTCACCATGAACCATCCTCTTCGACCCATCAAAGGCTCGGACAATGATGTTACTAGGCTTCAACTCCAAACCCTCACAATCCAGCCTGTCTAAGGCCTTTTTGGGCAATACATTCAGCGAAGAACCGGTGTCCACCAACACGTGTGCGAGAGTAGTGCCCCTGCATTCTATGGAGACATGCAGGGCATCATTGTGGTTCCTTCCCTTAGCGGTAAGATCAGCATCCGAGAAACCCAAACCATTGTCAGCGGTCAAATTGGCCACACAGTCAGTAAATTGATCTGCAAATGTCTCTTGTGGCACATGGGTCGTCTTCAGAAATGAAATCAGGGCCTTGGCATGGGCCTCTGAGCATAGCAGTAATGATAGCATGGAGATCTTGGAGGGGGTATTCCCCAGCTGTTCAACGACGTTGAAGTCGCTTTTCTTAATGATCTTAAGGATTTCCTCCATCTCTTGCTGTGACGCTTCAACATTGACAGTCTTCGGTGCCTCCATCCGGGAAGGCACATCATCAATCCCTTTGCCCCGAGTGTCAGAGGACTCGGCAGCAGGGGTAGAAAATTGATCAGAAGGGGAAACAGGCGCATTTGTAGGTGTTATGACAAGAGGTCTTCAGATAACTGGTGGCGCAATGTCAGGCGAGAAGAGCCTGCCACTGCGAGTAACTTTAGCGGGACCAGTGATATTACTGATGCCGGTACTGGTGTTGAACTCCTGCTTCACTCCAAGCACATACACATCTGCCCCATAGTGCCATGGGACAGCCTTGTCAGATTCATAGGGGAGAGGCCCCGGAACAGTAATGATAATGGGAGCAACAAACATGATTTTGACTGGCTTCCTCGGAGGAGCCTTGGTAGGATTGTTGAAGATGGTGACAACAGATACTTCCTCAGTGGGAACAAAAGGAACAACGGTCTTCTTGAACAAGATTTCCTTGCTATCCATCAGGCTTTGGATGCCTGACTTCAACAACGGGCAACCAGTAGGGGAAACAGCACACAGAAGGCAACCTCTGTTACAACCCGGAAATAAACCGGCTAGCAACAGGTTCCTCTTAACAGTCAATAGAGGGGTAGCAACATCATCCACAGAAATGGCATACAGGTCTTCCTCAATAGCATTTACTCTATGCTGGGGCATAGGAACAGTCACAACATTTGGCCTTCCGGGCGCCTCAAATTGTATTTCCTTGGCATCGATAAGGTCCTGAACCTTATTTCTCAGGGCCCAGCAATCATCAGTAGAATGCCCCAGGCTATCAGAATGATAAGCACAGCGGGCATTTGGATTATACTTCGGGGAGGTCGTGTTTACCACCTTCGGAGCTTCTTTGACGGTCACCAAGTTGGTCGATAGCAGTTGCGGCAAGATATGTGACAAGGTCATACTAAGCCGAGTATATTCTCTTCTGGGTCTCTCACCCCTTGGTTGGTTAGGTTGCCGAGGAGCGGCAGCAGGCTTTGCAATTACCACCGCGTTGACAGCCTGGCGGCGTTCCGTTTTATTTTGCCTTCTAGGCCCATACACAGCACTGGCTTCCTTCTTAAAAGGTTTCTTCTCAGAACTTGAGGACGCACCCTTCTGAATCTTCCCTGATTTCATCCCAGCTTCTATCCTTTCCCCAGTCAGAATGAGATCTGTAAACCCTGCAGATGAATTGCCAATAAGATGATTGAAGAACGGCCCGGATAGGGTCCCCAAGAACATGTCCACAAGTTCACGGTCGGTTAATGGTGGCTGCACCCTGCCAGCCAGGTCCCTCCACTTCTGCGCATACTCTTTAAAACCTTCTCCCGATCCTAGCGACATACCCTAGAGTTGGGTACGTGTAGGAGCGAGGTCGGCATTATACTGATACTGCTTGTAAAAAGCAGTAGCCAAATCCTCCCAGTTACGAACCTTGGTTCCATCCAGCTGATAGAACCATTCGAGATGAGTCCCTGAAAGACTCTCCTGGAAGAAATGGATCCACAAGTTCTTGTCACAGTATACGTCTGGATCTTCCGCACATAAGATCTGAGATGTAGCTTAGGGCAGGACGCCCCGTCATACTTTGCGAAAGATGGTGCTTTGAACTTATGTGGGATCACCACACCAGAAGATAGACCCAGGTCTCCGAAATCCAACCCAGGCACTTGTTGAATTTCCATGGCATTCAGCCGATCCTCTAACTGCTTATATTTGTCTTCAGCTGGAGGGTACTGCTCCTCATTAAAATCAGTCTCGTTGTCAGAGACCACCGGACTAGGAACTCTTCCCCCCTGGGGACTGCCTTTCCCTACAGAAGAACCAGCTTGATCAACCTCATTCTGCAATGTGTTACCAAACCTCCGGCCAGTGTTGAATAGTACAGTTCTCTTCTTCTTCTTCTTGACCAGCAGAGCCTTCAACTCCTCTTGACCTTGGGCCAAACTCCTGATCAGCTCTTGGAACTGGGCGTTCTGAGCCTGGAGGGCCTTGATGGACTGCTCGGTAGATGATTCATGGTTCATGATGCTGAAATAAACAGCGAAGAACATTAAGCAACCTGAAAAGAAGAGTACCTGCTATGCACATGATGCATGATATGTGTTTATGCAATGCATTCAAGGGTTCGAAAGTTCAAATTTGTTGTAGACAAAAAAGGAACACACATTATTATTAAGAAATAATTGTTCAGTACATCAAGGCCTCATGGGCAATCATTACAAAGTAAATCAATCCCAAAAGACATTGCGCATCCTCTTCGGGGCTATGTAAGTGTTGAGAGTCTTTTCCTCGTGCAGTAGGCGGGTGAGCTCCAAGACCTTCTTCTCACTAGCATGTAGACTGGACTCAAGAGAATTCCGTTCTTCCTTAAGCTGGATCCAGCTCTTCTGCATTTCTTCCCAGGATGTAGGCATGTCGGGATGTTGAATGGTGTAGGGCACCTCTCCTTCCAAAACTGGCTCTTTGATCACAGGGAGAACATGAGGATATGGCATCACTAACTTTTGGGAGAGGGCTCGTACCCACTTGAGATAAGGCTCCAACGGGATGGAGTTCCTGTGCCCCAGTGTCTTGCTGTCTATCTTGTTGGGCATCCTCCAAGCTCTGATAAATCTCTGGCGAAGTCCTTGTGCATCATTGTCGAAGTCAAAGACTATGTCAGGAATTAACATGTCATGAGGGTCGTCCCTCCGAGCATAACCAAACTGTCTCCAAGCCAGACACGGGTTGTAAGTAATACCTCCTCTGATTCCAAGTAAAGGAACATTAGGAAACTCCCCGCAACGATCAATGATAGTGACATCTTCTATGGACCGAGAACACCAATGTATATCAGCATGTGTAAGAGTCATCAATCGTTGTGACCATCTCAAACCCCGCTCATTCTTCAAAAATGATTGTGGAAGGTGCGAAATAAACCACCTTCCCAGGAGAGGAGTGCAGCACATAAGAACACCTCTTTTTCTCATGGTTCGAGTGTAACATGAGTGAAGGATGTCCCCAAGTAACGTGGGTATAGGATTCCTGGACATGAAGATCTTGACAGCATTGATATCTACAAGCTGATATGGATTAGGGAACAGCACCAACCCATAGACAAGGAGAGCCACAACTTCTTCAAAGGCTTGTAGGTCAAGAGAATTCCAACATTCTTGGGCCTTCTCAAACAGAAACCTGGCCAAGAACCCTTTGATACCACTTCTAACTTCCCAATGTCCCTTGATGTCAGGTGGTTGTAGGCGTAGTGCTTTAGCAATCTCTTCAAGTTTGGGTTCCTTTTCCGTACCGTTGTAGGGTAGTTGACTAAGGATAGGGATCTTCAAAAGCCGGAAGAACTCTTCCATTGTAGGCACCAGTTGATAATCCAGGAAAGTAAAGTAGTGGTGCAGAGGGTCAAAGAACTGGAAAAGGACCTTTATCATATCTTCCTCAATGTTGGTGTTGACCAAGCTGATAAGTCTTCCATGTCTTTCACTGAATGAAGAGTTCTCGGGAATCCTGGATATAAGTTCCTTATGCTGAGGAGGGATCCTTACAAGGCTGATCTGAATTGTCTTTCTGCGGATAGTTTCCATGTCCTACAAAACAAGAACAAAGATGAAGATTCGAACCGCCGAAGTGGTTAGTCAATGCATATGATGCTGTATGATGTTATGATGCTATGATAAAAACACACCACAAGTATTCACAAAAGCAAACATGGTAAGGCACACAAGTCACACCACAACCCTTAGAGTTTAGGCCAGCATGGGGTCTGGGTATTACCCTCTTGAAGTTGGTGGGCTCAGACCTGTCCTATCAGAAGTAACCGGGTTCTAAGGATCCCAATATCACTGGATTGCTTTCATTGTTCATTGTTCATCGTTTCGATTTTTCCACTGAACTGGCGACCGAAATATTCCAAGAAAACAACCCTCAACTGAGTGTAGTATCGAGTATCAACAACCTCGGACTGCACCAAAGTCAGTTATATCACTATTCTAAAGAGGCCAAGATGGTTCAATTAAGGTTCCTAAGGTCAGTTGATGCTTCACAACACCACGCGGAGGCCCCGTACTCTCCTTGACTGGAATCAAGGGTTATCGGTACTCACCAAAGTGCCACATCAACGTAGCAGACTGCTTCAACCATGTCGGTATACCCCGCACAGTTCCCTCACAGTCTTGTTGCTACTTTCTAAGAAGGTATCCCCCAGATCCGGGTTAGGATCTATAGAACTCCCAAGACAGTACCCACAATAATAAAGCAAGCAATTCAGACAATTGAAAACACAAGTGATCTTAGTCCTAAAGTACACCTCACTTTAAAGTATCTCCCCAGCAGAGTCGCCAGTTCTGTGATCGGTGGAAATAGAACTGATTGTTTTTAGCTGGTTTCGCGAAATGTCGCGGTAAGCAAGAGTCACCACCGTCTTTTATTTTCTCCAACATGGACAGGACAAAAGCACAGCAAAATTCCTTATGATATTATCTCTCGGTTCGGGAGGTAGATTTATAGAAAGGGAAGGTGTTAGCACCCTTTCTATCCATGGTTATCCATGGGCTCTTAGATACTTGCTCATTGTGTTTTCAAAGTGTTTGTTTGCTTTTCAAAGTGTGAGTGGGTTTGAAAAAGTTTCTTTGAAAGATTTCGGAATAACTCTTGTATCAGTCCTCAAGAGTGTTTGAAAAATTGTTTTGAAAGCTTTTTGAAAGTGTCGGTGTGAAAAGAGTTTTGATTGTTTTTTAGAGAGCAAGTATCTACGAGTCATCTACCTACCCTAAGGAATTAGGCTGTGTAAATGTCCTTAAGGTAGCGCCATCCCACCATTGAGAGGTAGGTAGCACCACCGTTGGAGGTGTTCGGGTCAATTCGAGTGTAGGGACAATGTGGTCACCGAAGCATCAGTTAGGACACCTTAGAAGCTACCCTTATGTCCTTGATCCTTTTTTTAATTCGAGGCAACTGTTTCGAGGCAACTATTCCGAGGCAACCGTTTCGAGGCAACTTGTTTTGAGGCAACCGAATCATGGACATAAGGACTTACTAAGACGTCCCATACTTGACGACCACATTTCGAAGGCAACAGGTGAGGCGTACCCTAAGAGTGGTGTGTGAATTTGTGTGCTGTTTTCATGTTAAGCAATTATCTTTGATCATGGCATTTGTGAGCTACGAGTTATTTTTAGTTAACCATACATTCTTTCATACAATTTAGCAGTTAAGAAGTGCGGAAAGTAAAAGCGGAAAGATAAAAACTACGCTATTACAAGGCGCGGGTCTATACATCGCCAAAGTACAAAGACCCGTTTTGATAAAATGCGGAAAGTAAATAAATTCCTAATTACTATTACAATCCTTGAGCAGTTACATAATATTCAAAAGAAAATAATGCGCGAAACAGAAATTGAAATCGAACGTCCGAGGGTTTGACCCTTTTGAAATTAAATTGAATCAAAGGCTAATTAATTATTTAATTAAAGAAAAGAAATTGTTTTTTATGTTTTTTGGTATTTAATGAAATAAAGAAAATTAAAGTTAATGAAACCCTAGTTCTAAATTATTTTTAATTATTAATGAAAAATATACAAGTTAACCTAATTTACACTAATTAGTTAATTTACATATTTATTTATAAAAATATTTAATAATAATAATAAATAATGAGGCAAGTAGTTAATTAAGAAAAAGATAAAAATGTCAAAAAAACCTAATTTCTACATATTTTTTATTTATTAAGAAAAAGCGTTAAAATTGAAACCTAATTTAACTAAATTAATTACTTAACATTTATTTACAAAATAAATTAATGATGAATTAATAATAATTAAATATATTACATTTTTTTTTATTTCTGAATTTTATATTATGAAAATTATTTAGGTGAATTAATGAAAATAATTAAAAACAATTAAAAGAATTAGAAAAGAAAATTAAATAAAATAAAAAGAAAGTGCAAACCAAATGGGGTTTTCAGACCCAAAGGGAGGTGTTTTTGGAGTAATCTTGGCCCATTTGCATAGAGCCTCGTTGACTCTTAGGAATCACATGCTTGATGGTTGACCCAGGCGTATGATGGTCCTCCTTCCGTGGCCACTAGATTGATCTCAAGTCCACTTGGCAGGCACAGGCATGAGCGTGCATGGTGAGCCATTGAGTGAGCGCTGCATAGGAAAGCATTACAACAAAAATTATGGATTAAATGGGGGGACCTGGGAATCGAACCCAGGTCTTTATACCTGCAAGACACCTCATCAACCAACTGAGCTATTGCGTGCGTTTGTAATGTTAGTGGAAAACAAATAATATAAAAAAAATAAACGCTAATGATATGGAACAAACGAAAACGCTCCAGATTTCAAACGCTCCAATCATCATAGGCCACGCGTGCTTCGTCTTCATCTTTCTGCAATTATGTAAAACAAGTAGCGGGGGTTTTAAACCCCCACTAAATGAAACCTGTGAAAATAGCGATTAGAAGTTGGATTAATATAAAAAGGGCGCGAGGTGTTGGTTCGTTTCGTCTGGAGCTCCTGAATTCAAAGGCATAGGTCTCAAGGTCCAATTTTTCCTCTACATGAAAGCCCTATTTTGGAGCTTCTGAAACCCTAGGTTTCATCAATGGTGGATTTGGCTACAGGCAGTGTTAGTCCAATTAAACATTGCCAATCGCTTCAGAATGATGTTAGTAACATAAATCAACAATTAAAACACATGAATGATGCGTGAAAATTAAAAAACGATTATGGAAAAGTTTGTGATAAACGTGACTCAGTTCTACCAATTCTTGGAGTATGGGGACTTGTTCTTGATGCCAATAGTTTCCTGGAAGGTCCAGCAACGCAATGGAAAAGGTTTCAAGCCTTGAATCGCCCTGCAAATGTGATTTCAGTTTCCAAGTTTTTTATGAAAATTTTGCAACTTTGTTCTATGCTTGTGAGCAGCTTTTCGTGTATGCTTGCATTAGGTTTCACTATGCCTTTGTATCTGAACGTGATTAGGTCAAAAAAAACAAGCCCAAGGTCCATGAATTGATGATTTGAAGATTTGATTTTCAACATATCAATTTCAATCTTTTTCCATTGAAACTCTTGCCAATCATGGAAAATCTTTCCTTTTTGAATGTGAAACGATTTGCCACCTTGCCCTAGTTTGATTTGCTGCACAAAAAAGATTTAAAAAACATGATTTGATATTTTCTCATAATTAAATCTAATTAAATGAATTAATAAGAATAAAAATTCAATTAATTAATTAAAAATAAGAAAATAAATCCCTTTGAGCTCAATGGGTCGTGCATATGCTTTGGGTAATGATTCAAGGAAGAATTTGAGGCCCATTAGCATTTTTGAAGCTTTTGAAGCAAAGTTGACTTTTCAAAGTTCCCAAAAATTTCCCAACTTCTCCAATGCATATCTTGCTCAATTTTGAAGCTATGATCATGTTCTTGAACATTTTGGAAAGGTCTTGAAGTCCTCTAACTAATGCCTTTGGTCCCATGTCATTTTGATTTACCAATCTCAAGTTATGGTCTTTGACTTAAAGTGCCTTTTTGTTGACTTTTGAAAATGACCTATAATGTTGAAATTGATAACTCTTTGTGAGAGAATTTCTTGGACTTGAAGTGTGAAGATGAGTTGTAGGAAATGTCATTCTCTTCAAAATGAGCATTGGATGGGATTTTTCTGATAAACCATGAGGAAGTTATGCCTTGGTCAATTTGCAGTTGACTTTTTCAACTGTCCAAAAATAGAAACTTTTGCATCTTGAGACTTTTTGAGCCATGTTTTGAGAATCATGATCAAGAATTGATCAAATGATATTTGTGGCTTCAAAATAAGATGTTGACCAAAATTTTTGACTTTTGACTGTCAAATGACCATTTTGCCCCTACAGTTGACTGTGAAGCAATTAGGGTTTTTGACTGTGCAATTTGATGCTGTGAGTCTTGAAACTTGACATATGGATGCTTGACAATGTTCATAGGCATGTGGGACTTGATTGGACCCTTGAAAACCTCAATTTCTTTGAAAGAACCAAAACCCTAATTTTGACTGTGTTAGGAGGCAATTGGACTGTGCAACCCTTGAGAGATTTTGAATCATCTGGAGATTGATCTTGGCAAATCTTGAAGAATATGGGAGGGAAAATTTTGGGATACAACATCATGTTTAAAGCATTGGTTTTGATGAAGACAACATGGATATCAACATTCAAAGGATGTGCAAAAAGTTTATCAATATCATATAAAACCTTGTTACAAGTCTTGAAGATTAGAAGAAGAATTATTAAAGAAACAACAAATGTCAAAAGGTATAAATCATTCTTAAACTTGAATATAGATGTTCACAAATATGCATTCATAATCATATACATATCCCACATTTTTAACAATAAGAAAAACTATGTTTGAAATCTTTTTCAAAAGGATTTTTTGAAAATAAACTTTCAAGAACCGGTTCCTACCTAACAGGGAACCGGGTTCCAAACTTGTTCAAAAATCACTTCCCTGGAATTTGTACCAGGAACCGGGTTGTACCTATAGGGGAACCGGTTCCTGCGTGTTATTTTTTGAATTTTGGGTTATAACGTTCACTAGGAACCGGGTTCTGCCTGGGTCGGAACCGGTTCCCAGTGAACCAGTACGGATTTTCTTTTGTTTTTTGAACATAATTCAAATGGTATTCTTTCATGATTGCATTGCATCTTTTCATATCAAATGGCATGAATGAAGAGGTATTTGTGACATTATAAATTGTGCAGATTTTCAAATTCAAATTACCTTCTTCAATTAACAATTTTCATCATTCAAATTTGCATATTCTTACAAACTTTCAAGTGTTCTTACAAATCATAAATTTTGTGAAACTTGCCATATACATTTTCATTAAGAAATCATTACAAGTTTCATACATTCATTGTGAACATTTATAATCATTGCTTGAGAATTGTTTCTTTCTTGAAGAAGAAGATCAATCAAAGATTGATAGTGCTCTCCATCTCTTTCAAATAAATCATTGTATTACAAAAAGAAAGTATTCCCTTACTATCCAGGATTGTTGGAAGTAAGTGTTGTGATTTGAAGAGGATTGTTCTTCATTCACATTAGTGTTTGTTTGACCTTAAAGGTGTTAAGAACCTTTGGTCACCCTATAGGTTAGATAGTAAGCATAGGCTGTACAATCATTCTAAACTATAGTGAAATCTCTTTCGTGTTGGAAAGGGGAATGGAGTACTCTCGGATTGTGAGGGAAACCAGGATATATCGCCGTGTTCTTTACTTTTCCGCTTTTATCGTTTTCATCACCATAATCAAGAAAAGGTAAGATATAGTCAAAAACCTTCAAACACTTAACCACAAATTACTACAAGTATTCTCATAAAACCGAATAAATTTTTATATACCTAATTCACCCCCCTTCTTAGGCACTCTTAGACTTACAATTGGCATCAAAGCAAGTTATAGGTAACTTGTTCCTAAAGATCCAGAATGGCTTCCGCAAATCAAAATCCGGTTTTCAAAGATGGTGGTAGTAACAACAAGCCTCCATTGTTTTGTGGTGAATACTTTGACTTTTGGAAAATTCGCATGAAGGCTCATCTTGAAGCGCAAGGAGAAGAAATATGGAATGTTGTTGAGAATGGTCCATTTACTCCGGTGTGTGTTGTCAATGGTGTTGGGTCATCAAAGCCTAAAGCATCATGGGATGACGATGACAAGAAAAAAGTTCTCTTTGACAAAAAGGCAATAAACCTTCTTCAAGGTGCACTCAATATGGACGAATTTTTCCGTGTCTCGACATGTAGAACAACAAAAGAAATAGGGGATACCTTGGTAGAAACTCATGAAGGAACCACTGAAGTTAAAAGATCAAGATTAAATACTTTGAGTCAAGAATACGAACTATTCAGAATGCAGCCCCGAGAATCAATCCTCGACTTGCAGAAAAGATTTGTACACTTGACAAATCATTTGAAAGCACTAGGTAAGACTTTAACTAATGATGAACTTAATCTTAAAGTGCTTAGATCTTTATCCAGGGAATGGCAACCAAAAGTGACAGCAATATCCGAGAAGAAGAATCTATCCACAATGACTTCTGCCACTTTGTTCGGAAAACTTAAAGAATATGAGACAGAACTTGCAAGACTCGAAAAGCATGAAATCCAAGTAAAAGACTCAAAAGACATGGCTCTGAATACAAGGATAAAAAAGCATGATAGCAATCAAGAGGATGAATCCACTAGTAGTGAAGATGATGATCTTATCAAGAAGATTGAAAAGGTTCTACGAAAAGAAAGAAAAAGAGAAGCACCAACAAGGAAGGTTATATGCTTTGAATGTGGAGAAAAGGGACATGTTAAAAGTGAATGTCCTACACTTGAAAAGAAGAAGAAATATTTCAAGAGAAATAAAGATAAAAAGTCAAAGAAAGCATATATAGCATGGGAAAGTTCATCTTCCGATTCCAAAAACAATCAACATGCAAATCTAGCATTAATGGTCTCACACCATTCCGATGATGAAGACAATGAGGTTAGTAATGAATTTTCTCTTTCTGATAGTGATGCACAAGGTGCTATAGATGAACTATTGAATGAATACAAAATTCTGTATAAAACCATTTTGTCACAAAAGAAACAAATTTCATCCTTAGAAGAAAAATATGTTTCAATGGAAAAAGATTTCAAAGAAGAAAAACAAAAGTCAAGTGATGAACAAAAACAGAATTTTGTATGCAAAAATTGTGATTCACTCTCTTTCCAAATTGTCCAATTAAAAAGAGTCATTGAAAGATATGAAAAAGGGAAATTTGGATTGGAAGGTGTTCTTAGCCAACAAAGATACTCCAATGATAAAAGTGGACTTGGATATTCAAAGTTCTCAAAACCAAGTTATAACAAAACTATCTTTGTTAAGGCAAGTGATCAATCTTCCAAAGAGAAAGTGAACAAACCTAAAATAGTTCGTCACTATCCGAAAAAGAAAACATTTCCTAAGAAGAAATCTTATCCTTATAGATATAGAAGTAACTTTGAACCTACTTGTTTTTATTGTGGTATTAAAGGCCATACACCTAATGCTTGCTATGTTAGAAACTTTAGTATGACAAGTGGGCATTATGTGTGGGTTAAGAAAGGAACTAACTATGATGGACCCAAAGCACATTGGGTACCAAATCAAACTTAATTTGTTTTGTAGGTATGCTTGAAGACCACATACAATATTTTGTATCTTGATAGTGGTTGTTCAAAGCATATGATGGGAGACATACACTAACTTTCAAATCTAGTTTAAGTCCAAGGATTATTTCATATGGGAAATACCTTAAAGGAAGAATTCTTGGCATTAGCAAAGTAAAAATGGAAGTGAAGATGATGGTGATGAGATGAATGAGGATGAAGACTAAAGACTTACTTTTAATTTCTATGTCATTTCTTTCATTTTCGTGTTTTACTTTGTTATATCTAGACAACGTTCCATCTTATGTTTCGTGATGTTTAGGTTTCTTATGTTTCGTTGTTATATGTTGTATCGTACAATTTGTTATGTTCGTGTTTTAGTGTGTGGTTGTGTTTAAAATTGTTTGTGTTTTTTAAATGAATTTGTTTCACTCTTTTTCTCCATCCTTTTTTATGTTAACAAAGGGGGAGAAGAATATGCATATGTGTTGTTTTGTTTCAAAGAAATTGCAGGCCAAAATAACTATCATAAAACTCACTCAAAAATTCAAAGAATCATGGACTTAGGGGGAGCATACAATTTAGGGGGAGCCTTGCATTTGCTTAACATTTTTGCTACACAAAACAACATAAACATTTCAAGAATTGTTTTCAAGACTTGGTTGTCATCATCAAAAAGGGGGAGAATGTAATTGCAAGCTTCTCAAGTCATGTTTAAAGCATTGGTTTTGATGAACACAACATGGATATCAACATTCAAAGGATGTGCAAAAAGTTTATCAATATCATATAAAACCTTGTTACAAGTCTTGAAGATTAGAAGAAGAATTATTAAAGAAACAACAAATGTCAAAAGGTATAAATCATTCTTAAACTTGAATATAGATGTTCACAAATATGCATTCATAATCATATACATATCCCACATTTTTAACAATAAGAAAAACTATGTTTGAAATCGTTTTCAAAAGGATATTTTGAAAATAAACTTTCAGGAACCGGTTCCTACCTAACAGGGAACCGGGTTCCAAACTTGTTCAAAAATCACTTCCCTGGAATTTGTACCAGGAACCGGGTTGTACCTATAGGGGAACCGGTTCCTGCATGTTATTTTTTGAATTATGGGTTATAACGTTCACTAGGAACCGGGTTCTGCCTGGGTCGGAACCGGTTCCCAGCGAACCAGTACAGATTTTCTTTTGTTTTTTAAACATAATTCAAATGGTATTCTTTCATGATTGCATTGCATCTTTTCATATCAAATGGCATGAATGAAGAGGTATTTGTGATATTATAAATTGTGCAGATTTTCAAATTCAAATTACCTTCTTCAATTAACAATTTTCATCATTCAAATTTGCATATTCTTACAAACTTTCAAGTGTTCTTACAAATCATAAATTTTGTGAAACTTGCCATATACATTTTCATTAAGAAATCATTACAAGTTTCATACATTCATTGTGAACATTTATAATCATTGCTTGAGAATTGTTTCTTTCTTGAAGAAGAAGATCAATCAAAGATTGATAGTGTTCTCCATCTCTTTCAAATAAATCATTGTATTACAAAAAGAAAGTATTCCCTTACTATCCAGGATTGTTGGAAGTAAGTGTTGTGATTTGAAGAGGATTGTTCTTCATTCACATTAGTGTTTGTTTGACCTTAAAGGTGTTAAGAACCTTTGGTCACCCTATAAGTTAGATAGTAAGCATAGGTTGTACAATCATTCTAAACTATAGTGAAATCTCTTTCGTGTTGGAAAGGGGACTGGAGTACTCTCGGATTGTGAGGGGAACCAGGATATATCGCTGTGTTCTTTACTTTTCCGCTTTTATCGTTTTCATCACCATAATCAAGAAAAGATAAGATATAGTCAAAAACCTTCAAACACTTAACCACAAATTACTACAAGTATTCTCATAAAACCGAATAAATTTTTATATACCTAATTCACCCCCCCTCTTAGGCACTCTTAGACTTACATCTGGGACTCGAGGCAAAGAAGCTGTAGGTGAGCCTTCCCGGACGGAGGAACCTAGAAAAGTTGTTGTGGAATCCTCTAAGCAAGAGATAAAGGGAATCTTAAATAATCAAAAAGAGCGACTATAATATGGTCGAGCAGTTGGGGCAGACCCCCTCGAAGATATTGATGTTGTCTTTGCTGTTATGTTCTGAGGCCCATGAAAAGGCTTTGATTGCATTCCTCAAGATTGTGCATGTGCCGCAAGAAACCTCAGCTGATCAATTCAAAGACTATGTGGCCAGCTTGACTGCTGACAATGGGTTGGGGTTTTCAGATGCTGACTTAACTCCGAAAGGGAGAAAACACAATGATGCTCTGCATGTCTCGATCGAATGCAGGGGCACTACTATGGCTCATGTGCTTGTGGATATTGGGTCTTCACTGAATGTTCCGCCTAAGAAGGCTCTTGATCGGCTGGATTGTGAAGGCTTGACGCTAAAGCCCAGTAACATTGTGGTAAGGGCTTTTGACGGATCGAAGAGAATGGTGCACGGGGAGGTGGACATTCCTGTCAAGGTAGTCTCTCAGACCTTTGAGTCCACCTTCTACGTGATGGACATCAGACCATCATACTCTTATTTGTTGGGTCGTCCTTGGATCCATGAAGCTGGGGCTGTTACTTCTACACTGCACCAAATGCTGAAATATTTGGTGAAGGGGAAGATTGTCACTGTGCATGGAGAAGAGGAGTATATGGTAAGACACCTAAACTCCTTCAGGTATGTGGAGATGGACGGGGAATTCATAGATACTCCTTGTCAAAACTTTGAAGAGGTTCCCCAGATTTTTGCGTCAACCTAGACTACCACCAGCACCAAACCTCCTCTGAAGATGGCTTCTCTCAAGGACGCCAGAGCAGTGGTCGAAGAAGATGGGTGTACCAATTAGGTACAGCTTCCTGATTTTACTCATAAAACTGACAAATTTGGTTTGGGCTTTACTTTAGGAGCTCAAAAGGCTATTCGACGCGCTCGAGCTGGAGGGCCTCCCCTACGCATCAGCAAACGTGGGGTTAATGCTATTGAAAACAGTGAGCAAGACTCTGACATTGACAGCTGGATCTACCCGACTACCAACGGTGGACCGAATAACTGGACGACTAGAGATTTTATACCAGTTTCTTTTATTCCACAGTAATTGTCTTGCTTGTGTTCTGAATTTGTAATAAACAATTTTTAACTTTTTGGCCTTGTGTCTTACCCGAGGCAAAATGGTTCTATCTGCGAGGGTTATTATATGTCATTTCATATGTCATCAATAAAGCATTGGACATTCCTTGCATACAAATTTTACGCTCTCTGTTTTTCTTTTCCGTTTTTACTTTATCAATACAGTTATGCTCTTACACACACTCATGTATCAAACTGCAGATCCATATCCACTATGGATCCCATTGATAACAATTCTGCTACTGCCAGTTATGATTTCGAAAATCCGATCAACCAAGCCGAGAATGAAGGTGAGGACGATTGTGAGGTGCCTGGAGAATTGGCTAGGCTGTTACAACAGGAAGAGAGGGTTATACAACCTCATGAAGAGCCATTTGAGACAATAAACTTGGGCACAGAGATGGACAGAAAAGAAGTCAAGATTGGCGCAAATCTAGAAGCTAAGATCAAACAGCGATTGATACAGGTGTTGCACGACTGCGTTGAGATCTTTGCCTGGTCATATGAAGACATGCTTGGTTTAGAAACTGACATCGTGGTACACCGTCTGCCGACTAAAGAAGATTGTCCTCCGGTTAAACAGAAAGTCCTCCGTATGCACCCTGAAATGTCAGAGAAGATCAAAGCAGAGGTTATGAAACAGTTCAACGTTGGGTTCTTGGCCGTCACCTCTTATCCGCAGTGGGTTGCCGACGTTGTTCTGATACCTAAAAAGGACGGTAAGGTACGAATGTGTGTAGACTACAGAGATATGAACAGGGCAACCCCCAAGGATGACTTCCCGCTTCCTCACATTGATGTTCTTATTGACAAAACCGCACAACATGAAATTTTCTCCTTCATGGATGGTTTCTCTGGCTATAACCAGATCAAGATGTCTCCTGAAGACATGGAGAAGACAACCTTCTTCACACAGTGGGGCACCTTCTATTACAAGGTGATGCCTTTTGGGTTGAAGAATTTTGGGGCAACCTATCAGCGAGTCATGGTCGCTTTGTTCCACGATATGATTCATCATAAGATCGAGGTTTATGTTGAAGAGGAACATCTGGATCATCTACAAAAGTTGTTCGACAGTGAAATTCTGGCTGCAGATACTCAATGTCACGTTCAATGTTATGACACCGTATCTGACTTTCTATAAGACAGTAAATACAAAAAGCAGTAAAGAATACAGTCAATTGTTTACCCAGTTCAGTGTGCAACAACACCTACTCTGGGGGCTACCAAGCCAGGGAGGAAATCCACTATAAGAGATATTAATTCAGGAATAAACCAACCAGTTTATCTCCTTCACTTAAGACCTACCCAATGCAACTTCAATCTAAGTACAACTTAAACCTGAGTTCCTACTCACTCCCCCTCAATCACAGCAGTGATACATAAAACAATTTGACTAATGAATTGATGAAGACACTCTTCAAAACATACACTTGATTAAGCTTCACAGCTTTTTAATCAAGCTACACAAACACTCTTGCTTCACAGCTTTGAGTGATACACAAACCTAACTTGACTCTGCTTCACAGCTTTAGTCAAGAGACATACAAACACTCTTGCTTCAAAGCTTTGAGTGCTACACAACCCTTACAATTAAAACCTATTCCAAGTCACTTATCACAATGATAATTGCTTGGATTACAATAGTTAAAACTATACAGCTTCTAACTGATCTTCTGGAAAAAGGGGTTGCTTTCAAAACAGCAGCTCTGTTGAATATATAGCAGCTGCATCTTCAGTTAGGGTTTCCCCAAAAAGCTAGGGTTAATTCCGTTTGACCTTAAGACTAGGTCACAAGACTTTATCAACCAGGTTAGGGTTGAGCTAGATTAACCCAAAGAAAACGCAGGATTCTGTTCTGGAAAGACTGAGTCATTTTCCTGAAAAAACTCAGAATTAACCAAACTGCAAACCTGTTAGTTCAGAACAGGATGTCTTAACATTTGTTATGACATCTGAATTCCTGTTTACTGATTTTGGTAAATGTGATCATTTTGCAAAATGCTCAGATACACACTCATAAACATCAGTACCTGTATGACAATATTTTTCTGCAAAGGTACTTAATAAATATGTACCTAATAAACTAGAATGTTATGACATCAGTCATGACATTCATACACCTGGTTTTGCCAAAAATGCATGCCAATACCTAAACAACTACAAACTCCCCCTTTGGCAGATTTTTGGCTAAAGCCCCTAAGCAATCAGAGATAGATAGCAGCAGAATAAAAATGACTGCAGAAAAATGGAATGTCAAATAGAGTATCACAATATATCTCCCCCTCTTTAGCCACAAATGGGCCAAAGATACATGTTCTTAAAAGTTATACAGTCATCCAGAAAAAGTAATGAGAGCAGAACCAAAAAAAACTGAACACACTTCCAAACTCTACCAGGTACCAGCATCAACTCCACCAAACAGCAACTCCACCAACCTTTAAGCACTGTCATCAGACTCAGAGGATTCGGGCTTCTTCCTTTTCTTGTGAGCAATGTCAGCATTCTTCTCTTTGTCTGATGTCTCAACATCCTTAGAGACATCTGGATTTGTTTCAGCATTATAACTTTCTTGATTCAAAGGAACAGAAATTCCAGGAACTGAGTGGTTCTCGTTCAGAATTCTTGAAACAATTTTAGCTATTGCTTGACTAACATAGGCTGACCCTTCCCTATTTGCAATTTCAGGGGGAACTGAAGAAGAAGGATGAGATGGATTACCATAGGCAGAAGCTTGGGACCTTCCTGCATGTATTGTTCTCAACTCTTTGACCTTGGTGGGGTTAGTTCCCACTTTTCTAAGAGAAGAGATCTCCAGGACTTCAGAGTCCAGACAAGAAGAGATTGTCCTAGAATCTTGATCAGAGGAAGAGGTTGAAATAGTCGTATTGGATGATGATGGTGTTTGAGACATTTTGACAGTCTTAGAGGACCAACAGCAACTGAAGAGAAAATTCTGATTGAGAGATTGGGTTTTGATGAGGAGACGAGAGGGGAAGGAAGAAAAGGAGTGTCTATTCAACTTCTTAAAAGAATTGAAGGAAATGGGAAAATATAATTTTAACCCAATCAGAACAAGCATAACTCCTTTAACCCTTGTTTTAAGCAAAATTAATTGCTACAATTCCTCATGTTGGCAAATACCCAACTTACCCCTCAAGTTTTCAAATTGATTTGCATCAAGAGCCTTGGTAAAAATGTCAGCCAGCTGTAGCTCAGTGGCAACATGTTCCAATTTGATTGTCTTCTCTTCTACAAGGTCTCTGATAAAGTGATGTCTTATGTCAATATGTTTGGTCCTACTATGCTGAATGGGATTCTTGGAAATGTTGATTGTACTCAGATTGTCACAGTACAATGTCATAACATCTTGAGTGACATTATACTTAGTAAGCATCTGTTTCATCCAGATCATTTGAGAACAGCTACTACCAGCTGCAATGTATTCAGCTTCAGCAGTAGAGAGAGACACACAATTCTGTTTCTTGCTGAACCAGGAAACCAGATTATTTCCCAAGAGGAAACATCCTCCAGAGGTGCTTTTTCTATCATCAGCACTACCAGCCCAATCAGCATCACAGTAACCAGTCAGATTTGGTTCACAGCCATGAGAATATAGAAACCTATAGTTGTAAGTTCCACTCACATACTTCAAAATTCTCTTCACTTGATTGATATGACTGACTTTGGGATCAGCTTGGTATCTTGCACAAACTCCAACTGCAAAGGCAATATCAGGTCTGCTGGCAGTTAAGTATAACAAGCTTCCTATCATGCGTCTGTACAGACTTTGATCCACCTTAACCCCACTTGAATCTTTGGAAAGCTTTAAATGGGTAGGAGCAGGAGTCCTTTTGTGACTGGCATTCTCCATACCAAACTTCTTTACAATGTTCTTAGCATACTTGCTTTGAGATAAGAAGATTGAATCCTCCATCTGTGAGACTTGTAGTCCAAGAAAATAAGTTAGTTCTCCCATGAGACTCATTTCGAATTCAGCCTGCATCTGTTCAGCAAAATGTTTAACCATAGGTTCTGACATTCCTCCAAACACTATGTCATCAACATATATTTGGGCAACCATCAACTTCCCTCCTTCAGTTTTGACAAAGAGTGTTTTGTCCAAGCCTCCTTTTCTGTATCCTTTGTCTGAGAGAAACTTTGTTAACCTGTCATACCATGCTCTAGGAGCTTGTTTCAGGCCATATAGAGCTTTTCTCAATTTGTAGACATGATCAGGGTGGTTTGGATCCACAAAGCCTTTAGGCTGTTCCACATAAGCTTCCTCATTCAAGTACCCATTTAGAAAGGCACTTTTCACATCCATCTGAAATAGCTTGAACTTCAGAAGACAAGCAATTGACAATAGGAGTCTGATTGATTCCAGCCTGGCTACAGGTGCAAAGGTTTCATCAAAATCAACCCCTTCAACCTGAGTGTACCCTTGAGCAACAAGTCTTGCCTTATTCCTGGTGACAACTCCTTCAGCATCTGATTTGTTCTTGAAAATCCATTTTGTGCCAATGATGTTAGTTCCTTCAGGTCTAGGAACCAGTTCCCAAACTTCATGTTGTTTGAATTGGTTCAGTTCATCTTGCATTGCACCAATCCAGTATTCATCAGTTAAAGCTTCCTTGACATTTCTTGGTTCCATTTTGGACACAAAACAAGAGTTTGAGATGATTTCTCTAGATCTTGTAATGACTCCACTGTTGGGATCTCCTATGATGAGCTCTTTTGGATGATCCTTCTGAATTCTGATGGAAGGGATCTTGCTAGCTTCCTTTGATTCAGATTCTGTTGTGGTGGTGTTGGGTAGATCATTTTGTTGGGTTGGAGACTCAAAGAATGTCTCAACATTACAAGGGACATCTATTTCTTCATGATAATCATCAATTATAACATTTATTGATTCCATCATGGCTTTGGTCCTGGAATTGAATACTCTATAAGCTCTGCTGTTTGAGGAGTATCCTAGAAATATGCCTTCATCACTTTTAGGGTCCAGTTTTCTTCTTTGTTCACGAGCTGCCAGAATATAGCATTTGCTGCTAAACACATGGAAGTACTTCACAGTTGGTTTTCTTCCTTTCCAGAGTTCATATATGGTGGATGAGGTTCCCTTTCTCAAGGTGACCCTGTTATGGACATAGCAGGCTGTATTCATAGCTTCAGCCCAAAAATACATAGGAAGTCTTTTGGCATGTATCATTGCTCTGGCAGATTCCTGTATGGTCCTGTTTTTTCTTTCCACAACTCCATTTTGCTGAGGAGTTATAGGAGAAGAAAATTCATGACTAATTCCTTCTGAGGAACAGAAATCATCAAACTTGCTGTTTTCAAATTCCTTGCCATGATCACTTCTGATTCTGACAATACACCCTTCCTTTTCTCTTTGAATTTTTTTGCACAATTCTTTAAAAACTTCAAATACATCAGATTTTTCCCTAATGAAGTTAATCTAGGTGAATCTGGAAAAATCATCCACAACCACATAGGCATATCTTTTTCCACCAAGACTCTCCACTTGCATTGGTCCCATCAAATCCATATGAAGAAGTTCTAGAACCTTAGAGGTGGTCAGATGTCTTGACTTTGGATGTGACATTCTAGTCTGCTTACCAACCTGACATTCACCACAAACTCTTCCTTCATCAATTTGCAGTCTTGGAATCCCTCTGACTGCCTCCATGGAGATAATCCTTTGCATACCTCTTAGATGAAGATGGCCAAGTTTTTGGTGCCACAATTTCACCTCTTTTTCTTCTTTTGCAATGGAACACATAGAGGAGAAATTTGTGTTCTCAGGCTCCCACAAGTAACAGTTGTCTTTAGATCTGACTCCTTTCATTACAGTTTCTTGCTTTTCATTAATTACAAGACATTCAGATTTTGAGAAATTGTCCTTGAATCCTAGATCACACAATTGACTGATACTAATGAGATTAGCAGTCAGCCCTTTTACCAGCAGTACTTCATTCAGACTTGGAACTCCAGGGCAGTCCAAATCACCAACTCCTTTGATTTCACCTTTAGCACCATCTCCAAAGGTCACAAAACTGGTGGTGTGAGGCTTAACATTATTGAGGAGGTTCTTGATTCCAGTCATGTGTCTGGAACATCCACTGTCAAAGTACCAGTCTTCCTTTGCATAGACCCTCAGGGAAGTGTGGGCTATCAGGGCAGTAGCCTTTTTCTTCCATTTAGGAGCATGTGGTACCTTTTTAGACTTAGGTTTGACACTTGAGTTCTGATTAGGGTATCCATGCAATCTGAAGCAGAAGGGCTTTATGTGGCCATATCTCCCACAATGATGACATCTCCATCTTTGGTACCTTTTCTTCATATGTCTCTGTTCCTGATGTTGAGAGTTGTGTTGAGACATCTGTTTTGACATTTGCTTGTCAGGCCTGATCTTCTTATCTGTACCAGATTTCTTCGCTTCCATAAATCCTAGTCCAGATTTATTTCCCACATTTTGTCCAACCTGAAGGATCTCTTCCAATTTGTCTATTCCATTAGTCAGCATCTTGACAGATTTGGTCATTTGATTCAGTTGTGAGTTCAGCAATTGAACTTCCCCTTCTAGATGACTTATAGTTTCAAGGTTTTCTCTTTTTTCAGCCTCCAGCTTTATGATGAGTTTTGATTGTTTCTCATTCTGCACACAGACTTCAGTACTTCTGATACACAATTTCTTGTAAGTATCAGCCAGTTCTTCAAAAGTCATCTCTTCATCACTTATGTCACTTTCAGAGGTACAAACACCAGTTAGAGCAGTAACTAGTTTGGCAGATTCTTCTTCAGAATTACTTTCTGAATCACAGTCAGACCAAGTAACAGTCATTCCTTTCTTTTGTTTCTTAAGAAAGGTAGGACATTCAACTCGAATATGCCCATATCCTTCACAACCATGGCATTGAATTCATCTGCCTTGATTTCCCTTATCTTCTGACCTTGGTCTTCTGCTGGAACTGTCAATGTCAGAGGGAATGTTATGAACATTAGACCTTGACTTTGGATCTATTCTTTTGATGAGTTTGTTGAACTGTCTTCCAAGCATGGCTATAGCTTCTGAAATATTTTCTTCAACATCAGTGTTGGAAACAAGTGCTATGCTCTTGTTCTTCTTGTCACCATTTTCAGTGATCCCCATCTCAAAGGTCTGAAGAGACCCAATAAGTTCATCCACTTTCAACTTGCTGATGTCCTGGGCTTCTTCTATGGCAGTTACCTTCATTGCAAATCTTTTAGGCAAGGATCTGAGAATCTTTCTCACCAATTTTTCTTCTGCCATTTTTTCTCCCAGTGCTCCTGAGGTGTTGGCAATCTCCAAGATGTTCATGTGAAAGTCATGAATGGTTTCATCTTCCATCATTTTTAGATTCTCAAACTTGGTAGTCAACATCTGAAGCCTTGACATTTTCACTTTGGAAGTGCCCTCATGGGTAGTTTTGAGAGTGTCCCAAACTTCCTTGGCCAGTTCATATTGATGTACTAGTCTGAAAATGTTTCTATCAATTCCATTGAACAAGGCACTTAAGGCTTTGGAATTTCCCAGGGCTAACTCATCTTCTTCTTTACTCCAATCTTCCTCAGGCTTCAAAGTGATTGTCCCATCTTTCTCAGTTATGGTGGGATGGATCCATCCTTTGTCAGCAGCTCTCCAAGCCTTTTTGTCCAGAGATTTTAAGAAGGCAATCATACGAGGTTTCCAGTAGTCATAATTAGTTCCATCCAGAATGGGTGGTCTATTTCCAAAAACTCCTTCTTTGTCCATAGTGCCAGAAAGTGATATCCCTAGATCTCACCCAATAATACAGGCAGGGTGCCTGCTCTGATACCAATTGAAATTCTGGCTGCAGATACTCAATGTCACGTTCAATGTTATGACACCGTATCTGACTTTCTATAAGACAGTAAATACAAAAAGCAGTAAAGAACACAGTCAATTGTTTACCCAGTTCAGTGTGCAACAACACCTACTCTGGGGGCTACCAAGCCAGGGAGGAAATCCACTATAAGAGATATTAATTCAGGAATAAACCAACCAGTTTATCTCCTTCACTTAAGACCTACCCAATGCAACTTCAATCTAAGTACAACTTAAACCTGAGTTCCTACTCACTCCCCCTCAATCACAGCAGTGATACATAAAACAATTTGACTAATGAATTGATGAAGACACTCTTCAAAACATACACTTGATTAAGCTTCACAGCTTTTTAATCAAGCTACACAAACACTCTTGCTTCACAGCTTTGAGTGATACACAAACCTAACTTGACTCTGCTTCACAGCTTTAGTCAAGAGACATACAAACACTCTTGCTTCAAAGCTTTGAGTGCTACACAACCCTTACAATTAAAACCTATTCCAAGTCACTTATCACAATGATAATTGCTTGGATTACAATAGTTAAAACTATACAGCTTCTAACTGATCTTCTGGAAAAAGGGGTTGCTTTCAAAACAACAGCTCTGTTGAATATATAGCAGCTGCATCTTCAGTTAGGGTTTCCCCAAAAAGCTAGGGTTAATTCCGTTTGACCTTAAGACTAGGTCACAGGACTTTATCAACCAGGTTAGGGTTGAGCTAGATTAACCCAAAGAAAACGCAGGATTCTGTTCTGGAAAGACTGAGTCATTTTCCTGAAAAAACTCAGAATTAACCAAACTGCAAACCTGTTAGTTCAGAACAGGATGTCTTAACATTTGTTATGACATCTGAATTCCTGTTTACTGATTTTGGTAAATGTGATCATTTTGCAAAATGCTCAGATACACACTCATAAACATCAGTACCTGTATGACAATATTTTTCTGCAAAGGTACTTAATAAATCTGTACCTAATAAACTAGAATGTTATGACATCAGTCATGACATTCATACACCTGGTTTTGCCAAAAATGCATGCCAATACCTAAACAACTACAGACAGGTTGAAGATATACAAGTTGAGGTTGAATTCGAACAAGTGCACCTTAGGGGTAAGGTCTGGTAAGCTTCTGGGTTTCATCGTCAGTGACAAGGGTATTAAGGTAGACCCCGTAAAGGTAAAGGCCATACAAGAGATTTCGGCTCCTCGAACAGAGAAGGAAGTTAGAGGTTTCTTGGGACGCTTGAATTATATCGCCAGATTCATTTCACATCTAACTGCTACTTGTGAGCCCATCTTCAAGCTTTTGAAGAAAGATCAAGTGGTAAAGTGGAATGACGAATTCCAGACTGCTTTCGAAAGGATCAAAGAATACCTTCAAGAACCACCAATTCTGATGCCTCTGGTTGAAGGAAGACCTTTGATATTATACTTAACAGTGCTAGACAATTCAATGGGGTGTGTGCTAGGGCAGCATGACGAGTCTGGTCTAAAAGAGCATGCAATATACTACCTTAGCAAAAAGTTTACCGACTATGAGACACGATATTCACTGCTCGAGAAAACTTGCTACGCTTTGACATGGGATGCTCGCCGACTAAGACAGTATATGTTGACCAACACTACTTTGTTGATATCTAAGATGGATCCAATCAAATACATCTTCGAGAAGCCCGCTCTCTCCGGAAGAATAAAGAGATGGCAGATGATCTTAACTGAATACGATATATAATATACAACCCAGAAAGCAATCAAGGGAAGTGTATTGGCTGATCATTTGGCTCATCAGGCCATGGATGACTACCAGTCCATAAATTTTGAGTTCCCGGACGAGAATATCATGCTGGTGACTGACTATGAAGAATCTGGACCGGATGAAGGACCCGAGGAGAGATCCCGATGGACTATGTTTTTTGATGGAGCTTCGAATGCACTCGGTAATGGAATTGGCGCCGTAATCATATCTCCTGAGGGCTGTCATACTCCTTTCACTGCCCGACTATGTTTCAACTGCACTAACAATTTGGCGGAGTATGAAGCTTGCATCATGGGTCTCAAAGATGCTATCGACCTCATGATCATGTTCTTAAATGTCTTCGGGGATTCAGCTTTAGTGATAAGTCAGATCAAAGGCGAATGGGATACAGAACATCTGAATCTCATCCCATACAAAGAGCACGTACTGAAATTGCTCCCACACTTTGAGGAAGTAACCTTTGAACATTTCCCGCGAGAGGAGAATCAGTTAGCGGACGCGCTAGATACCATGTCTTCTATGTTCAAATTCAGGTGGGATAACGAAGCTCCTCGAATCACCATTGAGATGTTGGATGAACCAGCACACTGCTGCGAGATTGATACCAAAGAGGTAGCAGATAAACCCTGGTTTCATGAAGTGAAGAAGTATCTCGAGACTCAAGAGTATCCGGAACGGGCATCTGTCAATGATAAGAATTTTCTGAGAAGGTTCATTGAGAAGTTCTTTCTCAGTAATGGAATCCTCTACAAGCGCAACCATGACTCTACCTTACTGCGGTGTGTAGACAAGAGCGAAGAAGAGAGGATTATGACAGATCTACATGAAGGTACCTTCAGAACCCATTCCAGTGGACATACCATGGCTAAGAAGATCCTACGGTCAGGATACTACTGGTCCACTATGGAACAGATTGTTATCGGAACTCCCGAACCTGTCACAAGTGTCAAATCTATGCTCATAAGGTACATGTGCCTCCGTTTCCTTTAAATGTCTTGACAGCTCCGTGGCCCTTTGAAATGTGGGGCATTGACATGATCGGAGAAATCAGGCCTACCGCTTCCAATGGACATCGCCTCATCTTGGTGGCCATTGATTACTTCACAAAATGGGTTAAGGCAGCCTCTTTTGCTACCATGACCAAGAACGTGGTGGTGCAATTTATCAGGCATAGCCTGATCTGTCGGTATGGTGTGCCAAAGAGAATTATCACGGACAATGGTACAAATCTCAATAATACGATGATCACTGAACTCTGTAAGAAATTCAAGATACAACATCATAACTCTTCTCCCTACCGGCCGAAAATGAATGGCACTGTTGAAGCAACTAACAAGAACATCAAGAAGATTATACAGAAGATGACAGTGACATACAAAGACTGGAATGAGATGTTACCATTCGCTCTTCATGGGTACCGTACCTCAGCACAGACGTCGACAGGGGCAACACCCTACTCTCTTGTATATGGCATTGAGGCAGTCCTACCCATCGAGGTCTAGATTCCTTCTTTAAGGATTATGAAAGACGCGGGTTTAAACGAAGACGACTGGACCCAGACTCGACTTGATCAACTAAATCTGATCGACAAAAAGAGACTTACTACTGTCTGTCATGGTCAGACGTATCAAAAGCGGATGATCAAGGCTTTCAACAAAAAAATCAGACGTCAAGAGTATCAAGTCGGGAATCTAGTAATCAAGTGCATCATACTGCTGCAAGGTGGTCCCAGGGGCAAGTGGACTCCCACCTATGAAGGGCCATTTGTAATTAAAAACATTTTCTCGGGTGGACCCATGATTCTAACCACCATGGACGGTGACGACCTTCCTCACCCTGTCAATACAGACATAGTGAAAAGATACTACGCATGATAAAAGACCTGCTAGGTTGACTGGCCTAGGAAAAAATAAGGGCTTCTCGACGAACCAAAAGGGTTCGGGCAAAAATAAGGGAAGAAAACAAAGAAAAAAATATGTACACCCGGCAAGTCAAAAACCTTAAAAGGCATCTTGGGAAAAAAGGGTATCTCGGTGGACTGGAAACCCGAAAGGGAGGTCCAGGAAAAATTTAGGGATGTAAAGTGTATCACTATGTCTCATTGGATCTCCTTGCGATCAGACCTCCGTATCAACTGTCAAGCTCAAACGGAACCAATCAATCTAGTCAGCTTCATACAAGCAACAAAGTGATGAGACGCTCTAAGACATAGAGGCAATATCATAATTGGAACCCAATGGGATTGTTGTACATAGCTGTTTTCTTTTTACACAATATTGTATAACTTCTATTCTTACGGTGGCGTTCTCTTACTAGAGCGTCAGCCTCCTTGTACAAAAACGCCTATTATAGGCCAACTTCGAAAATCAATACAAATCATTTTTACAAAAAAAAACTATGTGTTTTTCCTTTTCTGTTTTGTCTTGCAAGAACGTCCAATGGTTTATTCTTGACATATGCATTTGAATATGATTTCTACTCATAAATGTTTGCATAAGAAACGAAAAGACAATTGCTCGGAGCTTAAGAAACAGGGGCAAAAATAAGAAATGTCAAAACCCGACAGTTACTCTGTCCGGCCGGTACCAGGGCAGAGACAGCTTTGAAACATAATCATCAGCGTATACGACCTCGTAGCATCTGTATCCCCCATAGAGTAAAGGTAATCAAAGCATTGATATCAGTTCTCTCAAAACGGAAAGTAATCTCCCTAGCCAGGGTCGTCCAGAAACCTGACATTTATGTCCCCCAGCCGAATTTCATAATCGCAAGCGGATCATCATAAATTTTTATCTCCCTAAGCAGAGTTTATTCCTCTGGATACAGAAGCTCAATCCCCAACTGAGCTTATTACTTCAGCTATGGAAGTCCACCTTCCAACAAAGTCATTCCCCCGCAGAGCAATTCTCGTATAGAGTCTCTCCCTGGAAGAATATTCCCAAACAACAAAGAGAAAATATCCGGCACTGTCATTTCCGTTCACCATCCCCAACAGAAGTGGAAGAATCACAGTTCTCTACAACAGTCAGGAATGCTATACTCTCCAATAGCCGTCAGGGATTTATTTTCCCATACTCGAACATGTCACAATAGCATTTCATGTTCATACATCACGACGTGCACATACATATTTCATATAGCATAATCTCATTTATTTTGAGAACATCATCACACAACGCATTTCATGTATCACACATAATTAACCTTGTTATCTTTTCAAGAAAGACAATTATCACCAACAATTCCAGCAGTTATACATGTCATATTTGCAGACAACTAATGAAAAAAATCAGTTCCTGAAACCAAACGGGTCAACTAATCTACATGATCAATTGAAGTAACCCTACAACCCAGGTTCCTTCCCATAAACCCTATTATCCAGGCTTTCATCTCGAAGTAACCCTACTATCCAGGTTCCTCCTCATGGCCCTACTATCTAGGCTTTCATCCCGAAGTAACCCTACTATCCAGGTTCCTTCTCATAACCCTACTATCCAAGCTTTCAAATCGAAGTAACCCTATGACCCAAGTTCCTTCTCATAGCCCTACTATCCAGAATTTCATCTCGAAGTAACCCTACGACCCAGGTTCCTTCTCATAGCCCTACTATCAGGCTTTCATCTCGAAGTAACCCTATGACCCAGGTTCCTTCTCATAGCCCTACTATCCAGGCTTTCATCTCGAAGTAACCCTACGACCCAGGTTCCTTCTCATAACCCTACTATCCAGGCTTTCATCACGAAGTAACCCTACGACCTAGGTTCCTTCTCATAGCCCTATTATCCAGGCTTTCATCACGAAGTAACCCTACGACCCAGGTTCCTTCTCATGGCCCTACTATCCAGGCTTTCATCTCGAAGTAACCCTACGACCCAGGTTCCTTCTCATAGCCCTACTATCCAGGCTTTCATTGTGAAGTAACCCTACGACCCAGGTTCCTTCTCATAGCCCTACTATCCAGGCTTTCATCTCGAAGTAACCCTATGACCCAGGTTCCTTCTCATAGCCCTACTATCCAGGCTTTCATCTCGAAGTAACCCTACTATCCAGGTTCTTTCTCATAGCCCTACTATCCAGGCTTTCATCTCGAAGTAACCCTACTATCCAGGTTCCTTCTCCCTTACCTCCAAACAACAGTCTACAACACTGTAAGGCCCGGACCCTACCAGATACGGTCGATTTCACATTTCCTCAATCATTCGTTGTACATCCTGGACCCTGACCAGATATGCGTTCTACTTTCACCTCCTTAATCCAGAGTTAATTCCCCAGCAGATTAATGGACAACCGAAGCTCCTAGACTCAGGTCTGAAGGCTTAACCGGCTTAGTGTCAGAGGCTTTAAGGGTGCTTGGGCTTTTTTTCCTCGATTAGATCCCCTTTGCCCGAAGGTGAGGTTGAGGAGTTGCCAGAGGCTTTAAGTACACTTGGACTTTTTGCCATACCAGAGACCCTTTTCCCGAAGGCAAGGTTGACCGAGTTGCAAGAGGCTTTGAGTATGCTTCAAATTTTTGTTAGACCAGAGCCCCACTGCCTAAAGGAGAGGTTGACCAAGTTACTAAAGGCTTTGAGTGTGCTTCATCTTTTTTCTGGACCAGAGCCTCTTTGCCCGATGGTGAGGTTGACCGAGTTGCGAGAGGCTGCAGGAAAAGTTCTTTCTATCCTCACAACTTCTCTCTCTATCAAAGGCTATAAATGAAGATTGAATATTCAATGAAAATTTGTTGTTGTCGTTTGCCATTGGCCATCAAGCTTCATCCTGTGAAAGGAAAGTAGTGGATGTTGAAGATGTTAAAGTTGCAATACTACACATTTTGAAGACCACTAAATAAGAGAGAAAAGAAAGAAAGAATATTTCAACAAGATGCCATTTAATTATCATCATATGCATCTTGAATGAAACAGAAGAAACAAGGAGTTATTGCTCGAAGCTTGCTCAAGAAAAATAAGACTACAAGATGTTATTCAACTTTTAATCACATACATCTTGGTGTATCTCAGAAGAAGCAAAGAGTTTTTACTTGTAGCTTGCTCAACAACAAGATGAAGAAGAAAACTACAAGATGCTACTCAAGTTCTGATCATATACATCTTTGTAGAACATTGTAATAAACACTAGAGATGTTGCTCGTATAGTGTTTATGTTCATATCTCTTCATGTAAATTGTTTTAACACTTGAGTTGTTGCTCAGAAAGGTGTTAAACAATATGTTCTTAAAATACTTGTGTAATCTGCTTAAAAGAAACATTAATGTAAACACAAGATCACTATCAACTGTTGTTAATTGATTCCTTGGGATACTTGGTGAAAGTCGGATCTCAAGAAGATAATGGTTATAGTCATTATGGGAAATTCTGATAGGAGCTCTTGCGGGATCAGATTATGTTGGGTCAATGGTAGTCATATCTAAAAGGGGACCAAGTGATGGTCAGACTCTTGTGAGATCACTGATGGATATCATTGAAAGGAAATCCTGATAGGAGATCTTGAGGGATCAAATTCTATTGGGTCAATGAAAGTTATATCCAGTTGAATCATTGAACGTGTCATTGTGTGTTAGTCACCGGTGGTTGCTCATGCAAGTGTAATCATCACTAAATGTGTCATTATGTGTTAGTCATCGGCGGTTTCCTGTGCAAGTGTAATCAGTTTTGTTATAGTGGATTAAGTCCTTAGATAAGGCGAAATCATCCTTGTGTGGGTGGACAGGAGTAGCCTGGTTAACGGAAAACCTGGATAAAATACTTGTGTCCTTTTCTCTTTATTATCCTTATAGATATTATCATTTGGGTGCTTAGATTTTCTAAAGGGGAATGTTTTCTATGAACACAATTCAAACCCGCCTCTTTCTTGTGTTTTCTCTACCTTTAAACATCAATAATGAAGGTGATGAGAAGGAGGATCCGACTGCATAATTCTTTTAGTGTTTCTGTTATTCATCCGATAAGGATGAAATTATGTAATTTTTTCTAAGGGAATGGTTTTTCCTCCCTTTCTTTAACTACTTCCTCCGGGCTTTTGTACTTTAAATTTCCCTTTTGTAATTTTAATTATCCTTAGCTTTCTACTTGCATTTTTTATTCTGCATTTTTGGCTTTAAGAAAATAAGATAACTTGTTATATATATATATATATATATATATATATATATATATATATATATATATATATATATATATATATATATATATATATATATATATATATATATATATATATATATATATATATATATATATATATATATATATATATATATATATATATATATATATATATATATATATATATATATATATATATATATATATATATATATATATATATATATATATATATATATATATATATATATATATATATATATATATATATATATATATATATATATATATATATATATATATATATATATATATATATAAAGTCCCTCGGATATAAAGTCCATCGGGATGTATGTGTTTGATCATGTAGTGTCGGGTTTTATTTTAAGCTTAAGAGCCCCAATCGAATTTCATGTCTTTTGGATTTCTCCGAGCGAATCATTGCCCCAATGGACTACGTGCTTGGTTTCATCCTTGATATACTTCTCGGATTGTGTCGTAGAGGAAACCCGAATTCAAAATCTATAGGAGTTTACTCCATGAGCTAACTGTCCGGATTTATATCACCTTCAACTAGCTTGCTGCAACCAGTTACGGTGTTCGATTATGAAGTTACTTATTTATTTTCTAGCCTGATGATCCCCAAGCAAATTTATTGCGTCTTCAGAATCGCCTCACCGTGCTCTATCTCTGTTTAAAGTTCCTTGTTTTTGGAATACTCGACCTTTTATATGGGGTGTGTCAATTCATGGTACTCGACACTTATATGAGGAGTGTTTAATAATACTTGACCCTTATGTGGGGAGTGTTTAATGATGGAACTCGACCCTTATATGGGGAGTGTTATTATGTGTGGACAGAGGCTCTAAGGCGTGGCCAGTTTTAGTGGCAGATAGAGATCCGAAGGCTTAACCGGCTTAGTGTCAGAGGCTTTAAGGGTGCTTGGGCTTTTTTTTCTTGGATTAGAGCCCCTTTTCTCAAAGGTGAGGTTGAGGAGTTTCCAGAGGCTTTAAGTACACTTGGACTTTTTTCCATACCAGAGACCCTTTTCCCGAAGGCAAAGTTGACCGAGTTACAAGAGGCTTTGAGTATGCTTCGACTTTTTGTTAGACCAGAGCCCCATTTCCTAAAGGAGAGGTTGACCAAGTTACAAAAGGCTTTGAGTGTGCTTCGACTTTTTTCCAGACCAGAGCCTCTTTTCCCGATGGTGAGGTTAACCGAGTTACGAGAGGCTTTGAGTGCGCTTCGACTTTTTGTCGGACCAGAGCCTTTTTGCTCGAAGGAGAGGTTGACCGAGTTGCGTGAGGCTTTGAGTGTGCTTCTACTTTTTGTCAGACCAGATCCCCTTTTCCTGAAGGCGAGGTTAACCGAGTTACGATAGGCTTTAAGTGCGCTTCAATTTTTTCCGAATTAGAGCCCCTTTGCCTAAGGCGAGGTTGACCGAGTTGCGAGAGGCTTTGAGTGCACTTTGAATTTTTGTCAGATCAGAGCCATTTTTCCTGAAGGTGAGGTTGACTGAGTTGCGAGAGGATTTGAGTGCGCTACGAATTTTTTCTAGACCAGAGCCCCTTTGCCCGAAGGCGAGGTTGACCGAGTTACAAGAGGCTTTGAGTGCACTTCGACTTTTTTCGGATCAAAGCCTCTTTTCTTGAAGGTGAGGTTGACCGAGTTTCAAGAGGCTTTGAGTGTGCTTCGACTTTTTACTGGACCAGAGCCCCTTTGCCTGAAGGCGAGGTTAACCGAGTTGCCAGAGGTTTTAAGTGCACTTGAACTTTTTACCGAACCAGAGCCCCTTTTTCCGAAGGTGAGGTAGACCGAGTTACCTTAATTTTGTTTCAATAGTGCTACAACTATTTTTTTTCATTTTGGGTGTTTCATTAAAAACCCTTTCCCTTGCATTGGATAAGAGTGCATCCCGTACATTTATTAATGGCTTTATTACGTAGTTTTAACTAAAGTAAAGCCTAAGATTGAATATATTCCATGTCCTACGTATTTCTAAGCCGTCCATAGTTTCTAACTTATAGGCTCCTTTGTTTAGCTTATCAAGGACCCGGTATGGACCCTCCCAGTTGGAGATAACTTTCCTTTGTTCTTAGGAACCATAATCCTTTTGAGAGCTAGATCACACGATTGTAAACCTCTATGTATGACCTTCAGGTTGAACCTCTTAGCTAATATATTCTTGATTGCAAATTCTATGATCTGGGCAATTTCTCGGACCTCGTCCACTAAGTCGGCAGAGCTGTTCAAATTGTCCTTGTTGGATTCTTCATTAAAGTGCTCCCTTCTCCATGTAGGGATGCTGATCTCTAGAGGTATTATGGCATCAGCCTCGTATACCATCCAAAAAGGTGTTTCTCTGGTGGTGGAGTGAGGGGTTGTATGGTACGACCAAAGGATCTCTGACAAGTACTCAGACCACAGGCCCTTTGAATCATCCAACTTTTTCTTCATTCCGTCTAGGATGATCTTATTGGTTGCTCTGGCTTGTATGTTGGCCTAAGGATGCTCTACTGACGTCAAGCTGTTTTGGATACCCAGATCTTTTCTGAATTCCACCACGACCGAGCTTGCAAACTCTGTCCCATTATTAGATACTATGACTCTGGGAAAACCAAACCTGCAAATGATATTTTTCCAATAGAAGTGCTTCCCTTTTTCAGCGGTGATGTGTGCCACAACTTCTGCTTCTACCCATTTGGTGAAGTAATATACAGCTACAATCATAAATTTTACCTGCCCAGGTACGGTGAGGAATGGTTCTAGTATGTCAGCTCCCTATTGATAGATTGGCCATGGAGAAAAGATGGAGTGTAATAACTAAGTTGGGGAGTGTATAAATAGGGAGTACACCCAACATTTGTCACATCTACTCACAAACTCATCACAATCTTATAGTATTTTAGGCCAATAATACCCAACTCGGAGGGTCTTCCCAGATAGGGCTCTTCCTCCGATGTGGCTACCGCATGCCATTTCGTAAACCTCTTTCATTATTAAGGTGACTTATATTTCTTCCATACATATTAACATGGGCATGGACCTTCCCGTCTTGTACAACTTGTCAGACATTATTAGATAATAAGTAGATACCTTTTTTATAAGCCTGACTTTGTTGGTGTCTTCCGATAGGATCCCTTGCATTAGGTATTGTATAATCGAGGCCATCCACCTGGTGGTATGCTTGATTGACATGGTTACTTCATGTTCAATGCTTGGTTTCTCCAAGATCTCTTGTATGGCCGTTTTGTTTACCCCCGATCCCTTGGTGCTAACGAGTTGGGCTAGTACGTCGACCGTATATTTTCTTCCCTTGGGATGTGATTAATTTTGAACTCTGCAAAGATCTTTGATATCGCCTGAGCTACTTGGAGGTATTTTAACAATTCCAAGTCTCTGGTTTATTATTCCCCCTCATCTATCATGTAATCAATTGGGGGAAAAATTTCGCCACTAGATGAGTGACCCCAACTTCTGTACCTAGTTTCATCCTTGCTATAAGAGCTTCGTGCTCCGCCTGGTTATTATTGGCCTAAAAGTTGAAGCCTAAGGAGTATTCCAATATGAAATCCTCGGGTCTCTCGAGTACGATCCCGACTCTACTACCCTTAAGATTAGACGAACTGTAATACGGTGGGAGAACTAACTTTAATGGTTTTGTGTTTTTTTATCGCAAATGTTATGGTGAGCAAGAGTTGCCACCGACTTCTCTTTTGTACAACAAAGGAAAGGGTGAAAAGAACAGGAAAGACCTTTTTAAAGATTTTGAGTTCGGGGGGTAGGTTATGGAAAGGGAAGGTGTTAGCAGTCTTTCCATCAGTAGTTATCTATGAGCTCTTAGTTGCTAGCTCACTTTGAAAATGCTTTTTGGTGTAAGTGCATTTGAAAATATTTTTGAAAAGACGCCTTAGTGCGGCGAACTTTGTAATGTTTCTAGTATCGTTGAGAACGTATACAAAGTGTTTTGTATTTGAAAATATTTTATAGAAAAGTTTGTGTATGTATGAAAAAATTGTTTTATTTGTTTTTATGAGCAAGCAACTATGAGCTATCTACCTACTCGAAATATTTTTGTTCTTTTCCTCTTTTCCTTTAGATAGTGTTATCCTACTATTAGTCAGTAGGTAGCCCTATTGTTGGATGTTTTAAGGGACATGCGTGAGTCATCGTACAGTCATAAAGGCAACTCAAAGGGAACTTTAGCAATTTTATCGTAAGGGACTAGACCGTATACCGAAGGCAGCATTGAAGGGTCATCGAGGGAATATGATCTTTTTAACTGAGTGTCTTTGCTAAAGTGTCCCACGTTCGAGGGGCATGACTGTTTTTCTGAAGGCAACAAGTGAAGGTACCTTAGAGGTACGCGTGTGCGAATGTGTTGTGTTTCAGTTATGTTTATCTTGAGTGTTAGGTTTTGCTAACGTTTGTTTTTAAGTCTTTTCATACAAGCCTATTAGCATACATCTATAAGTACGAAAATTAAAATGAGAAAATTGGAATCTACGCTATTACAATGCTTCGAGATGGGGGGAAATTACAAACCAAAAAAAGGGGGAAATACAAAAGTAAAAGGTCCTAGTTAAAGTCTATTACATCCCATGTACAATTACATAATTATAAAAAATTATGCGAATAAAATAAGATGAACGTGTGAAGAAGAAAAGAGAAAGATGTAAAGAAAACCTAAAAAATCTAAGTGATAAAAAGAAATGCTTTTCTTATTTTTATTTTAGGAAAAATGATTAAATTAAATTAAAGAAAACCTAATTCTAATTCATTTAATTAATTAAAAAATATGATTAAATAATTAATTAAAATTAATTTTAATTAATAAAAATCTAAGTCTAATATTGTTTTTATGAATTTATGAATTTATGATTTTATGATTTTTTTTTTGTTTTTGTTATAAATAAGAAATAATTGAAGTAAAAGAAAACAAATAATAAAGAAAAAGACAAAAAAAATTAAATTGGGCCAAGCTGTAAAACAAGTAATTAGGGAGTGTGAGAATCAGAAATCAATTGGCCCAACAACATTAGCCCAGGCGCTGGAGGAAAAATCTTCAGGATCATGTGCATCTCTCCCATGAGGCCTATCGTGGGTGCTCAAATTTGGATTGCTAGATCTGGATCTGATGATGTTAATGTGGGAGCACATGATGAGTGTGATTCTAACGTCAAAAGCATCATGTGATCACTTGTTCATGTCCTGTTCTCTAATATGAATGCAATTGTATTACAAAAAATGTTAAATAGACCTGCAACCGATTATACAAAAATGAACAAAAAATTTACCACCGGTGAGTTCGTGGATGGCCTTCTAAGCACGGTTGGATATGTACTTGGATCTGAGGAGACTTCTGAGGATCTCAGGAGTAAGGTTTGATCACTGATTTGGATTGATTGTGCCTGGAAAAGCAGTTGCGAATTTTGGCAATTTTGAGAAATTTTTGAGAATTTGGTAGAGCTTAGTGAAGAGCTTTTGGAGAGCTTTTTGAAGAGGAATTTTGTGCTCTCTTTGGCCTGCCTTGTAGTGCTTTATATAGAGGGAAGAGAGGAGTAGATAAATATGTAAGGAAAACCAATCCATGATGGCCTTTGAGACAAGAATAAAACACATTCAAAGCTTGCCAAAAATGAGTGATTCTTTCCCTTTCTTTATATTGCATGAACTTGGACATTTGTAATGTACCTTGCATAAATTAATAGGCTACAAAGTGGATCAAATACAGCCCATATGCATAGCCCATGATTTTTGTGATTTTATTTAATTTATTTTACATTTATTTGAATAAAAAAAATATAAATAAAATAATAAGAAAATACAAGACAAGGTAAGAGTGAGTTTAGGAGTCTTTTGCAAGTTCATGGACATGTTTTATGTCTAAAAGGTTAGGTAACAAGTCCAAAATTTCAAGTTTGCACATTTAGCATTTCATGCATTTCTTAAATATTGCCCAATTTGTGCAACTCATAACTTACTCAATTTTCAACTTTTGAAGATGATATTGGACTTTTTGGAAAGCTAAAGATGACATTTAGAATATCTATTTTGAACATTTTTGCTTTTGAAGAAATTATCTTGATGTAAGTTGCCTTGACAAAAAGTGTCTTTTGTTGACTTTTGAAAATAACATATAATGTTTTAGCTCATATCTTTAAAATGAAGCATTTTTTGACTTAAGGATAAAAACAAAGTTGTAGGTAATTTAATTTTCTTCAAAATGGGATTTGGTTGGGGAAAAGTTGATGAAGCATGTGAAAGTTATGCCTAGTCGAAGTTCAGTTGACTTCTCCTAAGGAAACCCTAATTAGGCCATTCTTGACTTTTGATGATCTGAGGACTTTCCTTGGGTAATCATGATCAAATCTTGATCAAATGATGAATATCACTTCAAAATGTTGATGTTGACCAAAAATCTTGAAGTTTGACTATATGTTGACCATAGTTGACTTTTTGACCAATATAGTTGATTTTCAAACATTTGAGCCATTGACTGAGCAAACTTGTGATGTAGGGCTTATAGCTTGATATGAACCTTGTTGAGGACCTATGAATAACCATTGAAACCACTTGGGATCTTTTAAAACCATATTTCCTTGAGAAACTCTAAACCTTAGTTGTAGGCCTTTGGTTTAGGAGGTGCATCTTGACTAGTCAACCCTTGAGTGTTTTGAGAAACCTTGAAAAAATGTCTTGAAGAAAATGGGAGGGCAAATTTTGGGGTACAACATGAACCATCTACATGAAGATTCCACTTGCTTATATTTTATTCTGGTATTGGGTTACTTAGCTCAACTATGAAGTTGACCAACACTTGTGATTTGATACTAGTTCTCGGGGTGAATTTAATATCATACTCTGACAATTCCATAGCCTATGTGACCATTCTCCCAGACAGATCAGACTTCTTCAATATCTATTTGATAGGATAATTGGTTTTTACGATTATCAGATGACCCTGGAAGTAATGCCTCAATTTCTGGGTTGTTGTCACTAATGCCAATTCTAACTTTTTGATCTTCTGGTAGCGCTGCACAGCTCCTTTCAAAACTTTACTGGTGAAGTACACCAGCTTTTCCCTATCTTCCCCTTCCTGCATAAGAACCAAGCTCATAGCTTTTTCAGAGACCGCCAGGTATAAAGTCAAGGGTGCATTCTCCTTTGGTCTTGTCGGTATTGGGGGAGAGGCTAGGAAGTATTTGACTCCTTGAAAGGCCTCTTCACATATTGTTGTCCATTCGAACTCCTCTGACTTCCTGAGGGCGGCGAAGAAGTGAATCGCTCTATCTCCAACGCATGACAAAAAATGAGATAGAGCAGCCAACCTTCCTGTCAATTGATATACCTCCTTATTTGAAGATGAGCTACAATTGTCTATGATCGCTTGGAATTTTTCTGGGTTGGCTTCTATTCCATGGTTCGTGAGCATGAACCCCGGGAATTTGCCAGCTTGGACTACAAAGATACATATGTCTGGATTAAGCCTTATATCATACTTACTTATCGATGCAAGCATTTCTTTCAGGTTCGTTACATGTCGTTTCTCCATGGTGGTTTTGACGACCATGTCGTCCACATATACTTCCAGGTTCCTTCTGTTTTGAGTGGCGAATACCTTATCCATTAGTCGTTGGTAAGTGGCTCTCGCATTCTTGAGGCCGAACGACATTACCTTATAATTATAATTGCTCTAATTTGTCATGAAGGCGGTCTTTAATGCATCGAATGGGCTCATGTGGAATTGGTTGTATCCCGAGTAGGCGTCATGAACCTGAGAAGTCTGTAACCTAAGTTTTCATCAATGAGCGAGTCTATCTGTGACAATAGATATGGGTCCTTAGGGCACACTTTATTGAGATTCGTGAAGTCGATGCATATACGCCACTCTTATGTCTACTTTTTGACCATAACCACATTGGCTAGCCAAGTAGGATATTTGATTTCTTTGATGAAGCCGACACCGAGTAGCTTCTCGACCTCGTCTTTTATAGCCTTCTTCTTTTCTTCTCAGCCTTTCCTCTTTCTCTGTGATACTGGCTTTGTATCAGGATTTAATTCCAAATGATGGCACATGAAATTGGGATCTATTCCAGGCATATCTGAGGGCCTCCATGCGAACAAGTCAACATTTCCCTTCAATAGCCTCACAATTCCTATCTCTTCCTACCAGTACCCTTTTCATGCTCCAATTTATGATTTGTACCTTAATGAGCATAGGATCATTCTCATGGGCCATAATGCCGACAACATACCTTTTGGAGAAACTAACCGAATTTAAATCCTACTCCCGGACCTTGGCTATGTCTTCAGAAACGTGCGTCATGGAACAGACGTTTTTATTCCTAATCGAGCTAGTTTCGCCGTCTCCAGTGAATCCCATAGCGATGGTGTTAAGGGTATGACGAGCTGATTTGGTCTCATGAACTTTGTTGTACCCCAAAATTTTCCCTCCCATTTTTACTCAAGACATGCTCATTGAGGTTCTCAATTGCTCAAGGATGACCAAGAACTGACCAGACAAATTCTCCTCCAAAGCAATGAACCTCTAACTAGGGTTTCACTTTTCATCAAGATGTGTGAGCTTTAAAGGTCTCTAATGTTTTCCATTGTCCTAATATGTGTTCAAGGTTGTCCATGACAAATTTCATGCCTTCCACTACAAGTTTGCTCAGTCAATTGCTCAAATGCTTGAAAATCAACTGTACTAGGTCAAAAGTCAACTGTGGCCCATGTATAGATAAAATTCAAGATTTTTGGTCAACATTAAAATTTTGAAGTGATGTCAATCATTTGATCAAGGGTTGATCATGATTCCTCAAGAAATGTCCCTAATTCATCAAAAGTAAAAAATTGCTAAGTTAGGGTTTCTATAAGAAAAGTCAACTAAACTTTGACCAGGCATAAGTTTCACATACTTCATCCATTATTCCACAACCAAAGCTCATTTTGAAGAGAATCTCATTCCCTACAACTTCTATTATTCCCTCAAGATCAAGAGATGCACCATTTGAAAGATACAAACCCATACATTACAAGTCATTTTAAGAAAGTCAACAAAAGGCACTTTTTGTCAAGACCTATTACATCAAAATAAATTCTTCAAATGCAAAATTGATAAAAAGAGGGATTGAAGTAGACATCTTGGGATTTCAAAAAAATCCAAGATCATCATCATGAGATAAAAATTGAGAAAGTTATGGCTTTCCTAAATTGTGAAAATTTTGGAAATTTCAAGGATTTTGCATTGAGCAAATTTGAACTTTTGGGTCAATGGCTTAATTTCTTGGACTTCAAACATCTTCCTAAGCTTATAGAGGACCTCTAATTTCATTCTTACCTTACCTTACATTTTTTAGCTATTTGTTTCATATTTATTTTGTTTTTATTCACATAAATACAAGATAAATTATATAAAATAGTGAATGATGGATCATGACACTTGGGCTTTTGGTTTGGATTGATGTCAGGCCCACAAATTCGTGGAAGAAGTGACCAGATTCATTCAGCATCAAACATGGCATGAAAACAAAAAAATGGAAATTATTCATGTTTTTATTTTGCTCTTAAAATGCATAGTTATGGCTTTGATTCTTGCCATGAAACCTTGTCCCCTCCATCTCTACTATAAGTACAAGCCATAAGCAAGCCAAACTCATGCTAAAAAACACCTCTAGGAGTCACACGAGTGTTTGCAAAAAATAGAAAAGTTGTCAAAATCCAAAAACCCAATTCCATTCCATTTCAATATGATTCAAAGGTTCCATCAATATCCTGAGATTCCCAGGATTCATTCCCAGCCCTCATTCAAGCCATCACACGTCCAAAAGTGGCAAATCGGAACCACCTTTTTTGGTAAAATTTTCAAATTCGTATCTCTATTTTTATGATATATTAATGCCTTTTGATGTTTGATTCGTGCTCAAGGTGATTCATAGGACAGGTTTGACGTAACACATGTGTGCTTTGAGGCTTAAAAGACAACTTTCCATTGTTAGGGTCTTGAAGTTGTTAAGCTTTGATCTAGGCGATACAATTACTTTTAGGCCAATCTAAGGCCAGATTCAGAACCAGCACATGATTTTACATAGGATAGGACCCTTGGTTTTACTTTAAATTGTGTATTTTTCAGGAAAAGAGCTTTGGATTGGCCGGAGAAGGTGATCAGAGGTTTGACTTTGGTCGCTGACTTTGGCAGCTTGGCTGTCGTCCTCTGATTAGCTCACGAAGGCCAGCGCGCGTGTTTTTTATTTTTTTGAATATATTTGACTTTATTTCACATATAATGTAATGCTTTGGTTATAACACATGAATCGTAAAGCAGCTCAATTGGTAAAGGCACGCATGTGTGAAGGAGAGGGCTTGGGTTTGAATCCCAGGTCTATCATTTTTATCTTTTCCAATGAATTATGTGCAGATCCAATGCTCCTCATGGCCTATTGCACATCATACATCATCAGATCCAAGCCATCAGAAGCATTTCTGATCCAAGTCAAAGCATCCAACGCAAGCTTATCATGCACCCTCAAGACTGCTCCACACCTGATCCAGCGTAGCCTGGTCTTAATTTCAATTGGACCCAGCAATTTCAAACAGCACCCCCATTTCTTTTACCATCCAGGTCCAATTTGTTTTTTTCTTTATTTTTATTTGTTTTATTATTTATTTCTTTTAACCATTTTTTAACAAATCAACAGAAATAAAAAAAATAAAGAAATAATAGACTTAGGTTTTCTTAATTAATTTTAATTTTGTAAATTAATTAATTTAATTATTTTGACATTATTTTATAATTTAAAAAATCAATTAGACTTAGGTTTTTGTTTTCATCCAAATATTTTCTTAAATAAAAAATGCAAAAATATTAGAACTAGGTTTAATTTCATTTAGTATTTATTTTCTTAATTAAATTTAGATTTAGTTTATTTATTTTCTTAATAAAAAATAAACAAAAACCAAAAATATTTTTATTTTATTTAGCTAAATTCTTAGAATTTCTTAGACATTTCTTTACTTCGCGCGTATTATTTTACTTTCACTTTTTTATATAATAATGTATCTGCTGACAGTATGTAACAGATTAAACTAGGAATTTATCGCTTTCTTTATCTTTCTCCCAATTGGACATGTAAATACCCCCTCCCCGAAGCACTATAATAGCGTAGATTTAAATTCATGTACTTTAAATTTCTGCTAAATATTAATTGTTAGTAATTAGGCTTGTATAAAAAGACTGAAATCAAACGCTAGCAAACCTAATAATGCAAGATAAATAACTGAATTGAATACAATTGCATATACACACCTCTAGGGTACGCCCACTTTGGTTGCCTTCCGAAATAAAACAGTCATGTCCCTCGAGACAAGGAAGCTTTAGCAAAGACCCGTAAATCAAAAGATCATAGTCCCTCGATGACCCTACAGTTGCCTTTCACGAAATGATCTAGTCACTAAACAAAATTGCTAAAGCTTCTTGCCAAGTTGCCTTCGTGACTGTACGTCCCTTCGAATGTCCCTCATACATCCAATGATAGGACTACCTACTCAATAATAGTAGGATAGCATTGTCTAAAGGATAGGAGGAAAAGAATAAATCTTTTCGAGTACAAGTAGATAGTTGTTAGATGCTTGCTCAAATAAAACAAACTTTTCACACTTACACATTTCAAAAACAAATTTCAAAAACATTTGCTTTGTCAACACTCTTGAGGACTAATACAAGAGTTATCACAAAGAGAATCACCGCACTAAGGCATTTTAAAACATTTTTCAAAACACACAAAGTACAAGGTACTTTTAAAATGAGCTAAGCATCTAAGATCCCGTACAAGACTACGGATGAAAATGGTGCTAACACCTTCCCTTTTCAAAGTCGATGGCAACTCTTGCTTATCGTAACATTTGTAAACACAAACCCAGAACCAGTACAACAGTCGATTCTTCCACCGTATCACAGAATTGGAAAATTTGCTGGGGACATGTAAAAAGTGGGGTTACCTTAGAGTTAGTTTATTTTAAAACTGCTTTAATTGCTTGCTTGGTATGCTTTTTCCTTGGAGGGTTTGTTTGGGTTGTTACTATAGATCCTACACCCGGATCGAGGGCACCTTTTAGGTAAGTAGCAATAGATCGTGGGGGATGTGCTACGTATACCGACACGGTTGAAGTGATAGCTATGTTGATGTGACACTTTGGTTGGTACTGGTAGCCCTTGATTAGTCAAGTAGAATACAGGGCCGCTGCATGGTGTCAAGAAGCATCAATTGACCTTAGAACTTTTAATTGAAAGACTTGGCCATTAGGAAGTAGTGAGATAGTCATCTTTGGTGTAGTCTTAAGTCGGTTGATACTCGATACTACACTCATTGAGATTTGACTCCCGAGTTTTATTTGGTGGCAAGTCATTTGTCGATCAGAACGAAACTTGTGGGAAAAATCAGTGATATTGAGATCCCCTAGAACCCGGTTACTATTACTAAGACAGGTTGAGCCAACTAAACTTCAAGAGGGTACTTACATTTAAACCCCATGCAAGCCTGAACCTAAGGCTACTTGTGTGACTTGTTTTCTTTCACTATCTAACAAACTCGAACTCATTGCAGGGCCTTATTTGTACTCCCTGTAAGATTTGTTTGTATTCATTATCCCATAACTTGGATTTCCTACAAAGACTCACCTATCTTCATCACCTTACATTTTTGCTTGATGCATAGCATATATATCATAGCATCATACCATAGCATTTCCTTAACCATTTCAAGGATCTCAAGGGCTTGTGATGCAGATTATGATGAACCAGACGTCTAGCAAGGGGCAAGGGGAATTATTTTCCTCTAGCCAAATGTCGTTAAAAGATCAAAACACGATAACTTGATTAAGAAGCTATGACCCACTCAACATGGTGAGCTTGTTTCTCAAGGAAGGACATTCAACAATACGAAGTTCTCCCATCAAAGCTGCAGTCAAAATTCAACTTTTGACATTTTCTTGTGTTTACCCCGCGAGATCCTTGAAAACATCACATAAACATACCATACATGACATTGCATAGCAGGTATTTCAAGACAGGTTTCTTATATTTTTTATATTTATTTCAGCAAAAGAAGTGGCTCTTGAACAGACAGTAAAAGACCTCCAAGCCCAAAATGCTCAATTTTAGCAGATGTTCCTGGCTCTGGCCCAGGGGAAAGAAGATCTGAAAGCCCTGATTATCAAAGAGAAGATCAAGAAGGCAAAGAAACCAACCGGTGTATTGAATCTGGGAAGAAGGATCAAAGGATCGGATAAGTGATCTATAGATTTCGCAACCCCGTCAAATGAGAGGGAGAATCAAGAAGAAAAGCCAGTGGAAGAAAACAACAATCCAGGGTCTGAGGAAGATGAACCCGGCTATTCTGAGGAGCAGTATCCTCCTGCTGATGATAAATACAAACAGCTAGAGGATCGTATCAACACCATGGAAATTCAGAGGGTACCTGGCTTGGACTTTGCATAGTTAGGGCTGGTTTCTAGAGTGGTCATCCCACAAAAGTTCAAGGTTCCCACATTTTCTAAGTACGGTGATGTCTCGTGTCCGAAGCTTCATTTAAGGTCGTATATTAGGAAGATTCAACCCCACACTACTGACAGGAATCTGTGGGTACATTTCTTCTAGGAGAGTTTGGCAGGGACTCAAATGGAATGTTTCTATCAACTGAAGTGAACCAATGTTCGCAATTGAGAAGATTTGGCTGCTGCTTTCTACAAGTAGATCAATATAATGTTGACCTCGCCCCGACTCATACACAGTTGCAAAGTATGTTTATGGGTTCCGGAGAGGGTTTCAAAGACTACGCCCAAAATGAAGGGATCTTGCAGGGAGAGTCCAGCCTCCTCTGTCTGATAAGGAGTTGGTAGACATGTTCTTGGGCACTTTGTCTGGTCCATTCTTTAACCACTTGATTGGAAGTTCTTTGGCTGGGTTCACCGAGCTGATACTGACAGGTGAAAGAGTCAAAAGCGACATTAAGAGTGAGAAGATTCCAATGGATGTACATTCTAATGCTGAGAAGAAACCATTCGATGGCAAGAAGGAAGTTTATGTTGTATATGGTCAAGAGGGACGTGCTAGAGGTAACCACAACCAATCTGTGAGGGTAGTACTGGTCTCTAATCCTACGCCTGTGCAACAAAGTCAACAAGGGAATCAATGTAACAACACATGTTGAAAGCAGGATTGATTACGTTAAAGACTCCTCTATGAAATACTAATACCTCTTCTCCTAGCTACCACCTCGACAAAAGGTGTGCATACCATTCTGATAGTCCTGGACATGATACAAATGGCTGCTGGGCTCTGAAGAACAAAATTCAGGATATGATTGACACCACAGAGATAGAATTCGAACCTCCAGAGACTCACCACGTGATCACTGCTCCTAGGCCAAATCATTGAGAGCGTCTAGTTCATTTGTGATTTTCCAATTGTAATTTCCTTTGCTTGTTCAAACAATTACTGTCATGTCAAACTTTGGTTTTCCCATTAATGCATTACATATGTTCGTCTTGAATTATGTCATTTTCTTTATATTTAAACTGCTTTTCTTTTCACACACATTAAAACCCTTAATCATAACCTGGGGCAGGGTATTTTTTTTCAGTTAATTCAGATGCGCATTCAGTCGTAATCTTCCACTTCATACATAATGAATGGCATAAAAGACGTCCTTCCAAATCAGAAGATAGTGATGGTTCCGCATAATAATTAAAGCCGACAATCATTATCTATCAATAAAAGCCCGCTAAGTCAAAACCTATGAAAGAGACTTAAGAAAAAACTGGGGCATCCCGCTGACTGTAATCACAAAAGAACCATTTCAGGAAAAAGTAGGGATAACGAAAACAAAAAAAAAGAGGTTACTACAAATCCTCGACAAAAAGAAGATTGCAAAAATGATTGCCTCTTCAAAATAAACTTTCAGTATCTAAACCATCACCGAAACATCAAGGACAAGATGCTAGACTCAATCAAGATTTAAACGCACAATTAACTGAGCATGGGACTGAAGAACATCACGAAGAGTGGGTTGGGTACAAATAAAATCTGAGCCTTTATCCTTTGTTTCTTAAACCATGAACCAGGCCATACTACAACCCTTAAAAGTCCTAGATGAAGCATGGGTTAGTTCGGAAACATACTATTACAAAAGGTATCCTAACTCTTGTAGGACTTTCTATAAATCCTGAATTGATATCACATTCTTGCAAATTTTTGTTCTACTGGAAAAAAAATTGAATTTTCAAAAAAAAAACTTCAAGACAAACATAAACTTTGCAATATTTGAATATCGTTGTTTGTATATAGCTAACTTTTTGACAGCGGAGAAATTCACACGACAAATAGCTAATGAACAAAACTTTCTCAATGAAAAGATTCACCTTGTTGTACCCAAAAATTTACCCTCTCGTGTCTCAAGGATTCTTAGAATTACTTCAGTCAAGTTTCAAGCCTCAGACCACATTTTCTAAGAAGAACCATTCAAGTTGTCAAAGGGGGCCAAAATGAGAAAAATCGGAATTTCAACTGGAAAAAATCAATCGGACGCTAAAAATTCAAACTTTGACTTTTTGACCAAATTTGAGTCCCAAAAATCACATTATGTCAAGACATCCAAAAATGGAGTTTGATCATCAAAAATCCAACTTTGCAAGACTTTGAGATTTTTCTAAGTATTTTCTATACTTGGTTAATTTCATTTGCTTCATGGAATTTTACTACAACTCCAAATAATTCAAGATGATGCAAGTAATTCAAGTTATTACAAAGTGACATTTTGCAAAATTACAAATTCTAAAACTATGTTTTGATTAAAACCTTGTCAAAATATTTTTGCCTTTGACATAATGTGCACAAGACCAAATTTGTGACATGCTACAAACTATGCTGTCCAAAGTTGAAGAAAATATGATATATCACATTGCTACAACATCTTATGCTGCCCTGCAAGAAAGCTTGTGCTATGCTGCCTCCCAAGTATACATGCTGTCAATACAGTCCAAAACTGCTCTATGCAGTCTGCCCAAACCTGCACCACAACAGCCCCAAAATTGCACCAAAATGGCAAAGGAAAATTATGTGAAGAAAGTATCAAAGCAGTAGGCAAAAACAATTCAAACAACTTATTTGTTTTCCCCCCTAAACCATAGTCAAGGGGTCTACAAAAGAGGATTGTCTCATAAGACAGAGGTTGGATTTGGAAGAGAGGTTAAATTTTTTTTCTAGAGAGAAGATAGAGAGTTTTGTTGAGCAGAAAAACAATATTTTGTGCAACTTTGACTCATTACCAAAACCAAAACTGCTCTTGTTCAAAACAGCAACCCAACCCATTGCTCCACCATACAAACTCTTCCTCCAAGACTGTCAAAACATAACCAAAAAAATAGTCCCTGTAGTGATGTTCACCCCTATCCTCAAAACACCAAAAACATTACAGTACAGTCCAACTTAGTTTCAATAGTCCGGAGTAGCTTTCTGGAGATTCATTGAGGTCCTCATCACATTTGGAAAAACATTCAGATTTAAAACAGACAGTGCAGTCCAGAGGTAAGTCTTCTTGACTTGATATCTCTCCATACATCATAAATGATTTGTTTGTTTTGAAGACAAGATGTAGTACTTTAATACCTTTCTGAACTAGTCATTTGCATCTTGTTTAGGCTTATTCAATCATTTGTGGTTCACACTTATCCATTATATGCCATAAACTAACTTGTACAGTCAGTAAAACAATGTTTAAGGCAGGAAAATGCAGCATGTATCGACACATGTCCTTATGTATCGACTCATCCTAGTAAAAAAACAGGGTATGAGTCGACACATAACCCCCATGCATCGACCCATACTGAGTTCAAGTTACAAAACAGAAGCTGGAAAAGCCCATGAGTCGATACATATGCGTTTCACGTTGATACAAGAAGGTGTATGAGGCGACACATCCCATTATGTGTCGACTCATACTGAACTGATTTTGTTTTACAGGGGCAGGGAAAAGCTATGTGTCGATGCATAACAGCATGGGTCGACACATAGCAGTTCAAAATGCAGTTATCCTTTTATTTTACATTGTTTTTATATTATTTTCATTATCATTCGATATGGTTGTAATATTTCAGTCTCCATTTCATCCCCATTGTAAATTTGTACCCACATCCCCCTAAAGCGATGTAATAGCTTAGATTTTATTTTCGCCGTTTTACTTGCTTTTCATATATTGTTAGTAAATAGGATGTATGACAAGATAAAATCAATAAATAGATGACTTTCAAATACAAGACAAAATGCATGCAATCAAACACACTATTCACACATGCACCCCTAGGGTAATCTCACTTGTTGCCTATCGGAAAATAGTCATGTCCCTCGAATATGGGACGTTTTAGCAAAAAAACCTTCGATAAAAAAAGATCGTAGTCCCTCGATGACCCTCGATGTTGCCTTCGGTAAACGATCTAGTCCCTAAACGACGTTGCTAAAACGACTCATAAGTTGCTTTCTATGACTATACAAACGTCCCATACTCGTCCCTTCACATCCAACGATGGGGCTTCTTACCAAATCAATGGTAATACAGCCACATCTAAAGGAGGAGGAAAAGAACATTTAAGACCTTTCGAGTAGGTAGATTCACTCTTAGTTACTCGCTTTCTCACAACAAAAACATTTTTACCCACACTCTCATCTTTGAACTATCTTCAAAACAAACACTTTGTAGGCGTCCTTATAGAAACGAGAACCATTACTAAGTTCCATTTTCAAAATACTTTCAAAAACACATCTCACAAACACACTTTTGAACTATTTTCGAAACAAACACTTTGTAGGCGTTCTTATAGAAACGAGAACCATTACGAAGTTCCATTTTCAAAATACTTTCAAAAATCACCACCACAAGCACACATTCAAACAAAAGCAAGTGATCTAGCGAGCAACTAAGAGCCCATGGAAAACCATGGATGAAAAGGGTGCTAACACCTTCCCTTTTCATAATCTACCCCCTGAACTCAAGAAAACATCTCTAAAGGTCTTTCATGTGCTTTTTCACCTTTTCTTTTTGGATAAAAGAAAAGTCGGTGGCGACTCTTGCTAAACCGCAACATTTGCAAACGCTAAACCTCAAGTCAGTTCTCCCACCGTGTGATCGGTGGAAATAGAACTGACTGTTTGAAATGCTAGTTCACGAAATGTCGCGGTAAGCAAGAGTCGCCACCGTCTTTTATTTTCTCCAACAAGGAAAGGACTAAAGCACAGCAAAATTCCTTTTCGAGATGTTTCTCGGTTCGAGAGGTAGATTATAGAAAGGGAAGGTGTTAGCACCCTTTCTATCCGTGGTTATCCACGGGCTCTTAGGTACTTGCTCACTATGTTTTCAAAAATGTTTTGCTTTTCTTGTGTTTGTGGGTTTTGAAAAAGTTTGTTTTGAAAACTTCGTTTTAACTCTTGTATCTGTCCTCAAGAGTGTATGAAGTGTTTGTTTGAAAACTTTTGTTTGAAAAGTGTAGGTGCGAAAAGTATTTTTGTTTTGAAAGAGCAAGTATCTAAGAACCTCTACCTACTCAAAAGAAATTAAGCTGTGTAAATGTCCTTTAGACAGTACTATCCCACTATTGAGAAGTAGGTAGCACCGTCGTTGGAGTTTCGGGTCAATTCGATTATAGGGACATGTGGTCACCAAAGCAATAGTAGGACGCCTTAGCGGTAACCCTAATGTCCTAGATCCTTTTTATCCGAGGCAACCGTTTCGAGGCAACTTGGATCTTTAGACAAGAGGGCGACCTCTAAAACACCCTATACCCAATGACCACGTCGAGGCAACCAAGTGAGGCGTACCCTAGGAGTGGCATGTGCACGTGCGTCAGATTTCATGTTAAATTATCTTTGTACAAGTTATGGTGAGCTACGAGTTGATTTTAATTTGAGAACAAGTCTTGTTATGCATAACAGTTAATAGTTGCGGAAAGTAAATCTACGCTATTACAAGGCGTCAGGTATTTACATCGCCAAAAACAAACCCTTGGAAAAAGTAAATTGCGAGAAAATAAAAGAAAGCGATAAAAGGTCCTAATTACGCTATTACATTCTCAGAGCAATTACACAAATAATGATCAAAAATTAATATGTGCGAAAGAAAATTGAATCGGAAAAGTCCTTAGGGTTTTGACCCTTTTTTGAGAAAGAATGAGTTTTTTGGTCCTTTTGGCATTTAATTAAACCTAATTCTAATTAATTAAATAAAAGAAATATTTTTTCAAGTTTTTTATGTTTTTAATGAAAATAAAAATGAAAAGAAGAAGTCAAAAGTTTAGTAAAAACCCTAATTCTATGTTAATTTTATTTATTGTGAAAAATATTGAAATTAACCTAATTAAAAAAAGACTAAATTAATTTGTTAGTATTTATTTACGAAAAATAAAGTGAAATTAATAAATAATAATAATAATAAAAATATTTACATTTTTAGTTTTGCTGAATTTATTATGAAAATAATAATTATGTTAATTAAATAATAATAATAATAATAATTAGTAAACTAATTAAAAGAAAATATAAAAGAGAAAGAAAATAAGAAAATAGTGAAACCAGGGGGGGTGATGGCCCATTAAGGAGGTTTCCTTGGCAATTCTCAGGCCCATGCATTGACCAGAGAGTACGCTAGTCTTCCAATCCAGGCCACATGATTTGAGTTCAAGGCCACTTGGCGCACTGATTACTGGAGGTATATGGTGGAACACTTCCTGAAGCCTGCATGTAATCATATGAAGAAAAATAATATAAGTGTTTTGGGGGACCTGGGATCCGAACCCAGGTCCCAATGATCATTGACCAACGCACCATCCACTACGCCATCTGCACGCGTTTGTTATTATGATAAGAAGCAAATATAATATTAAGAATAATCCAATATGTTGTAACATAAAAACACGCGCGCCTTTTTTTGAATGGTCCAATAACATATCAACAACTCATCATCTTCTTCCTTCGCCTGCATAAAAAACACATTAGATAGCGGGGGTTTTTAACCCCCACAATATACAATGACCAAAAATAGCGATTAGCCCTGTGTTGTATATAAATATTTTGCGAGGGTGGCTTTGGATTCGTCTTGACCTAACGAATTCAGTCATGGGTCTTATGAGGCTCAATTTTTCTTGTATTAAGAATCCCCAAATTCCAAGCTCAGGAACCCTAGAATTCATCCATGGCAATTTATGATTCTGTGCATTATAATTCAATTAAACTATGCCAATAGCTTCATGTGGTCTCTAGCAACACAAAACAAACAAGAAATCATGTCAAATGCTTATGAATCATGAATTACGATTATGAGAAAAAATGTCAAACCGTGAGACTGTTCTTTATGATTTCTTGAGCTTTAACGCTTGATTTTGATTGCTACACGTTCCTCACACTTCCAGCAATGTGTTTGAATCAACAAAAGTCCTTGAATTGGCCTGGAATATAGAAAACAGTTTTCAAGTTTTCTTGAATTTTCTCGAATTGGTTATGGCTTTTTCTGCAGAGATTTCACGTATGCATGATTAGGGTTGGCTTGTGTATATATAGAGGACTGAAATTAGGTCAGAATCTTGCAAAGAAATCCATGGAATGATGGTTTGAATATTTGATTGGAAATCATATATTTTTGAATCTTCATGATTGGAAAAAGTTGCCAAACTTGGAGATTTTTGCATATTTGATTTGTGCACTAATTTTCCAGCATATCTTGACCACATTTGCTTCACAAAAAGATTGAAAAATCAAATCTTTGTATTTCCTACAATTTAAATTAATTAAATGAATTAAAAAATAAGAAAATAAATTCAATTAAGCTTGATGGGTCGTGCATAGGCCAAGGATAAAGTTTCAAGAAGAAATTTGAGGCCCATTAGCAAAAACAAAGTGTTTTGAGCAAAGTTGACTTTTGCAAATTCATAAAAATTTCCCAACTTCTCCAATGCATATCTTGCTCAATTTTGATCATATGAACATGTTATTGGACATTTTGGAAAGGTCTTGAAGTCCTCTAACCAATGCCTTTGGTCCCATGTCATTTGGATTTACCAATCTCAAGTTATGGTCTTTGACTTAAAGTGCATTTTTGTTGACTTTTGAATTTGACCTATAATGTAGAAATTGATAACTTTTTGTGAGAGAATTTATTGGACTTGGAGTGTGAATATGGATTGTAGTAAATGTCATCCCCTTCAAAATGAGCATTGGGTGGGATTTTTCTGATGAACCATGAAAAAGTTATGCCCTGGTCAAGATACAATTGACTTTTCTACTGTCCAAAAATAGTAACTTTTTGCATCTTGATGATTTTTGAGTCATCCTTGTGGAATCATGATCAAGACTTGACCAAATGATGATTGTGGACTCAAAATAAGATGTTGACCAAATATTCTGACTTTTGACTGTAAAATGACCATTTTGCCCTTGCAGTTGACTGTAGGTCAAATGAGGCTTTTGACTGTGCAAATTGGCATTGTGAGTCTTGAGACTTGGCATGTAGATACTTGAGGATGTATATAGGCACATGAGACTTGATTGAGCCATTGAAAACCCCAAATTCCTTGAAAGAACCAAAACCCTAATTTTGACTGGCTTAGGAGGTGGTTTGACTGTATAACCCTTGAGTAGTCTTGAACCAGTTGAAGATGATTCTTGACAAATCTTGAAGAATATGGGAGGGCAAATTTTGGGGTACAACACACCGTATCACAGAACTGGCGACTCTGCTGGGGATTCGACTTAAAAGTGGGGTTACCTTAGGGTTAGATCATATTTACTTGCTTACATTGTTTGATTTACTTGCTTGACATTTTGGTTCCTTGTTTGGGTTTGTTTTAAATCCTACATCCGGATTTGGGGACACCTTTTAGGTAAGTATCAATAAACTATGAGGGAACTGTGTGGGGTATACCGACATGGTTGAAGCAGTAGCTACATTGATGTGGCACTTTGGTTGGTACCGGTAACCCTTGAGTTTAATCGAGGAGAGTATGGGGCCACCGTGTGGTGTCGTGAAGCATCAACTGACCTTAGAACCTTACTTGACCAACTTGGCCATTAGGAAGTAGTGAGATAGCCGGTTTCAGTGTAAAGCTAAAAATTGGTTGATACTCGATGCTACACTCATTGAGACTTGACTCCTGAGTTTTGTTCGGTTGCAAGTCAATTGCTTATTAAATGAAGCTTGTGGGAAAGGTCAGTGATATTGAGATCCCTTAGAACCCGGTTACTATTAACTAGGACAGGTCGAGCCAACTAAACTTCAAGAGGGTACTTACCTATAAAACCCCATGCAAGCCTAAAACTAAGGACTTGTTTGCTTTGTGTGAATATGATTATTTGTATATAAACTTGCTTACCTCGCATATCTGTACATAACATCATAACATCATACCATACCATTTTCAATAACTATTTCAAGGATCTCGGGGGTCTTTGATTCAGGGTCACGTTGAACCAGACGTCTACCAAAGGGCAAGAGGATTTATTCTCCTCTAAACAAACACCGTCAAAGATCAAGTACAACAACTTGAGTCAAGGGCTATGACCCACTCGATATGGTGAGCTTGACTCTTGAAGAAGGACTCCCAACGACGCAAAGTTTCTTCAATCAAGCTGCAATCAAATTCTAACAGTTTCTTGTTTACCCCATGAGATCTTTGAAAACATTGCATATATATCATACATATCATTGCATAACAGGCATAACAGGTTTCTTATCTCCTCCGCTGTTTATTCCAGCAATGGCTCTTGAACAAACTATCAAGGACATCCAAGCTCAAAACGCTCAACTTCAAGAGATGTTCTTGACCCTATCCAAGGGGAAAGAAGAGGTCAAGGTGCTCCTCACCAGGGGCATGACCATGGGGAGTCCGGAGGGCACCAAGGATGATCAGTTGGAAAGGCTACAAACTGAAATAGCCATAATGAGGGTCCAAATGATGGGACAGCTGGTGGGCCAGATGGCTCTTATCCAAAATCTGGCTCAAAGACAGCAAGAGCTGAAAGTTCTTATCAACCAACTTCGTCAAGACAGTTGCAACCATATGGGGAAAACAATTAGGGTTGGGAATCAATTCATTTCTCAGCCTCCCATAAGACAAGATGCCGGGAGACCATCCCAATTTGATGCCACGTCACAAGCCCAACAACGACTTCGTCAACATCAAATCGAAAATCAGCCAAGGGTGGAAAGACCTCAAAGGCACTTCACCCAAATTAACATGCCATTGTCACAAGCATTATAACCCATGTTGAGGTTGAATCTGATTACGGTGATAAAACCTCATCCGAGCTCGAAGACTTCCTCTCCTAACTACAATCCGGAGACAAGGTGTGCTTATCATTCTGATAGCCCTGGGTATAATACAAATGATTGTTGGGCGTTGAAGTATAAGATTTAAAACCTGATCGATGAAGGAATGTTGGAGTCCACACAAGATGGTCAGACTGAGTTCTTCTGTCATCCCTCAAAGGCTCATCATCTAAAGTGACAAGTCCATACAAAGAGGCTTCTGTTCATTTTAAATTTTCAATTGTAATTTCTTTTGTTATTCAAACAATTATCTATTAATGTCAAACTCTGTTTCATTAATGCATTGCATATGTTTGTCTTGAATTCATCCTTTCGTTTTCACTATATTTAAACTATGCTTTTTTTATTCTTCTTATGACATTTAACTCTTGCTAAAAGTTACAAGCCTTTAGAGGGAGGATGACGAAAACAATGCCATAATCTCATACAGTATGATTTTGAACAGACCTTGCTGACGATGTACAGGCGATTCTTTCAAATCCTAAACACTGGAGTTATAAGGAAGATAATCCCTAGTCAACCCCTTTGAGCCAAAGAAGTAGAAGTTTTCTGTTTTAACAAATTGAAACCTTTAATCAAAACCCGGGGTAGGGTAGTCTCTCAGTTAATTCAAACGCGCATTTAGCCGCAAACTCTCATTTTGTAATACAACGAATGACATCAAAAACATTCCTCTGGAATCAAAAGACAATGATGGTTCCCAATCACATAGGCAGTCATTATCTCTCAAAAATAAAATCCCACTAAGTCAAAACCTACAAGGGAGGCTTAAGAAAAAAAACTGGGGCATCCCGCTGACTGCAATCTCAAAACAAGAACAGTCAGGAAAAAATCAGGGATAATAAATAAAAAGAGGTCACTACAAATCCTCAACAACATGAAAAAGGTTACAAAAAAAAAATGAATGCCTTCCGATAAACTTAACTTGTCTGAACCATCACCAAAACGTCATTCCAGACTCAATTGGAGTTCAAACGCACAACTAACTGAGTTTAGGATTGAAGAACATCACGAAGAACTGGTGGATACAAATACACTTTGAACCTTTATCCTTTGTTTCTTAAACCGTGAACCAAGTCACATTACAACCCTTCAAAAGTCCTAATTGAAGGATGGGTTAGTTCGAAAGCATATTGTTACAAAAGGTATCCTGACTCCTGTAAGGCTTTACTCTAAATCCTGAGACTGAATTTTCTTACAAAATTCATTTACTTACAAAAATGCATTTTTCAAAACTTCAAGACAAGCATAAACTTTGTATTATTTGAATATCATTGTTTGTATATGGCTATTTGTTTGACGGCGGAGAGATTCACACAACGAATATCCGATGAACGAAAGCTCTCCCAGTGAATAAAATCACTTCAAGTGGGATGACACTTCCATTGAAAAACTCCTATCAATAAAGGGGAGTGATGTGTCACTATCCAGCACATTTGGGGCAGTCCAGTCAAGATTTCAAGAAATCTCATAATAAGTACAGAATAACCAGGGGCAGGTCTCCATCTCCATTACTTAGGGCATTAAACGCAAATCCTGATAAAGGGTTACGTACAGTCAAACATTTCTTGGCAGTGCCACAAACACTTGCTTGCTAGGGGCATTGACAAATCTCCCCAAAATCCTTCTCATAGGATGATTCCCTACCAAGAGTTTAATCTCTGGAAACCTTTCCCCAGCTGGGACAATCTCAACAATCCTCGAGGACTTTCCCCAACGAGTTCATCACCTCTCTAGCAGACCGACAACAGGGTTTATTTCTCCAACAAACTATAGATTCCCCAGCTTGAGTTTGCCTCTCCGACTACTACAAATCAAAGGACCACAACTCCTCTTCCCCAGTAGACTACTCTACAATCCCCAACAAGTTACTGTGAAACCTGGACCTGACCAGATATCAGTTCAACTTCGATTCCCCAGTAAATCAACAGAAAACCAAGACTCCTGAATTCTTTTCCCAAAAAGGAATAAAAATGCTCCCCATAGAGTTTTCAATATCCCCCAACGGATTTCTCCTCAAACAACAAAACAGGAATCCCCAATGGAAACATTCTAAGCAAAGTTTGAAGACACACCAACTCTTCAACAGCAGTCCAGGATTTAACGGTTCCCCGGCATCTGTCAAGGATTTATTTTCCCAGACAAAAATACATTCTTTAACATTTCACATTTCATACCTCCTATTTCCATACATGATAAAGTGCATACGACACAATCTCATTTATTTTGAGAACATCATGACATCATTCATTTCATGCATCATGACATTGCATACAAATAACGTTTTACCTTTTCAGGAAAAGGTCAATCAACAGATGGCTACCATCAACCTTTTCAAGTTCCAGATTAATACCTGTAGCGAGCCAGGAAAACTATCTGTGGATGACTGATTGTAGATTAATACCTGTAACAAGACAGGAAAACTATTTACATGAAGATATTGAAGATTAATACCTGTAGCAAGCCAGGAAAATCATCTTTCTTTCTCAGGTCCGAGATTAATACCTCAAACACGACAGGATAACTATCTCATCGACCAACCTTTTCAAGTTCTAGATTACCACCTGTAGCAAGCCAGGAAAACTATCTGTGGGCGACTGATTGTAGATTAATAACCTATAACAAGCCAGGAAAACTATCTACATGAAGAGATTGAAGATTAATACCTGTAGCAAGCTAGGAAAACTATCTTTCTTTCTCAGGTCAGAGATTAATACCTGAAACCACACAAGACAACTATCTCGTCGACCAACCTTTTCAAGTTCCATATTAATACCTGTAGCAAGCCACGAAAACTATTTGTGGATGACTGATTGTAGATTAATACCTGTAACAAGCCAGGAAAACTATCTTTCTTTCCCAGGTCAGAGATTAATACCTGAAACCAGACAGGACAAATATCTACTCGACTAGCTCAAACAACCCAACCTTTCAGATATAGTTCAGATACGCTCCAGATACGGATGCCATCCTGATACTCATTCAGATTCACCTTTTCATACAGTTCAGATACGCTCCAGACCCGGATGCCATTCTGATACTCATTCAGATTTCAACTTTTGATACAGTTCAGGTACGCTCCAGACCCGGAAGCCATCCTGATACTCATTCAGATTCAGTCTTTTGATACAGTTCAGATACACTCCAGACCCGGAAGCCATCCTGATACTCATTCAGATTCAACCTTTTGATACAGTTCAGATACGCTCCAGATACGTATGCCATCCTGATACTCATTCAAAGACAGCTTTCAGATATAGTTTCAAATACGCACCAAATACAGATGCCATCCTGATACTCATTCAAAGACAACTTTCAGATACAATTCAGATATGCATCGGATACGGATGCCATCCTGATACTCATTCAAAAACAGCTTTCAGATACAGTTTCATATACGCACCAGACACGGATGCCATTCTGATACTCATTCTTTCAGCTTACAACTTACAAATTCAACTAGCATTCTTAGATGGCATCTATAAGCCCATCTCCAACTATCCATTACCTCTCCAAATGGAATCTTTAAGCCCATTCCCCACATAATCAACTAACACATATTCGAGTGCAAATTTTCTGGGCACTCTAATGTTCAATACTCTTCCACCTTCAAGTCACGAATGGCAGAATTACCAATCTAACTCTTCAGGTGTAAGAAGATTGAACAAGGGCAGTTGTTGTACCCCAAAATTTGCCCTCTCGTGTCTCAAGGATTCTCAAAATTACTTCAGTCAAGTTTTAAGCCTCAGACCACATTTTCTAAGAAGAACCATTCAAGTTGTCAAAAGGGGCCAAAATGAGCAAAATCGGAATTTAAGCTGGAAAAAATCAATCGGACGCTAAAAATTCAAACTTTGACTTTTTGACCAAATTTGAGTCCCAGAAATCACATTATGTCAAGACATCCAAAAATGGAGTTTGATCATCAAAAATCCAACTTTGCAAGACTTTGAGATTTTTCTAAGTATTTTCTATACTTGGTTAATTTCATTTGCTTCATGGAATTTTACTACAACTCCAAATAATTCAAGATGATACAAGTAATTCAAGTTATTACAAAGTGACATTTTGCAAAATTACAAATTCTAAAACTATGTTTTGATTAAAACCTTGTCACAATATTTTTGCCTTTGACATAATATGCACAAGACCAAATTTGTGACATGCTACAAACTATGTTGTCCAAAGTTGAAGAAAATATGATATATCACATTGCTACAACATCTTATGCTGCCCTGCAAGAAAGGTTGAGCTATGCTGCCTCCAAAGTATACATGCTGCCAATACAGTCCAAAATTGCTCTATGCAGTCTGCCCAAACCTGCACCACAACAGCCCCAAAATTGCACCAAAATGGAAAAGGAAAATTATGTGAAGAAAGTATCAAAGCAGTAGACAAAAACAATTCAAATAACTTATTTGTTTTCCCCCCTAAACCACAGTCAAGGGGTCTACAAAAGAGGACTGTCTCATAAGACAGAGGTTGGATTTGGAAGAGAGGTTAAAAATGTTTTTCTAGAGAGAAGATAGAGAGTTTTGTTGAGCAGAAAAACAATATTTTGTACAACTTTGACTCATTACCAAAACCAAAACTGCTCTTGTTCAAAACAGCAACCCAACCCATTGCTCCACCATACAAACTCTTCCTCAAATATTGTCCAAACATAACCAAAAAAACAGTCCATGTAGTGCTGTTCACCCCTATCCTCAAAACACCAAAAACATTACAGTACAATCCAGCTTAGTTTCAATAGTCCGGAGTAGCTTTCTGGAGATTCATTGAGGTCCTCATCACATTTGGAAAAACATTCAGATTTAAAACAGACAGTGCAGTCCAGAGGTAAGTCTTCTTGACTTGATATCTCTCCATACATCATAAATGATTTGTTTGTTTTGAAGACAAGATGTAGTACTTTAATACCTTTCTGAAATAGTCATTTGCATCCTGTTTAGGCTTATTCAATCATTTGTGTTTCACACTTATCCATTATATGCCATAAACTAACATGTACAGTTAGTAAAACAATGTTTAAGGCAGGAAAATGCAGCATGTATCGACACATGTCCTTATGTATCGACTCATCCTAGTGAAAAAATAGGGTATGAGTCGACACATAACCCCCATGCATCGACCCATACTGAGTTCAAGTTACAAAATAGAAGCTGGAAAAGCCCATGAGTCGATACATACGCGTTTCACATCGATACAAGAAGGTGTATGAGTCGACACATCCCATTATGTGTCGAATCATACTGAACTGATTTTGTTTTACAGGGGCAGGGAAAAGCTATGTGTCGATGCATAACAGCATGGGTCGACACATAGCAGTTCAAAATGCAGTTTTCCTTTTATTTTACACTGTTTTTATATTGTTTTCATTATCATTCGATATGGTTGTAATATTTCAGTCTCCATTTCATCCCCATTGTAAATTTGTACCCCCATCCCCCTAAAGCGATGTAATAGCTTAGATTTTATTTTCCGCGTTTTACTTGCTTTTCATATATTGTTAGTAAATAGGATGTATGACAAGATAAAATTAATAAATAGATGACTTTAAAATACAAGACAAAATGCATGCAGTCAAACACACTATTCACACATGCACCCCTAGGGTAATCTCACTTGTTGCCTATTGGAAAATAGTCATGTCCCTCGAATATGGGACGTTTTAGCAAAAAAACCTTTGATAAAAAAAGATCGTAGTCCCTCGATGACCCTCGATATTGCCTTTGGTAAATGATCTAGTCCCTAAATGACATTGCTAAAACGACTCATAAGTTGCTTTCTATGACTATACAAACATCCCATACTCGTCCCTTCACATCCAACGATGGGGCTTCTTACCAAATCAATGGTAAGACAACCACATCTAAAGGAGGAGGAAAAGCACATTTAAGACCTTTCGAGTAGGTAGATTCGCTCTTAGTTACTCGCTTGCTCATAACAAAAACATTTTTACCCACACTCTCATCTTTGAACTATTTTCGAAACAAACACTTTGTAGGAGTTCTTATAGAAACGAGAACCATTCGAAGTTCCATTTTCAAAATACTTTCAAAAACACATCTCACAAACACACTTTTGAACTATTTTTGAAACAAACACATTGTAGGCGTTCTTATAGAAACGAGAACCATTACGAAGTTCCATTTTCAAAATACTTTCAAAAATCACCACCACAAGCATACATTCAAACAAAAGCAAGTGATCTAGCGAGCAACTAAGAGCCCATGGAAAACCATGGATGAAAAGGGTGCTAACACCTTCCCTTTTCATAATCTACCCCCCGAACTCAAGAAAACATCTCTAAAGGTCTTTCCTGTGCTTTTTCACCTTTCCTTTTTGGATAAAAGAAAAGTCGGTGGCGACTCTTGCTAAACCGCAACATTTGCAAACGTAAAACCTCAAGTCAGTTCTCCTACCGTATCACACACCTCAATTGGAAAAACACTTCCAACCAAGGGGGCACGGTATGATCATTGTCCAACACCTCTGGGGGAAGTCAAGTTAAATTCCAAGAAATTTCTCATAAGGTCCTGAATAGCCGGGGGAAATCTCCATCACTTGGGGCATCAGGTGTGATTTCCATCAAAAGAGCACGTACAATCAAACATAATCAATGTTACCCAACAGATTTCTTCTCAAAATAACAAAACAAGAATTCCCAGCGGAAAACATTCTGAAGCAGACTATTCTAGAAACGGTTCAGATACGATCCAGAGACGGATGTCATTCTGACACTTATTCCATATTTTCTTCTAGAAATGGTTCAGGCACGATCCAGAGACGGATGTTATCCTGATACTTTTTCCAGATTCTCCTCTAGAAACGGTTTAGATACGATCCAAAGACGGATGTCATTCTGACACTTATTCCATATTTTCTTCTAGAAACGGTTCAGGTACGATCCAGAGATGGATGTAATCCTGATACTTATTCTAGTTTCTCCTCTAGAAACGGTTCAGGTACGATCCAGAGACGGATGTCATCCTGATAATTATTCCAGATTCTCCACTAGAAACGGTTCAGGTACAATCTAGAGACGGATGTCATCCTGACACTTATTCCATATTCTCTTCTAAAAACGGTTCAGATTTGATCCAGAGACAGATGCCATTCTGGCACTTATTTCAACATATCTTCAAGTACAATCAAGACATAAATTCATCCATAAAATCCCCGCAGATATTTCCTCCAGTAGATACCTTCTCTAGCAGATACCTTCTCCAGCAGGTATAGAGGCAGAGACATCCTACTACAAGGTCACTGCCATATTCTCAGTATACAACCTAATGATGTCTGACATTCTCATATCCCCGACAGAGCAAGAATCTCCAATTATTTCTCCAATAGAAGATTCCCTAGTGAAGTCACTAAGCTTCTCAGGATTCCCCAACAGGATTTCAACAAAATCCCCAAGCCGTTCACAGAGTTTACCTTCCCCAACAGAGTTTATTTATCTAACAACGGAAGTTCATCTCCAAACATTTAACTTCAACATATTTGAAGACCTACATTCTTCACCCCAGCTGCAATCAGGGATTTATTTTTCCTAGTTCAACAACACTGCAATAGAACAACTGACATGTTCATACATTGCATTCATACATCATTTTACAAGTATCATAGCATATGCAGAAAGAACGTGTATATCACAATCCAATTTATTTCGATAGCATCATGCAATTCATACATCATGACATCGCAAGAAACCGGTTTTACCTTTTCAGGTTAAATCAATAGGCAGACAAACACCATCAACTTATACGACATGTCAAAGATTAATTCCCGAAACCAGACGTGGAAACTATCTATACGACCAAGTGGTATGAACTCCCGAAGCAAGACGGGTTTACCAACAAATACAACAGGCAACAAATTAATGCCTGAAACCATATGGGGAATTATCTATGTGACCAATGTTGCCAAGTCCCAGATTAATACCTGTAACAAGCCAGGAGAACTATATATGGACGGCCGACTGTAGATTAATAATTGTAACAAGCCAGGAGAGCTATCTACATGAAGAGATTGAAGATTAATACCTGTAACAAACCAGGAAAACTATCTTTCTTTCTCTGGTCAGAGATTAATATCTGTAACAAGCCAAGACAACTATCTCAATGACCGATAAAAATAAGTTCCAAATTAATACCTGTAACAAGCCAGGAGAACTATTTGGGGATGACCTACTGTAGATTAATACTTGTAACAAGCCAGGAGAGCTATCTACATGAAGATATTGAAGATTAATACCTATAAAAATCCAGGAAAACTATCTTTCTTTCTCAAGTTACAGATTAATACTTGTAACAAGCCAGGAGAACTATCTGGGGACGACCAATTATAGATTAATACCTGTAACAAGCCAGGAGAGCTATCTACATGAAGATATTGAATATTAATACCTGTAACAAGCCAGGAAAACTACCTTTCTTTCTTAGGTTACAGATTAATACATGTAACAAGCTAGGAGAACTATCTATAGGAGCAGATTGAAGATTAATACCCAAAACCAGACGGGGAAACTATCTTTCTCTCTTAGGTTAGAGATTAATACCTGAAACTAGACAGGACAACTATCTCAACGACCGATAAAGGCAAGTTCCATATTAATACCTGAAACCAGACATGACAACTATCTGCGAACAATTGATTATAGATTAACACCTGAAACCAGACAGGAAAACTATCTACATGACCAGACGAAGCAATCTTACACGGGTTTCTTCTCATGATCTCCAGATGCAGTCTAACATGGACTCATCCTGAAGCAATCTTACACGGGTTCCTTCTCATTATCCAGATACAGTCTAACACGGGCTCATCCTGAAGCAGCCCCACACAGGCTCATTTTTATATATCATCGGATGCAGTCTAACACAGACTCATCTTGGAACAGCCCTACACAGGCTCTTTCTAATACATTTTCAGGTAACGGTTAATTCCATTATCCCCAGCAAGTTACTGTGAAACCTGGATTCCAACCAGAAAGCAGCAAACTCTCATCTCTCAAGTATAGAGATAAATCCTCAGTAGAGCCTTGGAAAACTGAAGTTCCTAGATTCTATTCCCCACAGAGTTTCCTCAAGTAGGAGAATAACATAAACCCACATTCCCCAACGGAGTCCTCCTCAGACAGTAGGAACAGGAACCCCCAAAGGGACCATTTGTGAAATCAGCATCTACTTTGGATGGCATCTTTAAGCCTATCTTTGACGACTCTCTATCATCTTCTCCAAATGACATTTCTAAGCCCATTCCCGACGGCATCAACCAACAATGTTACATCATGCGAGTGCAAATTTTTGGGCACTCTAGTGTTCAATCCTCTACCACCTTCAGATCACGAAAGGCAGGCAAGCCAATCTAAATCCTCAGGTTTAAGAAGATTGAACAGGGGCAGTTGTTGTACCCCAAAATTTTCCCTCCCATTTTTACTCAAGACATGCTCATTGAGGTTCCCAATTGCTCAAGGATGACCAAGAATTGACCAGACAAATTCTCCTCCTAAGCAATGAACTTCTAACTAGGGTTTCACTTTTCATCAAGATGTGTGAGATCCAAAGGTCTCTAATGTTTTCCATTGTCCTAATATTACTTCCAGGTTGTCCATGACAAATTTCATACCTTCCACTACAAGTTTGCTCAGTCAATTGCTCAAATGCTTGAAAATCAACTGTACTAGGTCAAAAGTCAATTGTGGCCCATGTACAGTTAAACTTCAAGATTTTTGGTCAACGTCAACATTTTGAAGTGATGTCCATCATTTTATCAAGGGTTGATCATGATTCCTCAAGAAATGTCCCTAATTCATCAAAAGTTAAAAATTTCTAAGTTAGGGTTTTTATAGGAAAAGTCAACTGAACTTTGACCAGGCATAAATTTCACATACTTCGTCCATTTTTCCCCAAACAAAGCTAATTTTTAAGAGAATATCATTCCCTACAACTTCTCTTTTTCCATCAATATCAAGAGATGAACCATTTGAAAGATACAAGCCCATACATTACAGGTCATTTTTAGAAAGTCAACAAAAGACACTTTTTGTCAAGACCTTTTACATCAAAATAAAGTCTTCAAATGCAAAATTGATCAAAATAGGTATTGAAGTATACATATTGGTCTTTCCAAAAAGTCAAAGATCACCATCATGAGATAAAAATTGAGCAAGTTATGGCATTCCCAAATTGGGAAAACTTTGGAAATTTCAAGGATTGTGCATTGAGCAAATTTGAACTTTTGGTCAACGGCTTAATTTCTTGGACTTCAAGCATCTTCCTAAGCTTATAGAGGACCTTTAATTTCATTCTTACCTTGACTTGAATTTTTTAGCTATTTTGTTCATATTTATTTTGTTTTTATTCACATAAATACAAGATAAATTATATAAAATAGTGATTGATGGATCATGACACTTGGGCTTTTGGTTTGGATTGATGTTAGGCCCAAAAGTTCGCCCAAGAAGTGACCAGATTCATTCACCATCAAACATGGCATGAAAACACAAAAATGACAATTATTCAAGTTTTGATTTTTCTCTTAAAGTGCATAGTTATGGCTTTGATTCTTGCCATGAAACTTTGTCCCTTCCATCTCCACTATAAGTACAAGCCATGAGCAAGCCAAACTCACACTAAAAAACACCTCAAGGAGTCACACGAAAGTTTACAAAAAATAACAAAGTTATCAAAATCCAAAAACCCAATTCCAGTCCATTTCAATCTGATTCAAAGGTTCCATCAACATCCTGAGATTCCCAGGATTCATTCCCAACCATCATTCAAGCTATCACACACCCAGAAGTGCCAAACCATAACCACCCTTTTTGGTAAAATTGTCAAATTCGTGTCTCTAGTTTTATGATATATTAATGCATTTTGATGTTTGATTCGTGCTCTGGATGATTCATAGGACAGGTTTGACGTAAGGCATGTGTGCTTTGAGGCTTAAAAGACAACTTTCCATTGTTAGGGTCTCGAAGCTGTTAAGCTTCGATCTAGGCGATACAGTTACTTATAGGCTAATCTAAGGCCAAATTCAGAACCAGAACATGATTTTACATACGATAGGACCCTTGGTTTTGCTTTAAATTGTGTATTTTTCAGGAAACGAGCTTTGAATTAGCCGGATAAGGTGATCGGAGGTTTGACTCCAGTCGCTGACTCTGGCGGCTTGGTTGTCGTCTTCTCATTGGCTCACTGAGGCCAGTGCACGCGTTTTTTTTAAGATTATAATTGACTTTATTTCACATATAATGTAATGCTTTGGTTATAACACACGAATTATAAAGCAGCTCAATTGGTAAAGGCGCGCATGTGTGAAGGAGAGTGCCTGGGTTCGAATCCCAGGTCCAGCATTTTTATCTTTTCTAATGAATTGTGTGCAGATCCAATGCTCCTCATGGCCTATTGCATATCATACATCATCAGATCTAATCTATCATAAGCATTTCTGATCCAAGTCAAAGAATTCAGCGCGCAAGCTCATCATGCACCCTCAAGACTACTTCACACCTGATCCAGCGTAGATTGGGCTTAATTTCAATTGGGCCCAGTGTGATACGGTAGGAGAGAACTGTCTGTTTTTTGGAATGCTGGTTTGCCTTTTGCGTTTGTTTTCGCAAAATGTCGCGGTAAGCAAGAGTTGCCACCGTCTTTTATTTTATCCAACAAGGAAAGGAAAAAAGCACAGAAAAATTCCTTTTTCGAGACGTTTCTCGGGTTCGGGGGGTAAATTATAGAAAGGGAAGGTGTTAGCACCCTTTCTATCAGTGGTTATCCACGGGCTCTTAGGTACTTGCTCAAAGTGTTTTCAAAATTTGCTTTCTTTGTGTTTGTGGGTTTGAAGAAGTTTTTGTTTGAAAGGTGTAAGTGTGAAAAGTTTTTATTTTTGAAAGAACAAGTATCTAAGAACCATCTACCTACTCGAAAAAGGAATCAATTTGTGCTAGTGTTCTTTAGACAGTGCTATCCCACTATGAATGAGTAGGTAGCACCGTCGTTGGAGTTTTAAGGGTCAATTCGATTAAGGGGCGTGCGGTCACTAAAGCAATGTTAGGACGCCTTAGCGGTAACCCTAATGTCTTAGATCATTTTTCCGAGGCAACCGTTTCGAGGCAACTATGATCTTTGGACAAGAGGGCGACCTCTAAAACTTCCTATACTCAATGACCGCGTACGAAGGCAACCAAATGGGGTGTACCCTAAGAGTGCACATGTGCGAATGTGTTATTTTCAGTTATTTTATCTTTGTACATGTTAGTGGTTATCTATATTGATTTTAGGTTTAATCGTTCAGTCTTGTCATACATTCCCTATTATCAAACATCTAACAGTTTATAAGTTACGGAAATTAAATTGCGGAAATTAAACTAACTATTACAAGGCGTCGGGTATTTACATCGCCAAAAGCAACCCTTTAAAATAAAATGCGGAAAATAAATAAAGTGGTAAAGATATTTAAAGTCCTATTAAGCCATTACATTCTGGAAACAGATACAATATTGAAATAAAATGGATCGCGTGCGGGAAATTAAATCGGGCGAGTTCTAGGGTTTTGACCCTTTGTTATTCAAGAAAAGATTTTTTGGTTATTTTTTAATTTAAGAAAGAAACTAAACTAGGTTAATTATTAAATTAATAAATTAATTAATTAATAAAAATATTTTTGGGTTTTTGGTATTTAAAGAAATAAAAATAAATTTAATCAATGTTAATAAAACCTAATTGTCTAAATTAATTTTAATTATTGCAAAATATATTAAAAGTTATTCCTAATTAAAACTAAATTAATTAAGTTAATATTGTTAACAAAAAATAAAATGCTGAAATTTAATTTTAAATGAAGAAAATATTTTTTAGGTTTTTAATTTTATTAAGAAAAAGTTTGATTGGTTAATTGGAAAATAATGAAAATAATTAAATAAAAACAAGAATAAAAAATAAATATAGAAGAGAGTGTTTGGGCCTGATTTTTGGAGGTCTTGATAGCAATTTGATGGCCCAAATGAATTGGCCCTTTGTTGGCCTTTTGGAATCCAGCGTGTGCATTTGACTAGGGAGTATGGTGGATGTTCATCTCTGGGCCCCCAGAGCTGGCCTGGGGCCATCTGTCCATTAATCGAATGAGGGAGTATGATGCATCACGCGCTGGCATCAACACTGGATTACCTGAAGAGAAAAAATACAAAGCATATGGGGGGACCTGGGATTCGAACCCAGGTCCTGTTGATCATTGGATGTACACGCCCACCACTGCACCACTATGCGTTAGTTGTTATTATATTGGACAATAATGATAATATGGGAAAACACGTAATATGCCAGAATAAAAAACAAAACGCGTGAATATTCGAATGGGGCAATCAGATGGGGACACGTTATCGTCCCTGTCCTCAAGTTTGCACAGAAATTACCCGCAGATTTAAATCCGCAGCTAAAGGCGTAGGTCAATTCAAAAATCCATCTCAGGCCATATAAACTCCATCCAAGGCCATGGTTATGCTTGTCTTTCTCCTCCGGTCATGTCCATGGCCATTAATAGGTCCAATTTTACCTGTAACAAAAACCCCTAAAAAAAACCTAGGAAACCCTACAATGGCGTTTTGCATTATAGAGCAGATAAACACAATCAAATAATATGGAAAGCTTGGAAATTATCTAGTGATTGCAAATATACCATTGGTTTCTTGTAATGATGCGTGGATTTTGAAACACGAAATAAAATTCAGAGGGGGCCGCGTATCACTTACAGTGTGTTTGAGAGCGTGTGAGAGCTTTCTAGGGGTTGGTTCTGACTCAGTGAACCTCCAGCAATTGATTGATGTTGAGTTTCGCTTCTGAAAATGCCTCCAAGGGTGATTTCAGTTTCACACTTTCCCCCCCTTTTTTTAAGTTTTGTTCTTGGTGTTCTTGCAGCCTCTAGCTCTCAAATTCGTGTGCCTTGGATTGTATATGTATGCTGCAATGTATTAGGTCAACAAATTGGTCTTGAATCTTTCCACATCAATGCCTTGAGATTGGATTTGATCCACCATTGATAACTTGCCTAATTTGCCAAAAATCCAATCTTTTTGCACATGGAATGTTTGATACGAGTTTGATCATGACATTGATGATGATTAGGTCCTGAAAATAGAAAAAGATCTGATGTAATCAAGTTTTGTGATTTTATTTGATTTAAATTGATTTAAAATGAAATAATTCAATAAAAAATCAAATCAAATAATAAAATTGATAAATGGACACAAGGCTGAAGCTAGGACATGTGTGCAATGTGGAAAGATCAAATCAAGTGAAAAAGAATGGGCCCTTTTGATAAAATTTGATGTTTTGGGGATAGTTGACTTTTGGCAATTTTGCAAAAACGCCCAACTTCAACAATGCATAAATTCTTCAATTTTCAACTTTTGGAAGTGTTCTTGGACTTTTTAGAAAGCTTGATATGTCCTCTAACCAACCCTTTTAGTCTTATCTCATTTTGATATTCCATGCTCAAGTTATAAGGTGTTTTTGTTGACTTTCAAAAATGACCTATAATGTCCAAATTTGCAACTTTTTGTGAGTGCATTTTCTGATCTTGGGGTATGAAGATGGATTGTAGGAAATTTCATCCTCTTAAAAATGAGCTTTAGATGGGTCATTTCTCATAAAGTATGAGAAAGTTATGCTTGGTTAAAGTTGAGTTGACTTTTCCTGCAAAACCCTAATTTAGCAACTTTTGAGTCTTGATGAATTTTGAGCAATCCTTGATGAATCATGATCAACCCTTGATAAAATGATGAAATATCCTTCAAAATGAGAATGTTGACAAAAAAACTTGAAGTTTGACTGTTTATAGGTCACAGTTGACTTTTTCCCTAGTACAGTCGATTTTTGGACCCCTTGAGCAATTGACTGAGCAAACTTCCTCTGCAAGGCTTGAAATTTGGCATGGATGATCTTGAGAGCATATTAGGACATTGGGGAGAACTTGAGATCATTTGGATGCAAGGACCTTGATGCAACACAAAACCCTAATTTGAGGTTGACTGCCTTAGGAGATAGCTTGATTGTCCAACTCTTGAGCAATCTTGAGCCACTTGGAGATTTTTCTTGCAATGTTTTGAGAAATATGAGAGGGTAGATTTTGGGGTACAACACTCAGCAATTTCAAACAGCACCCCTATTTTTTTACCATCCAGGCCCAATTTTTTTTTCTCTTTATTTTTATTTGTTTTATTATTTATTTCTTTTAACCATTTTTTTAACAAATCAACAGAAATAAAAAAAATAAATAAATAATAGACTTAGGTTTTCTTAATTAATTTTAATTTTTTAAATTAATTAATTTAATTATTTTGACATATTTTATAATTTAAAAAATCAATTAGACTTAGGTTTTTGTTTTCATCCAAATATTTTCTTAAATAAAAAATGCAAAAATATTAGAATTAGGTTTAATTTCATTTACTATTTATTTTCTTAATTAAATTTAGACTTAGTTTATTTATTTTCTTAATAAAAAATAAACAAAAACCAAAAAGATTTTTATTTTATTTAGCTAGATTCTTAGGATTTCTTAGACGTTTCTTTACTTCGCGCGCATTATTTTACTTTCGTATTTTTTTATATAATAATGTATCTGCTGACAGTATGTAATAGATTAAACTAGGACTTTATCGCTTTCTTTATCTTTCTCCCATTTGGACATGTAAATACCCCCTCCCCGAAGCACTGTAATAGCGTAGATTTAAATTTTTGCACTTTAAATTTTTGCTAAATATTAACTGTTTGTAATTAGGCTTGTATAAAAAGACTGAAATTAAACGCTTGCAAACCTAATAACGCACGATAAATAATTGAATTGAACATAATTGCACATACACACCTCTAGGGTACGCCCACTTTGGTTGCCTTCGGAAATAAAACATTCATGTCCCTCGAGACAAGGAAGCTTTAGCAAAGACCCATAAATCAAAAGATCATAGTCCCTCGATGACCCTACAGTTGCCTTTCAGTAAATGATCTAGTCCTTAAACAAAATTGCTAAAGTTTCTTGCCAAGTTGCCTTCGTGACTGTACGTCCCTTCGAATGTCCCTCATACATCTAATGATAGGGCTACCTACTCACTAATAGTAGGATAGCGCTGTCTAAAGTATAGGAGGAAAAGAACAAACCTTTTCGAGTACAAGTAGATAACTGTTAGATACTTGCTCAAATAAAATAAACTTTTCACACTTACACATTTCAAAAACAACTTTCAAAAACATTTGCTTTGTCAACATCTTGAGGACTGATACAAGAGTTATCACAAAGTGAATCGCCGCACTAAGGCATTTCAAAACATTTTTCAAAGCACACAAAGCACAAGGTACTTTTAAAATGAACTAAGCATCTGAGAGCCCGTAGAAAACTACGGATGGAAAGGGTGTTAACACCTTCCCTTTCCATAACCTACCCCCCTTACTCAGAAAATTCTCGAAAAGGTCTTTTTCTGTTCTTTTCACCCCTTTCTTTGTTGGATAAAAGAAAAGTCGGTCGCAACTTTTTCTTACTGCAACATTTGAAAACACAAACACAAAACCAGTACAACAGTCGGTTCTGCCACCGTATCACACACTTCCTTAGTATCTTTCCCCTTATTTTGGAAGGGTCCTTCCGAATCTGTATCTTATCGTCGAGTATTTATTTTCCCGGATGGGGATTTACCATCTTTTACATAAATTAATAGGTGCCCCTATGTATCAATGCCTCAGTTTCTTTCTTTAACTGGAGGCAACCGTCGGTATGGTGTCCCTAGAGCCTGTGGTAACTACACCAAGCCTCGGCATCCCTTCCCATCACGACATTAACCATCTTTGGACGGATTGGTTCCGGGATCAAGTTCAGATGTGCCACCTCTTGTAAAATATCTCCTTTCCTAGCGTTTAGAGGCGTCAACATGTCATCTTAATCAAAGGGACATCAATTTGTCCTTTGAGTTGTGCGCTCCCGGGGTCTATCCCTTTGAGCAGTCTGAGAAGATTCTGGCTTTCTTCTCGACCCCTTCTCATTAGTCTTACTTTTCTCTAAGGTCTCCATGGATATTTTCTCCAAGTTAATTTCCTCACCTTTTATGTAGCATTCGGATCGGGTGATGATTTCATCCATGTTGGATATCGGCTTGTGCTAAAGACTCGTTGAACTGCCCCGCTTGGAGGTCATGCTAAAAGGCTCCGACAAATAGTTATTGATTGGGATGGGACACTTTAATGGTCTCTTCATTGATATGGGCTAAGTATTCTTAGAGAGACTCCATTTGGCCCTGTCGGACACTGAACAAGGTAGTTGTCGACACCTTGTGGTGCCTGTTAGCAGTGAAATGTTGAATCAGCTTCTTTTTCAGGTCTGAATAGCTTTCCACTGATAGTCGGGGTAGGCTCATATACCATCACAGAGCTAAATCCTTGAAGGTGCCAACCATCATCTTACATTTCAGTGAGTTGGTGGGGCCTATTAGTGCCATTTGATTATTGATGGAATTAACATGCTCCTGAGGGTCAGTCTTGCTGTCGTAAGTTTTCAGCGACGGTGACTTGAAGTTTTCTGGGACTTGATCATCCCAGATGGCTTGAGACAGTGGGTGAGTCTTTAGGAGCTCCACTTCTGGATGTTCGTCTCCCATGCTTTTAAGTTGCAAGTCAGTAACATTGTCCCGTAGAGTCTCATTCTGCTGTCTTGGAGCTTCCGCCATGGCCAACAATTACGCCATGTCTGGGGGGTCTTCTTCGAATGACATTATGGTGAATGAGTGTTGAGGTGTGACCTAAGATAATTTTACCAAGGTCCCACGGTGGGTGTCAACTTTCTTGCATATAACAAATATTCGATCAGATTCCCTGTCGAAAGTAAGGAAAGCCACGAAAGTAGGTTTGAAGAATAGCTAGGGATTTGAGAGCTACGTCAATGGTGCATATTATCCAAAGAATAATGTCTTGCTTATCCCTCTATTGGGAGCCCCTTATATAGTATTCCTTCGTATGCCTTCAAGAGCCATAGTTAATGTGTGACTCTTGGGTTTCATAACTGCATAACCTTTGTCATCTCCATGAATGGAGGTGTTAAAAGTTTTATAACATTGGTTTAAATGCGTCGAAAGAAGTTACAATCATTAATGAGCTGAGTTGATGAATGGTTGTGACTAGATGCGTCTCGGCCGCTAACCTCACCCGAGTTTAGGGCATATGTGAGTTGCTTCCCGGAGAAGTGATGACCGTCTGACACAATGAGCCGAGATGCACCCTGGACACCTTCTACCATAGAGTCGACCATTGGCTTCACTTACTCTTCAGTCGATTTCACTACCCGGTCGGGACTGGAATTTCTGGGATGTACACATTGTTTACACATGAAATTAATGAATATTTTTTTTTACAAAATACAATGTTTACCCAGAATATTACATTGTTTACACAGAATAATAAAATTAAAAAAAAATCCAAGAATATCATATGTTGAATCTTTGAATCCTTGATATCTGGGCAAGATCAAATGTTGGGGGTCACTATATTTTTAATTGCTTTTCCTTGTATTTGATTCTGATATAAACAAAAAAAAGTTAGATAAATAAAATATTTTCTATTCAAATAAATATTTAATAGCACAAACCTGAAAACACAATATTTTCTGCTCTTACAATCCATCATAAAGAACTCCATGGAAAATACTCTTGCAAACCTTAAAGTTTTAGATGTAGATAGTTTCAAACGCTTCATGATGTTTCATTATCAATTTTTGATATTCAAAATGCTTTTATAATGAAAGTTTTTTATGTTTCACGTGGATCACTAATGGTAGTATTTTGAGCGTTGATACTCATGAAATGGACGAAAAATATTTGATTAAGGATGGTGTTCAATATCCTCAATTATAACACTAAATTATCCAGTTAATTTTGTTAAAGATCGGGGTGAAAAATCTTCTTTTTTTTATATTACATTGTTTACATGGAATATTAAAACACAATATTATAACAAATCCATGTCCTTGGAGAACAAAAAATCTTTGTTGTAAGGAGTTATCTACTTCAAACACTAGAAAAATTTATATGGATTGAATGCAACCAACTTCTAAAGTAGTTACTTGTTCCAACCATTGAAATTTTTTTTCTGCACTTGCAATCCATCATAGAGAACTTTTTCAAACTCTTTAAGTTTTTTAGATTTTATTATCTTGTAATTCATCTCAAAGAATGATGCACACGAGTTAGGATTAAGGTAAAATTCATGTAAAGAGTGCTTTTATAGTAAAGTATTGTATCCCTTGGTTGTTTGGAAAATCGACGGGATAGGTCATTTAGTTTACAAATAAAAAATATAAAAAAAGAAAGTTTCCTGAATTGTTTTTTCCCTTGGTTATAATAAAATTCGAGGTAAGAAGTAGTTTTATTTCTATAATGTGGCCCGTGCGCATTAGAATCATTTCTCTAGAATAGAAATGATCATCTATATTCAAAATGTAACATATCTTTTAGATTTTCAAGGAGGCTTTTGAGATATTTAGACCTTTATTCAAAGTCTTTTCATATTTTCAAAGTCTCATTTCCAACTCTTTGTGTCTTCAAACCTTGTTTCAAAGTCTTTTCTTTTATTCAAAAATGGATGCAAATCTTTTGTTCGTTATCAATGAAAAGTTTGTTGATTTCGATGATTTGGAAGAGAAAGGCTTAGATATAAGGAATACTATTTCCAAATGAAAGTTGAATGGTCACTTTGAGATTCTTCATGGCCCCATATAGACTAATCTAATTAAAGAATTCTGATTGAATGTCTCTGTTGTCCCATGTGTTCGTGATGAAGCAATTATTCCTATGTCAATGACTCTCAAATCTTCATTACTCCATCACTTATTGCTAAGACAATAAAATGTAAAGAGACAGATAGTTGTGTTGAACATTATAGATTCAACCATATCTACTCATTCCGCCTTCACTGAATTTATGCCTACTATAATCATCTCATCAGTCTTGCTACTCTACTTCATGTTTCAAAAGTTTTGTATCAACTTCTAGTGTCAAATCTTCATTCAAGAGAGAAACGATTGGAAACACTTACTTGGGATGACAAGCATCTCTTGTACTTCCTTACCTACAACATCATAATTAGTAATTCCTCTTACCATTTTTAACTTCTTAAAAGAAATGATAAGCATCTCTCAGGAGGAAATGACTTTCCTCATACCATATGGAAGAGTTATTTCTGAACTTTTCTCTCAGTTAGAGATAGTTAGGGATAATTTTGAAGTTTAATGGAGTCAGAAGTTTGAATATATGGAATAGTCATCTATGTTGTCCTATTTTTTTATTATCAATGAAATATTTCCTTTTCTATTATTGTATATTCTTGTTTATTGATAACAAAGATTTTGAGAATTACTAATTAACAAAGAAAAACATGGAATCTGGAAAGATGCCAAATGAGAAATCATTGAAAAAACTTTAAATGCAGTAACAGGGATTCAAAGTGATATCCCTCATAGCTATATTCCATCGGTTTTCCAAAAATTTAGAGAATACTTAAAAAAAATCAATCATGGCGCTCCCAAAATCTATACTCTCAGTTTTTAGCATGTTAAAGGTGAAAGTTTCGTCATCAAAATTTTTATTTGTAGTAGTGAAGTGTTTAAATTTTTTTGTAAAAACAAACAAAGAATAGGTAGTTAAACAAATAAAGAAGCATAAATTAGAGTAAAGAGCTGAAATATAAAGAGATAAGGGTTGAGAGAATTGCATCAGAATTTATACAGGTTTTCCTAACAACTTGGTCTACTACTGTCCCCCAAGAATTTCTTATTGAGAGTTTTCACTATATCATATGTGAGTTTTTCACAGGTTATGCCCATAAACCTTATTACAACCAAACAAAATTTTTAAAATGGATATCCTCCAAAGAAAACAAGATATTTTATACCAGGAAAATCTCTAAAACAAACATCACTTTTACACCAGGCTAAACTCAAGATCTGCATGGAGATTTTAAAGGAAATTCTCACAAACCTAACTAGAGCTTTTACATCGGACTAAGCTAACAAACTAAACTTAGATTTTAACTTGAACCAAACAAAACATTTTACACCGGGCTGAGCTCACAAACCAAATATAAATTTTTAATGGCTAATCTCACAAACTAAATAGGAGCATTTACTAGTTTAGTTCACGAACCAAACAACTTCTCATAAGAAATATTACACAAGAGATAAATGTCTCTTGAGTAAATTACAAGAATAACCACAATTCCAGAAGAAACAAAAACCTCAGTGATATTTTTCACTCTAAAAATGGTCTGAGTACATGATATCCTAGGAAGTACCGCCATCAATGAGGATTCGGGAAACGTCAAAAATTTTCACTATAAGAAATATCTCATTTGGGATCCCCCATATCTTTTCACTGTCATGAAATCTGAGGATAGGCCTCTTTGGCTCCCTGGTTGAAATGTCTCCCTTCTTTTTGCTTAAGGCCATCAACTTAGATATATTCCTTTTCATCGTCCCTTTGGAGGAGTTCCTCGCTCTTAGGAGACCACCACTAATGGATGTGATGTATTGATGCTTCCTTTCACATATTTCTTATTCTTTACTGCAGTTATCCATCTTTCTCTATGGAGGAGCACTTCTTCTTTGATGAATATTTTTGTCTCCCCCTACCTCTCTTATTTTCTCAGGTGTGTTCACCTAGCCACCCCTTCTTAATCAGTATTTTTTTGTATCTTTCAACTGGATGCAATCATTTGTATTATGTTTTTTACTCTTATGGAAATAATAGTATATAGACTTGTCAATTTGGGACAATTCCTTGACCAGATAACGATTCTTAATTTGACCTCCTTAAACTCACATTTTTAAACTTCTTCCAAATTTTCTCCCTCGAAATGTTCAAGGGATGTAAGCATTAAACCTTGACCTAGGACCTTGTTTTAATTCTTCTTTATGAAGCTCATTATCCATTATGCTTGCTCAATATATAGTGTCTAGATCCTCAATCTTTTCCCTTCCCCTAGTCAAGAGTTTTTCTTCATAGTGGATGTAAGGTTATACCCTACTCATCAAATTACTTAAGCTATGGGCTCCCTCGTACCCCAATCTTTCCCAAAACATATAGTCAGGCTTCAAATCCTTCTTGAGTATCCAGCATTTCAAACCATCACTTGTGCCCCCTCCCATGGCTACTTCCACTTTGGTGAAGTAGTCAATGTATCATGTAGAGTCTCTTTCATCTATTGAGTGAACCCACTGAGTATGGCCATTGTCGTGGGTTGTCTCTTTCAGGAAGTGAAAGCTTAATAGAGGTCTTTTTAAGAAATTACGTTCTCATATGGGAAGGTCTTGAACCATGTCATTGCAGATCCAATCAAGGTTAGTCCAAAGAGCATACATTTTTACTATCGTTGAAGGTGATAATATTCTAACTGATGGTTTACGTGTTCAACGTGTTCATTTAGGTCTCTGGTTCTGTCATATCTCTACAACATCGAAGGCTTCTCTAATGAAATCAGAATACTACTATCGAGGATGAGAGCGGATAAAGGGTTCCTTTTTTTTCTCTACAACCAAAGTGTCTTCTTCATACCTCTCACTCCTTCGAGAACTACGAACATTTGAAGGAGTGTGACTACCACTCCTTCCTTGAGGATTAGGGGATGGGTCACATGTCTTCGGTGACAACTGCGAGCAGAAGACCTCAAGGTCTCTCTTTTCAGTGTTGCTCCCCTAATTGAGATTGGTTTATAAAAGGAAGCCTGATTGCCTTTGGGGGCTTCCTCCCACACAATATTGTTTCTTGACGTTACGTGTTGCAGGGTCTCTTCAATCCTGTCGAGCCTATTTGTCAAACATTATGAATTTTTCTATTGCACCATATTCTAAACATTCTTCAAACGGTCGATAGCTCCGTGTATTTAAAGGTTGGCATGTAACAACTGAATGCCATAGAGTGTTTCCTTTCTAGTTACTACATGTAGTAATGGAGTTCGATGTGATGGTGTTGGCTCCTGAATTCGACACCTACTATAAATTGGTCTTGTAGACCAAAAATGGAACAAATAAAGCCAAGCTGGAGAATGTTTCGACGGGTGAAAAAACTTAGAGAAAATATCTAAGTTACATATTGGTCTTCGACCAGGAATCACCATCAAGATTTCGACTGAGAAGGTCTTATGACCTTTGACTAGAAGAACATACCTTCGCGTCGACACCAAAGGTGAGGGACATTTGAATTTGAATTGTTGGAGGGAAAGACGGTTTCATCGACAGTTAAAGGAAAGCAACGTGGCTGGAAGCTAGAGGTCGGGGGCATGTAGAGGACACTTGTCTTCATCTTAGAGCAAAGCTACCCCTCGACGATTACATAGTTTTAGTATAAAATAGGAAGTCTGTGTAGTTTTTCCGTGTGTTCAACCTATTGTGCTAGTTACTCAAACATTTTCCAAGTACCCGCTGTGTGTGAAAGGATAAACTGAGAAATGTACGTTGGAAACACCACTTTTAATTAATAAATTATTTTTACATTGCTTTGATCTTATTTTGTGAAGTTACTTTTCCTGCATCTTTACCTGCATTTCTATTAACTTTCTTACTTTCCAAAACCACAAGTATCTTGCCTTTGGTCGAATGTGTGTTCTTCCTGGATATCTATTTTTACATCAAACCAATATAAAAGTTAGCATATGTTATGGGATCAATCTGATTGATCCCGCGAGTAACCAAAAGGACTTTCCTTTTTGGAGGATCAACGGTCGTTTACCAAAAACCACGGTAAACAAATTGGCACACCCGGTGGGACGTTGCTAATTTTTATCACATATCTTGTTCATGTTATTGCTTTCCTTTATACATATATAATGTTGCATGTTATTAAGATGTGGTAGAATAACCAACGAGTGTACTGTTAGGAAGAAAAATAGCGGAAGTAGCATGGCTAACGAGCTAAATCATGGAGAAATACCTCCACCAAATACTACTGGAACATCGGTTATTACCATCGTTGGAGAAAATATCTCAACTTCTGTTGGTTCAATACCAGCGCTAACCACAAATCAAACAGGACCCTTAATTTTGTATGTAGGTCCCAGAGGTCCATTAGGAACACCCCCACCAAGGACAAATCCAGGATCTCGACCGTACGTGCCTCCAGGATTTTCGACATCCTGGATGGGTCGAGAACAGCCATATGGCATGCCAACCACTGAAATGGCTAGCCTTATGAACGCTGCTTCCACTTTTTCAGAACCTTTGGTGAGTGCATCATTGCCATTACAGGGATCTGGGGCCAGTATGGAAACTTTGGGTAGAAACCAATTTTGGGAGGGCCATCTCATACAATACCAAGCCTCACAAATGCTTCTACAGCAATTTTGAGGCAACAGATGGATGAAAGTAATCATGATATGGTGCAAATGTTGGCACAAACTCTAAGTACAGTACTAAACCCCCTAATTCAAAATACTACCCAGTCGAACCAACAAATGACAGCGCAAATGACGCGCATGGCTGAATTCTTTGGGGTACCCCAAACTATTCGACAACCCCAAAGAATACCAATAAGAGTAAACCAAGGGGTAATTATGGAAGAGGATTTGACTGTTAATCAAAATCCTCAGATCCCTAGAGTAGAAATGGAACAACCTAGGTTCGAAATACCTCGAAATCCCCCACCAATCCCTAGAGAAATCGATCAAGGATTGATTATGGTAAATAGAAACCAAAATGCTGATGAATTGATACAGCAAGTTCGACACCAAAATTATGGAACAGACAATAACTTGACTGCCATGATCGAAAGGATTATGATTCAGAATGGGATGAACATTGGTTTTCACAGACCAAACTTCACATCCCCATTTCCAGAATATATTCTACAAATAGACTTACCCCCCCAGGGGAAAAGTTCCCAAGTTTACCAAGTTCTCAGGGGATACGACAGAATCTACTATCGAACATGTGGCGAGATATTTGATAGAGGCTGGGGAAATAGCAAACAACGAAAACCTTAGGATCAAATATTTCCCAAGTTCTCTAACGAAGAATGCTTTCACTTGGTTCACTACCCTCCTAGCCAATTCGATCCACAATTGGAATCAATTGGAAAGATTGTTCCATGAACAATTTTACATGGGACAGACCAAAATAAGTCTAAAAGAATTAGCTAGTGTGAAGAGAAGATTCACTGAGCCATTCGATGAGTATCTAAATAGGTTTCGATTACTTAAAGCCAGATGCTTTACCCAAGTGCCTGAACATGAATTGGTCGAAATGGCAGCAGGGGGCCTGGATTATTCAATTAGGAAAATGTTAGATACCCAATACTTGAGAGACATGGCCCAACTGGCCGATAGAGTTCGACAGGTAGAACGCCTTAAAGCCGAAAAAGCTAAAGCTACCAAAACTCATCGAAGAGAAAGGGTAGACTATGTCGAAATGGATGATGACGATCCAGAGATAACTAGTGATCCTATAGATGTCGAAGAAGGCGAGATAGACTTAGCAGAATTAAAACAAGGATTGTCATACTCTTGTAAATTGCTAGTGCCATCAAATGGGAAAAATTCTGTAGAGTCTGAGAAAAACAGCGACAAATTCCCTAAGAAAACATATAGTTTCGACATATCCAAATGTGATGAAATATTCGATTTATTAGTTAAATACGACCAAATGATAGTGCCCCCAGGGGCAAAGTTGCCTCCTTTAGAACAAAGAAAGAAAATAGGTTTTTGTAAATACCATAATTTTTTGGGCCGTAAAACCTCACAATGTTTCCTTTTCAGGGATCTTGTTCAACAAGCACTTAAAGAAGGAAGGCTAAAATTCGTTGATAAGCCAGCGATGAAAATTGACGCAAACCCGCTGCAGATGGAGGCACATTATGCTGAGCCAGTCGGTATTCACATGGTGGAAGTTTCTGAAGACTTCGTTACTAAGCCCATCTTTGGCAGTTTTACTGGAAACATATCCAGGAAAACTATCGAAGGAGTGAGGAAGGCCACTGAAGGCCTAGATCTGAACAAAGGAGTTGCCCAAGGCTCAAACAAAAAGGCCACTGAAGGCCTGAAACTGAATAAAGGAGCTGTTGAAGGCTCGAGTAAAAGGGTTACTGAAGACCCACACAGAAACAAAGGAGTTGCTGAGAGCTCCAATAAAAGAACCACCGCAGGTTCTTACTTGGCTGCTGTGAAAGGTTCGATAGAGAACTTGGAGGCCAAAATGCAAAAAATGAATCTCGTTGCCAAGAGCAACATGGAGGTCAACATGGTCGAAGTCTCTGATGCCAAGGCTTCAGAAGAAGCTATTCGACAGGAGGAAGTGAATAAAACGGAATTTCTGAAGGAGAATGAAGATCTGGCATACTTTTTACACAGATGCCAGAAGAAAAAATTAGAAGTGATGTTGTGTCCCAGATGCAGCTCTATTTTCGACAAGAAAGCCACAGAACACATACAAGGTATGAGAGTTGTGAAAGCAAAATGGGGCACCAATGCCCAACCAAAAATGGGTCCAGATGTCAGATTCGATCCCAGAAGGGGACATCAAAAAGGACCCATGAGTCAGGTAAAGAGGCCACCTACTTTTCGGCCTCCAACTAATGTACCTATATATACTTGGCTTAATACCATGGGCAGAAAGAGGCCCAATGAAGAAAAATGGCAGACATTCGACGTGCCAAGGGGCTCCTCTTTGGACTACAGAAAAGAGTACCATGCCTCTACATCAAATAAAATGGCTCATATATCGAGCAATTACAAGGGGAAAAACCATATGTCCCGTTCATAATGGAGAAGATTCCAAAGACGGCGAAAAGCCGAAAAAGAGGCAGCAACAGAGCCTCGCCCAGAGGCTAGCACCAATGTGCAAAGAAAGCAAAGGAAACCTCTAGAGAGGAAACCTCTGGCGTGGCCAGAAGAATGTGGCTGGAATAATGAGGGTGACTCCGACTCTGATGATACTTTAGACATCATGGTGAACATCATATCGGTGCTGCCTAGAGAATACAACCGTCAGGTCGAAGTTGAGGAAACTGACTTGATGGTCGAACAAGAGATGGCCAGACACAGGACAATGTGTTACTATGTAATGAATAATGGCTGCGTGAAAGAACAGAACGCTTTCTTCGAGCCACCAACGGAGGCGATGAAAAATCACCTCAAGCCCCTGTTCATTAGAGCGAAGATAGGGGAAGTGACTATAAACAAAATCCTGGTTGATTGTGGGGCGACTATAAACATAGTTCCACAATCCATGTTGGGAAAACTAGGAAAGGGAGATACTGACATCAAACCCCATAACATGGTCCTATCCAATTATGAAGGAGGAATTGGAACCACAATGGGAGTCATACAACTAGATCTCAGGGTGGGATCAATCCTTCGACCCACCATGTTTATGGTGATCTCAGCAAAACCAAACTATAATCTGCTCTTGGGTCGAGAGTGGATACATGGCATCGATGTAGTGCCATCCTCGATGCATCAGAGGGTCACGATATGGCGTCCTAATGGTATCGTGGAAAACATTGAGGCAGATCAAAGTTATTACTTAGTCGAAGTCAACAGCGTCGGGAAGAATAGTTTCGACAAAAATTTAGCTCATATAGGGCCATGTAACCCTCCTGAATTCGATCTGACTCCAGCACCCAACGCCTTATGCTCTCTTTATCTACACTCTGACTACGGTTTTCAGTGGGATAGAGAAGACTTGTCAAACATCGACTATGGAGGAGTTGATGATATACGGCTAATAGGCTGGGGAAGTGAGTTTGGTGATGATGACTGAGTCACAAACTCTACAAAAGATTTCGGCATATGTAGCCAAAAAAAGAATGATAGCGGCCTTGGAGGCTGAGGTTAAGTATATGGCTCTTGAAGCCAATGAACAGGTCTCTTCTCAAAAAGGCCTTGGGAAAGACTTCGACCCAGAACCTCCCGACTTGGAAGTAAAAGACCTTCGAGATTAGAGGTTGGACGCCATCTATGATGATGAACCTCTAGGTTTCGAAAAGGATCCATTGGCGAACAATGTTAAAATGTTAGCACAAGACCCATTGGAAGAAGTAAACCTAGGCGAAGGTCCTGTGAAAAAGCCAACGTATATCAGCGCAAAGATCGATCCAGGACTCAGGGTCGAAATGATCCAATTATTAAAAGAGCTCAAGATTACTTTTGTGAGATTATGATGAAATGCCTGGTCTCGACAAAATTTTGGTGGAACTACAATTGCCAATAAAGCCTGGAAAGAAGCCCGTCAAACAAACTCCAAGGTGCTTTGCACCAGAGATTCTGTCGAAAATCAAAACGGAAGTCGAAAGACTGTTGAGATGCAAGTTCATATAAACGACCAGGTATGTCGAATGGATTGCAAATATAGTACCTGTTATAAAGAAAAATGGTACCTTAAGGGTGTGCATTGATTTCAGAGATCTGAATGCTGCAACACTCAAAGATGAATATCCAATGTCGGTGGCGGAAATGCTTGTCGATTCTGCCGCTGGTTTCGAGTACATGAGTATGCTTGACGGGTACTCTGGATATAATCAAATTTTTATTACTGAAGAGGATGTGTCGAAAACAACATTTCATTGCCCTGGAGCCTTAGGCACTTACGAATGGGTAGTAATGCCCTTTGGCCTAAAAAATGCAGGGGCAACATATCAAAGAGCCATGAATTCGATCTTCCATGATTTTATTGAAACTTTTATGCAGATTTATATTGATGATATTGTTGTCAAATCTGTTTCAGGGAAGACTCACATGGACCATCTTCGACAATCCTTCGAGAGGATGAGACGCTATGGTCTGAAGATGAATCCTCTAAATTGTGCTTTTGGTGTCAAAGCAGGAGATTTCTTAGGCTTTGTGGTCCATAAAAAGGGAATCGAGATAAACCAGAACAAGACCAAAGCTATTTTGGAAGCCAAATCACCAACTAACAAGAAGGAATTGCAGTCTCTACTTGGGAAGATAAATTTCTTAATGAGATTTATATCCAACCTCAGTGGGAAAACGCAAGCCTTCTCACCACTACTTCGAATCAGCAAAGGAGGATTTGAGTGGGGGCAAGAAAAACAAGAGGCCTTCGACAAAATCAAAGAGTACCTCACCAAGCCACCTATTCTGGTACCTCCTTGTAGAAGTAGAAGTATGATATTGTACATAGCTGCATCTGATAAAACTTTAGGGAGCATGTTGGCTCAAGAGGATGAGAATGGTGTCGAAAGACCCATCTATTACCTCAGTAGAGTTTTAAATGATGCAGAAACTAGATATAATGAAGTTGAGAAACTATGCTTATGTCTTTATTTCTCACGTACAAAACTCAAGCAATATATTAAACTAGATAATGTTTACGTTTCGTCTCATTTTGATGTTTTCAAATATATGTTGTCGAAACCTATTTTGCACAGTAGAATTGGCAAATGGGCACTTGCATTAACTGAGTATTCATTAACCTTTATGCCTCTCAAGGTTGTGAAAGGTCAGGTGGTAGCAGACTTTATAGTCGACCATTCTATAAAAGAGGAATCACTGAATTATTTGGAGATTGAACCTTGGAAGTTATACTTTGATGGTTCTAGTTATAAATATGGAACCGGAGTAGGTGTTCTCATTATTTCTCCAAACAAAATTCCAAAAACATTCAAGTACAAGATAGAAGGAGATTGTTCAAATAATGAGGCTGAATACGAAGCTTTAATCGTAGGCCTTGAAATCTTGTTGGAATTGGGGGCAACTCGAGTCGAAATAATGGGAGACTCAGAGTTAGTCCTAAAACAAGTTACGAAAGAATACAAATTCATAAAGGAAAATCTTATCATGTATTTCGTAATAGCCATGCGTTTGTTGAAGAAATTCGAAGTGGTTAACATTCGACATATACCCAGATTAGAAAATCAAGTGGCTAATGATTTAGCGCAGATCGCCTCCGGGTATAAAGTTTCGAAAGAGAAACTACAACAAGCAATCGAAGTTAGAGGAAGATTGGCATTCACTAAGTTGTCTCCAATGGATTTGAAAACCACAACGTTGGGATGCACTGGTCACAAAAACTTTGAAATTTCGTTCATAGACAATCTAACAGAAAAAGATTGGAGAAAGCCTATAGTAGATTATTTACAGAATCCAATGGCTTCGACGGAACGAAAAATAAAATATAGGGCACTGAGCTATATATTAATGGGAAATGAATTATTCAAGAAAACACCTGAAGGCGTGCTACTGAAATGCCTAAGTGAAATAGAAGCGTATATAGCTCTTTCTGCCACACACGTTGGGGCGTGTGGAGCACACCAAGTAGGCCATAAGATGAAATGGCTGTTGTTTCGACAAGGATTATATTGGCCCACTATGTTAAAATATTGTGTTGAGTTTGGAAAAGGATTCCAAGAATGTCAAGTGCATATAGGTATCCAACATGTGCCGGCAAGCGAACTTCACTCGATCGTGAAACCTTGGCCTTTTAGAGGATGGGCTTTAGATCTTATTGGAGAGATTCGACCAGCGTCCTCTAAAAGCCAGAAATACATATTGGTGGGTATGATCGGTGGATCTGGAACTGACGGTTTAACGCTGGTTCGCGAAATGTCGCGGAAGCAAGAGTCGCCACCGTCTTTTATTTTCTCCAAATGGAAAGGACAAAAGCACAGAAAAATTCCTTATAGAGATTGCTCTCGGTTCGGGAGGTAGGTTATAGAAAGGGAAGGTGTTAGCACCCTTTTTATCCATGGTTATCCACGGGCTCTTAGATACTTGCTCATTTGTGTTTTCAAAAATGGTTTGTTTGCTTTTCAACTGTGGGTTTTAAAAAAGTTTCTTTGAAAAAATTCAGTTCGACTCATACGTCAGAGTGTTTGAAAAATTTGCTTTGAAAGCTTTTGAAAAGTGTTGGTGCGAAAAGATTTCAGTTTGTTTTGAAGAGAGCAAGTATCCTTGAGAACCTACCTACCCTAAGGAATTCGTCTGTGTAAATGTCCTTTAAAGTAGTGCCCTCCCACCATTGAGAGGTAGGTAGCACCACCGTTGGAGGTGTTCGGGTCAATTCGAGGTTCGGGACATGGTGATCACCAGAGCAATAGGAAGACACCTTAGAAGCTACCCTCATGCCAGGTTCCCGGATCATGAGGACTTACTAATACATCCTCTACTCGACGATCACCTTTCGAAAGGCAACAGTGAGGCGTACCCTAGGGGTGGTGTGTGCGATTCGTGTGTCAGATTCATTTATTTTGTCTTGTCATGTTATTGGTGTTCTACGCTTGTTTTTATTTTTGTCATTCATTCTTGCATGCATTTATTTAACAGTTAAAAAGTGCGGGAAGATAAATCTAAAGCTATTACAAATGGCGCGGGTCCACATCGCCGAAATTTCCAGGACCCGATTTGACGGAAAATAAATAAAGCAAAGTAAAAGTGCGAAAAGTATAAATTGTTACAACGCTTTGGGAGAATTACATAATCATAGTAAACGACATAAAATAAATGCGCGAAATTAAATAAAAACGAACATGGGCGTTGGACCCTTTTGCAAACAATTTAAAGTTAATGAATTAATTAATGAGGAATTAAAATTAAAGATTTAAAAAAGAATGTTTTTTGGTATTTTTGTATTTTTTAAGATTTAATGGAAAAAATAATTAATTAAAATTAAAATGAAATGTTAAACCCTAATTCTAATGGTTTTTAAGTTATTGTGAAAATATTATATTTTTAACCTAATTTAAACCTAAGCATTTTTATGTACGATTTAATTATGAAAATAAATAAATAATAATATTATGATAAAAAGGAAAAATTAAAAGGAATGGAAATTGCTAATTAAACCTAATTCTACCTTTTTTCAGATTTATTAAAAAGAATTAAACTTGCAAAAATCCTAATTAAAACTAAATAATTACATGTTAATTTATTTACAAGAAAATAATTACAATAAAAATATTTATTATTTTTGGTCTTTTCTGAGTTTTTATGTATTTTTTGTATTTTTGTAAACAATAATTAATTAAATAAATTAAAGCAGTAAAATAAACAAAACAATAATTGAAAAAAATAAAGTATGAAGAAAATGCAAACCAGGGGGGGTTCAGGCCCCAATATGGAGGTATGGATCAGGAAATTTTGGCCCATTTAGTATTGAATTCGTTGACTTTTCCAGGCATCTTGTGACACTCTTGACCAGGGTGTAGAATGTATCTTCAATCCCAACCTTTGGTTTGATCTTGATAGAGGCGTGTCATGTTGGATTTGGAGGATGTATGGTATACTGGGACGCTTATGCTGCATGGGAATTGTCATAGCAAAATAATATTGAATTTGTTCAGACCTGGGACTCGAACCCAGGTCTTGGAGGTTGAAACAATGAGAGTTTGCCAGCTGAGCTAAGCGCATATTCAATTATTACATAGACAAACAAATAATATAAAAGTAACCAGCGCATTAGTAGATGGAAACGCGCGAATATTTAAATCAGCGAATCATTGATGGACAACACATCGTCTTCTTCAATTTTCCTGAAACACAAATATGAGGCAACGGTTTTAACGCGTGGCTGTAGACAACCTACAAGAAAATAGCGATTAGCGTTCTATTGGTCATAAATTCCTCGCGAGATATGAACTTGCTTCGTCTAAGCTTACTGAGTCCAATGGTCATAGTCTAAAGCTTTGATTTTTCCTCTTTGCAAAAGCCCTAAAATCACAACCTGAAAACCCTAGAATTCACTCATGGCATCATCGTGTATGGTCAATAAAAATACAATTAAATACAATGGTTAGCTTGGAAACTTCATACTGAACAAGAATTCATAAATAAAAATGCAAAAGGATGCATGAATTATGATATACGATTTCAAAAATTGCTTGATACAGTTTGAGTTCAAACTACCAATTCTTGGAGCTTTGGTTGCTGTTTGTGATTGGCACACGTTCAGAGAGCCACAATGAAGCTATTGGGACAAGAATGGAGGCTTGAATCGACCTCCAACCCTGATTTCAGAATTGTGTTTTCAAGCAATTTTTCAAGTTTCCAATTTGTTCTTTTTGCGCCGCTTGGAGTCTAATGCAATTAGGTTTAACATTCTGAATATGTAGTAAAGCTTTTAGGTCAACAAAATTGAATAAAATCCATGGCATTCAATGATTTTGCAAATTGATTTTCTTAAGATCTTTACCATATCTTTTCATGTGCATTTTTGTGTCAATTAGCTCAAATCAAACCAAAACTTTCCTAATTAGCATGTGCACGAATTATTGAGTCTAGAATGTGTACAAAAAGATTTTTTAGGTCAAGTTTTATATTTTCCACATATTTATATAATTTAAATGAATTAATATTAATAGAAATTCAAATAAATAAATAAAAAATGAGAAAATACTTCCCTTTGGGCCAAGTGGTCGTGCATATGCTTGGAATGATGAATCATGGAAGAAAAATGGGCCCATTAGCAAATTTAGGTCATTTGAACCATTGTTGACTTTTCAAAATACCCAAACATTTCCCAACTTCCACAAGGCATAACTTGCTCAATTTTTAAGATTTTCACATGTTCTTGGACATTTTGGAAAGGTCTTTGAGTCCTTTAACCAATGCCTTTGGTCCCATGTCATTTTGATTTACCAATCTCAAGTTATGGCCTTTGACTTAAAGTCCCTTTTTGTTAACTTTTGAAAATGACCTATAATGTTGAAATTGATAACTTTTTGTGAGAGCATTTCTTGGACTTGGAATATGAAGATGAATTGTAGGAAATGTCTTTCTCTTCAAAATGAGCTTTGGATGGAATTTTTCTGATAATCCATGTGAAAGTTATGCCCTGGTCAATTTCAGTTGACTTTTTCAACTGTCCAAATATAGTAACTTTTGCATCTTTGATGATTTCTGAGCCAAATTTTGAGAATCATGATCAAGCATTGATCAAATGATGTTTGTGGCTTAAAAATGATATATTGACCAAAAATTTGAACTTTTGACTGCCAAATGACCATTTTGCCCCTACAGTTGACTGTAGTGCAATTTAGGGTTTTGACTGTGCAATTTTGAGTTGAATGCCTTGAAACTTGATATGAGGATGCTTGACCACATTTGTAGGCATATAAGACTTGATTGGGCCTTTGAAAACTTCATTTTCTTGGTCAGAACCCAAACCCTAGTTTTGACTGTATAGGAGACAGTTGAACTGCATGCCCCTTTGGGAATTTTGTGACTTGGCTTGGCAATTTCTTGAAGAATATGGGAGGGCAAATTTTGGGGTGCAACAGTTGCCCCTGTTCAATCTTCTTGGACCTGAGGATGCAGATTGGCTGACGTGCCTTTCGTAATCCGAGGGTAGAAGATGATTGGACACTAGAGTGCCCAGAAATTTGCGCTCACATAGTAGCAGTGATGATGGGGGAATGGGCTTATAGATGCCATTTGGAGATTGCTGGATAGGGTGATGGGCTTATAGATGCCATCTGGATGCTGATTGCGTAAGAGATTCCTTAGCGAGAACCTGCTTACCTGCAAAAGAAAAATGAGTACCTGACACGTTGCAGGAGCTGATTTTAGATGCTTGGCATAGATATGCCCTGACTGGTTATAGGAGCTGAGTCTGGAGCTTCAAACGCTGATGAATGAACCAGGTATGGTTACTGCCTTAGCATGAATGGTAAGAGAACCTTGGGTGATTTTAACTTCAACAACGCTCGTTGAGGAAAATCTTGGCGGGAATTACCATCTTTGCAATATCGGGAAGAGAACCATAGGCTATTATAATCTGAAAGGAATGATCACCTCACTCAACATCGGAGAGGGAAATATCTGAAAAGGACTTGTCACCTCACACACCGTCGGAGAGGGAACCATAGGAGACTATCACCTCACACTCATCGTCGGAGAGGGAAACATCTGAAGAAGGGATTACTACCTCACACACCGTCGGAGAGGGAACCATAGGAGACTATCACCTCATACTCATCGTCGGAGAGGGAAACATCTGAAAAGGGATTGCTACCTCACACACCGTCGGAGAGGGAACCATAGGAGACTATCACCTCACACTCATCGTCGGAGAGGGAAACATCTGAAAAGGGATTACTACCTCACACACCGTCGGAGAGGGAACCATAGGAGACTATCACCTCACACTCATCGTCGGAGAGGGAAATATCTGAAAAGGACTTACTACCTCACACACCGTCGGAGAGGGAACCATAGGAGACTATCACCTCACACTCATCGTCGGAGAGGGAAACATCTGAAAAAGGGATTACCACCTCACACGCCGTCGGAGAGGGGACCATAGGAGAATATCACCTCACACTCATCGTCGGAGAGGGAAACATCTTAAAAAAGGAATTACCACCTCACACGCCGTCGGAGAGGGGACCATAGGAGAATATCACCTCACACTCATCGTCGGAGAGGGAAACATCTTAAAAAAGGAATTACCACCTCACACGCCGTCGGAGAGGGGACCATCGGAGAATATCACCTCACACTCATCGTCGGAGAGGGAAACATCTTAAAAAGGAATTACCACCTCACACGCCGTCGGAGAGGGGACCATAGGAGAATATCACCTCACACTCATCGTCGGAGAGGGAAACATCTTAAAAAAGGAATTACCACCTCACACGCCGTCGGAGAGGGGACCATAGGAGAATATCACCTCACACTCATCGTCAGAGAGGGAAACATCTGAAGAAGGAATTACCACCTCACACGCCGTCGGAGAGGGGACCATAGGAGAATATCACCTCACACTCATCGTCGGAGAGGGAAACATCTGAAGAAGGAATTACCACCTCACACGCCGTCGGAGAGGGGACCATCGGAGAATATCACCTCACACTCATCGTCGGAGAGGGAAACATCTGAAAGGCAATCTGGAAGCAGCATCAGAACGTCACCATATCTGGATCATATCTGAAACTATATCTAGAAGGATATCTGGAAGCAGCATCAGAACGTCACCATATCTGGTTTACATCTGAAACTATATCGAGAAAGAATTCTGGAAGCAGCATCAGAACGTCACTATATCTGGATCATATCTGAAACTATATCTAGAAGGATATCTGGAAGCAGCATCAGAACGTCACCATATCTGGTTTACATCTGAAACTATATCGAGAAAGAATTGCGGTAGTTGATAGTAGTCATTTTTGTATTGATCTTTTTCCTGAAAAGGCAAAACATAATTGTATGCAAAATCATGATGCATGAACTGTATGTCTTCAAAATCAATGAGATTCGTGTAGTATGATGCATATGCATGCTATAATGTATGAGGATATGATGTTTATGAATATATTTTTGTCTAAGGAAATAAATCCTTGAAGGGTGCCGGGAAGTCACATCCTGGGCTGATGTGGAAGAATAGCTTTTGCTTCCGCTGGGGTTGATAGTTGCAAGTATACCGGTAGGAGAAGATGACTCCGTTGCGGAATAAACTTGGCAAATGGAAGATTCTGCGGGGAGAAAAGATACCCTAACGACCATGCTGGGAAGCAATACTCTGTGGGAAGAGGGATGCCTTGCTGAATGTTGACAGTAGTTTGCTGAGGATATCCTTGTTGTGCTGGAAGTGTTGATAGACTTCGCTGGGGATATGAAGACTTTGTCGAGGACTCTCTTTCCGTGGCTTTTGGCTGAGGATAACCCAGTTATATCCTGTTAAGGAAATAACTCTTTGAATAAAGTCGGACGACGCATTCGTACTCTGCGAGGGGATAAGCTTCCCGAATCTACTGGGGATAAGCTTATTGCTTGGGGAGATGAATTCCAACTTTCCTGGGGAACTAGATTGGACTCTCCTGGGGAAGTATTGAACTGTACTGGTTATGTTCTTCAATGGAATCTACCCTGATACCTTGGAGGATAGAACAATCAGATTGCTTAAACCACCCTTTATTGCCCCTGTTTCTGATGTGGTAGAGAAAGACCTGTGAGGTGCTGATAGTTGTTGAGGGTCAAACCTTCTTCTGGTAGGCAGATGATAAGATGACGGGACATAGTCGTACGTTTTGATCCCTAACTTTTGCCTGGACCGCCCTTTCGGGTTTTCAGTCCACCGGGATACCCATTTTTGCCCAAGCCGCCTTTTCAGGTTTTCGACTTGCCGGGTGTACAGATTTCTTCATTTCATCCCTTCATTTTGCCCGAACCCTTTTGGTTCGCCGGGAAGCCCTAATTTTTGCCTAGGCATATCAGCCTAGCGGGTCTTTGATTGTGCGTAGTATTTTTCCGACTATGTCCGTTCTCAGAAAGTAGGGAGTTGCCCCTGTTTAGAAGTGTTTTGTCACCAGAAGATGTTTGATCAGGCGAGATTTGTTGTTGAAATGCCCCAAGTGACTCAGGTGGAGATTTGCCCCAGGCTGGTTGGCCTTTTGAGAGATTCTCCGAATCTTGATTGGACTGCCCCAGATGATAGACAATAGTCGTGCCATGCCCCTTGATTGGAGGTACTTCTGTTCATTAGGCATTCGTCATGTAAACTTCTATACTGTTCAAACAAAAAGTCATATGCAAACAAAGTTATGTTAAAAATGCAAAGCTTATGTCTGTCTTGAAGATTTTGAAAATGCATTTTTTTCATAAAACATGTGAATGTTTGTAAAACATGATGTCAACTCTGTATTTACCGTAGCCTTAAGGAGTCAGGATACCTTCGTAACAGTATGCTTTCGAACTAACCCATGCTTCAGCTAGGACTTTTGAGGGTTATAACGTGGCCTGGTTCACGGTTTAAGAAACAAAGGATAAAGGCTCAAATTTTATTTGTACCCACCCGCTCTTCGTGATGTTCTCCAAACCTAAACTCAGTTGATCATGCGTTAGACCTTGCTTGAGTCTTTGCTTTGATGTTCCAGTAATGGTTCAGATGTTGATAGCTTATTTTGAATAGGCAGTCCTTCTTTGTTTTTGTTGAGGGTTTGTGAGACCTCTTTTTTTGATTTCGTTATCCCTATTTTTGCCTGAACTGTTTCCTTTTTGGAATTACAGTCAGCGGGATGCCCCAGTTTCATAAGTCTCTTTTCATAGGTTTAGACTTTTTGGGATTTTCATTTATGAATTTTGATGATGACTGCCTGTCCTTTTGATTGTTCTGAACCATCACTGTCTTTGTTCGTTTTGTAAAGAGGCACTTGGATCAACTGAGAGAACTACCCTGCCCCAGGTTATGATTAAGGGTTTTGATTTTCGAAAATAAAAACTCCTACTTCTTTGGCTCTGATGGGTTGACGAGGGATTATCATCCTTATAACTCCAGTGTTTAGGGGTTGAAACAATGCCTGTACCTCATCAGCGGGGTTTGTTCAAAAGCATACTGTAATGATCGCGGTATCGTTTTCGTCATCCTCCCTCAAGAGGCTTAGAATTAACGAGAGTTGACATCAGAAAAAATATGAAACAATTTGCATATAGTAAATGCGAATATATTGATTCAAAATAGACATAAGCGATGCATTAATGGAATAACAATGTTTTAACATGAATAAATGTTTAAACAAAAGAAAATCACAACTTGAATTCGAATGAACAAAAAGTGCTTTCTATCCTAGCCATGTTTTGGCATGGGAGCAGTGATCACGTTGGGAGTCTCGGGTACTTCAAACTGAATCTCTCCAGCGTCGATCATGCCTTGAATCTTGTACTTCAGCGCCCAACAATCCTCAGTATCGTGCCCCGGGCTACCAGAATGGTAAGCGCACCTTGCTTCTGGGTTGTAGCTTGGAGAGGAGGTCTTTGGATTTGTAGGAGGGTTGATCACCGCAATCAGGTTCATCCTTAACATGTGTTGCAAGGCTCGTGACCATGGCATGTTGATATTGGTGAATTGTCTCTTAGGCTCGTCCGACCTGTTCTGATCAACCCGCTGTTTCTGGCGAGGTCGTTGTTGAACCTGTGAAGTAGTAGCAACTCGGAGAGGTCTATTCACTGGACCCGACCTTTGCCCTCTTGGGAGCTGTTCCATGACCTGGTCCCTGATTTGGGCTGGTTGCTTCATGCCTTGAGGAAGCTGACTGACCATGGCTCTCAGCTCTCCTTGCTCCTGAGCTAAACCTTGAATGAGGGCCCTTTGCCCCAGCATCTGAGTTTTCAATGTGTCTACCTCAGCTTGTAGACGTTTCAGCTGTTCGTCCTTGTCATCTTCAGGACTTTTTCTGATCAGATTCCCCATGAGGAGTGCCCTCAACTCTTCCTGCCCCTTGGATAGACCTAGGAAGATTTCCCTGAACTGAGACTCTTGAGCGTGAAGGTCCTGGTTATCTTGTTGTGAGGCCATTGCTGAAATAAACAGCGAGAAAGGTAAGTGACCTGCAAAGGGATACCTGTAATGCAATGATGTGTATGATATGCATGCAATGTTTTCAAGGACCTCGCAGGGTAAACAGAGAAACTTGTTAGAATTGGAAACTGGAAACTTGATTGAAGGAACTTCCTGTTGTAGAGAGCCCTTCTTCAAGGATCAAAGGCTCACCATATCCAGTGGGTCATAGCCCCTGACAACCTTGGCTAGAGGAAAATAAATCCTCTTTGCCCCTTGCTAGATGTTTGATTCATCATGACCTGCATCACAAGCCCTTGAGATCCTTGAAATGGGTTAGGATGTATGCAATGGTATGATGTCATGCTATGCATGGGGTGATGTAGGTAAACCCTGTTATGAGTCCCAATTAAGGACTATAAATAGATCCTGCAAGAAATTCAGTATACTTTGTCATGAGTCCCCATTAAGGGCTATAAACAAAACCTGCAAGAAATTTGGTAAACCCTGTCATGAGTCCTAGTTAAGGACTATAAACAAAACCTGCAAGAAATTTGGTAAACCCTGTCATGAGTCCTAGTTAAGGACTATAAACAAAACCTGCAAGAAATTTGGTAAACCTTGTCATGAGTCCTAGTTAAGGACTATAAACAAAACCTGCAAGTAGTTCATGTGTCAGCTAACAAGCATGCAAGTAGGCAAGTACAAAGGCACACAAGTCATACAAGAGAAACCCTTAGGGTTTAGGCCAGCATGGGGTCTGGGTATTACCCTCTTGAAGTTGGTGGGCTCAACCTGTCCTATTAGAAGTAACCGGGTTCTAAGGGTCCCAATATCACGGGATTGCTTTCATTGTTCATCGTTTCGATTTAGCCACTGAACTGGCGACCGAAATATTCCAGGAAAGCAACCCTCAATTGAGTGTAGTATCGAGTATCAACCAACCTCGGACTGCACCAAAGTCAGTTATCTCACTACCCTAAAGAGGCCAAGATTGTTCAATTAAGGTTCCTAAGGTCTGTTGATGCTTCACGACACCACGCGGAGGCCCCGTACTCTCCTTGACTGAACTCAAGGGTTACCAGTACACACCAAAGTGCCACATCAACGTAGCAGACTGTTTCAACCATGTCGGTATACCCCGCACAGTTCCCTCACAGCCTTGTTGCTACTTTCTAAGAAAGGTATCCCCCAGATCCGGGTTAGGATCTATAGAACTCCCAAGACAGTCCCACAATAATAAAGCAAGCAAGGAAAGCAATTGAAAACATAGTTATGACCTAGCCCTAAGGTACACCTCACTTTATAAAGATTTCCCCAGCAGAGTCGCCAGTTCTGTTATCGGTGGATCTGGAACTGACGGTTTAACGCTGGTTCGCGAAATGTCGCGGAAGCAAGAGTCGCCACCGTCTTTTATTTTCTCCAAATGGAAAGGACAAAAGCACAGAAAAATTCCTTATAGAGATTGCTCTCGGTTCGGGAGGTAGGTTATAGAAAGGGAAGGTGTTAGCACCCTTTCTATCCATGGTTATCCACGGGCTCTTAGATACTTGCTCATTTGTGTTTTCAAAAATGGTTTGTTTGCTTTTCAACTGTGGGTTTTAAAAAAGTTTCTTTGAAAAAATTCAGTTCGACTCATACGTCAGAGTGTTTGAAAAATTTGCTTTGAAAGCTTTTGAAAAGTGTTGGTGCGAAAAGATTTCAGTTTGTTTTGAAGAGAGCAAGTATCCTTGAGAACCTACCTACCCTAAGGAATTCGTCTGTGTAAATGTCCTTTAAAGTAGTGCCCTCCCACCATTGAGAGGTAGGTAGCACCACCGTTGGAGGTGTTCGGGTCAATTCGAGGTTCGGGACATGGTGATCACCAGAGCAATAGGAAGACACCTTAGAAGCTACCCTCATGCCAGGTTCCCGGATCATGAGGACTTACTAAGACATCCTCTACTCGACGATCACCTTTCGAAAGGCAACAGTGAGGCGTACCCTAGGGGTGGTGTGTGCGATTCGTGTGTCAGATTCATTTATTTTGTCTTGTCATGTTATTGGTGTTCTACGCTTGTTTTTATTTTTGTCATTCATTCTTGCATGCATTTATTTAACAGTTAAAAAGTGCGGGAAGATAAATCTAAAGCTATTACAAATGGCGCGGGTCCACATCGCCGAAATTTCCAGGACCCGATTTGACGGAAAATAAATAAAGCAAAGTAAAAGTGCGAAAAGTATAAATTGTTACAACGCTTTGGGAGAATTACATAATCATAGTAAACGACATAAAATAAATGCGCGAAATTAAATAAAAACGAACATGGGCGTTGGACCCTTTTGCAAACAATTTAAAGTTAATGAATTAATTAATGAGGAATTAAAATTAAAGATTTAAAAAAGAATGTTTTTTGGTATTTTTGTATTTTTTAAGATTTAATGGAAAAAATAATTAATTAAAATTAAAATGAAATGTTAAACCCTAATTCTAATGGTTTTTAAGTTATTGTGAAAATATTATATTTTTAACCTAATTTAAACCTAAGCATTTTTATGTACGATTTAATTATGAAAATAAATAAATAATAATATTATGATAAAAAGGAAAAATTAAAAGGAATGGAAATTGCTAATTAAACCTAATTCTACCTTTTTTCAGATTTATTAAAAAGAATTAAACTTGCAAAAATCCTAATTAAAACTAAATAATTACATGTTAATTTATTTACAAGAAAATAATTACAATAAAAATATTTATTATTTTTGGTCTTTTCTGAGTTTTTATGTATTTTTTGTATTTTTGTAAACAATAATTAATTAAATAAATTAAAGCAGTAAAATAAACAAAACAATAATTGAAAAAAATAAAGTATGAAGAAAATGCAAACCAGGGGGGGGTTCAGGCCCCAATATGGAGGTATGGATCAGGAAATTTTGGCCCATTTAGTATTGAATTCGTTGACTTTTCCAGGCATCTTGTGACACTCTTGACCAGGGTGTAGAATGTATCTTCAATCCCAACCTTTGGTTTGATCTTGATAGAGGCGTGTCATGTTGGATTTGGAGGATGTATGGTATACTGGGACGCTTATGCTGCATGGGAATTGTCATAGCAAAATAATATTGAATTTGTTCAGACCTGGGACTCGAACCCAGGTCTTGGAGGTTGAAACAATGAGAGTTTGCCAGCTGAGCTAAGCGCATATTCAATTATTACATAGACAAACAAATAATATAAAAGTAACCAGCGCATTAGTAGATGGAAACGCGCGAATATTTAAATCAGCGAATCATTGATGGACAACACATCGTCTTCTTCAATTTTCCTGAAACACAAATATGAGGCAACGGTTTTAACGCGTGGCTGTAGACAACCTACAAGAAAATAGCGATTAGCGTTCTATTGGTCATAAATTCATCGCGAGATATGAACTTGCTTCGTCTAAGCTTGCTGAGTCCAATGGTCATAGTCTAAAGCTTTGATTTTTCCTCTTTGCAAAAGCCCTAAAATCACAACCTGAAAACCCTAGAATTCACTCATGGCATCATCGTGTATGGTCAATAAAAATACAATTAAATACAATGGTTAGCTTGGAAACTTCATACTGAACAAGAATTCATAAATAAAAATGCAAAAGGATGCATGAATTATGATATACGATTTCAAAAATTGCTTGATACAGTTTGAGTTCAAACTACCAATTCTTGGAGCTTTGGTTGCTGTTTGTGATTGGCACACGTTCAGAGAACCACAATGAAGCTATTGGGACAAGAATGGAGGCTTGAATCGACCTCCAACCCTGATTTCAGAATTGTGTTTTCAAGCAATTTTTCAAGTTTCCAATTTGTTCTTTTTGCGCCGCTTGGAGTCTAATGCAATTAGGTTTAACATTCTGAATATGTAGTAAAGCTTTTAGGTCAACAAAATTGAATAAAATCCATGGCATTCAATGATTTTGCAAATTGATTTTCTTAAGATCTTTACCATATCTTTTCATGTGCATTTTGGTGTCAATTAGCTCAAATCAAACCAAAACTTGCCTAATTAGCATGTGCACGAATTATTGAGTCTAGAATGTGTACAAAAAGATTTTTTAGGTCAAGTTTTATATTTCCCACATATTTATATAATTTAAATGAATTAATATTAATAGAAATTCAAATAAATAAATAAAAAATGATAAAATACTTCCCTTTGGGCCAAGTGGTCGTGCATATGCTTGGAATGATGAATCATGGAAGAAAAATGGGCCCATTAGCAAATTTAGGTCATTTGAACCATTGTTGACTTTTCAAAATACCCAAAAATTTCCCAACTTCCACAAGGCATAACTTGCTCAATATTTAAGCTTTTCACATGTTCTTGGACATTTTGGAAAGTTCTTTGAGTCCTCTAACCAATGCCTTTGGTCCCATGTCATTTTGATTTACCAATCTCAAGTTATGGCCTTTGACTTAAAGTCCCTTTTTGTTGACTTTTGAAAATGACCTATAATGTTGAAATTGATAACTTTTTGTGAGAGCATTTATTGGACTTGGAATATGAAGATTAATTGTAGGAAATGTCTTTCTCTTCAAAATGAGCTTTGGATGGAATTTTTCTGATAATCCATGTGAAAGTTATGCCCTGGTCAATTTCAGTTGACTTTTTCAGCTGTCCAAATATAGTAACTTTTGCATCTTTGATGATTTCTGAGCCAAATTTTGAGAATCATGATCAAGCATTGATCAAATGATGTTTGTGGCTTCAAAATGATATATTGACCAAAAATTTGAACTTTTGACTGCCAAATGACCATTTTGCCCCTACAGTTGACTGTAGTGCAATTTAGGGTTTTGACTGTGCAATTTTGAGCTGAATGCCTTGAAACTTGATATGAGGATGCTTGACCACATTTGTAGGCATATAAGACTTGATTGGGCCTTTGAAAACTTCATTTTCTTGGTCAGAACCCAAACCCTAGTTTTGACTGTATAGGAGACAGTTGAACTGCATGCCCCTTTGGGAATTTTGTGACTTGGCTTGGCAATTTCTTGAAGAATATGGGAGGGCAAATTTTGGGGTGCAACAGTGGGCATTGATTATTTTACTAAATGGATTGAAGCAATTGCTTTAGTCAATGTAGACCAAGAGAGTGACATTAAATTTATTCAAAAGTGCATTATATATAGATTTGGAATCCATGAAACAATAACAACAAATCAAGGATCAGTCTTCACTGGTCGAAAAACGCAAGACTTTGCTACAGAAATGGGATTCAAACTGTTAACGTCTACACCTTACTATGCACAAGCTAGTGGCCAAGTCGAAGCAGCAAACAAAGTGGTAATCAGTTTAATAAAGAAACACGTGGGAAAGAAACCAAGAAACTGGCACAAGACGCTAGATCAAGTTTTATGGGCTTGTCGAACCTCTCCTAAAGAGGATATGGGAACAACACCATTTCGCCTAACTTATGGTCATGATGCAGTGTTGCCAGTGGAAATCTGTCTACAGTCAATGAGGGTTCAGAGACATCAGGATATCCCTTCTGAAGTCTATTGGAATATGATGTTAGACGAACTAGTTGATTTGGACGAAGAAAGGTTGAAAGCTTTGGATCTCTTGAGATTACAGAAGAAACGGGTTGAGAAATCCTATAATCGAAAAGTAAAACCTAAGACCTTTCTGCCTGAGGATCTAGTATGGAAGGTAATTCTTCCAATGGATCAAAAAGATAGAAATTTGGGAAAATGGTCCCCTAAGTGGGAAGGACCTTTTAGAATTGTCCAAACTTTCTCTAGTGGAGCCTATGAGATTGAGGAGTTAAATGAAGATCAAAGACTTCTGAGAGTAAATGGTAAATACTTGAAAAAGTATAGACCTATGCTTCAAGAGGTCAAAATAAACAATGTATAGTCACAGTCGAATAAAGAAAATGCCAAAATGGATATTTAAAGTTCATTAAAAATAGCCAAAATGGCCTTGACGTCATTACAATGAGTGGTTATACAGATAATAGAAATATGATTTAAAAAGGGAGATTAGCCTTGATCTGAAGGTATTTGATTATTTTTAATTCCAGGCGCCGATCACACAAAGCCTTCGACTGATGGAGGGTTTCAAGCTTAGCATCGAGTGTTTGAGCCCGATCAGCATGTTCTAACCCTTCAGCCAGTTCCTCTTGGCTTTCCGACTCAGTGTTATCGGCGAGGAGCTCTTCTTTCTTTTTATCATTGGCAGCAATTTTATCCTCCAACTCTTTGATATGCTCCCTCATTTTAGCGGTGTCTTGATCAATCTCCTCAGCCTCTTTCCGCTTAGCCTCTTGGGCCTTCGACATCTCTTTTACTTTAGAGGCTGATTCAGTGGCAGCGTGCCAGGCAGCAGCTACATGACCGTTGGTCTCTTCAATTTCACGATTAAGAGTCCTTCGACGATTATAGTCTGCTGACACTTGGTCAATAATGGAGATTAAATCCAAAATAACACTGGCCACATCTGGAGAAGCAATGAGGAGATCAATAGCCCTCAGAGTAGTCTTCAGAAAATAAGGAGTAGTAGGTTCTCCCTCCAGGGTTAGTATTAAATCTCTTTTGAAGATTTGTGCCTTAACTTTCTGAAGTGCCTCGTCAAGAGGGGAGGTCGAAGTAGACTTTCCGGATGCAGTCGAAACACTAGGGTCAGAAGAACTCTCTCGCCCTTCTAGAATGGCAGTCAAATAGCCCAGAGGATTTTGTTGTTTCAGCAAGGCCAAGTCCTCTTTGGTTCGAGACCCTGTCGAAAGGACACCTTCATTAACAACAGCAACCACATTGGCTACCTGTGCTGGAATATGGGCAGCTTCAGTGTTTGTAGGATTTTGGGCCGCTTCAGTAGAGCCTTCCCTGCCATCAGCTTCTGGAATCCTTTCATCTTGATTCTCCCCCTCCAATACACTTTCCCTCTCGATTACAACTTCAACATCGATGGCCTCCTCCTCTTCGACTTCATGTACGTCAACCAGTGGAGCCCTAATTTCTTCATGATCTCCTATAGGGCCTTCTTCATTGGCTTCATCTATGGTCTCATACTGATGTTCAGAAGTTTGGTTCACTTCATCAGCTGAGCTCACGAAAGAGCCTTTTGCTGAAGAAGGCCTATAAGTAGGATCTCCCTCACTATTTAATAGAGTGGCAGATCCTTCGACAGGAGTAGGGACTTTTTTAGAGGTGCCAGCAGTGTCCTGAAGATTAAAAGAAGTTTTTTTCCTCTCAGAATTCTTATAGAGAAAATGATTAGTTCAAGAAGTAAGTGATTGTCTGTCGAAGCAAATACCTGAATTGGAACTTCGGCATCGGGGCTGGAATTGTCGCTCTCGCTGGGATTATTTAGCCTGGCAGCTACTTCTTGCTCAGTAGGCTCTCTGATAACTACAGGAGGAGGAATCCTCTTCATCACTAGAGATCTCGATCTCCTGAACCTTCCGTTTCTTGGGGTAGTTTTCTGAATACCCAGAAAGATAAGTCAAAGAAATCAGTACCCATATCAGAGGATAGTAAATAATAAAGGTATAGCAGAAAGTAAATACCTTGGGCGAAGGGTTAACAGAAGGGTCTCCCCCTTTAGTGCTTTTAGCAGCCTTCTTTGTACTGGTCCTCTTGACAGCTATACAAAAAACGAAGATAAGTCGAGCGTCGAATGACTAAATCTGAGACAAAGAGAAAAAGAAAAGAAGTAATACCTTTCTTGATCTTGTCAAGGACCAGTTTAAATGCCTCACAAAGGTGGTGGGAGAAATCCTTCTCATCTAAGAACTCCTCATCATAATACTGCCTCCACCACCCTTTAAAATTTCTAGAACACAAAAAATTGAGATTGAAGTCGAACATGGTTAGTACGGTCCGACCAACGTACCTACCAATATGCTTGGTAGTAGCATCCTCTGAGTAGTCTGCGTTGTAAAATAATAGCAGTTTCTCTCGAAGATAAATGGGTGATGGGAGTGACTGGACAATGCCGAATTATCGAGAAACAAGATTTGGTTGGTAAGTAATCAAACTTAATTGATTCTTAGAGCTCTTGAATCTCAGTGGCATGATTCTGGGTCGAAGAAAAGACTCCCACATGCCCACATATTCGTCCTCCAAGTCTTCCTCATCAGTCGAAGGAAATGGTCTAGTAAACCATTCTGGGCCGACTTTTCGACTGACAAAAGGAGCCATGGTCGAAACAAAATGTTTGCGCTCCGCAAACATCATCACGAAGCTTATGAAGGCCTTTTGAAATTGTTGACCCTCGTCAGTGGGAGTCAGCAAAGCAAGTTTGGTACCTTCGACCCTCCTGTTCAGGATTTTTGGGGCCACTTTATTGATCTAATTCTTCTGAGGAAGAAAATATTCGAAGGTGGCATTGAGCCAAAGTTGAAGAAGCCAGAAAGGGCCAGAAAGAAGCAAGCTTGCCCTATCTCCTATAACCTTGAGTTGAGTCACACCATTGCTGATAGACTCATATAGATTGGCCAAAATCAATTCGGCCAGACAGAGGGGGTAGCCATGATGAAGCTGCGTTGCGAGCGTGAGTATCTTCTTAGTCACCTGAAGCGACTTGGGGCAGAAGATGAAACGGGATAACCACATAGCCATAAAAGCTATATGTTCTACCTCTGACACGGTACTGGAGGATTTGTCATGGAAATGGTTAATGAATGTGGTGTATGTAGGCTTTGTAGCTGAAAACCCAATGACATCTTCAGATAGGTCCTCTGGGTCGAAATAATCGCCAGTCGGTCGAATACTGGTGATCGTCGCTATGTCGAAGAGGGTTGGGGTCACCATCCCACAGGGAAGATGAAATGTGAAGTGGGCGCTATCCCAGAAGTATAGCAAGGACACCAACATAAGAGGACAATAAGACAATCCCGTCTTCGACAGCATAACCAAATCGTAAATCCCCATTTCCTTCCAGACGGAGGTTTGTGCCTTCTCCATCTTATTTAACCAATCTGAATATTCTGAAGAGAGATTAAGGCACGATCGAAAGATCTTGTTACCTTTGTTCATGAATTGAAGGTTAATGTCCTCCTTGGTCTGAGTGTGTTGCTGGTTAGCTAGAGTCGCATCCTCAGGATCGTCCCTGGGCTTCTTCGCACAGCCTATAGGTCTGAGTCTTGGGTGAGTGGGGAAGAAAGCACGATTCTTCATAGGATTCTCGATGCATGTGGACAGAGGGCCAGACATAGCGTATATATCTTCAGAGTACCTGATAGGAATGAGAAGCTGGGAATCATACACCTCACATCTTTCGCTAGTCGTGGGTTCAGAAACGAACTGTGGCCCGTCAGTCGAATCAGGAGAAGGGTTGGTAGGGAAGATCTCTGGTTGGCGGTGTATATCAGCAGCATTCTTAGGTTTGGGGTTGTTGGGTGCATTAGAAAGGAAAGCCATTTTTGTAGATTAGTAAGGAGCGAAGATGACAATGTAAGGTGTTTTATGCAGAAGAGTTGAAAATACTTAGTGTTGTGAAAGTTCCAAATGAATAGGCTCAAGACTACTTATAGTCTTCAGAGAAGAGTGTGTCTCGTCAAAGCCATTTAATTCTATGTATGTAGTGGGGCACGTGGCAGACCATGAAGCGGTTACCGTGCAGACGATGGAAAACGCTTGACGTGCTTGCCTAGGGTCTAGGAATAATGGTCATCATGGCAGCGTGGTAACGGCAGTTTGAAAAGACGTCTTGGGAAAAGAGTAATGATGGGTTTGGAAAGTGGCAGATGTTGGAAGACGAAAAGTGCACGTCAGGCCTTTGTGGACAACAAGAGAGACAGGTGTCGAACAGAAAGATCAAAGAATGACTATTTCTTTTGGCGTCGAAATAGACATTCTTGGGGGGTAATTTGTTGGCTCCTGAATTTGACACCTACTATAAATTGGTCTTGTAGACCAAAAATGGAACAAATAAAGCCAAGCTGGTGAATATTTCGACGGGTGAAAAAACTTAGAGAAAATATCTAAGTTACATATTGGTCTTCGACCAGGAATCACCATCAAGATTTCGACTGAGAAGGTCTTATAACCTTCTACTAGAAGAACATATCTTCGCGTCGACACCAAAGGAGAGGGACATTTGAATTTGAATTGTTGGAGGGAAAGACGGTTTCGTCGACAGTTAAAAGAAAGCAACGTGGCTGGAAGCTAGAGGTCGAGGGACATGCAAAGGACACTTGTCTTCATCTTAGAGCAAAGCTATCCCTCGACGGTTACATAGTTTTAGTATAAAATAGGAAGTCTGTGTAGTTTTTCCGCGTGTTCAACCTATTGTACTAGTTACTCAAACATTGTCCAAGTACCCACTGTGTGTGAAAGGATAAACTGAGAAATGTATGTTGGAAACACCACTTTTCATTAATAAAGTCTTTTTACATTGCTTTGATCTTATTTTGCGAAGTTATTTTTCCTGCATCTTTACGTGCATTTCTATTAACTTTCTTACTTTCCAAAACCACAAGTATCTTGTCTTTGGTCGAACTTGTGTTCTTCCTGGATATCTATTTTTACATCAAACCAGTATAAAAGTTAGCATATGTTTTGGGATCAATCTGATCGATCCCGCGAGTAACCAAAAGGATTTTCCTTTTTGAAGGATGAGCGGTTGTTTACCAAAAACCACGGTAAACAGATGGTTCGCTTTAGTAGAACTGTTGCATAGATTCGAAGAACGAAAAAGCTTGAAATGCTCCTTGAGTAGGATCTTGTTGTGGTGGATTGGAAGGAGATGCTACTAGGACTGGATCGTCTTCTGCTTGAAGATGATGGGAAGGCGAGGCTTTAACAACTTCAACAATTTCAACGATGACTTACCATTGAACAGCAGATCGAGTGGCATTTGATGTCATCATTGTTGATGAACCTAAGGATGGATTTGTTGGAGGTTGAAACTTTAAAGAAGAAGATAAAGAAATAGAGATCTGAACCTTCTAGAAAAGGAGATTCGGACCTGAATCGAAGGAGATCTAAACGTGGAAATACACGGGAATTAGATTTCGATTCCCACAAACGGCATTATTGTTCTGTTATGAAACTAGAGTTGTTCGGTGAACGATGAAGCATTGCTTCGCTACAGTGGTTTTTGGCTTTTAGTACACTGAAGAGAGAATTGACTTGCAAGGTAAGCATTTCAACGCTTAAGTCAATGAGAAAATAAAAAATAATGTGAGAGTTACAATGAATTTTTTATACCTCAGAATGGGGTGATTTCTTTCTTATATAATGAGAACAGCTTAAATTTAAAGAATAGATCGTAGTCAATAGTCAAGTTGATGTATACAATTGTCAATACATCAGAGGTGTAATTGTATACAATGAACACTTGTTTCTTGCATGTGCTTTCTTGCTTCGCTTCTCGGTCTTTTGTCTTGGTTTTGTGAGCAGCATATAACAGTTACATGCTCCAACCTATTAAATATCTAAACTATTTTGTATGACATGAGTTGTAGTCCCAAATTTATTGGACATGTGCAACTACACATTAGGTAATAATACAAGATGAATTAACTAACCATTAGAGACAGAGCATATATGTAGTAGCACAATCAAACAGTTGGGGAATTAAAATCTAACATTCACTCTTTCTGATCACGTTTAGCTTTTCTCTTTATGCTTCTGGTGATACTCTATGCACAGAAGTTTCCTCTTATTCTCTCTCAACCGACCTCTCTTTCTCAAATACCTTTTTCCACATGTGGTCCTTTATGTCACATGCTCCTATCCCATCTCCTTTTCAATCATTCATAATAAAACACCATTCATTAAACATCATTTATAATCCTCATATATAATCAAGTGATTCAGCTAAGATAATTAATGAATTTCAATTATGATAAATCAAAAAGGTGATTATGATATTATCATATTTGGGATAAAATTGCAATATATACAAATTATGTATCTTCTTACTATTTCTCTGGACCCCGTATCTTTAAGCATGGAGTTGGAGACATGACATGTGCACTAGTGGAGGGTTTCATCATTAGCATGTGTTAATGTACTTTTGAATGTGTGGCTAGCTAGATAATTACATAAAGATAGGAATACAAACTTTTAGCACAATAAGTAATGGCATGTGATTAGGCTCCTTAGTCTTAAAAGCATGTTTCATGTTTGTGAATTAGATTCATTATTCAATAAGAAACATAATTACAAACGTTAATGAATTATAAGTCTAATCACTTAACATGATTATATGATTACTCTTGTGCATTATAAGTCTAATCCAGATTTTATAGGATTGCTCAAATTCTTTTTTTTTTACATCAACTTTAAGCAACTTGAATTTCAGATTTAAGAGGCTCAGCAAAATTAGACACATCTCAAGACTAACATCAAGTTTAGACTATTTGAATTCTAGAGGCTCATCATAATTAATCAAGTCTAAAGACTAACAACAACATAAAGTATACTTACAAGGTATACTCATAGATTATTTGCTAAAAAAAATCATTACATCAGCAACAAGAATTAAACTCATGTTCTTATACAATATGATCCAACTTTTTATATATCAACTGAACCAACTTTTATTAGTTTTTAGCTTAATTAATTTCGAGCTTTCTTAATTTAATTTAAGATTTTATTATATTCTCTTATTTAATAAACATTAATTTTTAATCTCACAAAAATGTTTTTCTGTTAAATTTTCCCCATAAATATTAACTTCTATTTATGTGGCAATTCAATTAGAAAAATCGGATAAACTGAGCCAACAAATCTCATTTAAACTTGTATTCATCTTTATTCTAAATCATTTTGTAAGTTTGTATTTGTTGGAAATCCATCAAATATCTATGATGAATTTCTATCAATCTTGATGAACAAGATTGATATCACCACACAATGACAATGAATTATGAGAAAAGAAAAGAAAAGAAAGAAGACAATTATTTTCTGCAAAGTTTCTCTCTGCCCACAAACTGTGGAAAAACTTTCTTATTTACTTTGCAACTGCAAAATACGGTGAATAACTTGATTATCTTGATTACAAAACTAGGGGTTACTCCCTCTATTTATAGATTTATGTTAGCTTGCTACTAAGCCAAAGCTCAAAACTATAAAAGTCCAAAATATCTATTTTAGATCTAAATCAAATCTATCTAAATTTAAAACAAATCAAATCTGTGTGTATAACTTGCTTCGATCCACAAGCTCTTCGACTGGGCAATGGTTTCCTTCGAGCAACCTGCTTCGACCCACCTCTAAACCCTTCGACTCAATCGAATTAAAATTTAACACACCACCTAATTCATTGTGTCTAAACTATCTATATTCATCATAGCTCTTAGTCTTCGAAATACTTCGACCTGCACACCCTTCATCATGATGTTTGCAATTTGATTCTCAGTTATGCAGTGTTCCAAATTCATCTTCCCATCTACTACCCGCTCTTAAAGATAGTGGAACCTCATTTCGATGTGCTTACTTCGACCATGTGCTATCGGGTTCTTCGTCAGATTGATAACTGACATGCTGTCGATCTTCATGGTAATTGCTCCAGGATCTTTCCCTGTTATCTCTTCGACCAAGTTCACCATCCAAGTTGCTTGACATGCACAAAGAGAAGCAGCTATGTATTCTGATTCACATGATGATAATGTCACTACTGGTTTCTTTCCTTAACTTCAAGCAACTGGTGCACCACCTAACATAAACACATATCCTGCTGTTCATTTTTTATCTTCAACATCACTACATCAACTTGAATCAGTGTATTCCACTAACTTGCATTCTTTTCCTTTATCAACTGTAGGAAACAAAATTCCATAGTCGAAAGTTCTTTTGAGATACCTTAGTATTCTCTTCACTGCTGCTAGATGTGATATCTTTGGCTTCTGCATAAATCTACTTACCATACCTACACTATATGCTAAGTCAGGTCTTGTATGACAAAGGTATCTCAATGACCCAAGAAGTCTTCTGTATTGGGTTGGTACGATATCATCTTCATCTTCATCTGCATCTTTCGACAATTGAAGTCTTAGTTCTATCGGTATCGAAGTTGAGTTGCATTCTTCCATCTCAAATCTCTTGAGAATTTCTCTTGTATATCTTCTTTGATGCATCATCAAACCTCTAATTCTCTTGTAGAATTTGATACCAAGGAAATATGAAATCTCACCCAAATCAGACATTTCGAATTCCTTGTTGAGATCACCTTTGAAGTCTTCGATCTCACTTTTGCATCTACCTGTTATCAACAAATCATCGACATAGAGACATAGTATAAACAATTCACTATTGCTTCTTCTTACATATACTCCATGTTCAGTTGTGCACTTCACAAATTCCTCCTCCCTTAGGAAACTATCAATTTTCTTATTCCAAGCTCTTGGAGCCTATTTCAATCTATACAGGGCTTTATGTAGCCTGTACATCTTTCTCTCTTTGTCATGTTTCCCAAACCCAATAAGTTGTTTAACATAAACTTCTTTGTCTAAGGGTCCATTCAGGAATGCACACTTGACGTCCATCTGACATATGTGGCATCTGTTTATTTCTGCTAGACCAACAACCAACTTGATTGTTTCGATCCTAGCAACAGGTGCAAAAACTTCATCGTAGTCAATTCCTTCTTTCTGTAGAAATCTTTTCTCCACAAGCCTTGCTTTGTGTCGAGTTACTTCCCCTTTGGGATTCATCTTCACTTTCTATACCTGTGATACGGTGAGAGAAGTGACTAGGGTTTTGCGTTTGTTTTCGCAAATGTTTCAGTTGAGCAAGAGTCGCCACCGACTTTTTATTTTATCCTAAGGAAAGGTTTAAAAAGCACAGCAAAAACCTTTGAGATTTTTCTTGGGTTCGGGGAGTAGATTATAGAAAGGGAAGGTATTAGCACCCTTTCTATCCATGGTTATCCATGGGCTCTTAGGTACTTGCTTAGATCAACTTGCCTTGGTTTTCAATTGTTTGAAATGGTGCTTGGTGTGTGGTTTTGAAAATGTTTAGAAAAGATGCCTTGTATAGGCTACCCTTGTAACAATTCTTTACTCGAATATTTTACAAAAGGTGTTTTGTCTTTTGAAAAGATGTTTCAAGGTTTTTTTTGAAAGTGTTTGTGAAGTGTGGTTTGAAAATAGGCAAGAGTTTTCTTTGCAAATTGACAAGTACTTAAGAGTTATCTACCCTAAAGTTTTCTCAAAGATTTTTGTTATGTTTTAAACCTTTTGACAATTTTGTTCCACCATTGCATTTGGTGGACAATCTTGTATTAGGAGGTGAAAGGGACAGGCGCGGGTCATCGTTTAGACCATAATTGCAATAGTGTTAAATGTCTTTAGGCAATTTTTCTTTAAAAAAGGGACTTGATCATTCATTTAGGCAACATTTTGAGGGACTATGATCATTTGATTGTTTGTTTTACCCAAAGAAATTCAACATGTAATATGGCCCAATTATTTGAAGGCAACAAAGTGGAATACCCTAGGAGTGCAAGTGTGAGATGTGTTGTCCATTTTCATGCTTGTTTATCTTGAGATTAGGTCAAACTAATTTGTTCGTTTTATTCGCATACAAACCCTAATTCTAGCATGGTATACTTAAAGTGCGAAAAATAAAATTCCTACACTATTACAACACAATAATATGGGGAGGGGGTACAAATGTTTCAAATGGGGATTATTTAGACAAGAATTTAAACCTAACTATTACATCATTTTCTTTGAATATTTACAAGACAAAAATTTCATAATTAAATGGAAATGAAATAAATATGCAAAATGTAAAAAGAATTTTTATGTGTATGAAAAAAAAGTATTATTTATGTGAAATAAAAAGAGAAATAAAAAGGTATTATTTTTGGAGTATTTTCATATTTAGGGCAAAACCCTAATTTTAATAAAAAAGGGATATTAATCATTTAATTTATATAATATTTACTATTTACATACAAAATAAAGTAAAATATAGTATATTTGTAAAAAAATGTATTTTTTTAGTATTAAATATTAAAAAATAAAATATGTACATTTTTTTGGCATTTATATCCTAAGTGTATTAATATATACCTATTTATTTATATTATTTACAAAATATGTATTATATATATTAATTAATAATATCTAATATTTAAATAAAAAAAGTATTTTTCTATAAAATATTTTCAGGAAGTAAAAATAAGATAAAAATGTATAAAATATATTTGTGCTATTTTAGTATTTTAAACAAAAAGTATATATTCATTTATTTATGTACAAACTAAAAGAAAAATCAAATAAATACCTAATAAATTCAAAAATGATGAGAAAAAATATTTTTGTATTTTTAATATGCTGAGAAAAAATAAATGAGTCAATAAAAAAAAGAAAAAAGTCAAAAACAATAAAAATAAAGCAAATGGGCTCAGGGGGTTCAGAACAAATTATATGGTGCAAAAAGGAAAGTCAACATAAGCCCAGCCCATGAAGACCTTTCTTCAACCTCTGAACAACAATATTCAAAAAAAACGCGCGCCCTGTTCTTCCATCCCAACATCCTGATTCTTTGATCTTTTGCACAAACTTTCAACACAAAAAATATTAAGCATGGAACCACGATTCCAAATATATAAAGAACATCTCCTAACTCTCAGAAATGAGAGAGAATTTTAACAATCCCAAATCCTAACCTAAGTTTTCTGCCATTTTCAAACCTTAAATTCTCACAACTCAAGCAAAAGAAATGAAAAGTAAAAGCATGTACAGGTTCAGTGGCATGAGTAGAACATTGCTTATTCACAAACTTAGAGCTAATGATGCCTAATGAGAGAGATAGAAGTTCACCAAGGTACCTGTTCAGTTGAAGTTCTATCTGGAAAATGGGGAGCTTTCAGTGCAAGATAATGGTTGGTATAGCTTCCTTGAGGTGTGGTGATGCTGTTCCAATATTTACTTTGCCTTGAGACACCTTGAACTGAGCTGTAGAACTTCAACTGCAAAATGGAAAAATGAAAATGGTGGAACTTGTTAGAGGAGTTACAGGTCGTGTTTCAAGTCATGGTCAGCTTGCATAGATGCTAGGGAATGTGTGTGAACTGGTTTGGGCAAGAGAGCTTGAGGGAAATGGAAGATGGCACTCAAACTGCAGGCTTGGCCCTGTTTTTGCAGTTTGAAGGTGATTCTGAGATTGGGAATGTATGAGAGATGTTAGGGTCGTGTACTAGCTTGGTTATGATGTCCTGGATCTGTTTGACAAGTTTGCTTAAGTGTTTGTAAGCTGATATGAGAGTTGTGTCCACAAATGCAATGTTTCTTACACTTTAAGCAACCAATGCCCAAGTTGTGTTCTAGGTCAGTAGAGGCCCCCTAATGAGCTGCATAATCTCTCCTTGATCAGAGTGTTTTTGCTCATAATCTTGTGCCAATTAGATCTCATTTGTACTGCTTGGATTTTCAATTGGACATAAAGTTACCTTTTGCAAAAATGGAAAAAATGCTTTATCTATAAATGGATTAATCCTTTAGGCAATGCTTGAACTCATGAAACAAGGCCTTGGCACAAAGGTTTTGCATTAAATTATTGAGTGTCAAAGGGTTTTAGGACCTGTAATTTAGTACAAACTATGCTGACTTGAAAATGGCTTAAGTTATGAACATGTTCATGATCAATTCAAAAGTGAGTTTTTGCCAAATTGTGAAATTCGATTCTCTCAAGTTATGAGGTTGTTTGAGAAGTTCCTGGACATTTTGGAAAGCTTAGAATGTGTACTACAATCCATCTTTGAAATGCAAATTGAAATTCCAAGTGGAAGTGTATGGAAAATGGCCTTGAAGTTGGGTAGAAAACCTTGTCAAAATAGGTTAAAATTTCACTAAGTTAAGAATGGTTTAGTGCCCTTACTCAAAACTTTGTAACTTGAGATACAAGCCTCAAATGGGAAAACTTTGTGAATCAAAGTTGTAGATTTTGCAACAAGCTACAACTTTGATGTTTTGACCTTTGTTTGAATCCAAATGGATCTTGGTGAAAAAGTGGGGCAAAGTTAGGAAACAATTAGGGTTTTTTATAACTTAGAAAAATTCTAAGTTATGAAAAATTCTAATTTCTAACCCAAATTTGAATTTTGTGATTTCTTGGTGAACAAGTTTCATGATTTGGCATGTTTTGATGAAAAATGAATCTTGACTCTTGATTTTGACCAAAAAGTCAAAGTTTGACTTTTCAGTATACAGTAAAAATTGATCAATTGACTGGGAAATTCAACTGTCAATCTTGTGTACTTGGGATCTTTTGAGTTTGTTGAGCATGTCAAGATAATTCCATAGGGTCCTTGAGTCCATATGTGAGCTTGGTTTGCCATTGGCTAGGTCAAACAGTCAAAAATTGCCTTTGTGCAGTCAAAACCCTAAAAATGACCATTTTGCTCTTTTGGTGATCTGATCAAATTTCTTGTGGAATTGTGATCCAAACTTGATCAAATGGTTCATGGAAGTTTATAATGTTGATGTGGGTCAATTTTCATGAGGTTTGACTGTCAATTGGTCACAGTTGACTTTTTCCCCAATACCGCTGACTTCTAGGTCAACTGTCTAATTGACTGGGCAAAACTTGGAATCAAGACTTGAAACTTGACATGGATAAACTTGGGAGTCCAATATGAAGCATGAAATTTATCTTAGGCTTTTTAGGTCAAAACATCTTTGTGCAAACACAAACCCTAATTTGGGTCAACAGTGCAAGGAGAGGTCTTAAGCAGATGAAACCCTAACTGGATCTTGATCTCCAAGGGCTTTGTGGTGAGAAATCAATGAGAAATGGGAGGGAAAATTTTGGGGTACAACAGTTGCCCCTGTTCAATCTTGTTGAATCCGAAGAGTTAGATTGGCAAGTTTGCCTTTCGTGACTCGAGGGTAAAAGAAGATTGGACACTAGAGTGCCCGGAAATTTGCACTCGTCAAAGCAATGGATGCGGGAATGGGCTTAGAGATGCCATTTGGAGATGGGCTTAATGATGCCATCTGGAAGAGTGACAGAAACTTGTCGGGGATGGGCTTAGAGATGCCATCTGGAATGAGTATCAGGAAGGTGTCCATGCTTGGGACCATCTCTGAACTGGGGGTCTGAATAAGCAATAAATTGACATCCGTTGTTGGGAGGAATCTGTAAGCTGTTTTCAAAAAAAATCTTGAGGAGAAACTGAACAAGTGATAGGTTAACTTCCGTTACTTGGAGGACCCGTGAACTGTTTTCAGAAGTCTTGGAGTTGAATAAGCAATAGAGCAGCGTCCGTTGTTGGGAAGCGTCCGTAAACTGTTTTCAAAGGTTGTATCTGAACAAGTGATAGATTAACATCCGTTGTTGGGAAGAATCCATAAACTGTTTTCAGAAGTCTTGAGAAGAAATTGAACAAGTGATAGGTTAACATCCGTTACTTGGAGAACCCGTAAACTATTTTTAGAAATCTTGGAGTTGAATAAGCAATAGAGCAGCATCCGTTGTTGGGAAGTGTCCGTAAACTGTTTTCAAAGGTTGTATCTGAACAAGTGATAGATTAACATCCGTTGTTGGGAAGAATCCATAAACTGTTTTCAGAAGTCTTGAGAAGAAACTGAACAAGCGATAGGTTAACATCCGTTACTTGGAGAACCCGTGAACTGTTTTCAGAAATCTTGGAGTTGAATAAGCAATAGAGCAGCATCCGTTGTTGGGAAGCGTCCGTAAACTGTTTTCAAAGGTTGTATCTGAACAAGTGATAGATTAACATCCGTTGTTGGGAAGAATCCATAAACTGTTTTCAGAAGTCTTGAGAAGAAACTGAACAAGCGATAGGTTAACATCCGTTACTTGGAGAACCCGTGAACTGTTTTCAGAAGTCTTGAATTTGGAGGAAGAACCGGTGTAGGGTTGCCTGATGATGAGTCCGTGTAAAACTGCATCTGAAACTGTTAATGGTAGCTTTTCGTTCTTATCCTGAAAAGGACAAAATGATAGCTAAACACAAAATTATGTTGCATGAAATGTATGATGCAATATATATTATATCAATGTTTATGATATGAATGTAACGAATGCGCATGTAAGCTGATGAGCTGTCTTGCTGGGGATGACTGAAGATAAAAGCATCTTGACTACTGCCGGGAAGAATAATTCCTTGGCTGTTACTGGGGAATAAAGGGCTAGGGTTGTATACCAAGCCTCTGGGGAATTCCTGATGACTTCTACCGGGGAGTACCAATCTAGTAGACTCATGCTGGGGATGCAAGACCGAGAATCTTCAGTTTGGCGGGAAACAACTCTGGCGACTTCACTGGGGCACTCAAGATTTGTTCTCCTAAAACTCTGTGGGGAGAAGATTCATTAGTCTGGCTTCGCTGGGGGTACCGAAACTTAAACTCTGAGGGAAATTGGATTCCTGAGGATCCTCTGGCTGGGGGATTGTAAAGATAAGTTACTGCTGGGGAACTTTGATGAACTCTGCTGGGGATAGGAAGAATCTTGGCGAGTGCGATCTTCCGTGGTTGTTAGCTGAGGATAACCCAGTTATAAGTCCTTCTGAGGAATAACTTTGACTAAAACCCGGGAGAGACGTCCGTACTCTGCGGGGGGGATAAGCTTCCAGAATCTACTGGGGATAAGCTTCTAAACTTGCTAGGGATATGGATTCCAAATCTCCCGGAGGTTTCCTTTAAAAGGGTATCGGGTTATCCACCTGTACCTTCGACTTATCAGTAATCCTCTTTCTTGGTTCATAAGGAAATGATTATGTTTCAAATGCATATGCCTATTTAACAAAACATTGGACGTTTCTCAAAATAAACAAATAGTGCAAGAGAAAAGAAAAGGAAACGACACAAATCTCTGGGAAAAGTATTTGTATTGATTTTCTATGAGTATATTTGTACAAAGGAGACAATCATCCTAGTAAGAGGATTTTATCGTAAATAATTGAAAGGTTTATACAAAATAAGGATGGCTATGTGAAATAATTCCATGGGATCCCATTCCGCTATAGCTTCCACAACTCTGAATATCTGTTTATTCACTGCTTCGCTTGATGATGACTGGATTGATCAGAAGCCTGGAACCGGTTGGTGAAGAGATTGTCTTTGAAGTGATCCGACGAGACATAGTCATACGCTTTAATTCCCTAACTTTTGCCTGAATCGCCCCTTCGGGTTTTCGATCCACCGGGAAACCCCTTTTTTCCCAAGCCGCCCTTTCGGGTTTTCAACTTGCCGGGTGTACAGATTTTTTTATTCTTATCCCTAACTTTTGCCTGAACCGCCCTTTCGGGTTTTCGGTTCACCGGGATGCCCATTTTTGCCCAAGCCTCCCTTTCGGGTTTTCGACTTGTCAGGTTATTTTATGCGTAGTATCTTTTGACTATGTCTGCGTTCGCAGGGTGCGGCAAATCGTCGCCGTCCATGGTGGTTAGAATCATTGCACCACCAGAAAATATGCTCTTGATCACAAATGGTCCTTCATATGTAGGAGTCCATTTGCCCCTGGGATCACTTTGCGGTAAGATAATCCGCTTGATTACGAGATCTCCGACTTGATACACTTGACGTCTGACTTTCTTATTGAAGGCCTTGATCATTCGCTTTTGATACGTATGACCATGGCATATAGCAGCAAGTCGCTTTTCGTCGATCAGATTGAGTTGATCAAGTCGGGTCTGCATCCAATCATCTTCATTCAAACCTGCATCCTTCATAATCCTTAGAGAAGGGATCTGGACTTCCATAGGCAAAACAACTTCCATGCCATAAACCAAAGAAAATGGGGTTGCCCCGGTTGAAGTACGTACCGTCGTACGATATCCATGCAGAGCAAACGGTAAAATCTCATGCCAGTCTTTGTAAGTGACTGTCATTTTCTGAATGATTTTCTTAATGTTTTTGTTCGCAGCTTCAACAGCACCGTTCATCTTCGACCGATAGGGAGATGAATTGTGATGATAAATCTTGAACTGTTCGCACAATGCAGTGATCATTGTGTTATTCAGATTTGTACCGTTGTCTGTGATGATCCTGTCTGGAACACCATACCGACATATAAGGTTTTGCTTGATAAAGCGGGCCACCACATTTTTAGTAACAGAGGCGAAGGAAGCTGCTTCGACCCATTTGGTGAAATAATCAATGGCAACCAGGATGAAGCGATGTCCGTTGGAAGCCGTGGGCTTGATATCTCCAATCATATCAATGCCCCACATTGCAAAGGGCCACAGAGCAGTCAGGACGTTGAGAGGAACCAGAGGGATATGAACTTTGTCAGCATAGACTTGGCACTTGTGGCAAGTACGGGAATGTTGATGGCAGTCAGCTTCCATGGTAGACCAGTAATAGCCTGCTCTTAGGATCTTCTTAGCCATCGTATGCCCGCTCAAGTGAGTGCCAAATGTGCCGCTGTGTATATCAGTCATGATCAACTCTGCTTCAGCTTTATCTACGCATCGGAGTAATACACAATCATGGCTTCGTTTGTAAAGGATGTCGTTGCTCAAGAAGAACTTAGCAGCAAATTTCCTTAAGAACTTCTTGTCATTTACGGAAGCTCCTTCAGGATAATCTCGGGTTTCGAGATACCTTTTGATTTCATGGAACCAAGGTTGTTCCACTACTTCTTCGGTATTAATCTCGTGGCAATGCGCCGGTTCATCCATTCGCTCGATGGTGATTTGGGGAGCCTCGTTATCCCAGTTGAGTTTAAACATGGAGGACATTGTGGCCAGATCATCTGCTAGCTGATTCTCTTCTCGTGGGAAATGCTCGAAGGTAATTTGCTCGAAATGCGGCAACAATGTCAGGACATGTTCTTTGTATGGGATGAGATTAGGATGCTTGGTATCCCACTCTCCTTTGATTTGACTGATAACCAAAGCCGAGTCCCCAAATACGATCAAAGATTTGATCCCCAGGTCTATAGCAGCCTTGAGACCAAAGATGCAAGCTTCATATTCAGCCATGTTGTTTGTACAGCTGAAGCAGAGTCGGGTTGTGAAAGGTGTGTGACAACCTTCCGGAGAAATGAGTACTGCACCAATACCGTTTCCAAGTGCATTTGAAGCACCATCAAAGTACAGGGTCCATCGGGATCCTTTTTCGGGTCCGTCATACGGTCCGTCACCTTTAATGTTGTCCAAATTCATGATGTCCTCGTCTGGGAAGTCAAATCTCATGGGTTGATAGTCTTCGATAGCCTGATGAGCCAGATGGTCAGCTAATACACTCCCTTTTATAGCTTTTTGGGTGGTGTACTGGATGTCATACTCAGTTAAGATCATTTGCCATCTAGCTATCCTTCCAGATAAAGCGGGATTTTCGAAGATATACTTGATAGGATCCATTTTGGAAATCAACAAGGTAGTATGAGTCAACATATACTGTCTTAGTCGGCGAGCAGCCCATACCAAAGCGCAGCAAGTTTTCTCGAGCAGTGAGTAGCGAGTCTCACAGTCGGTAAACTTTTTGCTAAGGTAATAAATAGCATGCTCTTTTCGACCAGACTCGTCATGCTGGCCCAAAACACACCCCATTGAGTTATCCAAGACGGTCAAATACAAGATCAATGGTCTTCCTTCGACGGGTGGCATCAGAATAGGAGGTTCTAGCAAATACCCCTTGATTCTATCAAAAGCAGCTTGACAATCGTCGTTCCATTCGACTACCTGATCTTTCTTCAAGAGTTTGAAAATTGGCTCACAGGTAGAAGTCAGATGCGAGATGAATTTGGCAATATAGTTTAAGCGCCCCAAGAATCCTCTAATCTCCCTTTCAGTACGGGGAGCAGGCATCTCTTGTATTGCTTTTACTTTTGCCGGATCGACTTCAATGCCTTTGTTGCTTACAATGAATCCCAGGAGTTTACCAGACCTAACTCCAAAGATGCATTTACTTGGATTCAGCCTGAGCTTGTATTCTTTTAACCTGGCAAACAGCTTCTCCAGATGTTCAAGGTGTTCTTCCTCTGTTTGTGACCGAGCTATCATATCGTCTACGTAAACTTCAATCTCATGATGTATCATATCGTGAAATAAAGCTACCATGGCGCGTTGATAAGTTGCCCCTGCGTTCTTCAGCCCGAACGACATCACCTTATAACAGAAAGTGCCCCACTGTGTGACAAAAGTCGTTTTCTCCATATCCTCGGGAGCCATTTTGATTTGATTGTAGCCCGAGAATCCATCCATGAAGGAAAACACTTTATGCTGAGCTGTATTGTCGATCAAAATGTCAATATGAGGTAGCGGGAAATCATCTTTAGGGCTGGCCCTATTCAAATCCTGGTAGTCCACACACATCCTGACTTTGCCATCTTTCTTAGGTACTGGCACAATGTTAGCGACCCATTGAGGATAGGACGTAACAGCCAGAAAGCCAGCATCGAATTGTTTCATTACTTCTGCTTTGATCTTTTCAGACATGTCAGGCCTCATTCGGCGAACTTTTTGCTTGATCGGTGGACAGTCTTCTCTTGTGGGGAGGCGGTGAACCACAATATCCGTGTCTAAACCTGGCATGTCTTCATAAGACCAAGCGAAGATTTCAACATACTCGTTCAACAACTGTATCAGGCGCTCCTTGACTCTTGGTTCCAGATTGGCACCCACTTGCACCTCCTTCCGGTCTTCCTCGGTCCCTAGGTTGACAGTTTCTAATGACTCTTCATGCGGTAAGATGGCCCTTTCCTCTTGTTGCAGAAGTCTGGCTAGTTCCCCGGGTACTTCACAACCTTCGTCATCTTCATACTCGGCTAGATTGACCAGATCTTCAGAGTTATTGAAAGATATAGCAGAATAGTCACCCATGGAATCCGGAGTGGATGGGTACCTGCATTGGTGAGTGTGGGTGTGTGTAAGGGATAGCCATCCTTAAACAAAAAAATGCAAAAGGAAAGAAAATGAACACAAGCAGTTTATCAAATGAAAAACGTCCAATGGATCATTAAACATGGCATATGGATATGAAAAATAATCAAAACCCTTACAAGTGGACCTTCATGCCCCGGGCAAGGCAGGAGGTGAAAAGATAGTGTACGGATTGTTTGAAAGTAAATATTACAGACCAAATAGGAAATGTTTAACAGATAAATTACTGATGAATAAAAGTGATGGGGACAAAGTCTTTTGCCTCCCAGTTGCTCAATCCTCCTTTGACAGTTGGATAAATCCACTCTTCAATGTTGCTCTCCTTGTCTTCATCCTCCAAAGCGTTGATTCCGTAGGGAGAAATTTTGACTGGCGCTCTTTCAATCTTCGACCGGCGCATAGCTTTTTGGCCTGCGGTAGTGAACCCTAATCCAAATTTGTCTGTCTTATGTGGAATGTCAGGTAACTGCCCCCATGCTGAATTCTTCCCTTCTTTTATTGCGGCCCTTGCGTCCTCCAAAGATGCCATCCTGGCCATCTGTCTCGGTGTCTCAGCTGCCAACTTTGCTACTGCTATTTCAGGAAGGACTTCTTCGAAATGTTGAAACGGTGTCTCAATGAACTCTCCTTCAACCTCCACATACCGGAAAGAATCTAAGTGGCTAATCATGTACTCTTCTTCGCCATGGACGGTAATGATCTTTCCCTTAACAGGATACTTCAACATCTGATGTAAGGAGGAGGTGACTGCCCCAGCATGGTGTATCCAAGGTCTACCCAGTAAGCAAGAGTATGATGGACGGATGTCCATCACATAGAAAGTGGATTTAAACACCTCAGTGCCTATCTTGATGGGAATTTCAACCTCTCCATGGACCATTCTCTTCGAACCATCGAAAGCTCTGACAACAATATCACTCGGCTTCAATTCCAACCCTTCACAATCTAGTCGGTCCAAGGCCTTCTTAGGTAAAACATTCAGCGACGACCCAGTGTCGACCAAGACGTGTGCGAGAGTAGTTCCTCGACACTCGACTGAAATGTGCAAGGCATCATTGTGATTCCTACCTTTAGGAGTTAGGTCGGCATCAGAAAAACCTAATCCATTGTCCGCAGTCAGGCTAGCCACGCAATTTTGAAATTGATCCGCAGAGGTTTCCTGGGGCACATGGGCTGCCTTTAGGAATTTTATCAGGGCTTTAGCGTGCGCTTCTGAGCAAAGTAGTAGTGCCAGCATGGAGATCTTGGAGGGGGTTTTCCCCAGCTGTTCTACTACATTGTAATCACTTCTTTTGATTATCCTCAAGATCTCATCCATTTCCTTCTTGGAGGTTTCCGGGATGACCAAGGGTTGAGCCCTCGTCCTGACGAGCTCATCTTGGATTCCCTTTCCTTTATCAGCAGCGGTAGGAGGGACAGTACTAGGAACATCTTCAATCAATGGGGTTCTAGCAGAGAGTTTTATTGGTGCAGGGATGACCTTGTCAGCTGATGAGGGTCCAAAGACTGCTCTTGGAGGGGTAATCTCTGGAGAAAATATTCTCCCGCTCCTGGTGATTTTGCTAGTGCCTGCAATGTTACTAATGCTGGCTTCTTCATCGTCCGAACTTTCTTCAATTATTTCGATTTGTTTGATACCATGGTAGTAGACGTCACCGCCATAGTTCCAAGGTATCGACTTCTCAGAAACATAGGGAACAGGCCATGGCATTGTTATCTTCAAAGGAACAGATTTCGTAGCTGGTGTAATCTTAACAGGCTTTTTGACGGCCTTGGAAAGATTGGCGTGAATGGTTATGATTGAGACATCTTTAGTATGAACTGGAACAGCAGAAACTTTTTCAAACAAAATTTGTCGACTATCTATAAGGCCTTGGATGCCTTTCTTTAGTAACGGACAATCAAACGGCAGAGAGTAACAACAATAGCAGTCTTCTTTACATCCCGGGAAGATCCCGGCCTTTAACAGATTCAACTTGATGGTTAACAATGGAGTTATCAGATCATTGACATCAGCGACATACAAATCCTCTTCAATGGTATTGACATTTCGGCCGTGCTTCGGCATGGGTGCAGATATCACATTAGGCTTCTCTGGAGCGTCAAACTCTACCTCCTTAGCCTCTATCAGGTCTTGGATTTTATGCTTGAGTGCCGAGCAATCATTAGTGTCGTGTCCAACACTGTCTGAATGGTAGGCGCATTTAGCATTGGCATGATAATGCGGAGAGGACGTATTCACATTCTTTGGAACCTCCTTGATGGTGGCGAGATTCAACTTCAATAGATGGGGAAGCACTTGCGCTGGAGTCATATTAATACGGGTGAACTGCCGTTGCGGCCGTTCCACTCGTTGTTGAATTGGTCTGGACTGGTTATAGCGAGGCTGCTCACTCGGAGTATTTTGAATCATTACGGCCCCCACAGTTGGCCGACGCTCCATCTTCCCTGCTCTTCTCTGAGAATATACAACAGCTGTTTCCTTCTTAAAAGGCTTCTTCTCAACACTTGCAGCAACACCCTTCTGAATCTTTCCTGACTTGATGCCAGCTTCTATTCTTTCGCCTGTTAAGATCAAATCGGTAAACCTCGCGGAAGAGTTACCAATTAGATGATTGAAAAATGGCCCGGATAGGGTCCCAAGAAACATATCAACGAGTTCACGGTCGGTTAAAGGAGGCTGCACCCTGCCAGCCAAATCCCTCCATTTTTGTGCATATTCTTTGAATCCCTCGCTTGTTCCTAGTGACATACCCTGAAGTTGGGTACGAGTAGGAGCAAGATCAGAATTATACTGGTATTGTTTGTAGAAAGCGGTGGCCAAATCTTCCCAATTTCTGACACTGTTTCCTTCTAACTGATAAAACCACTCCAAGTGAGCTCCCGAAAGGCTGTCTTGAAAGAAATGAATCCGGAGATTTTTATCTTCCGTATAGGGTTGAATCTTTCTCACGTAGGACCTGAGATGCATTTTGGGGCAGGACAGCCCATCATACCTCACAAACACTGGCACTTTGAATTTTGGGGGAATCACAATCCCGGCCACCAAGCCCAAGTCTTCAAAATCCAAACCCGGTACTCTTTGTAGTTCCATGGCGGCCAATCTGTCTTCTAAACCCTTGTATTTATCATCAGCTGGAGGGTATTGCTGGTCAGAATAATCTTCATCCTCTTCAACCTCTTCTTCCTCCGCATCAGACTCGGAAGGCACCGCAACTCCATCTCTTTTACTAGTCCCTTCATCAGAAGTAGGGGGAAATTCAAGCACTCTCCGAGCTTCTCCGTCAAATCTTCTCCCCAAAGTAGCCACCCCAATCCTCTTTTTCTTCTTTTTCACTGGGTCCTTATTCCCCAATTGAGTCTTGATATCCTCCTGACCCTTAGCCAAGGTCATCAGGAGTTGCTGGAACTGTGCATTCTGAGCTTGTAGGTCTTTGACTGTTTGCTCGAGGTCCATCCTACTGAAATAAACAGCAGACAGATAAGGAAACCTGGAGTGAGACCTGCTTATGCACATGATGAATGGTATGCTTATGTATGCAATGCATTCAAGGATTTAGAACATTCAAAATTGTTTCAGACAAAGAAGAACGCACGTCATATTAATAAGAAGAAATTTGTTAGTACATAAATGCCTCATGGGCCAAATATTACAAAATAACTTCTTAAGGCAAAAAGACATTGCGCATCCTCTTTGGTGCGATATAGGTGTTGAGGGCCTCTTGCTCATGGAGTCGGCGGGTAAGCTCTAGAACCTTCTTCTCACTGGCGTAGAAGCTAGCTTCAAAAGTATTTCGTTCCTCCTTGAGCTGAATCCAACTTTTCTGCATTTCCTCCCACGATGTAGGCATGTCTGGATGTAGGATGGTGTAGGGAACCTCTCCTTCATTGACGGGCTCTTTAATCATTGGGAGTACATGAGGATAAGGCATCATTAGACTTTGGGCTCGGGCTCGTACCCACTTGAGATAAGGCTCAAGAGGGATGGAGTTCTTGTGTCCCAGAGTCTTGCTATCAACCTTGTTGAGTTTTCCCCAAGCTCTGATGAATCTTTGGCGAAGTCCTTGCGCATCGTTGTCGAAGTCAAAAAATAGGTTAGGAATCAACATGTCATGAGGGCCATCCCTCCGTGCATATCCAAATTGCCTCAAAGCTAGGCAAGGGTTGTAGGTGATACCTCCCCTGATTCCAAGTAAAGGAACATTAGGAAATTCTCCGCAACGATCGACGATGATGACATTTTCTCTGGACCGAGAACACCAATGTACATCAGAGTGAGTAAGAGTCATCAACCGTTGAGACCACCTTGTACTTTGGTCATTCTTTAGGACAGATTGTGGAAGGTGCGAAATAAACCACCTTGCAAGGATAGGAGTACAGCACATGAGAACACCCCTCTTTCTCATTGTTCGTGTGTAAAATGAGTGAAGAATGTCCCCAAGCAATGTTGGTATTGGATTTCTGGACAAGAAGATTTTGACGGCGTTGACATCTACCAATTGGTCAGGATCCGGGAACAAGACCAATCCATAGATAAGGAGTGCCACAATCTCTTCAAAGGCTTGTAGGTCCAATGAGTTCCAAAATTCTTGTGCCTTCTCAAACAAGAACTTTGCTAAGAATCCTTTGACGCCGCTTCTGGTTTCCCAATGCCCCTTGATGTCAGATGGTTGTAGATGTAATGCTCGAGCAACATCTTCCGGCTTTGGTTCCTTTTCCGTACCGTTGAAGGGTAGTTGATTAAGGATAGGGATTCTTAGGAGTTGAGAAAACTCCTCTAAAGTGGGCACCAACTGATAATCAGGGAAAGTGAAGCAGTGGTGAAGAGGGTCAAAGAACTGGAATAGCACTTTCATCATGTCTTCTTCAATGTTAGTGTTGACTAGGCTGAGCAGTCTACCATGTCTTTCACTGAAGGATGAATTTTCCGGAATTCTTGAAGTGATCTCCTTGAGTTGAGGAGAGATTCTCACCAGGTTGACTTGAATGGTGTTTCTGCGAGGAACTTCCATGACCTACGAAACAAGAACAAAGATGAAGATCCAAAACCCTTGAAATGGTTAGTGAATACATATGATGTTTTATGATGTTTATGATGTTTATGATGTTTATGATGTATGCACAAAACATATGTACAAGCAAATCACACCAAACCCTAGTTTCAGGCTTGCATGGGGTTTCATAGGTAAGTACCCTCTTGAGTGTAGTTGGCTTAAAAACTTGTCCTATAAATAGTAATCGGGTTCTAAGGAGCTCAATATCATTGGATTGTTTTCATTGTTCATTGTTTTGGTTTAGCCACTTAACTAGCGACCAAAATATTCCAAGAAAACAACCCTCAATGAGTGTAGTATCGAGTATCTACCAACTTCGGACTGCACCAAAGCCGGTCATCTCACTACTCCTAATAAAAGGCCAAGATGGTCAAGTAAGGTTCTAGGTCATTAGTGCTTAGTGACATCACTCAGCGGCCCCGTACTCTCCTTGATTGAACTCAAGGGTTACCGGTACTCACAAATATGTCGCACTAATATAGCTATTGCTTCGACCGTGTCGGTATACCCCGCACAGTTTCCACAACGTATTGCTATCTATGAATGTTTCCTAAAATCCGGGTGTAGGATTGTAAACCCAAACAATAGAGCCAAGATATAAAGCAAACAATTCAAACAATTTGTCATGCAAGAGAGTGATCTAAGCCCTAAGGTTACTCCACTTATAAAAATTGTCCCCAGCAGAGTCGCCAGTTCGGTGATACGGTGGGAGAAGTGACTAGGGTTTTGCGTTTGTTTTCGCAAATGTTTCGGTTGAGCAAGAGTCGCCACCGACTTTTTATTTTATCCTAAGGAAAGGTTTAAAAAGCACAGCAAAAACCTTTGAGATTTTTCTTGGGTTCGGGGAGTAGATTATAGAAAGGGAAGGTATTATCACCCTTTCTATCCATGGTTATCCATGGGCTCTTAGGTACTTGCTTAGATCAACTTGCCTTGGTTTTCAATTGTTTGAAATGGTGCTTGGTGTGTGGTTTTGAAAATGTTTAGAAAAGATGCCTTGTATAGGCTACCCTTGTAACAATTCTTTACTCGAATGTTTTACAAAAGGTGTTTTGTCTTTTGAAAAGATGTTTCAAGGTTTTTTTTGAAAATTTGTTTTGAAAGTGTTTGTGAAGTGTGGTTCGAAAATAGGCAAGAGTTTTCTTTGCAAATTGACAAGTACTTAAGAGTTATCTACCCTAAAGTTTTCTCAAAGATTTTTGTTATGTTTTAAACCTTTTGACAATTTTGTTCCACCATTGCATTTGGTGGACAATCCTGTATTAGGAGGTGAAAGGGACAGGCGCGGGTCATCGTTTAGACCATAATTGCAATAGTGTTAAATGTCTTTGGGCAATTTTTCTTTAAAAAAGGGACTTGATCATTCATTTAGGCAACATTTTGAGGGACTATGATCATTTGATTGTTTGTTTTACCCAAAGAAATTCAACATGTAATATGACCCAATTATTTGAAGGCAACAAAGTGGAATACCCTAGGAGTGCAAGTGTGAGATGTGTTGTCCATTTTCATGCTTGTTTATCTTGAGATTAGGTCAAACTAATTTGTTCGTTTTATTCGCATACAAACCCTAATTCTAGCATGGTATACTTAAAGTGCGAAAAATAAAATTCCTACACTATTACAACACAATAATATGGGGAGGGGGTACAAATGTTTCAAATGGGGATTATTTAGACAAGAATTTAAACCTAACTATTACATCATTTTCTTTGAATATTTACAAGACAAAAATTGCATAATTAAATGGAAATGAAATAAATATGCAAAATGTAAAAAGAATTTTTATGTGTATGAAAAAAAAGTATTATTTATGTGAAATAAAAAGAGAAATAAAAAGGTATTATTTTTGGAGTATTTTCATATTTAGGGCAAAACCCTAATTTTAATCAAAAAGGGATATTAATCATTTAATTTATATAATATTTACTATTTACATACAAAATAAAATAAAATATAGTATATTTGTAAAAAATGTATTTTTTTAGTATTAAATATTAAAAAATAAAATATGTACATTTTTTTGGCATTTATATCCTAAGTGTATTAATATATACCTATTTATTTATATTATTTACAAAATATGTATTATATATATTAATTAATAATATCTAATATTTAAATAAAAAAAGTATTTTTCTATAAAATATTTTCAGGAAGTAAAAATAAGATAAAAATGTATAAAATATATTTGTGCTATTTTAGTATTTTAAACAAAAAGTATATATTCATTTATTTATGTACAAACTAAAAGAAAAATCAAATAAATACCTAATAAATTCAAAAATGATGAGAAAAAATATTTTTATATTTTTAATATGCTGAGAAAAAATAAATGAGTCAATAAAAAAAAAGAAAAAAGTCAAAAACAATAAAAATAAAGCAAATGGGCTCAGGGGGTTCAGAACAAATTATATGGTGCAAAAAGGAAAGTCAACATAAGCCCAGCCCATGAAGACCTTTCTTCAACCTCTGAACAACAATATTCAAAAAAAACGCGCGCCCTGTTCTTCCATCCCAACATCCTGATTCTTTGATCTTTTGCACAAACTTTCAACACAAAAAATGTTAAGCATGGAACCACGATTCCAAATATATAAAGAACATCTCCTAACTCTCAGAAATGAGAGAGAATTTTAACAATCCCAAATCCTAACCTAAGTTTTCTGCCATTTTCAAACCTTAAATTCTTACAACTCAAGCAAAAGAAATGAAAAGTAAAAGCATATACAGGTTCAGTGGCATGAGTAGAACATTGCTTATTCACAAACTTAGAGCTAATGATGCCTAATGAGAGAGATAGAAGTTCACCAAGGTACCTGTTCAGTTGAAGTTCTATCTGGCAAATGGGGAGCTTTCAGTGCAAGATAATGGTTGGTATAGCTTCCTTGAGGTGTGGTGATGCTGTTCAAATATTTACTTTGCCTTGAGACACCTTGAACTGAGCTGTAGAACTTCAACTGCAAAATGGAAAAATGAAAATGGTGGAACTTGTTAGAGGAGTTACAGGTCGTGTTTCAAGTCATGGTCAGCTTGCATAGATGCTAGGGAATGTGTGTGAACTGGTTTGGGCAAGAGAGCTTGAGGGAAATGGAAGATGGCACTCAAACTGCAGGCTTGGCCCTGTTTTTGCAGTTTGAAGGTGATTCTGAGATTGGGAATGTATGAGAGATGTTAGGGTCGTGTACTAGCTTGGTTATGATGTCCTGGATCTGTTTGACAAGATTGCTTAAGTGTTTGTAAGCTGATATGAGAGTTGTGTCCACAAATGCAATGTTTCTTACACTTTAAGCAACCAATGCCCAAGTTGTGTTCTAGGTCAGTAGAGGCCCCCTAATGAGCTGCATAATCTCTCCTTGATCAGAGTGTTTTTGCTCATAATCTTGTGCCAATTAGATCTCATTTGTACTGCTTGGATTTTCAATTGGACATAAAGTTACCTTTTGCAAAAATGGAAAAAATGCTTTATCTATAAATGGATTAATCCTTTAGGCAATGCTTGAACTCATGAAACAAGGCCTTGGCACAAAGGTTTTGCATTGAATTATTGAGTGTCAAAGGGTTTTAGGACCTGTAATTTAGTACAAACTATGCTGACTTGAAAATGGCTTAAGTTATGAACATGTTCATGATCAATTCAAAAGTGAGTTTTTGCCAAATTGTGAAATTCGATTCTCTCAAGTTATGAGGTTGTTTGAGAAGTTCTTGGACATTTTGGAAAGCTTGGAATGTGTACTACAATCCATCTTTGAAATGCAAATTGAAATTCCAAGCGGAAGTGTATGGAAAATGGCCTTGAAGTTGGGTAGAAAACCTTGTCAAAATAGGTTAAAATTTCACTAAGTTAAGAATGGTTTAGTGCCCTTATTCAAAAATTTGTAACTTGAGATACAAGCCTCAAATGGGAAAACTTTGTGAATCAAAGTTGTAGATTATGCAACAAGCTACAACTTTCATGTTTTGACCTTTGTTTGAATCCAAATGGATCTTGGTGAAAAAGTGGGGCAAAGTTAGGAAAAAATTAGGGTTTTTTATAACTTAGAAAAATTCTAAGTTATGAAAAATTCTAATTTCTAACCCTAATTTGCATTTTGTGATTTCTTGGTGAACAAGTTTCATGATTTGGCATGTTTTGATGAAAAATGAATCTTGACTCTTGATTTTGACCAAAAAGTCAAAGTTTGACTTTTCAGTATACAGTCAAAATTGATCAATTGACTGGGAAATTCAACTGTCAATCTTGTGTACTTGGGATCTTTTGAGTTTGTTGAGCATGTCAAGATAATTCCATAGGGTCCTTGAGTCCATATGTGAGCTTGTTTTTCCATTGGCTAGGTCAAACAGTCAAAAATTGCCTTTGTGCAGTCAAAACCCTAAAAATGACCATTTTGCCCTTTTGGTGATCTGATCAAATTTCTTGTGGAATTGTGATCCAAACTTGATCAAATGGTTCATGGAAGTTTATAATGTTGATGTGGGTCAATTTTCATGAGGTTTGACTGTCAATTGGTCACAGTTGACTTTTTCCCCAATACAGCTGACTTCTAGGTCAACTGTCCAATTGACTGGGCAAAACTTGGAATCAAGACTTGAAACTTGACATGGATAAACTTGGGAGTCCAATATGAAGCATGAAATTTATCTTAGGCATTTTAGGTCAAAACATCTTTGTGCAAACACAAACCCTAATTTGGGTCAACAGTGCAAGGAGAGGTCTTAAGCAGATGAAACCCTAACTGGATCTTGATCTCCAAGGGCTTTGTGGTGAGAAATCAATGAGAAATGGGAGGGCAAATTTTGGGGTACAACAATACCCATTTGACATTGATTGCCTTATTTCCTTGAAGCAATTTGACAAGTGACCAAGTGTTATTGTCTTCGATAGACTTCACTTCTTCGTTCATTGCTTTCACCCACTTCGAATTCTTCAATGCTTCAGTTGCATTGACAGGTTCGAAATCTTCATAGAAAGCATAATGTACCAACTCACATTCATTATCTATCACATCATATAATTTAATCACACAATCTTGCAATCTTGCAGGCATGCATCTTGTTCTTTGAGATCTGCTTGTAATTGGTTGATTTATAGTTACTGGTTCCTCTTGTCGAACTTCTCTTTCGACTTAAGTTTCTGGTTCTTCAAGTAGGATTCCCACTGAATCTTTCTTGACATTTTCAGTCCAATCCCATTCTTTAAGCTCATCTATGATCACGTCCCTGCTGATCACAATCTTCTTGTTCATTGGGTTGAACAAATTGTAACCTCCTATCGAGTGATATCCAACTAGAATCAATTAACTTGACTTGTCATCAAGTTTTCTTCTCAACTGATCTGGCATATGTTTATGTGCAATAGATCCAAATACCTTCAGATAACTTAAGCTAGGCTTCACACCAGACCAACATTCTTTTGGATTAATTCCTTCTAGCTTCTTCATAGGACATTTGTTCAAAATATATGTTGCAGTCGAAATAGCTTCACCCCAAAACTTTTTAGGTAAATTCTTGCCTTCCAACATACTTCTTACCATATTCATGATGGTTCAATTCTTCATTTCTACAGTTCCATTATGCTGTGGAGTATAGGGTGGCACCACCTCATTCACAATCCATTCCTTTCATATAACTTGTCGAAGTCTTTTGACACATACTCTCCACCACCACCAGTTCTCAAAACTTTGAGTTTTTTACCACTTTGTCTTTCTACCATAAACTTAAACTTGGAAAACACCTCGATCACTTCACTTTTCTTCTTGATCAGGTAAGTCCACAACTTTCAACTGAAATCATATATGAATGTAACGAAGTGTTTGTTACCTCCCATTGAATCTACCTGGATTGGTCCACATACGTCAGAGTATATGACTTCAAGAATAGCCTTCGACCTACTTCCCGCATCCTTGCTGAAGCTATTCTTGTGTTGCTTCGCCTGCACATATTCCTCACATACCTCGTTTGGAATGTCGATTTCTGGAAATCCTGAAACCATATTTCTTCTCTTCAAATCTTTGATGTCTCTGAAGTTAAGATAGCCTAGTCTATAACTCCATATCCATTCATCTCTTCTAGCTGCAGTCGAAAGGCACTTTTGCTCCATCACATTTAGTTCGATCTTGAAGGTTCTATTTTGAGACATAGGAGCCTTCAAGATTAATCTTGCATTTGCATCGATGACTCTCATCATCTTATCTTCGATCGACACTTTATAATTATTTTTGACCAACTTCCCTATACTGAGCAAATTGCTCTTCATGCCTGGTATGTACAACACATTGGAAATTACCAACCTCTTACCATATTTCCTCATAATCATAACATCACCAATACCTTCAGCTTCTAGGGTATTGTCATTTGCGAATTTTACTATATTTTTCATTGAGGACTTTATGTTGACAAACCAATCTTTCTTTCCAGACATATGTGATGAGCATCCTGAATCCAACTACCATTGGTCCTTGAAACTATCTTCATCTATTGTTGTGACCATCAGCATCATCTCTTCTTCTTCATGTTTTGCAAACTTTGTATCACTTTCTTGATTCTTTCATTTTTCTGGACAATCACTTGAATAGTGACCATAGTTCTGACAATTGTAACATTGAATATGACTCTTGTCATGTTTTCGACCACCACCTCTTCCTCTATTTGCAACACCACCTCTTTGGTTGCCAAGGTATGGTCTTCTTTGATTCGACATGTTTCCTTCGTTCTGGTTTCCTCTACCATTTGATTTGTTGTTGGTGGCTCTACCTCTGCCAAATCATTTTCTTTTTCCTTTGGTTTCTTTTGTTGAATGTGCCTGCAAAGCCACGTCACTCTTCGATTTCCTGCAGCTCTTTTAGTCATTCTTTGCTCATGAGATTCAAGTGTCCCTTGAAGCCTTCCTTTGTCAATTTCAACATGTCTTTCAACTCTTCTATAGCCACCACCACATGGTCGAACTTAGGAGGCAAAGATCTCAAGATCTTCGAAACAACAGCTCTTGTTGTTAATGATTCTCCACATACCTTGATTTGATTCAATAATTTTGTAAACCTAGTGAAGAAATTAGATATGCTCTCACTATCTTCCATCTGAAGCAATTCATACGTTCTCTTGTGAGTTTGTAACTTCACTTCTTTCACCTTTTCTGCACCATCAAAAGACTTCTCAAGTACATCCCAAAGCTTCTTTTATAGATTCTGAATTACTCACTTTTCCAAAATTTTATGGACTCACACACTGATGGATTATAAAGAGTGCTTTATAACTCAGCTTCTTAATTTCTGTGTGTTTCTTCTTCTGAAGCGTTTTCTCCAAGCGCTTCGAATCTATCTTTTACAAGATCCCAAAGACTTTGACACATGAACAAAAATTTTATCTGTTTGCACCAATTCTCATAATTGTCTACTTTCAGAATTGGTAGAGTTCCTGGATAATTTGCATTCCTATAACTCGCCATCATGAATTCTTTTCCTTCCTCAATCGTTCTTAATTGATACTTCCCTTGAATCGAAATCGAGCTCTTGATACCAGATGTTGGAAATCCACAAAATATCTATGATGAATTTCTATCAATCTTGATGAACAAGATTAACATCACCACACAATGACAATAAATTATGAGAAAAGAAAAGAAAAGAAAGAAGAAAATTATTTTTTATAGAGTTTCTCTCTGCCCACAAACTGTGGAAAAACTTTCTTATTCACTTTGCAACTGCAAAATACTGTGAATGACTTGATTGTCTTGATTACAAAACTAGGGAATATTTCCTCTATTTATAGATTTAGGTTAGCTTGCTACTAAGCCAAAGCCTAAAACTATAATAGCCCAAAATATATATTTTAGATTTAAATCAAATCTATATAAATCTAAAACAAATCAAATATGTGTGTATAGCTTGCTTCAATCCACAAGCTCTTCGACTGGGCTATGACTTCCTTTGAGCAACCTGCTTCGATCCACCTCTAAATCCTTCGAGACATATAGTTTCAACATAATCCAATTACAATTTAACAACATTGTTTTGTATTTCCAGGGTTCATTCATCTTCAATATTCTTATCCTACTTATTTATTTTCTTCTCAAAGTTTTCTAATTTGTATCAAGAACATTAATATATCTAAATTCTCTTCAACTTTCATTCTGAAAATTTCATCTGGAGTTCAATGTCAAACAACAAAAAAAAATTTGGAACAACTGGATCTATACTTAAACAACATAAGAGGAGAGAACTTTTTGCCTATAAATGTGTTCTTAGTAAGGTGACAGACATGCACATTTTGAACTTTGGGAAAAAGTTTTAGAATTATAGAAACTTCATAAAACACATGGATAGGTGTTGCAATTTTTTCAAATAGTTGGGTGAAGATTTTGTGATATGGTGGGAGAACTGACTTGAGGATTTTGCATTTGATCTCAAATATTGCGGTTAGCAAGAGTCGCCACCGAATTTTCTTTTATCCAAAAGGAAAGGTGAAAAAGCACAGGAAAGACCTTTGATATTATTTCTTGAGTTCGGGGGGTAGATTATGAAAAGGGAAGGTATTAACACCCTTTTAATCCAAGGTTTTCCATGGGCTCTTAGTTACTTGCTAGATCACTTGCTTTTGTTTAAATTAGTGCTTTGAGTGGTTTTTTGAAAGTATTTTATAAAGAGTCCATTGTTTAGGCAACATTTGTAATGATTCTCGTTCGTAAGAATGTATACAAAGATGTTGATCTTTTGAAAATGTTTTCAAGTTTGTAAGATGTTTTTGAAAGAATATGTGTTTGTTTTAAAAATAACAAGGATGTTTTGAAATTGAGCAAGTAATTAGGAGCATTCTACCCACTCAAAAGTCTTTCATGTTCATTTTCTTTTCCTTTGACATTGTTATCTTACCATTGATTTGGTAAGTAACCCTATCTTTGGATGTAAACGGGACGGGCATGGGTCATCGTATAACCATGATTAGCAATGTTGCAAGGTATTTTAGCATTCTTTTTGAGGGACTATGATCATTTGTAAGGCAACTTATATAGCATCATCTAGGGACTATGATCTTGTATTTGCTTGTTTTTGCTAAGATACCTTACATGTGTAATATGGTCATTTTGTATAAGGCAACCAAGTGGGATAACCCTAGGGGTGCTTGTGTGCAAGTGTGTCATTTTCATGCTTGTTTTTGTCTTGAATTATGGTTTTATAAGTGTTGATTTTAGTCTTTCCATACAAACTCTAATTACTAGCATGTTATATAAAAGCGATAAATTGTGAAATTTAAAGTTACTACGCTATTACAATATTTGTGGGGAGGGGGTGTACAAATTGAATGGGGATTGCAAGAATTTAAAGCCTAATTAGTCTATTACAACCATATTGAATTGATATCAATGTACAATAAAATAAATAAATGCAAAGTACAAAATGAATAAATGAACAAAAAATGCAAAATGTAAAGAAAATGTATCTTTGTTTGATTTTCATGAAAAAAGGATTTTGTCTTAATATAATTAATTTAAAGAAAAATAATTAATAAAAAGAATTTGTTTAAGAAAAGATTTTGAATAAAACCCTAATTCTATTTAGTTGATTAAAAGAAAATAAGTTTAAGAAAAATGTATTTTTTTGGTATTTTTGTCTTGAAATATTTATAGCAATATAAAATATTTTTGGCCCTTTTTAATATTAAAAATAATGTATTTTAATTAGAAACAAATTAAAATAACTTAATAACCTAGTTTTAATTATATTTATAAGATAATAAATAAATAAAAAGTATAGTTGTGATACGGTGGGAGAACTGACTTGAGGTTTTTGCGTTTTATCGCAAATGTTGCGGTTAGCAAGAGTCGCCACCGACTTTTCTTTTATCCAAAAGGAAAGGTGAAAAAGCACAGGAAAGACCTTTGAGATTTTTTTTTGAGTTCGGGGGGTAGATTATGAAAAGGAAAGGTATTAGCACCCTATTCATCCATGGTTTTCCATGGCCTCTTAGTTACTTGCTAGATCACTTGCTTTTTGTTTGAAATTGTGTTTTGTGTGGTTTTGAAAGTATTTTGTAAAAGAAGCCATTGTTTATGCAATCTTTGTAATAATTATCGTTCGTAAGAATATATACAAAGATGTTTGTCTTTTTGAAAATGTTTTCAATGTTTGTAAGATGTTTGGAAATGTGTGTGTTTGTTTTTTAAAATAGCAAGGATAGTTGTTTTGAAATGGAGTAAGTAACTAGAAGTAATCTACCTACTCAAATGTATTTCTTGTTCATTTCCTTTTCCTTTGATATTGTTGTCTTACCATCGATTTGGTAAGTAACTCTATATTTGGATGTAAACGGGACGGGCGTGGATCATCGTATAGCCATGATTAGCAATGTTGCAAAGTATCTTAGCATTTTTTGAGGGACTAAGATCATTTTGCAAGGCAACTTTGAATAGCGTCATCGAGGGACTATGATCTTATACTTGTTTTTTTACTAAGATACTTCGCATGCATAATATGGCCATTTTTGTATAAGGCAACCAAGTGGAGTAACCCTAAGGGTGCTTGTGTGCAAGTGTGTTATTTTCATGCTTGATTTTGTCTTGGATTAGGGTTTTCTATTTGATTATTTTTATCTTGTCATACAAACCCTAATTACTAGCATGTTATGTAAAAGCGATAAATTGCATAATTTAAAGATTACTACGCTATCACAACATTTTATGGGAGGGGGATACAAATTATGAATGGGGATTTGCAATAATGTAAACCTAATTTAATCTATTACAACCAAATCGAATTTGTATGAATATTTGAATAAATAATATACAATATAAATTAATTGTGCAATGGTATGTATATGCAAGAAAAAAGATTTTTGTTTTGTTTTTTATATGAAAAAGAGTTTTTGAACTAAACCTAATAATTTAAGAAAAGGAAGTTAATTTTAGAAATTCGTTAACCCTAATTCTAATTTGTTAAAAGAAAATAAAGTTCCTTAAGTATTATTTTTGTGTATTTTTGTCTTAAAAATAATAAAATAATATTTTATGAAATATTTTAGTCCTTTTATATATTAAAATAAATATTTTCAACTGAGAAAAAGGAAATAAAATATTAACCTAATTCTATTTTATTTTACAAGTTTATTTGAGAAAGAATAGTTAATACATAATTTAATAAAAATATTTTTCATGAGAAAATAAAATAAAATGAACAAAATGAAATATTTAACATTTTTATATTTTTTGTGATTTTATAATATTTAAGAAAAATATTTAATGAATTAAACAAAAATAAAATAAATAAATGAAAATAAATTGGGTTAGGGGTGTCCTGAGTAATCAGGAGGTAATATGTTAGAAAAAAATATGAGGCCCAGTTGCTGAGCCCACGTTGCCAAGTGACCAAAAACAAAGCTGAAAAAAATATGGAAAATGCAAAAGGCAGCGCCAAGGTTCGAACCCAGGACCTATGCAATTTCAGCGCGCTGCCTTGCCACTGGGGTGGCTGTACATCCATTAGTTTAAATGAAACTAAAAATAGATAACATAAAGTGCTTCCTTGCCCTGTACTTCGTCTTCTTCCTCTAGCCAGTCGGATCCCCTATATCTCTCTCATTTCTCCATGAAAATGAAAACGTTCAACATGAAAATGGTAGTACTCTTTCCCACGATTTCAACCATGTAACTCATGTAAACTATCAGTCAAAGATCAAAGCTAATTTCAAGGGCCCTAATTTCAAACCTAATTTTTACAGAAATTTGAAATCTAAAATTCTCTATACACAATGGATATAAATGAAATCTATGAACATGGTTGATTTTAGCACAAAGATATCTACATTTTATCTTCACAACTCGAGACCAAATGATGCCTGTATGAAGAGATAGAAGTTAGAGTTCTTACCTCTTTCAGCTGAGATCGTGAATGGAGTTTGAGTGAGTTTTGAGAAGGCCTGAGGATCCCTTTAACTTGCCTGGACCTCCCTGAGTATGTTCCAATCCTTACCTTGTTTTGAAAGTGCCTGAATCTCCCTATCCAAGTCAACCTGCAAGCTTGAAATGCAAAAATGGCAAATGGAGAAGGAGGAGTTACAATGAAGGAATGATGGTCTGGAACACTTAGATATGTTGTAGGTTGAGTATTTAGATGATTAGAACTTGAAACGCACGATTAGATTTTTGGATTGCCATGCTTGGTGCAAAACTGTAAGTTATGGTAGGTTTTTGGTGATAGAGAATTTGGGAGAGTTTCTGGCCTTTAGCAATCGTGTGTTAGGCTAAAATATGTTTGTGTATAAGTATAGAAAAGGTTTCAAATCAATTCCATACCAGGTTCCTCAGTTCTAGACTTTTTGCTCTATTGCTTGCCTTTTAAGAAAAGTGAAGAGACAACTCTCTATATGCTTGTACAAGCTTGATCTGAGTTGGTACAAGTCTTAGGCACTTTTATTTTGGTTTATAGGACTTGTGTGTGCAGAAGGAACAGGTGCAAGGCTTAAGGAGTTGATAAAGGCAAAAGTTGTGCTTTTTTAAAATGGAAGTGGCAACTTTGTGCCATTTATGGAATTAAAGCTTGGACAAAGGTTCTTATGCTTGGATTAAGGCTTTATCAACTGTGTAAGCATTAAATTATGGAGTGAGGAACAAGTTTGAGACCTGTAAAGCAAGGATTATGCATCCTAGGTTTGGATTTGAATTTTGTTCTTCATGAAATGGCTTGAAATCAAAGTGAGAAATTTCCAACTTCAACTCTTCGATTCTCCCTACTCAAAAATGATCTCAAAGAGTTCTTGGACATTTTGGAAAGCTTACAATGTGCTCTATAACCCATTTCTGAAATGAATTTCAATATTCCTTTTGTAAATATGTGAAAAGTTTCCATGAAGTTAGGTAAAAAACCAGCCTAAATTAGGGCAAAATTTCACTAAGTTATTTTAGTTCATGGGCATGTATTCACAAAATTATATCTTGATATCCAAGCATCTTTAGGAAAAAATGTGTGAAGCAAAGTTGTAGATTTCATGGAGATCTACAACTTTCATGTTGGGAACTTTCTTTGAATCATCTTGTATCATGGTGAAAATTTGGCTTAAAGTTGAGAAAAAATAAGAAATTTTCTATACTTAGAAAATTTTCTAAGTTAAGTAAATTTCAAATTTCAAAACAAAATCTTCAATCTTTGATTTCTTGGTGAAAAAGTTTCACATTTTGTCATGTTTTGATGAATTTTGATCCTTGGCATTTGATTTTGACCAAAAAAGTCAAAGTTTGACTTTTTAGTATATAGTTGACTTTTGATCAGTTGACTGCAAAATTTATCTGTGAATCCAATGTATTTGCAATGCTTTGAACTATGGCTTTGGGTCAAGACGATGCAATTTAACTCTTGAAATCATGCTTTAATTCAATTGATCATTTGTTAGGTAAAAAATCAGAAATTGCCCTTTCTCAGTCAAAACCCTAATTTTGACCATTTTGCCCTTTTGATAATTTGATCAAATTTCTTGAGGATTTATAGTCCAAACTTGATCAAATGATTCATATGAGTCTAAAATGTTGATGTGGATAAAAAAATATGAAGTTTAACTGTAAATTGGTCATAGTTGACTTTTTCCCCAATACAATTGATTTTTAGGTCAACTGTCCAATTGACTGATCAAAAATGTGATTCAAGGCCTGAAACTTGACATGAGTAATCTTAGGGATCTATAATGATACTTGAAAGCCATATGAAGCATTGATAGTCCAAAAATATTTGTGCAATTCCAAACCCTAATTTGGGGTTATCAATGCATGATGAGATGTCTTGAGCTGATCAAACCCTAATCCAGTCTTGAGTCAAAGAGATCTTGTGAGAAAAACATAATATATGAGAGGGAAAATTTTGGGGTACAACAGCTTCCCATGTTCAATCTTCTTATACCTGAAGAGTTAGACTGGCGAGTTTTGTCGTTCGTGACTCGAAGGTGAAAGATGATTGGACACTAGAGTGCCCAGAAATTTGCACTCGATGACGTGTGGATGAGGGAATGCGCTTAAAAATGCCATTTGGAGAGGTGATAAAACCTTGTTGGAGATGGGCTTGTAGATGCCATCCAGGAATGTTTGTTGAATTGTAATTTGTAAGCTGAAAGAATGAGTATCAGAATGGCGTCCGTGCTTGGAGTGTACCTGAACTTTATCTGGGAGTTGATTTTGACTAAGTATCAGAATGGCATTCGTGTCTGGAGCATATCCGAACTGTATTTGGAAACTGAATCTGCATGAGTATCAGAGTGGCATCCGTGTCTGGAGCATATCCGAATTGTATCTGAAAGTTGAATCCGAATGAGTATCAGAATGACATCCGTATCTGGAGTGTATTTGTACTGTATCTGTAAGTTGTATCTGAATGAGTATCAGAATGGCATTCGTATCTGGAGTGTATCTGAAATGTATCTGTAAGTTGAATCTGAATGAGTATCAGAATGGCATCGTGTATAGAGCGTATCTGAACTGTATCATGATTGCATATTGTCAATGGTAATTGTTAACCTTATCCTGAAAAGGTCAAATTTTAGCTAAAACACAAAGTTATATTGTATGAAATGTATGATGCAATGTATTTGCTTTATCAATGTTTATGATATATGAATGCAATGTATATGTATGTGAACTAATTTGCTGCATTGTTGTTTGATTGAGGAAAATAAATCCTTGAATGCCGCTGAGAACATGTTGAATTTTTATGTCTTGAAGTTGAAGTACTGATGAACTTTTGTTGAGAGAAGTAAATTCTATTGTGAGGGCAATGCCATGTACTGCTTGTAATATCTGCTTGGGGAATCTGGATAAATTGGATGATTTCTACTGGGGATTGGTAAACTGGGAGCCTCGTTCCACTGGGGATTTAAATGACGTACTGTAGGGGATTTCTTATGGAACAACCTAGAGACATTTTCCTATTCTTTCAACCTATCAGTAATTATTTTTCTCATTTTGTTTACTTGTAAACAATAATCATGTTCAAATGCATATGTTCATTAATGAATCATTGGACGTTTTTTGCAAACAAAACACAAGCGTAAAGAAAAGACAAATAGTTTTTGCACTTTCAAAGGGATATCTTTGTATTGACTTTGAATAAATATTTTGTACAAAGGGGACAAACAGTCTAGTAAGAGAATTTTGTCGTAGAAAATTCTGATACAAAGAAAAGATAGTTATGTGCATAAAAAATTCCATGGAGTTTCCATTCTGCTATGGCCTTCGCATCTCCGAGTATCTGTTTATTTATGCCTTATCCGAAGATGATTGAATTGATCAGAAACTCTGAGTTTGTTAGTGGAAGTCAAAGGTTGTCCGTTAAGTGATCCGATGGGACATAGTCATACGCTTTAATTCCCTAACTTTTGCCTGGACCGCCGTTTCGGGTTTTCAGTCCACCAGGAAACCCTTTTTTGCCCAAGTCGCCCTTTCGGGTTTTTAAATTGCCGGGTGTACAGATTTTTTTCATTTTATCCCTAATTTTTGCCCGAACCTTTTGGTTCGTCGGGATGCCCTTGTTTTTCCTAGATATGTCAACCTAGCGGGTCTCTTATGCGTAGTAGCTTTTGACTATGTCCGTGTTCGTAGGGTGTGGCAGGTCGTCGCCATCCATGGTGGTCAAGATCATTGCCCCACCATAGAATATGTTTTTGATTACAAATGGTCCTTCATAGGTAGGAGTCCATTTTCCCCTGGGATCACTTTGTGGCAAGATAATATGTTTGATCATTAGATCCCCAACTTGATATACTTGTCGCCTGACTTTCTTGTTGAAATCCTTGATCATTTGTTTTTGATACATTTGACCATGGCAAACAGCGGTAAGTCTCTTTTCATCAATCAAATTCAGTTGATCAAGTCGAGTCTGGATCCAATCATCTTCATTCAACCCTGCATCCTTCATAATTCTTAGAGAGGGGATCTGAACCTCAATAGGTAGAACAACCTCTATGCCTTAAACCAAAGAATAGGGTGTTTCCCGGTTGATGTGCGAGCCGTGGTACGATAACCATGGAGAGCGAACGGTAACATATCATGCCAGTCTTTGTATGTGACTGTCATTTTCTGTATGATCTTCTTATTATTTTTATTTGCAGCTTCGACAACATCATTTATCTTTGGTCGATAGGGAGAAGAATTGTGATGCTGGATCTTGAATTTCTTGCATAAAGCGATGACCATAGTGTTATTTAGATTTGTACCACTGTCAGTGATGATCCTTTCCGGGATACCATACCGGCAAATAAGGTTTTGCTTGATGAAGCGAGCGATAACATTCTTGGTAACGCAAGCGAAGGAAGCTGCTTCAACCCACTTTGTAAAATAATTAATGGCCACTAGGATGATTCGGTGTCCATTGGAGGTTGTAGGCTTGATCTCTCCAATCATATCAATTCCCCACATAGCAAAGGGCCAAGGATCTGTCAAGACATTCAGAGGAACCAGAGGTACGTGCACCTTGTCAGCATAAATTTGACACTTATGACAGGTTCAAGAGTGTTGATAGCAATCTGCTTCCATGGTAGACCAATAATAGCCTTCCCGTAGTATTTTCTTTGCCATCGTATGCCCACTGGAGTGGGTTCCAAAAGTACCTTTATGTAATTCAGCCATGATCTTTTCAGCTTCAACCTTATCCATGCACCAAAGCAAAATCGAGTCATGATTGCATTTGTACAGGATGCCATTACTAAGGAAGAATTTAGCAGAGAATCTCCTTAAGAACTTCTTATCATTGATTGAAGCTCCTTCTGGATATTCTTGAGTCTCGAGATACCTCTTGACTTCATGAAACCAAGGATGGTCCACTACCTCTTCAGTATTAATCTCGTGACAGTGCGCCAGTTCATCCATTCATTCGATGGTGATATGGGGAGCCTCGTTATCCCAATTAATTTTAAACATAGATGACATTGTGGCTAGAGCGTCTGCTAGCTGATTTTCTTCTCGCGGGAAATGCTCGAAGGTAATCTTATCAAAATATGGTAGCAATGTCAAAACATGTTCTTTGTAAGGGATAAGATTTTGGTGTTTGGTGTTGTTGTACCCCAAAATTTGCCCTCCCATTTTTCTCAAAACATTTCAAAAAAGATCCTCAAGTTGCTCAAGGAAGTCCAAGGGTTGACCAAACAAGCTCTCTCCTAAGGCAGTCTACCTCAAATTAGGGTTTCATGTTGCATCAAGATACTTGAGTCCAAGGGATCCCAAATGCTCACCATTGACCTAATATGTTCTCAAGATCATCCATGTCAAGTTTCAAGCCTTGCAGAGGAAGTTTGCTCAGTCAATTGCTCAAAGGCCTGAAAATTGACTATGTTAGGGCAAAAGTCAACTGTGGCCCACATACAGTCAAACTTCAATATTTTTGGTCAACATCCTCATTTTGAAGTATATTTCATCATTTTATCAAGTTTTGATCATGATTCATCAAGGATTGCTCATAATTCATCAAAACCCAAAAGTTGCTAAATTAGGGTTTTGTAGGAAAAGTCAACTCAACTTTGACCAAGCATAACTTTCTCATACTTTATGAGAAATGACCCATCCAAAGCTAATTTTGAAGAGGATACAATTCTATACAATCCATCTTCAGCTCCTAAGTTCAAAATATGTACTCACAAGAAGTTATGAATTTGGACATTATAGGTCATTTTGAAAAGTCAACAAAAACACCTTTTTTGTCAAAGCTTCATACATAAACATGGAATACCAAATTGATATGATACCACAAGGGTTACATAGAGGACATCTCAAGCTTTCTAAAAAGTCCAAGAACACCTTCAAAGAGTCAAAATTGAGGAAGTTATGCATTGGTGAAGTTGACCTTTTTTGCATAATTGACAAAAGTCAACTATGCCTAAAATTGCAAATTTTGCTAAATGGGCCTAACTTTTTGCACTTGTTTTAAGTTGGTAGCATGGTCCACGAGTCCTAACTCTTCCCATTTGTTTTTATATTATTTTTATTATTTATTTTGATTTTTATTTGAATTAAATCAATTTAAATCAAAACAAATCATAGAAAATCCAAATCATTGAAAACTCAAGATATTGTGCATGTTTCAGGTCTTATATCCAGTTGGCAAGTGATTGAATTCGTGCAAGGCCTTTGTGTGTACAAAAAGATTGAATTTGGCCTATTTTTGGAAGGGTTTTTAAGTGAATCAAATCAAGATCAAAATCAATAATGGAGAAAGATTGAGATCATGTTTGCAACCCTAATCCAATCCTCAATACATAAGGAACATTTGCAGGCAAAAATCAAGAGGTGAGAGAGGCGTGAGAGGTCAGAACAAACTTGAAAAAAACACAAAAAAGTGTTGAGTCGAATTCATAGTTCCATGCATTCACAAGGCTTCCGGACCATCCCAATCGCTTCCTGGGATCACAAGCAAGCGAAACCAATCAAGAACAAACATTTACATGTGCTAAAACCCACTGTAAGTCAGCCACAACTTTGGTTTGTTCTTGAAATCGAATTGCATGATTCTGACACTTATAGCATGGAATAATTATAGATTCTTGCTCCTTGAAACATTTCCAAACTATCCATAACATTTAATTGCATTTTCATGGACTGTATTAGAATTTGCCATTGTTAGGGTTTGTTGCTTCGATTTGGGATCTCTTCATACAGGTAAAATTGGGCCATAAAAGGAACACCATCGTGCTCAGCAGGCCAAGACGAATCAATCCATGGCTTTAGTTTTTATTTATCATGCTTGTATTGGATTTTGAGAATTGCAGGACCTGTAGCTATGGACATATGTCCGTAGGTAAAAGTCTATAACTTTTACCAACGGAGAGAGGAAGAAGATGACATATGTGGCTCCATCCCATTCGTGCATTTGAATTCACGCGCGTGTTTTACAGCTAATGTCATTTTATTCTTTTTATTATTTTTGTTTCATTTAATAATCAATTGAACCAAATGGCCCAGTGGTGGCCAGGTAAGCGCTAAGGCATTGGAGAGCTTGAGGTCACGGGTTCGACCCCTGCCTCCAACATTTGCATTTTTCTTGAACTTTCTCTACAGATTCCCTGTTCCACAAGGCATGAAGATCACCATGGGGCATCATCTCCTAACCAACGAATCACCAACCATCCAGATTAGAAGGCCATCCTTTGAGGGACCATGATACACCTCAGTCAATGCATAGCACTGGAATGGACAGGTCAACGTGGGTCACCTTCTTTTGGGCCCAGATTGCTAGCAATGCACCTCCCAATTACTCATAACCAGGCCCAAATCTCTTTTCTCTTTCACTTTACATTTTCTTTATTTTTTTCATATAAATTATTTTTACTAACAAATAAATTATTTTCTTTCTATCAAAAAAATCACAAAAAATAATATTTCATCCAATTAGATTTAGGTTTATTTTTTATCAAAAAATTATTTAACTTAATTAGGTTATTTAACTTTAGGTAATATTAATTATTTTGTAAATAAATTAAAAACAATTATAAAATTAGGGTTTTAGTTTAATTTAATTCTATTTTCTTTTTCTTAAAAAAAATAACAAAATAACAAAAATAGGTCATGGGAATTATTTTCTTTAATTAATTTCATTCACTAATTAATTGTGTATTTAATTTAAAAAACCATATTCTTTTTCTTAAAAATAATTTTAAAAAACAACAAAAACAATTTTTTTCTTCCAATTAGGTTAGAAGGGGTCAAAACTCTAATTTCTTATTATTCTTAATTTCCTCGCGCGCGCTTTATTGTTTATTTTTACCATATTAATGTAATTGCTCACAAGTTGTAATAGATAAATTAGGACCTTTTGCTTTCATTTATCATTTTTTTAAGGGTTTATTTTTGGCTATGTAAATACCCGAAGCCTTGTAATAGCGTAGCTTATTTTCCGCACTTTAAATTCCGCAAAATATTAACTGCTAGATGTATGAATAATAGGGATGCATGACAAGAATGTATGATTAACTTTAAAACGGTTAGCAAACCCTAAATGTGCAAAGATAATAAACTTGAAATTGAATCACTCGCACATGCGCACTCCTAGGGTATACTCCCACTTCGGTTGCCTTCAGTAAACGGTCATTAAGTATAGGATATTTTAGTGGTTGCCCTTTAGTCTCAAAGATCAAAGTTACCTCGGAAAGGTTGCCTCGGAATTGTTGCCTCGGATGTTGATCTTAAGACATTAGGGTTATTACTAAGACGTCCTAACATTGCTTTAGTGATCGTACGTCCCTTTCGAATTGACCCTCAAACTCCAACGATGGTGCTACCTACTCACAAATAGTGGGATAGCGTTGTCTAAAGGAAACAAACATAGAACGATTCTTTTTTCGAGTAGGTAGATTAACTCTTAAGTACTTGCTCAATCCAAACAAACTTTTTCACACTTACAATCCTTTTCAAACAAAGTTTTCAAAAAAACTTCGTAACACTCTTGAAGACAGAAGCAAGGGTTAAATCGAAGTTAAAACAAAAACTTTTCAAATCACACAAACACACAGAAGCAATTTTGAAAATGATGAGTAAGTACCTAAGAGCCTGTAGATAACTACAGATAGAAAGGGTGCTAATACCTTCCCTTTCTATAATCTACCCCCCATACTTAGAAAATATCGAAAAAAGGAATTTTTCTGTGCTTTTTTCCTTTCCTTGTTGGGTAAAATAAAAGTCGGTGGCGACTCTTGCTTACCGCGACATTTTGCAAACACAAATGCAAAACACAAACCAGCATTTCAAAACAGTCCCGGTTTTGCCACCGTATCACAGAATTGGCGACTCTGCTGGCGAGTTAATAAGTGGGGTATACCTTAGGAATAGTTCATAATTTGCTTCTATTGTTTGATTTGATTGCTTTATCTTTGTGGGCTTTGTATCGGAGTTACTATAGATCCTAACCCGGATCTTGGGAACACCTGTTAGGTAAGTAGCAATAAATTGTGAGGAAATTGTATGACGTAGACCAATACGGTTGAAGCAGTAGCTACATTGATGTGGCACGTTAGTTGGTACCGGTATCCCTTGTGGAGGAACAAGGTGAATATGGGGCTGCTATATGGGTCATTAAGCATTAATTGACCTTAGAACCTATAATTGACCAACTTGGCCATAGGAAGTAATGAGATAGCCGGCCTCGGTATAGAGCTGAGAACTGGTTCATACTCGATACTACACTCATTGAGACCATACTCTCGAGATAGTTCCGGCTGCAAGAAAAGATTGCGTGAGCTGAAACCATGACCGATGGAGGATGGTCAGTGATATTGAGAACCTCTAGAACCCGGTTACTATTATTAGGACAGGTTGAACCAACTGAACTTCAAGAGGGTAGTACCTAGACTCCATGCAAGCCTAAACGTAAGGGCTATTGTGTGACTTGTGTTCCTTTACCATGTTTGTTACCTGCTATGCCTGTTGTGTGTTTTATCATGACATCATGCATCATGACATAGCATGCATACTTCATTACGCTAACCATTTCAAAGACCGAGGGGATTTATCTTTGTTCTGTTTTGTAGATTATGGCTTCTATGCGCAGAAATACCATTCGAGTCAACTTCATGCAGATACCTGCTCAACTCAGAGAGTTAGTCTCAAAAGTTCCTGATACTTCTTCCTTTGTTAGAAGACGTGGTCATCTTCTTAGCCTGGTCACTTCAAAGTTGGATGAATAGATGATGAGTGTGCTGTTCCAGTTCTTTGATCCGTTGCATCACTGTTTCACCTTCCCGGATTATCAGCTAGTCCCTACTTTGGAAGAGTTTTCTAATTTACTGGGTATATCCATTCTCGAGCAGACACCCTACACAGGTTTGGAGGAGGTTCCAAAGCCAGAGGATATTGCTTCAGCCCTACATCTAAAAAGGGTTGATGTAGTGTGCAACTGGGAGACACAAAGTGGGGTTAAAGGTTTCTTGGCTAATTTTCTGATTGATCAAGCTCAACAGTTCTGGGATAACTTGGATTTTCAAGCTTTCAAAGACATCTTGGCTCTCCTCATCTACGACTTGGTTCTTTTCCCGAATCCAGATTCCTTCATAGACGAGAATGCGGTCAAGATCTTCTTGTCTCATAATCCAGTGCCTACTCTCTTGGGTGATATTTTGCATGCCCTTTATACTCGTACTGTGCGAAGAAGAAGGACCCTCATGTGTTGCACGCCGCTGCTGGCGAGGTGGTTTATTTCGCACCTCCCCAAGTCTGTATTGAAGAATGAGGAAGGTGTAGGTTGGGCTTACAGAGTCATGTCCCTTGCTCATACGGACATCCTTTGGATTTCTAAGGATATGGAAAGAGTAGATGTCATTGATCGATGTGGTGAATACCCTAATGTCCCATTGCTGGGAATTAGAGGGGGAATAACCTACAGTCCTTGTTTGGCTTTACGACAGTTTGGACGCGCTCGGAGAGACGGTCCCCATGAGCTGCTTCTTATAAATATCGTCTTTGACTACAAGGGGGACGTGGATGAGCATCACCGAAGGTTTATACGGGCCTGGGGCATGGTGAACAGGTATGACCCACAAGATCTAGGATTAAAGACTTCTCTCCCTATGCAACCTTATCTCCAGTGGGTTCGAGCCCGTGCTCAAAAGCTGGGGATGCCTTATGAAGCTGTTTTTCCAGTGATTGTGGAGCATACTAATGAAGAAGGGGTTCCTTATACAGTCCTCCATCCTTATATGCCTACTGATCTTGGGGCATTGAAGAGATCTTGGATCCAGTTAAAGGAAGAAAAGGATACCTACAGGGAGAAGTATCATGAGCAGGAAAGGAAGATCTTGAAGCTCACGAGGCAGCTTGAGAATGAAAGAACAATCAACGATTATGTCAGCACGAAGGGAAAACGACCATGGAATTTCTGATGTCTTTTATTGTTTCTAGTTTAGATTTGCTTTTCAGTTTATTTATTTTGTAACGCCTTGAAGGCATTGTTAAACATTGTTACAAGTTTAATCTAATAAAGTGTGTTTCATTTTGGTTTACAAATTTGAATCTCCCAAAGTCTTTGAAATCATTTCATATGCATTCCATTACCATGCACCTCATCGCAGGTACCATTACAAGTTTCTTATCTTCTTCTCTGTTTATTTCAGCATATAATGTCTTCTGAAACACCTACCGATCAAGCTATCAAGGCTCTTCAAGCACATAATGCTCAGTTCCAGGAGATGTTCCTGAACCTGGCCAAAGGACAACAGGATCTGAAGACTCTCATCCTGAAGGACAAGAAGAAGAAGAAGAAGAAGAAGGTGGTTCTCCTGAATATGGGTCACAGATTTGGGAATAGGTTAGGACAAGAAACTGATCTGTCTCATTCATCTGGAGGAGGATAAAATCAAGAGGAAAGAAAGGGTCCTAGCCCTGTAGTTTCTGATAATGACACTGATTTTGATGATGAACAGTACCCTCCTGCTGAGGATAGGTATAAACAACTTGAAGACCGTTTGAGTGCCATGGAGATTCAGAAGGTTCCCGGTTTAGACTTCAGAGATTTGGGGCTGGCGTCGGGAGTGGTGATCCCTCACAAATTTAAAGATCCGGTTTTTGCTAAGTACGATGGAGCATCATGTCCAAAGCTCCACCTCCGCTCGTACATTATAAAAATTCAACCCTACACTGCTGACAGAAATCTCTGGGTTCATTTCTTTCAAGATAGTATGTCAGGGACTCAGCTTGAATGGTTCTACCAATTGGAGGGAGCTAATGTCTTCAACTGGAAGGACCTTGTTGCTGCTTTTTACAAGCAATACCAGTATAACGCCGACCTTGCTCCCACACGTACTCAGCTCCAGGGTATGTCTATGGGTGCAGGTGAAGGCTTTAAGGATTATGCTCAAAAGTGGAGAGATCTGGCTGGAAGAGTCCAACCCCCTCTGTCTGATAGGGAGTTGATGGATATGTTTCTTGGGACTTTGTGTGGTCCATATTTCAATCATTTGATCGATAGTTCATTGTCTGGCTTCATTGAATTGATTATGATTGGGGAGAGAGTAGAGGCTGGTATCAGAAGTGGCAAGATACAGAAAGGTGCTTCATCAAGTACAGAAAAGAAGCCTTTCAAGAAAGAAACTAGTGCAGTTTACAGTTTAAGGAGCCAAAACCGACCTGAGCGCCGTCAAGCAGTGAATGCAGTGGTAATATCAAGACCCACCGTTGCCCCGCAACGCAACAATCAGCAAAGAATGGAGAGGCCGTAGAGACAGTACACTCGGCTTAATATGAATTTGTCTCAAATTCTACCGCAACTGTTGAAAACTAACCAGGTAACTCTGAGGGAAGCCCCGAAGAATCCCAGCACCACATCTCCGCTGTATAACCCAAACGCCCGCTGTGCCTATCACTCTGATAGCCCAGGCCATGACACGAACAATTGCTTGGCTTTGAAGAATAAAGTGTAAGACCTGATTGAAGCTAAGGAGATTGAGTTTGATGCTCCGGAGAAACCCAACGTCATAACTGCACCCATGCCCAAGCATGATCAAGGAGTGAATGCAATTGGAGATGATGAAGAAGAGTCAGATATCAACAGCTGGATTTACCCGACTACCAACGGTGGTTTGAACAACTGGACGACAAAGGACATCATGGCCGTTTCTTTTATTACACAATAATAGACTTTTGTTTTGAAATTTGTAACAGACAGTTTAAAACTTTACGGCCCGGTGCCTTTCCCAAGACACCGTGGCTTTGTTTGTGAGGGCTTATTATGTGTCATTTCCATATATCACCAATAAAGCATTGGATGTTTTCTTGCATTACAAATGTTGAGCTCCTTGTTTTTCTTTTCTATCTTGCACTTTATCAAAATAGCTATTTGTCTTACACACACTCACATATCATAATACAGGTCCACATCCACTCTGGATCCCATTGATAACGACTCTGCTACTGCCAGTTATGACTTCGAAAATCCGATCAACCAAGTCGAGGACGAAGGTGAGTGTTGTACCCCAAAATTTGCCCTCCCCTTTTCCATAAGAAATCACAGCTTCGGACTTTTCCTGATTTTTCAGATTGGCGTAAGAATCAGTCAAATAGACTTTTCTTATCAGTCAGACAAAATTAGGGTTTTCATTAATTTTAAAGCAGTTCAGGCATATTGCTAAGGTTTGGTTGAGTTGGCTCAGGTTTTGATCAGGCGGACGCTTCTTTGACATTTAATCAAGAACTAGGGTTTGTGCGTGCAGAAAGAATTAATCCTACAGTTCTTTTCAGTTTACTCTGAGATTTGGATTGAGGCATTTGAATCAAGAACTTGCAGTATTTTGTTTAATCAGTAAAGGCTAAGGCATTTGATTTGAGATGAGATAAAAGTTGAGGTACTTAAATTGAGAATCTGCAGTGTCTGATTTAATCAGTAAAAAGATAAGTATCTGGATATTGGTTTGATTAATTGTGCATTGTTTAATTGGAGAACCAGGTTTATTATTGATTCAATGGTAAGACCACAGTGTTTATTAATTATTTTTCTAAGTCAGAATAATTGGATACTTCCAGTTATTTTAATTTAAGAAATTCAAATAATTAAATGGACAGTAAATTGAAAGAGGAATTAACTGATAAAAAGGATGTTTATTCATTTTGAATTATTTGTTACAGATATTATTTAAATACTGTAAATTTATTTACAGTTATTTATATTAATACTATTACAAAAAATTTTAATTGAAATGAAACTATGTCCTAATTTCCTAAAATCTTCATCTTCTATCCAATGCTCCTTTTCTCAATTATCTTTACCTGCAAAAACAAAGAAAAGGAAAAAGTCAAAAGCAGATGAAATGATAAAAAGCAGACAGTTAAAAAGATCATCATTAAAAGCAACTGGCAAGAATCAGTTGTTCCCCTCTCTGCAAATCACAAGATTTCTCTTGGTTCACAGAAAGGAATGGAAACATGCTTGCAAAAACATGAAATGCACAAAGTTGTAATATTGCACAATTTCAAAGTGGTCAAACAAACTGCATAGTTCATGATTCAAAATTGTCAAGCAAGACTGCATAAAATGCCAAACAAAATCCAAATGGGCAACCAAAAAGGCAAACTGAGCAGTTACTGATTATGCCAAAAGAACAATGCAAGTCACAATTTCAAACTAAGTTCAAAGTCAACTAGAGCTGCCCAAAGCCAAAGATATCAAAGTTGTCCAAAAGGATATGGAAAGATATCAAATTACAAAATGCTGTCAACAAATTATGCAGAAAATCTTGAAAGTACACAGAGAAAAGAAGTATGCAGATAAAAAACTAATGTGCAAGCAAGCATGTTCAAATCATCACTTTCCAGCCTGTCACCTTTTCAGAAAAGACAAATTTGGGCAATTTTATGCTTTTTTTTAATCTGTCAAAAGAGAGAGAGAGAGAGAGAAGAGAAAAAGAAAAGGCTTACAGGGCTTAGGCTTGAAGAAAGAAGAATATAAAACAAAACTGAGATAGAACAGTAAAGGAGGCAGAAATAACACAAGAAAAAGAACACAAACAAAATTGTAACATTGAAACACAAACTGCCTCAACAAGCTTGAAGCCTAAGCTCCAAACCTCACAAAAAGCCAGGAACCTGCATTAACCTTCAAACACCCAAACATTCAGAACATCAAAACTGTCCAAGCTCATACCTGAAGCCTTAAACTTTCTCCAAGCAAGCCTGAAAGACAAAAAGCCTCATGCCTGCATAGAAGCCTCTCTAAAAACCTGTCCAGCCTGAAGCCTAAACCATACAAGCCTGAACCACTGTAAGCTTCAAACAAAAACAATATCAAGTAACCATCATCCTGCATAGACACAAGCCTCATGCCTATTCTAAGCCCTCAAGCTTAAACTACCAAACCTAAACCTGTCAAGCCATCAAACTGCTCAAACATAGCAACGAAACCATGTCAAAAATTGCAAGCCCTCAAAGTCTAACCTGTTTTCAAATATACCAAACTTGATTCAAAAACCTCAAAATCCAATCAAAGCCTAAAAAGTCAAGCAACCCAAAGGCCCTCAGAGCTAGGCTCATCACAGGGCAAGCATACAAAGCAACATTCAAGATCAATACCAATAAGCATATCAGAAGCAGACCAACATTTCAAGGCAATCCAAACCCTCAGAATTGCTTCATCACTGGGCCAACAACAACACCAATATTTCTCAGAGATATACAGAAGCGAGGCAAAGAAACAAAAGAAGAGGAAAGAAGTGATTAAGCTAGGTTCTCAGACATCATCATCATAAAACCTAAGAAACGAAATACAGAGTACCAGGGAAGGTCACAAAGCAAGCTTGCATCACTATCTCTTCGCCCTTGGCCGCCTGAAGCACCTCCGGTCCGCCTCCTCCTCCATCTCCAAAGGTAGTATCCCTCCTTTTTCTTCCTATTCACGCACCTCAAACGATGATAACACACAGAATCAGAACAAAGTAAAACATTCAAAAATGGAAATCAATAAAAGCTTGAAACCCTAAATGCGTTAAATACAGAAACTGTCACCTTACAATATAGCTTCGTTGGACCAAGGAGGGAAGAATGGACGAACGGTGATGCTTGGTGGCCCTGAGCGAAGTATGTCATTCAGGATTCATAGCTTGAGAAAGAACGAAGGAAGACGAAGGAAGAGCAGCGCCGCGCAGTAACTTGCCAAACCCTAACCCCAAGTTATGATACAAACCTATGAGAACCCTAAAATGTTTGTGGATTGCGCTTGGGCCTTGCCCTCTTCAGAAGCCTTAAGCCCATCAGATTTTTACACTTGACCCCCCCCCCCCCCCCCCCTCCTGGCGCCTCACCTCCCTTTTACTTGTTCTACTTATTTTGTTTTGGGCCATAAACCCCCTTTAAGCCCATTCCCTTTCTTACATAAACTAACCTTTTTATCATTTTATTTTTTATAATTTAAACTAACATAGTCTATTTTTTTATAAATTAAAAATGCCTTAATTCTTTTTTATAAAACTTTGTTTATTTACATGACCATTAGGTTTAATTAGATTAATAGACTTTTATCTTAAATTTCTCTTTTTTTATATAAATCTATTTGTACATAAAAATACTAATTAAAATACATTAATTTTAATAAATAAAAAAATAGAACTTAAAACATTCTTTTCTTTTCTTAAAATATTTTGTTTTGTACATATTAACAAAGATACAAAAGTATAATAATACTTAACAAATAAATAAATACTTAATCTTACATTAAGTTAACATTTCACTTGTAAATAAATCATACACTTACACAAATACATTGATACATTTACATTGCTCTTATACATTTGCTTATCTTGTACATTTGATACTTTTTTTTTTACATTTGCGATCGGTTCGATTTGGTTGTAAATTTATTTGGACACTACTCTCCTATTAAGTTCTCATCCCCATTTGTAAACATTTGTACCCCCACTCCCGGATACTTATTTGTAATAGCGTAGACTTTAAATTCCCGCAATTTATCGCTTTCAAATATACCATGGTTAGACCTAGGGTTTGTATGTGCATAAAATCAAACGCTAGATAACCTAATACAAGACAAATGCATGACAATCAATACACAATTCACACTTGCACCCCTAGGGTAATCCCGCTCGTTGCCTTCCAAAATGGGCCATGCTTGCACGTTGAGTATCTTTGGCAAAACAAAACAAATCAAAATGATCATAGTACCTCGATGACGCTTTTGAAAGTTGCCTATCAAAATGATCATAGTCCCTCCAAACAATTGCCAAAGACACTTGGAACTATTGCATTCATGGTCTAAATGATGACCCGCGTCCGTCCCGTTAACATCCTAACACAAGATTGTCCACCAAATACAATGGTGGAACAAAAATTGTTAAAAAGGGTTAAAACATGAGAAAAACCTTTGAGTACAATAGGGTAGACAAACTCTTAGTTACTTGATCAAACTTGCAAAAACACTTGCCTACTTTTCAAAACCACTCCACAAACACTCTCAAAACAAACTTTCAAAAACATTTGAAACATCTTTTCAAAAAGATACACACCTTTGTAAAACACTCAAACACGAGTCATTACAATGGTTGCCTAGACAAGGCGTCTTCTTCAAAACATTTTCAAAACACACACACACACACCATTTCAAACAATTGAAAACACAAGGCAAGTGATCTAAGAAAGTAACTAAGAGCCCATGGATAACCATGGATAGAAAGGGTGCTAATACCTTCCCTTTCTATAATCTACCCCCCGAACCCAAGAAAACATCTCAAAGGTTTTTGCTGTGCTTTTTAACCTTTCCTTAGGATAAAATAAAAAGTCGGTGGCGACTCTTGCTCAACCGAAACATTTGCGAAAACAAACGCAAAATCCGAGTCAGTTCTCCCACCGTATCATAGAACTGGCGACTCTGCTGGGGGGTATTTAAAAGTGGGGTTACCTTAGGATTTAGATCACATTTATTTTCAATTGCTTGCTTTGTTTGCTTTTATATTTATGGGCTTTGCATCGGAGTTTCATAGATCCTAATCCGGATCTGGGAAATACCCTTTAGATAGCATAAGCTGTGAGGGACCTGTCCGGCGTATACCGACATGGGTGAAGCAGTGGCTACGTTGGTGTGACACCTTGGTCTGTACCGATATCCCTTGTGTTGCAACGAGGAGAATATGGGTCTTCTGAGGAGTCATTAAGCACCAACCGACCTTAGAACCCTAAATTGACCCAACTTGGCCATAGAACGGTAGCAGTATGCTACACTCATTGAGGCTAAACTCTCGCGATGGTTCTGGCCGCAAGAAAAGATTGCGATGTTGGAGTTATGACCGATTGAGAGTAGTCAGTGATATTGAGATCCTCTAGAACCTGGTTACTTTTGATAGGACAGGTCTTAACCAACAAAACTGAAAGAGGGTAATACCTAAACCCCATGCAAGCCTAAACCTAAGGACTTGTTTGCTTTGTGTGAATATGATTACCTGTATATACACTCACTTGCTTTTGCATACATGTACATAACATCATAACATCATACCATAGCATTTTCAATAAACCTTTTCAAGGATCTTGAGTGTCTGTGGATGCAGGGTCACGTTGAACCAGACGTCTACCAAAGGGCAAGAGGTTTCTCCTCTAAACAAATCCAATCAAAGATCAAGTGCAACAAATTGAATCAGGGGCTATGACCCACTTGACATGGTGAGCTTGATTCTCGTGGAAAGACATCCATCGGTGCAAAGTGCTCCAATCAAAGATCAAGTGCAACAACTTGAATCAGGGGCTATGACCCACTTGACATGGTGAGCTTGATTCTCGTAGAAAGACATCCACCGGTCCAAAGTGCTCCAATCAAAGATCAAAGTTCAACCTCTAACATTCTCTTGTGTTTACCCCAAGAGATCCTTGAAAGCATGTATCCACATATCATGCATTGCTTCTTGACAATTCTTTCCTTTTCAGGTTTCCTTACTCTCCTACTGTTTATTTCAGTAAGAGATGGCCCTAGAGAGGACTGTCAAGGATATCCAGGACCAAAATGCTCAGCTTCAAGAGATGTTCTTGAACCTGTCTCTGGGACAAAAAAAGTGAAAGCTCTCCTCACAAAGGGCTTGGTCCAGGGGAATTCAAACAATGCCAGGAGTGATCAGTTGGAAGCACTACAGTCTGAGCTGACAACAATGAGGATCCAAATGACGGGGCAACTGGTGGGCCAGATGGCTCTCATCCAGGACTTGTCTCAAAGACAAGAGGAACTCAGAGTTCTCGTCAACCAACTACTTCAGAACAACCAACTGGGGCAAACATCTGAGGTTGAAGAGCAAGTCACCACTCAACCCCCCTCCAGACAAGAAGACAAGGGGAAGGCTCCCCTGCTTGCTTCAGGGTCACAAGCCCAGCAACAACCTCGCCAGCGTCAACGGGGGAATCAGCGTAAACAAAATACGTCTGGAAGACAGTTCACAGAGACTGACATACCGTCATCTCTAATACTAGAGCGCTTGTTGGAAGTCAATTTGACTGCTTTAAGGGATCCTATTCGGAAGCCCAATACCTCCGCTCCTAACTATCATCCCGATGCATTTTGTGTTTACCACTCCTATAGCCCGGGGCACGACACAGAGGACTGTTGGGCCTTGAAGAACAAGATTCAAGATCTGATCGGCATTGGAGTACTGAGGTTCATGCCAGGCGGCGAGATGAAAATATTCCGTTAAGGAGTTCTCCACCTGAAGTGACGAAGCTCAAACTGAGAGAATTTTGCTTCATTTGAATTTTCAAAGTTGTAATTTCTTTTAACAATTAACTGTTAATGTCAAACTCTGTTTCATTAATGCATTGCATATGTTTGTCTTGAATTCATCCATTCGTTTTCACTACTCTTATGCTTTCTTTATGATATTTAACTCTTGATAAAAAGCTGCAAGCCTTTAGAGGGAGGATGACGAAACAATACCATAATCTCATACAATATGCTTTTGAACGGACCGTGCTGATGATGTACAGGCATTTCTTTCAATTCCCAAACACTGGAGTTATAAGGAACATAATCCCTAGTCAACCCCTTCGAGCCAAAGAAGTAGGAGTTTTCTGTTCTAAACAATCAAAACCTTTGATATAAACCTGGGGCAGGGTAGTCTCTCAGTTAATTCAAAAAGGTGCACATTGAAGTCGCAAACTCTCAGTTCGTAACACAACGAACGGCGTCAAAAAAAGAGACATTCCTTTGGAATCAAAAGACAGTGATGGTTCCCTATCACATAGGCAGTCAATCTCTCAAAAAAAGAAAATCCCACTGAGCCAAAACCTGTAAAGGAGGCTTAAGAAAGCTGGGGCATCCCGCTGACTGTAATCTCGAAAGCAGGAACAGTCAGGCAAAAGTTAGGGATAACAAATCAAAATCAAAATAGAGAGGTCATTACAAATCCTCAACAACATGAAAAATGTTGCAAAGAAAAAAGGAGATAACGACTGTCTTCCAAAATCCAACTGGTGAACCATCACCCAAAAAGTCGTTCCAAGCTCGAATAGAGTTCGACGCACAATTAACTGAGCTTAGGATTGAAAAACAGCACGAAGAGCGGGTGGGTACAAATATACTTTGAGCCTTTATCCTTTGTTTCTTAAACCGTGAACCAAGCCAAGTTACAACCCTTCAAAAGTCCTAATTGAAGCATGGGTTAGTTCGAAAGCATACTGTTACAAAAGGTATCCTGACTCCTGTAAGGCTTTGCTCTAAAATCTTGTGTTGATTTGTCTTATAAAAAGTTTTCTGCTAAAAAACGCATTTTTCAAAACTTCGAGACGAACATAAACTGTGCATTGCTTGAATATCACTGTTTGCATTTGACTATTTGTTTGACAGCGAAGAAATTCATACAGCGAATGTTCAGAGGAACGAAAACTCTCTCAGTGAGTAAAATAATTTCAAAAAGGATGACACTTCCATTAACTAAACTCCTATCAACAAGGGGCATCACATGTCACTATCCAGTTAACCTGGGGCAGTCCAGTCAAGGTTTCAACAGATCTTTCAAAGTTCAGTTAACCTGGGGCAGTCCAGTCAAGATTTCAACAAAATCTCTCAATTGCAGAGTAACCTGAAGAGACTCCTTCATCACCACTTGGGGCATTCGAATGTCAAAAGTGTTCAACAATTCCTTCATCACCTGCTGGAAATTACAACCACCAACAGAATGACGACCGATTCCAGATTCGATTCCTGTATCTAGCCAAGGCATATCTGTGAGTAACTGATTGTAGATTCGATACCTGTATCCAGCCAAGGCATGTCTGCATGAAGAGTTTCCAGATTCGATACCTGTATCCAGCCAGGGCATATCTGTAGACGATAATTTCCAGATTCGATACCTGTATCCAGCCAGGGCATATCTGTAGACGACCAATTCCAGATTCGATACTTGTATCCAGCCAGGGCATATCTGTAGACGTCCAATTCCAGATTCGATTCCTGTATCCAGCCAGGGCATATCTGTGAGTATTTGATTGTGGATTCGACACCTGTATCTAGCCAGGGCATATCTGCATGAAGAGTTTAGAGATTCGATTCCTGTATCTAGCCAGGGCATATCTGTGAGTAACTGATTGTAGATTCGATACCTGTATCCATCCAGGGCATGTCTGCATGAAGAGTTTAGAGATTCGATACCTGTATCCAGCCAGGTCACATCTGTAAGCAACCTTTTGAAATTCTAGATTCGATACATGTATCCAGCCAGGGCACGTCTGTAAGCAACCTTTTGAAATTCTAGATTCGATACCTGTATCCAGCCAGGGCATATCTGCATGAAGAGTTTCCAGATTCGATACCTGCATCCAGCCAGGGCATATCTGTAGATGACAATTTCCAGATTCGATACCTGCATCCAGCCAGGGCATATCTGTAGACGACAAATTCCAGATTCGATACCTGTATCCAGCCAGGGCATATCTGTAGACGACCAATTCCAGATTCGATACCTGTATCCAGCCAGGGCATATCTGTAGACGACCAATTCCAGATTCGATTCCTGTATCCAGCCAGGGCATATCTGTGAGTATTTGATTATGGATTCGACACTTGTATCTAGCCAGGGCATATCTGCATGAAGAGTTTAGAGATTTGATTCCTGTATCTAGCCAGGGCATGTCTGTGAGTAACTGATTGTAGATTCGATACCTGTATCCAGCCAGGGCATGTCTGCATGAAGAGTTTAGAGATTCGATACCTGTATCCAGCCAGGGCACGTCTGTAAGCAACCTTTTGAAGTTCCGGATTCGATTCCTGTATCTAGCCAGAGCATATCTGTGAGCAATCGATTGTGGATTAACACCTGTAACAAGCCAGGAAATTATCTACATGAAGAGATTGGAGATCAACACCTGAAACAAGCCAGGACAGTATCTCCTTGACCAACCTGATCAATACCTGCAACGATCAAAAGATTCTCGTCTTCCCCAGCCAGAGAGCCTTACAGAATCTAATTCCCCTGCAGAGTACATACGTCTCTCCCCGACTTTATTCAAAGGTTATTTCCCCACCAGGGTATAACTGGGTTTTCCTCAGCTAATTACCACGGAAGGATCGTCCTCGGAGAAATTCTTCCTATACCCAGCGGAGTTCATCAAATTCCCCAACATAACTTATCAGTGGAATCCCCAACGGAGTTCTCATCAAAACCACAGTGAAGTATCTCTTCCCACAGAGTAATTCCCCGCAAAGTAATCTCTCCAACAAGTTTATTCCCCAACGGAGTCATCTTCTCCTACCGGTTTATTCTTGCAACCATCATCCCCAGCGGAAGCGAAGAACTCTACTCTTCAACATCAGCCCAAGATTCAACAAGCTCCCGGCATTCGTCAAGGATTTATTTTCCTAGACGAAAATACATTCATAGACATTTCACATTTTATACATCCTGATACATACATACACGGATCATATCACACGATCTCATTTGTTTTTAAGAACATCATGACACCATGCATCTCATACATCATGACATTGCATACCACTAATGTTTTGCCTTTTCAGGAAAAAGTCAATCCAAAGATGATTACTATTAACTGTCACATTTCCATATTCGATACTTGTATCCAGCCAGGGCATATCTGTAGACGATAATTTCCAGATTCGACACCTGTATCCAGCCAGGGTATATATGTAGACGACCAATTCCAGATTCGATTCCTGTATCTAGCCAGGGCATATCTGTGAGTGATTGATTGTAGATTCGATACCTGTATCCAGCCAGGGCATATCTGCATAAAGAGTTTAGAGATTCGACACCTGTATCCAGCCAGGGCATATCTGTAGACGACAGATTCAGGTTCGATACCTGTATCTAGCCAGGGCATATCTGTGAGCAATTGATTGTAGACTCGATACCTGTATCTAGCCAGGGCATATCTGCATGAAGAGTTTGAAGATCAACCCCTGTAACAGGCCAGGAAACCATCTTCCTTTCTCAAAGTACGCAAGTTCTCGCTAAGGAACCTCTTACGCGATCGACACCTCGGATGGCATCTTTAAGCCCATCTCCACAACTATCCATTACACTTCCAGATGGCATCTATAAGCCCATCCTCCTACCAACTTCCAAATGGCATCTTTAAGCCCATTTCCAGATGGCATCTCTAAGCTCATTCCCTCACCATCACATCACCGAGTGCAAATTTTTGGGCACTCTAGTGTCCAATCTCCTTTTACCTTCAAGTCGCGAACGGCAAACTTGCCAATCTAACTCTTCAGGTTCAAGAAGATTGAATAGGGGCAACTGTTGTACCCCAAAATTTGCCCTCCCCTTTTCCACAAGAAATCACAGCTTCAGACTTTTCCTAATTTTTCAGATTGGCGTAAGAATAAGTCAAATAGACTTTTCTTATCAGTCAGACAAAATTAGGGTTTTCATTGATTTTAAAGCAGTTCGGGAAGATTGCTAAGGTTTGGATGAGTTGGCTCAGGTTTTGATCAGGCGGACGCTTCTTTGACATTTAATCAAGAACTAGGGTTTGTGCGCGCAGAAAGAATTAATCCTACAGTTCTTTTCAGTTTACTCTGAGATTTGGATTGAGGCATTTGAATCAAGAACTTGCAGTATTTTGTTTAATCAGTAAAGGCTAAGGCATTTGATTTGAGATGAGATGAAAGCTGAGGTACTTAAATTGAGAATCTGCAGTGTCTGATTTAATCAGTAAAAAGATAAGTATCTGGATATTGGTTTGATTAACTGTGCATTGTTTAATTGGAGCGCCAGGTTTATTATTGATTCAATGGTAAGACCACAATGTTTATTAATTATTTTTCTAAGTCAGAATAATTGGATACTTCCAGTTATTTTAATTTAAGAAATTCAAATAATTAAATGGACAGTAAATTGAAAGAGGAACTAACTGATAAAAAGGATGTTTATTCATTTTGAATTGTTTGTTACAGATATTATTTAAATACTGTAAATTTATTTACAGTTATTTATATTAATACTATTACAAATAATTTAAATTGAAATGAAACTATGTCCTAATTTCCTAAAATCTTCATCTTCTATCCAATGCTCCTTTGCTCAATTATCTTTACCTGCAAAAACAAAGAAAAGGAAAAAGTCAAAAGCAGATGAAATGATAAAAAGCAGACAGTTAAAAAGATCATCATTAAAAGCGACTGGCAAGAATCAGTTGTTCCCCTCTCTGCAAATCACAAGATTTCTCTTGGTTCACAAAGAGGAATGGGAACATGCTTGCAAAAACATGAAATGCACAAAGTTGTAATATTGCACAATTTCAAAGTGGTCAAACAAACTGCATAGTTCATGATTCAAAATTGTCAAGCAAGACTGCATAAAATGCCAAACAAAATCCAAATGGGAAACTAAAAAGGCAAACTGAGCAGTTACTGATTATGCCAAAAGAACAATGCAAGTCACAATTTCAAACTAAGTTCAAAGTCAACTAGAGCTGCCCAAAGCCAAAGATATCAAAGTTGTCCAAAAGGATATGGAAAGATATCAAAGTACAAAATGCTGTCAACAAAGTATGCAGAACATCTTGAAAGTACACAGAGAAAAGAAGTATGCAGAGAAAAAACTAATGTGCAAGCAAGCATGTTCAAATCATCACTTTCCAGCCTGTCACCTTTTCAGAAAAGACAAATTTAAGCAATTTTATGCTTTTTTTTAATCTGTCAAAAGAGAGAGAGAAGAGAAAAAGAAAAGTCTTACAGGGCTTAGGCTTGAAGAAAGAAGAATATAAAACAAAACTGAGATAGAACAGTAAAGGAGGAAGAAATAACACAAGAAAAAGAACACAAACAAAACTGTAACATTGAAACACAAACTGCCTCAACAAGCTTGAAGCCTAAGCTCCAAAACTCACAAAAAGCCAGGAACCTGCATTAAACTTCAAACACCCAAACATTCAGAACATCAAAACTGTCCAAGCTCATACCAGAAGCCTTAAACTTTCTCCAAGCAAGCCTGAAAGACAAAAAGCCTCATGCCTGCATAGAAGCCTCTCTAAAAACCTGTCCAGCTTGAAGCCTAAACCATACAAGCCTGAACCACTGTAAGCTTCAAACAAAAACAATATCAAGATAACCATCATCCTGCATAGACACAAGCCTCATGCCTATTCTAAGCCCTCAAACTTAAACTACCAAACCTAAACCTGTCAAGCCATCAAACTGCTCAAACATAGCAACGAAACCATGTCAAAAATTGCAAGCCCTCAAAGTCTAACCTGTTTTCAAATATACCAAACTTGATTCAAAAACCTCAAAATCCAATCAAAGCCTAAAAAGTCAAGCAACCCAAAGGCCCTCAGAGCTAGGCTCATCACATGGCAAGCATACAAATCAACATTCAAGATCAATACCAATAAGCATATCAGAAGCAGACAAACATTTCAAGGCAATCCAAACCCTCAGAATTTCTTCATCACTGGGCCAACAACAACACCAATATTTCTCAGAGATATACAAAAGCGAGGCAAAGAAACAGAAGAAGAGGAAAGAAGTGATTAAGCTAGGTTCTCAGACATCATCATCATAAAACCTAAGAAATGAAATACAGAGTACCAGGGAAGGTCACAAAGCAAGCTTGCATCACTATCTCTTCGCCCTTGGCCGCCTGAAGCACCTCCGGTCCGCCTCCTCCTCTGTCTCCAAAGGTAGTATCCCTCCTTTTTCTTCCCATTCACGCACCTCAAACGATGATAACACACAGAATCAGAACAAAGTAAAACATTCAAAAATGGAAATCAATAAAAGCTTGAAACCCTAAATGGGTTAAATACAGAAACTGTCATCTTACAATATAGCTTCGTTGGACCAAGGAGGGAAGAATGGACGAACGGTGATGCTTGGTGGCCCTGAGCGAAGTATGTCATTCAGGATTCATAGCTTGAGAAAGAACGAAGGAAGACGAAGGAAGAACGGCGCCGCGCTGTAACTTGCCAAACCCTAACCCCATGTTATGATACAAAACTATGAGAACCCTAAAACGTTTGTGGATTGCGCTTGGGCCTTGCCCTCTTCAGAAGCCTTAAGCCCATCAGATTTTTACACTTGACCCCCCCCCCCCCCCCCCCCCTCTTGGCGCCTCACCTCCCTTTTACTTATTCTACTTATTTTGTTTTGGGCCACAAACCCCCTTTAAGCCCATTCCCTTTCTTACATAAACTAACCTTTTTATCATTTTATTTTTTATAATTTAAACTAACATAGTCTATTTTTTTATAAATTAAAAATGCCTTAATTCTTTTTATAAAACTTTCTTTATTTACATGACCATTAGGTTTAATTAGATTAATAGACTTTTATCTTAAATTTCTCTTTTTTTATATAAATCTATTTGTACATAAAAATACTAATTAAAATACATTAATTTTAATACATAAAAAAATAGAACTTAAAACATTCTTTTCTTTTTTTTAAATATTTTGTTTTGTACATATTAACAAAGATACAAAAGGATAATAATACTTAACAAATAAATAAATACTTAATCTTACATTAAGTTAACATTTCACTTGTAAATAAATCATACACTTACACAAATACATTGATACATTTACATTGCTCTTATACATTTGCTTATATTGTACATTTGATACATTTTTTTTTTTACATTTGCGATCGGTTCGATTTGGTTGTAAATTTATTTGGACACTACTCTCCTATTAAGTTCTCATCCCCATTTGTAAACATTTGTACCCCCACTCCCGGATACTTATTTGTAATAGCGTAGACTTTAAATTCCCGCAATTTATCGCTTTCAAATATACCATGGTTAGACCTAGGGTTTGTATGTGCATAAAATCAAACGCTAGATAACCTAATACAAGACAAATGCATGACAATCAATACACAATTCACACTTGCACCCTAGGGTAATCCCGCTCGTTGCCTTCCAAAATGGGCCATGCTTGCACGTTGAGTATCTTTGGCAAAACAAAACAAATCAAAATGATCATAGTCCCTCGATGACGCTTTCGAAAGTTGCCTATCAAAATGATCATAGTCCCTCCAAGCAATTGCCAAAGACACTTGGCACTATTGCATTCATGGTCTAAACGATGACCCGCGCCCATCCCGTTAACATCCTAACACAAGATTGTCCACCAAATACAATGGTGGAACAAAAATTGTTAAAAAGGGTTAAAACATGAGAAAAACCTCTGAGTACAATAGGGTAGACAAACTCTTAGTTACTTGATCAAACTTGCAAAAACACTTGCCTACTTTTCAAAACCACTCCACAAACACTCTCAAAACAAACTTTTAAAAACATTTGAAACATCTTTTCGAAAAGATACACACCTTTGTAAAACACTCAAACACGAGTCATTACAATGGTTGCCTAGACAAGGCGTCTTCTTCAAAACATTTTCAAAACACACACACACACACCATTTCAAACAATTGAAAACACAAGGAAAGTGATCTAAGCAAGTAACTAAGAGCCCATGGATAACCATGGATAGAAAGGGTGCTAATACCTTCCCTTTCTATAATCTACCCCCCGAACCCAAGAAAACATCTCAAAGGTTTTTGCTGTGCTTTTTAACCTTTCCTTAGGATAAAATAAAAAGTCGGTGGCGACTCTTGCTCAACCGAAACATTTGCAAAAACAAACGCAAAACCCAAGTCAGTTCTCCCACCGTATCACAGTGAGGATGATTGCGAAGTGCCTGGGGAACTTGCTAGACTGTTACTATAGGAAGAGAGGGCCATACAGCCCCATGAAGAGCCAGTGGAATCAGTGAATCTGGGTACAGAGGAAGACAAGAAAGAGGTCAAGATCGGTGCTAATCTGGAGTCTAGCATCAAGCAGCGGTTAATACAAATGTTTCGTGACTATGTTGAGATCTTTTCTTGGTCTTATGAAGATATGCCTGGGTTGGATACTGATATTGTGGGACACCGCTTGCCAACCAAAGAAGACTGTCCTCCGGTAAAACAGAAGGTTCGCCGTATGCACCTAGAGATGTCTGAGAAAATCAAAGCTGAGGTCATGAAATAGTTTGATGTCGGTTTTCTAGCTGTCACTTCTTACCCACAGTGGGTTGCCAACGTGGTTCTGATACCGAAGAAAGATGGTAAGGTCCGCATGTGTGTAGACTATAGAGATCTGAACAGGGAAAGCCCCAGGGATGATTTCCCTCTGCCTCATATCGACGTTCTGGTTGACAACACCGCACAACATAAGGTCTTATCCTTTATGGACGGTTTTTCTGGTTACAATCAGATTAAGATGGCTCCCGAAGACATGGAGAAGACAACCTTCGTTACACAGTGGGGTACTTTTTGCTACAAAGTAATGTCGTTCGGATTGAAGAATGCTGGGGCAACGTATCAGCGCGCCATGGTCGCTTTGTTCCACGACATGATTCACCATGAGATTGAGGTTTACGTTGATGACATGATTGCAAGGTCCCAGACTGAAGAAGAACACCTGGACCATCTTCAGAATCTATTTGACAGGTTGAAGATGTATAAGCTAAGGTTAAACCCGAACAAGTGCACCTTCGGGGTAAGGTCTGGTAAGCTGTTGGGTTTCGTCGTTAGTGATAAAGGTATTCAAGTGGATCCCGCAAAAGTGAAGGCTATACAGGAGATGCCAGCTCCCCGAACAGAAAAAGAAGTCAAAGGCTTTTTGGAACGGTTGAATTACATTGCCCGATTCATTTCACATCTGACTGTTACTTGTGAGCCGATCTTCAAGCTGCTGAAGAAAGATCAAGTGGTAAAATGGAATCATGAATGTCAGGCCGCTTTTGAAAGAATCAAGGAGTACCTCCAAGATCCGCCTATTCTGATGCCTCCAGTTGAAGGAAAACCTTTGATCTTATACTTGGCAGTACTCGACAATTCAATGGGGTGCGTGCTGTGGCAGCATGGCGAGTCTGGCCGAAAAGGGCATGCTATTTACTACCTTAGCAAAAAGTTTACTGACTGCGAGACCTGATACTCGTTGCTCGAGAAAACTTGTTGCGCTTTGGCATGGGCTTCTCGCCGGCTGAGACAGTATATGCTGACTCACACTACCCTATTGATATCAAAGATGGACCCAATCAAGTATATCTTCGAAAAGCCTGCCTTGTCCGGAAGAATAGCAAGATGGAAGATGATCTTAACTGAGTATGACATTCAATACACAACCCAAAAGACAATCAAGGGGAGTGTGTTGGCAGATCATTTGGCACATCAGGCCATGGATGATTACTAGTCTATGAATTTCGAGTTTCCGGATGAGAGCATCATGTTGGTGACTGATTGTGAGAAACCTGGACCGGATGAAGGACCTGAGGAGGGATCCTGATGGTCTATGTACTTTGATGGAGCTTCAAACGCATTGGGTAATGGCATTGGCACCGTGATCATATCTCCTGAAGGCTGTCATACTCCATTCACCGCCCGATTATGTTTTAACTACACCAACAATATGGCGGAGTATGAAGCGTGCATCCTGGGCCTTCGAGCAGCTATTGACCTAAGGATTAAGTGCTTGAGTGTATTTGGAGATTCGGCTCTGGTGATCAGTCAGATCAAAGGCGAGTGGGATATGAAGCACCCAAATCTTATTCCTTACAAAGAGTATGTATTGACGTTGCTCCCGCACTTCGAGGACATAACCTTTGAACACTTCCCCAGAGAGGAGAATCAGTTAGTGGACGCGCTAGCTACCATGTCTTCTATGTTCAAAGTCAAGTGGGAAAATGAAGCTCCTCAGATTACTATTGAGAGGTTGGACGAACCCGCACATTGATGTGATATTTAGACTAAAGAGGTAGCAGATAAACCCTGGTTTCACGAGGTAAAGAGGTATCTTGAGGCTCAAGAGTACCCCGAGGTTGCATCTGTTAACAATAAGAAGTTTCTGAGAAGGTTCGCTGTGAAGTTCTTCATCAGTAATGGTATCCTTTACAAATGTAACCATGATTCAACCTTATTGCGATGTGTGGACAAGAACGAGGCAGAAAGGATCATGGCAGAGTTACATGAAAGCACTTTCGGAACTCATTCCAGTGGACACACCATGGCAAATAAAATCCTACGGTCAGGATATTATTGGTCTACTATGGAAGCCGATTGTTATCGGCATTCTCGGACCTGTCATAAGTGCCAAGTCTATGCTGATAAGGTGCACATACCTCCAGTTCCTCTGAATGTTTTGACAGCTCCTTGGCCTTTTGCAATGTGGGGCATCGATATGATTGGCGAGATCAGACCTACTGCATCCAACGGGCATCGTTTCATCCTAGTAGCAATTGATTACTTTACAAAGTGGGTTGAGGCAGCTTCCTTTGCTACAGTAACCAGAACATCATGGCACGGTTTATTCGGCACAAACTGATCTGTCGATATGGTGTACCAGAGAGGATCATTACGGACAATGGTACAAATCTCAACAATACAATGATCACCGAGCTCTGCAAGCAGTTCAAGATATAACATCACAACTCTTCTCCTTACCGGCCGAAGATGAATGGCGCTGTTGAAGCGGCTAACAAGAACATTAAGAAAATTATGCAGAAGATGACGGTGACATACAAAGACTGGCACGAGATGTTACCATTTTCTCTTCATGGGTATCAAACTTCAGCGCGGACTTCAACCGAGGAAACACCCTACTCTCTGGTGTATGGCATGGAAGAAGTCTTACCTATCGAGGTCCAGATACCCTCTTTACGGATTATGAAAGATACAGGTTTGAGTGAGGACGATTAGATTCAGACCTGGCTTGATCAATTGAACTTAATCGACGAGAAAAGACTTACTGCTATTTGTCATGGTCAGACGTATCAAAAGCGCATGATCAAGGCTTTTAACAAGAAAGTCAGATGAAAGAGTATCGAGTTGGGGATCTGGTGATAAAACGCATCATACTGTCGCAAGGTGATCCCAGGGGCAAATAGACCCCCACATGCGAAGGGCCATTTGTGGTTAAGAACATTTTCTCGGGAGGAGCTATGATTCTAACCACCATGGATGGTGACGACCTTCCTCACCCCGTCAATGCAGACATAGTAAAAAAATACTACGCATAATCAAAGACCCCCTAGGTCGACTGGCCTAGGCAAAAATAAGGGCTTCTCGACGAACCAAAAGGGTTCGGGCAAAAATAAGGGATGAAAATGAAAAAAAAATTTGTACACCCGGTAAGTCGAAAACCTGAAAAGGCGGCTTGGACAAAAAAGGATATCCCGGTGGACTGAAAACCCGAAAGGGTGGTCCAGGCAAAAATTAGGGATCAAAGCGTAACACTATGCCTCATTGGATCATCTTGAAACCAGACTCCGGTATCAACTATCAAGCTCGGACGGCGCCAATCAATCTGATCTACCTTCAACCAAGTAGCAAAGTGATGAGACGCTCGAAGACATAAGGGAAATAGTAGAGTTGGAACCCAGTGGGATTGTTCACATAGCTGTTTTTCTTTGTTTTTCACAAATTGTATAATTTCTATCTTTCAGCGATGTTCTCTTACTAGGACGTCGGCCTCTTGTACAAAAACGCCTATTTATAGGCCAACTTCAAAATTAATACAATTCATTTTCACAAAGAAATTTCAAATTGTTTTTATTTTTTCTGTTTTGTTTTGCAAGAACGTCCAATGGTTCATTTTTTATATATGCATTTGACAATGATTGCTGCTCATAAATACTTACATGTGAAACAAAAGACGATTACTTGTAATATCAGAAACAGGGGCAAACAAGAAAAGTCCAGACCATACAGTTGCTCTATTCACCAGGTACAGGGATAGACCCAGCTGAAGAAAATGACTAAAAATCTGTACACTCCCCGCAGAGTAAGAAAAAGACGGCGATGTTAGCTGTCCCGAACAGGAAACAACTCTCCCCAGCCGAGGTTCGCAATCACGAGTGAGTCGGTAAGACTCTCCCCAAGCAGAGTTCATCTATCACCAACGATGGAAGAACATCCCCAGTGGAGTTTATTTCTTCCACAAACAGAAACTTTATCCCCGACAGAGTTCATCACCGCCAGCAACGGTAATTCATCCACAGCCGAGGGTATTTCTCCAAGTCAGCAGATCTTCTAGCAGATTATCTCTTCCCCACAGAGTCAGTTTCTTCTCCAACGGGATTATTCTCCCAATCATCTTCGGTCGTTATCCCTAGTGAGCGAAATTCTTTATACTCTCCAGCAATAATCCGGGATTTATTTTCTCCAACTAGAGAATATCATAAAAACATTGCATGTCTATACATCATGACATGTGCATACGTATCATACAACACAATCTCATTTATTTTGAGAACATCATTGCCTGATACATATCATGCATTACATACAGCTAACCTTTACCTTTCAGGAAAGACACAATCAAATACTCACAAAATTCAAGCTATGAAGCTCGGGTATGACCGGATAGTATCTTGATTACTCCATCATATTGTGAAGCCTAGAGAACGACCGGATAGCAGTATCAGACTACCACGAAGCCTGGATTACGACCAGATAGTGGTATATCTTAAAAGCAAGCTATGAAGCTCGGATTCGTCCGAATAATAGTTTAGTGCCCAGCAAGCCGTGAAGCCTGGATTACGACCGAATAACAGCTCAGCAAGTTACATGAAGCCTGGATTCGACCAGATAGTGGTATATCTTTAATACAAATTATGAATCCCGGATTCAGCCGGATAGTATCTTGATTTCTCCGAACACCATGAAGCGTGGATTCGACCGGATAATAGTATAATACATCGTGAAGCCTGGATAACGACCAGATAGCGGTAAAAAAAGCACTGAAGCATGGATTACGACCAGATAACAGTGAGGGACACTGCGAAGCTTAGATTACGACCAAATAGCAGTTCACCCGGCCAATTACTATGAAGCCCGGATTCGACCGGGTGTTAGTAGGCCCAACAGTCAAAGGGAAGCCCGAAGGCGACCGGATAACCACTTGATTTCTTCTGAAGCCTGGATTAAGACCAGATAAGAAGTAGGGTATTGTGAAGCCTAGATTACGACCATATAGCAGTACAGGACACCATGAAGCCTGGATTCGACCAGATAATGGTATAAAGCATCGTGAAGCCTGGATTACGACCAGATAACGATAAAAGGATTGAAGCCTGGATTACGACCAGATAACAGTACAAGACACTACGAAGCTTGGATTTCGACCAAATAGCAGTTTCACCTGGACAATTACTAAGAAGCCCACAGTCGACCGAATATTAGTATGCCCTAAATACAAGTTGAAGACCGGATGTGACCGGATAACAACTCATTTCCTTCTGAAGCCTGGATTACCCCCAGATAAGAATTGAGAAATTGTGAAGCCTGGATTACGACCGGATAGCAAGTTTGATCTCATCTCCCCAGTAAAGTCACTGTAAAGCCTGGATTACGACCAGATAGCAGTCGGTATTATCACTATGAAGCCTGGATCACGACCAGATAGTAGTTACATCTTTACCTCTTCGACCAAGAGATGACTCCCTAGTACAATAATGGACGACTGAAGCTCCTAAAATTCAACTTTTCTCAAGAAACAGAGACGATTCACCAGTAGAATAATGGATGACCGAAGCTCCTAAAATTCTATTTCTCCCAAAACAAAGAACATCATTCCCCAATAGAATCTTCCTCAACAACGGGTATACAAGCTCTCGCTAAGGAATCTCTTATGCGATCGACACTCCTTCGGATGGCATGTTTAAGCCCATTTCCTATCACTCCTTCCAAATGGAATCTGTAATTCCATTCCCGACATCACGAGACGATTACTACTTCATGCGAGTGCAAATTTCTGGGCACTCTAGTGTTCAATCATCTTCCACCTTCAGATCACGAAAGGCAGACAAGCCAATCTAAATCTTCAGGTTTAAGAAGATTGACCAGGGGAAGCTGTTGTACCCCAAAATTTTCCCTCCCATATTTCTCAAAACATTTCAAAAAAAGATCCTCAAGTTGCTCAAGGAAGTCCAAGGGTTGACCAGACAAGCTCTCTCCTAAGGCAGTCTACCTAAAATTAGGGTTTCATGTTGCATCAAGAGACTTGAGTCCAAGGGATCCCAAATGCTCACTATTGTCCTAATATGTTCTCAAGATCATCCATGTCAAGTTTCAAGCCTTGCAGAGGAAGTTTGCTCAGTCAATTGCTCAAAGGCCTGAAAATCGATTGTGCTAGGGCAAACGTCAACTATGGCCCACATACAGTCAAACTTCAAGATTTTTGGTCAACATCCTCATTTTGAAGTATATTTCATCATTTGATCAAGGGTTGATCATGATTCATCAAGTATTGCTCATAATACATCAAAACCCAAAAGTTGCTAAATTAGGGTTTTGCAGGAAAAGTCAACTCAACTTTGACCAAGCATAACTTTCTCATACTTTATGAGAAATGACCCATCCAAATCTCATTTTAAAGAGGATTCAATTCTATACAATACATATTCAGATCCCAAGTTCAAAATATGTACTCACAAGAAGTTATGAATTTGGACATTATAGGTCATTTTGAAAAGTCAACAAAAACACCTTTTTTGTCAAAACTTCATACATGCACATGGAATACCAAATTGAGATAAGACCAAAAGGGTTGCTTAGAGGATATCTCAAGCTTTCTAAAAAGTCCAATAAAACCTTCAAATAGTCAAAATTGAGGAAGTTATGCATTAGTGAAGTTGAACTTTTTTGCAAAATTGGCAAAAGTCAACTATGCCTAAAATTGCAAATTTTGCTAAATGGGCCTAACGTTTTGCACTTGTTTTGAGTTGGTAGCATGGTCCACGAGTCCTAACTCTTCCCATTTGTTTTTATCTTATTTTTATTATTTATTTTGATTTTTATTTGAATTAAATAAATTTCAATCAAAACAAATCATAGAAAATCCAAATCATTGAAAACTCAAGATATTGTGCATGTTTCAGCTCTTATATCCAGTTGGAAAGTGATTGAATTCGTGGAAGGCCTTTGTGTGTACAAAAATATTGAATTTGGCGTATTTTTAGAAGGGTTTTTAAGTGAATCAAATCAAGATCAAAATCAATAATGGAGAAAGATTGAGATCATGTTTGCAACCCTAATCCAATCCTCAATACATGAGGAACATTTGCAGACAAAAATCAAGAGGTGAGAGAGGCGTGAGAGGTCAGAACAAACTTGAAAAAAACACAAAAAACACTGAGTCAAATTCATAGTTCCAGGCATTCACAAGGCTTCCTGACCATCCCAATCGCTTCCTAGGATCACAAGCAAGCGAAACCAATTAAGAACAAACATTTGCAGGCGCTAAAACCCATTGTAAGTCAGCCACGACTTTGGTTTGTTCTTGAAATCGAATTGCATGATTCTGACACTTATAGCATGGAATAATTATAGATTCTTGCTCCTTGAAACATTTCCAAACTATCCATAACATTTAATTGCATTTTCATGGACTGTATTAGAATTTTCCATCGTTAGAGTTTTTTGCTTCGATTTGGGATCTCTTCATACAGGTAAAATTGGGCCATAAAAGGAACACCATCGTGCTCAGCAGGCCAAGACGAATCAATCCATGGCTTTAGTTTTTATTTATCATGCTTGTATTGGATTTTGAGAATTGCAGGACCTGTAGCTATGGACATATGTCTGTAGGTAAAAGTCTGTGACTTTTACCAATGGAAAGAGGAAGAAGATGACATACGTGGCTCCATCCCATTCGTGCATTTGAATTCACGCGCGTGTTTTATAGCTAATGTCATTTTATTCTTTTTATTATTTTTGTTTCATTTAATAATCAATTGAACCAAATGGCCCAGTGGTGGCCAGGTAAGCGCTAAGGCATTAGAGAGCTTGAGGTCAGGGGTTCGACCCCTGCCTCCAACATTTGCATTTTTCTTGAACTTTCTCTACAGATTCCCTGTTCCACAAGGCATGAAGATCACCATGGGGCATCATCTCCTAACCAACGGATCACCGACCATCCAGATCAGAAGGACATCCTTTGAGGGACCATGATACGCCTCAGTCAACGCATAACACTGGAATGGACAGGTCAACATGGGTCACCTTCTTTTGGGCCCAGATTGCTAGCAATGCACCTCCCAATTACTCATAACCAGACCCAAATCTCTTTTCTCTTTCACTTTATATTTTCTTTATTTTTTTCATATAAATTATTTTTACTAACAAATTTATTATTTTCTTTCTATCAAAAAATCACAAAAAATAATATTTCATCCAATTAGATTTAGGTTTATTTTTTATCAAAAAATTATTTAACTTAATTAGGTTATTTAACTTTAGGTAACATTAATTATTTTGTAAATAAATTAAAAACAATTAGAAAATTAGGGTTTTAGTTTTATTTTATTTTATTTTTCTTAAAAAAATAACAAAATAACAAAAATAGGTCATGGGAATTATTTTCTTTAATTAATTTCATTCACTAATTAATTGTGTATTTAATTTAAAAAACCATATTCTTTTTCTTAAAAATAATTTTAAAAAACAACAAAAACAATTTTTTCTTCCAATTAGGTTAGAATGGGTCAAAACCCTAATTTCTTATCGTTCTTAATTTCCTCGCGCGCGCTTTATTGTTTATTTTTACCATATTAATGTAATTGCTCACAAGTTGTAATAGATTAGTTAGGACCTTTTACTTTCATTTATAGTTTTTTTTAAAGGTTTGTTTTTGGCTATGTAAATACCCAAAGCCTTGTAATAGCGTAGCTTATTTTCCGCACTTTAAATTCCGCAAAATATTAAGTGCTAGATGTATGAATAATAGGGATGCATGACAAGAATGTATGATTAACTTTAAAACGGTTAGCAAACCCTAAATGTGCAAAGGTAATAAACTTGAAATTGAATCACTCGCACATGCGCACTCCTAGGGTATACTCCCACTTCGGTTACCTTCGGTAAACGGTTATTAAGTATAGGATATTTTAGTGGTCGCCCTTTTGTGTCAAAGATCGAAGTTGCCTCGGAAAGGTTGCCTCAGAATTGTTGCCTCGGATGTTGATCTTAAGACATTAGGGTTATTACTAAGACGTCCTAACATTGCTTTAGTGACCGTACGTCCCTTTCGAATTGACCCTCAAACTACAACGACGGTGCTACCTACTCACTAATAGTGGGATAGCGCTGTCTAAAGGAAACAAACATAGAACGATTCTTTTTTCGAGTAGGTAGATTAACTCTTAAGTACTTGCTCAATCCAAACAAACTTTTTCACACTTGCAATCCTTTTCAAACAAAGTTTTCAAAAACACTTCGTAACACTCTTGAAGACAGAAACAAGGGTTAAATCGAAGTCAAAACAAAAACTTTTCAAATCAAACAAACACACAGAAGCAATTTTGAAAATGATGAGCAAGTACCTAAGAGCCCGTACATAACTACGGATAGAAAGGGTGCTAATACCTTCCCTTTCTATAATTTACCCCCCGTACTCAAAAAATCTCAAAAAAAGGAATTTTTCTATGCTTTTTTCCTTTCCTTGTTGGATAAAATAAAAGTCGGTGGCGACTCTTGCTTACCGCGACATTTTGCAAACACAAACGCAAAACGCAAACCAGCATTTCAAAACAGTCCCGGTTCTACCACTGTATCACAGGTGTCCCATTCCCCTTTGATCTGACTGATGACCAAAGATGAGTCTCCGAATACATCTAAAGATTTGATCCTCAGGTCTATGGCAGCTCTGAGACCGAAGATGCATGCTTCGTATTCTGCCATGTTGTTTGTACAATTGAAGCAAAGTCTGGCAGTAAAGGGAGTATGACACCCTTCTGGAGATATGAGTACAGCGCCGATGCCATTACCAAGTGCATTGGATGCTCCATCAAAGAACAGGGTCCATCGGGATCCTTGTTCAGGTCTGTCATATGGCCTGAATTCTTCACAGTTGTCTAATGTCATGATGTCTTCATCTAGGAATTCAAACTTCATGGACTGATAGTCTTCTACAGCTTGATGGGCAAGATGATTAGCTAGCACACTGCCCTTTATAACTTTCTGGGTAGTATATTGTATGTCGTACTTTGTTAGGATCATTTTCCATCTTACTATTCTCTCAGAAAGAGTGGGCTTTTCAAAGATGTATTTTATCAAATCCATCTTAGATATCAGTAAGGTAGTATGAGTCAGCATATACTGTCTTAGCCAGCGAGCAGCCCATGCCAGAGCGCAGCAAGTTTTCTTGAGCAGTGAATATCTTGTTTCACAGTCAGTAAACTTTTTTCTCAGGTAATAAATAGCGTTCTCTTTTTGGCCAGACTCGTCATGCTGCCCCAATACGCACCCCATCGAGTTTTCTAAAACAGTCAGATACATGATCAAAGGTCTTCCCTCGACTGGTGGCATCAATATAAGAGGCTCTTGTAAGTATTCTTTGATTTTGTCAAAAGCAACTTGGCATTCATCATTCCATCTGACTACTTGATCTTTCTTTAATAGTTTGAAGATTGGCTCACAAGTAGCTGTTAGTTGAGAAATGAATCTGGCAATATAGTTCAAGCGTCCCAAGAATCCTCTGACTTCCTTCTCGGTACGAGGAGCAGGCATCTCTTGTATTGCTTTAACTTTGACAGGATCGACCTCAATACCTTTGTTACTTCCGACAAAGCCTAGGAGTTTACTGGACCGTAATCCAAATGTGCACTTGTTTGGATTCAACCTCAGCTTGTACTTCTTCAGTCTCTCAAACAACTTTTGCAAGTGATCAAGGTGCTCTTCTTCTGTTTGTGATTTGGCTATCATATCATCTACGTAGACCTCTATTTCATGATGTATCATGTCGTGAAATAAAGCTACCATGGCACGTTGATAGGTTGTCCCAACATTCTTCAGTCCGAATGGCATCACCTTGTAGCAGAATGTGCCCCACTGTGTGACAAATGTAGTTTTCTCCATGTCCTCAGGTGCCATTTTGATTTGGTTATAACCTGAGAATCCGTCCATGAAGGAAAACACTTTGTGTTGGGCCGTATTGTCATCTAGGATGTCAATGTGGGGGAGTGGAAAATCATCTTTAGGGCTTGCCCTATTCAAATCTCTTTAGTCCACACACATTCGTACTTTGGCGTCTTTTTTAGGAACAGGAACAATGTTGGCAACCCATTTAGGGTAGGAAGTGACAGCCAAGAATCCAGCATTGAATTGCTTCATGACCTCCGCTTTAATCTTTTCTGACATATCATGTCTCATGCGGCAGACTTTTTGTTTTACTGGCGGACAATATTTTCTTGTAGGCAGACGATGCACCATGATGTCTGTACCAAGTCCTGGCATGTCTTCATATGACCAGGCAAAGATTTCAACATAATCATGCAATAGTTGAATCAGGCGCTCCTTGACACTGGGTTCCATATTGGCACCCACCTTGACCTCTTTTTTATCCTCCTCGGTACCCAGGTTGATTGTATCCACAGGTTCCTCGTGAGGCTGAATGGTTCTTTCCTCTTGTTGTAGTAGTATCGCAAGTTCCCCTGGTACTTCACAATCTTCCTCACCTTCGTCTCCGGCTTGGTAGATTAGATCCTCAAAGTCACAAAAGGCCATAATAGTATCGTTACCCATGGGATCCAGAATGGAGGGCTACCTGTATTTGTGAGTGTGGGTGTGTGTAAGGATATAGCTGTCTTTAAAAGAAAATAAAATGTAAAAGAAAAAACAATGAGCACAAAAGTTTGTATGCGAAAAACGTCCATGATTCATTGAATATCATATGAAGATGAAATAATAACCCTTACAAATGGACCATTGTGCCTCGGGCAAGACACAAGGTTTTAAGAGTGCGAATTGTTTTTGAATATTACAGATCCAACAAAAAGTAAAGATGAACTACTAAGGGATGAAAGTTATTGGGACAAGGTCTCTGGCCTCCCAATTGCGGAGTCCTCCATTGACAGTCGGAAAGATCCAATCCTCCAAGTTGCAATCCTCTTCACCATCTTCTACCGTGTTGACATATTGATGGCTAATCTTTAAGGGTGGCCCTCCATCACAGGCACGTCGTATAACCTTTTGAGCATTTGAATTGAAACCTAAGCTAAACTTGTCAGATTTATACGGGATATCCGGAAGTTCCCCCAGATGGTGCATCCACCTTCTTCTTCTACTGCTTTGGCGTTCTTCAGAGATGACATCCGGAGTGGAGGTCTTGTAATCTTGGGAATCTGGGACACAGTCTTGGTCACTGCTACCTCTTGGGGGACCTCTTCGAAGTGTTGAAAAGGAGTTTCAATGAACTCGCCGTCCAATTCCACATACCTGAAGGAATTGAGATGGCTAATCATATATTCTTCCTCTCCGTGGACAGTGATAATCTTTCCTTGAACCGGATACTTCAGCATCTGGTGCAATGTAGAGGTGACAGCACCGGCATTATAGATTCATGGTCGTCCTAGCAGACAAGAGTACAAAGGGCAGATGTCCATTACATAAAAGGTTGAATTGAAAGTTTGAGTCCCAACCTTTATGGGGATATCCACCTCCCCATATACCATCCTCTTCGATCCATCAAATGCCCTTACTACTATGTTACTTGGCTTTAAAGTCATTCCTTTGCAGTCAAGTCTGTCAAGAGATTTTTTTGGTAAGACATTCAAAGATGAGCCAGTGTCCACTAAGACAAGGGCCAGAGTGGTGCCCCTACATTCCACAGAGACATACAATGCCTCGTTGTGCTTTCTTCCCCTTGGTTTCAGATCAGCATCCGAGAAGCCTAGGCTGTTATCTGCTGTCAAGCTGGCCACGTAGTCTTGAAATTGATCAGTAGACGTCTCTTGAGGCACATGGTCTATTTTTAGGAACTTCACCAAGGCTTTCGCATGTGCCTCGGAACACGGTAGTAATGCCAGCATGGAGATTTTGGAGGGAGTTTGCCCCAACTGTTCAACTACGTCGTAGTCTCTCCTCTTTATAATTTTTAGGATCTCCTTCATTTCTTTCTTAGAGGTCTCGGGGATAGTCGGTGATTGAACCTTCATTCAGACATGCTCCACTTGAATACTTTTTCCTCGAGTTTCAGCAGTAGGAGTGTTGGTAGGAATGACAACGGGGGTTGTAACAGATTCATCAATAGGAGCACTTGCAGAGATGATTATGGGTACGGAAGTAACCTTTGGAGCAGCCACGGGTCCAAAAACTGCCTTTGGGGGGGCAATTTCTGGAGAAACGATCCTACCGCTTCGGGTAATTTTACTAGTTCCGGAAATATTGCTAATGTCGGAATCTTCTTCTTCGGTGTTTATCTCTTTGGTGGCTAGCCCATCTTGTTTGATGCCATGGTAGTAAATGTCTCCACCGTAATTCCACGGTATAGTTTTGTCTGATTCATATGGGACTGGCCCAGGCTTTGTGATTATTAGAGGAGTAGTTTTCGAAACTGATGTAATTCTAACGGGTCTTTTAGGGACCCTGGAAGAATTGGCGGAGATGGTAATGATTTAAGCATTTTCAACAGGAACAGGTGAAACAGGAGTACTTTCAAACAGAATCTCTTTGTTGTCCATCAAGCGTTGAATGCATGTTTTCAACAAAGGGCAATCAGTTGGTGAGGATAAGCAGAGGTGGCAATCTTCATTACATCCCGGGAACACACCGGCTTTCAACAAGTTTATCTTAATGGTTGGAAGTGGAGTTACGAGTTCATCAATTGTGGTAACAAACAAATCTTCTTCAATAGCAATGGTATTGTGACCATGTCTGGGCATTGGAGCAGAAATAACATTTGGTTTCTCGGGAACATCAAACTCAATTTATTTTGCTTCAATGAGGTCTTGTATTTTATTCTTCAAGGCCCAACAGTTATTAGTATCGTGACCAGGACTTTCGGAGTGATATGCGCAACGAGCATTGGGATGATAATGAGGGGACGCTGTGTTAGGGTTTTTTGGAGCTTCTTTCAAGGTTTCCAAATTGGATTTCAGAAGATGCGATAATACTTGAGACAGAGTCATATTGATTATGGTGAATTGCCTGACTGGCCTTTCCACCCTTGGTTGATTACTTCTTGGTTGATCAGACGTAGGCTTTGGAATCATAACAACCCCTACCATTGGTCGGCGTTCGGCTCTCCCTTGGTTTCTTTGCGGATATACAGAAGCTACCTCTTTCTTCCAAATAAATGGCTTCCTCATAGCTATAGAAGAAGATGAATCCTTCTGAATCTTTTCACTATTTATGCTAGCTTCCACCCTCTCTCCGGTTAATATTAGTTCAGCAAATCCTGCAGATGAGCTTCCAATTAAATGGTTGAAGAAAGGGCCTGATAAAGTGCCTAAGAACATGTCCACCAATTCCCTTTCAGACAGAGGGGGTTGAACTCTTCCATCCAGATCTCTCCATTTCTGCGCGTAATCCTTGAAACCCTCATTGGAAGCCATAGCCATACTCTGAAGTTGAGTACGGGTAGGCGCCAAATCAGCATTATATTTATATTACTTGTAGAAAGTTGCGGCAAGATCTTCCCAATTATGGACGTTGGCTCTTTCTTGTTGGTAAAACCAGTCGAGTTGTGTTACAGATAGACTATCTTGGAAAAATGCACCCACAAGTCTTTATCAGCGGAGTGTGGTTGGATCTTTCTCACATACGATCGGAGATGCATCTTAGGGCATGACACTCCATCGTATTTTGAAAACAAGGGCACTTTGAATTTTGGAGGAATCACAATCCCTGACACTAGTCCCAAATCCTCAAAATCCAAGCCTGTCACCTTTTGTATTTCCATTGCGCTCAAACGCTCTTCGAGATGTCTGTGCTTGTCATTAGCTGGAGGATATTGTTCCTCAGAGTAGTCTTCCTCTTCTTCCTCCTCTTCAGATTCTGACGGGACCGATGTTTCCTTTCCTTTCCCCTCTCCTTCACCGGATGTTGTTGCAAAATTCAAAGTCCTCCTCGTCTGCTCATGAAATCTTCTTGCCATGTTCAAGACTCCATTTACCTTCTTTGTTTTCTTTTTCCTCTCTTTAGCCAGCAGAGTCTTCAACTCTTCTTGCCCCTTGGCTAGGGTAATGAGCAACTGTTGAAACTGTGTGTTCTGAGCTTGGAGATCTTTGACTGTTTGTTCGAGATCCATCTTACTGAAATAAACAGTAGAGGGATGAGGAAACTTGTTGCAAAATACTTGTTTATGTTATGATGAATGATATGTGCATATGCAATGTTTTCAAGGATTTCAAAGATTCAAGTTCGTTTTAAACAAAAAGAAAACACACGTTATATTAATAAGATAAAGTTTGAGTACATCAATGCCCCTTGGACAAAATAATACAAAACTCTAAGATAAAAAAGTAGTGCGCATCCTTATTGGTGCAATTTAGGAATTTAGAGTCTGCTCCTCATGAAGTAGCCTAGTGAGTTCCAAAACCTTCTTCTCGCTTGCGTAGAATTGGGCTTCGAAAGTATCTTGCTCTCCTTTGAGCTGTATCCAATCCATGTTGGTCTTCAAGAGAAGTGGGCATGTCAGAATGTAGGATAGTGTATGGAACTTCTCCCTCCTTAACAGGCTCAATGATCACCGGAAGGATGGAAGGATAAGGCATCATAAGACTTTGAGCGTGGGTTCATACCCATTTGAGGTAAGGCTTAAGAGGGATGGAATTCTTGTGCCCCAAAGTCTTGCTATCCACCTTGTTTAGCATCCTCCAAGCTCGGATAAATCTCTGGCGAAGACCTTGATGGTCGTTGTCGTAGTCGAATACTAAACCTTGAATCAACATCTCGTGCGGGCCATCCCTTCGGGCGTAACCAAACTGTCTTAGAGCTAAACATGGGTTATAGGTGATGCCTCCCTTAATGCCAAGTAGAGGGACATTAGGGAATTCCCCACAACGGTCAACAATGATAACATTCTCTTTGGATCGGGGGCACCAATGAATATCTGAATGTTTGAGCATCATTAACCTTTGTGACCACCTTAAACCTTTCTCATTCTTTAAGATTGATTGGGGAAGATGAGAAATAAACCATCTTGCCAAGAGAGGAGTGCAACACATAAGGACATCTCTTTTTCTCATTGTGCGAGTGTGAAAAGAGTGTAGGATATCCCCTAGCAATGTAGGCACCGGGTTGTGTGACATGAAGATTTTGACAGCGCTCACATCTATGATTTGGTCAGGATTGGGAAATAAGACCATCCCATAGATAAGAAGATCCATAATTTCCTCAAAGGCTTGCAAGTCTAAGGAATTCCAACAACTTTGGGCTTTCTCAAACAAGAACTTTTCTAAGAAGCCTTTGACACCACTTCTAGTTTTTTGTACCCAAAAATTTTCCCTCCCATATTTCTCAATACATTTCAAGTGAGATCCTCAAATTTCTCAAGTAAGTCCAAGAGTTGACCAGACAAACTCTCTCCTAAGGCAGTCTACCTCAAATTAGGGTTTCATGTTGCATTAAGATACTTGAGTCCAAAGGGTCTCAAGTTCTCACCATTGACCTAAAATGTTTTCAAGATCATCCATGTCAAGTTTCAAGCATTGCAGAGGAAGTTTGCTCAGTCAATTGCTCAAAGGCCTGAAAATCGACTATGCTAGGGAAAAAGTCAACTGTGGCCTACATATAGTCAAACTTCAGGATTTTTGGTCAACATCCTCATTTTGAAGTATTATTCATCATTTGATCAAGGGTTGATCATGATTCCTTAAGGATTGCTCACAATTCATCAAAACCTAAAAGTTGCTAAATTAGGGTTTTGCGGGAAAAGTCAACTCAATTTTGACCAAGCATAACTCTCTCATACTTTATCAAGAATGACCCATCCAAACCTCATTTTTAAGAGGATGCAATTCCCTACAATTCATCTTCATCTCCCAAGTTCAAAATATTCACTCACAAGAAGTTACAAATTTGGACATTATAGGTCATTTTGAAAAGTCAACAAAAACACCTTTTTTGTCAAAGCTTCATACATGAACATGAGAGACTCAATTTAGATAAGACCAAAAGGTTTGCTTAGAGGACATATCAAGCTTTCTAAAAAGTCCAAGAACACATCTCTAGATTTAAAATTGAGGGAGTTATGCATTGGTGAAGTTGACCTTTTTTGCAAAATTGCCAAAAGACAAATATGGCTAAAATTGCAATTTTCGTCAATTGGGCCCAACTTTTTATGCTTGCACTGAACTTTTAGCATGGTCCACGACCCATGAGCCCTTCTACTTGTCATTATTTTATTTTTATCATTTATCTTGATTTTATTTCATTTAAATCAAACAAAATCAATAATAAATAATGAAAATATCAAAAATCATTTAAACCTTGAGATTTTGTGCATATTTCAGGTCCATCGATAGCTGGCAATGAGATCAAATCGTGCAAGGCTTGTTTAGACAGAAAAAGATTGGAATTTTCTTGTTTTGGAAAGATTTAATGCAAGAGTGGATCAATGATAAAATCTTCATAAATGGCCAAGATTTGATGCAAGTTTTCACCCTAATTGATTCTATGATATATATTAAACAAATCCAAAGCAAAGGCATAAGGGTTAGAGGCGTAAGAGAGCAGAATAAAAGTCACAAAAATCACCAAAAAGTGCTGGATCAAATTACAAGTTAGAGGAAAATTTACACCATTCCAAGGCTAGCAATCGATTCCCAGCCATCTCCTGAAGCTAACCTGATCATAGTCAAGCCTTGATTTGCCCAGAATCCGTCTCTATAACTCTCACGGTTTGTCAATTTTTCCAAAATCGTATCCATTCATTCTTGCATCTTTATCATGTTTGAATGATATATTTGTAATCCTTATCGTATTTGCAAGCTAACAGTGCCGTTTAATTGCATTTTTGGAAGCCATACGTGTGGATGCCATTGTTAGGGTTTTTGAGATAGTTTTGGGGCTTTGCTACACAGGGAAAATTGGGCCACGATTGAGGTACCATGATGCTCGTGAGGTTGTCACAAGTTGATTGGTACCATTGTTATATGTTTATCATGCTTGCAGGGAGATCTGGAAATACGCAGGGGCTATACCTACACAGAACGTCTGTAGGTAAAAGTCGTTTTACCTAAAACGACAGACAAGGGTAGACGATGACTGTGTGGCAACACACCATTCGTCCGTTTGAATTCTGGCGTGTTTGTTTGATAGCTGGCATTGTTTTTCATTATATTATTATTATTTCATATACTAACAAATAAATTAAAGTGGCACAATGGTATCCAGGGAAGGCGTTAAGGCTTTGCAGGCATGAGGTCAGGGGTTCGACCCCTGCCTCTAACATTTTCCATTTTCTCAATTTCTCTTTACAGATCCTATACCCCACGCGTCATGAAGCTTACCATGTGCCTCCAATCGGTCATCCACAGGATCCATCTCTATCCAGATCTAGCGTTTCTCACAAGGAGGTCCACAATGCACCCTAGTCAAGCCAATGCATGGGATCTGAGAAGGTCAACATGGGCCAAGGACTCTTGGGCTTAAAAATCAGATTAACACCCCCTTCTTGCCACTAACACCAGGCCCAATTCTCTTTTTTTCTTTTATATATTTTATTTTATTTATTTATTTTTGTTTAAATTGTTTTCTCACACAAAAATTAATTCCTTTTTTTACAAAAAACTCATAAAATCAATTTTCATCAAATTAGATTTAGGTTTTATTTTTATCAAAGTTAATTTAATAATTAGTTTAATTTAATTTTAGGGTAATTTTAACCTTTTGTAAATAATTTAAAATAAATTAGAAAATTAAGGTTTTGTTTGATTTAATTTTTATTTTCTTTTCTTGAAATAACCAAAATGCAAAAATAGGTCAAATTAATTATTTTTCTTAATTTAAATTAATTAGTAATTTGGGTTGTATTTATTTAATTAAAACCTTTTTTTTCTCAAAATAGTCAAAAACAACAAAAAAATGATTTTTCTTTTAATTAGGTTTAGGCGGGGTCAAAACCCTAGTTCTTTTTCGTTCTCAATTTATCACGCACGTTTATTTATTTTTTACGATATTAATGTAACTGCTCATGGTATGTAATAGTTTAATTAGGATTTTTATTTTATTTATCGTTTTTACGGGTTTTTGGCTATGTAATTAATCCCCCTCCCCGAAGCCTTGTAATAACGTAGTTTTATTTCTCGCATTTTAATTTTCGCAAATATTAACTATTAGATGTATGATAATAGGATGGTATGACAAGATTGAATGTTAATTTAAAATGGCTAGCAAACCCTAATGTGTAAAGATAATAACTTGAAATCAAATCACCCGCACATGCGCACTCATAAGGTATACTCTCACTTTGGTTGCCTTCAATAAACGATCATTAAGTATAGGGTGTTTTAGTGATCGCTCTCTTGTCTAAACAAAGATCAAATGTCCCGTTCAGAAATGTTGCCTCAGAAAGGTTGCCTCAGAAATGTTGCCTCAAATATGATCTTAAGACATTAGGGTTATTACTAAGACGTCCTAAGATTACTTTAGTGATCGTACGTCCCTTTCAAATTGACCCTTACAACTCCAACGACGGTGCTTCCTATTTCTCAAATAAATAGGATAGTGTTGTCTAAAGGAAACAAGAACAGAAACATTCTTTTTTCGAGTAGGTAGTTGCTAGTAGGTACTTGCTCAAAAATCAAATTTTTCCACACTTACACTCTTTTACAAACAAAGTTTTCAAAAACACTTCGTAACACACTTGAAGACAAAAGCAAGGGTTAAAACGAAGTAAAAACAAACTTTTCAAAACAAACACGGAAGCAATTTTTAAAATGATGAGCAAGTACCTAAGAGCCCGTGGAAAACCACGGATAGAAAGGGTGCTAATACCTTCTCTTTCTATAAAATACCCTCCGTACTCAAAATCTCGAAAAAGGAATTTTTCTGTGCTTTTTTTCCTTTCCCGTTGGATAAAATAAAAGTCGGTGGCGACTCTTGCTTACCGCGACATTTTTCGAATACAAAACGCAAAACGCAAACTAGCATTTTCCAAAACAGTCTGGTTCTGCCACCGTATCACAGAACTGGCGACTCTGCTGAGGATTTATAAGTTGGGTACACCTTAGGATTAGTTCATCATAAATTGCTTCTTTTTTTTATTTGATTGCTTTACTTTTGAGGGTTTTGTATTGGGAGTTACTATAGATCCTAACCCGAATTTGGGGGATACCTTTTAGGTAAGCAGCAATAAACTGTGAGGGAACTGTACAGCGTAGACCGATATGGTTAAAGCAGTAGCTACATTGATGTGGCACATTGGTTGGTACCGGTATCCCTTGTGGAGAAACAAGGAGAATACGGGGCCGCTTCGTGTGTCGTTAAGCATCAACTGACCTTAGAACCCATAATTGACCAACTTGGCCATTAGGAAGTAGTGAGATAGCCGGCCTCGGTGTAAAGCTGAGAACTGGTTGATACTCGATACTACACTCATTGAGACCATACTCTCGAGATAGTTTCGGCCGCAAGAAAAGATTGCGTGAGCTGAAACCATGACCGATGAAGGATGGTCTGTGATATTGAGAACCTCTAGAACCCAGTTACTATTATTAGGACAGGTTGAAACCAACTGAACTTCAAGAGGGTAATACCTAGACGTCATGCAAGCCTGAAACTTAAGGGATCTTGTGTGACTTGTTTGACTTTACCATGTCTGTTATTTGATATAACTGTTGTGTGTTTTATCATGACATCATGCATCATAACATAGCATGCATACTTCATTATACTAACCATTTCAAAGACCGAGGGGATTTATCTTTGTTCTGTTTTGCAGATTATGGCTTCTGTGCGCAGAAACACCATTCGAGTTAACTTTGTGCAAATACCTGCTCAACTCAAATATTTAGCCTCGAGAGTTTCTGATACTTCTTCATTCATTAGGAGACATGGTCAGCTTCTTAGCTTGGTTACCTCAAAGTTTGATGAGCAGATGATGATTGTGCTTTTCCAGTTCTTCGATCCGGTGCATCATTGCTTCACTTTCCCAGATTATCAGTTGGTTCCCACTATGAAAGTGTTTTCTCACTTATTAGGCATATCCATCCTTGAGCAGATGCCCTTCACAGGTTTGGAAGAGACCCCTAGACCAGAAGACATTGCGTCAGCTCTACATTTGAAATGGGCTGATGTAGTATCCAACTGGGAAACACGAAGCGGGGTTGAAGGTTTCTTAGCCAAGTTTCTAATAGATCAAGCTCAACTGTTCTGGGATAATTTGGACTTTCAGGATTTTGAAGACATGTTGGCTCTCCTTATCTACGGTTTGGTTCTTTTCCCAAATCCAGATTCCTTCATAGATGTGAATGCGGTTAAGATCTTCTTGTCTCGCAATCATGTACCTACTTTTCTGGGTGATATCTTGCATTCCCTCTATACTCGTACTGTGCAAAGAAGAGGGACTCTTATATGTTGCATGCCGCCGCTGGCGAGGTGGTTTATTTCGCACCTCCCCAAGTCCGTGTTTAAGAATGAGGAAGGTGTAGGATGGTCTTACAGGATAATGTCCCTTGCCCATACAGACATTCTTTGGAGTTCTAAGGCTATGGAAAGTATTGCTGTCATTGATCAATGTGGGGGATACCCTAATGTCCCATTGCTTGGAATCAGAGGGAGAATAACCTACAGTCCTTGCTTGGCTTTGTGACAGTTTGGTCGTGCTCGGAGAGACGGTCCTCATGAGCTACTCCTTACAGATATTGCATTTGACTACATTGAGGATATTGACGAGAATCGTCTGAGGTTTATTCGAGCTTGGGGCATGGTGAATAGATCCGACCCTCAAGAGCTAGGACCAAGGACTTCTCTCCCTATGCAGCCTTATCTCCAGTGGGTCCGAGTTCAAGCCCATAAGCTTGGGATGCCTTATGAAGCTGTGTTGCCAGTGATTGTGGAGCCTACCAATGAAGAGGGCATTCCCTATACAGTCCTTTATTCCTACATGCCCACTGATCTTGGGGAATTGAAGAGATCTTATATTTGGATGAAAGAGGAGAGGGATACCTACCGGGAGAAGTATCATGAGCAAGAAAGGAATATCTTTAATCTCACAAGGCAACTTGAGAATGAAAGAACAATCAATGACTACGTCAGCACGAAGGGGAAGCATCCATGGGATTTCTGATTTTTGCTTTTCCTAGTTTAGATTTGTTTTTCATTTACTTCTTTGTAAACGCCTTAAAGGCATTGTGGAACCTTTTTACAAGTTTAAACTAATAAAGTTTGTTTATTTCTTGGTTTGCAAATTTAAATCTCCCAAAGTCTTTGAAATCATTACATACGCATCCCATTATCATACACATCATTACAGGTACCATTACAGGTTTCTCATCTTCTTCGTTGTTTATTTCAGTAGAAATGTCTTCCGATCAAGCTATCAAAGATCTTCAGGCACAAAATGCCCAATTCCAAGAGTTGTTCTTAAGCTTGGGGCAAGAGGATTTGAAAGCTCCCATCCTGAAAGAGAAAGAGAAGCAGAAGAAGAAGAAGAAGAAGAAGAAGAAGAGGAAGAAGGTTGTTCTTTTGAGTATGGGTAAAAGGTTTGGGGATAGGCTGAAACAACAAGTTGATCTGTCTCTTTCATCCAAAGGAGATGAGGACCAAGAAGAAGAAAAGGGCCCCAGTCCTGCAGTTTTCGATAATGATACAGATTATGATGAGGAACAATATCCTCCTGCTGAGGATAGGTGCAAACAACTTGAAGATCGGATGAGTGCTATGGAGATTCAAAAGATCCCTGGTTTGGATTTCAAAGATCTGGGACTGGCATCTGGGGTGGTGATCCCACATAAGTTTAAAGCTCCGGTTTTTGCTAAGTACGATGGAGTATCCTATCCAAAACTCCATCTTCGCTCGTACGCCAGAAAAATCCAACCTTACACTGCTGTAGAAATTTATGGGTGCATTTCTTTCAAGATAGTCTGTCAGGGACTCGGCTTGAATGGTTTTATCAATTGGAAGGAGCTAATTTCCAAAACTGGGAGGACCTTGTTGTTGCTTTCTATAAGCAGTACCAATATAATTCCGACCTTGCTCCCACTCGTACTCAGCTTCAGGGTATGTCTATGGGTACAAGTGAAGGTTTTAAGGACTATGCTCAGAAGTGGAGAGATTTGGCTTGAAGAGTCCAACCCCCTTTGTCTGACAGGGAATTGGTTGACATGTTTCTAGGGACGTTATCTGGTCCATTTTTTAATCATCTGATTGGCAGTTCATCATCTGGGTTTACTGAATTGATTTTGACTGGGGAGAGAGTAGAAGCTGGTATCAGAAGTGGTAAGATACAGAAGGATACATCGTCAAGTGAAGTCAAGAAGCCTTTCACCGGTAAGAAAGAAGCTGGTGCAGTCTATGGCTCGAGGAGCCAAAGCAGACCTGAACATCGTTAAGCAATGCAGTGGTAATATCAAGGCCCACTGTTTCCCCACAATGCAACAATCAGCAAAGAATGGAGAGACCGCAGAGACAGTACACTCGGCTTAATATGACCTTGTCACAAGATTTGATCGAAGCTAAAGAGATTGAGTTTGACGCTCCAAAGAAACCCAACGTCATAACTGCTCATATGCCCAAACACGGTCATGGAGTAAATGATGTGGACAATGATTTATTTGTGACCTCTATGGAAGAAATTTCTACTCCTTTGATGGCAGTTAAGAAGAATCTATTGTTGGCCGGTTTATTTCCGGGTTGTGGCGAAGGTTGCCACATGTGTTCAATTCTGCCTGCTGGTTGCCATTTATTGAAATCAGGTGTTCAGCGTCTGATGGATAACAAAGAGATCATATTCAAAAAGACTGTGATTCCGTTGGTTCCAGTTGAAGAAGTTTCCATCATAACCATTTCCGCCAATCCTCCCAAGGCTTCCTCGAGAAAGCCTGTTAGGATTACATCCGTTCCAAGAATTGCTCCATTAAATCATTATTGTCCCTGGTCCTATCCCATACACTCCGGATAAGGCTACCCCTTGGCACTATGGTGCCGATGTGTATTACCATGGAGTTAAACAAGACTCAAAGAGTGAAGAAGCTGATGCTGATGTCAGCAATATTGTCGGGGCTAGCAAGGTCACCAGAAGTGGAAGGCTCTTTTCTCCTGAGATTTCCCCTCCGACCGTTCACAAATCTGTTGTTATTCCATCTGCTAGTACATATGCTATTTTCCCAGTTCCTATCCCAGTTATCACCCCTGTCGCCGAGCCATCTGGCACTCGGGGCAAAGAAATCACATGTGAGCCTGCCCGAATGGAGGCGCCTAAGAAGATCATTGTAAAGACCTCTAAGCAAGAGATAGAGGAAATTCTGAAGATTATCAAGAAGAGCGACTACAACGTAGTCGAGCAGCTGGGGCAGACCCCGTCAAAAATCTCCATGTTGTCCTTGTTATTGTGTTCTGAAGCCCATGCAAAGGCTTTAATTGCTTTCCTCAAAACTGCGTATGTGCCGCAGGAAACTTCGGTCGATCAATTCAAAGACTGTGTAGCTAGTTTGACTTCCGACAATGGGTTGGGTTTCTTAGACGCAGATCTGACTACTAAAGGAAGAAATCACAATGATGCTCTGCACGTCTCGATCAAGTGTAGGGGTGCTACTTTAGGCCACGTACTGGTGGATACTGAGTCCTCATTGAATGTTTTACCAAAGAGAGCATTAGACCATTTGGACTGTGAAGGTTTGATTCTGAAGCCGAGCAATATTGTGGTTAGGGCTTTCGACGGGTCAAAAAGGATGGTGCACGGGGAAGTGGACGTCCCTGTTAAAGTTTTCTCTCAGACTTTTGCATCTATGTTCTATGTGATGGATATCCGACCATCTTATTCTTGCTTGTTGGGTCGCCCTTGGATTCATAAGGCTGGGGCAGTGACTTCTACGCTCCATCAGATGTTGAAGTATCTAGTAAAGGGGAAGATCGTCATGGTACAAGGTGAGGAGGAGTACATGGTGAGTCATCTTAATTCCATTCGCTATATGGAGATGGATGGGGAGTTCATCGAAACCCTGTGTCAGAACTTTGAAGAGTACCCTCAGACTCTGGCGTCGACTGAAGTTGCTGCTGACAAACCTTCGATGAAGATGGCTTCCCTCAAGGATGCCAGGGCTGTAATTGAAAAAGGTGGGTGTGCAAATTGGGGTCAGCTCCCTGACTTTGCACACAAAATTGACAAGTTTGGTTTGGGCTTTACTGCAGAGGCTCAAAGGGTTGTTCAGCACGCGCGGATTGGAAGACCTCCATTGCACATCAATAATCAGGGAGTGAATGCAATTGAGGATGATGAAGAAGAATCATATTTCGACAGTTGGATCTACCCGACTACCAACGGTGGATTGAACAACTGGACGGCGAAGGACTTCGTGCCTGTTTCTTTTATTACACAGTAATTGACTTTTGTTTTGAGATTTGTAACAGGAAATTTGAAACTTTACGGCCCGGTGCCTTGCCCGAGGCACCTTGGTTTTATTTGTGAGGGCTTATTATTTGTCATTTTCATATATCATCAATAAAGAGTTGGACATTTTATTGCATTACAAATTTTGCGCTCCTTGTTTTTCCTTTCTATCTCGCACTTTATCAAAACAGCTATTGTCTTACACACACTCACATATCATAATGCAGATCCACATCCACTCTGGATCCCATTGATAACGACTCTGTTATTGCCAGTTATGACTTTGAAAATCCGATCAACCAAGCCGAGGACGAAGGTGAGGATGATTGTGAAGTGCCTGGGGAACTTGCTAGACTGTTATTACAGGAAGAGAGGGCCATACAGCCGCATGAAGAACCAGTGGAATCAGTGAATTTGGGTACAAAGAAAGATAGGAAAGAGGTCAAGAAAGGTGAAAATCTGGAGTCTAGTGTCAAGCAACGATTGATACAGATGCTACGCAACTATGTTGAGATCTTTGCTTGGTCTTATGAAGATATGTCTGGTTTAGACACTTATATTGTGGTACACCGCCTACCAACCAAAGAAGACTGTCCTCCGGTAAAGCAGAAAATTCTCCGTATGCGCCCCGAGATGTGTGATAAAATCAAAGTTGAGGTCATGAAGCAGTTTGACGCCGGATTTTTAGCTGTTACTTCTTATCCGCAGTGGGTTGCCAACGTGGTTCTGGTGCCTAAGAAAGATGGTAAGGTACGGATGTGTGTGGACTATAGGGATATAAACAGGGCGAGCCCCGAGGATGATTTCCCACTTCCTCATATCGATGTTCTGGTCGAAAACACTGCGCAGCATAAGATCTTCTCCTTTATGGATGGTTTTTCTGGTTACAATCAGATTAAGATGGCTACCGAGGACATGGAGAAGACAACCTTAATTACGCAGCGGGGCACCTTCTGTTACAAGGTAATGCCTTTCGGATTGAAGAATGTTGGGGAAACTTATCAGTGAGCCATGGTCGCTTTGTTCCATGACATGATTCACCATGAGATTGAGGTTTACGTTGATGACATGATTGCAAGGTCCCAGACTGAAGAAGAACACCTTGACCATCTCCAGAAACTATTCAATAGGTTGAAGATGTACAAGCTGAGGTTAAACCCGAACAAGTGCACCTTCGGGGTAAGGTCTGGTAAGTTGTTGGGTTTCGTTGTTAGTGATAAAGGTATTCAAGTGGATCCTGCAAAGGTGAAGGCTATACAGGAGATGCCAGCTCCCCAAACAGAAAAGTAAGTTAGAGGCTTTTGGGGACGTCTGAATTACATCGCCTGATTCATTTCACATCTGACTGCTACTTGTGAGCCAATCTTCAAGCTGTTGGAGAAAGATCAAGCGGTAAAATGGAATGATGAATGTTAGACCGCTTTCGAAAGGATCAAGGAATACCTCCAAGAGCCACCTATTCTGATGCCTCCAGTTGAATGAAGACCTTTGATCTTATACTTGATAGTACTGGACAATTTAATGGGGTGCGTGCTGGGGCAGCATGATGAGTCTTGCCAAAAAGAGCACGCTATTTAATACCTTAGCAAAAATTTTACCGACTGTGAGACCCGATACTCACTGCTCGAGAAACCTTGCTGCACTTTGGCATGGGCTGCTCGCCGGCTGAGACAATATATGCTGACTCACACTACCTTATTGATATCAAAAATGGACCCAATCAAGTATATCTTCGAAAAGCCTGCCTTGTCCGGAATAATAGCAAGATGGAAGATGATCTTAACTGAGTATGACATCCAATACCCAACCCAAAAAGCAATTAAGGGGAGTGTGTTGGCGGATCATTTGGCGCATCAGGCCGTGGATGATTATCAATCCATGAATTTCGATTTCCCGGATGAGAACATCATGTTGGTGACCAACTGTGAAGAACTTGGACCGGATGAAGGACCTGAGGAAGGATCCCGATGGTCCATGTATTTTGATGGAGCTTCAAACGCATTGGGTAATGGTATTGGCGTTGTGATCATATCTCCCGAGGGATGTCATACTCCATTCACCGCCCGACTATGTTTTAACTGCACCAACAATATGGCGGAGTATGAAGCGTGCATCATGGGCCTTCGAGCAGCTATTGACCTAAGGATTAAGCTCTTGAGTGTATTCGTAGATTCCGCTCTAGTGATCAGTCAGATCAAAGGCGAGTGGGATACGAAGCACCCAAATCTTATTCCTTACAAAGATTAAGTACTGACGTTGCTTCCACACTTTGAGGAGATAACCTTTAAACATTTCCCCAGAGAGGAGAATCAGTTAGCGGACGCGCTAGCTACCATGTCTTCTATGTTCAAGGTCAGGTGGGACAACGAAGCTCCCCAGGTTACCATTGGGATGTTGGATGAAGCCGCACATTGATGTGATATTGAGATTGAAGAAGTAGCAGATAAACCCTGGTTTCACGAGGTAAAGAGGTATCTTGAGGCTCAGGAATACCCCGAGGGTTCATCTGTTAATGATAAGAAGTTTCTGAGGAGATTCGCTGTGAAGTTCTTCATCAGTAATGGTATCCTTTACAAGCGTAACCATGATTCAACCTTACTGCGGTGTGTGGACAAGAGCGAGGCAGAAAGGATCATGGCAGAGTTACATGAAGGTACTTTCGGAACTCATTCCCGTGGACATACCATGGCAAAGAAAATCCTATGGGTAGGATATTATTGGTCTACCATGAAAGCCGATTGTTATCAGCATTCTCAGACTTGTCATAAGTGCCAAGTCTATGCTGATAAGGTGCATGTACCTCCAGTTCCTCTGAACGTCTTGAAAGCTCCTTTGCCTTTTGCAATATGGGGCATCGATATGATTGGCGAGATCAGACCGACGGCGTTTAACGGGCATCGTTTTAATATGGTAGCTATTGATTATTTCACGAAGTAGGTTGAGGCATATTCCTTTGCTACAGTAACCAAGAATGTCGTGGCGCGGTTTATCCGACACAATTTGATTTGTCGATATGGTGTACCAGAGATGATCATTACAGACAATGGTACAAATCTCAACAACACAATGATCACCGAACTCTGCAAACAATTTAAGATACAACATCACAACTCTTCTCCTTACCGGCCGAAGATGAATGGGGTTGTTGAAGCGGCTAATAAGAACATCAAGAAAATTGTGCAGAAGATAACAGTGACATACAAGGACTGGCGTGAGATGTTACCATTCTCTCTTCATGGGTACTGTACCTCAGCGCGGACATCAACAGGGGAAACACCCTACTCTTTGGTGTATGGCATGGAGGCAGTCTTACCCATTGAAGTCCAGATACCCTCTCTCCGGATTATGAAGGATGCAGGTTTGAGCGAGGATGATTGGATCCAGACCCGGCTTGATCAACTAAACTTAATCGATGAAAAGAGACTTACTTCTATTTTCCATGGTCAGACGTATCAAAAGCGAATGATGAAGGCATTTAACAAGAAAGTCAGACGACAAGAATATCAAGTCGGGGATCTGGTGATCAAATGCATCATCTTACCGCAAGGTGATCCCAGGGGCAAATGGACCCCTACGTACGAAGGGCCATTTGTGGTTAAGAACATTTTCTCAGGAGGAGCTATGATTCTAACCACCATGGATGGTGACGACCTTCCTCACCCCGTCAATGCAAACATAGTGAAAAAATACTACGCATAATCAATGACCCGCTAGGTCGATTGGCCTAGGCGAAAATAAGGGCTTCCCGGCGAACCAAAAGGGTTCGGGCAAAAGTAAGGGATGAAATCAAAAAATCTTTACACCCGGCAAGTCGAAAACCTGAAAAGGCGGCTTAGGCAAAAAAGGGTATCCTGGTGGACTGAAAACCCGAAAGGGCGGTCCAGGAAAAAACTAAGGATCAAAGCGTAACACTATGTCTCATTGGATCATCTTGCAACCAGACTTCGGTATCGACTATCAAGCTTGAACAGCGCTGATACATCTGATTTACCATCAACCAAGTAGAAAAGTGATGAGACGCTCGAAGATATAAAGGCAATAGCAGAGTTGGAACCCAGTGGGATTGTTCACATAGCTGTTTTTCTTTGTTTTACACAAATCGTATAAATTATGTTCTTTCGGCGGTGTTCTCTTACTAGGACGTCAGCCTCTTGTACAAAACGCCTATTACAGGCCAACTTCAGAATCAATACAATTCATTTTACAATAAATTTCAAATTTTTTTTCTTTTTCTGTTTTGTTTTGCAAGAGCGTCCAATGATTCATTTTTGATATATGCATTTGAAAATAATTGTTGCTCATAAATATTTACATGCGAAACAACAGACGATTACTCGTAATTCCAGGAACAGGGGAAAACAAGAAATGTCCAAGCCTTACAGTTGCTCTACCCATCAGGTACAGGGACAGAGTCAGCTTGAGAATATGATTAAAAGTGCATACACTCCCTGTAGAGTAAGAAATACCCAAAAATAGTGGTGTTAATGCTCCCCAAGCAGAGTTCATCTATCACCAACAATGGAAGACCATCCCCAGTGGAGTTTATTTCTTCCACAAGCAGAAACTGAATCCCTAACAGGGTTTATTATCGCCAGCAACGGTAATTCATCCCCAGCCGAGGTTATTTCTCCAAATCAGCAGATCTTCTGGTAGAGTATCTCTTCCCCATAGAGTCATTCTCTCGCCAGTTTATTCTCCAGCCGAGTTATTCTCTCGCCAATTTATTCTCGAATCATCTTCGGTCGTTATCCCCAGCGAGCGAAACTCTTTGTACTCTCCAGTAGCAGTCCAGGATTTATTCTCCCCGGCTAGGAAGCATCACGAGAACATTGCATATCCATACATCATGGCATGCGCATACAACATAATCTCATTTATTTTGAGAACATCATTGCTCAATACATTTCATACATCATGACATTACATATGATTAACTCTTTACCTTTCAGGAAAAGATGCAATTAAAATTCTCACAAGTTTCTCTGGTTCAGTCAAATTGGTGCTAAGATTTCTATTCCAGTTCAAGCTATGAAGCCCGGATCCGACCGGATAATATCTTGATTTCTCCATCATACTGTGAAGCTCGGAGAACGACCAGATAACAATACCAAAATACCGCGAAGCCTGGAATCGACCAGATAGTGGTTTATCTTAAATTCAAGCTATGAAGCCTGGAAATCGACCGGAAAATAGTTTAATCCCCAGCAAGTTACTGTGAAGCCTGGATTACAACCAGATAACAGTTTAAGACACCATGAAGCCTGGAATTGACCAGATTGTGGTATATCATAAACACAAGCGGTCAAGCCCGGAAATCGACCGGAAAACAGCTTAACAAGGTATTGTGAAGCCTAGAAATCGACCAGATAGCAGTACAGGACACCATGAAGCATAGATTTGACCAGATAATGGTATAAGACATCGTGAAGCCTGGATTACGACAAGATAGCGACAAAAGACACTGAAGCCTGGGACTATGACTAGATAACAGTAAGGGACATTGTGAAGCTTGGATTTCGACCAAATATTAGTCTACCCGGCCATTTACTATGAAGCTCGGAAATCGACCGGATATTAGTAGGCCTTAAAATCAAATGGAAGCCCGAATGCAACCAGATAACCACTTGATTTCTTCTGAAGCCTGGAACACGACCAGATAAGAAGTAAGAAGTTGCGAAGCCTGGATTACGACCAGATAGCGGCAAAGGACTGAAGCCTGGAATCGACCAGATAACAGTATAAGACACTACGAAGCTTAGATTTCGACCAAATAACAGTTTACCTGGACAATTACTAAGAAGCCCGGAATCGACCGAATATTAATGTGCCCTAAATTCAAGTTAAAGCCCGGATGCAACCGGATAACAACTTAATTCCTTCTGAAGACTGGAGTACGACCAGATAAGAATTGAGAAATTGCGAAGCCTGGAGAACAACCGGATAGCAAGTTTAATCTGATCTCCCCAGTAAGTCACTGTAAAGCCTGGAGCACGACCAGATAGCAGTTGATCTTATCACTATGGAGCCTGGATCACGACTAGATAGTAGTTTATTTTCACCTCTTCGACCAAGAGACGATTCCCCGGTAGAATAACGGACGACTGAAGCTCCTAAAATTCAGCTTTTACCAAGACAAAGATCAGCAATCCCCAGCGAAATCTCCCCAACAACAGGTATACGGGCTCTCGCTAAGGAATCTCTTATGAGATCGACAGTTCTTCGGATGGCATCTTTAAGCCCATCCTCCGTCATCAACCTCCAAATGACATCTATAAGCCCACTCCCGACATCACAAGATAAGTACCACTTCATGCGAGTGCAAATTTCTTGGGCACAATAGTGTTCAATCATCTTCCACCTTTGGATCACGAAAGGCAAGCAACCCAATCTAAATCCTCAAGTTTAAGAAGATTGAACAGGGGCAGCTGTTGTACCCCAAAATTTTCCCTCCCATATTTCTCAATACATTTCAAGTGAGATCCTCAAATTGCTCAAGGAAGTCCAAGAGTTGACCAGACAAACTCTCTCCTAAGGCAGTCTACCTCAAATTAGGGTTTCATGTTGCATTAAGATACTTGAGTCCAAAGGGTCTCAAGTTCTCACCATTGTCCTAAAATGTTTTCAAGATCATCTGTGATACGGTGGGAGAACTGACTTGTGTTTTGCGTTCGTATTCGCACTTGTGCGGTTGAGCAAGAGTCGCCACCGACTTTTTATTTTGTCCTAAAGGAGAGGTTAAAAAAGCACAGCAAAAACCTTTTGAGATATTTCGTGGGTCCGGGGGGTAGATTATGAAAAGGGAAGGTATTAGCACCCTTTTCATCCATGGTTATCCATGGGCTCTTAGTTACTTGGTTTTTTAGATCACTTGCCTTGTTTTTCGATTGCTTTGAAGATGGTGTGTGTGTGTGGGTGCTTTTGAAAATGTTTTGGAAAAAGATGCCTTGTCTTAGGCAACTAATGTATTTGACTCGTGTTTGAGTGTTTTACAAAAGTGTGAATCTTTTCGAAAAGATGTTTTCAAATGTTTTTGAGAGTTTGTTTGAAAGTGTTGTGGATTGTGGTTTTTGAAAGGAAGGCAAGTGTTTTTGCAAGTTTGATCTCAAGTAACTAGGAGTTTTGTCTACCCTATTGTACTCAAAGGTTTTTGTCATGTTTTTAACCTTTTGACAATTTTGTTCCACCATTGCATTTGGTGGACAATCTTGTATTAGGAGATGAACGGGACGGGCGCGGGTCATCGTTTAGACCATAATTGCAATAGTGTTGAATGTCTTTGGGCAATTTTTTAAAAGGGACTTGATCATTCATTTAGGCAACATTTTTGAGGGACTATGACCATTTTGATTGTTTGTTTTACCCAAAGAAATTCAACATGCAATATGGCCCAATTATTTGAAGGCAACAAAGTGGAATACCCTAGGGGTGTTAGTGTGCAAGTGTGTTTTATTGCATACAAGAGTTTTTCTTTGAATTAGGTTTTTCTATTTCATTGATTTTATCTTGTCATACACGTCCTAATTACTAGCAATAAGAAACGGAAATGTAAAATTCTACGCTATTACAACAATTAGGGGAGGGGGATACACATTTGTACATGGGGGGTTCAACGAGAAAAATAGACAAAAAAGAAAATAGCGAAAAACAAGATATGTAGAGAGAGAGAGGGAGCCCGCGCGCTGTTGGGAGGCCATCAGAAGTTCTGACCCAGATCCGCTGTCAGATGATCAACCTGTTGGTGAAACTGGATGAGTCAGAACTTCTGACTCTAGAACCTGCAAAACAGAACCTTGTTAGTGGGGAAATCAGAAGTTCTGATTTCCCTACGCTGCAAGACAGAAGTTTGTTAGTGGAGAAACCAGAAGTTCTGATTCTGCTGAAAAGGCAATAACTCTCAGAGGTTCTGATGTCATTGACAGCAAAACAGGCTTCAGATGTGCTAAGTCAAAGTCAGCACTTGGCTTTTTCCTGTACTAATCAGAACATCTGCAATCCTGTTGTTCCTCCACAAAACAGGAAACATATTTGGAACAGATCCAGCAAAATAGCAAAAATGTTTCAGAGGTCAGAATCACCAAGGTCACAGGCAAGTCCTATACTGGCTCAGAACATTCTGAGGTATGAAAGTCCTCAGAACATAAACAGCAATAACATGAATATTTACATTATGTTACTTGAATATGCACAGCTGATGATGCTTAACAGTGTGGTGAGGGTCAGCAGGTGCTTACCTGACTGTCTGGAAAATGGTGGGTGAAAGTTAGCTTTTGGTTCTGGTGGTTGTTCTGGACAGATTTGGAAAAGGGGAAGTGAAGGTGTATACGTGTATAGGGTCAGAAGTTTGGAAAGAACGTTTTTGGTTTACAGAAAAGAGTTGGATGTTTGATGAAGTTTAAGGTAAGAAACTTAAAGTTATGAAACAAAGCTGGAGATTTTGGCAGAGTTTCAGAATGTTATGTTGCTAGGAGTTTTGTTTCTCTCTTAGCAGTTTTTCTGTTTCTTTTCTTGAACCCGTTTTGCAGTGATGAAAGCTCTCTATTTATAGGCAAAGTTCTTGTGGATGCCTTGAACATATAAGGCGCCAACAGAGTTTGAATTTGGTCTTTGACAGAAATTCCTGGGAAGTTGTGACAACAGCTATCTTTCAGCCTAGGTAGCAGCAGCAGGCGTAGATTGGGGAGAAGTGACCTCTGAAGTGGGCGGTGGCGTGAAGACCCATGCCAGAATCTGTGCAAAAGCATTTTCCAAGCCACACGTGAATGCTCAGGAGTGGTTGGAAGCATTAATGGGCATTAAATGGTGACAAGACCTGTCAATACCAACATTCTGGTAAGGGAAACCAGCGTTGAATCAGCAGCGTAAACCATGCTCTGGCCTTGGCTACCTGTTGTCTTAGCATGCTCTGGAAATTCTCCTGGTTTTCTGGTAAGTTCCTTGGATCTACTTCTGGACAATTTGGATTTAGAGATTCTGTATCAGTGACACCTATCCTTCTGGCCTTTCATCTTCTGATTTCAACCTGTTCTGAAGGAGCCTTCATACTTTCCTGTTTCTCTTGTATTCCTTTAGCAAGTTCTGACTGAGCTTGTGTAACTGCTGAAGGGGCATGTTCTGTTTGAGGCTTACACTCTGAACCACGTTTACAACTTCTGATTGAACTGATGTAGCTGCTGAAGAGCCAACTTCTGACCACGCTGAGCCAAGCTTGCAACTTCTGACCGTCTTCATCTGGAATGGGTCCAGAAGTTCTGGAGCGCTGATTTTTTCTAAAAACACTTATTTTAAAGAAGCACTTAGAATTTGATTTTCCTCAAGATGAAGCGTTGTTTCCGGAGTTTGTGAGACCATCTTGCTCTTGTAAGTGGCTTGCTTGGGCAAAAGGATAACCCAGGACTTGGATTTGTTTCGGGGGACTTTGAAAAATCTAAGATGGTTTCCTGAAGCAAGGGAGGGAAAATTTTGGGGTACAACAGTTGCCCCTGTTCAATCTTCTTGAACCTGAAGAGTTAGATTGGCAAGCTTGCCTTTCGTGACTCGAGGGTAAAAGGAGATTGGACACTAGAGTGCCCGGAAATTTGCACTCATCAAAGCACTGGATGCGGGAATGGGCTTAGCGATGCCATTTGGAGATGGGCTTAACGATGCCATCTAGGAGAGTGACAGAAACTTGTCGGGGATGGGCTTAAAGATGCCATCTGGAAGGGAACATTAGGAAAGTGTCCAAGCTTTGGACCATTTCTGAATTGGGGGTCTGAACAAGCAATAGGTTGACATCCGTTGTTGGGAGGAACCTGCAAGCTGTTTTCAGGAAGTCGCATCTAAACAAGTTGATAGATTAACATCCGTTACTTGGGAAGAATCCATGAACTGTTTTCAGAAGTCTGGAAGAAGAAACTGAACAAGTGACAGGTTAACATCCGTTTACTTGGAGAAACCGTGAACTGTTTTCAGAAATCTTGAGATTGAATCAGCAATAGAGCAGCATCCGTTGTTGGGAAGCTTCCGTAAACTGTCTTTAAAAAGTTGCATCTGAACAAGTCGATGGATTAACATCCGTTACTTGGGAAGAATCCATGAACTGTTTTCAGAAGTCTTGAGAAGAATCTGAACAAGTGATAGGTTAACATCCGTTTACTTGGAGAACCCGTGAACTGTTTTCAGAAATCTTGAGATTGAATCAGCAATAGAGCAGCATCCGTTGTTGGGAAGCTTCCGTAAACTGTCTTTAAGAAGTTGCATCTGAACAAGTTGATGGATTAACATCCGTTACTTGGGAAGAATCCATGAACTGTTTTCAGAAGTCTTGAGAAGAATCTGAACAAGTGATAGGTTAACATCCGTTTACTTGGAGAACCCGTGAACTGTTTTCAGAAATCTTGAGATTGAATCAGCAATAGAGCAGCATCCGTTGTTGGGAAGCTTCCGTAAACTGTCTTTAAGAAATTGCATCTGAACAAGTTGATGGATTAACATCCGTTACTTGGGAAGAATCCATGAACTGTTTTCAGAAGTCTTGAGAAGAATCTGAACAAGTGATAGGTTAACATCCGTTTACTTGGAGAACCCGTGAACTGTTTTCAAAAATCTTGAGATTGAATCAGCAATAGAGCAGCATTCGTTGTTGGGAAGCTTCCGTAAACTGTCTTTAAGAAGTTGCATCTGAACAAGTTGATGGATTAACATCCGTTACTTGGGAAGAATCCATGAACTGTTTTCAGAAGTCTTGAGAAGAATCTGAACAAGTGATAGGTTAACATCCGTTTACTTGGAGAACCCATGAACTGTTTTCAGAAATCTTGAGATTGAATCAGCAATAGAGCAGCATCCGTTGTTGGGAAGCTTCCGTAAACTGTCTTTAAGAAGTTGCATCTGAACAAGTTGATGGATTAGCATCCGTTACTTGGGAAGAATCCATGAACTGTTTTCAGAAGTCTTGAGAAGAATCTGAACAAGTGATAGGTTAACATCCGTTTACTTGGAGAACCCGTGAACTGTTTTCAGAAATCTTGAGATTTGAATGATTTTAGTCTGTCGACTGATCTTACCTGAAAAGGCAAAGAGTTAGTTGTATGCAATGTTATGATGCATGATGCAATGTACGTGACATCAATATTTATGATATGAATGTAATGAATGCGCATGTAAGCTGATGAGCTAATCTTGCCAAGGATACATGAATCCGAGATGGCTGAAGATAAAAGCAACTTGACTGCTACCAGGGAAAATAAATCCTTGGCTGTCGCTGGGGAAGAGAAATCCTGATGACCTCTACTGGGGAGTTCCAAACTAGTAGGCTCATGCTGGGAAGACCAGGTTTGAGAATCGTCAGCTTGATGGGAAGTAACTCTGGAGACTTCACTGGGGAACTCAAGATTCGCCCCTCCAAAACTCTGTGGGGAGAAGGTTCAATGGTCTGGCTCTGCTGGGGATACCGAAGCTTAAACTCTGAAGGGAATTGAATTCCGGAGGATTCTCTGGCTGGGGATTTGCAAAGATAAGTTGCTATTGGGGAATTTTGATGAACTCCGCTGGGGATGGGAAGAATTTTGGCGAGCGCGATCTTTTGTTGTTGTTAGCTTGAGAAGAATTTGGAGAACTCGTGAACTGTTTCCAGAAATCTTGAAGTTGAATCAGCACTAGAGCCGCATCCGTTGTTGGGAAGCGTCCGTAAACTAATTTCAGAGGTTGCATCTGAACAAGCTGATAGATTAACATCCGTTACTTGGGAAGAATCTATGAACTGTTTTCAGAAGTCTTGAGAAGAATCTGAACAAGTGATAGGTTAACATCCGTTTACTTGGAGAACCCGTGAACTATTTTCAGAAATCTTGAAGTTGAATCAGCAATAGAGCCGCATCCGTTGTTGGGAAGCGTCCGTAAACTAATTTCAGAGGTTGCATCTGAACAAGCTGATAGATTAACATCCGTTACTTGGGAAGAATCTATGAACTGTTTTCAGAAGTCTTGAGAAGAATCTGAACAAGTGATAGGTTAACATCCGTTTACTTGGAGAACCCGTGAACTATTTTCAGAAATCTTGAAGTTGAATCAGCAATAGAGCCGCATCCGTTGTTGGGAAGCGTCCGTAAACTAATTTCAGAGGTTGCATCTGAACAAGCTGATAGATTAACATCCGTTACTTGGGAAGAATCTATGAACTGTTTTCAGAAGTCTTGAGAAGAATCTGAACAAGTGATAGGTTAACATCCGTTTACTTGGAGAACCCGTGAACTATTTTCAGAAATCTTGAAGTTGAATCAGCAATAGATCCGCATCCGTTGTTGGGAAGCGTCCGTAAACTAATTTCAAAGGTTGCATCTGAACAAGCTGATAGATTAACATCCGTTACTTGGGAAGAATCTATGAACTGTTTTCAGAAGTCTTGAGAAGAATCTGAACAAGTGATAGGTTAACATCCGTTTACTTGGAGAACCCGTGAACTATTTTCAGAAATCTTGAAGTTGAATCAGCAATAGAGCCGCATCCGTTGTTGGGAAGCGTCCGTAAACTAATTTCAGAGGTTTGAGAAGAGTATGAACAAATTGGTAGATTGACTTCCGTTGTTGGGAAGAACCCGTAAACTATTTTCAGAAATTGAGAAGAGTCTGAACAAATCGGTAGATTGACATCCGTTGTTGGGAAGAATCCGTAAACTTGTTTCAGAAGTCTTGAAGAGGAACCGGTGTAGGGCTCCCTGATGATGAGCTTGTGTAAAACTGCATCGGTTTTGAACACTTTTGACATTCGAATGCCCCAAGCGGTGATGTAGATAAATTCCTGGCTTATTACAGGTGTTGGTCTACAATCGGTCGTTCACAGATGTTTCCTGGGTTGTTGCAGGTGTTGATCTGGAATTCTTCAGACATGCCCTGGCTGGATACAGGAATCGAATCTGGAAAGGTGATAGTTGATAGATATGCCCTGGCTGGATACAGGAATCGAATCTTCAAACTCTTCAGACGTGCCCTGGCTAGATACAGGAATCGAGTCTGGAAATATGGTCAACAGATATGCTCTGGCTGGATACAGGAGTCGAATCTGGAAAGGTGATAGTTGATAGATATGCCCTGGCTGGATACAGGAATCGAATCTTCAAACTCTTCAGACGTGCCCTGGCTAGATACAGGAATCGAGTCTGGAAATGTGGTCAACAGATATGCCCTGGCTGGATACAGGAGTCGAATCTGGAAAGGTTGTAGTTGACTTATTGAACACTTTTGACATTTGAATGTCCCAAGTGGTTGTGAAGGAGTCTTGAATCGGATTACTCTGCATATTGAGAGATTTCTTGAAATCTTGACTGGACTGCCCCAGGTTAACTGTACTTTGAAAGATCTGTTGGACCTTGACTGGACTGCCCCAGGTTAATTGAATTGTGATATGTCATGCCCTTTGTTGATAGGAGATTTGATGGAAGTGTTATCCCTTTGAAGTGATTTTGACTTACTGAGAGAGTTTTCGTTCCTCCGAACATGCGCTGTATGAACTTCTTCGCTGTCAAACAAAAAGGTCAAATGTAGACAGTGATATTCGGATAATGCAAAGTTTATGTTTGTCTTTGAAGTTTTGAAAAATGCGTTTTTTAGCAGAAAACTTTTCATAAGACAAGTTAACACAAGATTTAGAGCAAAGCCCTACAGGAGTCAGGATACCTTTTGTAACAGTATGCTTTCGAACTAACCCATGCTTCAATTAGGACTTTTGGAGGGTTGTAACGTGGCCTGGTTCACGGTTTAAGAAACAAAGGATAAAGGCTCAAAGTATATTTGTACCCACCCGCTCTTCGTGATGTTCTTCAACCTAAGCTCAGTTAACTGTGCGTCACACTCTGTTTTGAGTTTGGAACGACTTTTGGGCGATGGTTCACCAGTTTGAATTTGGGAGACAGTTATCGTCTCCTTTTTCTTTTCCAACACTTTTCATGTTGTTGAGGATTTTGTAATGACCTCACTATTTTGATTTTGATTTGTTATCCCTAACTTTTACCTGACTGTTACCGTTTTCGGGATTACTGTCAGCGGGATGCCCCAGCTTTCTTAAGCCTCCTTTATAGGTTCTGGCTTGGTGGGCTTTTCTCTTTTGAGAGATTGACTGTCTATGTGATAGGGAACCACCCTTGTCTTTTGATTCCAAAGGAATGCTTTCTGTTTCGATCTTATTCGTTGTGTTACGAACTGAGAGTTTGCGGCTTCAATGCGCATTTTCTTTTGAATTAACTGAGATACTACCCTGCCCCGGGTTTATATCAAAGGTTTTGATCGTTTAAAAACAGAAAACTCCTACTTCTTTGGCTCGAAGGGGTTGACTAGGGATTAACTTTCTTATAACTCCAGTGTTTGGGAATTGAAAGAAATGCCTGTACATCATCAGCACGGTCCGTTCAAAAGCATACTGTATAATATCATGGTATTGTTTCGTCATCCTCCCTCTAAAGGCTTGCAGCTTTTTATCAAGAGTCAAATATCGTAAAGAAAATCATAAGAGTAGTGAAACGAATGGATGAATTCAAGACAAACATATGCAATGCATTAATGAAAACAGAGTTTAACATCAACAGATAATTGTTTGACAACAAAAGAAATTACAACTTTGAAAATTCAAAAAGAAGCGAAAGTCTTTCAGCTTCGAGCTCCGTCACTTCAAGCGGAGAACCCTTTAACGGAAGATCTTCATCTCACCGTCTGGCATGAATTCCAGCACCCCAATGTCAATCAGATCTTGAATCTTGTTCTTCAAGGCCCAACAGTCGTTGGTGCTGTGTCCCGGGCTGTAGGAGTGGTAAACACAGAATGCGTCGGGGTTAAAGTGAGGAGAGGAGATATTGGGCTTCTGAGGAGGATCCTTTACAGTAAGTAAGTTGACCTCCAGCAGGCGCTTTAGTATGAAGAATGATGGTATTTCAGTCTCCGTAAATTGTCTTCCCGACTTTTCTTGTTTACGCCGATTCCCCCGTTGACGCTGACGAGGTTGTTGATGGGTTTGAGACCCTGAAGCAAGTAAAAGAGCTTTCCCCTTGTCTTCTTGAATTGATGGAGGCTGAGCGGTGACTTGCTCCTCAACCTCAGATGTTTTCCCCAGTTGGTTGTTTGGAAGCAGTTGGCGGACAAGAACTCTGAGTTCCTCTTGTCTTTGGGATAGGTCTTGGATGAGAGCCATCTGGCCCACCAACTGTCCCATCATTTGAGTCCTCAGTGTTGTCAGATCAAACTGCAGCTCCGCAATCTGATCACTCCTGGCATTGTTGGAACTCCCCAAGCCTTTGGTGAGGAGAGCTTTCATCTCTTCTTGCCCCAGAGACAAGTTCAGGAACATCTCCTGCAGCTGAGCAGTCTGGTCTTGGATGTCTTTGACAGACCGTTCTAGAGCCATCTCTTGCTGACATAAACAGCAGGAGAGTAAGGAAACCTAAAAAAGGAAAGATTGTCAAAATGCAATGCATGATATGTGGATGCATGCTTTCAAGGATCTCTTGGGGTAAACACAAGAAAATGTTAGAGGTTGAACTTTGCTCTTGGATTGGAGATCTCTGCACCGATGGACGTCCTTCAAGCTCACCATGTCGAGTGGGTTATGGCCACTGATTCAAGTTGTTGCACTTGAACTTTGATTGGAGAGCTTTGTGTCGGTGGATGTCTTTCCACGAGAATCAAGCTCACCATGTCGAGTGGGTCATAGCCACTGATTCAAGTTGTTGTACTTGAGCTTTGACTGGGTTGGTTTAGAGGAGAAACCCCCTTGCCCCTTGATAGACGTCTGGTTCAACGTAACCCTGCATCAAGAGAACCCTCGAGATCCTTGAAATGGTTATTGAAAATGCTAAAATGCTATGGTATGATGTCATGATGTTATGTCCATGTATGCGAAAAGCAAGTAAGTGTATATACAGGCAAACATATTCACACAAAGCACACAAGGCCTTAGGTTTAGGCTTGCATGGGGTCCGGGTATTACCCTCTTTCAGTTTGTTGGTTAAAACTTGTCCTATCAAAAATAACCGGGTTCTAGAGGTCCCAACGTCACTGGATTGCTTTCATTGTTCATCGTTTCGATTTAGCCACTGAACTGGCGACCGAAATATTCCAGGAAAGCAACCCTCAATTGAGTGTAGTATCGAGTATCAACCAACCTCGGACTGCACCAAAGTCAGTTATCTCACTACCCTAAAAAGGCTAAGATGGTCAATTAAGGTTCTAAGGTCAGTTGATGCTTCGCGACACCACGCGGCGGCCCCGTACTCTCCTTGACTGAACTCAAGGGTTACCGGTACACACCAAAGTGCCACATCAACGTAGCAGACTGCTTCAACCATGTCGGTATACCCCGCACAGTTCCCTCACAGCCTTGTTGCTACCTAAAAGGGTTTCCCCAGATCCGGGTTAGGATCTATAAAACTCCGATACAAAGCCCACAAATGTAAAGCATACAAAGCAATCGATTGAAAGTAAAGGTGATCTAAACCCTAAGGTAACCCCACTTTTAAAATACATCCCCAGCAGAGTCGCCAGTTCTGTGATACGGTGGGAGAACTGACTTGTGTTTTGCGTTCGTATTCGCACTTGTGCGGTTGAGCAAGAGTCGCCACCGACTTTTTATTTTGTCCTAAAGGAGAGGTTAAAAAAGCACAGCAAAAACCTTTTGAGATATTTCGTGGGTCCGGGGGGTAGATTATGAAAAGGGAAGGTATTAGCACCCTTTTCATCCATGGTTATCCATGGGCTCTTAGTTACTTGGTTTTTTAGATCACTTGCCTTGTTTTTCGATTTCTTTGAAGATGGTGTGTGTGTGTGGGTGCTTTTGAAAATGTTTTGGAAAAAGATGCCTTGTCTTACGCAACTAATGTATTTGACTCGTGTTTGAGTGTTTTACAAAAGTGTGAATCTTTTCGAAAAGATGTTTTCAAATGTTTTTGAGAGTTTGTTTGAAAGTGTTGTGGATTGTGGTTTTTGAAAAGAAGGCAAGTGTTTTTGCAAGTTTGATCTCAAGTAACTAGGAGTTTTGTCTACCCTATTGTACTCAAAGGTTTTTGTCATGTTTTTAACCTTTTGACAATTTTGTTCCACCATTGCATTTGGTGGACAATCTTGTATTAGGAGATGAACGGGACGGGCGTGGGTCATCGTTTAGACCATAATTGCAATAGTGTTGAATGTCTTTGGGCAATTTTTTAAAAGGGACTTGATCATTCATTTAGGCAACATTTTTGAGGGACTATGACCATTTTGATTGTTTGTTTTACCCAAAGAAATTCAACATGCAATATGGCCCAATTATTTGAAGGCAACAAAGTGGAATACCCTAGGGGTGTTAGTGTGCAAGTGTGTTTTATTGCATACAAGAGTTTTTCTTTGAATTAGGTTTTTCTATTTCATTGATTTTATCTTGTCATACACGTCCTAATTACTAGCAATAAGAAACGGAAATGTAAAATTCTACGCTATTACAACAATTAGGGGAGGGGGATACACATTTGTACATGGGGGGTTCAACGAGAAAAATAGACAAAAAAGAAAATAGCGAAAAACAAGATATGTAGAGAGAGAGAGGGAGCCCGCGCGCTGTTGGGAGGCCATCAGAAGTTCTGACCCAGATCCGCTGTCAAATGATCAACCTGTTGGTGAAATTGGATGAGTCAGAACTTCTGACTCTAGAACCTGCAAAACAGAACCTTGTTAGTGGGGAAATCAGAAGTTCTGATTTCCCTGCGCTGCAAGACAGAAGTTTTTTAGTGGAGAAACCAGAAGTTCTGATTCTGCTGAAAAGGCAATAACTCTCAGAGGTTCTGATGTCATTGACAGCAAAACAGGCTTCAGATGTGCTAACGTCAAAGTCAGCACTTGGCTTTTTCCTGTACTAATCAGAACATCTGCAATCATGTTGTTACTCCACAAAACAGGAAACATATTTGGAACAGATCCAGCAAAATAGCAAAAATGTTTCAGAGGTCAGAATCACCAAGGTCACAGGCAAGTCCTATACTGGCTCAGAACGTTCTGAGGTATGAAAGTCCTCAGAACATAAACAGCAATAACATGAATATTTACATTATGTTACTTGAATATGCACAGCTGATGATGCTTAACAGTGTGGTGAGGGTCAGCAGGTGCTTACTTGACTGTCTGGAAAATGGTGGGTGAAAGTTAGCTTTTGGTTCTGGTGGTTGTTCTGGACAGATTTGGAAAAGGGGAAGTGAAGGTGTATACGTGTATAGGGTCAGAAGTTTGGAAAGAACGTTTTTGGTTTACAGAAAAGAGCTGGATGTTTGATGAAGTTGAAGGTAAGAAACTTAAAGTTATGAAACAAAGCTGGAGATTTTGGCAGAGTTTCAGAATGTTATGTTGCTAGGAGTTTCGTTTCTCTCTTAGCAGTTTTTCTGTTTCTTTTCTTGAACCCGTTTTGCAGTGATGAAAGCTCTCTATTTATAGGCAAAGTTCTTGTGGATGCCTTGAACATTTAAGGCGCCAACAGAGTTTGAATTTGTTCTTTGACAGAAATTCCTGGGAAGTTGTGACAATAGCTATCTTTCAGCCTAGGTAGCAGCAGCAGGCGTAGATTGGGGAGAAGTGACCTCTGAAGTGGGCGGTGGCGTGAAGACCCATGCCAGAATCTGTGCAAAAGCATTTTCCAAGCCACACGTGAATGCTCAGGAGTGGTTGGAAGCATTAATGGGCATTAAATGGTGACAAGACCTGTCAATACCAACATTCTGGTAAGGGAAACCAGCGTTGAATCAGCAGCGTAAACCATGCTCTGGCCTTGGCTACCTGTTGTCTTAGCATGCTCTGGAAATTCTCCTGGTTTTCTGGTAAGTTCCTTGGATCTACTTCTGGACAATTTGGATTTAGAGATTCTGTATCAGTGACACCTATCCTTCTGGCCTTTCATCTTCTGATTTCAACCTGTTCTGAAGGAGCCTTCATACTTTCCTATTTCTCTTGTATTCCTTTAGCAAGTTCTGACTGAGCTTGTGTAACTGCTGAAGGGGCATGTTCTGTTTGAGGCTTACACTCTGAACCACGTTTACAACTTCTGATTGAACTGATGTAGCTGCTGAAGAGCCAACTTCTGACCATGCTGAGCCAAGCTTGCAACTTCTGACCGTCTTCATCTGGAATGGGTCCAGAAGTTCTGGAGCGCTGATTTTTTCTAAAAACACTTATTTTAAAGAAGCACTTAGAATTTGATTTTCCTCAAGATGAAGCGTTGTTTCCGGAGTTTGTGAGACCATCTTGCTCTTGTAAGTGGCTTGCTTGGGCAAAAGGATAACCCTGGACTTGGATTTGTTTCGGGGGACTTTGAAAAATCTAAGATGGTTTCCTGAAGCAAGGGAGGGTAAATTTTGGGGTACAACATCATCCATGTCAAGTTTCAAGCATTGCAGAGGAAGTTTGCTCAGTCAATTGCTCAAAGGCCTGAAAAATCGACTATGCTAGGGCAAAAGTCAATTGTGGCCTACATACAGTCAATCTTCAAGATTTTTGGTCAACATCCTCATTTTGAAGTATTATTCATCATTTGATCAAGGTTTGATCATGATTCCTCAAGTATTGCTCACAATTCATTAAAACCTAAAAGTTGCTAAATTAGGGTTTTATAAGAAAAGTCAACTCAACTTTGACCAAGCATAACTTTTTCATACTTTATCAAGAATGACCCAAACAAAGCTCATTTTGAAGACTATGCAATTCCCTACAATTCATCTTCAGCTCCCAAGTTCAAAATATGCACTCACAAGAAGTTACAAATTTGGACATTATAGGTCATTTTGAAAAGTCAACAAAAACACCTTTTTTGTCAAAGCTTCATACATGAACATGGAAGACTCAATTGAGATGAGACTAAAAGGGTTGCTTATAGGATATCTCAAGCTTTCTAAAAAGTCCAAGAACATATCTCTAGAGTCAAAATTGAGGGAGTTATGCATTGGTGAAATTAACCTATTTTGCAAAATTGCCAAAAGAAAAATACGGCCAAAATTGTAATTTTTGTCAATTGGGCCCAACTTTTTATGCTTGCACTGAACTTGTAGCATGGTCCACGACCCATGAGCCCTGCAACTTGTCATTCTTTTATTTTTATCATTTATCTTGATTTTATTTCATTTAAATCAAACAAAATCAATAATAAATAATGAAAATATCAAAAATCATTTAAACCTTGAGATTTTGTGCATATTTCAGGTCCATGAATAGTTGGCAATGAGATCAAGTCGTGCAAGGCTTGTTTGGACAGAAAAAGATTGGAATTTTCTTATTTTGGAAAGATTGGATGCAAGAGTGAATCAATGATCAAATCTTCATAAATGGCCAAGATTTGATGCAAGTTTTCACCCTAATTGATTCTATGATATATATTGAACAAATCCAAAGAAAGGCATAAGGGTTAGAGGCGTAAGAGAGAAGAGTAAAAGTCACAAAAATCACCAAAAAGTGCTGGATCAAATTACAAGTTAGAGGACGATTTACACCATTCCAAGGCTAGCAATCGATTCCCAGCCATCTCCTGAAGCTAACCTGATCATAGTCAAGCCTTGATTTGCCCAGAATCCATCTCCACAACTCTCACGGTTTGTCAATTTTTCCAAAATAGTATCCATTCATTCTTCCATCTTTATCATGTTTGAATGATATATTTGTAATCCTTATCGTATTTGCAAGCTGACGGTACCATTTAATTGCATTTTTGGAAGCCATACGTGTGGATGCCATTATTAGGGTTTCTGAGATAGTTTTGGGGATTTGCTACACAGGGAAAATTGGGCCACGATTGAGGTACCATGATGCTCGTGAGGTTGTCACGATTTGATTGGTACCATTGTTATATGTTTATCATGCTTGCAGGGAGTTCTGGAAATACGCAGGGGCTATACCTACAAAAAATGTCTGTAGGTAAAAGTCATTTTACCTAAAAGGACAGACAAGGGTAGATGATGACTGTGCGGCAACACACCATTCGTCCATTTGAATTTTGGCGCGTTTGTTTGATATCTGGCATTGTTTTTCATTATATTACTATTATTTCATATACTAACAAATAAATTCAAGTGGCCATGTGGTAGCCAGGGAAGGTGTTAAGGCTTTGCAGGCATGAGGTCAGGGGTTCGACCCCTGCCTCCAACATTTTCCATTTTCTCAATTTCTCTTTACAGATCCTCTACCCCACGCGTCATGAAGCTTACCATGTGCCTCCAATCAGTCAGCCACATGATCCATCTCTATCCAGATCTAGCATTTCTCACAAGGAGGTCCACAATGCACCCTAGTCAAGCCAATGCATGGGATCTGAGAAGGTCAACATGGGCCAAGGACTCTTGGGATTAAAAATTAGATTAACACCCCCTTCTTGCCACTAACACCAGGCCCAATTCTCTTTTTTTATTTTATATATTTTATTTTATTTATTTATTTTTGTTTAAATTGTTTTCTCACACAAAAATTAATTCCTTTTTTACAAAAAACTCATAAAATCAATTTTCATCAAATTAGATTTAGGTTTTATTTTTATCAAGGTTAATTTAATAATTAGTTTAAATTAATTTTAGGGTAATTTTAACCTTTTGTAAATAATTTAAAATAAATTAGAAAATTAGGGTTTTGTTTGATTTAATTTTTATTTTCTTTTCTTGAAATAACCAAAATGCAAAAATAGGTCAAATTAATTATTTTTCTTAATTTAAATTAATTAGTAATTAGGGTTGTATTTATTTAATTAAAACCTTATTTTTTTCTCAAAATAGTCAAAAACAAAAAAAAAAGTTTTTTCTTTTAATTAGGTTTAGGCGGGGTCAAAACCCTAGTTCTTTTTCGTTCTCGATTTATCGCGCGCGTTTATTTATTTTTTACGATATTAATGTAACTGCTCATGGTATTTAATAGTTTAATTAGGATTTTTCTTTTATTTATCATTTTACGGGTTTTTGGCTATGTAATTAATCCCCCTCCCCGAAGCCTTGTAATAGCGTAGTGTTATTTCTCGCATTTTAATTTTCACAAATATTAACTGTTAGATGTATGATAATAGGATGGTATGACAAGATTGCATGTTAATTTAAAATGGCTAGCAAACCCTAATGTGTAAAGATAATAACTTGAAATCAAATCACTCACACATGCGCACTCCTAGGGTATACTCTTACTTCGGTTGCCTTCGGTAAATGATCATTAAGTATAGGATGTTTTAGTGGTCGCTCTCTTGTCTAAACAAAGATCAAATGTCCCGTTCGGAAATGTTGCCTCGGAAATGTTGCCTCAAATATGATCTTAAGATATTAGGGTTATTACTAAGACGTCCTAACATTGCTTTAGTGATTGTATGTCCCTTTCGAATTGACCCTTACAACTCCAACGACGGTGCTTCCTATTTCTCAAATAAATAGGATAGCGCTGTCTAAAGGAAACAAGAACAGAAACATTCTTTTTTCGAGTAGGTAGATGCTAGTAGGTACTTGCTCAAAAATCAAATTTTTCCACACTTACACTCTTTTACAAACAAAGTTTTCAAAAACACTTCGTAACACTCTTGAAGACAAAAGCAAGGGTTAAAACGAAGTAAAAACAAACTTTTTAAAATAAACACGGAAGCAATTTTCAAAATGATGAGCAAGTACCTAAGAGTCCGTGGAAAACCACAGATAGAAAGGGTTCTAATACCTTCCCTTTCGATAATCTACCCGCCGTACTCAAAATCTCAAAAAAGGAATTTTTTTGTGCTTTTTTTCCTTTCCAATTGGATAAAATAAAAGTCGGTGGCGACTCTTGCTTACCGCGACATTTTGCGAATACAAAACACAAAACGCAAACCAACATTTTCCAAAACATACCGGTTCTGCCACCGTATCACATAGTTTCCCAATAAGTTGTGACATCAGATGAGTGCAAGTGCAGAGCTTAAGCAATCTCTTCTAGCTTTGGGTCTCTTGCCGTACCGTTGAAAGGTGGTTGATTGAGAATGGGAATCCTCAAGAGTTCGGAGAATTCTTCCAAAGTAGGCACAAGTTGATAGTCAGGAAATGTGAAGCAATGGTGCAAAGGATCAAAGAACTGAAAGAGAACTTTTATCATATCCTCATCTGTGTTGGAGGTGACCAAGTTGAGTAGACGACCATGTCTCTCGGTGAATGAAGAGTTCTCAGGGATCCTTGAAGCTAGCTCCTTAAGTTGTGGAAGAATTCTTACAAGGTTGATTTGGATAGTTTTCCTGCGAAGTGAATCCATATCCTACAAAACAAGAACAAAGATGAATCTCAAAAAATCCTTGAAATAGTTAGTGGATACATGTGATGTTCATGATGTCCATGATGTTATGTACAAGTATGCATATACAAGCAAAGCAATCAAGTTCTTAGTTTAGGCTTGCATGGGATTTTATAGGTAAGTACCCTCTTGAAGTTTAGTTGGCTTAAACCTGTCCTAGTAATAGTAACCGGGTTCTAAGGAGCTCAATATCACCAAATTGTTTCCTTGGTCATTGTTTCAGCTCAAGCCTCTTTAATGGCGACCGAAATATCCCAAGAATCCAAACCTCAATGAGTGTAGTATCGAGTATCTACCAACTTCGGACTGCACCAAAGTCGGTCATCTCACTACATCCTAAAGGCCAAGTTGGTCAAGTAAAGGGTTCTAGAAGTTCATTAGTGCTTCATGACATCACTCAGCGGCCCTGTATTCTCTTTGATTAACTCAAAGGCTACCAGTACCCACAAATATGTCACACTAACATAGCTATTGCTTAGACCATATCGTTATACCCCGCACAGTTTCCACAACGTATTTCTATTTACCTATAATGTATCCCAAATCCGGGTAGAGGATTTCAAACCCAAACAAAGAATCATAATGTAAAGCATACAAGTCAAACAATGTAAGCAAATAAATGTGATTTAGCCCTAAGGTAACCCCACTTTTATAATTTTTCTCCAGCAGAGTCGCCAGTTCTGTGATACAGTGGGACAACTGACTTGAGGTTTTTGCATTTTATCGCAAATGTTGCGGTTAGCAAGAGTCACCATCGACTTTTCTTTTATCCAAAAGGAAAGGTGAAAAAGCACAGGAAAGACCTTTGAGATTGTTTCTTGAGTTCGGGGGGTAGATTATGAAAAAGGAAGGTATTAGCACCCTTTTCTTCCATGGTTTTCCATGGGCTCTTAGTTACTTTCTAGATCACTTACTTTTTTGTTTGAAATTGTATTTTGTGTGGTTTTGAAAGTATTTTGTAAAAGAGGCCATTGTTTAGGAAATCTTTGTAATGATTCTCGTTCGTAAGAATATATACAAAGATGTTTGTCTTTTTGAAAATGTTTTCAATGTTTGTAAGATGTTTGGAAATGTGTGTGTTTGTTTTTGAAAATAGAAAGGATAGTTGTTTTGAAATGGAGCAAGTAACTAGAAGTAATCTACCTACTCAAATGTCTTTCTTGTTCATTTCCTTTTCCTTTGATATTGTTGTCTTACCATTGATTTGGTAAGAAACTCTATCTTTGGATGTAAACGGGACGGGCGTGGGTCATCGTATAGCCATGATTAGCAATGTTGCAAAGTATCTTAGCATTTTTTGAGGGACTAAGATCATTTTGTAAGGCAACTTTGAATAGCGTCATCGAGGGACTATGATCTTATACTTGTTTGTTTTACTAAGATACTTTGCATGCGTAATATGACTATTTTTGTATAAGGCAACCAAGTGGAGTAACCCTAAGGGTGCTTATGTGCAAGTGTGTTATTTTCATGCTTTATTTTGTCTTGGATTAGGGTTTTCTATTTGATTGTTTTTATCTTGCCATGCAAATCCTAATTACTAGCATGTTATGTAAAAGCGATAAATTGCGTAATTTAAAAATTACTACGCTATCACAACATTTTATGGGAGGGGGATACAAATTATGAATGGGGATTTTCAATAATGTAAACCTAATTTAATCTATTACAACCAAATCGAATTTGTACGAATATTTGTATAAATAATATACAATATAAATTAAATGTGCAATGGTATGTATATGCAAGAAAAAAATATTTTTGTTTTGTTTTTTATATGAAAAAGAGTTTTTGAACTAAACCTAATAATTTAAGAAAAGGAAGTTATTTTTAGAAATTGGTTAACCCTAATTCTAATTTGTTAAAAGAAAATAAAGTTCCTTAAGTATTATTTTTGTGTATTTTTGTCTTTAAAATGATAAAATAATATTTTATAAAATATTTTAGTCCTTTTATAAGCTAAAAGGACTAAAATATTAACCTAATTCTATTTTATTTTACAAGTTTATTTGAGAAAGAATAGTTAATACATAATTTAATAAAAATACTTTTCATGAGAAAATAAAATAAAATGAACAAAATGAAATATTTAACATTTTTATATTTTTTGTGATTTTATAATATTTAAGAAAAATATTTAATGAAGTAAACAAAAATAAAATAAATAAATGAAAATAACTTGGGCCAAGGGTGTCCGGAGTAATCAGGAGGTAATATGTTGGGAAAAAATATGAGACCCAGTTGCTGAGCCCACGTTGCCAAGTGACCAAAAACAAAGCTGAAAAAGAATATGGAAAATGCAAAAGGCAGCGCCAAGGTTCGAACCCAGGACCTATGCAATTTCAGCGCGCTGCCTTGCCATTAGGGTGGTTGTACATCCGTTAGCTTAAATGAAACTAAAAATAGATAATATAAAGTGCTTCCTTGCCCTGTACTTCGTCTTCTTCCTCTAGCCAACCAGATCCCATGTATCTCTCTCATTTCTCCATGAAAATAAAAACTTTCAACATGAAAATGGTAGTACTCTTTCCCACAATTTCAACCATGTAACTCATGTAAACTATCAGTCAAAGATCAAAGCTAATTTCAATGGCCCTAATTTAAAACCTAATTTTTACAGAAATTTGAAATCTAAAATTCTCTATACACAATGGATATAAATTAAATCTATGAACATGGTTGGTTTTAGCACAAAGATATCTATATTTTATCTTCACAACTAGAGACCAAAGGATGTCTGTATGAAGAGATAGAAGTTAGAGTTCTTATCTCTTTCAGCTGAGATCGTGAATGGAGTTTGAGTGAGTTTTGAGAAGGCCCGAGGATCCCTTTAGCTTTCCTGGACCTCCCTGAGTATGTTCCAATCCTTACCTTGTCTTGAAAGTGCCTGAATCTCCCTATCCAAGTCAACCTGCAAGCTTGAAATGCAAAAATGGCAGATGGAGAAGGAGGAGTTACAGTGAAGGGATGATGGTCTGGAACACTTAGAAATGATATAGGTTAAGTGTTTAGATGATTATAACTTGAAACACACGATTAGATTTTTGGATTGCTATGCTTGGTGCAAAACTGCAAGTTATGGCTAGTTTTTGGTGATAGAGAGTTTGGGAGAGTTTCTGGCCTTTAGAAATCGTGTGTTAGGATAAAATATGTTTGTGTATAAGTATAGAAAAGGTTTCAAATCAAATCCATACCAGGTTCCTCATTTCTAGACTTTTTGCTCTATTGCTTGCCTTTTAAGAAAAGTAAAGAGACAAATTTCTACATGCTTGTACAAGCTTGATCTGAGTTGGTACAAGTCTTAGGCACTTTGCTTTTGGTTTATAGGACTTGTGTGTGCAGAAGGAATAGGTGCAAGGCTCAAGGAGTTGATAAATGTAAAAGTTGTGCTTTTCTAAAATGGAAGTGGCAACTTTGTGCCATTTATGGAATTAAAGCTTGAACAAAGGCTTTTATGCTTGGATTAAGGCTTTATCAACTGTGTAAGCATTAAATTATGGAGTGAGAAACAAGTTTGAGACCTGTAAAGCAAGGATTATGCAGCCTAGGTTTGGATTTGAATTTTGTTCTTCATGAAATGGCTTGAAATCAAAGTGAGAAATTTCCAACTTCAACTCTTTGATTATCCCTACTCAAAAATGATCTCAAGGAGTTCTTGGACATTTTGGAAAGCTTGAAATGTTATCTATAACCCATCTTTGAAATGCTTTTCAAGATTCCTTTTGGAACTAGGTGATAAGTTGCCATGAAGTTAGGTCAAAAACCTGCCTAAATTAGGGCAAAATTTCACTAAGTTATTTTAGTTCATGGGCATGTATTCACAAAATTATATCTTGAGATACAAGCATCTTTAGGAAAAAATGTGTGAAGAAAAGTTGTAGAATTCATGGAGATCTACAACTTTCATGTTGGGAACTTTCTTTGAATAATCTTGTATCATGGTGAAAATCTGGCTTAAAGTTGAGAAAAAATAAGAAATTTTCTATACTTTGAAAATTTTCTAAGTTAAGAAAATCTCAAATTTCAAAACAAAATCTTCAATCTTTGATTTCTTGGTGAACAAGTTTCACATTTTGTCATGTTTTGATGAATTGTGATCCTTGGCATTTGATTTTGACCAAAAAAGTAAAAGTTTGACTTTTCAATATACAGTTGACTTTTGATCAGTTGACTGCAAAATTTATCTGTCAATCTAATGTATTTGCAATGCTTTGAACCATGGATTTGGGTCAAGATGATGCAATTGAACTCTTGAAATCATGCTTTAATTCAATTGATCATTTGTTAGGTAAAAAATCATAAATTTCCCTTTCTCAGTCAAAACCCTAATTTTGACCATTTTGCCCTTTTGATAATTTGATCAAATTTCTTGAGGAATTGTGGTCCAAACTTGATCAAATGATTCATATGAGTCTAAAATGTTGATGTGGATCAAAAAATATGAATTTTGACTGTAAATTGGCCATAGTTAACTTTTTCCCAATATAGTTGATTTTTAGGTCAACTGTCCAATTGACTGATCAAAAATGTGATTCAAGGCCTGAAACTTGACATGAGTAATCTTAGGGGTCTATAATGATACTTGAAATCCATATGAAGCATTGATAGTCCAAAAATATTTGTGCAATTCCAAACCCTAATTTGGGGTTATTAATGCATGATGAGATGTCTTTAGCTGATCAAACCCTAATCCAGTCTTGAGTCAAAGAGGTCTTGTGAGAAAAACTTGATAAATGAGAGGGAAAATTTTGGGGTACAACAATAGCTAATAAAAATATTTTGTGAGAAAAATAAAATAAAATAAGTCAAAATATAAATCTATCATTTTTTGTATTTTATGATATTTTAGTATTTAGAAAATATATTTAAGAAAATAAAAATGAAATAAATAACAAAAAAATAAATGAAGTTGGGCCAGGGGTGCCATTAGTCAGCAGGGAAGTCAGCTAGCAAAAACAAAAAACAAGCTAGGCCCAAAGGGCCCAGCGCCTGCCAAAAACACAAACAATCAGCAAGTAAAAAATGTGAAAAATGAAAAGGGTACCACTGGGGCTCGAACCCAGGTCCCAAAGGTTACAGGCGCGCGCTTTTACCTCTGAGGTGGATGTACATCCGTTAACATAAACAAAACAATAAATATACAAGGAAAAACGCACCCTGATGACTTTATCTTCAACCTCTAGCTAGACCAACTGTAACTTGCTCATTTCTCATAAAAAATGAAAACTGTAAACATGAAACTTGTAGCATACTTTCTCACGATTCCAAAAAGTTAAAGTATTAAAACTATAGATCAAAGATAAGCATGAATTTTAATGTCCCTAATTTGAACCCTAAAAATTTCAGAAATTTCAGTTTCAAAATTCTCTAAGCTCAAGCAAAATTAATGGAAACTATGGACATGGTTAGCTTCGGGGCAATGATATCTACATGCTTTATTCACAAATAAACTATTGAAGATGCCTGTATGAAGAGTTCCAAGTTGAGAAAACTTACCTCAAAACTGGAAATCGTGTTTTGAGTTTGAGCTTGTTTCAAGTGATGGTGATGATCAGGTTAGCTTCCTTGAGGTCCTAGGAAGCTAATGCAATGGTTTGCTTGAGTTGAGAGTGGCTGAAATGACTTGGAGAAGTCAATGTGCAATGCTCTGTTATTGGTTATGGAGGATATGGTAAATGATGTTACAGTAATGAAACAGGGACATGGATAGGTCACACTTGATGTAAGGAAGCTTTAGAAACTAAAAGGCTAAGAAATGCACGAGGGAAATGTGAGTTTGATGTTCAAGGTTAGAAATTGTGCAACAATGGAGTTTTTGGGTAATTTCTAATTTGAGATAGTTTTGGTGTATTTCAGGGTGCTTAATCTTCTCCTCTACCTCACAAATAGTGACTCTATTTATAAGCAACAAGTTTGGAGACCTCTTGTTGATCAAAATTCAAAATCACAAGTTTATGCATAACATATGATTTTTGAGAAATTCAAGTTTCAAAGCCTTGTGTACTTGCTAAGATAGAGTGGTTATGCTTTAAACAAGCTTGCTTCTGACTTTTTGGATGGAGTGTGATCAGAGGGAACAAGTTAGAGGCTCAATGGAAATGCAACTTGGATAATAGCTCAATTGCTTGGATCAAAGCCCTAACAGCTGTGTAAACATTTAATTATAGAGTGAAAAACAAGTTTGAGGCCTGCAAAGCAAAGATTATGCAGTCTGTCATGGATTTGGTTCATGTGTCCATCAAAAATGACTTGTAATTCAAGTGACAAAACTCTAACTTCATCTCTTCTATTCTCCCTACTCAAGAATGATCTCAAGGAGTTCTTGGACATTTTGGAAATCTTGCAATGTTCTCTACAACCCATCTTTGAATTGCTTTTGAAGATTCCTCTTGGAACTATATGAAAAAGTTCCATGAAGTTGGGTCAAGACTTGGCTAAATTAGGGTAAAATTTCACTAAGTGTTTAGTTTCATGACCACATGTTCATAAAATTATAACTTGAGATCCAAGCATTTTTGGAAGGAGTTGTGTAAAGAAAAGTTGTAGATTTCATGGAGATCTACAACTTTCATGTTGGAAGTTTCCCTTGAGTCATCTTGCATCATGGTGAAAATTTTGTTCAAAGTTATGAAAAAACATGAAATTTCCAACACTTAGAAAAATTTATAAGTTTAGAAATTTTGACTTTTCAAAATGAAATCTTGACTTTTTGATTTCTTGATGAATAAGTTTCATATTTTGACATGTTTTGATGAATTATGATCTTTGGCACTTGAATTTGACCAAAAAGTCAAAGTTTGACTTTCCAGTATACAATTGACTTTTGATCAGTTGACTGAAAAATTCATCTGTCAATCCAATGGACTTGCAATGTTTTGAACCATGTCATTAGGTCAAAATAATTCAATTGGACTCTTGAGATCATGCCTTAAACCAATTAACCATTTTCTAGGTCAAAAATCAGAAATTGCCATTTCCCAGTCAAAACCCTAATTTTGACCATTTTGCCCTTTTGGAGATTTGATCAAATTTCTTGAGAAGTTGTAGTCCAAATTTGATAAAATGATACATATGAGTTTAAAATGTTGATGTGGATCAAAAATTATGAAGTTTGACTGTAAATTGACCACATTTGACTTTTTCCCTAATACAGTTGATTTCTAGGTCAACTGATCAATTGACTGAGCAAAAATGTGATTCAAGGCTTGAAACTTGACATGAGTGATCTTGGGGGTCCATAATGATCCATGAAAGTCATATTAGGAATTGAAAGTTCAAATCTCCTTGTGCAAACTCAAACCCTAATTTTGGTCACCAGTGCATAAGGAGGTGTCTTGAGCTGATCAAATCCTAGTGCAGTCTTGAACCCAAGGGGATCTTTGGGACCAAATTCTTGATAAGTGAGAGGGAAAATTTTGGGATACAAAAATCTTGATGAAAGATATCTTAAGATCAAAATACAAAAGATGAACATTATTAAATTAAAGAATGAGGTTTACGGATGGTCGAGGATGTCATTATTATTTAGGATTTTTTAGCTTAATGATAAATTTGGTGATATTAACATGTATTTCAAATAGGTTTATTATAATCAAATTTAATGTAATAGTTATTTGAAGTTAATGAAATGTATTTTGTTAAATTATTTTTTTAAATTTGTATCGGATAAATGAAATGTATTTTGCTAAATTATTTTGTTAAATCTGTATCAAATAAATGAAATTATTTTGCCAAATTTATGTTGGATACATGAAATTATTTTTAAAAAATGTGTTGTATCATGAGAAAATTATACATTTGAGGTTAATGAAATATTGTTAGTTAGAAGTTAAAGTTGTGTTGAGTTAATTTTAAGTTAATAAAATGCACTATAATTAAAAGTTGAGTTATAGTTGTTATATGTGTTAGTATGCAAAACCTATGATATATGCAAAATTGGTGTTTAAATGCTCAAAACATGTGTTTATATGCAAAACTTGTTACTAATGTTGTGTTTTATAATGAATGCAAACCTTGTTCTAATTTTGGATCAATTATAAAGTATTTTTTATATGATTCTAAAATAGAAATCCATTCAAATATTATTAAATCTTATTACATTGATGTTTCATTGATAAAATTATCAGGAAGACTAATATTATTTTCTAAATCTTCAAAATTTATTTCCAAAGCACTCTCTTTATTAATATCATCTATTTCTTGAGGATAGTATAATCTCACAACTATATCAGGGTTACAATTTGGTACTTATTCTATATTAGAGTTAGAATCTTGTCTCTCTTCTACTGCATCAATGGTTGTCTTTTTCCATATTATCTTCATTAAATATAGTAGTCTTTCGCTCAAAGTTGACCATATTATTTCATTCACCTCCCTTGTATTTTTCAATGTCCTTTTCTAAAACAATGTTCTCACAATTGACATCTTCATTCAACTCCACTATACTGAGCTTTGCAACATATTCTCCTTCATTTCAAGCTCAACCATATTGGGACCTACAATATTGTATCTAAGAAAAAGTGGTAACTCTTCAATTATTTCAGGTTGTAACGGTGGATTGATAACATATCAATGCACATTCTCAGTCATTAGTTTAATATCTTTCATCTTATGGGTTCCTAAATCACCTTTCAAAAGAATAATCTCATTATGTCCATTTCGTCTTAATACCACAAGCTCTCAACAGCTGGGTATCTTAAATATTTTAAACTACTTAACACTTTAAAGTAGGACCAATAATCATAGTCACATTTCCAAACACACTTTAAGCCATTGTAACCTAATTTCGTTAACTCACTAAATTCTCCCCCATGATGCAAACACACATTCAAACCTCTTATCCATGCATTATTCAATCTAAATAATTGGAATATAGAAAGAATTAGTGAGACACGCATGCAAAACTATTATTACATGTGATTTGCAATATTTTATAGACTATCTAGTTGTGAAACATCTTGTCTCAAAGTGGTTATGACGCTTTAGTGAAAAGAAACATGTTAAGCAAAATTTTATGCATTATGCGTGACATTGTGTATCAATTTGTTTTCTTGGAATACAAGGATGATTGAAGTATATCTGAAATTTTTTGGAGATTTATTTTATTTTATGTTTAATCACATATATGATTATTTAAGCACATATTTGGCTTAGGAAAGAATTATTCTAAATTTGTTTCAGCATGATTGAATTTTGTATTCCTAAAAAATTTATATATATTCAAGATTTGTTTTAATCAAGATTTGTAACCAATAGTATGAAGATTGATTTTGTGCGCTTTTTATATTCCAAACGCATTCAAGCTAAGAAATCCTAGTTGGACTATTGTTGATGTTTAAGGAGTCGTTCTCCTTTGTGAAAACTCGGACCTTGCACTACTAAGCTTAGTGTGTTTGATTGTCATTGAGTGTTTGTTTTATTTTAATTTGTAATATTTGTGTAAAATTTCTAAGTTAGGAGAATATAGTATTTGAGTTGTATTAGTGTTTCATTATTCATATTCTTGTAATTTTAAAAAATTAGGGAGGATGTATGAGTGAAAGTGAGAGGGATCTTAGGTTTAGGAGGACCATGGATCTAAGTTCACAAGTAGTATTAGAAAAAAAAATGAATTGAACTAAGAGAGTTCAAATAATACCAATTTGTACATCTAATTATTAAGAGTGAATTTTATGTCATTGGGCTAATGTCCCCAACATTATATTTGATATCTTGACGTCAGTAAAATAGAATTTTATAACTAACAAGTTCGACTTGTTACATAAATAATTTCACAATTGTTTAAGAATAAAGATGATATTGGGGACGAATTGTCAATGATAACATATTGGCAATATCGACCTGAGTATTCATTATTCCAATCGTGAGTCTTTGTTCTCGTAATCGCAACAATACATTATCTTCATGGATTCTAGAGTTCATTCACTTAGTATGTCTTTTTGGATTCTAGGGTTCGTCTATGGTTGTTTGCAGCAAAGATGAATGTTATGGTTCACTTAGTTCACATTTTTAATGTTTTTAGATAACTAGCGAGATACCCGTGCGTTCGCACAAGTATTGGTGTGGTATGCACGTTTTTGTTTTCAAAATGTAATAAAAATGTAAATAAGAAAACAAAATTGTTTTACCAAAAAAGTTTATTATTTTTATAAGAAAGATATATTTTTAAAATAAAACATAATTGTTTTACCAAAATTGTTTTACATCAATAATATATATTTCAAATTTTTATATATTATCTTAAATTTAAAAAAATGTCAAAACAAAAATATTAGTAACATAAATAATTAAAAAATAAAACATTTTTTCGTGTTTGGATTCATACATTATTTAAAATATATTTTACTTTTATTTTCTTTAATTGTAAAAAAAACAACCTGTGAGTTCGCACAAATTCTGGTATAGTTATTTGTGCATTCGTACGGTACTGGCGTGTTACTCGTGTATTTGTATGGGTACTGGTATGGTACGCACACTTTTATTTTCAAAATGTTTTTAAAACTTTCAATAAGAAAAACAAAATTGTTTTATCAAATTTTTTTATTATTTTAAAAAGAAATACATATTTTTAAAAGAAAAATAAAATTATTTTACCAACATTGTTTTACATCAATAATATATATTTCAAATTTTGATATATTATCTTTAAAAAAATTGTATCTTGAATTAAAAAAATCAAAATAATAATATTAGTAACATAAATAGTTAAAAAAACAATACATTTTTCTCGTGTTTGGATTCATACATTATTTAAAATATTTTTATTTTATTTTCTTTAATTGTACAAAAAAATATAATAATCCATAGTTTCGCAGAAATTTTGATCTGGACATCCATGCATTCGTACCAATACTTACCCATTACACGCATATGTTTCTAAAATATACAAAAAATATAATAACTTGGGAGTTCACACGAATTTTAATATGAATACATGTGCGTTTGTACGAGTACTGGTATGTTCATTCTATTATTATTTATGTTGAAGTTCATGTAATTGATAAAGTATTTATTATTATAAAATTCATACATTTAGTAAAATGAAGTAATTTATGTTGAAGTTTATATAATATTTTTGTTTGAGGAAGGATATTCTAACTTCAAGAGTAAGTTATTATAACTTACTCCACCTCTTACCATTGATTCTTTTCAATTCAATGGCTAGAATTAATAAGTAATAGTTTTTCAATTCAATGGCTAGAATTAATAAGTAATAGTTTTCTCTCTCCATATTTAATTACTTATTAATTCTAGCCATTGAATTGAATAGAATCAATGGTTAAGATCTGGAGTAAGTTATAAAAACTTACTCTTGAGGTAAGAATATTCCTCCTCTTTTTGTTTTGATGATCATAAAATAATTATGAATTATTTATATTAGCATATAATTTTATTTTTGGAAATAAAGATTATATTAATCAAAAAACAGAAAGCTACAAAACGACCGAAAGGGTCTAGCAAATAATAAAACCCACTCCGGTCCACCTAATTAAGGCAATAAAAGTTGGGCTATTCTATGACTAAAGTTGGGGAAATCCCAAACTCTATTCACTATATTATCCATAATAATTCTAAACTTTTTCCTAGTAGTATAATTCTTGTTATAGATAACTCTATTTCTATCCTCCCAGATCTCATAAATTGTTTCCGCTATGACAATCTTAACAAGCTGGCCACGCCAGTTCTTGCTCTTACAAACTTTCAGAATCCACTCCAGCTCTTGATCCCATCATTGAACTTTATAGTTAACATTTAACCAACTAAGGACATCCACCCAAATATTACTAGTAAACCTTCATTCGAAAAATAAGTGGTGGATAGATTTAGCCCTATTATAGAACAAGCAATTAGGTTGGTGAAAGATGTCAATCTTCGCCAATCTGTCTTTAGTAGACCGTCGTTTATGTCAAATAATTTTAATATTATTTAATTTAGACATTACTTACTTTTTTATTTATAAGTATCTGTCTCATTGATTTCTATATTAGTAACATGAATAATTATAAAATATAACATATTTTTCCGTGTTACATTTAGGCATATTTATTTTTAAACTTTAAAATAAGAGAAAAATTATATTTGTTTAGTAATAATTGAAAAAAATCATGAATAATCGATATTTTTTTCTCTAGTCCAAATTAAGTTTTTGTTTATTTTTTTACATAATCTTATAAGTTGTAACATACAATTTGAATATATATATATATATATATATATATATATATATATATATATATATATATATATATATATATATATATATATATATATATATATATATATATATATATATATATATATATATATATATATATATATATATATATATATATATATATATATATATATATATATATATATATATATATATATATATATATATATATATATATATATATATATATATATATATATATATATATATATATATATATATATATATATATATATATATATATATATATATATATATATATATATATATATATATATATATATATATAAGTGATAATTTTAAAATTAAATTAAAAATGATCAATTTATTTTATGTTTTTCAAGATGTAATGATATTTTATTTATACAAAAATTTATAATTTAAAGCCATTTAATTAAAGGTATAAATTTCAAGCCATTAAATTTATAAGTTTATAAATTATGAATAAGTTTATAAGTTTATTAATTATGAATAAGTTTGTAAGTTTATAAGTTTATAATTTAAAGCGATTTAATTAAACTTATAAATGACAAAAGTTTATAAGTTTAATTAAATCATTTAAAGCCATTAAATTAATTTAAACTATTATATTAAAATATAACAAAAAGAGCATAATAAAATTTTGACATCTCATCTCATATTTATTTATTTAATAATAATAAATATGTGTCTCATTGTTTTACCCCAAAATTTTCCCTCTCATTTTATCAAGATTTCTCCTCACAAGACTCTTTGAACTCAAGACCAAGCTAGGGTTTGCTCTGCTCAAGACATCTCATTGCATTGTTGACCTAAATTAGGGTTTGAGTTTGCACAGGGATTTTTGGACTTCCAATGCTCAAAGTGACTTTCATACTTCATGTTGGACTCCTAAGTTTGCTCATACCAAGTTTCAAGCCTTGAATCAAATTTTTGCCCAGTCAATTGGACAGTTGACCTAGAAATCAGCTATATTGGGGAAAAAGTCAATTGTGGCCAATTTACAGTCAAACTTCATAATTTTTTATCCACATCAACATTATAGACTCATATGAACCATTTGATCAAGTTTGGACCACAACTCCTCAAGAAATTTGATCAGATCATTAAAAGGGTAAAATGGTCATTTTTAGGGTTTTGACTACAGAAGGGAAATTTCTAACTTTTAACCTAGCCAATGGTAAATTGGGTTCAAGCATGGATTCAAGGACTCAATGGCATCATATTGACCTATTCACAAGGTTCAAAAGATCTAAATTGCATTGGATTGACAGATGAATTTTCCAGTCAACTGATCAAAAATCAACTGTACATTGAAAAGTCAAACTTTGACTTTCTGGTCAAAATCAAGTGCCAAGGGTCATTTTTCATCAAGATGAGTCAAAACATGAAACTTGTTCATCAAGAAACCTAATTTTGCAAATTAGGGTTTAAGATTGAAAACTTTCATAACTTAGAATTTTTCTAAGTTATGAAATTTTCTTATTTTTTCTCATCTTTGCCCAACATTTTCACCATGATGAAATTGGATTCAAACAAAACTTCCAAAATGAAAGTTGTAGTCCTCCACAAAATATACAACTTTGATTCACAAAGTTTTCTCAAAAGAATCTTGGATCTCAAGTTATGAATTTTGGAACAAGGGTCCATGAAACTTTTAACTTAGTGAAATTTTGCCCTAGTTTAGGCAGAATTTTGACCTATCTTCATGGCCATTTTTCACATAGTTCCACTTGGAATATCAAAATTAATTTCAAATATGGATTGTAGAGCATGTTACAAGCTTTCCAAAATGTCCAAGAACTCTCCAAAATCATTTATGGTTAGGGATAATCGAAGGTTTGAATTTGGCAAAAACTCATTTTTGATCCATGGCATGTTTCATGTTGACACAAATTGCAAACTCTATCCAGCCTCACTTGTACTTTCTCACAGGTCTTTAAACCATCCCACACTCAAAAATTGAATACAAAATCAATGGTCTAAGGCATTATTCTGATCATTGGAAGTTTACACAAGAGTTTAATCCATTTTTGGCAAAAAGTGAACTATGCCATTTTGATAAAGGCAACTTTATGTCAACTTGCTTCCCTTGAGCCTTGAACCCCTCTCTTTGCAGCAAATAAGTTCCATAAACTTAGGCAAATGTACAACAATCTTGTGCATGCTTGAAGATAGCCTGTACAGGCATGTCTTGTATCACTTCTCACTTTTTACTTTAAAACCAAGTAAACTTGCAAAAGATCCATATCTTAAAAATCTGATAAGAACAAAGTTTGTAAGCATTTGAAACAACTTTTGCATATTGCCTTGAGTAAGAAGCACGAGCTATCCAACCCTCAAGCCTTCCAAAACACAAAAACACCATCTTCTTGCAAAATAGGGCAGTTTCTGCACTTTGAGTTCCAAAACACAAACTACTCGTGCGTTTTGCCCCAAACCTCTTCCAATACATTCCATATAACCCACCTAAGTTATCCCAACCATTGGCCATTGACTGTAACTCCATTTTCAAGCTTCACCATTTCTGACTTCAGCTTGTGCAGGTTGACTTCTATAGGCTTTATCAAACAAGCTCAGAGCAAACAAAGCATTGGGGAAGGTCAGAGGAAGTTCAGGCAAGCTCACAAACATCTCAGGTCTCACTGAAAACCTCCACATTGCCATACTCGTGTTCAACTGAAGCAGGTATTTTCCAACTTTCTATCTCTCTATTTAGGAATCATTAGGCTTAGGTTTGTGAATAAAAAATGTATTACTCATAGCCCTTAAGCTGTACATATGCATAGATTTCATTTAAGTTAACTGTGTTGAGAGAATTTGATTGATGAACATTCTGAAAATTTTAGGTTAGAAATTAGGGCCAGAGAAATTATCTCTGGTCTTTGAGAGTTAGATTAAGTTCTTTATATGGTTGGAATCGTGTGATTATGCTCTACAACTTTCATGTTACGAGTTTTTGTTTTTAAGCACTGAAACAGGAGATACGAAGTTAAACTCAGAACGCGCGTTTTTGTTTGAACGAAGGTTGAAGATGAAGTAGCTGGGCTGGGCCTGGCTATTTCTCACTATTGACACCCCTGACTTACTTCTCACACCCTCTTGGCCCATTGTTTTATATTTTTATATTTTTGAATTTCATTTTTAGTTTTTGACTTTATTTTATTTTTCTTAAAAATTAAAAATACCAAAAATATTTTTATAAATTTCCACATTTTATTTTATTATTATTATTATTTTTTAGACATAGAAATAATTATTAAATAGTATATACTTTTATTTTCTTTAATAAAAACTCGTAAATACTGCAAAAAATATTATACTTTTATTTTTATTATTTATATACTTAAATAATATTTTTTCTAACATATTTTTATTTGTTGACATTTGTATATATTTTTATTTTATTATACATAAACAAATATTATAATATATACATATTCTTAAACCAAAAATTAGGGTTTTTACCCTTAACAAAAAAATAACCTTTTGTTTTCTTTTTTTTAATACATTAAATATTTTATTTTTACATACATAAAAATAAACAAAGACATTTTTTACATATTTATAATATATTGCATATTTATTTAATTGTCTATTTAAATATTTGTTTATTTATTGTTTGATACAAAGAATTCTATTTGGATGTAATAGTTAATCTTAGGGTTTTATTTTCTTGCAAATACTCCCCACTCAAAATTGTATCCTCCTCCCCATATCAATGTTGTAATAGTCGTATATTTATTTTATGCATTTATAGCTTTCAAATATGCCATGATAGAGATTAGGGTTTGTATGCAATATCCAAAATCAAAATAAATAGCTAGACCTAATACAAGACCTAAAAGCATGTAAATTGACAACACAATGCACACATGCACCCCTAGGGTTTCATCCACTTGTTGCCTTTAAAATAGCCATGGTATGCATGTTGAGTATCTTGGCAAAACAAAAACAAAACAAATAGATCATAGTCCCTCGATGACGCTATCTTTGTTGCCTATACAAAATGATCTAGTCCCTAAAAAATTTGCTAAAGATACTTAGCACAATTGCTATCATGGTCAATACGATGACCCGCGCCTGTCCCGTTTAACATCCAAACACAAAGTTGTTTACCAAATGCAATGGTAAAACAACATTGTCAAAAGGGTTAAAAATGTGTAGGAAAGATCTTTGAGTAGATAGGGTAGATGTTCCTAGTTATTTGATCAAAACTTGCAAACATCCTTGCTATTTTCAAAAACACATCACAACATAATTTCAAAACATTTCCTAAAACAAACTTTCAAACATTGAAACATCTTTTCAAAAGACAAACACCTTTGTATATATTAAAACAAGAATCATTACAAAGGTTGCCACAACAATGGCCTCTTTTCAAAACATTTTCAAAACCACACACAAAGCACCATTTCAAACAATTGAAAAGCAAAAGCAAGTGATCTAAATAAGTAACTAAGAGCCCATGGAAAACCATGGATGAAAAGGGTGCTAGCACCTTCCCTTTTCATAATCTACCCCCCGAACCCAAGAAAACATCTCAAAGGTCTTTCCTGTGCTTTTTGACCTTTCCTTTGGATAAAATAAAAAGTCGGTGGCGACTCTTTCTAAACCAAAACATTTGCGAACACAAACGCAAAACCTCAAGTCAGTTCTCCCACCGTATCACAGAACTGGCGACTCTGTTGGGGAGTATGATCTAAAAGCGGGGTTACCTTAGGGTTTAAATCACCTTTACATGCCTACCTTGTTTGCTTTGATTGCTTTACATTTGGTTCTATTGTTTGGGTTTGAATCCTCTACCAGGATTTGGGAAACATTCATAGGTAAATAGCAATACGTTATGGAAATTGTGCGGGGTATACCGACATGGTTGAAGCAATAGCTATATTAGTGTGACATATTTGTGGGTACCGGTAGCCTTTGAGTCAATCAAAGAGAATACGGGGCTGTTGAGTGATGTCATGAAGCACTAATGGACTTTTAGAACTTTTACTTGACCATCTTGGCCTCTTTTAGGGGTAGTGAAATGACCGGCTTTGGTGCAGTCCGAAGTTGGTACATACTCGATACTACACTCATTGAGGGTTATTTTCTTGGAATATTTCGGTCGCCAGTAAAGTGGCTAAACTGAAACAATGAATACAGAAAATAATCCAATGATATTGAGATCCTTAGAACCCGGTTACTATTTATAGGACAGGTTGAGCCAACTAAACTTCAAGAGGGTACTTACCTATGAAACCCCATGCAAGCCTGAAACTAGGAACTTGTGTGATTTGCTTGTACATATACTTGTGCATGCATCATGAGCATCATGAAGCATCATTTGCATCCACTAACCATTTCAAGGGTTTAGATTTTCATCTTTGTTCCTATTTTGTAGGTAATGGATTCACTCCGCAGAAAAACTATTTAGGTCAACCTTGTGAGAATCCCTCCTCAGCTCAAGGAGCTTACTTCCAAGATTCCAGAGAATTCTCCCTTCAGTGAAAGACATGGTAGACTTCTCAACTTGGTCAACTCCAACATTGAAGAAGACATGGTGAAAGTTCTCTTCCAGTTCTTTGACCCCCTACATCATTGCTTTACATTTCCTGATTACCAACTAGTGCCTACTTTGGAGGAATTTTCTCAACTCCTGAGGATTCCTATTCTCCATCAACTACCCTACAACGGTACGGAAAGAGAGCCAAAGCCTGAAGATATTGCTCAAGCCTTACACTTGCAACCATCTGATATCAAAGGTCATTGGGAAACCAGAAGTGGTATCAAGGGTTTCTTGGCAAAGTTTATGTTTGAGAAGGCACAAGACTGTTTGAATTATCTAGATCTACAAGCTTTTGAGGAGATTGTGGAACTTCTCATCTATGGGTTGGTCTTGTTCCCAAATCCTGATCAGCTTATAGATGTGAATGCTGTCAAGATTTTCATATCTCGAAATCTTGTGCCTACATTGCTTGGGGCTATCCTCCACTCATTTCACACACGAACAATGAGGAAAAGAGGTGTTCTCATGTGTTGTACTCCTCTTATAGCAAGGTGGTTTATTTCTCACCTTCCCCAGTCAGTCTTGAAGAATGAACAAGGCTTGAGGTGGTCACAACGATTGATAACTCTTACACATTCTGATGTTCATTGGTGTTCTCGGTCCAGAGAAAATGTCATCATCATTGATTGTTGTGGGGAATTCCCTAATGTCCCACTACTTGGCATTAGGGGAGGCATTACCTACAACCCCTATTTGGCTCTGAGACAATTTGGGTATGCCCGAAGGGATGGCCCTCATGACATGCTGATTCCGGACTTGGTTTTTGACTTCGACAACGATGCTCAAGGACTTCAACAAAGGTTTATCCGAGCTTGGAGGATGCCTAACAAAGTGGACAATAAGACATTGGGACACAAGAATTCCATCCCCCTTGAGCCTTACCTCAAGTGGGTACGAACCCGCGCCCAGAGTCTTATGATGCCTTACCCCTACATTCTCCCTGTGATCAAAGAGCCTGTTATGGAAGGAGAGGTTCCATACACCCTCCTACATCCTGACATGCCAACATCATTGGAAGATTTGCAAAAGAGTTGGATACAGCTCAAGGAAGAACGAAACACTTTTGAAGCCATCTTTTACGCCAGTGAGAAGAAGGTTTTGGAACTTACTCGTCAACTCCACGAAGAGCAGACTCTCAACACCTACATCGCACCAAAGAGGATGCGCAACTTCTTTTTACATTAGAGTTTTGTATTTATTTTTCCCATGGGGCACTTATGTACTAACAAATTCTATCTTATTAATATGACATGTGTTCTTTTTGTTTACAACAAATTTTAATTTCTGAATCCTTGAATGCATTACATGAATACATATCATTCATCATATGCATAAACAGGTCTTCACACCAGGTTTCCTTATCTCTCTGCTGTTTATTTCAGCAAGATGGATATAGAGCAGACAGTCAAAGACTTACAAGCGCAGAATTCACAGTTCCAACAACTCCTCATGACCTTGGCAAAGGGTCAGGAGGATCTTAAAGCACTGTTAGAGAAGGAAAAGGAAAAAGAGAAAAAGAAAAAGAAAAGAGTTGGTGTGGCTACTCTGGGTAGAAGATTTGAGAACCAAGCTAGAAGGGTCCTGAATTTCCCCTCAACATCTGATGAAAGGATAGGTAAAGGAAAGGGAGCTGCAGTACCATCTGAGTCTGAGGCTGAAGAAGAAGAAGAAGAGGATAAAGACTATTCTAAGCAGCAGTACCCTCCTGCAGACGACAAGTACAAGAATCTGGAAGAGCGTCTGTCGGCTATGGAGGTACAAAGAGTGCTTGGGCTGGACTTCAAAGAGCTAGGGTTGGTTGCTGGGATTGTGATTCCCCCTAAATTAAAGGTGCCTACATTTTCTAAATACGATGGTTTGTCTTGTCCAAAGATGCACCTACGGTCTTACGTCAAAAAGATCCAACCTCATTCTTCTGATAAGGATATGTGGGTCCACTTTTTTCAAGATAGTCTTTCGGGGACGCAATTAGATTGGTTCTACATGCTTGAGAGATCTGATGTACACAATTGGGAGGATTTGGCTGCTGCCTTCTACAGAGAATATCAATATAATGCAGACTTAGCACCTACTCGTACTAAACTACAGAGTATGGGTATGGTCTCTAATGAAGGCTTTAAGGAGTATGCCCAGAAATTGAGGGACTTGGCTGGAAGGGTGCAGCCACCATTGTCTGAAAGAGAGCTTGTTGATATGTTTTTGGGGACGCTGTCAGGTCCATTCTTTAATCACCTGATAGGGAGTTCTTCTGCGGGGTTCACCGAGTTAATTCTGACTGGTGAAAGAGTCGAAGCTGGCATCAAGAGCGGTAAAATTCAAAAGATACATATGCTTCCACTGCCGTTAAAAAACCTTTTCCAGCAAAGAAAGAGGTGTCAGTTGTTTACTCTGAAAGTGGTCGAGGAAGAGTGGAGCACCGACCAGTGGTGGGGGCTCTAATGATTCAAAAGACTGCAGTTGATCAGCCTAGAAACGATCAACCCAGAACCAACCAACAAAGGGTGGGAAGGGCTGCTAGGCAATTCACCAAAATAAATATGACGCCTGCCCAGGTTCTCCCCCATCTCTTGAAGTTAAACCTTACAACCTTGAGAGAGCCACCACAAAATCCGAATACAACTTCTCCTTTTTACCATTCCAACACTAAATGTGCTTATCATTCGGACGGTATAGGGCACGACACCAACAATTATTGGGCCCTCAAAAACAAGATCCAAGATTTAATAGATGCCAAGGAGGTGGAATTCGACACACCCGAAAAGCTGAATGTGATCTCTGCCCCAATGCCAAAGCATGGTCACAATGCCCATGCTATCGAAGAGGATCTGTATGTTGCTGTTGTTGATGACTTAATGACCCCTTTAACAATAATCAAGATGAATCTGTTGAAAGCCGGGATTTTCCCAGGCTGTGAAAAAGATTGTTACCTTTGTTCGTCCCTACAATCCGACTGTCTGTTATTGAAGTTAGGCATCCAACGCCTAATGGATAATCAAGAAATCCTCTTTGAGAAAACTCCTGTTATTCTGATTCCTGTCGAAGATGTTGTTGTAATTACCATTTCCGCCAATCTTTCCAAGGTCTCCAAAAGACCTGTTAAGATTACATCCGATCCAAAGATTGTACCACTGAAGATTACTTTGTCGGGGCCTATCCCATACAAGTCCAACAAGTCAATACCGTGGAATTATGGAGGAGAGATCTTCTACCACGGTGTTAAGCAGATTGAATCAGTGGAAGAAAATTTTGATGAAGAAACTCCTGACATAGGAAATATCACTGGGAAGAGTAAGATCACCCGCAGCGGAAGAACTTTCTCTCCGGAGATTGCTCCTCCAAGGGAAATCTTTGGACCCTCAAATGCTCCTAAGGTTACTCCTATGCCAGTCAACATCTCTGTGCAAAGTCCAATTATTGAAGAAATTATTACTCGCGTAGTTGTACCCTCTGCTGTTGCTGCTAATAAAGGTAAGGGGATCCAAGAAGCGCCCGTCAGGACGAGGGCTCAGCCTTTGGTCATCCCAGAGACCACTCAAAAGGAAATGGAGGAGATTTTAAAAATAATTAAGAAAAGCGACTATGATGTCGTAGAACAACTAGGGTAAACCCCTTCAAAAATCTCTATGATGGCCCCATTGCTCTGTTCTGAGGCTCATGCCAAAGCCTTGATCAAATTCCTGAAGACGGCCCACGTGCCTCAAGAAACCTCCGCGGACCAGTTCCAGGAGTGTGTAGCCAGCCTAACGGCCGACAATGGTCTTGGCTTCTCCGATGCTGATCTAACATCTAAGGGGAGAAAGCATAATGACGTGCTGCATGTCTCGGTGGAATGCAGAGGGACTACTCTTGCTCATGTTCTGGTTGATACCGGGTCATCTTTAAATGTCTTTCCAAAGAAAGCATTGGACAGACTAGACTGTGAAGGTTTGACCCTAAAGCCCAGCAATATCATTGTTAGAGCCTTTGACGGTTCTAAGAGGATGGTCCACGGGGAGGTGGACATCCCAATTAAAGTGGGAACAGAAATTTTCAACTCTACATTTTATGTGATGGACATCCATCCTTCATATTCTTGCTTGTTGGGAAGACCCTTGATCCACAACACTGGGGAAGTCACTTCTTCTCTACACCAAATGCTCAAATACCCAGTCCAGGGGAAAATTATAACAGTTCATGGCGAGGAGGAGTATATGATAAGCCATCTTAATTCTTTCTGCTATGTGGAGTTAGATGGTGAATTCATAGAAACCCCTTTCCAACACTTTGAAGAGGTTTCTCCTGAAGTTGCGGCAGCCAAGACAATGACTTCTGTACCCATCATCACCAAACCTGTGTCCCAGATGTCATCCCTTAAAGATGCGAAGGCTGTGATCGAGGAAGGAGGAAGCACAGTATGGGGTCAGCCACCAGATTTTCCTTTCAAGACAGATAAGTTCGGCTTGGGTTTCACTGTTTCTGCTCAAAAGGCTGTGCGCCGCTCCCGGGCTGGAGGGCCACCATTAAAGATCACTCATCATGGAGTTCATGCTTTGGAGGATGGTGAAGATGAGAGCAACTTTAAAGACTGGATTTTCCCAACTATTGAAGGAGGACTGCACAACTGGGAGGCAAAAGACTTCATTCCCATTACTTTCATAAATCAGTAATTTATATTTCGAACATTTATGTTGGTCTGTAATAATTATTAAACAAACCGTACACTCTTTTTGCCTTGTGCCTTACCCGAGGCACATAGGTTCATTTGTAAGGGCTTGATTTTTTCATCTTCATATGCCATTTTTAATGAATCATGGACGTTTTCATATATAAACTTTTGTGTTCATTTTCTTTCTTTTTACATTCTATTTATTTAAAGGTGGTTATCCCTTACACACACCCACACTCACAAAATGCAGGTACCCTTCCATTCCGGATTCCATGGGCAATAATTCTGCTATGGCCTTCAGTGACTCTGAAGATCTGGTCAATCATGTCGAATACGAAGGTGATGAAGACTGTGAAGTGCCTGGAGAGTTGGCTAGACTTCTACAATAGGAAGAAAGGGCTATTCTGCCCCATTAAGAGTTGTTAGAGACTATCAACTTGGGTAGTACCGAAGACAGAAAAGAGGTTAAAGTGGGTGCCAACCTAAAGCCAAATGTCAAAGAGCGCTTAGTTCAACTGTTGAATGAATATGTTGAGATCTTCGCTTGGTCCTATGAAGACATGCCAAGACTCGATACAGATATTGTGGTTCACTGTCTCCCTACAAGAGAAGACTGTCCACCAATTAAACAGAAAGTTTGCCGAATGAGGCCCGATATGTCTGAAAAGATCAAAGCCGAATTAATAAAGCAGTTCAATGCTGGATTTCTTGCAGTTACTTCCTACATAGTGAGTTGCTAACATTGTGCCCATGCCTGAAAAGGACAGAAAAGTGAGAATGTGCGTGGATTACAGAGACTTAAACAGGGCTATCCCTAAAGATGACTTTCCACTATCGCACATTGACATCTTGGTTGACAACACAGCTCAGCATAAGGTATTTTCTTTCATGGATGGATTTTCATGGTATAACCAGATCAAAATGGCCCCCGAAGACATGGAGAAGACTACCTTTGTTATGCAAAGAGGTACCTTCTACTATAAAGTGATGCCATTCAGACTGAAGAATGTCGGGGCAACCTATCAGCGAGCCATGGTAGCTTTGTTTCATGACATGATACATCATGAGATCGAAGTCTACGTAGACGACATGATAGCCCGTTCACAGACAGAAGAAGAACACCTCGACCATCTACAAAAGCTGTTTGTCAGGTTGAAGGAGTACAAGCTCAGACTGAACCCTAACAAGTGCACTTTCGGAGTTAGGTCTGGTAAACTCTTGGGTTTCATTGTTAACAACAAAGGCATCGAGGTTGATCCTGCCAAAGTCAAAGCTATACAAGAAATGCCTGCTCCTCGCACTGAGAAGGAGGTCAGAGGTTTCTTGGGACACCTAAACTACATTGCAAGGTTCATCTCTCACTTAACATCTACCTGTGAGCCAATCTTCAAGTTGTTAAAGAAAGATCAGGTGGCTAAATGGAATGATGATTGTCAAGTTTCTTTTGATAAAATCAAGGAGTATTTACTGGAACCCCCTATCTTGATGCCACCCGTCAAAGGAAGACTGCTAATCATGTATTTGACTGTTTTGGATAATTCAATGGGGTGCGTACTGGGCCAACATGACGAGTCTGGTCGAAAAGAGCATGCCATATATTACCTTAGCAAAAAGTTTACCGACTGTGAGACTCGCTACTCACTGTTCGAGAAAACTTTCTGCGCTTTGGTATGGGCTACTCGCCGGCTAAGGCAGTATATGTTGACACATACCACTCTGCTGATTTCTAAAATGGATCTGATCAAGTACATCTTCGAAAAGCCTGCTTTATCTGGAAGAATAGCTAGATGGAAAATGATCCTGACTGAGTATGATATCCAGTACACGACCCAAAAAGATATAAAAGGGAGTGTACTAGCTGACCATCTAGCTCATCAAGCTGTCGAAGATTACCAATCCATGAAGTTCGAGTTCCCCGACGAAGACATTATGACATTGGACAACATTGAAGGTAACGGACCGTATGACGGACCTGAACAAGGATCCCGATGGACCCTGTACTTTGATGGTGCTTCAAATGTACTTGGCAACGATATCGGCGCAGTACTTGTCTCTCCAGAAGGTTTCCATACACCTTTCACCGCTAGACTCTGCTTCAGCTGCACCAACAACATGGCCGAGTATGAAGCTTGCATCTTTGGTCTCAAGGTTGCTATTGACCTGGGAATCAAATCTTTGGTTGTGTTTGGAGACTCAGTTTTGGTCATCAGTCAAATCAAAGGAGAGTGGGACACTAAATATCCTAATCTCGTCACATACAAAGAACATGTCCTGACATTGTTACCTCATTTCGAGCAGATTACCTTCGAGCACTTCCCGCGAGAAGAAAATCAGCAAGCGGATGCTCTAGCTACAATGTCTTCCATGTTTAAACTTAACTGGGATAATGAGGCTCCCCAAATCACCATTGAGCGGATGGACGAACCTGCACATTGTCACGAGATTAACACCGAAGAAGTAGTGGACCGACCCTGGTTTCACGAAGTCAAAAGGTATCTCGAGACTCGAGAATACCCTAAAGGAGCTTCAGTCAACGACAAAAAGTTCTTAAGGAGATTTTCTGCCAAGTTCTTCCTGAGCAATGGTATCCTATACAAGCGCAATCATGATTGCGTTCTGCTTCGTTGTGTGGACAAGGTTGAAGCTGAGCAGATCATGGTTGAACTGCATAATGGTACTTTTGGCACCCACTTGAGCGGACATATGATGGCTAAGAAGATTCTACGGGCAGGCTACTACTGGTCTACCATGGAAGCTGACTGTCATCAACATTCTCGTACTTGTCACAAATGCCAAATCTATGCGGACAAGGTACATATTCATCCAGTTCCTCTCAATGTCCTAACAGCTCCTTGGCCATTCGCAATGTGGGGAATCGACATGATTAGAGAGATCAAGCCTACAGCATCCAATGGACACCGTTCCATCCTGGTGGCCATTGATTACTTTACCAAGTGGGTCGAAGCAGCTTCCTCCACCTCCGTTACAAAGAATGTGGTTGCCCGCTTCATCAAGCAGAACCTTATATGCCGGTATGGTATCCCCAACCGGATCATCACGGACAACGGTACAAACATGAACAACACTATGATCACCGCTCTGTGTGAGCAGTTCAAGATTCAACATCATAATTCATCTCCCTATCGGCCAAAGATGAACGGTGTTGTCGAAGCTGCGAACAAAAATATCAAGAAGATCATTCAAAAGATGACAGTCACCTACAAGGACTGGCATGAGATGTTATCGTTTGCTCTGTACGGATACCGTACCACAGTGCATACATCAACTAGGGCAACACCCTTTTCTTTGGTATACGGCATGGAAGCTGTTTTACCTATGGAAGTTCAGATTCCTTCCCTGAGAATCATGAAGGATGCTGGTTTGAGTGAAGACGATTGGATTCAGACCCAGCTTGATCGACTGAACTTGATTTACGAGAAGCAACTTACTGCTATTTGTCATGGTCAGACGTATCAAAAACGGATGATCAAGGCTTTCAATAAGAAAGTCAGACGTCAGGTGTATCAAGTCGAAGATCTTGTAATCAAACGGATCATCTTTCCGCAAAGTGATCCCAGGGGAAAATAGACTCCTACCTATGAAGGACCATTTATGGTCAAAAATATCTTTTCTGGTGGGGCAATGATATTAACCACCATGGACGGTGACGACCTGCGACACCCTACGAATGAAGACATAGTCAAAAGATACTACGCATAAACAACCCGACAAGTTGAAAACCCGAAAGGGAGACTTGGGCAAAAATGGGCATCCCGGTGAATCCAAAACCCAAAAGGGCGGTTTAGGCAAAAATTAAGGATAAAACCAAAAAAAATCTGTACACCCGGCAAGTTGAAAACCCGAAAGGGAGACTTGGGCAAAAAGGGGTTTCCCGGTGGATCGAAAACCCGAAAGGGCGATCCAGGAAAAAGTTAGGGAATTAAAGCGTATGACTATGTCTCGTCGGATCACTTTAAGGATAATCTCTTCACGGACAAGCTCCAAGCTTCCGATCAATCCAATCATTTGCGGACGAAGCAACGAATGGACAAGATATCCAGAGTTACGAAGGCTATAGAAGAATGGAAACCCCATGATATTTTGTTACACATAGCCATCTTTCTTTGTATAAATTTTTTCAATTTTTATGACAACATTCTCTTACTAGGATGTCTGTTTCCTCTGTACAAAATACTTACACAAAGTTAATACAAAGATACTTTAAAGTGCAGAAAATTGTTTGCCTTTTCTTTCTTTTTTACACTTGTGTTTTATTTGAAAACGTCCAATGATTTATTAAATGAGCATATGCATTTGAATATAATCACTGGTTACAAATGAACGAAATGAGAAAGAATAATTACTGACAGATTGAAAGTATGGGAAAACGTCTTTAGGCTATTCCAGGAGAAATCCCCTGCAGTACATCATCCAGATCCTCAGCAGAGCTAAAACCTTGAAACACATATCCCCAGCGGGGTTAATTTCAAAATCCCCATCAGAGTTGAGTTTTCAAACTCCCAATCCCCAGGGGAGCAAAACTTTGAACTACAAACCCTCAGTGAAGATGAAAATTTCTTCCCCAAACGGAGTCAAACCTTCAACCTTTAAACACCAGTGGAGACCATCCAGTTTCCTCCAATTTCCCCGGAGAGTCGCTTTAAAAACCAGATAATTCCTCAGAGAGTTATTTTAAAACCTTCTTCCTCAACGGAGCTAAATTTCCATACACGATCAAATTAGCGCGTCATTAAGATCCCCAGCAGAGATGAAACTTTGGGTTGCCAATCCCTAGCGGAAACCATTCAGTTTTCCCCTGATATCCCCAACAGAACGAAGATTCTCATTCTTGAAGTCCCCAGTAGATTATCACACAACTCAAACTCCTGATCTCCCCAGCAGTATAGCTTCTCCCCACAGAGGTTGTCAAAGATCTTGAATCTCCAACAGCGGTCATGGATTTATTTTCCCCGACAGCTGTCAAAGATTTTATTATCTCCAGCTATCCAGGATCTATTTCCCTCAGCAAGACAGTGAATTAGCTTATATGCGCATACATTACATTCACATATCATAAACATTGATGAAACACATCTTATTGCATCATACATTTCATGCAGCATAACTTTGTGTTTCAGCTAACATTCTACCCTTTTCAGGATGAAATTGATAGCTACCTAAAACATATTCAAAGCTCAGAAAACGGATTAGAGATGCTCCAAACACGGATGCTTTCCTATCTACTTATTCAAATCAATGTGCAGATTCCTATTCCAATTATGAAGCCTGGATTCGACCAGATAATATCTTGACTATACTGAAGCCCGGAGATCGACCGGAAAATAGTTGAATCCCCTGTAAGTTTTTGTGAAGCCTGGATGTTGACCAGATAGCAATACAAGACTGTGAAGCCTGGATGTTGACCAGATAACAGTAAGGTATACTGTGAAGCTTGGATTTTGACCAAATAACAGTTTACTCGGCCAATTACTTTGAAGCCCGGATCCAACCGGATATTAGTAGGCCTCAAAATCAAAGGGAATCCTGGAGGTGACCGGATAACCATTTGATTTCCTTCTGAAACCTGGATGTTGACCAGATAGGAAGTAAGGTATCGCGAACCCTGGATGTTAACCAGATAGCAATACAAGACTGTGAAGCCTGGATGTTGACCAGATAATAGTAAGGTATACTGTGAAGCTTGGATGTTGACTGTGATCGGTGGATCTGGAACTGACTGTTTAACGCTGGTTCGCGAAATGTCGCGGAAGCAAGAGTCGCCACCGTCTTTTATTTTCTCCAAATGGAAAGGACAAAAGCACAGAAAAATTCCTTAAAGAGATTGCTCTCGGTTCGGGAGGTAGGTTATAGAAAGGGAAGGTGTTAGCACCCTTTCTATCCATGGTTATCCATGGGCTCTTAGATACTTGCTCATTTGTGTTTTCAAAAATGGTTTGTTTGCTTTTCAATTGTGGGTTTTAAAAAGTTTCTTTGAAAATTTCAGTTCGACTCTTGTATCGGTCCTCAAGAGTGTTTGAAAAATTGCTTTCGAAAGCTTTTTGAAAAGGTGTCGGTGTGAAAAGTATTTTTGATTTGTTTTGTTTTGAATTAGAGCAAGTATCCACGAGTCATCTACCTACCCTAAGGAATTCGTCTGTATAAATGTCCTTTAAAGTAGTGCCATCCCACCATTGAGAGGTAGGTAGCACCACCGTTGGAGGTGTTCGGGTCAATTCGAGGTTCGGGACATGGTGATCACCAGAGCAATGGGAAGACACCTTAGAAGCTACCCTCATGCCAGGTTCCCGGATCATGAGGACTTACTAAGACATCCTCTACTCGACGATCACCTTTCGAGGCAAGGCAACATTGAGGCGTACCCTAGGGGTGGTGTGTGATTTGTGTGTCATGTTCAGTTATTTTGTCTTATTCATGTCAAGGTGAGCTACGCGTTTGTTTTTATTTTTTGTCATTCATTCTTGCATGCATTTGTTAATAGTTAATATTTGCGAGGAAGATAAATCTAAACTATTACAAATGGCGCGGGTCCACATCGCCAAAATTAAACCGGACCCGATTTAGCGGAAAAATAAATAATGCGAAGAAATAAAGTGCGAAAAGTAAATTACATGGCTTAGGGACAATTACATAATTATGATTAAACGACATAAGATAAATGCGCAAATTAAATAATTAAAACGAAACTAGGGCGTTGGACCCTTTTTGCAAATAATTAAAATTAATAAGGACTTAAAAATTAAAATTAAATGAGAATGATATTTTTGTGTTTTTTAGATTTAATGAAAAAAAAAGAAATTAATTGAGATTAAATTAAACGGCAAACCCTAATTCTAATATTTTTTTATTTATTATGAAAGAATTAAATTATAACCTAAATTAAACTCTAAATTAATTTGTACAATTTTTAATTTATGAAAATAAAATAATAAATAAATAATATTGTTATTCTGAAAAAAAAGGGAAAATTAAAAGAAAATAAAAAGATATTAAACTTAAATTCTATTTTTGGTGTTTTTTATTAAAAAGATTAAAACTATAACCTAATTATACTAAATATTTACATATATTAATTTATTGATGAAAATAATTAAAATTAAAAATTATATTTTTATTTGGACATTCTTTATTTTTATGATGTTTTTCTGTATTTTTTTGTAAAAAGGATATTTAATTTAAAATCAGAAAATAAATAAACAAATAAACAATTAAAAATAATAAAAGATAAAAGAAAATTTAGAAAAGATAGAACCAGGGGGGGTTTGCTGTCCCATTATGGAGGTATAAATTTGAAAGGCCTGGCCCAATTGAGTTTGCCATATGCTGACTTTTTGGATTGGGTATGATGCATTGACTGGCGTATGTGGTACACCCTTGATCTACACCCTTGATTTGCTCTCCAGGACGCGTGGCTAGCTGATCTTTGAGGATGCATGGTGTACTGAGGCATTAGCAAAGCATTGGATCTTATATTGAAAAATAGCATTGAGATTTTGCCAGACCTGGGACTTGAACCCAGGTCTTGAAGGTTATAAGCGCGTCTCCTTGCCAGCTGAACTATGCAATTTCATTTAATATATAATATAACATAAATAATATAAAGGAAAAATAAAGTTAGTGGACGATCTGGCGCGAATTTTCAAACTAGCCAATCACGTAGTGACAACGAGGTTGTCTTCTTCGTTCATTCTGAAACACAAACGTATGGCCACGGTTTTTATGGCGTTGTTTTAGGCTGGCTATCAAAAAATAGCGAATAGCTCGTTTCTCAATATAAATTAGGCGCGAGGACACGTTCTTCTTCGTCTCCACGTACTGAACTCAATGGTCCTGGTTTGAAGCATCAATTTTTCCTTGGGCAAAAACCCCCAAATTTGAAACCTGCAAAACCTAAAAATCGCGCATGGCAAATCCTTGTAGACAGCATGAAAGTCAAATTAAATATGATGATTAGCTTTAAAACACCATTATAAGCAAGAATCCATAGAAAAAAATGCAAAAAGATGCTTAATTTATGCTATGCGAATTCAGAAATTTCAAGGTTCAGTCTGAGTTCTTGGTACCAATTCAAGACCTTTTTGTTGATGTTAAGGATTGAGAGACGTTCCAGGATGCCTCAGGATGCTTATGGAATAAAAATTGGAGCTTGAATCGACTCCTAAGGTTGATTTCAGTGTTTGAGTTTTTTGTGAAAAATTTCAATATGGCAAATGTTCTTGTGCGCAGCTTGCAGTCTTGTAACATTAGGGTTCTCATGCTGAGTATGTATAGAGACTATTAGGTTAAAATCTTTGCACAAAATCTCAAGCATTCATGGATTTCAATATTTGATTTTGGAAAATCTTTTTCATATCTTTTTCATGTTGTTTTTGTTCAATCATGATCCAATCTCATCCAAATTTGCCTAATTGGGATATGCACGAAATATTAAGAGTAAACATGCATGAAAAGATTTTTTTAGGTTTAAGTTTGATATTTTTCATGTATTAAAATGATTTAAATGAATATAAATTAATATAAATTCAAATAAATAATTAAAAAAATATGAAAATACTTCCCTTTGGGCCTAGTGGTCGTGCATAGGCTTGGCATGAAGAAACTTGGAAGAAAAATGGGCCCATTTGCATTTTTAGGCCTTTTGCATCATTGTTGACTTTTCAAAATTCCCAAAAATTTCCCAACTTCCACAAGGCATAACTTGGTCAATTTTTAAGCTTTTCACATGTTCTTGGACATTTTGGAAAGGTCTTTGAGTCCTTTAACCAATGCCTTTGGTCCCATGTCATTTTGATTTACCAATCTCAAGTTATGGCCTTTGACTTAAAGTCCCTTTTTGTTGACTTTTGAAAATGACCTATAATGTTGAAATTGATAAATTTTTGTGAGAGCATTTCTTGGACTTGGAACATGAAGATGAATTGTAGGAAATGTCTTTCTCTTCAAAATGAGCTTTGGATGGAATTTTTCTGATAATCCATGTGAAAGTTATGCCCTGGTCAATTTCAGTTGACTTTTTCAGCTGTCCAAATATAGCAACTTTTGCATCTTTGATGATTTCTGAGCCAAACTTTGAGAATCATGATCAAGCATTGATCAAATGATGTTTGTGGCTTCAAAATGATATGTTGACCAAAAATTTGAACTTTTGACTGTCAAATGACCATTTTGCCCCTACAGTTGACTGTAGTGCAATCTAGGGTTTTGACTGTGCAATCTTGAGCTGAATGCCTTGAAACTTGACATGAGGATGCTTGACCACATTTGTAGGCATATGAGACTTGATTGGGCCATTGAAAAGTTCATTTGCTTGACCAGAACTCAAACCCTAGTTTTGACTGTTTAGGAGACAGTTGAGTTGCACAACCCTGGGGGAATTTTGTGACCTCGACTTGGTAATTTCTTGATGAATATGGGAGGGCAAATTTTGGGGTACAACAGTTGCCCCTGTTCAATCTTCTTAGACCTGAGGATGCAGATTGGCTGACGTGCCTTTCGTAATCCGAGGGTAGAAGATGATTGGACACTAGAGTGCCCAGAAATTTGCGCTCACATAGTAGCAATGATGATGAGGGAATGGGCTTATAGATGCCATTTGGATGTTGCTTGGCTAGGATGATGGGCTTATAGATGCCATCTGGACGTTGATCGCGTAGGAGATTCCTTAGCGAGAACCTGCATACCTGCAAAACAGAAAAATGAGTACCTGACACGTCGCAGGAGCTGATTTTAGATGCTTGATATAGATATGTCCTGACTGGTTACAGGAGCTGGGTCTGGAGCTTCAAACGTTGATGAATGAACCAGGGATGGCTACTGCCTTAGCATGAATGGTAAGAGAATCCTGAATGATTTCAGCCTCAACAACGCTTGTTGAGAAAATCTTGGTGAGAATTACCATCTTCGTAGTGTCAGGAAGAGAACCGAAGGACATTATAATCTCAAAGGGAGTCACCTCACTCACCGTTGGAGAGGGAACTATAGGAAATTATAATTTGAAAGGAAATATCACCTCACGCTCATGTCGGAGAGGAAAACATCTGAAAAGGAATTACCGCCTCACACGCCGTTGGAGAGGGGACCATAAGAGAATATCACCTCACGCTCATGCCGGAGAGGGGAACATCTGAAGAAGGAATTACCACCTCACACGCCGTTGGAGAGGGGACCATAAGAGAATATCACCTCACGCTCATGCCGGAGAGGGGAACATCTGAAGAAGGAATTACCACCTCACACGCCGTTGGAGAGGGGACTATAAGAGAATATCACCTCACGCTCATGCCGGAGAGGGGAACATCTGAAGAAGGAATTACCACCTCACACGCCGTTGGAGAGGGGACCATAAGAGAATATCACCTCACGCTCATGCCAGAGAGGGAAACATCTGAAGAAGGAATTACCACCTCACACGCCGTTGGAGAGGGGACCATAAGAGAATATCACCTCACACTCATGCCGGAGAGGAAAACATCTGAAGAAGGAATTACCACCTCACACGCCGTTGGAGAGGGGACCATAAGAGAACTTCTACTGAGTCTTTATCAGAAAAATCTGTTTGGAGTCGATTTAACTGGACTGGAGAAGTCCTTGAAATATGTTTGAGAATTTCAACTGCATCTTTCCTGAAAGGTAGAGGTCAGTTATATGCGATGCATGATATGGATCAAGCAATGATGTTCTTTAACATAAATGAGATTCGTATGATATGATGCAGTGCGTTATGCATGCTATGATGATGTATGTAAAGTTTTATGTATGTTTTCGTCTAGGAAGATAAATCCTTGACGGGTGCCGGGAAGTCATATCCTGGGCTGATGTTGAGGAAGAGATTTTGCTTCCGCTGTGGATGATTGTTGCAAGAATACCGGTAGGAGAAGATAACTCCGTTGAGGAATAAACTTGGCAAATGACATAATTCTGCGGGAGAAAAGATACTCTAGCGATCATGCTGGGGAGTGTTACTCTGTGGGGATAGCGATGCTTTGCTGCGTTGATGAAGATAACTCCGCTGGGGATACCGTTGATGAGTTATGCTGGGGATATCTTTGTTGTGCTGGAAGTGTTGATAGACTTCGCTGGGGGTAGGAAGATACTTTGCCGAGGACGCTCTTTCCATGGCTTTTGGCTGAGAATAACCCAGTTATATCCTGTTACGGAAATAACTCTTTAAGTCAAGCCGGGACGACGCGTTCGTGCTCTGCGAGGGATAAGCTTCCAGAATCTACTGGGGATAAGCTTGCTGCTTGGGGAGATATGAATTCCAACTTTCCTGGGGAATTGGATTGGACTCTTCTGGGGGAGGTTTTGAACTGCGGGGGGAAGTGATTCCTTTGAATAGTGGTATACCGCCGGGGAACAATCTTTAGACCAAGACTGCCGGGGATGTTTGTGTATTGTTGCTGGGGAAGTATTGAGATCTACGGGAGGATACTCAATTTCCTTGATATTTGATGACTTTGCTTGGAGAAGAATGTATTGCTTTACTACTCTCTGGGGACTTAAGATACACTTGGCCGTGTTCTTCAGCTGAACCTACCTTGGTACCTCGGAGGATAGAATAATTAGATTGCTTAGACAACTCTTTTATTGCCCATGTTTCTAGTGTCACCTGTAATTAATTCCTTTGTTTCGTATGCAAATATTCATGAGTTAGCAAATTATTGTCAATGCATACATCACAAATTGAACCTTGGACGTTCTTCGCAAAACAAAACAGAAAAAGAAAAACACTTGGGCACGTTTAACTGAAAATGTATTTTTATTGATTTTTGAATGGCCTGAATAGGCGTTTTGTGTACAAGAGGCTGACGTCCTAGTAAGAGGTACGTCGCCGATCAAAAGAGTTTATACAAATTTTGTACAAAAAGAAAATAAAAACAGCTGTGTGAAAGATGAATGATCCACTGGGTTTCAACTCTGCTATTGCCTTTATAACTCCGAGCGTCTCATCACTTGATGACCTTGGTTGAAGGTGAAGCTGACTGATTGATGCCGTCTGAACTTGATGTAGATACCGGATTCTGGATGCAAAGTGATCCAATGAGACATAGTTTTACGCTTTTATCCCTAATTTTTGCCTGGACCGCCCTTTCGGGTTTTCAGTCCACCGGGATACCCATTTTTGCCCAAGCCGCCTTTTCAGGTTTTCGACTTGCCGGGTGTACAGATTTTTCATTTTCATCCCTACATTTTGCCCGAACCCTTTTGGTTCGACGGGAAGCCCTAACTTTTGCCTAGGCATGTCAGCCTAGCGGGTCTTTTTCATGCGTAGTATTTTTTAACTATGTCTGCATTGGCGGGGTGAGGAAGGTCGTCACCATCCATGTTGGTCAAGATCATTGCTCCTCCTGAGAACACATGCTTAACCACAAATGGCCCTTCATATGTAGGGGTCCATTTGCCCCTTGGATCACTCTGAGGAAGGATGATTCGTTTGATCACCAGATCCCCGACTTGATATTCTTGTGGTCTGACCTTTTTGTTAAATGCCCTGATCATTCGTTTTTGATACGTCTGACCATGACAGATAGCAGCAAGTCTCTTTTCGTCAATGAGATTGAGTTGATCAAGTCGCGTCTGGATCCAATCATCTTCGTTCAGGTTTGCATCCTTCATTATCCGGAGAGAGGGAATTTGTACTTCAATCGGCAAGACTGCCTCCATACCATAAACCAGAGAGAAAGGAGTTGCCCCGGTTGACGTCCTTGCTGAAGTACGGTACCCATGCAGAGCGAACGGTAACATCTCGTGCCAATCTTTGTAAGTTACTGTCATTTTTTGCACGATCTTCTTGATGTTCTTATTTGCTGCTTCTACAGCCCCATTCATCTTCGGTCTGTAAGGAGAAGAATTGTGGTGCTGTATCTTAAATTGTTCGCAAAGCTCAGCGATCATCTTATTGTTCAGATTGGTACCGTTGTCTGTAATAATCCGCTCAGGGACGCCGTATCGACAAATCAGGTTGTGCCGAATGAACCGTGCCACAACAGTCTTGGTTACCGTAGCATAGGATGCTGCTTCAACCCACTTCGTAAAATAATCGATCGCCACTAGGATGAAGCGATGTCCATTAAATGCCGTAGGTTTTATCTCGCCGATCATGTCTATGCCCCACATTGCAAACGGCCAAGGCGCAGTCAGAACATTCAGAGGAACCGGAGGAACGTGCACTTTATCTGCATAGATCTGGCACTTGTGGCATGTCCTGGAGTGTTGGTAGCAATCAGCTTCCATTGTGGACCAGTAGTATCCTGCCCGTAGGATTTTCTTAGCCATAGTATGCCCACTGGAATGCGTACCAAAGGTCCCTTCATGTAGCTCTTCCATGATTCGTTCTGCTTCAGTCTTATCCACGCAACGCAGTAAGGTTGAATCATGGTTTCGCTTGTACAAGATGCCGTTGCTTAGGAAGAACTTGGACGCGAACCTCCTCAGGAATTTCTTATCATTGATAGAGGCACCTTCAGGGTATTCCTGAGCTTCCAGATATCTCTTCACTTCGTGGTACCAAGGCTTCTCAGTTACCAATTCAGTTTCGAGATCACAACAATATGCCGGTTCGTCCAGTTTCCAGATGATGATCCGGGGAGCTTCATTATCCCATTTGACCTTGAACATTGAAGACATTGTAGCTAACGCGTCCGCTAACTGATTCTCTTCTCTTGGAAAGTGCTCAAAGGTTATCTCTGTGAAGTGGGGAATCAGGGTCAACACACATTCTCTGTAAGGAATCAAGTTTGGATGTTTCGTATCCCACTCTCCGTTGATCTGATTGATCACAAGAGCGGAATCTCCGAAGACACTGAGGAACTTGATCCTTAAGTCGATCGCAGCTTGAAGACCCATGATACATGCCTCATACTCCGCCATGTTGTTGGTGCAGTTGAAACACAGCCGGGCAGTGAGTGGAGTATGAGTACCTTGAGGAGATATGATGATGGCACCGATACCATTTCCCAAAGCATTGGAAGCTCCGTCAAAGTGCATAGACCATCGGGATCCTGGTTCAGGTCCTTCATCCGGTCCAGGTACTTCACAATCAGTTACTATCATGATGCTTTCGTCCGGAAACTCGAAGTTCATTGATTGGTAGTCATCTACAGCTTGATGAGCTAAGTGGTCTGCCAATACACTTCCCTTGATGGCTTTCTGGGTTGTATACTGAATGTCGTATTCCGTCAAGATCATTTGCCATCTTGCAATTCTCCCAGACAGAGCAGGCTTTTCGAATATGTACTTTATCGGATCCATCTTTGAGATCAACAAGGTAGTGTGAGTCAGCATATACTGTCTCAGCCGGCGAGCAGCCCATACCAAAGCGCAGCAAGTTTTCTCAAGCAGTGAGTATCGGGTCTCACAGTCGGTAAACTTTTTGCTAAGGTAATAAATGGCATGCTCTTTTCGGCCAGACTCGTCATGCTGCCCCAGCACACACCCCATTGAGTTGTCCAGTACTGTCAGATATAATATTAGAGGTCTCCCTTCAACTGGTGGCATAAGGATAGGTGGTTCTTGGAGATACTCTTTGATTCTGTCGAAGGCAGCCTGACATTCATCGTTCCAGCGTACCACCTGATCTTTCTTCAGCAGCTTGAAGATTGGCTCACAGGTAGCAGTCAGATGAGAGATGAATCGAGCGATGTAATTCAGGCGTCCTAAAAAGCCTCTGACCTCCTTCTCTGTCTTGGGAACTGGCATCTCTTGAATAGCTTTGACCTTAGCAGGGTCCACTTGAATACCTTTATCACTGACCACGAAGCCTAGCAACTTCCCAGATCTTACCCCGAAGGTGCACTTGTTCGGGTTCAATCTCAGCTTGTACAGTTTCAACCGGTCAAACAACTTTTGCAGGTGGTCTAGATGCTCTTCCTCAGTCTGGGACCTAGCGATCATGTCGTCCACATACACTTCTATCTCGTGGTGTATCATGTCATGAAATAAGGCAACCATGGCACGCTGGTAGGTTGCCCCAGCATTCTTTAACCCGAACGGCATGACCTTGTAACAGAAGGTGCCCCACTGAGTAACAAATGTAGTCTTTTCCATGTCTTCAGGTGCCATCTTGATCTGATTGTAGCCTGAAAAGCCATCCATGAAAGAGAATACCTTGTGCTGAGCCGTATTATCAACAAGGACATCAATGTGAGGTAAGGGGAAGTCATCCTTGGGGCTGGCCCTGTTCAGATCCCTGTAATCTACACACATTCTGACCTTACCGTCCTTCTTAGGTACCGGCACCACATTAGCAACCCACTGAGGGTAAGAAGTCACTGCAAGGAACCCGGCATCAAACTGTTTCATGACCTCGGCCTTAATCTTCTCGGACATCTCTGGACGCATCCGACGGACCTTTTGTTTAACTGGAGGGCAGTCTTCCCTAGTCGGTAAATGATGAACGACAATATCGGTATCCAACCCTGGCATGTGTTCGTAGGACCAGGCAAAGATCTCCATATAGTCATGCAGCATCTTGGTTAACCGTTGCTTCACGCTGAGCTCTAGGTTGGCACCAATCTTTACCTCTTTTCTGTCTGCCTCAGTGCCCAGGTTTATGGTTTCCACTGGCTCTTCATGGGGTTGAATTGCCCTCTCTTCCTGAAGTAACAGTCTTGCAAGCTCGCCAGGCACTTCGCAATCATCTTCACCTTCGTCTTCGGCTAAGTTGATCGGATTTTCGAAGTCATAATTGGCATTAGCAGAGCTGTTATCAGCGAGATCCAGAGTGGATTGGAACCTGTATGAGTGAGTGTGTGTGTAAATACAGCTGTTTTTGAAAATTATGTAAAAGAAAAGAAAGACAGAAAAGGAACACAATATTTGCAATGCGAAAGGCGTCCAAGATTTTCATTCATGATGTATAAAATGACAGTTCGTATGCCCTCACAAATAGAACCACGGTGCCTCGGGTAAGACACCGGGCCATAGAGTTTATCATTGTTTATTACAAAATAACAAAACATGGGAATTCATTACTGTGTCACAAAGGTAACAGGGGTATGATCCTTTGCACTCCAATTGTTCAATCCTTCCTCGGCCGTCGGATAAATCCAGCTGTTGAATTCGGCTTCGTCCACTTCAAGGTCTTCCCCGACAGCATTCACTTCTGAACCTTTAATAAATACCGGAGGCCTTCCGATCTTCTCTTTCCTCATATCTCTCTGCCCTTCTGAGGTGAAACCCAGCCCAAGTTTATCAGTCTTCTGGGTGAAGTCTGGCAGTCTGCCCCAGTTGGCACCTTCACCCTTTTGCACTACAGCCCTGGCATCCTTTAGGGAAGCCATCTTCAGAGGACCACCTGCTTCTGCTGTTTCTGCTGCGATTGGAAACACCTCCTCGAAATGCTGAAAGGGGGTCTCAATGAACTCCCCATCCATCTCAATGTATCTGAACGAGTTTAGGTGGCTCACCATGTATTCTTCCTCACCTTGCACGGTGACGATCTTCCCTCTGACGGGGTACTTCAGTTTTTGATGCAAGGTAGAGGTCACTGCCCCAGCCTTATGTATCCAGGGTCGACCCAGCAGACAAGAGTAAGATGGACGGATGTCCATTACATAAAAAGTGGAGTCGAACACCTGAGAGCCTACACGAATCGGAATGTCCACCTCCCCATGGACCATCCTCTTTGAACCATCAAAGGCCCTGACAATGATGTTGCTGGGCTTCAAATCCAGGCCTTCACAATCTAGACGATCCAGAGCCTTCTTGGGTAGCACATTCAAAGATGACCCAGTATCAACCAACACATGTGCCAAGGTGGTGCCCCTGCATTCGATTGAGACATGCAGAGCATCATTATGATCTTTCCCCTTCGTGGTCAAATCAGCGTCTGAAAAACCCAAGCCATTGTCTGCCGTTAGACTTGCCACGCAATCGGTGAACTGGACTGCAGAGGTTTCATGTGGCACATGGGCCTTCTTGAGGAATGAGATGAGGGCCTTTGCATGGGCCTCAGAGCACAGCAGTAAAGAGAGCATGGAGATCTTGGAGGGCGTATGCCCCAACTGTTCCACAACGTTAAAATCGCTCTTCTTTATAATTTTCAAAATCTCCTCCATCTCTTGTGGGGAGGCCTCAGCAGCTATGGGTATGGGTACCTCCATCTGGGCAGGCTCAGTTTCAATTCCCTTGCCCCGAGCATTGGATGACTCGGCAGCAGGAGAAACAATAGGATCAGCAGCAGGAATAACAACTTGATCAGCAACGGGAGTAGGTGTACTTGCAGGAATTATCAGGAGTGGTCTTCTAGCAGCAGGTGGCGCAATGTCAGGCGAGAAGAGCCTGCCACTGCGGGTAACTTTGGCCGGGCCAGTGATGTCACAGATGCTGGCGCCAGCGTTGAGCTCTTGTTTAACTCCGTTTATATATACATCTGCCCCATAGTGCCACGGGACAGCTTTGTTAGATACATAGGGCAGGGGCCCAGGAACAGTGATAGTAACAGGTGCAACCGTCAGAATTTGGACGGGCTTCTTCTGGAGAGCCGGGATCGGATTGTTGAAGATAGTCACCACAGAGACCTCTTCCATTGGAACCATACGAACAGCAGACTTCTTGAATAGAATCTCCTTACTATCCATTAAGCTCTGGATGCCTAACTTTAGCAAGGGACAACCGGATGGGGACACAACACAGAACAGGCAATCCTCACTACAACCAGGAAATAAACCGGCCTGCAGTAGGTTCTTCTTAATGATCTTTAAAGGAGTGGCTAGATCATCCACAGAAACAGCATAAACATCTTCATCAATAGCATTTACCCCGTGCTGAGGCATAGGGGCAGTAACTACATTCGGTTTTGCGGGCGCTTCGAATTGTATCTCTTTAGCATCGATAAGGTCTTGCACCTTATTCTTTAACGCCCAACAGTCATCAGTGGCATGCCCCGGGCTGTCTGAATGGTAAGCACAACGAGCATTCGGGTTGTACTTGGGAGAGGTAGTGTTTGAGAACTTTGGCGCCTCCTTGACAGTCACCAAATTGGTGGATAGCAACTGTGGCAGGATTTGCGATAGGGTCATGCTTAAACGAGTAAACTCTCTCCGGGGTCTATCAGCCCTTTGAGGATTATTTGGCCGGGGAGCGGCAGCAGGTTTAGCGATCATTACCGCGCTGACAGATTGGCGGTGATCAGGTCTCTCTGATTTCCTGGAGCCATACACGGCACTAGACTCCTTCTTAAATGGTTTCTTGTCCGAACTAGATGATGCAGCCTTTGCGATCTTCCCAGATTTCAGCCCAGCTTCGATTCTCTCTCCAGTCAAGATTAAATCAGTGAAACCAGCAGAAGAATTCCCAATGAGATGGTTGAAGAATGGCCCAGATAGGGTCCCCAAGAACATGTCCACTAACTCTCGATCAGTCAAAGGTGGCTGCACCCTGCCAGCCAGGTCTCTCCACTTCTGCGCGTACTCTTTAAAACCTTCACTTGCGCCTAACGACATACCCTGGAGTTGGGTACGCGTGGGGGCAAGGTCGGCATTATACTGATACTGCTTGTAGAAAGCAGTAGCCAGCTCCTCCCAGTTACGAACTTTGGTCCCATCCAGCTGATAGAACCATTCGAGATGATTCCCTGAAAGACTCTCCTGGAAGAAGTGGATCCATAGATTCTTGTCCGCAGAGTACGGCTGAATCTTCCGAACATAGGACCTTAAGTGCAGCTTGGGACAGGATGCCCCGTCATACTTGGAGAAGGTGGGAGCTTTGACTTTATGTGGAATGATCACACCAGTCGACAAACCCAGATCTCCGAAGTCCAGCCCAGGTGCCTGTTGCACCTCCATAGCCTTCAACCTGTCCTCCAATTGTTTGTATCTGTTGTCTTCAGGAGGGTACTGCTCTTCATCAAAATCCGTCTCGTTGTCGGAGACCACTGGAGTAGGAACCTTGACTTCTGCCTGAGGAGGACTCCTGCCAACAGAAGAACCAGCCTCTTCATGTTGCAGAGTATTACCCAACCTTCGGCCCGAGTTGAACAGAACAGTTCTTCTCTTCTTCTTCTTTTTTAGGAGCATAGTCTTCAGCTCTTCTTGGCCTTTAGCTAGACCCAGGATTAGTTCTTGAAACTGCGCATTCTGCGCCTGGAGAGCCTTGATTGAAGTCTCTGTTGATTCAGATCCGGGATTCATGATGCTGAAATAAACAGCGAAGAACTGTAAGCAACCTGAAAAAGGGGAAAAACCTGCTATGCACATGATGTATGAAATGCGTATGCAATGCATTCAAGGGTTCGAAAGTTCAAATTCGTTGTAGACAAGAAAAGAACACACGTTATCATTAAAGAAATCATTGTTTAATACATCAAGGCCTCATGGGCAAAAAGTACAAAAATCAAGTCAATCCCAAAATACATTGCGCATCCTCTTCGGAGCTATGTAGGTGTTGAGATTCCTCTCCTCATGCAACAGACGGGTGAGCTCCAAGACTTTCTTTTCACTGGCATGCAGACTAGTCTCGAGAGAATTCCTTTCCTCCTTAAGCTGGATCCAGCTCTTCTGCATCTCTTCCCAGGATGTGGGCATATCAGGGTACTGAATAACATGAGACATTTCCCCTTCCAAGACAGGTTCTTTGATTACTGGAAGCATGTGAGGATAAGGCATCACTAACTTCTGAGAGCGGGCGCGTACCCATTTGAGATAAGGCTCCAAAGGGATGGAGTTCCTATGCCCCAGTGTCTTGCTGTCTATCCTACTGGGCATCCTCCAGGCTCTGATAAATCTCTGACGAAGTCCTTGAGTATCACTGTCGAAGTCAAAAACTATGTCGGGAATTAACATGTCATGAGGACCATCCCTCCGAGCATAACCAAACTGTCTCCAAGCCAGGCATGGGCTATAAGTAATACCTCCTCTGATTCCAAGTAAAGGAACATTAGGGTACTCCCCACAACGATCAATGATAGTGACATCTCCTCTGGATCTAGGGCACCAATGTATATCTGCATGTGTAAGAGTCATCAACCGTTGTGACCATCTCAAACCCCGCTCATTCTTCAGGACTGATTGGGGAAGGTGCGAAATAAACCACCTTCCCAGGAGAGGAGTGCAACACATAAGGACACCTCTTTTTCTCATGGTTCGAGTGTAACATGAGTGAAGGATGTCCCCCAGCAAGGTAGGTATAGGATTCCTGGACATAAAGATCTGAACGGCACTGATATCAATGAGCTGATCTGGATTAGGGAACAACACCAAACCATAAACAAGGAGGGCTACCACTTCTTCAAAAGCTTGCAAGTCAAGAGAGTTCCAACATTCAAGGGCTTTCTCAAACAAAAACCTGGCTAAGAACCCTTTGACACCACTTCTAACTTCCCAATGTCCCTTGAGGTCAGATGACTGTAGGTGCAAGGCTTTAGCAATCTCTTCGAGCTTAGGTTCCTTTTCTGTACCGTTGAAAGGTAGCTGATCAAGGATAGGGATCTTCAGGAGCCGGGAGAACTCCTCCAATGTAGGTACCAACTGATAGTCCAAGAAGGTAAAACAGTGATGCAAGGGATCAAAGAACTGGAACAGGACCTTTATCATATCTTCCTCAATGTTGGTGTTGACCAAGCTGATGAGACTTCCATGCCTTTCGCTGAATGAAGAATTCTCGGGAATCCTGGATATAAGCTCCTTAAGCTGAGGAGGGATCCTTACAAGATTGACCTGAATTGTCTTTCTACGAGCAGTTTCCATGTCCTACAAAACAAGAACAAAGATGAAAATCCGAACCCCTGAAATGGTTAGTCAATGCATATGATGCTGGATGATGTTATGATGCTATGATTAAACACACCACAGATATTTACAAGGACAAACATGTAGGGCAAACAAGGCACACAAGACAAGCCCTTAAGGTTTAAGGCCAGCATGGGGTCTGGGTAGTACCCTCTTGAAGTTGGTGAGTTCAACCTGTCCTAATCAAAGTAACCGGGTTCTAAGGTTCCCAATATCACGGGATTGCTTTCATTGTTCATCGTTTCGATTTAGCCACTGAACTGGCGACCGAAATATTCCAGGAGAGCAACCCTCAATTGAGCGTAGTATCGAGTATCCACCAACCTCGGACTGCACCAAAGTCAGTGATCTCACTACCCTAAAGAGGCCAAGATAGTTCAATTAAGGTTCCTAAGGTCTGTTGATGCTTCATGACACCACGCGGAGGCCCCGTACTCTCCTTGACTGAACTCAAGGGTTACCGGTACACACCAAAGTGCCACATCAACGTAGCAGACTGTTTCAACCGTGTCGGTATACCCCGCACAGTTCCCTCACAGCCTTGTTGCTACTTTCTAAGAAAGGTATCCCCAGATCCGGGTTTAGGATCTATAGAACTCCCAAGCAACCCACAATTTAAAGCAAGCAAAGAAAGCAATTGAAAACACAGTTATGAACTAACCCTAAGGTACACCTCACTTTATAAGATATCCCCAGCAGAGTCGCCAGTTCTGTGATCGGTGGATCTGGAACTGACTGTTTAACGCTGGTTCGCGAAATGTCGCGGAAGCAAGAGTCGCCACCGTCTTTTATTTTCTCCAAATGGAAAGGACAAAAGCACAGAAAAATTCCTTAAAGAGATTGCTCTCGGTTCGGGAGGTAGGTTATAGAAAGGGAAGGTGTTAGCACCCTTTCTATCCATGGTTATCCATGGGCTCTTAGATACTTGCTCATTTGTGTTTTCAAAAATGGTTTGTTTGCTTTTCAATTGTGGGTTTTAAAAAGTTTCTTTGAAAATTTCAGTTCGACTCTTGTATCGGTCCTCAAGAGTGTTTGAAAAATTGCTTTCGAAAGCTTTTTGAAAAGGTGTCGGTGTGAAAAGTATTTTTGATTTGTTTTGTTTTGAATTAGAGCAAGTATCCACGAGTCATCTACCTACCCTAAGGAATTCGTCTGTATAAATGTCCTTTAAAGTAGTGCCATCCCACCATTGAGAGGTAGGTAGCACCACCGTTGGAGGTGTTCGGGTCAATTCGAGGTTCGGGACATGGTGATCACCAGAGCAATGGGAAGACACCTTAGAAGCTACCCTCATGCCAGGTTCCCGGATCATGAGGACTTACTAAGACATCCTCTACTCGACGATCACCTTTCGAGGCAAGGCAACATTGAGGCGTACCCTAGGGGTGGTGTGTGATTTGTGTGTCATGTTCAGTTATTTTGTCTTATTCATGTCAAGGTGAGCTACGCGTTTGTTTTTATTTTTTGTCATTCATTCTTGCATGCATTTGTTAATAGTTAATATTTGCGAGGAAGATAAATCTAAACTATTACAAATGGCGCGGGTCCACATCGCCAAAATTAAACCGGACCCGATTTAGCGGAAAAATAAATAATGCGAAGAAATAAAGTGCGAAAAGTAAATTACATGGCTTAGGGACAATTACATAATTATGATTAAACGACATAAGATAAATGCGCAAATTAAATAATTAAAACGAAACTAGGGCGTTGGACCCTTTTTGCAAATAATTAAAATTAATAAGGACTTAAAAATTAAAATTAAATGAGAATGATATTTTTGTGTTTTTTAGATTTAATGAAAAAAAAAGAAATTAATTGAGATTAAATTAAACGGCAAACCCTAATTCTAATATTTTTTTATTTATTATGAAAGAATTAAATTATAACCTAAATTAAACTCTAAATTAATTTGTACAATTTTTAATTTATGAAAATAAAATAATAAATAAATAATATTGTTATTCTGAAAAAAAAGGGAAAATTAAAAGAAAATAAAAAGATATTAAACTTAAATTCTATTTTTGGTGTTTTTTATTAAAAAGATTAAAACTATAACCTAATTATACTAAATATTTACATATATTAATTTATTAATGAAAATAATTAAAATTAAAAATTATATTTTTATTTGGACATTCTTTATTTTTATGATGTTTTTCTGTATTTTTTTGTAAAAAGGATATTTAATTTAAAATCAGAAAATAAATAAACAAATAAACAATTAAAAATAATAAAAGATAAAAGAAAATTTAGAAAAGATAGAACCAGGGGGGGTTTGCTGTCCCATTATGGAGGTATAAATTTGAAAGGCCTGGCCCAATTGAGTTTGCCATATGCTGACTTTTTGGATTGGGTATGATGCATTGACTGGCGTATGTGGTACACCCTTGATCTACACCCTTGATTTGCTCTCCAGGACGCGTGGCTAGCTGATCTTTGAGGATGCATGGTGTACTGAGGCATTAGCAAAGCATTGGATCTTATATTGAAAAATAGCATTGAGATTTTGCCAGACCTGGGACTTGAACCCAGGTCTTGAAGGTTATAAGCGCGTCTCCTTGCCAGCTGAACTATGCAATTTCATTTAATATATAATATAACATAAATAATATAAAGGAAAAATAAAGTTAGTGGACGATCTGGCGCGAATTTTCAAACTAGCCAATCACGTAGTGACAACGAGGTTGTCTTCTTCGTTCATTCTGAAACACAAACGTATGGCCACGGTTTTTATGGCGTTGTTTTAGGCTGGCTATCAAAAAATAGCGAATAGCTCGTTTCTCAATATAAATTAGGCGCGAGGACACGTTCTTCTTCGTCTCCACGTACTGAACTCAATGGTCCTGGTTTGAAGCATCAATTTTTCCTTGGGCAAAAACCCCCAAATTTGAAACCTGCAAAACCTAAAAATCGCGCATGGCAAATCCTTGTAGACAGCATGAAAGTCAAATTAAATATGATGATTAGCTTTAAAACACCATTATAAGCAAGAATCCATAGAAAAAAAATGCAAAAAGATGCTTAATTTATGCTATGCGAATTCAGAAATTTCAAGGTTCAGTCTGAGTTCTTGGTACCAATTCAAGACCTTTTTGTTGATGTTAAGGATTGAGAGACGTTCCAGGATGCCTCAGGATGCTTATGGAATAAAAATTGGAGCTTGAATCGACTCCTAAGGTTGATTTCAGTGTTTGAGTTTTTTGTGAAAAATTTCAATATGGCAAATGTTCTTGTGCGCAGCTTGCAGTCTTGTAACATTAGGGTTCTCATGCTGAGTATGTATAGAGACTATTAGGTTAAAATCTTTGCACAAAATCTCAAGCATTCATGGATTTCAATATTTGATTTTGGAAAATCTTTTTCATATCTTTTTCATGTTGTTTTTGTTCAATCATGATCCAATCTCATCCAAATTTGCCTAATTGGGATATGCACGAAATATTAAGAGTAAACATGCATGAAAAGATTTTTTTAGGTTTAAGTTTGATATTTTTCATGTATTAAAATGATTTAAATGAATATAAATTAATATAAATTCAAATAAATAATTAAAAAAATATGAAAATACTTCCCTTTGGGCCTAGTGGTCGTGCATAGGCTTGGCATGAAGAAACTTGGAAGAAAAATGGGCCCATTTGCATTTTTAGGCCTTTTGCATCATTGTTGACTTTTCAAAATTCCCAAAAATTTCCCAACTTCCACAAGGCATAACTTGGTCAATTTTTAAGCTTTTCACATGTTCTTGGACATTTTGGAAAGGTCTTTGAGTCCTTTAACCAATGCCTTTGGTCCCATGTCATTTTGATTTACCAATCTCAAGTTATGGCCTTTGACTTAAAGTCCCTTTTTGTTGACTTTTGAAAATGACCTATAATGTTGAAATTGATAACTTTTTGTGAGAGCATTTCTTGGACTTGGAACATGAAGATGAATTTTAGGAAATGTCTTTCTCTTCAAAATGAGCTTTGGATGGAATTTTTCTGATAATCCATGTGAAAGTTATGCCCTGGTCAATTTCAGTTGACTTTTTCAGCTGTCCAAATATAGCAACTTTTGCATCTTTGATGATTTCTGAGCCAAACTTTGAGAATCATGATCAAGCATTGATCAAATGATGTTTGTGGCTTCAAAATGATATGTTGACCAAAAATTTGAACTTTTGACTGTCAAATGACCATTTTGCCCCTACAGTTGACTGTAGTGCAATCTAGGGTTTTGACTGTGCAATCTTGAGCTGAATGCCTTGAAACTTGACATGAGGATGCTTGACCACATTTGTAGGCATATGAGACTTGATTGGGCCATTGAAAAGTTCATTTGCTTGACCAGAACTCAAACCCTAGTTTTGACTGTTTAGGAGACAGTTGAGTTGCACAACCCTGGGGGAATTTTGTGACCTCGACTTGGTAATTTCTTGATGAATATGGGAGGGCAAATTTTGGGGTACAACAGTTGCCCCTGTTCAATCTTCTTAGACCTGAGGATGCAGATTGGCTGACGTGCCTTTCGTAATCCGAGGGTAGAAGATGATTGGACACTAGAGTGCCCAGAAATTTGTGCTCACATAGTAGCAATGATGATGAGGGAATGGGCTTATAGATGCCATTTGGATGTTGCTTGGCTAGGATGATGGGCTTATAGATGCCATCTGGACGTTGATCGCGTAGGAGATTCCTTAGCGAGAACCTGCATACCTGCAAAACAGAAAAATGAGTACCTGACACGTCGCAGGAGCTGATTTTAGATGCTTGATATAGATATGTCCTGACTGGTTACAGGAGCTGGGTCTGGAGCTTCAAACGTTGATGAATGAACCAGGGATGGCTACTGCCTTAGCATGAATGGTAAGAGAATCCTGAATGATTTCAGCCTCAACAACGCTTGTTGAGAAAATCTTGGTGAGAATTACCATCTTCGTAGTGTCAGGAAGAGAACCGAAGGACATTATAATCTCAAAGGGAGTCACCTCACTCACCGTTGGAGAGGGAACTATAGGAAATTATAATTTGAAAGGAAATATCACCTCACGCTCATGCCGGAGAGGAAAACATCTGAAAAGGAATTACCGCCTCACACGCCGTTGGAGAGGGGACCATAAGAGAATATCACCTCACGCTCATGCCGGAGAGGGGAACATCTGAAGAAGGAATTACCACCTCACACGCCGTTGGAGAGGGGACCATAAGAGAATATCACCTCACGCTCATGCCGGAGAGGGGAACATCTGAAGAAGGAATTACCACCTCACACGCCGTTGGAGAGGGGACTATAAGAGAATATCACCTCACGCTCATGCCGGAGAGGGGAACATCTGAAGAAGGAATTACCACCTCACACGCCGTTGGAGAGGGGACCATAAGAGAATATCACCTCACGCTCATGCCAGAGAGGGAAACATCTGAAGAAGGAATTACCACCTCACACGCCGTTGGAGAGGGGACCATAAGAGAATATCACCTCACGCTCATGCCGGAGAGGAAAACATCTGAAGAAGGAATTACCACCTCACACGCCGTTGGAGAGGGGACCATAAGAGAACTTCTACTGAGTCTTTATCAGAAAAATCTGTTTGGAGTCGATTTAACTGGACTGGAGAAGTCCTTGAAATATGTTTGAGAATTTCAACTGCATCTTTCCTGAAAGGTAGAGGTCAGTTATATGCGATGCATGATATGGATCAAGCAATGATGTTCTTTAACATAAATGAGATTCGTATGATATGATGCAGTGCGTTATGCATGCTATGATGATGTATGTAAAGTTTTATGTATGTTTTCGTCTAGGAAGATAAATCCTTGACGGGTGCCGGGAAGTCATATCCTGGGCTGATGTTGAGGAAGAGATTTTGCTTCCGCTGTGGATGATTGTTGCAAGAATACCGGTAGGAGAAGATAACTCCGTTGAGGAATAAACTTGGCAAATGACATAATTCTGTGGGAGAAAAGATACTCTAGCGATCATGCTGGGGAGTGTTACTCTGTGGGGATAGCGATGCTTTGCTGCGTTGATGAAGATAACTCCGCTGGGGATACCGTTGATGAGTTATGCTGGGGATATCTTTGTTGTGCTGGAAGTGTTGATAGACTTCGCTGGGGGTAGGAAGATACTTTGCCGAGGACGCTCTTTCCATGGCTTTTGGCTGAGGATAACCCAGTTATATCCTGTTACGGAAATAACTCTTTAAGTCAAGCCGGGACGACGCGTTCGTGCTCTGCGAGGGATAAGCTTCCAGAATCTACTGGGGATAAGCTTGCTGCTTGGGGAGATATGAATTCCAACTTTCCTGGGGAATTGGATTGGACTCTTCTGGGGGAGGTTTTGAACTGCGGGGGGAAGTGATTCCTTTGAATAGTGGTATACCGCCGGGGAACAATCTTTAGACCAAGACTGCCGGGGATGTTTGTGTATTGTTGCTGGGGAAGTATTGAGATCTACGGGAGGATACTCAATTTCCTTGATATTTGATGACTTTGCTTGGAGAAGAATGTATTGCTTTACTACTCTCTGGGGACTTAAGATACACTTGGCCGTGTTCTTCAGCTGAACCTACCTTGGTACCTCGGAGGATAGAATAATTAGATTGCTTAGACAACTCTTTTATTGCCCCTGTTTCTAGTGTCACCTGTAATTAATTCCTTTGTTTCGTATGCAAATATTCATGAGTTAGCAAATTATTGTCAATGCATACATCACAAATTGAACCTTGGACGTTCTTCGCAAAACAAAACAGAAAAAGAAAAACACTTGGGCACGTTTAACTGAAAATGTATTTTTATTGATTTTTGAATGGCCTGAATAGGCGTTTTGTGTACAAGAGGCTGACGTCCTAGTAAGAGGTACGTCGCCGATCAAAAGAGTTTATACAAATTTTGTACAAAAAGAAAATAAAAACAGCTGTGTGAAAGATGAATGATCCACTGGGTTTCAACTCTGCTATTGCCTTTATAACTCCGAGCGTCTCATCACTTGATGACCTTGGTTGAAGGTGAAGCTGACTGATTGATGCCGTCTGAACTTGATGTAGATACCGGATTCTGGATGCAAAGTGATCCAATGAGACATAGTTTTACGCTTTTATCCCTAATTTTTGCCTGGACCGCCCTTTCGGGTTTTCAGTCCACCGGGATACCCATTTTTGCCCAAGCCGCCTTTTCAGGTTTTCGACTTGCCGGGTGTACAGATTTTTCATTTTCATCCCTACATTTTGCCCGAACCCTTTTGGTTCGACGGGAAGCCCTAACTTTTGCCTAGGCATGTCAGCCTAGCGGGTCTTTTTCATGCGTAGTATTTTTTAACTATGTCTGCATTGGCGGGGTGAGGAAGGTCGTCACCATCCATGTTGGTCAAGATCATTGCTCCTCCTGAGAACACATGCTTAACCACAAATGGCCCTTCATATGTAGGGGTCCATTTGCCCCTTGGATCACTCTGAGGAAGGATGATTCGTTTGATCACCAGATCCCCGACTTGATATTCTTGTGGTCTGACCTTTTTGTTAAATGCCCTGATCATTCGTTTTTGATACGTCTGACCATGACAGATAGCAGCAAGTCTCTTTTCGTCAATGAGATTGAGTTGATCAAGTCGCGTCTGGATCCAATCATCTTCGTTCAGGTTTGCATCCTTCATTATCCGGAGAGAGGGAATTTGTACTTCAATCGGCAAGACTGCCTCCATACCATAAACCAGAGAGAAAGGAGTTGCCCTGGTTGACGTCCTTGCTGAAGTACGGTACCCATGCAGAGCGAACGGTAACATCTCGTGCCAATCTTTGTAAGTTACTGTCATTTTTTGCACGATCTTCTTGATGTTCTTATTTGCTGCTTCTACAGCCCCATTCATCTTCGGTCTGTAAGGAGAAGAATTGTGGTGCTGTATCTTAAATTGTTCGCAAAGCTCAGCGATCATCTTATTGTTCAGATTGGTACCGTTGTCTGTAATAATCCGCTCAGGGACGCCGTATCGACAAATCAGGTTGTGCCGAATGAACCGTGCCACAACAGTCTTGGTTACCGTAGCATAGGATGCTGCTTCAACCCACTTCGTAAAATAATCGATCGCCACTAGGATGAAGCGATGTCCATTAAATGCCGTAGGTTTTATCTCGCCGATCATGTCTATGCCCCACATTGCAAACGGCCAAGGCGCAGTCAGAACATTCAGAGGAACCGGAGGAACGTGCACTTTATCTGCATAGATCTGGCACTTGTGGCATGTCCTGGAGTGTTGGTAGCAATCAGCTTCCATTGTGGACCAGTAGTATCCTGCCCGTAGGATTTTCTTAGCCATAGTATGCCCACTGGAATGCGTACCAAAGGTCCCTTCATGTAGCTCTTCCATGATTCGTTCTGCTTCAGTCTTATCCACGCAACGCAGTAAGGTTGAATCATGGTTTCGCTTGTACAAGATGCCGTTGCTTAGGAAGAACTTGGACGCGAACCTCCTCAGGAATTTCTTATCATTGATAGAGGCACCTTCAGGGTATTCCTGAGCTTCCAGATATCTCTTCACTTCGTGGTACCAAGGCTTCTCAGTTACCAATTCAGTTTCGAGATCACAACAATATGTCGGTTCGTCCAGTTTCCAGATGATGATCCGGGGAGCTTCATTATCCCATTTGACCTTGAACATTGAAGACATTGTAGCTAACGCGTCCGCTAACTGATTCTCTTCTCTTGGAAAGTGCTCAAAGGTTATCTCTGTGAAGTGGGGAATCAGGGTCAACACACATTCTCTGTAAGGAATCAAGTTTGGATGTTTCGTATCCCACTCTCCGTTGATCTGATTGATCACAAGAGCGGAATCTCCGAAGACACTGAGGAACTTGATCCTTAAGTCGATCGCAGCTTGAAGACCCATGATACATGCCTCATACTCCGCCATGTTGTTGGTGCAGTTGAAACACAGCCGGGCAGTGAGTGGAGTATGAGTACCTTGAGGAGATATGATGATGGCACCGATACCATTTCCCAAAGCATTGGAAGCTCCGTCAAAGTGCATAGACCATCGGGATCCTGGTTCAGGTCCTTCATCCGGTCCAGGTACTTCACAATCAGTTACTATCATGATGCTTTCGTCCGGAAACTCGAAGTTCATTGATTGGTAGTCATCTACAGCTTGATGAGCTAAGTGGTCTGCCAATACACTTCCCTTGATGGCTTTCTGGGTTGTATACTGAATGTCGTATTCCGTCAAGATCATTTGCCATCTTGCAATTCTCCCAGACAGAGCAGGCTTTTCGAATATGTACTTTATCAGATCCATCTTTGAGATCAACAAGGTAGTGTGAGTCAGCATATACTGTCTCAGCCGGCGAGCAGCCCATACCAAAGCGCAGCAAGTTTTCTCAAGCAGTGAGTATCGGGTCTCACAGTCGGTAAACTTTTTGCTAAGGTAATAAATGGCATGCTCTTTTCGGCCAGACTCGTCATGCTGCCCCAGCACACACCCCATTGAGTTGTCCAGTACTGTCAGATATAATATTAGAGGTCTCCCTTCAACTGGTGGCATAAGGATAGGTGGTTCTTGGAGATACTCTTTGATTCTGTCGAAGGCAGCCTGACATTCATCGTTCCAGCGTACCACCTGATCTTTCTTCAGCAGCTTGAAGATTGGCTCACAGGTAGCAGTCAGATGAGAGATGAATCGAGCGATGTAATTCAGGCGTCCTAAAAAGCCTCTGACCTCCTTCTCTGTCTTGGGAACTGGCATCTCTTGAATAGCTTTGACCTTAGCAGGGTCCACTTGAATACCTTTATCACTGACCACGAAGCCTAGCAACTTCCCAGATCTTACCCCGAAGGTGCACTTGTTCGGGTTCAATCTCAGCTTGTACAGTTTCAACCGGTCAAACAACTTTTGCAGGTGGTCTAGATGCTCTTCCTCAGTCTGGGACCTAGCGATCATGTCGTCCACATACACTTCTATCTCGTGGTGTATCATGTCATGAAATAAGGCAACCATGGCACGCTGGTAGGTTGCCCCAACATTCTTTAACCCGAACGGCATGACCTTGTAACAGAAGGTGCCCCACTGAGTAACAAATGTAGTCTTTTCCATGTCTTCAGGTGCCATCTTGATCTGATTGTAGCCTGAAAAGCCATCCATGAAAGAGAATACCTTGTGTTGAGCCGTATTATCAACAAGGACATCAATGTGAGGTAAGGGGAAGTCATCCTTGGGGCTGGCCCTGTTCAGATCCCTGTAATCTACACACATTCTGACCTTACCGTCCTTCTTAGGTACCGGCACCACATTAGCAACCCACTGAGGGTAAGAAGTCACTGCAAGGAACCCGGCATCAAACTGTTTCATGACCTCGGCCTTAATCTTCTCGGACATCTCTGGACGCATCCGACGGACCTTTTGTTTAACTGGAGGGCAGTCTTCCCTAGTCGGTAAATGATGAACGACAATATCGGTATCCAACCCTGGCATGTGTTCGTAGGACCAGGCAAAGATCTCCATATAGTCATGCAGCATCTTGGTTAACCGTTGCTTCACGCTGAGCTCTAGGTTGGCACCAATCTTTACCTCTTTTCTGTCTGCCTCAGTGCCCAGGTTTATGGTTTCCACTGGCTCTTCATGGGGTTGAATTGCCCTCTCTTCCTGAAGTAACAGTCTTGCAAGCTCGCCAGGCACTTCCCAATCATCTTCACCTTCGTCTTCGGCTAAGTTGATCGGATTTTCGAAGTCATAATTGGCATTAGCAGAGCTGTTATCAGCGAGATCCAGAGTGGATTGGAACCTGTATGAGTGAGTGTGTGTGTAAATACAGCTGTTTTTGAAAATTATGTAAAAGAAAAGAAAGACAGAAAAGGAACACAATATTTGCAATGCGAAAGGCGTCCAAGATTTTCATTCATGATGTATAAAATGACAGTTCGTATGCCCTCACAAATAGAACCACGGTGCCTCGGGTAAGACACCGGGCCATAGAGTTTATCATTGTTTATTACAAAATAACAAAACATGGGAATTCATTACTGTGTCACAAAGGTAACAGGGGTATGATCCTTTGCACTCCAATTGTTCAATCCTTCCTCGGCCGTCGGATAAATCCAGCTGTTGAATTCGGCTTCGTCCACTTCAAGGTCTTCCCCGACAGCATTCACTTCTGAACCTTTAATAAATACCGGAGGCCTTCCGATCTTCTCTTTCCTCATAGCTCTCTGCCCTTCTGAGGTGAAACCCAGCCCAAGTTTATCAGTCTTCTGGGTGAAGTCTGGCAGTCTGCCCCAGTTGGCACCTTCACCCTTTTGCACTACAGCCCTGGCATCCTTTAGGGAAGCCATCTTCAGAGGACCACCTGCTTCTGCTGTTTCTGCTGCGATTGGAAACACCTCCTCGAAATGCTGAAAGGGGGTCTCAATGAACTCCCCATCCATCTCAATGTATCTGAACGAGTTTAGGTGGCTCACCATGTATTCTTCCTCACCTTGCACGGTGACGATCTTCCCTCTGACGGGGTACTTCAGTTTTTGATGCAAGGTAGAGGTCACTGCCCCAGCCTTATGTATCCAGGGTCGACCCAGCAGACAAGAGTAAGATGGACGGATGTCCATTACATAAAAAGTGGAGTCGAACACCTGAGAGCCTACACGAATCGGAATGTCCACCTCCCCATGGACCATCCTCTTTGAACCATCAAAGGCCCTGACAATGATGTTGCTGGGCTTCAAATCCAGGCCTTCACAATCTAGACGATCCAGAGCCTTCTTGGGTAGCACATTCAAAGATGACCCAGTATCAACCAACACATGTGCCAAGGTGGTGCCCCTGCATTCGATTGAGACATGCAGAGCATCATTATGATCTTTCCCCTTCGTGGTCAAATCAGCGTCTGAAAAACCCAAGCCATTGTCTGCCGTTAGACTTGCCACGCAATCGGTGAACTGGACTGCAGAGGTTTCATGTGGCACATGGGCCTTCTTGAGGAATGAGATGAGGGCCTTTGCATGGGCCTCAGAGCACAGCAGTAAAGAGAGCATGGAGATCTTGGAGGGCGTATGCCCCAACTGTTCCACAACGTTAAAATCGCTCTTCTTTATAATTTTCAAAATCTCCTCCATCTCTTGTGGGGAGGCCTCAGCAGCTATGGGTATGGGTACCTCCATCTGGGCAGGCTCAGTTTCAATTCCCTTGCCCCGAGCATTGGATGACTCGGCAGCAGGAGAAACAATAGGATCAGCAGCAGGAATAACAACTTGATCAGCAACGGGAGTAGGTGTACTTGCAGGAATTATCAGGAGTGGTCTTCTAGCAGCAGGTGGCGCAATGTCAGGCGAGAAGAGCCTGCCACTGCGGGTAACTTTGGCCGGGCCAGTGATGTCACAGATGCTGGCGCCAGCGTTGAGCTCTTGTTTAACTCCGTTTATATATACATCTGCCCCATAGTGCCACGGGACAGCTTTGTTAGATACATAGGGCAGGGGCCCAGGAACAGTGATAGTAACAGGTGCAACCGTCAGAATTTGGACGGGCTTCTTCTGGAGAGCCGGGATCGGATTGTTGAAGATAGTCACCACAGAGACCTCTTCCATTGGAACCATACGAACAGCAGACTTCTTGAATAGAATCTCCTTACTATCCATTAAGCTCTGGATGCCTAACTTTAGCAAGGGACAACCGGATGGGGACACAACACAGAACAGGCAATCCTCACTACAACCAGGAAATAAACCGGCCTGCAGTAGGTTCTTCTTAATGATCTTTAAAGGAGTGGCTAGATCATCCACAGAAACAGCATAAACATCTTCATCAATAGCATTTACCCCGTGCTGAGGCATAGGGGCAGTAACTACATTCGGTTTTGCGGGCGCTTCGAATTGTATCTCTTTAGCATCGATAAGGTCTTGCACCTTATTCTTTAACGCCCAACAGTCATCAGTGGCATGCCCCGGGCTGTCTGAATGGTAAGCACAACGAGCATTCGGGTTGTACTTGGGAGAGGTAGTGTTTGAGAACTTTGGCGCCTCCTTGACAGTCACCAAATTGGTGGATAGCAACTGTGGCAGGATTTGCGATAGGGTCATGCTTAAACGAGTAAACTCTCTCCGGGGTCTATCAGCCCTTTGAGGATTATTTGGCCGGGGAGCGGCAGCAGGTTTAGCGATCATTACCGCGCTGACAGATTGGCGGTGATCAGGTCTCTCTGATTTCCTGGAGCCATACACGGCACTAGACTCCTTCTTAAATGGTTTCTTGTCCGAACTAGATGATGCAGCCTTTGCGATCTTCCCAGATTTCAGCCCAGCTTCGATTCTCTCTCCAGTCAAGATTAAATCAGTGAAACCAGCAGAAGAATTCCCAATGAGATGGTTGAAGAATGGCCCAGATAGGGTCCCCAAGAACATGTCCACTAACTCTCGATCAGTCAAAGGTGGCTGCACCCTGCCAGCCAGGTCTCTCCACTTCTGCGCGTACTCTTTAAAACCTTCACTTGCGCCTAACGACATACCCTGGAGTTGGGTACGCGTGGGGGCAAGGTCGGCATTATACTGATACTGCTTGTAGAAAGCAGTAGCCAGCTCCTCCCAGTTACGAACTTTGGTCCCATCCAGCTGATAGAACCATTCGAGATGAGTCCCTGAAAGACTCTCCTGGAAGAAGTGGATCCATAGATTCTTGTCCGCAGAGTACGGCTGAATCTTCCGAACATAGGACCTTAAGTGCAGCTTGGGACAGGATGCCCCGTCATACTTGGAGAAGGTGGGAGCTTTGACTTTATGTGGAATGATCACACCAGTCGACAAACCCAGATCTCCGAAGTCCAGCCCAGGTGCCTGTTGCACCTCCATAGCCTTCAACCTGTCCTCCAATTGTTTGTATCTGTTGTCTTCAGGAGGGTACTGCTCTTCATCAAAATCCGTCTCGTTGTCGGAGACCACTGGAGTAGGAACCTTGACTTCTGCCTGAGGAGGACTCCTGCCAACAGAAGAACCAGCCTCTTCATGTTGCAGAGTATTACCCAACCTTCGGCCCGAGTTGAACAGAACAGTTCTTCTCTTCTTCTTCTTTTTTAGGAGCATAGTCTTCAGCTCTTCTTGGCCTTTAGCTAGACCCAGGATTAGTTCTTGAAACTGCGCATTCTGCGCCTGGAGAGCCTTGATTGAAGTCTCTGTTGATTCAGATCCGGGATTCATGATGCTGAAATAAACAGCGAAGAACTGTAAGCAACCTGAAAAAGGGGAAAAACCTGCTATGCACATGATGTATGAAATGCGTATGCAATGCATTCAAGGGTTCGAAAGTTCAAATTCGTTGTAGACAAGAAAAGAACACACGTTATCATTAAAGAAATCATTGTTTAATACATCAAGGCCTCATGGGCAAAAAGTACAAAAATCAAGTCAATCCCAAAATACATTGCGCATCCTCTTCGGAGCTATGTAGGTGTTGAGATTCCTCTCCTCATGCAACAGACGGGTGAGCTCCAAGACTTTCTTTTCACTGGCATGCAGACTAGTCTCGAGAGAATTCCTTTCCTCCTTAAGCTGGATCCAGCTCTTCTGCATCTCTTCCCAGGATGTGGGCATATCAGGGTACTGAATAACATGAGACATTTCCCCTTCCAAGACAGGTTCTTTGATTACTGGAAGCATGTGAGGATAAGGCATCACTAACTTCTGAGAGCGGGCGCGTACCCATTTGAGATAAGGCTCCAAAGGGATGGAGTTCCTATGCCCCAGTGTCTTGCTGTCTATCCTACTGGGCATCCTCCAGGCTCTGATAAATCTCTGACGAAGTCCTTGAGTATCACTGTCGAAGTCAAAAACTATGTCGGGAATTAACATGTCATGAGGACCATCCCTCCGAGCATAACCAAACTGTCTCCAAGCCAGGCATGGGCTATAAGTAATACCTCCTCTGATTCCAAGTAAAGGAACATTAGGGTACTCCCCACAACGATCAATGATAGTGACATCTCCTCTGGATCTAGGGCACCAATGTATATCTGCATGTGTAAGAGTCATCAACCGTTGTGACCATCTCAAACCCCGCTCATTCTTCAGGACTGATTGGGGAAGGTGCGAAATAAACCACCTTCCCAGGAGAGGAGTGCAACACATAAGGACACCTCTTTTTCTCATGGTTCGAGTGTAACATGAGTGAAGGATGTCCCCCAGCAAGGTAGGTATAGGATTCCTGGACATAAAGATCTGAACGGCACTGATATCAATGAGCTGATCTGGATTAGGGAACAACACCAAACCATAAACAAGGAGGGCTACCACTTCTTCAAAAGCTTGCAAGTCAAGAGAGTTCCAACATTCAAGGGCTTTCTCAAACAGAAACCTGGCTAAGAACCCTTTGACACCACTTCTAACTTCCCAATGTCCCTTGAGGTCAGATGACTGTAGGTGCAAGGCTTTAGCAATCTCTTCGAGCTTAGGTTCCTTTTCTGTACCGTTGAAAGGTAGCTGATCAAGGATAGGGATCTTCAGGAGCCGGGAGAACTCCTCCAATGTAGGTACCAACTGATAGTCCAAGAAGGTAAAACAGTGATGCAAGGGATCAAAGAACTGGAACAGGACCTTTATCATATCTTCCTCAATGTTGGTGTTGACCAAGCTGATGAGACTTCCATGCCTTTCGCTGAATGAAGAATTCTCGGGAATCCTGGATATAAGCTCCTTAAGCTGAGGAGGGATCCTTACAAGATTGACCTGAATTGTCTTTCTACGAGCAGTTTCCATGTCCTACAAAACAAGAACAAAGATGAAAATCCGAACCCCTGAAATGGTTAGTCAATGCATATGATGCTGGATGATGTTATGATGCTATGATTAAACACACCACAGATATTTACAAGGACAAACATGTAGGGCAAACAAGGCACACAAGACAAGCCCTTAAGGTTTAAGGCCAGCATGGGGTCTGGGTAGTACCCTCTTGAAGTTGGTGAGTTCAACCTGTCCTAATCAAAGTAACCGGGTTCTAAGGTTCCCAATATCACGGGATTGCTTTCATTGTTCATCGTTTCGATTTAGCCACTGAACTGGCGACCGAAATATTCCAGGAGAGCAACCCTCAATTGAGCGTAGTATCGAGTATCCACCAACCTCGGACTGCACCAAAGTCAGTGATCTCACTACCCTAAAGAGGCCAAGATAGTTCAATTAAGGTTCCTAAGGTCTGTTGATGCTTCATGACACCACGCGGAGGCCCCGTACTCTCCTTGACTGAACTCAAGGGTTACCGGTACACACCAAAGTGCCACATCAACGTAGCAGACTGTTTCAACCGTGTCGGTATACCCCGCACAGTTCCCTCACAGCCTTGTTGCTACTTTCTAAGAAAGGTATCCCCAGATCCGGGTTTAGGATCTATAGAACTCCCAAGCAACCCACAATTTAAAGCAAGCAAAGAAAGCAATTGAAAACACAGTTATGAACTAACCCTAAGGTACACCTCACTTTATAAGATATCCCCAGCAGAGTCGCCAGTTCTGTGATCGGTGGATCTGGAACTGACTGTTTAACGCTGGTTCGCGAAATGTCGCGGAAGCAAGAGTCGCCACCGTCTTTTATTTTCTCCAAATGGAAAGGACAAAAGCACAGAAAAATTCCTTAAAGAGATTGCTCTCGGTTCGGGAGGTAGGTTATAGAAAGGGAAGGTGTTAGCACCCTTTCTATCCATGGTTATCCATGGGCTCTTAGATACTTGCTCATTTGTGTTTTCAAAAATGGTTTGTTTGCTTTTCAATTGTGGGTTTTAAAAAGTTTCTTTGAAAATTTCAGTTCGACTCTTGTATCGGTCCTCAAGAGTGTTTGAAAAATTGCTTTCGAAAGCTTTTTGAAAAGGTGTCGGTGTGAAAAGTATTTTTGATTTGTTTTGTTTTGAATTAGAGCAAGTATCCACGAGTCATCTACCTACCCTAAGGAATTCGTCTGTATAAATGTCCTTTAAAGTAGTGCCATCCCACCATTGAGAGGTAGGTAGCACCACCGTTGGAGGTGTTCGGGTCAATTCGAGGTTCGGGACATGGTGATCACCAGAGCAATGGGAAGACACCTTAGAAGCTACCCTCATGCCAGGTTCCCGGATCATGAGGACTTACTAAGACATCCTCTACTCGACGATCACCTTTCGAGGCAAGGCAACATTGAGGCGTACCCTAGGGGTGGTGTGTGATTTGTGTGTCATGTTCAGTTATTTTGTCTTATTCATGTCAAGGTGAGCTACGCGTTTGTTTTTATTTTTTGTCATTCATTCTTGCATGCATTTGTTAATAGTTAATATTTGCGAGGAAGATAAATCTAAACTATTACAAATGGCGCGGGTCCACATCGCCAAAATTAAACCGGACCCGATTTAGCGGAAAAATAAATAATGCGAAGAAATAAAGTGCGAAAAGTAAATTACATGGCTTAGGGACAATTACATAATTATGATTAAACGACATAAGATAAATGCGCAAATTAAATAATTAAAACGAAACTAGGGCGTTGGACCCTTTTTGCAAATAATTAAAATTAATAAGGACTTAAAAATTAAAATTAAATGAGAATGATATTTTTGTGTTTTTTAGATTTAATGAAAAAAAAAGAAATTAATTGAGATTAAATTAAACGGCAAACCCTAATTCTAATATTTTTTTATTTATTATGAAAGAATTAAATTATAACCTAAATTAAACTCTAAATTAATTTGTACAATTTTTAATTTATGAAAATAAAATAATAAATAAATAATATTGTTATTCTGAAAAAAAAGGGAAAATTAAAAGAAAATAAAAAGATATTAAACTTAAATTCTATTTTTGGTGTTTTTTATTAAAAAGATTAAAACTATAACCTAATTATACTAAATATTTACATATATTAATTTATTGATGAAAATAATTAAAATTAAAAATTATATTTTTATTTGGACATTCTTTATTTTTATGATGTTTTTCTGTATTTTTTTGTAAAAAGGATATTTAATTTAAAATCAGAAAATAAATAAACAAATAAACAATTAAAAATAATAAAAGATAAAAGAAAATTTAGAAAAGATAGAACCAGGGGGGGTTTGCTGTCCCATTATGGAGGTATAAATTTGAAAGGCCTGGCCCAATTGAGTTTGCCATATGCTGACTTTTTGGATTGGGTATGATGCATTGACTGGCGTATGTGGTACACCCTTGATCTACACCCTTGATTTGCTCTCCAGGACGCGTGGCTAGCTGATCTTTGAGGATGCATGGTGTACTGAGGCATTAGCAAAGCATTGGATCTTATATTGAAAAATAGCATTGAGATTTTGCCAGACCTGGGACTTGAACCCAGGTCTTGAAGGTTATAAGCGCGTCTCCTTGCCAGCTGAACTATGCAATTTCATTTAATATATAATATAACATAAATAATATAAAGGAAAAATAAAGTTAGTGGACGATCTGGCGCGAATTTTCAAACTAGCCAATCACGTAGTGACAACGAGGTTGTCTTCTTCGTTCATTCTGAAACACAAACGTATGGCCACGGTTTTTATGGCGTTGTTTTAGGCTGGCTATCAAAAAATAGCGAATAGCTCGTTTCTCAATATAAATTAGGCGCGAGGACACGTTCTTCTTCGTCTCCACGTACTGAACTCAATGGTCCTGGTTTGAAGCATCAATTTTTCCTTGGGCAAAAACCCCCAAATTTGAAACCTGCAAAACCTAAAAATCGCGCATGGCAAATCCTTGTAGACAGCATGAAAGTCAAATTAAATATGATGATTAGCTTTAAAACACCATTATAAGCAAGAATCCATAGAAAAAAATGCAAAAAGATGCTTAATTTATGCTATGCGAATTCAGAAATTTCAAGGTTCAGTCTGAGTTCTTGGTACCAATTCAAGACCTTTTTGTTGATGTTAAGGATTGAGAGACGTTCCAGGATGCCTCAGGATGCTTATGGAATAAAAATTGGAGCTTGAATCGACTCCTAAGGTTGATTTCAGTGTTTGAGTTTTTTGTGAAAAATTTCAATATGGCAAATGTTCTTGTGCGCAGCTTGCAGTCTTGTAACATTAGGGTTCTCATGCTGAGTATGTATAGAGACTATTAGGTTAAAATCTTTGCACAAAATCTCAAGCATTCATGGATTTCAATATTTGATTTTGGAAAATCTTTTTCATATCTTTTTCATGTTGTTTTTGTTCAATCATGATCCAATCTCATCCAAATTTGCCTAATTGGGATATGCACGAAATATTAAGAGTAAACATGCATGAAAAGATTTTTTTAGGTTTAAGTTTGATATTTTTCATGTATTAAAATGATTTAAATGAATATAAATTAATATAAATTCAAATAAATAATTAAAAAAATATGAAAATACTTCCCTTTGGGCCTAGTGGTCGTGCATAGGCTTGGCATGAAGAAACTTGGAAGAAAAATGGGCCCATTTGCATTTTTAGGCCTTTTGCATCATTGTTGACTTTTCAAAATTCCCAAAAATTTCCCAACTTCCACAAGGCATAACTTGGTCAATTTTTAAGCTTTTCACATGTTCTTGGACATTTTGGAAAGGTCTTTGAGTCCTTTAACCAATGCCTTTGGTCCCATGTCATTTTGATTTACCAATCTCAAGTTATGGCCTTTGACTTAAAGTCCCTTTTTGTTGACTTTTGAAAATGACCTATAATGTTGAAATTGATAACTTTTTGTGAGAGCATTTCTTGGACTTGGAACATGAAGATGAATTTTAGGAAATGTCTTTCTCTTCAAAATGAGCTTTGGATGGAATTTTTCTGATAATCCATGTGAAAGTTATGCCCTGGTCAATTTCAGTTGACTTTTTCAGCTGTCCAAATATAGCAACTTTTGCATCTTTGATGATTTCTGAGCCAAACTTTGAGAATCATGATCAAGCATTGATCAAATGATGTTTGTGGCTTCAAAATTATATGTTGACCAAAAATTTGAACTTTTGACTGTCAAATGACCATTTTGCCCCTACAGTTGACTGTAGTGCAATCTAGGGTTTTGACTGTGCAATCTTGAGCTGAATGCCTTGAAACTTGACATGAGGATGCTTGACCACATTTGTAGGCATATGAGACTTGATTGGGCCATTGAAAAGTTCATTTGCTTGACCAGAACTCAAACCCTAGTTTTGACTGTTTAGGAGACAGTTGAGTTGCACAACCCTGGGGGAATTTTGTGACCTCGACTTGGTAATTTCTTGATGAATATGGGAGGGCAAATTTTGGGGTACAACATTGACCAAATAACAGTTTACTCAGCCAATTACTTTGAAGCCCGGATCCAACCGGATATTAGTAGGCCCCAAAATCAAAAGGGAAACCCAGAGGCGACCGGATAACCATTCGATTTCCTTCTGAAACCTGGATGTTGACCAGATAGAAAGTAAAGTATTGTGAAGCCTGGATGTTGACCAGATAGCAATACAAGACTGTGAAGCCTGGATGTTAACCAGATAACAGTAAGGTATACTATGAAGCTTGGATGTTGACCAAATAACAGTTTATTCAGCCAATTACTTTGAAGCCCGGAGGTGACCGGATAACAATTTAATTCCTTCTAAAGCCTGGAGCACGACCAGATAGCAGTTCATTTTCACCTCTTCAACCAAGAGATGACTCCCCAGTATAATAACAGACGAATGAAGTTCTGTTTCTACCATGACAAAGACCAGCATTCCCCAGCGTAGTCCTCCTCAACAATAGGTACACGGGCCCTCGCAAAGGAATCTCTTATGCGGTCAATTTTCTTGGATTGCATCTTTAAGCCCATCTCCGATAAGATTTTGTCACATCTTCCAAATGGCATCTTTAAGCCCATTCCCTCAACTATACTCTGACGAGTGCAAATTTACGGGCACTTTAATATCCAATCCTTTTTTACCTTCGAGTCACGAAAGGAAAACTTGTCAATCTAACTCTTCAGGTTCAAAAAGATTGAACAGGGGCAGCTGTTATACCCCAAAATTTGCCCTCTCATTTTATCAAGATTTCTCCTCACAAGACTCTTTGAACTCAAGACCAAGCTAGGGTTTGCTCTGCTCAAGACATCTCCTTGCACTATTGACCTAAATTAGGGTTTGAGTTTGCACAGGGATTTTTGGACTTTCAATGCTCAAAGTTACTTTCATACTTCATGTTGGACTCCTAAGTTTGCTCATACCAAGTTTCAAGCCTTGAATCAAATTTTTGCTCAGTCAATTGGACAGTTAACCTAGAAATCAGTTGTATTGGGGGAAAAGTCAACTGTGGCCAATTTACAGTCAAACTTCATAATTTTTGATCCATATCAACATTATAGACTTATATGAACCATTTGATCAAGTTTTGACCACAACTCCTCAAGAAATTTGATCAAATCATCAAAATGGTAAAATGGTCATTTTTAGGATTTTGACTGCAGAAGGGCAATTTCTGACTTTTAACCTAGCCAATGGTAGATTCGGTTCAAGCATGGATTCAAGGACTCAATGGCATCATCTTTACCTATTCACAAGGTTCAAAAGATCTCAATTGCATTGGATTGACAGATGAATTTTCCAGTCAACTGATCAAAAATTAACTGTACACTAAAAAGTCAAACTTTGACTTTCTGGTCAAAATCAAGTGCCAAGGGTCCTTTTTCATCAAGATGAGTCAAAACATGAAACTTGTTCATCAAGAAACCTAAATTTTCAAATTAGGGTTTAAGATTGAAAATTTTCATAACTTAGAATTTTTCTAAGTTATGAAATTTTCTTATTTTTTCCCAACTTTGCCCAACATTTTCACCATGATGCAATTGGATTCAAACAAAACTTCCAACATGAAAGTTGTAGTCCTCCATAAACTATACAACTTTTATTCACAAAGTTTTCCCAAAATAAGCTTGGATCTCAAGTTATGATTTTTTGAACAAGGGTCCATGAAACTTTTAACTTAGTGAAATTTTGCCTTAGTTTAGGCAGGATTTTGACCTATCTTCATGGCTATTTTTCACATACTTGCACTTAGAATCTCAAAATGAATTTCAAAGATGGATTGTAGATAATGTTACAAGCTTTCCAAAATATCCAATAACTCTCCAAAATCATTTATGGTTAAGGAGAATCGAAGGTTTGAATTTGGAAAAAACTCACTTTTGATCCATGACATGTTTCATGTTGACACAAATTGCAAACTCTATCCAGCCTCACTTGTACTTGCTCACAGGTCTTTAAACCATTCCACACTCAAAAATTGAATGCAAACTTAATGGTCTAAGGCATTATTCTGATCATTGGAAGTTTACACAAGAGTTTAATCCATTTTTGGCAAAAAGTGAACTATGCCATTTTGTTAAAGGCAACTTTATGTCAACTTGCTTCCCTTGAGCCTTGAACCCCTCTCTTTGCAGCAAACAAGTTCCATAAACTTAGGAAAAGGTAGAACAATCTTGTGCATGCTTGAAGATAGCCTGTACAGGCCTGTCTTGTATCACTTCACACTTTTTACTTCAAAACCAAGTAAACTTGCAAAAGATCCATATCTTAAAAATCTCATAAGAACAAAGTTTGTAAGCATTTGAAATAACTTTTGCATATTGCCTTGAGTCAGAAGCACGAGCTATCCAACCCTCAAGCCTTCCAAAACACAAAAACACCATCTTCTTACAAAACAAGCCAGTTTCTGCACTTTGAGTTCCAAAACACAAATTACTCGTGCGTTTTGCCCCAAACCTCTTCCAATACATTCCATATAACCCACCTAAGCTATCCCAACCATTGGCCATTGACTGTAACTCCATTTGCAAGCTTCACCATTTCTGACTTCAGCTTGTGCAGGTTGACTTCTACAGGCTTATTCAAGCAAGCTCAAAGCAAACAAAGTATTGGGGAAGGTCAGAGGAAGTTCAGGGAAGCTCACAAACATCTCAGGCCTCACTGAAAACCTCCACATTGTCATACTCGTGTTCAACTGAAGCAGGTATTTTCCAACTTTCTATCTCTCTATTTAGGAATCATTAGGCTTAGGTTTGTGAATAAAAAATGTAGTACTCATAGCCCTTAAGCTGTACATGTGCATAGATTTCATTTAAGTTAACTGTGTTGAGAGAATTTAATTGATGAACATTCTGAAAAATTTAGGTTAGAAATTAGGGCTAGAGAAATTCTCTCTGGTCTTTGAGAGTTAGATTATGTTCATTATATGGTTGGAATCGTGTGATTATGCTCTACAACTTTCATGTTACAAGTTTTTGTTTTTAAGCACTGAAACAAGAGATACGAAGTTGAACTCAGAATGCGCGTTTTTGTTTGAACGAAGGTTGAAGATGAAGTAGATGGGCTGGGCCTGACTATTTCTCACTATTGACACCCCTGACTTACTTCTCACACCCCCTTGGCCCATTGTTTTATATTTTTATATTTTTGAATTTCATTTTTAGTTTCTGACTTTATTTTATTTTTCTTAAACATTAAAAATACCAAAATTATTTTTATAAATTTCCACATTTTATTTTATTATTTTTATTATTTTTTAGACATAGAAATAATTATTAAATAGTATATACTTTTATTTTCTTTAATAAAAACTTGTAAATACTACAAAAAATATTATACTTTTATTTTTATTATTTATATACTTAAATAATATTTTTTCTAACATATTTTTATTTTTTGACATTTGTATATATTTTTATTTTATTATACATAAACAAATATTATAATATATATACATATTCTTAAACCAAAAATTAGGGTTTTTACCCTTAACAAAAAAGTAACCTTTTTTTTAATACATTAAATATTTTATTTTTACATACATAAAAATAAACAAAGACATTTTTTACATATTTAAAATATATTGCATATTTATTTAATTGTCTATTTAAATATTTGCTTATTTATTGTTTGATACAAAGAATTCAATTTGGATGTAATAGTTAATCTTAGGGTTTTATTTTGTTGCAAATACTCCCCATTCAAAACTGTATCCCCCTTCCCATATCAATGTTGTAATAGTCGTAGATTTATTTTACGCATTTTTAGCTTTCAAATATGCCATGATAGAGATTAGGGTTTGTATGCAATATCCAAAATCAAAACAAATAGCTAGACCTAATACAAGACCTAAAAGCATGTAAATTGACAACACAATGCACACATGCACCCCTATGGTTTTATCCACTTGTTGCCTTTAAAATGGTCATGGTATGCATGTTGAGTATCTTGGCAAAATCAAAACCAAACAAAAAGATCAAAGTCCCTCGATGACGCTATCTTGGTTGCCTATACAAAATGATCTAGTCCCTCAAAAATTTGCTAAAGATACTTAGCACAATTGCTATCATGGTCAATACGATGACTCGCGCCTGTCCCGTTTAACATCCAAACACAAAGTTGTTTACCAAATGCAATGGTAAAACAACATTGTCAAAAGGGTTAAAAATGTGTAGGAAAGATCTTTGAGTAGATAAGGTAGATGCTCCTAGTTACTTGATCAAAACTTGCAAACATCCTTGCTATTTTCAAAAACACATCACAACACAATTTCAAAACATTTCCCAAAACAAACTTTCAAACATTGAAACATCTTTTCAAAAGACAAACACCTTTGTATATATTCAAACAAGAATCATTACAAAGGTTGCCATAACTATGACCTCTTTTCAAAATATTTTCAAAATCACACACAAAGCACTATTTCAAACAATTGAAAAGCAAAAGCAAGTGATCTAAACAAGTAACTAAGAGCCCATAGAAAACCATGGATGAAAAGGGTGCTAGCACCTTCCCTTTTCATAATCTACCCTCAAACCCAAGAAAACATCTCAAAGGTCTTTCCTGTGCTTTTTTACCTTTCCTTTGGATAAAATAAAAAGTCGGTGGCGACTCTTGCTAAACCGAAACATTTGCGAAGACAAACGCAAAACTTCAAGTCAGTTCTCCCACCGTATCAAACTCAAATTTAATTATATTTATAGATATAAATATTTGTCCCTTATTTAGTTATGTATTGATAATAAATATTTATAATTAGTAAGAAATGATTATATATTTAAAAGTAATATACATGATATCTATCATTATTTTAGAACTGTTCTATAGAATATTTATTCGTTAATATTATAAAAAGATTATAGAAAGTATTTACATAAGATCAAATTTCATCATTAATTTAAATTAATGTATAATAAAAATACTCATAATTGTAGTTAATGTATTATATCTTTTTAAATCATTTTAACAAATATCAATAAGTTGATTCATTTATAAGATTTAATCCAGTTTAAATATAAAAAATAAAAATAATAAATTAAAGATCTTATAAATTTAATTTAATTTAATTCATATAATTTTAATGACAATATTTATACTTGAAAAATAATCTGTTCTCCCAATAATTAGTGAAAATGAATATTTATATATAAATTTTAATTTTTTTAGCTATAAATCAATCTATTTAATTTATTTAAAATATAATAAGTATAAATTATTTTAAAGAGAAAAAATCATATAAATATTAATAAATTTATTCCCAAATATGAAAATAATTCCAACTGTATTGCAACATAAACGCAACTTATCGATTTTATTCAAAATTTAACGGAAATAACGAAGTTAAGTAACAAAATAATTTTTGAAAGACTAAAATGTAACATTTATTAGTTAAAGAATCAAAGTAAAATTTTAAATTAAGTGAAGGATGAAAGTCTAATTCAACTTTTTTGTGTGTATCATTTAAGTGTATGCAGTTTCCAAAAAAGGCTCATTGTGTCAATTTTAAAGATGAAATGAATTTTATTTATTAAAATATTTTTATCAATTATAGATAACTAGTTGAGTTGAGATAGTAAAAAAACTACTGTCTCGAAATTTGAAAAACAATTATGTTACTTAAGAATCAAAATTAAAGAAAATTTATACACACCATATATACTCTTCAATGGAGAGACATCCTTTTCAAAACTAATTAAAATAAGTATTTTATTTTTAACATAAATAATATTTTTTTAAATTAAACACAAAAATAATTAAAACATCACGTTTTTTTAAAATCTAAAACTAAAATCGCATAAAAATAAAATTAATTATGAAAATGCTTTTGATAGACTCATTTTTAGGTTTTATTGTTCGAAGAATGATACATATTCGAGAATTTATTCTGTCAATCCAAAATTTGACTTGACACCCTCTTTCCTCTCTTTTAATTTTCAATAATACCCATATTACCTTTGTCAAATTTTTAGACAAAAAATTTGGTAGAACAAAAGAAATTTCTTGTACAAATAGAAAAAATCGAGTTGTGTATTTAAAAAATCTGATTTGTAGTTATATCAATTTTTAAAAATAAATAGTGTGTGGAAAAACTTACTCGTTTTAAAAAAAAACACCATGTTGTAGAGGATTTTTTACAAAACCTTGAAAATCAGGTAATTTATAAAAGTACCAGCTTAAAAAAACTCATGTACTTACACAATTTTTAGAGTATCTGCGAAAATTTTGTAGTGTAAATTTAAGGGTTGAGATTTTGCTGACAGTTTTGTACGGTTGTGATTACATCGACTATTTTGTGTAGTCCATAATGAATCTAAACTTTGTATACATAGGGATCATGTGTTGTTAAGAAAAACATCTTACAATGTGTCACTATTTGGTTAAGGCTGAAGTGTACTTCAACAGGGTGACACCCCTATTGAGTTTGGGCCCCCAGAGGACACCACGTGTCTCCTTCCTTAGAGATCCAAATTGAATAATATGTTGTCTGACACTGAGAACAGAAAGATAAGTAAGATCAAGTTTCTCACACCATGGATTGATATTGATGGAAGGGTGGAATATGATCATATTGAGTTGAAGAGTGATGAAAGTTTGAAGGTTATATGGATAACATATAATTGTATGCTAACTAAGGGACAAATCGAGTTTGATGCAAAAATTTCTAGATCTGTCGATGACATAATCAAGATATTGAACCATCTAGAATCATCTCGTAGTGTTTAGATTTTGTTATTTACTATTGTTTTGTTAAATTATGTAATCGTCTGTCTAAAGTTATGTTAATCGTCATGTCTTATGCCATTTTTCAAATATTAAGTTATGTTCATCGTTGCAATATTGGAAGTGATAAAATGTAATCTAATAAACTGTGTGGTGCAAATGTCTGAGTAATAATACACATAATATATAAATAATACAAAAAATGATAATATGGTCTAAATAGGCTCTCAACGGGCTAAGTGTGTTGTCTGGGATGCCAAAGTATAAACGTCACCGTCCGAGTTTACCAAACCCATGAGGTTATCTATTTAATGATTGTTATCATCTACAAACGTTGGGCATCATTGCACCATGTGGAGATGGTGAAGGCGGTGACACGTCACTAAAAGGTCCTGAAGCATGAGAAGGTCTAGAATCATCTCCATGCCGACTAGGTGGGATAATGTGAGGATGTGATATAGTAAGGTACCACTCTAAGTACCCATCTACACACTACACATTGAATTGAACCTCGACTGAACGATCTTTAATGAGAGGAGCAGTGAAAAAACTACCTTCCATGGGGAAGATGGAATAGAGAGGATACATCATCCAAAGTAATTGTCATTTCACCAAATATAAGATGGAAGGAAGATCTCTCATTATGCCATCGCTCAAAAAAGGATGTCAAAAGCTGATTGTCGAGCATCGTCAGCGAACAGTCCACGAGTAAAAGGAGACTGCACTCTTCAACAATCTCCCTAACCTCTTGTTACATCGAGGCCTCTAAGAACTTTTTCGGCTTCCACATGTGGGTGAGTACCTTTACTGACAGTCAGTTCTGTAACAAATCAAGTAAAAAGCGTGACTTACTTTCAACATATTAATAATAAATAAGTTCAAGTTAAACATAACATATACATACCTCTTTTTACATAATCTGAATGTCATGTGATCGGAATATACAATGAGCATGGATCATTCATTGAGCCCTCCAGGAAAGCCTTCATTCGCGTGTTCAGATGGATTTATCAAAGCTAGAGCAATAACCTATATCTCAACCGGAAGAGTAACTTCCATATCACTCGTAGTCGGCGGAGTAACCTCCATATCACATGTAGCAGGTGCATTACTAGGTCTCTGTAGAGTAACCTCTGTAGTATTCGGCCACCATTTGTTACAGAACCTCTTTCTCGGCCACCATTTGTGTGTCATCTTCAACTTTTGCCTGGACACCCTCAATAACTGCTCATCATCAGAATATATGGTTCATCCAGCAATAGTCCTAGACCCTCTACGTCAGATACTGTGGGGTGTATGAAATTGCTCGACCTTCATCCACCTTCTATGAGAATCGATTAGGGCTACTTTTCTCGCCCAGATAAGTGAGTCTTCGGTGCCATCTCCCTTCCTATAACTCCCCGTTTCAACTGTTGCGGCTATGCCATGTTGCCTAGAGGCAATCATGTCATCTAATCCTCCGGTCCTCGTTGCAAATACAAAAATGATGCAATTTAAACTACTGGATTTTTTAAAATCCAGAAAACTTCATGTTTTCCCTTTTTTTTTAAATTACCCAAAAACCTAAGCAACATTTGTTCACTACTGATTTTTCAAAATCACCAGTATAAATGCATGCATTATTACAAGTTTTGTTTCAAAAAATCTGGTAAACAACATGCATTTTTACCGGGTTTTTCAAAAATATTCGATAGAAACCATGCATTTTTATCAGTTTTTTCAAAAAATCTAAAAGAATGTATGCATTTTTACCATAATTTTCAAAATATTCGGTAGAAAATATGCATCTTTATCTTTTTTTTTTCAAAATATCCAGTAAAAATGTAAAAAAAACATGAATTTTTATCATACATTTTTTAAAATTTGGTAAAAATTCATGTATTTTTACAACAACAAAAAAGGGTAAAAACATAAAAATTTGGTAAATTTAGATACTCACTCCTCATAAAATCGGTAGGCTGAATGAAAAATCTGGTATTTACGAGAGATTTTCAAAATACTCAAAATGTTACAATGAAATAGTGAAATAAATTTTTATATTTCACAAAGTTAATATTGTAATTGCATAACATTCAGAGTGTTAGGTTAAATTTTGAGGGTGGCTGGATACATTCTCCACATATTCAATCAATTTCACACATCTTATGTCACACTCTTTTGATTTAGAAGGGCTCTTCTGAAATTTATTCAAAGTGCTTTAACTAATTATAAACTAGATTAAGACATGCGCAAGCGCAAGATTGAGATAAATAATTTAAATAATATTAGATTGATATATTTTGGTACTGTTTAGTATATAAAGTTTTTTAATTAAGACAATAAGATGAAGATAATATTAAAAAAAATATATAATTTTAGTGAAAAAAAATACATTTGATTTATGGAAATATAAGATAAGACATCAAAATTAAAATGAATGATTTGAAATAAAAGTATTTAATTTATGTAGTTTATTGATTCGTTTTATACTTATCCAACATTCTTCAAGAATGTTTTTTCCTGTTGAAAGTAATTCCTTGTGTCGAAGCAGTTTACTCGACAGAGACAAGAGAGTGTCAAAGTAGGTGTGTCGAAAATGCTACACACAGATTTGATACATATTTGATTTGTTTTAGATTTAGAGAGATTTGGTTTAGATCTAAAATAGATAGATTTAATTTAGTACCAAAATAGGTATTGTGGGCTTTTATAGTTTTGGGTTTTGGCTTTGGAGAAAGCTAACCTAAATCTATAAATAGAGGGAGTAACCCCTAATTTTGTAATCAAGTCAATTTATTGTAATCACAGAATTTACAGTTGCAAGTGATTAATAAAGTTTTCCACAGTTTGTGGGCAGAGAGAAACTCTGCAGAAAATAATTGTCTTCTTTCTTTTCTTTTCTTTTCTCATAATTCATTGTCATTATATGGTGATATTAATCTTGTTAATCAAGATTGGTAGAAATTCATCATAGATATTTGGTAGATTTCCAATATCTGGTATCAGAGTCGGTTAATCGATCAAGGGAAGTATCGATCAAGAACGATTGAGGGAGAAGAAGAATTCACGATGGCGAGTTATGGGAATACAAATTATCCAACAACTCTACCAATTCTGAAAGTAGACAACTATGAGAATTGGTGCAAACAGATGAATTTTTTATTCAGGTGTCAAGGTCTTTGGGATCTTGTAAAGGATGGATTGGAAGCGCTTGGAGAAAACGCTTCAGAAGAAGAAAAGAAGAAACACACAGAATTTGAGAAGCTAAGTTATAAAGCACTCTTTATAATTCATCAATGTTTGAGTCCAAATTTTTTTGAAAAAGTGAGTGATTCAGAATCTGCAAAAGAAGCTTAGGAGGTTCTTGAGAAGTCTTTTGGTGGCATAGAAAAGGTGAAAGAAGTGAGGTTACAAACTCACAAGAGAATGTATGAATTGCTTCATATGGAAGATAATGAGAGCATATCTGATTTCTTCACTAGAGTTACAAAACTAGTGAATGAAATCAAGGTATGTGGAGAAACATTAACAATAAGAGTTGTTGTTTCAAATATCTTGAGATCTTTGGCTCCTAAGTTCGACCACGCGGTGGTGGCTATAGAAGAGGGGAAAGACTTGTCGAAATTGACAAAGGAAGAGCTTCAAGGGACGCTTGAATATCATGAACAAAGAATGACTGAAAGAGCTACTGGCAAGTCGAAGAGTGATGTGGCTTTGCAGACACATTCAGCAAAAGAAACCAAAGGCAAAGGAAAATGGTTTGACAGATATAGAGGCGGCTACAACAAATCGACTGGTAGAGGAAAGCAGAACGAAGGAAACATGTCGAATCAGAGAAGACCATACAAATAAAACCAAAGAGGTGATGTTGCAAATGGAGGAAGAGGTGGTGGTCGAAAACCTAACAAGAATCACATTCGATGTTACAATTTTCAGAAGTATGGTCACTATTCAAGTGATTGTCCAGAAAAGCGAAAGAATCAAGAAAGTGATGCAAAGTTTGTAAAACATGAAGAAGAAGAGATGATTCTTATGGTTATAACAAGAGATTAAGATAAATTCAAGGACTAATGGTACTTGGATTCAGGATGCTCATCACATATGTCTAAAAGGAAAGACTGGTTTGTCAACATAAATCCCTCAATGAAAAAGATGGAAAAATTCGCAAATGACAATACCCTAGCAGCTAAAGGTATTGGTGATGTTATGATTATGATGAAAGATGGAAAAAGGTCAGTAATTTCCAATGTGTTATACATACCAGGTATGAAGAGCAATTTGCTCAGTATAGAGAAGTTGGTGGAAAATAATTATAAAGTGTCAATCGGAGATAAGATGATGAGAGTCGTCGATGCAAATGGAAGATTAATCTTGAAGGCTCCTATGTCTCAAAATAGAACCTTCAAGATCGAACTAAATGTGATGGAACACAAGTGCATTTTGACTGCAGCTAGCAGAGATGAATGGATATGGAATTATCGACTAGGTAATCTCAACTTCAGAGCCATCATAAATTTGAAGAGAAGAAATATGGTTTCAGGATTGCCAAAAATCTACATTCCAAACGAGGTATGTGAGGAATGTGTGCAGGCGAAGCAACACAATAATAGCTTCAGCAAGGATACATGAAGCAGGTCGAAGGTTATTTTTGAAGTCATATACTCTGATGTATGTGGACCAATCCAGGTGGATTCGATGGGAGGTAACAAATACTTTGTTACATTCTTAGATGATTTCAGTTGAAAGCTGTGGACTTACCTGATCAAGAAGAAAAGTGAAGTGATCGAGGTATTTTCCAAGTTTAAGTCTATGGTCGAAAGACAAAGTGGTCGAAAACTCAAAGTTTTGAGAACTGATGGTGGTGGAGAGTATGTGTCGAAGGACTTCGACGGGTTATATGAAAAGGAAGGGATTGTGCATTAGGTTGTGCCACCCTATACTCCACAGCATAATAGAACTGCAGAAAGGAAGAATCGAACCATCATGAATATGGTGAGTAGTATGTTGAAAGGTAAGAATTTACCTAAAGAGTTTTAGGGTGAAGCTGTGTCGACTGCAACATACATTTTGAACAGATGTCCTACGAAGAAGCTAGAAGGAATTACTCCAGAAGAATGTTGGTCTAGTGTGAAGCCTAGCTTGAGTCATCTGAAGGTATTTGGATCTATTGCACATAGACATGTGCCAGATCAGTTGAGAAGAAAACTTGATGATAAGTCGAGTCAAATGATTCTAGTTGGATATCATTCGACAGGAGGTTGCAAGTTGTTTGACCCAATGAACACGCAGATTATGATCAGCAGGGAAGTGATCATATATGAGCTTAAATAATGGGATTGGACTGAAAACGTCAAGAAAGATTCAGTGGGAATCCTACTTGAAGAACCAGAAACTCAAGTCGAAGGAGAAGTTCGACAAGAGGAACCAACAATTATAGATCAACCAAGTACAAGCAGACCTCAAAGAACAAGACGTATGCCTGCAAGATTGCAAGATTGTGTGATTACATCAGATGATGTGATAGATAATGAAGGTGAGTTGGTACATTATTCTTTCTATGCAGATGTCGAACCTGTCAATGTAGCTGAAGCATTGAAGGATTCAAAGTGGGTGAAAGCAATGAACGAAGAAGTGAAGTCTATCGAAGAAAATAACACTTGGTCACTTGTCGAATTACCTCAAGGCAAGAAAGCAATTGATGTCAAGTGGGTATACAAATTGAAAATGAATCCTAAAGGGAAAGTAACTCGACACAAAGCAAGGCTTATGGGAAAGGATTTCTACAGAAAGATAGAATAGACTTCGATGAAGTTTTTGCACCTGTTGCTAGGATTGAAACAATCAGGTTGGTTGTTGGTCTAGCATAAATAAAAAGATGGCACATATCTCATATGGACGTGAAGTTTGCATTCCTGAATTGACCCTTAGACAAAGAAGTTTATGTTAAACAACTAGCTGGGTTTGTGAAACATGACAAAGAGAGAAAGATGTACAGGCTGCATAAAGCCCTATATGGATTGAAATAAGCTCCAAGAGCTTGGAATAAGAAAATTGATAGTTTCCTAAGAGACAAGGAATTTGTGAAGTGCATAACTGAACATGGAGTATATGTAAGAAGAAGAAACATTGAATTGCTTATACTATGTCTCTATATCAATGATTTGTTGATAATAGGTAGCTGCAAAAGTGAGATCGAAGACTTCAAAGGTGATCTCAGCAAGGAATTCGAAATATCTGATCTGGGTGAGATTTCATATTTCCTTGGTGTCGAATTCTACAAGAGCCTTAGAGGTTTGATGATGCATCAAAGAAGATATGCAGGAGAAATTTTCAAGTGATTTGAGATGGAAGAATGCAACTAAACTTCGACGCCTACAGAACCAAGACTGCACCTGTCGAAAGATGCATATGAAGATGATGTCGACCCAACTCAATATAGAAGACTTATTGAGTCATTGAGATACCTTTGTCATACAAGGAGTGACTTATCATATAGTGTAGGTATGGTAAGTATATTCATGCAGAAGCCAAAGGTATCACATGTAGCAGCGGTGAAGAGGATACTAAGATATCTCAAAGGAACTCTCAACTATGGCATCTTGTTTCCTACAGCTAATAAAGGAAAATAATGCAAGTTAGTGGGATACACTGATTCGAGTTGGTGTAGTGATGTTGAAGATCGAAAATCAATAGTAGGATATGTGTTTATATTAGGTGGTGCACCAGTTGCTTGGAGTTCAAGAAAGGAACTAGTAGTGGAATTACCATCATGTGAAGCAGAATACATAGCTGCTTCTCTTTGTGCATGTCAAGCAACTTGGATCGTGAACTTGGTCGAAGAGATAATAGGGAAAGATCATGGAGCAATTACCATGAAGATCGACAGCATGTCAGCTATCAATCTGGCAAAGAACCCGATAGCACATGGTCGAAGTAAGCACATCGAAATGAGGTTCCACTATCTTCGAGAGCAGGTAGCAGATGGGAAGATGAATTTGGAACACTGCAGAACTGAGAATCAGATTGTAGACATCATGATGAAGGGTGTGCAGGTCGAAGTATTCAGAAGACTAAGAGCTATGATGAATGTAGATAGCTTAAACACAATGAATTAGATGGTGTGTTGAAAGTAATTCCTTGTGTCGAAGTAGTTTGCTCGACAGAGACAAGGGAGTGTCGAAGTAGGTGTGTCGAAAATGCTACACACAGATTTGATACATATTTGATTTATTTTAGATTTAGATATATTTTATTTAGATCTAAAATAGATAAATTTGATTTAGTACCAAAATATGTATTTTGGGCTTTTATAGTTTTGGGCTTTGTCTTAGGATCAAGCTAACCTAAATCTATAAATAGAGGGAGTAACCCCTGATTTTGTAATCAAGTCAATTAATTGTAATCACAGAATTTGCAGTTGCAAGTGATTTATAAAGTTTTCCACAGTTTTTTGGCAGAGAGAAACTCTGCAGAAAATAATTGTCTTCTTTCTTTTCTTTTCTTTTCTCATAATTCATTGTCATTGTGTGGTGATATAAATCTTGTTAATCAAGATTGATAGAAATTCATCGTTGATATTTAGTGGATTTCCATCATTTTCATCATTATACGAATCGAATTTATTCCATATTTTAACGATTTAGACACTATGTAATCAATTATCATGGTCAATATTAGATCTAAGATGAAGTTCTTCATGTTACAAAGTCTTGGTAGATAGAGAGTGAAATGAGGATGGTTCTTGAATATATTTTTATAAGTTGGATGATGAATTAAGTATTGAAATAAATATAAATATTAAAATAAATTCAAGAATATTATTTTTTGTGTGTTTTCAATATCCTATTAATTTTCAATGTATACACTTGATTTAATTCAATTGCATTATCTTTTCATATTAATTATTTTTAATTTACTAATATATTGTAGGACATTTATATGTAAATTGGATGAGAAATGCTTGTTTAATTTTATATTCTAATTTTTTTTATATGTAACTACAATTATAATTAATTATGTTTTAGAAAGAATGTGATACATTTTTTGTATATCTAAAATTTATATATCAAGCTTAAAAATATTATTTAATCATTTTATTTTCACTAATGTAATACTCTTTTTTTACTATGGTTTTAAAACATTTTTTGTAAAAAAAAAATTATTTATAATTTTTATAGAGTAAAACATTATAAAATATATTTTAGGTTAAAAAAGGGGATAAGAAAAAAAAACAAAAGTAATGATTAAAAGGGAAATAATTTGTATAATATAAATAATGTTGTTTTAAAACAAAATTATCAATAGAATTTTACACATTATGCTAACATAAATATTAAAAGGTTTATATTAAAATATTTTAAAGAGTGGCACATAAAATCTTAATTAATGTGACATAAAAGATGATGAGTTGTCAATAAATTAGTTTGTGACTTAGAATTAATATATTATAATAGAAGTCTAAAAATTTATCCAAAACAATAAGTAATAAGTACTATGATACGGTGGGAGAACTGACTTGAAGGTTTTGCGTTTTTTCGCAAATGTTGCGGTTAGCAAGAGTCGCCACCGACTTTTCTTTTATCCAAAAGGAAAGGTGAAAAAGCACAGGAAAGACATTTGAGATTGTTTCTTGAGTTCGGGGGGCAGATTATGAAAATGGAAGGTATTAGCACCCTTTTCATCCATGGTTTTCCATAGGCTCTTAGTTACTTGCTAGATCACTTGCTTTTGTTTTGAAATTGTGCTTTGTGTGATTTTGAAAGTATTTTGTAAAAGAGGTCATTGTTTAGGCAATCTTTGTAATAATTCTCGTTCGTAAGAATGTATACAAAGATGTTTGTCTTTTTGAAAATGTTTTTAATGTTTGTAAGATGTTTGGAAAAATGTGTGTTTGTTTTGAAAAATAGCAAGGATAGTTGTTTGAAAATAGAGCAAGTAACTAGAAGCAATCTACCTACTCAAATGTCTTTTTTATGCATTTTTTATTCCTTTGACATTATTGTCTTACCATTGATTTGGTAAGAAAACCTATCTTTGGATGTAAACGGGACGGGCGTGGGTCATTGTATAACCATGATTAGCAATGTTGTAAAGTATCTTAGCTTTTTTTAAGATCATTTTTGTAAGGCAACTCTAAATAGCGTCATCAATGGACAATGATCTTATATTTGTTTGTTTTGCTAAGATACTTCGCATGCGTAATATGGCTATTTTTTGTAAGATAACCAAGTGGAGTAACCCTAGGGGTGCTTGTGTGCAAGTGTGTTTTATTTACATGAATTTAGTCTTGATTAGGGTGATCTACTTGTTGGTTTTGTCTTTCCATACAAACCCTAATTTACTAGCATTGATATGAAAGCGATAAATTGCGGAAAGTAAAATTACTACGCTATTACATCATTATGGGGATAGGGCATACAAATGTACAAATGGGGATGACAACTAAAGTAAATCCTAATTACTATTACAAGGCTTTGACAATTACATAATTTATAATGCAAAAAAGAATAAAATATGCAAGAAGATGTAAAGTGAGAGAAATTGTTTTTTTAGGGTTTTTTATTGCAAAAGGTTTTGAAATTAATTTCATTGAAGAAAAACCTAAGTCTAAGTTAATTGTTTAGAAAAGTGTTTTTGAGGTTTCATTTGAACAAAAAGGTTTTATAAATTTAGGTCACTTCCAAGCAATGTAATATGTCCAAAAGAACCTAAAAAATCTCCAAAAATCAAGAAATTTGGTGCCTGAGCTGACACGGGCCGTGTCGAGGGACACGGGCACCTGTGTCAGGACCTGTCCATAACTTTTATGCGTTTTTTTGGTCCCAGCCATCCTGACACAGTCGTGTCACCTGACACGGGCGTCCGTGTCAGCCCCTGTTCATCCTTTTTTAGTCATGTACGCACCAATAACTCTGACACGGGCCGTGTCGATTGACACGGGCACCCGTGTCAGCCTCTGTACCTGCATTTTACTATGTTTTTCAACCCAAATAAGATAACATGGGACGTGTCATGTGACACGGACACCCGTGTCAACCTCTGGTCTGGCTTTTTGTTAGTTTTTTCTTTGATCTATCTTGTTATATCTTTTGAGCGCAAAAGCAAATGATGTATGAACAATGAGATCACAGTTTGAGAAAATTTACCTCTCGAAGCGGAAGCTTTAGGACACATACGGATGTTTTCGAGTGTAAAGTGGTGATTGATCAAGCTCCTTTGAACCTTCTTGAAGTAACTCCAACCTTTCTTTTGTACTGAAAATGGTTGAACTGCTCCAATCGAGTCAAGTTGCAATGTATGTTTTTTTTTGAATTTGGAAGATGGTGATGTTGATGTTACAGAAGTTGTCTTTGTATTTGAACAACTTCTATATGGTGTATATGAAGTGTTTGGATGGTTTGTTTGGAGAAAACTTGCAAGGTATGAGATTCAAAGATTTGAACTTCAAACTCAAAAATGGAGGTTTTGTGGACAAATCTGGTTTTTTGACAGCAAAAATGAGTTTGAGTGTTAGTTTCTCCTTCTATTTTTTCTGGTTTCTCTCTATTTTTTCTAACCTCTTTCCAACTTCTTTCTCTTGCAAATGCTTCTTCTATTTATAGGCAAGAGGTTTGTGCATATGAGCTGACTAAGTTTGCAAGACAGCATGTTATGGTTTAGTTGGGATGTAAGTATCAAACTATGTCAAGTACTCCATGGTCCCAAGATGAAGTACCAAAGTTTCTGGTGTAGAGGGGTTGATTTCCATGTTTTATGGTGGAGTGAAATCAGAAACAAGCAAGGTATGGGCTCAAGACAAACTTTGTACAAAAAGCTTGCTTTTCAAGAATAACAATGGTGCCTTTATGCCATAAATGGAAAGATCTTTTGGACAATGGCTCAAAAACTTGGGTAATAGCTCAAGCTCTTGTGTAAACATTAAATTATGTAGAGATTTGCAAGTCACAAGGCCTGAAAAGTAAGATTATGCAGCACATCATGCCAATTGGATTATGTGTTCTTCAACAAAAATGGCTTGCAATTCAATAATGGATGCCCAACTTTATGCCCTTGAATCTCCTAGCTCAAGTATGATAAATTCATGCTCTTGAATGTTTTGGAAAGCTTGGAACACCCTCTACAACTTTTACGTTGTCCATTTTGACAAAATCATCTTGGAACTATGTGAAAAATGCTAAGAAGTTGGGATAAAATCCTGCACAAAATCTGTTGAAAATTTCTCTAAGTGTTAAATGAAAATGTCATGATTTCATGAATTTATAACTTGAGATCCAAACATATTTAGGAGAAGTTGTGTAAAGCAATGTTCTAGATATCATGGAAATATACAACTTTTATGTTGAAAGTTTCCCTTGAACCGTCTTGCATCTTGGTGAAAGAATGGCATGAAATGATGAAATTATCATGTATAAAAACACTTAGAAAATTTCTAAGTCTTGGAAATCTTGACTTTTCATGTTGACCTTTGACTTTCTTAACTTCTTGATGATCAAGTTTGATATTTTTGAATGTCTTGATGAATTGTGATATTTGAAACTTAATGTTGACCAAAAAGTCAAAGTTTAACTTTCCAGTATGCAATTGACCATTTTGCCCTTGTGCCAATTTCAAGCCTAAATTGATGTATCAGTGCTGTAAACTTGACGTTGTAGAATATCTTGTGAGCAAATACTTGACAAATGAGAGGGCAAATTTTGGGGTACAACAGCTGCCCCTGTTCAATCTTCTTAAACCTGAAGAGTTAGATTGACGAGTTTTGCCATTCGCGACTCGAAGGTGGAAGATGATTGGACACTAGAGTGCCCAGAAATTTGCACTCGGCGATGCGATGATAGGAGGGATGGGCTTAAAGATGCCATTTGGAGAGGTGATCGAATCTTTTTGGAGATGGGCTTGTAGATGCCATCCAAGAATGCTTGTTGAATTGTAATTTATAAGTTGAAAGAATGAGTATCATAATTGCATCCACGTCTGGAGTATATCTGAGCTGTATCTGAAAGCTGAATCTGAATGAGTATCAGGATGGCATCCATATTTGGAGCGTATCTGAACTGTATCTGAAAGCTGAATCTGAATGAGTATCAGGATGGCATCCGTATTTGGAGCGTATCTGAATTGTATCTGAAAGCTGAATCTGAATGAGTATCAGGATGGCATCCGTATCTGGTGCGTATCTGAAAGGTTGGGTTGTTTGAGCTGGTCGAGTAGATATTTGTCCTGTCTGGTTTCAGGTATTAATCCTTGACTTGAGAAAGATAGTTTTTCTGGCTTGTTACAAGTGTTAATCTGGAACTTGAAAAGTTTGGTCGACGAGATAGTTGTCATGTCTGGTTTCAGGTATTAATCTCTGACCTGAGAAAGAAAGATGATTTTCCTGGCTTGCTACAGGTATTAATCTACAATCAGTCATTCACAGATAGTTTTCCCGGCTTGCTACAGGTATTAATCTACAATCAGTCGTCCACAAATAGTTTTCCCGGCTTTCTACAGGTATTAATCTGGAACTTGAAAAGGTTGTTCGATGAGATAGTTATCCTGTCTGGTTTCAGGTATTAATCTATGACCTGAGAAAGAAAGATAGTTTTCCTGACTTGCTACAGGTATTAATCTTCAATCTCTTCATGTAGATAGTTTTCCTGGCTTGTTACATGTATTAATCTACAATCAGTCGTCCACAGATAGTTTTCCTGGCTTGCTACAGGTATTAATTTGGAACTTGAAAAGGTTGTTGGTAGCCATCTGTTGATTTACCTTTTTTTTCTTCTGAAAAAGGTAAAACGTTAGATGTATGAAATGTCATGATGTATGAAATGCATGATGTCATGATGTTATAAAAAATAAATGAGATTGTGTCGTATGCACTTTATCATGTATGTAAATAGGAGGTATGAAATGTAAAATGTTTATGAATATACTTTCGTCTGGGAAAATAAATCCTTGACAAATGTCGGGGAGTTTGTTAAATCATGGAATGCTGTTGAAGAGTATATGTGTCTTCAAACTTTGCTTAGAATGTTTCCAATGAGGATTCCTGTTTTATTGTTTGAGGAGAACTCCGCTGGGGAAAGTTGAAAACTCTGTGGAAAGTGTTGATTCCTGCTTGGGGAAAAAGTCCAGGAGTCTCGGTTATCCGTTGCTCTACTAGGGAGTCGAAGTTGAACTAATATCTGGTTGGGTCCAGGCTTTATAGTAGCTAGTTGGGGATTGTATAGTAGTCTACTGGGGAAGAGGAGTTGTGGTCCTTTGATTTGTAGTAGTTGGAGATGTTAGAACATAGTTTGATTCTACAACCCTTGGTTAGAACTTTGATGATAACAAATACAAGAATGATTAAATATAAAGAACAAATATGCTCCTTAAAAAATATGATTTATGTATGCAGAAGTTCTAATCTGATCAACATCAGAAGATAAGCCATAAAGTATTACACGCTGAAGCAATCAGATTGTACGCTGCAAATTGGTGACCAGAACCTGCGCTTAATTACAAATAAACTCTGATTCTGAACAAAGACATATCAAACCAAGTCATCAATATTCTGAAGCGTCATCAGCAGTTAAGGAAAGAAGACTCTGAAGCGTTACTGAACATTCAAGACAAAATTAATTCTAACGGATTTCTTCAGACAAGATCTTCTCCAAAAGGAAAGAGTGTTAATAACATTAAACTTTCTTTATGGACAACGTCATTACATTGCATATATAAACAAGTCTGCTTGCAAAAAGAAGCACGTACGTACACACAACAATTTGCTAATATTACCAACCACGCATACTCAAGCTCTAGCAAATTCATTCTCTATTCTAAACTAAACTTGTGTAATTTATCACAGTTGTGATAAACTATTTTGTTAGAAAACAACAACACATTTTTGTTTAATCATATTATAAAAGATTTCCTTGAGATTAACCGGATTGTGGTTGTACTCAAGAAGACTTTAACAGTTGTTAAAGTAGCTTTGTAATCTTTTGAGATTAATGGATTAAGACCTTGTAGGAGAGAGGCGAAATCACCTTGACGGGTGTACTGGAGTAGTTTGAGATCAAACGAACCAGGATAAAAATACAGTGTCATTAAGATATTTTAGATCCAAGTTTTCAATTCAACCCCCCCTTCTTGTGTTTTTCACATCTTCAATTGGCATCAGAGCGCCTGGTTCTGAGCTTAAACACTTAACAGTGTTAGTACAAGATCCAAGCATCAGAAAAACACTATGGTTGGACCAAGCCAAAACATCAGCAATGATAACAATGAAGACAGAGACAGATTCAGTGGTAAACCTCCAGTCTTTGATGGAGAAAACTTTGACTACTGGAAAGACAGAATTGAGAGTTTCTTTCTGGCACATGATGCTGATCTGTGGGACATGGTGACTGATGGATACACGCATCCAGTGGATGGACGTGGTCAGAAGTTAGACAGGAAAATGATGTCTGATCAGCAAACGTGTGAATTCAGAAACCACCACAAGGCCAGAACAATTCTCCTCAGCGCCATCTCATATTCAGAATATGAGAAAATATCAAACAGAGAAACTGCCAAGAATATGTTTGACTCTCTGAGAATGACGCATGAAGGCAACATTCAAGTCAAAGAAACCAAAGCCCTTGCGCTTATTCAGAAGTATGAGGCATTCAAGATGGAAGATAGTGAATCTATAGAAACTATGTTTTCAAGATTCCAAATCCTTGTTGTTGGACTAAAAGTTCTTGACAAAGGGTATTCTACTGGTGATCACGTTAAGAAGATCATCAGAAGCTTGCCAAAACAATGGAGGCCAATGGTCACAGCTCTTAAGCTAGCCAAAGATCTCAACAAAATCTCTCTGGAGGAACTCGTTAGCTCCCTCATAAGTCACGAGATAGAGCTAGAAGAAGATGAACCTCAAAATCAAGGTATGCCATTAGCTTTAAAATCTAATAGAAAATCTGACTCCAAAGTTTTGCAGGCTGTGGAAGAAACCTCTGATGGATCCTCATCAGAGGAAGATGAACTGTCTCTCCTCTCCAGAAGGGTGAACCAACTGTGGAAGCAGAGACAAAGGAAGTTCAGAAATCCCAGAAGATCAGAAAATCAGAATGAATCCTCATCCAGATACAAAAAGTCATAATCCTCCCCTGGACACAGAAGATCTGAAGGTTCTTCAGGATACAGAAAGCCAAACAACAAAGAAATCATATGCTATGAATGTAACGAGCAATGGCACTACAAAAGTGACTGCCTAAAGCTTCAGAAGGAGAAGCCCAAAAAGAAGTTTATCAAGGAAAAGAAGAAAAGCCTCATGGCTACATGGGATGATTCTGACACATCTGAAGCTGACTCAGAATCAGATGATGAAAGAGAAAACATAGCTCTCATGGCAAACGTATCAGAAGACAGTAAAGGCTCTGGTTCAGACTCAGAATCAGGCATTGAAGAGGTATTCCCTGACTTTACCATAAACTTTACTAAGGCTGAACTTGCTGAAAGCTTAAATGAAATTCTGGAAAAGACTCCATATGAATTGTGGAAGAACAGAAAGCCCAACATTTCTTATTTTCATCCATTTGGATGCACATGTTTTATTCTGAATACAAAAAATTATTTGAACAAGTTTGACTCTAAAGCACAAAAATGTATTATGTTAGGATACTTTGAACGCTCAAGAGGGTACAGAGTATACAATACAGAAACACAGATTGTTGAAGAGTCAATCAGTGTTAGGTTTGACGATAAGCTTGACTCTAAAAAGTCAAAGCATAATGAATTCCTTGCAGGTATGGAAGTTGAACTCACAGGTACTGAAGACAACTCATCAGAGGCTCTCAAAAGAGACACTCCCTCAACAGCGGAAAGAGTTACTACAAGCAATCCAGCACCTTCTGTTGATCAACTCCAGAAAAGACTATCCAGAAGCAGCATTGATCACCCAGAAGATACAATTTTGGGAAGGAAGGAAGATCCAATCAGAACAAGGTCAACATTCAGAAACTCTGAAGAATCCCTCATGGGACTGGTTTCTCTGATTGAACCAACAACTATTGATGAAGCACTTCTGGACAATGACTGGATTTTGGAAATGCAAGAGGAGCTAAATCAATTCACCATAAATGACGTATGGGATCTGGTTCCCAAACCAAAAGGGTTCAACGTCATTCGTACAAAATGGGTGTTCAGAAACAAACTGAACAAACAAGGTTAAGTCATCAGAAACAAAGCACGAATGGTAGCACAAGGTTATAGTCAACAAGATGGGATAGACTATACAGAAACCTTTGCTCCAGTCGCCAGGTTAGAATCTATCAGACTTTTAATATCATTTGCTGTTAATAAAAGCATCACTCTATATCAGATGGATGTCAAAAGTGCATTCTTAAATGGCTATATAGATGAAGAGTTATATGTGCACCAACCCCCTGGTTTTGAGAGTTCTAAAAATCCAGAATATGTTTTCAAACTAAATAAGTCACTCTATGGTCTGAAACAAGCTCTCAGAGCTTGGTATGAAAGACTAAGTAACTTCCTGTTAGCAAAGGAATTCACCAGAGGGAAAGTGGACACAACCTTGTTCTGTAAGGCAGTTAAGAATGACATATTAGTCTGTAAAATTTATGTTGATGACATCATATTTGGATCCACTAAACCCTCTCTGGGAAGAGAGTTTGCTAAATGTATGCAGGCAGAGTTTGAGATGAGTCTAATGGGGGAACTCAAATTCTTTCTAGGCATTCAGATAAATCAAACTCCAGAAGGAACTTACATTCATCAGAGCAAATATGTCAGAGAACTTCTGAAGAAATTTGATCTCTCAGAATGTAAGCCCTCAAGGATTCCAATGCATCCCACGTGCATTATGGAAAAAGAAGAGGTAAGTAAAAAGGTAGAACAGAAGGTCTATAGAGGTATGATTGGTTCTCTTCTCTATCTGACGGATTCAAGGCCTAACATTCTATTCAGTGTTTGCATTTGTGCTAGATTCCAATCAGATCCTAGAGAATCTCACTTAACAGCAGTTAAGCAAATTTTCAAGTATCTGAAAGGTACTGCTAATTTGGGTTTGTTTTATAGAAAATCAAGTGATTACAGCTTAGTAGGATATTGTGATGCTGAATTTACTGGAGACAGAGTAGAACGTAAAAGCACTTCTGGAAGCTGCCAGTTTCTGGGAGAAAATCTGATCTCATGGTCCAGCAAAAGACAATCCACAATAGCATTATCAACAATAGAAGCTGAATACATAGCAGCAGCTGGATGCAGTACGCAAATGCTCTGGATGAAAAGTCAACTTGAGGACTTCAATATATTTGAGAGTAACATCCCTATCCTCTGTGACAATACTTCTGCTATTTGTCTTAGTAAAAATCCTATTTTGCATTCTAGGGCTAAGCATATAGAAATAAAACATCATTTTATTATGGACTATATTCAGAAAGGGATTCTTAACTTAAAATTCATTGACACAGACCATCAATGGGATGATGTCTTTACAAAACCTCTTTCTGAAGATAGATTTAACTTCATTCTGAAACATCTCAGCATGAAGCTTTGCCCAGAATAAATTGTTTTATTTACATATCTTAACCTTCAGAATTTCAGTTATTTTCTGTGAACTACTGATCAACCTGCCTTCAGAATTTTAGAAGTACGGATTGTATCAGAATCTATCCATGAAGATCTGAGCGTTTCATTTCAAGGATAGAAGTGTGTTGTTCACATAAGCAAACAGTTGTCATCCATTCATCAGCTACCTTCTGAGGCTGAACATGCGTTCACTTTACTGAAAGGTCAAAAGCGTTGATTGGGTGCATTGAGACACATGTCATGGGTAACCATTCCAATATCTTTCTGAATCCCCTAAAATCAGCTGTCATTAATGCTTATAATCATTACTAATTGTTTCTCTCTCTTACAGTTTATGTTTTCAAAATCTATTTAAACTCAAGTTTCACTCTTTTCACATCTTCACTTTTACTCTCTCAATACATTCTAATTGTTTTCAGTTCGTACTTTCAAAAACCTTTCATCTTTCTCAAATTTCTTGTGTGAACATGGATTCTTCAAGCGTCCAAAACACCAGTACTCAGGGAACTGATTCTATGGAACAGTACGAAGAACCATACAGAACTCTACTCACGCCCATTGACAACCTGGAAGTTCTTTCAGAACTGATTGTTGATTTTGAAAGTCTTCAAGAAAATGGTTTCAATCTCTCTGAAGAGGTCAATGCTCAAGGATGGAAAATATATTTTGACCATCTTCTAGGGCCAACGTTTCCAATTCTTTTAAAAGAATTTTGGATTCATGCTTCCTCCGCAAACCATCAAGTTACTTCGTATGTCATGGGGAATAAGATAGTCATTACTGAAGACCTAATTTCAAGACTGATAGGTTACAATGGTGGAGGTGTCAGGTGTATAGACATGGCTGAAAGATGTTCTGATGTTGCTTCAATTGCAAGGGAAATATTCACTCTGGGTCTACCCTCCAGCAAGATTAGGGATCTGAAGGATGATCACAAAATCTGGGCTAAGATAATTCTGGGATGCATCAACCACAAGAAGCCAACCAGCTCTCCTGATTACATAAACATTGATCAGCAGTTTCTGATCTACTTTATCTCCAAGAAGACTAAGGTAAATCTCCCTCACTTGCTTTTTAATCATCTGAGGACCAGTGTAAAGGAGACAAGAGAAGATAAGCGTACCAAAAGGGACTGGATACCCCTAGGAAGACTCATATTAGATATTCTGACAGAGAATAGGCTGATAGAGCATCTAACTGAAGCACAGGAAATTAGCACACTAGAAGCAACTGTTGGGAAGCCTCTGAATGCAAAGAATCTGAAAAAGATGAAAATTATTGAGAACATCAAGAAGGAACCCAACGTTACTTCTTTTGCAAATATCACATCCAGAAGAATTCCTATGGATGATTTTCCTCTTTTCTCTGAGTGACTCCAAGCCTGAGATAATCGTCAAATATTTGGATGCGTGTAAGGCAGATGGCGCTGCACCAGGGTTAAATATCCAAGACTTGCAACAGGCGGCTCTAGAAGTTGTTTTAAAGAAGACCAAGAAAAGAAAGGCAGCAACAGAAGGATCATCCCAAAGGACTCCCAAAGCCGCTAAAAAGAAAGGTAAGCCTTCTTTTGTTACTGTTTTAGAATCAATAACTATATCAACATCTGAACCCTTAACTACCCAATAAGAAATTCCAACCCAAAAAACTTTTGATGACTTTGATATATAGTTTGATCCCTCAGAAACTCTAAGTCTAAGAGAAACTCACTCCTTTCCTATCAATCCAAATGCTGAATCAACTCAACTAGAACTTTCCAAAGTTCTGTCAGATATTGACTCTTTTGACCAAGATATTTCTGCTCCCACACCACATAATCCAAATCCTCTAATAGAAACTACAACAGATGTTCCACAACCAGATATTCCACTCTCTCCACAACCAGATATTCCACTACCTCCCTCTCCACAACTAGATATTCCTCATCCACCATCTCCTTAACCTGAACAATCACAACCAGAAGCTCAAACTTCTGAGAACCAACCATCTGAGACCTATGAACCAGAACCTCACAATGATCCATCCAACCAATCTAAAGAACCTAATTCAGATTCAGATACAATCCCTATTCCAGGAATCACTGAACCACTTGCCATCCGTATACCCCTCACTATCCTAGACATTCCACAAATTCCTTCTTCTCTAGAATCCACACCACCAAATTCCCCAACTAGTCCAATCATTATACCCAATTCTCCCACTCCTTCACCCAAGAGAAATCCAGATGACAATGTTAGACTTGTCATTGATCCAACGGTACTGGAACGTTTAGCTGCTATATCTCACAAAACCAAAACTGCCATTCCAAAACCAAAACCATCTGAACCCTCACCAGATGTTGGTACAAGTTTATTGATGTTTGAAACAGGAATGTAGAAGTGGATAACCTCCTTGAAGCAAGCTAGTCTAGAGATGACTAATCCTGCTGCTTCTGATTATCTTTGGACAAGTTTCAGAAACTTGCTAAGTTCTGAAACATTGAAGCTAAAAGAACAGAGCTATGAACAGGTTCAACAGAATTTCAGTGATATGCTAAAGGTTTTTGAAGACCAAGTTCTGAGTCATCTGCTCAAGGAAGAGATTCTCCCTCTGGAAAATGCTCCCTGGTCAGAACATCATCTCTCAGATGAAGGTCAACCAAAATCAGAAGGTCTCTCTCTGACTGCTGCTCAAGAAGAGATGATCTCAGCATAGGAAATGGTTCAATGTGATCAAGTTGCTGAATGATCTGAGAAGCGTCCTAATACTGAAGAATCTCCAGCTCCTTCCTATGAAAGGCAAACTCTGGAAGAATTGAAGAGAGCAAATGCTGTTATCCAGGAAAGGTTGGATAAACAGGAGGATACGAACAAAGAAATCAAGAGAATTTTGAGCAAACAAGAGGAAACCAACACCCAGATCAAGGGCTTGCTGGAAGCTTTGTTCACACGCCTTCCTCCTCCCTCTTAGATTTTCTTCTGTTTTCAATCTGTTTATCTGTAACGCTTGTTTTACATTTCTTCTGTTCTGAACTACTTATCATTGCTTCTTATTTTTAATATAAATCAACTTTTTTGCTCTGATTATATTGTATTTTTGATAACTGACAAAAAGGGGGAGAAAGTAAAGATATTTTCAATAACGGTCTACTAAGACAAAAGTCTCAAACATTCTAAAATACTTAAACTATATCTTCTGAAAAGCTTGAACAGGTACAAAACTCTGATAAAAGACGCAGTTAAACTTTGAAGCTCAAAGACTCAAGGAACTTAAGGGAAATAATCAACTCAGGGGGAGTTTTTCTTCTCTATTATAAACCTTTTATTCTTTATTTTTTAATTGAAAAATCTGGTTTTTGTCATCATCAAAAAGGGGGAGATTGTTAGAATATAGTTTGATTCTACAACCCTTGGTTAGACTTTTGATGATAACAAATACAAGAATGATTAAATATAAAGAACAAATATGCTCCTTAAAAAATATTTTTTATGTATGCAGGAGTTCTGATCTGATCAGCATCAGAAGATAAGCCATAAAGTATTACACGCTGAAGCAATCAGATTGTACGCTGCAGATTGGTGACCAGAACCTACGCTTAATTACAAATAAACTCTGATTCTGAACAAAGACATATCAAACCAAGTCATCAATATTCTAAAGCGGCATCAATAGTTAAGGAAAGAAGACTCTGAAGCGTTACTGAACATTCAAGACAGAATTAATTCTAACGGCTTTCTTCATACAAGATCTTCTCAAAAAGGAAAGAGTGTTAATAACATTAAACTTTCTTTATGGACAACGTCATTACATTGCCTATATAAACAAATCTGCTTGCAAAAAGAAGCACGTACGTACACACAACAATTTGCTAAGATTACCAACCACGCATACTCAAGCTCTAGCAAATTCATTCTCTATTCTAAACTAAACCTGTGTAATTTATCACAGTTGTGATAAACTGTTTTGTTAGAAAACAACAACACATTTTTGTTTAATCATATTGTAAAAGATTTCCTTGAGATTAACCGGATTGTGGTTGTACTCAAGAAGACTTTAACAGTTGTTAAAGTAGCTTTATAATCTTTTGAGATTAGTGGATTAAGACCTCGTAGGAGAGAGGCGAAATCACCTTGACGGGTGGACTGGAGTAGTTTGAGATCAAATGAACCAGGATAAAAATACTGTGTCATTAAGCTGTTTTAGATCCAAGTTTTCAATTCAACCCCCCCTTCTTGTGTTTTTCACATCTTCAGGAGAGGCCACCTCAAGCTGGGGAATCTTGTCGTTTGTTGGGGAAATAAACCCTGTTGCTCAGTTTGTTGGAGAGGCGGCTGCTTTACTGGAGAAAAATCCTTGAGGATTCTTGAGGTCGACTTAGTTGGGAAGTGATTATCAGAGATTGAAACTCTGGCTGGGAGTCATCCTATGAGAAGGATTTTGGGGAGATTTGTCAATGCCCCTAGTAGAGAGTGTTTGTGGCTTTGCCAGGAAATGTTTGACTATACATAACACTTTGCTAAGATTGGCGTTCAATGCCCCAAGTAATAAAGATGGAGACCCGCCCCTGGTTATTCTGTACTTCTTGAGAGATTTCTTGGAATCTTGACTGGACTGCCCCAGGTGTGCTCCGATAGTGACATGTCATGCCCCCTTGTTGATAAGAGATTTGTCAATGGAAGTGTCATCCTTCTTGAATTGATTTTGTTCACTGAGAGAGCTTTCGTCCATCGGATATTTTTTGTGTGAATTTCTCTGCTATCAAACAAATATCCATATGCAAACAATGATATTCAAGTAATGCAAAGTTTATGCTTGTCTTGAAGTTTTGAAAAATGCGTTTTTAGCAAGTAAAGAAGTTTTGTAAGAAAAATTCAACTCAGGATTTTGAGTAAAGCCTTACAGGAGTCAGGATACCTTTTGTAATAGTATGCTTTTGAACTAACCCATGCTTCAATTAGGAATTTTGAAGGATTGTAACGTGGCTTGGTTCACGGTTTAAGAAAACAAAGGATAAAGGCTCAAAGTGTATTTGTACTCACCCGCTCTTCGTGACGTTCTTCAGTCCTAAACTCAGTTAATTGTGCGTTTGAACTCCAATTGAGTCTGGAATGATGTTTTGGTGATGGTTCATACAGGTTGAGTTTGTTGGAAGGCAGTCATTTTTGCAACCTTTTTTGTGTTATTGAGGATTTGTAGTGACCTCTTTTTAATTTTGTTATCCCTGATTTTTGCCTGACTGTTCTTGTTTTGAGATTACAGTCAGCGGGATGCCCCAGTTTTCTTAAGTCTCCTTTGTAGGTTTTGACTTAGTTGGCTTTTCTTTTTTGAGAGATAATGACTGCCTATGTGATTAGGAACCATCATCGTCTTTTGATTCTAGAGGAATGTTTTGATGTCATTCGTTGTATCACAAGATGAGAGTTTGCGGTTTGAACGCGCATTTTAATTAACTAAGAGATGACCCTGCCCCGGGCTTTGATTAAAGGTTTCAATTTTGTGAAAAAAGGAAAAAATTCTACTTCTTTGGCTCGGAGGGGTTGACTAGGGATTATCTTCCTTATAACTCCAGTGTTTAGGATTTGAAAGAAACGCCTGTACATCGTCAGCAAAGTCTGTCCAAAAGCATACTGTATGAGATTATGGCATTGTTTTCTTCATCCTCCCTCTAAAGGCTTGTAACTTTTAGCAAGAGTTGAATGTCATAAAGAGAGTAAAAATCATGGTTTAAATGTAATAAAAATGAGTGGATCAAATCAAGACAAACATATGCAATGCATTAATGAAAATAAAGTTTGACATTAATAGATAATTGTTTGAATAACAAAAGAGATTATAACTTGAAAATTCAAATGAACAAAAGCTTTCAATGATTCGTCATAGGAGCAGTGATTATGTCTGGAGTCTCCGGAGGGTCAAACTCGATCTCCTTGGCATCAATCATGTCTTAGACCTTGTTCTTCAGAGCCCAACAATTGTTTGTGTCATGCCCGGGGCTACCAAAATGATAAGCACACCTTACATTTGGGTTGTAGTTAGGAGAAGAAGTCTTAGGCTTCGGATGAGGAGCCTTCAAAGTAATCAGTTCTTCCTTCAACATGTGTTGCAAGCGCTTGAGCCAGTGACATGTTGATCTTAGTGTATTGTCTTTTAGGCGCGAACTCCTTACACTGATGACCCTATCTTTGTTGAGCAGGCGTAGGATTAGAGATCAAGATTGATCCTACGTGTTGGTCATGACGACTGTTGTACCCCAAAATTTTCCCTCCCATATTCCTCAAGATATGATACTCAAATGGTTCAAGATGGCTCAAGAGGTAGACAGTCAAACCACCTCCTAAGACAACTGAAATTAGGGTTTTGGTTCTTTCAAGGAATTTGAGGTTTTCAATGGTTCAATAAAGTCTCATAGGCCTATATACATTCTCAAGCACCTACATGCCAAGTCTCAAGACTCACAATGCCAATTTGCACAGTCAAAAGCTCCATTTGACCTACAGTCAACTGCAGGGGCAAAATGGTCATTTTGCAGTCAAAAGTCAGAATTTTTGGTCAACATCTTATTTTGAGTTCAAAATCATCATTTTATCAAATCTTGATCATGATTCCACAAGAATGGCTCAAAAATCATCAAGATGCAAAAAGTTACTATTTTTGGACAGTAGAAAAGTCAACTGTATCTTGACCGGGGCATAACTTTTTCATGGTTCATCAGAAAAATCCCATCCAATGCTCATTTTGAAGGGGATAACATTTCCTACAATCAATCTTCACATTCCAAGTCCAAGAAATGCTCTCACAAAAAGTTATCAATTTCTACATTATAGGTCAAATTCAAAAGTCAACAAAAATGCACTTTGAGTCAAAAGCCATAATTTGAGATTGGTAAATCCAAATGACATGGGACCAAAGGCATTGGTTAGAGGACTTCAAGACCTTTCCAAAATGTCCAAGAACATGTTCATATGATCAAAATTGAGCAAGATATGCATTGGAGAAGTTGGGAAATTTTTATGAATTTGCAAAAGTCAACTTTGCTCACAACACCTTGTTTTTGCTAATGGGCCTCAAATCTCTTCTTGAAACTTCATCCAAGGCCTATGCACGACCCATCAAGCTTAATTGAATTTATTTTCTTATTTTTTATTAATTAATTGGATTTTTAATCAATATTAATTCATTTAATTAATTTAAATTGTAGGAAAATATAAAGATATGGTTTTTCAATCTTTTTGTGAAGCAAGAATGACCTAAAAAGGCTGGAAATTTAGTGCACCAAGTCAAAGATGCAATATCTCCAAATTTGGCAACTTTTTCCAATCATGAAGATTCAAAAATATATGATTTCCAATCAAATATTCAAATCATCATTCCATGGATTTTTGCTCAAGATTCTGACCTAATCTCATTCTCCTATAAATATGCAAGCTAACCCTGATCATGCACACGTGAAATCTCTGCAGAAAAAGCCATAACAAATTCAAGAAAATTCAAAGAAAAGTCAAAACTGATTCTTGTGTTCCAAGCCAATCCAAGGCATTATACTGATTCAAACCCATTGCAGGAAGTGTGAGGAACGTGTAGCAATTAAATTCACACACTAAAGCTCAAGAAATCATCACTTACAGTCTCACGGTTTGTCACTTTTTTTCATAAACGTAACTCTTAATTCATGAGTATTTAACGTGATTTTTTGATTGTTTTGCATTGCTTGAATCCATATGAAGCTAATGGCATAAGTTAATTGAATTATAGTGCACAGAATCAAAAGTTGCCATGGACGAATTCTAGGGTTCCTGAACTTTGGAATTGGGGCTTTCTAAACCCAGAAAAATCAGGACTTGTAAGGCATATGACTAGATTCGTGAGAACCAGACGAATCCAAAGCAACCATCACGAAATATTTATGTAGCCTACAGCCCTAATCGCTATTATTCCTCGTGTCATATAGTGGGGGGTTAAAAACCCCCGCTATCTAATGTGTTTTTATGCAGGCGAAGGAAGAAGATGATGAGCTGTTGATATACTATTGATCAGTTCAAAAAAGGGCGCGCATGTTTCTGTGTTACATCATATTTGTGTGTTTGTTAATATGATAATTGATTTTTCTTTTACTAACGAATAAAGCGTGCAGTTGGAGTGGTTAAGGCATTGGAGTATTGATCATTGGGACCTGGGTTCGAATCCCAGGTCCCCCAAAATTATTATTGCTATTTTCTTGCAGCTTATCCAGTATGCCTTATGCCTTGTGGTCTACCATGCATCTCAATTGTCCACACGCCAAGTGGCTTGCAAGGCAAATCTGAAGGCCAAAAGATGATGACCATCATACTCCTGGTCAACACACGCCTAGCCAATCCCAAAAGTCAAACAGACTGGCAGCTTAATGGGCCTTCAAATTTCCAGATTAACCTCTCTATTGGGCCAGCACCCCCTGGTTTTCTTTTTATTCTTTTATATTTTTTCCTTTTTATTTTCTTTTATTCATTATTATTATTATTATTTAATTAACATAATTAACTATTTTCATAATAAAAATCAGAAACTAAAAAAATGTAATATTTTTATTATTATTATGATTTATTAATTTCACCTTTAATTTATTATATTTGTAAATAAATACATAATTAATCTATTTAGTTAATTAGGGTTAATTTTAACTTTTTCTCAATAATTTAAAATCAACATAGAATTAGGGTTTTCTAGACAATTTTAATTTCTTTTATTTTCATTAAAAACTCAAAAAATATTTTTTTCTTAATTAATTAATTAGTTTTAGGTTTAATATTAATTAATTGCAAAAATGATAACCAACTTCATTCTTTTCTCAAAAAGGGTCAAAGCCCTAAGGACTTCTCCGACTCAATTTTTATTCGCGCATATTATTTTTGATCATATTTATGTAATTGTTCTGAGGATGTAATAGCGTTAATTAGGACTTTTTTATCGCTTTCTTTAATTTCCCGCAATTTACTTTTCAAGGGTTGTTTTTGGCGATGTAAATACTCGACGCCTTGTAATAGCGTAGCTTTACTTTCCACAATTTACTTTCCGTAAACTATTAACTGTTAGATGTATGTTAACTATGCATGACAAGACTTCTCTGAAAATAAAATCAACTCGTAGCTCACCATAACATGTGCAAAGATAACTTAACTGAATCCTGACACACTCGCACATGCCACTCCTAGGGTACGCCTCACTTGGTTGCCTCGACGTGGTCATTGAGTATAGGGTGTTTTAGAGGTTGCCCTCTTGTCTAAAGATCCAAGTTGCCTCAAAACGATTGCCTCGGATAAAAAAGGATCTAGGACATTAGGGTTACCGCTAAGGCGTCCTACTATTGCTTTGGTGACCACATGTCCCTATAATCGAATTGACCCGAATAACTCCAACGACAGTGCTACCTACTTCTCAATAGTGGGATAGTACTGTCTAAAGGACATTTACACAGCTTAATTTCTTTGAGTAGGTAGAGGTTCTTAGATACTTGCTCTTTCAAAAAACAAAAATACTTTTCGCACCTACACTTTTCTGACAAAAGTTTTCAAACAAACACTTCATACACTCTTGAGGACTGATACAAGAGTTAAAACGAAGTTTTCAAACAAACTTTTTTCAAAACCCACAAACACAAGAAAAGCAAACAATTTTCAAAACATAGTGAGCAAGTACCTAAGAGCCCGTGGATAACCACGGATAGAAAGGGTGCTAACACCTTCCCTTTATATAATCTACCTCCCGAACTGAGAAACATCTCGAAAAGGAATTTTGCTGTGCTTTTGTCCTTTCCTTGTTGGAGAACATAAAAGACGGTGGCGACTCTTGCTTACCGCGACATTTCGTGAACCAGCATTTCAAAAATAGTCAGTTCTATTTCCACCGATCACAGAACTGGCGACTCTGCTGGGGAAATAATAAGTGAGGTGTACCTTAGGATTAGATCATTCTTTGTTTTCAATTGCATGCTTTGTATGATTTATATTTGTGGGCTTGTATTGGAGTTTCATAGATCCTAACCCGGATCTGGGGAATACCCTTTAGGTAAGTAGCAATAAACTGTGAGGGACCTGTCCGACGTAGACCGACACGGGTGAAGCAGTAGCTACGTTGGTGTGACACCTTGGTCTGTACCGATATCCCTTGTGTTGGAACGAGGAGAATATGGGTCTTCTGAGGAGTCGTTAAGCACCAACTGACCTTAGCACCTTAAATTGACCAACTTGGCCATAGAACAGTAGCAGTATGCTACACTCATTGAGGCTAAACTCTCGCGATGGTTCCGGCCGCAAGAAAAGATTGTGAAGCTGGAGTTATGACCGATCGAGGGTAGCCAGTGATATTGAGATCCTCTAGAACCCGGTTACTATTTCTAGGACAGGTCTTAACCAACTGAAACTGAAAGAGGGTAGTACCTAAACTTCATGCTGGCCTGAACTCTAAGGGCTCTTGTGTGACTTGTGTGCCTTACCATGGTTGTCTTTTGTGAATACTTGTGGTGTGCCTTATCATGACATCATAACATCATAACATTGCATACATCCTGCATAAGGACTAACCCATTTCAAGGATCTCAAGGGTCTGTGATGCAGGTCATGATGAACCAACTGTCTAGCAAGGGGCAAAGGGGATTTATTTTCCTCTAGCCAAGGTTGTTCGGAGATCAAAACATGATGACTTGAGTCAGGGGCTATGACCCACTCGATATGGTGAGCCTAACTCTTGAAGAAGGACTCTCAACAACATGAAGTTCCTTCAATCAAGCTGCAAAAGTCAAATTCTAACAAGTTTCTTTGTTTACCCTGCGAGATCCTTGAAAACATTGCATGCATATCATACATATCATTGCATCACAGGTCACACTTTACAGGTCTCTCACGTTCTCGCTGTTTATTTCAGCAATGACTCTCCATCAAGACAACCAGGATCTCCATACTCAAGAGACTCAGTTCAGGGAAAACTTCTTAAACCTATCCAAGGGGCAGGAAGAGTTGAGAACACTCCTCATAGGGAATTTGGTCAAGAAGAGTCCAGAAGACAGTAAGGATGAACGGCTGAAACATCTGCAAGCTGAGGTAGATGCAATGAAAACCCAGATGATGGGGCAGATGGCTCTTATCCAAGAGTTATCTCAAAGACAAGAAGAGCTCAGGGTTCTCGTCAACCAACTGCTTCGGGACAACCAAGTGGGGAAAACATCTGAGGTTGAAGAGTGTAGGTGTTTAGGTATTGGCTTGCATTTTTGGTAAATCCCAAGTGTATGTGTGAATGTCATGACTGATGTCATAACATTCTAGTTCAGTTTGTACTAACTCATTAGGTACCTTTGCAGAAAAATATTGTAATTCAAATACTGATGTTTATAAGTGTGTATCTGAGCATTTTTGCAAAATGATCACATTTTGCTAAATCAGTAGACAGGTTTTTTCAGATGTCATAACAGATGTTATGACATCCTGTTCTGAACTAACAGGATTGCATGATTGGATAAGTCTGAGTTTTTTTCAGGAAATAACTCAGTCCTTTCTGAACAGAATCCTGCGTTTTCTGAGGGGTAACCTAGCTCAACCCTAACCTGGTTAATAAAGTTCTGTGACCTGATCTTTAGGTAAAAACGGAATTAACCCTAGGTTTTTGGAAACCCTAACTGAAGTTGCAGCTGCTATATATTCAACAGAGCTGCTGTTTTTCATCGATGGCTTTTATTGATTAGAAGATCATTTGTAATCTGAATAGATTTGATTATTGTACTCCAAGCAATTATCATTGTGATAAGTGCCTTGGAATAGGTTTCTAATTGTAAGGGTTGTGTAGCACTCAAAGCTTTGAAGCAAGAGTGTTTGAATGTTCCTTGACTAAAGCTGTGAAGCAGAGTCAAGTTAGTTGTGTGCATCACTCAAAGCTGTGAAGCACGAGTGATTGTGTTGCTTGATTAAAAAGCTGTGAAGCTTAATCAAGTGTGTGTTTTTGAAGAGTGTCTTCATCAATTCTTAAGTCAAATTGGTTTATGTATCACTGCTGTGATTGAGGGGGAGTGAGTAGGAACTCAGGTTTAAGTTGTACTTAGATTGGAATTGCATTGGGTAGGTCTTAAGTGAAGGAGATAAACTGGTTGGTTTATTCCTGAATTAACATCTCTTATAGTGGATTTCCTCCCTGGCTTGGTAGCCCCCAGAGTAGGTGTTGTTGCACACTGAACTGGGTAAACAATTGACTGTGTTCTTTATTGCTTTTGTATTTACTGTCATATAGTAAGTCAGATACGGTGTCATAACATTGAACGTGACATTGAGTATCTGCAGCCAGAATTTCAATTGGTATCAGAGCAGGCACCCTTCCTGTATTACTGGGTGAGATCTAGGGATATCACTTTCTGGCACTATGGACAAAGAAGGAGTTTTTGGAAATAGACCACCCATTCTGGACGGAACCAATTATGACTACTGGAAACCTCGTATGATTGCCTTCCTAAAATCTCTGGACAAAAAGGCTTGGAGAGCTGCTGACAAAGGATGGATTCATCCCACCATAACTGAGAAAGATGGGACAATCAGTCTGAAGCCTGAGGAAGATTGGAGTAAAGAAGAAGATGAGTTAGCTCTGGGAAATTCAAAAGCTTTAAATGCCTTGTTCAATGGAATTGATAGAAACATTTTCAGACTAGTACATCAATATGAACTGGCCAAGGAAGTTTGGGACACTCTCAAAACTACTCATGAGGGCACTTCCAAAGTAAAAATGTCAAGGCTTCAGATGTTGACCACTAAGTTTGAGAATCTAAAAATGATGGAAGATGAAACCATTCATGAGTTTCACATGAACATCTTGGAGATTGCCAACACCTCAGGAGCACTGGGAGAAAAAATGTCAGAAGAAAAACTGGTGAGGAAGATTCTCAGATCCTTGCCTAAAAGATTTGCAATGAAGGTAACTGCCATAGAGGAAGCCCAGGACATTAGCAAGTTGAAAGTGGATGAACTTATTGGGTCTCTTCATACTTTTGAGATGGGAATCACTGATAATGGTGTCAAAAAGAACAAGAGCATATCTCTTATGTCCAACACTGATGTTGAAGAAAACATTTCAGAAGCTGTAGCCATGCTTGGAAGACAAATCAACAAACTCATCAAAAGAATAGATCCAAAGTCAAGGTCTAATGTTCATAACATTCCCTCTAACATTGACAGTTCCAGCAGAAGACCAAGGTCAGAAGAGAAAGGAGTTCAAGGCAGAGGAATTCAATGCCATGGTTGTGAAGGATATGGGCATATTCGAGCTGAATGTCCTACCTTTCTTAAGAAACAAAAAGGAATGACAGTTACTTGGTCTGACTGTGATTCAGAAAGTAATTCTGAAGAAGAGACTGCCAAACGAGTTACTGCTTTAACTGGGGTTTGTACCTCTGAAAGTGACATCAGTGATGAAGAGGTGACTTTTGAAGAACTGGCTGATACTTACAAAGAATTGTGTATCAGATGTACTGAAGTCTGTGTGCAGAATGAGAAACAGTCAAAACTCATCATAAAGATGGAGGCTGAAAAAAGGGCAAACCTTGAAACTATAAGTCATCTAGAAGGAAAAGTTCTATTGCTGAACTCACAACTAAACCAAATGACCAAATCTGTCAAGTTGTTGACAAATGGGACAGACAAATTGGAAGAGATCCTACAGGTTGGTCAAAATGTGGGAAATAAATCTGGTCTAGGATTTATGGAAGCAACGAAATCTGGTTCTGGTAAGCAAATGTCAAAACAGATGTCTCAACACAACTCTCGACATCAGGAACAGAAACATATGAGGAAAAGGTACCAAAGATGGAAATGTCATCATTGTGGTAGATATGGCCACATAAAGCCCTTCTGCTTCAGATTACATGGATACCCTAATCAGAACTCAGGTGTCAAACCTAAGTCTAAAAAGGTACCACATGCTCCTCAATGGAAGAAAAAGGCTACTGCACTGATAGCTCACACTTCCCTGAGGGTCTCTGCAAAGGAAGACTGGTACTTTGACAGTGGATGCTCCAGACATATGACTGGAATCAAGAACCTCCTCAATAATGTTAAGCCTCACACCACCAGTTTTGTGACCTTTGGAGATGGGGCTAAAGGTGAAATCAAAGGAGTTGGTGATTTGTACTGCCCTGGAGTTCCAAGTCTAAATGAAGTACTGCTGGTGAAAGGACTGACCGCTAATCTCATTAGTATCAGTCAACTGTGTGATCTAGGATTCAAGGTCAATTTCTCAACATCTGAATGCCTTGTAATCAATGACAAACAAGAGATAGTAATGAAAGGAGTCAGATCCAAAGACAACTATTACTTGTGGGAGGGTGAGAACACTAATTTCTCATCTGTGTGTTCCATTGCAAAGGAAGAAAAAGAGGTGAAACTGTGGCACCAAAAACTTGGCCATCTTCATCTAAGGGGTATGAAGAGGATTATCTCCTTGGAGGCAGTCAGAGGGATTCCAAAACTGCAAATTGATGAAGGAAGAGTTTGTGGTGAATGTCAAGTTGGTAAGCAGACGAGGATGTCACACCCAAAGTCAAGACATCTGACCACCTCTAAGGTTCTAGAACTCCTCCATATGGATCTGATGGGACCAATGCAAGTTGAGAGTCTTGGTGGTAAAAGATATGCCTATGTGGTTGTGGATGATTTTTCCAGATTCACCTGGATTAATTTCATTAGGGAAAAATCAGATGCATTTGAAGCTTTTAGAGAACTGTGCAAGAGAATTCAAAGAGAGAAGGAAGGATGTATTGTCAGAATCAGAAGTGATCATGGCAAGGAATTTGAAAACAGCAAGTTTGATGACTTCTGTGCTTCAGAAGGAATCAGTCATGAGTTTTCTTCTCCCATAACACCTCAGCAAAATGGAGTTGTGGAAAGAAAGAACAGGACCATACAAGAATCTGCCAGAGCAATGTTACATGCCAAAAGACTTCCTATGTATTTTTGGGCTGAAGCTATGAATACAGCTTGCTATGTTCATAACAGGGTCACCTTGAGAAAGGGAACCTCATCCACCATATATGAACTCTGGAAAGGAAGAAAACCAACTGTGAAGTACTTCCATGTGTTTGGTAGCAAATGCTATATTCTGTCTGATCGTGAACAAAGAAGAAAACTGGACCCCAAAAGTGATGAAGGCATATTTCTAGGATACTCCTCAAACAGCAGAGCTTATAGAGTATTCAACTCCAGAACCAAAACCATGATGGAATCAATAAATGTTGTAATTGATGACTATCATGAAGAAATAGATGTTCCTTGTACTGTTGAGACATTCTTTGAGACTTCAACCCAACAGGATGACCTACCCAACTCCACCACAACAGAATCTGAATCAAAGGAAGCTAGCAAGATTCCTTCCATCAGAGTTCAGAAGGATCATCCAAAAGAGCTCATCATAGGAGATCCCAATAGTGGAGTCATCACAAGATCTAGAGAAATCATCTCAAACTCTTGTTTTGTGTCCAAAATAGAACCAAGAAACGTCAAGGAAGCCTTAACTGATGAATATTGGATTGGTGCAATGCAAGATGAACTGAACCAATTCAAGCAACATGAAGTTTGGGAACTGGTTCCTAGACCTGAAGGAACTAACATCATTGGGACAAAATGGATATTCAAGAACAAGTCAGATGCTGAAGGAGTTGTCACCAGAAATAAGGCAAGACTTGTTGCTCAAGGATACACCCAGGTTGAAGGGGTTGATTTTGATGAAACCTTTGCACCTGTAGCCAGATTGGAATCAATCAGACTCTTGTTGTCAATTGCTTGTCTTCTGAAGTTCAAGTTATTTCAGATGGATGTGAAAAGTGCCTTTCTAAATGGGTACTTAAATGAGGAAGCTTATGTGGAACAACCTAAAGGTTTTGTGGATCCAACCCATCCTGATCATGTCTACAAACTGAGAAAAGCTCTATATGGCCTGAAACAAGCTCCTAGAGCATGGTATGACAGGTTAACAAAGTTTCTCTCAGACAAAGGCTACAGAAAAGGAGGCTTGGACAAAACTCTCTTTGTCAAAACTGAAGGAGGGAAGTTGATGGTTGCCCAAATATATGTTGATGACATAGTGTTTGGAGGAATGTCAGAACATATGGTTAAACACTTTGCTGACCAGATGCAGGCTGAATTTGAAATGAGTCTCATGGGAGAACTAACTTATTTTCTTGGACTACAAGTCTCACAGATGGAGGACTCAATCTTCTTATCTCAAAGCAAGTATGCTAAGAATATTGTAAAGAAGTTTGGTATGGAGAATGCAAGTCACAAAAGGACTCCTGCTCCTACTCATCTAAAGCTTTCCAAAGATTCAAGTGGGGTTAAGGTGGATCAAAGTCTATACAGAAGCATGATAGGAAGCTTGTTGTACTTAACTGCCAGCAGACCTGATATTGCCTTTGCAGTTGGAGTTTGTGCTAGATACCAAGCTGATCCCAAAGTCAGTCATATCAATCAAGTGAAGAGAATTTTGAAGTATGTAAGTGGTACTTACAACTATGGATTGATGTATACTCATGGCTGTGAACCAGCTCTGACTGGCTACTGTGATGCTGATTGGGCTGGTAGTGCTGATGATAGAAAAAGCACCTCTGGAGGATGTTTCTTTTTGGGAAGTAATCTGGTTTCCTGGTTCAGCAAGAAACAGAATTGTGTGTCTCTTTCAACTGCTGAAGCTAAATACATTGCAGCTGGTAGTAGCTGCTCTCAAATGATATGGATGAAACAGATGCTCACTGAGTATAATGTCACACAAGATGTTATGACATTGTACTGTGACAATCTGAGTACAATCAACATATCCAAGAATCCCATTCAGCATAGCAGGACCAAACATATTGACATACGACATAGCTTTATCAGAGACCTTGTAGAAGAGAAGACAATCAAATTGGAACATGTTGCCACTGAGCTACAGCTGGCTGACATTTTTACCAAGGCTTTGGATGCAAACCAATTTGAAAACTTAAGGGGTAAGCTGGGTATTTGCCAACATGAGGAATTGTAGCAATTAATTTTACTTAAAACAAGGATCAAAGGACTTATGCCTGTTCTAATTGGTTTAAAATTGTATTTTCTCATTTCCTACAATTTTTTTAAGAAGTTGAATAGACACTCCCTTCCTTCCTTCCTCTCTCGTCTCCTCATCAAAACCCAGTCTCTCAATCAGAAATTTCTCCTCAGTTGCTGTTGGTCCTCTAAAACTGTTAACATGTCTCAAACACCATCATCATCCAATACGACCATTTCAACCTCTTCCTCTGATCAAGATTCTGGGACAATCTCTTCTTGTCTGGACTCTGACGTTCTGGAGATCTCCTCTCATAGAAAAGTGGGAACTAACCCCACCAAGGTCAAAGAGTTGAGAACAAGACATGCAGGAAAACCCCAAGCTTCTGCCTCTGGTAATCCATCTCATCCTTCTTCTCCAGTTCCCCCTGAAATTGCAAATAAGGAAGGGACAGCCTATGTTAATCAAGCAATAGCAAAAATTGTTTCAAGAATTCTGAACGAGAACCACTCAGTTCCTGGCATTTCTGTTCCTCTGAACCAAGAAAGCTCAAATGCTGAAACAAATCTAGATGTCTCTAAGAATGTTGAGACATCAAACAAAGAGAAGAATGCTGACATTGCTCACAAGAAAAGAAAGAAGCCTGAATACTCTGGATCTGATGACAGTGCTTGAAGGTTGATTGCTGTTTGGTGGTGTTGCTGGTTGGTTGCTGATATCTGGTGGAGTTTGGAAGTGTATTCTGTTGTTGTCTGCTGCTGATCTTATTATTTTGTTTTGGATAACTGTATAATTTTCTGAACATGTATCTTTGGCCCATTTGTGGCTAAAGAGGGGGAGAATATTTTGGTACTTACTTAATTAGTACTTGACATTCTATTTTTCTGCTGTCACTTATTTCTGCTGCTATCTATCTCTGATTGTTTAGGGTCTTTAGCCAAAAATCTGCCAAAGGGGGAGTTTGTAGGTGTTTAGGTATTGGCTTGCATTTTTGGTAAATCCCAAGTGTATGTGTGAATGTCATGACTGATGTCATAACATTCTAGTTCAGTTTGTACTAACTCATTAGGTACCTTTGCAGAAAAATATTGTAATTCAAATACTGATGTTTATAAGTGTGTATCTGAGCATTTTTGCAAAATGATCACATTTTGCTAAATCAGTAGACAGGTTTTTTCAGATGTCATAACAGATGTTATGACATCCTGTTCTGAACTAACAGGATTGCAGGATTGGATAAGTCTGAGTTTTTTTCAGGAAATAACTCAGTCCTTTCTGAACAGAATCCTGCGTTTTCTGAGGGGTAACCTAGCTCAACCCTAACCTGGTTAATAAAGTCCTGTGACCTGATCTTTAGGTAAAAACGGAATTAACCCTAGGTTTTTGGAAACCCTAACTGAAGTTGCAGCTGCTATATATTCAACAGAGCTGCTGTTTTTCATCGATGGCTTTTATTGATTAGAAGATCATTTGTAATCTGTATAGATTTGTTTATTGTACTCCAAGCAATTATCATTGTGATAAGTGCCTTGGAATAGGTTTCAAATTGTAAGGGTTGTGTAGCACTCTAAGCTTTGAAGCAAGAGTGCTTGAATGTTCCTTGACTAAAGCTGTGAAGCAGAGTCAAGTTAGTTGTGTACATCACTCAAAGCTGTGAAGCAAGAGTGATTGTGTTGCTTGATTAAAAAGCTGTGAAGCTTAATCAAGTGTTTGTCTTTGAAGAGTGTCTTCATCAATTCTTAAGTCAAATTGGTTTATGTATCACTGCTGTGATTGAGGGGGAGTGAGTAGGAACTCAGGTTTAAGTTGTACTTAGATTGGAATTGCATTGGGTAGGTCTTAAGTGAAGGAGATAAACTGGTTGGTTTATTCCTGAATTAAAATCTCTTATAGTGGATTTCCTCCCTGGCTTGGTAGCCCCCAGAGTAGGTGTTGTTGCACACTGAACTGGGTAAACAATTGACTGTGTTCTTTATTGCTTTTGTATTTACTGTCATATAGTAAGTCAGATACGGTGTCATAACATTGAACGTGACATTGAGTATCTGCAGCCAGAATTTCAAAGAGCAAGTCATCATTCAACCCCCTTTGAGACAAGAAGACAAAGGAAAAGCTCCTTTACTTGCTTCAGGGTCACAAGCCCAGCAACAACCTCGCCAGCATCAACGGGGTAATCGACGCCAGCGAAATGCACCTGGAAGACATTTCTCTGAGACTGAGATACCATCATCTTTGATACTAAAACACCTCTTGGAGGTCAACCTGCTTACATTAAAGGACTCCTCTCCGGAGTCCAAACACCTCTGCTCCTACCTATCATCCCTATGAAAGGTGTGCATACCACTCTGACAGTCCGGGGCATGACACCAACGATTGTTGGACTCTGAAGAACAAGATCCAAGACTTGATCGACGGAAGGGTGTTGGAGTTCATGCCGGATGGCGAGATGAAAATCTTCCGCTGAGAATTCTCCATCTGAGATGACTAGTTCAAACTAAGAGACTTTTGTCCATTTGAATTCTGAAGTTGTATTTTTCTTTGCTTATTCAAACAATTATCATGTCAAACTCTTTTATTTCATTAATGCATTACACGTGTCTGTTTTGAATTAATTGTTTTCACTATGCTTAAAATTCTTCTTTTTGTGATGTTCAACTCTCAATTAAAAAAATTCTAAGTCCTTAGAGGGAGGATGACGAAAACGATACCATGATCTTTACATTATGCTTTTGAACAGACCCCGCTGATGAGGTACATGCATTGTTTCAAATCCTAAACAGTGGAGTTATAAGGAAGATAATCCCTAGTCAACCCCTTTGAGCCCAAGAAGTTGGAGTTTTTCTTTTCAAAAATTAAAACCCTTAATTATAACCTGGGGCAGGATAGTTCTCTCAGTTGATCCAGGTGCACAATGAATGGCACCAATGGAGTCCTTCTAAAACAAAAGACGGTTTTGGTTCGGTATAATCGTAAGGACAAGCAGTCATTATCTCTCAAAATAAAAGCCCAATAAGTCAAAACCTATGAAGGAGACTTACAAAACTGGGGCATCCCGCTGACTGTAATCACAAAAGAAACAGTTCAGGCAAAAAACAGGGATAATAAAATCAAAAAGAAAGAGGTCCTACAAACCCTCCACAAAAAAGGAAATGATTGCCTATTCAAAATAAACTATCAGTATCCGAACCATCACCGGAATATCAGAGAAAAGACTCAAACAAAATCTAACGCATGATTAGCTGAGTTTAGGATCGAAGAACATCACGAAGAGCGGGTGGGTACAAATAAAATTTGAGCCTTTATCCTTTGTTTCTTAAACCGTGAACCAGGCCACGTTATAACCCTTAAAACTCCTAGCTGAAGCATGGGTTAGTTCGAAAGCATACTGTTACCAAAGGTATCCTGACTCCTGTAGGGCTTGCTGTAAAATCTTGAGTTGACACCGCATTTTACAAAAATCACTTGTTTTATTGAAAACTGCATTTTCAAAAACTTCAAGACAGACATAAGCTTTGCATTTTTGAAATAATATTGTTTGCATATGACTATTTGTTCAAACAGCAGAGAAATTCGCACGACGAATATCTAGTGAACAAAAATCTTCTCAAGGATCACCTCAAGTGGAAAAACACTTCCAATCAAGGGGCACAGCATAATCATTGTCCATCATCTGGGGAAGTCAAGTCAAGATTCAAGGAATCTCTCAAGATGCCAAATAGCCAGGGGCAAACCTCCGCCTGAGTCACTTGGGGCATTAAACATGAATTCCAGCAACGAATCTTGCCTGGTCAAACATCTTCTGGTAGTATGGTGACACAACACTACCGACAGTGACAACTCCCTGTACTCTGAGAGCGTGGACATATTCGAAAAAATACTACGCATAATCAAAGACCCGCTAGGTCGACTGGACTAGGCAAAAATAAGGGCTTCCCGGCGAACCAAAAAGGGTTCGGGCAAAAATAAGGGATGAAAATAAAAAAAATTGTACACCCGGCAAGTCAAAAACCTGAAAAGGCGGCTTGGGCAAAAAAGGGTTTCCCGGTGGACTGAAAACCCGAAAGGGCGGTCCAGGCAAAAATTAGGGATCAAAGCGTACGACTATGTCCCGTCATCTCGTCACTTGCCTACCAGAAGAAGATTTGTCAATCGGCAGGTATCAAGCACCTCATAGGCCTTCTCCTCCCGCAGAAACTGGGGCAATAAGAATTTTCCGAACTGTACAAGCTGCTCTATCCTCCAGGTACAAGGTAGATTCAGTTGTAGAAGGTGACCGAGATACCTTCACTCCCCAAGAGTAGGACAGTAATGGTAGCTCTCCCCACTGAGACTGGCAACTATGAACAAACCAGCAATACTCTCCCCAAGCAGAGTTAGTCTACCCATCAGCCCTAAAAAGGCACAGTATCTCCAGCAAGTCAGCAATACTCTCCCCCGAGCAGAGTTGGTCTACCATCAGTCCTGAAAAGTTGGGTATCCCCTGAAGATCTTAATATTCCCTAGCGGAGCATACAGATATTCCTCAACAAGCATCCCCGGCAGTCTTAATATTCCTCGACAGAATATAACATTTGTTCCCCGGCAGAATACAGACACCCCAGCGGAAACATTTCCCAGCATAGTCTGAAAAGCTTCCCCTGGAGAGTTGAATTATCTCCCTAGTAGATTCTGGAAGCTTGTCCCCTGCAGAGTACAAGTATCTCCCCAGCCATATTCAGAAGGTTATCCCCAGCAGAGTCGCCAGTTCTGTGATCAGTGGAAATAGAACTGACTGTTTTGAAATGCTGGTTCGCGAAATGTCGCGCTAAGCAAGAGTCGCCACCGTCTTTTATTTTCTCCAACAAGGAAAGGACAAAAGCACAGCAAAATTCCTTTTCGAGATGTTTCTCGGTTCGGGAGGTAGATTATAGAAAGGGAAGGTGTTAGCACCCTTTCTATCTGTGGTTATCCACGGGCTCTTAGGTACTTGCTCACTATATATATTTTAACATTTTTGCTCAACAAGTACAAAAACTAAAAAAAAGTTATTGTGAAAAAGGGTTTGAAAATAATATTCACTATATATAATTTAACATGGTTATTTATATTTGGATGGTTGAATTATGAGAGGAGTATATAAGACCGTTACGAGCGATTACATAAAAATGGTTGCATGTTAAATATACATTATAAATCTTAACGAATCAAGTAGGTGAATCTTAATGTATTAGGTATATGAGTTATCTTATATGTTGCACAACATCTACTTTTTTTTATCTAAAATGAAATATTTTTTACTGAAATTAATAGCAACTTGATATTATATATAGAGAGACATAAATCTCAATAATGTTGGCAGCACCCATGTTCTCTCTAATATTTTAATTTTAACTATGATATGTAAAATAGAAAATGAAAATATTTATAAGGGGGTGATTAGACCTTATCCAAAAAAAATTAAAGAAAACAAAGAAAAATCTAAAAAAAGAAAGACCTGGTTTATCCCTTAAAAATTTCTTCTCCGTGAAAGAAAAAACCAAACTCACCTAGTGTACCATAGCGGGATATGTTCTATAGAAATTATAGGTTCTACAACAAATATAAAATCCTAAGATAAAACTTTTAACTCACTATTACCGTACAACAATTTGTCATGAAGTGTGAGCTCATCCATTCATCTCGACAAGCTCTCCCTCAAGTAAAATATTTTTATTACACAAACACTTGTGCTAATATTGTTAGAAAACTTTCGACACTAGGAACGAGTTATTTTAAGGAAAATTTCAAACTCTAATACCAGGATAGATTATGAGATGAGCTCGGCAGATAATCACATTAGGCCAAGACCAACCATACAAAAATAATTTGACAATATTTTTATACAAAATTCGTAAAATATAGACCAAAAACAACCAAACAAGTAAATTTTACACAACTTCTTAACTCAAAACTTTAAGATATTAGATATATGAGTCATCTCATTTATATTTTGCTCAAGATTCACTTATTTATTCACTATGACACTTATAATTAATTCTTGATACAAACATGTATTACTTTTAACATTCTTATGTTTCAATAAAAGTTGAGTATAAGCTAATGAGTTATTCTTCTGTAGTGTGATGAATTATAGTAGGAATTCCTACTAAACTAATTCATATTTACCCTTCAATAACTTCTAAGTTAGCTAAAGATAAATAAAATGTGGAAAATTAATTCACTAATAAAATAAAAATTATTTACATTGTTGAATTTATGATTATATATAAAAGATAAGAGAATAGTGGTGTTCATGGTGTAGTTTGGGCAGTTTTAATGCTAAAAGTCATCTGAACCGCAAGAGGAAAAAGTGTGTGGTTTTGTTTGGTTTTGTTGTCTTTTAGAAATAAAATCAAACCAAACAAAACCAAACTAATTTGGTTTAGGTTAGTTTGATTGGTTCAATTTTTTACGAAATAAATTGATCCATATGTTTAGGGTTGTTTTTGGACCTATTTACCCGAGATCCACCCGCGAACCGGCCCAATAGAACTGGACCATTGGACCAACTGAAATGTTACTTGGTCCGAGAATGGATAATTTTTTTATTTGATACCCAAAACAAGAACGGACCATGAAGAATTTATATCAATCTCGATGAACAAGATTGTTATCACTATACAATAACAATGAAAGGAAAATTAAAGAAAAAAAGGTATTAGAGTTTCTGCAGAGTTTCTCTCTGTCCACAAACTATGAAAAATATTTATTCACTTGCAACTACAAATTCTGTGAATACAAGTTTTTAAAAAAAAAATAGGGGTTACTCCCTCTATTTATAATGAACTTGCTTTCTCCCTAAGCTAAAAAGCCCAAAACTATAAAAGCCCAAAAAAATACCTATTTTAGGCCTAAGTCAAAATCTTGTGTGAAAAAACCTCCTTTGGCAATTCAACATTCATAACTCGACAAATAATTCAACACACACACACACACACACACACACACACACACACACACACACACACACACACACACACACACTTAGGCTATTTTAACACACCTTGTGTCAAGTAACATGCTGCTTTTGACACACAGAATTATACTTTTAACACACCACCTAATTCATTGTGTCTAAGATATCAACATTCATCATTTGTAGTCTTCTGAACACTTCGACTTGCACACCCTTTGTCATGATGTCTATAATTTGATTCTCAATTTTACGATGTTCCAATTTCATCTACACATCTGTTACCTGCACTCGAAGACAATGGAACCTCATCTTGATGTGCTTGCTTCGACCATGTGCTATCGGATTATTCGTCAGGTTAATAGCTGACATGTTGTCGATCTTTATGGTAATTGCTCCATGATCTTTTTCTGTGATTTCTTTGACCAAGTTCACCATCCATGTTGCTTGACATGCACAAAGAGAAGCAGTCATGTACTATGCTTCGCACGACGATAATGCCACTTTGGTGCCTTTCTCGAACTCCAAGCAACTAGTGCACCACCTTGTGTTGTACCCCAAAATTTTCCCTCCTGATTCTACTTTTATCTAGATTATGTTTCTTATTTCATCCGTATCACTCCATTAGGTCATTTGCATATCATACTCCAATTTTGCCCGAGGACTTGACCTTCATATATTTTCTAATGCCTTTTTATTTCGAATAAATGAATTGGCTAAGATGGTAAGGAGGCAAGGCTTGCAAGTATAAGATCCTGAATTTAAATCCCACTTTTCCTATCTTTTTGCATTTTTCACATTTTAAACGTATTTCTATTTTGTATTGTTTTAAAAAAAATCACAAAATTGTATTTTTTTTATTATTTAATTTTCATTTTTCTATTTTAGGAATTTTTTTAATAATTATTTTTAATTAATTTTTATGCATTTTTTATCAAAAAGAGTAAAGAAATCTAAAAAAAAGAAGTTTTTAAATTTGATTTATTATCTTTATTATCAACTTGGTGATCAAGCGATGAATCTGGATGTGTTGTCTGTAATGTTTATCATATAAAATGTTTGATTTGTTTTCTTAATTAGGCACAGTTTTATTTTTCAAATTTTATTAGCCTAATTTTATAATATAAATATGGTCATTTTCTACACAATGGGGGGGGTGGGGGTGGGGGGGGGGGGGGGGGGGGGGGAGTTTCTAACCACAAACCTTTCTCATACGTGACTTTTTCCAGAAAAATACATACACCACTTTACGTATTAAGCATCATCATACCAATATTACTACAGTCACAAAATTTTAGCAAACCTCGCATACAAAAAATTACACAAAGAAAGCAAAAGAGAGACACTTTATTCACATTACAGTAACTCTCTCTTTCTCACTAAAAGCCACCCCACAAGTTCCATGACCATTTTCTCTTCATTTTGATTATTACCATTGTTTACTTCATTCTATCATAAATATTTCACTCTTTGCTCATTCAAACATGACCAAATACCAAGTTTAAACATAATCCAAACATCAAAGATCCTTTTTTTTGTTTCTGTTTGTTTCAGGGAAAAGAAGAGTAAGAATAGTTGCTGCCTGGGTATAACTACTGACGCGAAAACCCTTCACAAACCGATGACGACTCGCCACCACCCTCTGCCGCTCATGCAATCACCTCTGATCTCCACCACACCCACGACTACCACGTCTTCAATAGAGAGCAAACCTTTTCATTTCTCGCACCTGTCGAGCCACTACCAACGCTCTGACAACAACAAGCTCACTGGTCTAAAACTGCAACCAAACTAATCGCATATCCGACATAAGTCTCAGACGCCTATGTCCGCATCTCCGTCGCGCAAAGGCGCTGCTTCAGATGCCTATCTGCAAGTAGGGGTGGAAATAGGCTAGGCTAAGCTAGGCTTTATAAGGCCTGAGCCTAGCCTACGCTAAACTTACAAGGCCCGAGTCTGGCCTATGGCCTACTATAGGCTCATTTTTATGGTCTGGTCTGGCTTTTTTAAAAGTCTGGCATAGCCTGAAAGCCTATTTAAAAGTATGTTTCTCATAAAGGTTTTCAATAAATTCATATTACTTAAGAAGTCTTATAAGTCAGCCTATATATGCATATAAAGACCGACTTATTTAGCATTTTATCTAATATATATGCATATATATGTCAGACTATTTAGCCTTTTTTCTAATATATATATATATATATATATATATATATATATATATATATATATATATATATATATATATATATATATATATATATATATATATATATATATATATATATGTCGGCCTATAAGACTTCATAGGTTTTTTTTAATAGCCTAAGTCTGACATATTTAATTAAATAGGATTTTAAAAAAAACATAAGTCTAATCTTTTTAGTAAATAAACCTGGTCTGACGTGACCTATTTTCACCCCTATCTGTAAGTCTCCAACTGCGCACTATCATGATGCTTCAATATATATATATATATATATATATATATATATATATATATATATATATATATATATATATATATGTCGGCCTATAAGATTTCATAGGCTTTTTTTAATAGTCTAAATTTAATCTTTTTAATAAATAAATCTGGTCTAACCCGGTCAATTTCCATCCCTATATGTAAATCTCCAACTGTGCACCATCGTGATGCTTCACTGTTTCCCCTGAGTCACAGATCCACTGTTTGTTCGGTAATGCCATCTTTCGTTTTTAATTTTTTGAGTTGTTACTTTCATGTGATATTTGTTGTTATAATAAGGTGGCTTATAAGGAATAAGAGAGAAAGGAGAGAGTTAAAAAGATGTTGACTCGTTCACTTTCTTGTTTTCTATGATTTATGTTGTTTCGTTACTTTATTTATATTTTATTAAATAATGAGATATTTATCATGGTACTTTTGGTGAGTTTTTATTTTTGGTTTTAGTTTTCTCATTTATTCTATTTGGTCTTAGTCCATTTTTATATTTTCAGGTTATGTTTTTAAGATTTATTTTGGTACTATATTTGTATAAATGTGAAAGTGTGTGTTTGTGATTATAGTCTATATTTTACTGTATTATTGTGTGTGTAGTGTACATATGAATATGTCTCGTGGCCCATGTATTCTTATAATTGGATCCATATATTTTATAGTTAATTTCTTTTTTTTAATATCACAAAAAAAATTGCCATTTTTTTATATTAGAAATTACCCCCAAAAAAATCAAAAAAAACATTTTCATCTAATTAAACTTGTACATACTTTTCTAGGCTTTATGCCTCCATTAAAATCAAAACTTGTACATAACTTTATTCCAATAACCTAAAATTAACATTTTCCTTTTTTTATTCTTTGTACAAATTACATTCTCTTTTGTAAATAAAGCAATTAAAGCAATAAATTATTTTTACACAAAAAACACAGATATTACAAGAGCTTCATGTAGAGTACTACAAATATTTTGGGTGCTAACACATTTCCTTTACATAACCAACCCCGTACTTTTATCTCTTTATTTTTTTTTGGGTTTTATTCGTTCTTTATTCATTCTCTTGAAAACAATAAAGTGCAGTAGCGACTCTTGCTTATTTGTGAGTTAAGTTAATCAATAGCTTAATCTTTGATTTTTCACCGCTACAGAAGTGGCGACTCTGCTAAGGAGAAATATCTAAGATGGTTGAGCCTATCTTTGTTTATTTGTGTTTTTGTGCTATATTTTTTTGTTTGCATGTTGTGTGTATTTTTTGGTTTTCAGGTGCTCAGTGATCTTTGTATAGTGAGATAAGTCCTAACCCGGACTTGAGAGCACAGTAAGATAGGTCGGTGTTATAATCAAAGTGACATGTCTGGAGTAATCCTAAACATGATGCACATGTGATATAACCCCATTCAGCAGAGGCCCCATGGAGGGTAGCACTTGTTATTGCGAGTAGTCGTAACGACATTATTACTTTCAACTTGGGAGTCATGAGAAGTTAAGGATCGTATAACCCTTTAAACCCATCTTGGCCTTTTAGGATATAGTGTGGTGCCTATTCAAGAGTAGTCTTGAAATAGTTGATATGTTATGCTACACTCAGACGAGTTTCTCTTGAGAATATTATTGGTCCACAAGTAGTTGTGCAACCCAATAATATTCGAAAGATGAAATATAGACTTTGGGAAATTTTTAGAACCATATTCTACAGGTTGTTAAACCCATAGTACTTTACCTTGTGGGTGGTTCTTACCTTGACTCCATGCTTATTACTTTGAACCTATGATCCTGTTACAGTGCTCTGTATTGCATAACATTGCATATCATTTACATCCTCTGCACAATTCATGCAAACATGTTGGTTTCCCAGAATCTCATTTCCAATTGTATCTTTCTTCCAGTTATATGTCAACTATCAAGATGTTTCCTCAATACAAGTACATGACTAGAGGTAACATCAGAAGAAGAATGGCAGACCAAGAACAACATAATACATAAGTTATAATGGAAATTGATGAGTTGAAGTCAAGCATGACCAAGCTCACTGAAATGATGAAGTCATTATTGCCAGAGGAGAACCACCTCAGAGGGTTGTCATCTATAAAACCATAACTATTGCTGATGAATCTTCAAATAGGGCAAACAAATCCTTTGGAAGTTTCCACAAGAAGAAAGAAGGTAAAACAAATGTTGTCTCAAATGAGAGAAGAAGACCTCGTCAAAGGGCTCAGTATTATGGTCAACCATTTGTAGTTGTTGTTGCTCATCCTGTCAATGCTCAACCAGTTCAAGTTCCTTCATGTCAAGCTTTTGGACAGAACCAGAACCGCAATAGGACTCACTTTCATCCTATTCATATTTCATACATTGAACTGTATCCTGCATTTCTTTGTACTTTCATGTTAATTTTAATGAAATGAGCATTACATGTTTTGATTCAATTCATTTTCACTTACTACTTTCTCTTTCAAAAAACAAAAAATATATTTCTCTTATTTACTTTCTTTATCAAACTCTTGTTCATGTAAAGATTGGAGGAAGGATGATAAAAATGAAATACCCAAATTGTTGAACTGTATGCTTTCAAACAAAACTTTGATGATGATGTACATACATTGTTTCAACTCCCAAACACTGAGAAATAAGGAAGTTAATCTCTCGTCAACTTATTTGAACCTAGAAGTTTGAGTTTCTTTCTGAATAGAAAAACCTTAATCTTAACCCGGGGATGGATAGTTCTCAGTTAATTTGGTTGTGCATTTAAATACATGAGAATCATTCAAGACACCTTTCAATAAAGGTTGCAATTACAAGCTTTCCTTCGCACACATCAAAGAAGTGTCGAAGATGTCTCTCAAATTAAAATCTAATGATGTTTCACCGTAATCATTAAGCCAGGTGTTGTACCCCAAAATTTTCTCTCCCTTTTCTTCAAGACATTTCTCACAAAATATCTCAAATGCTCAAGGATTCTCAAAGAGTTGATCAGACAAGCTCACCTCCTAAGCACTGAGACTACAAATTAGGGTTTTGGTTTTCCCAAGGAAAATTGGGCTTCTAATGTTGCAAATGACTTTCATGGTTCATTATAGGTCTCTAAGAATGCTCATACCAAATTTCAAGTCTTGCACCACAAATTTGCCCAGTCAATTGCCCAGATGACTGAAAATTAGTTGTATTGGGTAAAAAGTCAATGATGGTCAACATACAGTCAAACTTCAATATTTTTTTCCAATATCAACCTTTTGAAGTCATATTCATCAATTGATCAAGGGTTGATCATAATTCCTCAAGGAAAACATTCAAATCATCAAAGGGACAAAATTGTCAAAATTAGGGTTTTGATTGAGAATGAATGATCATTGACTTTTGACCTAGTACATGACCTAATGGCTTGAAGCATGATCTTAAAGACTCAAACACAATATCTTGACCTAATTTCATGGTTCAAAAAATCCTCAAAGATTAAGTGATTGATAGTTGAAATTTGGATCAACTGATGAAAAGTCAACTGGCACACAAAATTCAAACTTTGACTTTTTGGTCAACATTGAATTTCAAAGATCAAGATTCATCAAGACACTCAAAAATATCAAACTTGATCATCAATGTAAGTGTTTGTTGGCAGCAATTTTGGTAAAACAATGTGTTGTTAATGTTTTGCTAAATGTCTTGACATTTGTAGCAAACTATTTTTAATGATGTCAAAGTAGATGTCTTGACATCTGCCTCCTGAACTGAACTCAGCCAACATCAGTTTATGTTTTTTTGTTTCCTGATTTCCTGCGCTCCATAATTCAAGATTTGTGCCTCACAGGCTGCAAAAAATATGGAGGAATATTTTTCAAAATGCATGCATTTTATCTTGACCTGTTTTTACGGAAATATTCAAAAGAATTGAATATTTGGTTTTAAGCCCAAGCCCACAGTTGCACATACATAAGGACTTGCTTCATTATTCATACTACTGCAATATTTAAAGAAGAATACTTTCTTTCTATTTTAAAAGTCTAAGTCTTTTAATTGTCAAACACTCTAGTATTGATTTAATACTTGTGTTGTTATTTAGATTGTTAATTATGTATCATTTATAAGCTTTTAAGCATTGAATGATTTAAGTTTTTAAACTTATTATTTCTGTTGTTTCTTCAATGTAAATGATTGAAGGGATTTGAGGAGGGCCTCATACCTAGGTGAGTCTTAGGTAGAAGTATAACACGGGTAGTGATTAAGTGATTAGAACGTAAACTGATTATTTATTGAGGGTATATGAGTTGATACTATTTAGTGGACTTGTCCCTGGCTTGGTAGCCCCCAGAGTAGGTGTTGTTGTAGACTAAACTGGGAGAACAGTCTCTTGTGTTTTTACTACTTTTGTTATTACTGCTTTTTACTTGTAAACATATATTTGTGTCGTGACATCTCATTCGACATCACATATCTGATACCAGAATTTCAATTGGTATCAGAACATGCATCCTGCTCTTTATCTGGGTGAGATCCAAGGAAGATACTTTCTGGTATTATAGACAAGGAAGGAGGATTTGTGAACAGACTTCTGAGTTAAAACCATGTATGGTGGCCTTTTTAAAGTCTTTGGACTGCAGGGCTTAGAAAGTTGTTTTAAAAGGATGGAAACACCCTGACAAATTGGGAGAAAATAGAGAACCTACTTCTGAGTTAAAACCAGAAGAAGGTTGGTCTAAAGAAGAAGATGAAATTGTTCTTGGAAATTCTAAATCCTTGAATTCTATATTCAATGGAATTGACAAGAACATTTTAGATTAGTGAACACATGTGAAGTAGATAAGGATGCATGGAGAATTCTTCAATCTACTCATGACGGCACATCCAAAGTTAAGATGTCAAGACTTAAGTTTCTCACCACAAAATTTGAAAACTTGAGAATGAAGGATGATGAAAGTATTAATGACTTCTATGTAAACATTCTTGAAATCGCTAATGCATCAGTGCTTTAGGAGAGAAAATACCTGAAGACAAATTGATGAGAAAGATGTCCAAGTCTCTTCCCAAGAGATTTGATATGAAAGTAACTGCTATAGAAGAAGCTCAATACATTGACAAAATGAAAGTGGATGAATTTGTGGGATCCCTTCTGACATTTGAATTGAGCATAAATGAAATATCTGAAAAGAAGAACAAAAGCATAGCCTTTGTATCCAATACTGAAATTGAAGAGGAAGACTGTGATCTGGATACAGATGGAGGAATATCAAATGCCTTAGCTATGCTTGGAAGACAGTTTAAAAAAGTGATAAAAAGAATGGATAGGAACCAAAGATCAAATGTTAAGAACATCTCATCTGACATTCATAAGTCAAATGAGTTTGGAAGAAAAAGGGTTAAAGAAAAGTCCACTCAAGGGAATGGAGTACAATGTCATGAATGTGAAGGCTTTGGTCACATTAGAGATGAATTCCCTACATATCTTAAGAAACAGAAGAAGAATCTATATGTTACTTGGTCTAAAGAGGACTCAGAGTAATCTTGAAGAATCTGCCAAATATGTTAATGCATTGACAGGAAAATATGTATTTGATGAAGATTCTAATGATGGGGAACTAACCTTTGATGAATTAGTTTCTTCATACAACGAATTATGTCTCAGAAGTGCAGAAGTGTGCCTTGAAGGGGAGAAATATAAAGTCCTCATAACTCAGTTGAAGGCAAAAAGGTAAGAGCATTTAAAAACTATTTCTAATCTGGAAAGTGAAGTGACTTCCTTGAATTCAAACATTAATAGAATGGTTAAATCTCTCAAGATGCTAAATAATGGATCTGACAAACTAGATGAAATTCTTAAAGTGGGGAGAGTGACTGGAGACAAGAGTGGTCTAGGGTTTAATGAGAAAGAGAAACCTAACTCAGAAGAACATTCATCACATTCCACTCAGGACAAATCTAAACCTAAGATGTCGAATCAAATGTCTAAACATCATAGCAAGAAAGGACATCATGGCAAACATCAGGGTAAGAAGAAGTTCAAACACATCAGGGAGAATCCTCGGCCATGGAGATGCCATCACTGTGGAAGGCTTGGTCATATAAGGCCCTTTTGTTTCAAGTTGTATGAGTATCCTAAGACTACTACTCCTCCCAAGACTGATAAGATTCCACAAAATAGCAAAAAGAAGAAACACTAGATTCCCAAGACTAATGTTGCTAGTTTTATAGCTCACACCTCCCTTAGAGTATCAACCAAAGATGACTGGTATTTGGATAGTGGTTATTTTAGACACATGACAGGTGTCAAAAATCTATTGGTGGACGTCAAATCTCATCCCACCAGTTATGTGACTTTTGGTGATGGAGCAAAAGATGAAATCAAAGGTGTTGGCAAGCTTGATTGTTCATGAGTCCCTAAGCTTGATAATGTGTTACTTGTTAAAGGGTTAACGACTAACCTGATAAGTATAAGCCAATTGTGTGATCAAGGATTCAAAGTTAACTTCACCAAGGAAGAATGTCTTGTGTGCAATGAAAAGAATGAAGTTATTATGAAAGGAATCAGATCTAAAGACAACTGTTATCTATGGGTCCCTCAAGATTTGAACCTCTCCTCAACATGTGTTTTAGCCAAAGAGAATGAAGTTAAACTATGGCATCAAAAATTATGCACTTGCATCTGATAGGTATGAAAAGAATTATATCTGAATAATCGGTGAAAGGGATTCCTAAGCTCAAGATAGAAGAAGGTAGAATATATGGTGACTGCCAGATTGGAAAGTAAACTAAGATGTCACATCAGAAGATCCAACATCTCACTACATCAAAAGTTTTGGAACTTCTTAACATGGACTTGATGGGACCTATGCAGGTTGAAAGTCTGGGTGGTAAGAAGTATGCCTATATTGTTGTAGATGATTTTTCTAGATACACATGGATAAGCTTTATTAGAGAAAAATCAGAATTTTTTGAAATATTTAAAGATTTATGTCAAAAACTTCAAAGGAAAAAGGAAAGTCATGTCATAAAAATAAGAAGTGATCATGGAAAGGAATTTGAGAATAATAAATTTTCTGACTTTTGCTCCTCTGATGGAATCAGCCATGAATTCTCTTCTCCCATTACTCTTCAACAAAATGGGATTGTGGAACGCAAGAACAGAACTCTCCAAGAATCTGCCAGAGCCATGATTCAAGCTAAGAAGTTACCCTACCATTTTTTGGCTGAAGATATGAATATTGCATGTGTTGTACCCCAAAATTTGTCCTCTCATTTTTCTCAAGACATGCCCATTGAGGTCCCCAACTTGCCCAAGAATGACTAAGAATTGACCAGACTAATTCTCCTCCTAAGGCAATGAACCTCTAACTAGGGTTTTCAATTTTCATCAAGATGTGTGAGATCTAAAGATATAAAGTGTTTTATATGGTCCTAATACTCCTTCAAGATTATCCATGACAAATTTCATACCTTGCACTACAAGTTTGCTCAGTCAATTGCTCAAATGCTTGAAAATCAACGGTACTAAGTCAAAAGCCAACTATGGTCTATATACAGTTAAACTTCAAGATTTTTGGTCAACATCAACATTTTAAAGTGATATCCATCACTTGATCAAGGGTTGATCATGATTCCTCAAGAAATGCTCCCAATTCATCAAAAGTCAAGAATTGCTAAATTAGGGTTTATATAGGAAAAGTCAACCAAACTTTGACCAAGCATAACTTTATCATACTTTATCAGAAATTTTTCCAACAAGGCTCATTTTAAAGAGAATTAAATTCCCCACAACTTCTCTTCAGCCTTAAAGTCCAAGAAATGCACCATTTGAAAGGTACAAGTTCATCCATTACAGGTCATTTTTATAAAGTCAATAAAAGCCACTTTTTCCAAGACCTTTTACATCAAGATAACATATTCAAATGCAAATTGATAAAAAGAGGGATTAAATTAAACATATTGGGCTTTCCAATAAGTCAAAGATCTTCATCATGAGATAAAAATTGAGCAAGTTATGGCTTGCCCAAGTTGGGAAAATTTGGGAAATTTCAAGAAATGTGCATTGAAAAAATTTGAGCTTTTAAGGCAATGGCTCATTTTCTTGGACTTCAAACATCTTTCTAAGAGTATAGAGGGCTCATAAAACCATTTTTTTTGCATAGTCTTGATTTTATTTTCATTTTATATTAATTTTATTTAATTAAAAATCAAATAAATCAAAATTATTGCAAATTATATGGATCAATATGGTTAAGGCTTGTTTTAATGCATGGAGGGGCCCCATTTTTTGTGTACACCAAGGCCAGCATGTCCACATTCATGCAAATTTGAAAAATGGACAAGATCCCATAACTTTGGCCAAGGTTACAAATGGATATTCATGGCATTCAAACATCTTGTTTATGGCTATTTAATCCTTGTTTTTGTGTCTCCTCATTCCTCTCTATATAAAGAAGCACCTAGCAAGCATCAGGGGGAGGAGATAGAGCCTAGAGAACCCCTGCACATTTTGCAAAATGTTCAAATTTGTCAAACTCTAATTTTAAGTTCTAGCCTCCCTTAGTCCAAACCAAGGATCCTAATCAATTCTTGGAGTTTCCCTGAAGTTGTCCCAACCATTACCAAGCCTTGAAGAATTGCCAAACACGTTCTCCCTTAATCATGGTTTGCTTCATTTTTTAAATTCGTTTTGTATAATTCATACAATATCAATGTGTTTTAACCATGCATATTTTACCTTTTGAGCATTTGCAAGCTTTTGCTTTAGTTTGATTGTAGTTTGGGTGCCGGAATCGCATATTAAAATTTCTAGGGTTTGATCCTTAGAATTGGGGATTTTCATAACAGGCAAAATTAGACCAAACAAAGGGCCCTATCGTGTTCAGGAGTTTGAACACAATCAATTCATGGCCTTAAAGTTTATTTTTTATTGCGTATTTTGTTTGTTTCAAATGTAGGGTTTACAGTGACGGACATAAAACGGTCACTATAGGCCTTATAACCTAAGACGACAGAGGGAGGTTAGGGACGAAGCATGGTAGCCCTTCATTGGCTCATTCAAACTGCACGCATTTTTTTTATTTTATCAAATATTGACTTGATTTCGTATTTAAAATTTTGGTTTTGTTTTATATAATGAATCATCAGTAGCTCAGTTGGTAAACAAGCGTATTTGCGAGAGAGGGGACCTGGGTTAGAGTCCCAGGTCCAACATTTTCCTATTTTCCCATTATTTCATGCAGGATTCAATACTCTTCAGGGTCTAATGCTCACCATATCCCAGCAACTCTCAACCACCAGATGTCTCCTAATCAGATCTAACACATATAAATACGCAAGCACATCATGTACCCTAGAGACATATCCACACAGGATCAGGCGCTTGGCTTGGGCCTTCCTACCTTGGGCCAACATGTTTCAATTCCAACCCCCCTATTTTCTTTTAGCATTCAGGCCCATTTGGGCATTTTTTTTTGTTTTTTTTGTACTTTTATTTTATTTTATTTTGTTTTCCTTTATTATTTAATTAACTAAAAAAAACTCTCAAAAAAATTAGGCATAGATTTTTTTTAATTAAATAATTAATTTCTTTAATTAATTAATTAAATAAATTTTAATTGTTTTTCTTAATTTAAAATGAACTAGAATTAATGACTTAATTTAGATTTATTATTTCTTTTCATAAATATAAAAAAACCACAAAAAGAGTTTAGTTTATTTTTCTTAAGTCAATTTTCTAAATAAACTTTAGAATAATTAATTTAGTTATTTTCTTAAATTAAAAACAACATAAAAACTATTTTTCTCACTAGGTTTTAGAACGTATTTTCATTCTTTCGGGCATTATTCATTTTTCGCATTTTTTATATATTCATTTAACTTTTATTTGGGATGTAATAGTTTTAAACATGACCTTTCATTGCTTTCTTTATTTGTTTTTTTCTCAATTGTTTGTACATTGTAAACACCCCCATCCTCGAAGCCCTGTAATAGTCTAGACTTTTACTTTCCGCACTTTACATTTCCTGCAAAAATATAAACTTCTAGTAATTAGGCATGTATGACAAGACTAAAATTAAAACACTAGCAAACCTTAATGCAAAAGATAAATAACTGAACTGAACACAATTGCACACGCACACCTCTAGGGTATCCCACTTTGGTTGCCTTTAAGAAATAAAACAGTCATGAGGCAGGAACGCTTTAGCAAAGACCCATAAATCAAAAGATCATAGTCCCTCGATGACCCTACAGTTACCTTTTTAGTAAATGATCTAGTCCCTAAAGAAAATTGCTAAAGCGTCTCCACAAGTTGCCTTTATGACTGTAAACGTCCCTTCGATTGTCCCTCAAACATCTGACGACAAATGTACCTACTCACTAATAGTAGGATAGCATTGTCTAAAGGAAAAGAGGAAAAGAACGACCCTTTTCGAGTAACAAAGTAGATAGATGTTAGAAGTTTGCTCAAACATTTTTCACTTACACAAGCACTACTTTTCAAAAACAATTTCAAAACACTTTGTATACTTTCTCCACTATCCTGAGAAACATTACAAAGTTCGCCGTACTAAGGCGTTTTCAAAACATTTTCAAACATAAAGTACAAAGGTATTTTTAAAATGAGCAAACCTCTAAGAGCCCGTGGAAAACCATGGATGGACAAGGTGCTAATACCTTCCCTTTCCATAATCTACCCCCCTTACTCAGAAAATTCTCTAAAAGGCCTTTTTCTGTTCTTTTCACCCTTTCCTTTGTTGGATAAAAGAAAAGACGGTGGTGACTCTTGCTTACCGCGAGATTTGCGAATACAAAATGCAAAACCAGTATTAAACAGTCGGTTCTGCCACCATATCACAGAAATGGCGACTGTGCTGGGGAGTACAAGAAGTGGGGTTACCTTAGAGTTAGTTCATTTTAAAATTTCTTTTTTGTGCTTTCATGCTTTAACTTTGAGGGCTTTATTTAGGTTGTTACTACAGATCCTACACCTGGATCTGGGGAAATTTATCAGGTAAGTAGCAATAAATCATGGAGGTTGTACGGTGTAGACCGATACAGACGATGTGGTGGCTACGTTAGCGCGACACTCTAGATTGTACTAATATTCCTTGAGTAAGTCAAGGATAACATTAGGCTTCCTCATAGTGTCACTAAGCGCTAATTGACCTTTAGAACCTTTAATCGACTCATCCTATCCATTAGGAAGTAGTGAGATAACCAACTTTGGTTCCGACCGAAGATTGGTTGATACTCGATGCTAAACTCATTGAGACGGGACTTTCGAGATTTTTTTGGCTGCAATACTTTGGTGCGTGAGCTGAAACAATTCCTGATGGGAAGGTCAATGATATTGAGACTCCTTAGAACCCGATTACTATTAATAGGACAGGTTGAACCAACTGAACATTCAAGAGGGTAGTTACCTACAAACCCCATGCAAGCCTAAACCTAAGGCTGCTTATGTGTATTGTTTGCTTTCAAATTGAGTTACTTGCAGGGTTTTTATCTAATAACATGATCTCCTTACAGGATTGGTTTACAATCATTATCCAGTAACCTGGACTTCTTAGAATCACTTGTCTTCATCACCTTACACTTTTGCTTAACGCATATCATACACATCATAACATCATGCCACAATATTTCCTTAATCATTTCAAGGATCTCAAGGGTCTGTGGTGCAGATCATGATGAACCAGACGTCTAGCAAGGGGCAAGGGGATTTATTTTCCTCTGGCCAATGCTGTCAAAAGACCAAAGTGATAACTTGAGTCAGGGGCTATGACCCACTTGATATGGTGAGCTTGACTCTCGTAGAAGGACACTCAACAATACGAAGCTCTTCAATCAAAGCTGCAAATTTCAACTTCTGACATTTTCTTATTTACCCCGTGAGATCCTTGAAAACATTGAATGCATGCCATTTCATAACAGGTCTTCCAGTACAGGTTTCTCATCTTTTCGCTGTTTATTTCAGCAAATGAAATGGCCCTTGAACAAACAGTCAAAGACCTTCAGGCTCAAAATGCTCAGTTCCAACAAATGTCCCTAGCTCTGACCCAGGGGCAAGAAGACCTGAAAGCTCTGATCGTCAAAGAGAAGACTAAGAAGGCAAATAAACCAGTTCTTGTTTTGAGTGTGGGAAGAAGAAGACCAGCTAACCAAGCTCTAAATTTCACAACCCCATCAAAGAGAGGGGATAATAAAGAGGAAGATGACGAGGAATCAGAGGAAGGAGACAACAATCCAGTGTCTGAAGAGGATGAACCTAACTATTATAAGGAGCAATATCCTCCTGCTGATGATAAATACAAATGGTTGGAGGATCGGCTCAAGGCCATGGAGATCCAAAGGGTGCCCGGTCTGGATTTTGAAGAATTAGGTTTGGTTCCAAGGGTGGTCATCCCACCTAAGTTCAAGGTCTCTATCTTTGAAAAATATGAGGGCGTTTCCTGTCCCAAGCTTCACTTGAGGTCATATGTCAAAAAGGTCCAGCCTCACACTGCTAACCAGAAGCTATGGGTCCATTTCTTCCAAGAAAGTTTGGCTGGCACTCAATTGGACTGGTTCTATCAGCTAGAAAGAACAAACATTCATACCTGGGAAGACTTGGCTGCTGCTTTCTACAAGCAGTACCAATACAACATTGACCTGGCACCAACTCGAGTGCAACTGCAGAATATGTCCATGAGCTCAAGAGAAGGGTTCAAGGAATATGCGCAAAAATGGAGGGATCTAGCTGGCAGGGTACAACCTCCTCTGAATGATCGGGAAATGGTAGACTTGTTCATGGGCATTCTGACATGCCCATTCTTTAACATGATGATTGGGAGTTCCTCCTCCGGGTTCACAGAGATGGTTCTAACTGGAGAAAGGATCGAAAGAGGTATCAAGAGTGGGAAGATCCCAATGGCTGCATCTTCCAATGATGAGAAGAAGCCATTTGTTGGTAAGATGGAAGCCAATGATGTGTATGGCCAGAAGGGTCATAATAAGGCAGACTACCACCAATCTGTAGGGGAAGTGCTGATCTCTAATTCGACACGCATGCAACGACCATAACAATAGGGTAATCAGCGAAGGCAAGACGATCCTAAGAGACAGTTTACTAAGACCAACATGCCGTTGTATCAAGGACTACAACATATGTTGAGGATGAATTTTATTACGTTGATAGGACCTCATCCAAACCCTAATACTTCCTCTCCTAACTATAATCTTGATGCAAGGTGTGCCTATCATTCTGGAAGTCCTGGGCACGACACTAATGATTATTGGGCACTGAAATACAAGATTCAGAATATCATTGACGCCAATGAGATTGAGTTCGACCCTCTTGAGACTCCCAATGTGATCACTGCTCCCATGCAAAAATCATGGCCAGGATTAAGAGCATTCTTGTTCATTTGAATTCTCAAGTTGTATTTTCTTTGTTTGTTCAAACAATTATTGTCATGTCAAACTTTGTTATTTCATTAATGCATTTCACATGTTTGTCTTGAATTAATTTGTTTTCATTATGCTTAAACTGCTTTCTTACATCCTTTTTGTGATATTAAATTCTTGATTAAAAGCTCTAAGCCTTTAAGGGGGGATGACGAGAACGATACCACAATCTCTACAATATACTTTTGAACAGACCCCGCTGACGATGTACATGCATTGTTCCAAATCTTAAACAGTTGAGTTATAAGGAAGATAATCCCTAGTCAACCCCTTTGAGCCTAAGAAGTAGGAGTTTTTCTTTTCATACGAATTAAAACCCTTAATCATAACCTGGGGTAGGGTAGCTTTCTCAGTTAATTCAGAAGTGCATTCAGTCACAAGCTCTATCTCCATACATGACAAATAGTGTAGAAGGTGCTCTCCAAAACATGGTGATGGTTCCACATAATCATTAAGAATACGCAGTCATTATCTCTCAAAATAAAAACCCATTAAGTCAAAACCTATGAAGGAGACTTAAGAAAAAAAACCGGGGCATCCCGCTGGGTGTAATCACAAAAGAAACAGTTCAGGCAAAAGATAGGGATAGCAAAATCAAAAAAGAAAGAGGTCCTACAAATCCTCAACAAAAAGAAAAGGTCACAAAAATGACTGCCTTCTCAAACAAACGTTCAATTTTTGAGCCATCGTCGGAATATCGGGGCCAACATTCCAGAACTCAACTGGTATTCGAAATGCATAATTAACTGAGCATAGGACTGAAGAACATCACGAAGAACGGGTGGATACAAATAAATTTTGAGCCTTTATCCTTTGTTTCTTAAACCGTGAACTAGGCCACGTTACAACCCTTAAAAGTCCTAGCTGAGGCATGGGTTAGTTCGAGAGCATACTGTTACAAAGCTATCCTGACTCCTGTAAGGTTTGCTATAAATCATGAGTTAATATCACATTCTTGCAAATTTTGTTTTACTACAAAAAATGCATTTTAAAAAAGATTTCAAGACAAACATAAGCTTTGCATTCTTTAAATGACATTGTTTGCATATGGTTAATTGTTCAAATGACAAAGAAATTCACACAACGAATATTCAGTGAACGAAGACCCCCTCAATGGAAAGAATCACCTTAGACGGAAAAAAACATTCCCAAAAACAAGCCTTTCATAATCAAGGGGCATGACACGGTGTCTAATTAATATGGGGCAATAAAGCCAATATGCAAATAATCTCTCAAAAAATGTTGAATAGCCAGGGGCAGATCTCCATCTGAATCACTCGGGGGCTGTTACATTGGTCGGGGATTCCGGCAGAAAATCACTGTGAAATTTGAATCTTTGGTACAACCAAATTGCTTGTCTGTGCCAGTAGTATCAAATGGTGTCAGTATCATATCTTTGAATCCTTCCATGACAGTTCTTAGAAAAGATACCTAGGAAATTCAAGACTATCATAAACTTGATCAAACATCAGGTGCACCAGATTCATCCTGAAGCAGTCCCACACAGGCACCCACGTATAAAATGAACATGCGATCACATAAACATTTTTTGGCATTTCTACAACACTTGTTGTCATAGATGGTGACAACTCTCCACATCCTATGAGCGAGGACATAGTTATAAAATACTACGCATGAAAAAGACCCGCTAGGTTGACAGGCCTAGGTAAAATTAAGGGCATCCCGGCGAACCAAAAGAGTTCGGGCAAAAATTAGGGATATATACAAAAAAATTGTACACCCGGTAAGTCGAAAACCTGAAAATGCGGCTTGAGCAAAAAAGGGTATCCCGGTGGACTGAAAACCCAAAAGGGTGGTCCAGGCAAAATTTAGAGATTAAAAATGTACGACTATGTCCCGTTATCTTGTCATTTGTTAATCAGTAGAAGACTTATCATCCTGATCAACATTTACCAAGCACCCTAGGAGTTGGGATGACACTCAAACCATCCACAAAGTCTCTGCAGGTAATTTCTCCAGCAGGTACAAAGGCAGGGGCATCTTACTAAAAAGTCGCTGCCATATCCTCAGCTTACAACCTAGTGATGTCAGGTATTCTTGTATCCCCGGTAGAATAGGAATTTCCAACTACTGCTCTGACATCAGGTTTTCCCCAGTAAAGTCGTCAAACTTCTCAGGATTCCCCAATAGGATTTCACAAAATCCTCAGGTAGTGCACAAAGCTTTCCTTCCCTAATAGAGTTTATTTCTCTAATAACGGAAGACCATCTCCTAGCAGTTCAGCTTCAACAAAACCTGAAAACCTACATTCTTCATCGCCAACTGCAATCAGGGATTTATTTTCCCTAATTCAACAGCGATGCAATAGAACAACTAATACATTCACATATTGAATTCATACATCATTCTACAAACATCACAGCATCTGCAATACAAATGCATACATCTCAATCTCATTTATTTTGAGAACACCATTACAAAATGCATTTCATACATCATGACATTGCATATAGCTAATGCTTTACCTTTTCAGGAAAGATCAATCAACAGATATTTATCATCAACAATTTTCAACAGGTCCAAGATTAGCTCCTGAAACAAAATAGAGTAATTATCTGTGCGACCAAATACAACTTTACACGGGCTGATCATGAAGCAATCTTACACGGGTTTCTTCTGACTTCCAAATACAAATTTACACGGGCTCATCATGAAGAAATCTTACACTGGTTTCTTCTTACTTCCAAATACAGCTTTACATGGGCTCAACATGAAGCAATCTTACACGGGTTCCTTCTCCCTCCTTCTGCAATTTTACATAGACTCATCCTAAAGTAACCCTACCCAGATTCCTTCTTACAATCTCCAGATGTAGTTTTACACGGACTCATCCTGAAGAAACCCTACCCAGGTTCCTTCTCACAATCTCCAGAGGAATTTTTACACGGACTCATCCTAAAGATACCCTACCCAGGTTCCTTCTCACAATCTCCAGAGGCAGTTTTACATGGATTCATCTTGAAGCAACCCTACCCAGGTTCCTTCTCACAATCTCCAGATGCAGTTGAACACGAACTCATCTTGAGGCAACCTTACCCAGGTTCCTTCTCTTGAATTTCCAGATCCAGTTTTATATGAACTCATCCTGAGGCAACCCTACCCAGGTTCCTTCTCTTGAATTTCCAGATGCAGTTTTACACGGACTCATCCTGAGGCAACCTTACCCAGATTTCTTCTCTTGAATTTCCAGATGCAGTTTTACACGGACTCATCCTGAGGCAACCCTACCCAGGTTCCTTCTTACAATTTCCAGATGCAGTTTTACCCGGACTCATCCTGAAACGGCCCTACATAGGTTTCTTCTGATACATTTCCAGATAGTAGTTAATTTCATTCTCCCCAGCAAATTAATGCGAAGCCAGGATTTCAACCAGAAAATAACAAACTTTCATCTCTCCAATCCAGAGATAACCCCTCAGTAGAGTTATGGACAACTGAAGTTCCTAGACTCTATTCCCCAGAGAGTTTTCCTCAAACAGGAAAACAACATAAATCAACATCCCCCAGTGGACTACTCCTCAGACAACAGGAACAAGAATCCCCATAAAGAGACCTCTTATGAAGTTAGCATCTTTGGATGGAATCTCTAAGCTCATCTCCAATCTGTCATATTCCTAGGATGGCATCTTTAACCTATCTCCGATAGTCTTCTGTCATCTTTCCCAAATGACATTTGTAAGCCCATTCCCTACACAATCAACCAACACATCATCAAGTTCAAATTTATGGACACTCTAGTGTTCAATCATCTTCCACCTTCAGATCACGAAAGGCAAATAAGCCAATCTACATCTTCAGGTCTAAGAAGATTGAACAGGGGTAGCTGTTGTACCCCAAAATTTGCCCTCTCATTTTTCTCAAGACATGCCCATTGAGATCCCCAACTTACCCAAGAATGACTAAGAATTGACTAGACTAATTCTCCTCCTAAGGCAATGAACCTCTAACTAGGGTTTTCAAATTTCATCAAGATGTTTGAGCTCCAAAGGTCTCAAGTGTTTTCCATGGTCCTAATATGCCTTCAAGATTATCCATGACAAATTTCATACCTTGCACTACAAGTTTGCCCAATCAATTGCTCAAATGCTTGAAAATCAACTATACTAGGTCAAAAGTCAACTATGGTCTATATACAGTCAAACATCAAGATTTTTGGTCAACATCAACATTTTGAAGTGATATCTATCATTTGATCAAGGGTTGATCATGATTCATCAAGAAATGCTCCTAATTCATCAAAAGTCAAGAATTGCTAAATTAGGGTTTCTATAGGAAAAGTCAACTAAACTTTGACTAGGCATAACATTCTCATACTTTATCAAAATTTTTTCCACCAAGGCTCATTTTGAAGAGAATTCAATTCCCCACAACTTCTCTTCAGCCCTCAAGTCCAAGAAATGCACCATTTGAAAGATACAAGTTCATCCACTACAGGTCATTTTTAGAAAGTCAATAAAAGCCACTTTTTTCCAAGACCTTTTACATCAAGATAACATTTTCAAATGCAAAATTGATCAAAAGAGGGATAGTGCATTGAGCAAATTTGAGCTTTTAAGGAAATGGCTCATTTTCTTGGACTTCAAACATCTTCCTAAGAGTATAGAGGACTCCTAAAACCATTTTTTGCATAGTCTTGACTCTATTTGCATTTTATATTAATTTTATTTAATTAAAAATCAAATAAATCAAAATTATTTCAAATGATATGGATCAATATGGTTAAGGCTTGTTTTAATGCATGGAGCCCCCCCCCCCCCCCCCCCCATTTTTCGTGTAAACCAAGGCCAGCATGTCCATATTCATGCAAGTTTGAAAAATGGACAAGATCCCATAACTTTGGCCAAGGTTACAAATGGATATTCATAGAATTCAAACATATTGTTTATGGATGTTTAATCCTTGTTTTTGTGTCTCCTCATTCCTCTCTATATAAACAAGCACCTAGCAAGCATCAGGGGGAGGAGATAGAGCTTGGAGAACCCCTGCAGATTTTGCAAAAAGTTCAAAGTTGTCAAACTCGAATTTCAAGTTCTAGCCTCCTGTTGTACCCCAAAATTTTCCCTCCCATATTTCTCAATACATTTCAAGTGAGGCCCTCAAATTGCTCAAGGAAGTCCAAGGGTTGACCAGACAAACTCTCTCCTAAGACAGTCTACCTCAAATTAGGGTTTCAGTTTGCACCAAGATGTTTGAGTCCAAAGGATCCCAAATGCTCACTATTATCCTAATATGTTCTCAAGATCATTCATGTCAAGTTTCAAGCCTTGCAGAGGAAGTTTGCTCAGTCAATTGCTCAAAGGCCTGAAAATCGACTGTGCTAGGGAAAAAGTCAACTGTGGCCCACATACAGTCAAACTTCAAGATTTTTGGTCAACATTCTCATTTTGAAATATTATTCATCATTTGATAAAGGGTTGATCATGATTCCTTAAGGATTGCTCACAATTCATCAAAATCCAAAAGTTGCTAAATTAGGGTTTTGTAGGAAAAGTCAACTCAACTTTGACCAAGCATAACTTTCTCATACTTTATCAAGAATGACCCATCGAAATCTCATTTTGAAGAGGATTCAATGCCCTACATTTCATATTCAGCTCCCAAGTTCAAAATATGCACTCACAAGAAGTTATGAATTTGGACATTATAGGTCACTTTGAAAAGTCAACAAAAACACATTTTTTGTCAAAGCTTCATACATGAACATGGAAAACTCAATTGAGACGAGACCAAAAGTTTTGCTTATAGGACATCTTGAGCTTTCTAAAAAGTCCAAGAACACATCTCTATGGTCAAAATTGAGGAAGTTATGCATTGGTGAAGTTGGCCCTTTTTGCAAAATTGCCAAAAGTTAAAAGTGGCCAAAATTGTAATTTTTGTCAAATAGGCCCAACCTTTTGTGCTTGTATTGAGTTGGTAACATGATCCAGGACCCATGATCCTTCCCACTTGCCTTTATTTTATTTTTTTCATTTATTTTGATTTTTATCTCAATTAAATCAAATTAAATCAAAATAAAATCATGAAAATATCAAAACTAATGAAAGCTTGAGATTTTATGCATGTTTAGGTCTCTTTTACAGCTGGGAAGAGAATCAAATCGTGCAAGGCTTGTTTGCACAGAAAAAGATTGGAATTTTCTTATTTTGGAAAGATTTGATGCAAGGGTGAATCAAGGATTAAATCTCCATAATTGCAAGGATTTGATGCAAACTTGTAACCCTAATTGATTCTATGATATATATTAAACAAATCCAAAGCAAAAGCATAAGGGTTAGAGTCGTAAGAGAGCAGAATAAAAGTCAAAAAAATCACCAAAAAGTGCTGAATCAAATTACAAGTTAGAGGATGATTTACACCATTCCAAGGCTAGCAATCGATTCCCAGCCTTCTTCTGAAGCTAACCTGATCATATTCAAGCCTTGATTTGCCTAGAATCCGTCTCCACAACTCTCACGATTTGTCAAAGGCAACCAAAGTCAACCAAAGTGTGAGTATACCCTACGAGTGATATGTGCGAGTGATCTGTTTTCAGTTATTTGTCTTTTCACATTAGGGTTTTCTAACCGTATTAAATTTGTCATGCATTTTTGTCATACAATCCTATTAGCATTCATCTAAATAGTTAAATATTTGCGGGAATTAAAAATGCGAGAAAGTAAATCTACGCTATTACAAGGCTTCGGGGAGGGGATTAATTACATAGCCAAAAACCCGGGAAAAAGCGATAAGTAAAAAAGTCCTAGATTAAACTATTATAAACCATGAGCAGTTACAGAAATATTGGCAAAAAAAATTAACACGCGCGCGATGAATCGAATACGAAACAACTAGGGTTTTGACCCTTTCTTAAACCTAATCGTGATTGATTAAAAAAGTTTTTGTCAAGTTTTGTTATTTTAAAAAAATGAAGAAATCATTAAATTAAAAAGAAAATCCTAATTCTAATTAATTTTAAATTAAGAAAAATAAATTAATTTATTCTAAAACCGATTTTTTGTATTTTTATTTATTTGAGGAAAAAAAAGAAAAGAAAATTAAAAATTAACCTAATTTTCTAATTTAATTTTATTTATGAAAACAAATTATGATTTTCTAAGTTAAACTAAATTAAATTAATTTTGACAATAATAAAAAAAACTAATCCTAATTTTTGTGAATTATTGATTTTATGACTTTATATAAAAAAGGATTAATTTGTGAATTAAAAACAATAAAAATAAATTTTGAAAGATTTAAATAAACTAAAAGAAAAAGAAAGGAATAATGGGCCTGTGCTTTAGCAATTAGGGGGGTGCCAACTGAGTTTCTGGGCCCAAGGTTGATGACCTGGTTTGACTTTGCTGGATTCAGTGCATGCATTAACCTGAGGCGTATGGTGGGCCTTCAGTGTGATAGCCTTAGATCTGGCTGGTGAAGCGTGTGATGTTTGGATTTTAATGGTTGGGACCTGGGGATCGAACCCAGGTCCTTATGCATATTGCCAACGTACGCTTGCCAACTGAGCTGCTTTGCTTATTTGTATATATAATAAAAATAAAACATGATATAAGAAAAATAATGGCTATTGGAAAAACACGTTAAAGTTCAAACTGCCCAACCAGGGAGCGCCACACATCATCTTCCTCCTCCCAACCGTCGTCTTAGGTAACCAACCTTTTACCTACAGACGCGACTCCGTAGCTAAAACCATGTCAACTTCAAAAATCTAGCAAACATGATATAAATTTCGTTGGAGGCCATGAATCAATTGGGCTTGAAGCCCTGATCATCATGGTATCCATATCCATCCCTAATTTGGCCTGTACTAAGAAGCCCTAAAAATAAGCTTGGAACCCTAGGAATGGCAGATGCCCATATTTGTACTCAAACTTCAATCAAAGCATACCAATACATTGTAAACATGATAACAAACAGAAGTACATGATCAAAATGTGTTCATAACGCATAAATAGTGATAATCGAGTTTCAAGAAACATGGCAAACTGTGATGCTCTAACAAGGTGTTTTAGGATGTGAGGAGGCTTGCTAGTGATTGGAACACGTTCCTGAGACACCCAATAATCTATTGGTATGGTTGAGATGGCTTGAGATGGTCTGTAACTTGGAAATTGGATCACCACTTTCTCTTGAATTTTTCCAGTTTTGTTCTTGCTCTGTGTTGTACCCCAAAATTTGCCCTCCCATATTCTTCAAGATTTGCCAAGATCAAGGTTCAAAATCTCCCAAGGGTTGCACAGTCCAATTGCCTCCTAACACAGTCAAAATTAGGGTTTTGGTTCTGGCAAAGAAATTGAGGTTTCCAAGGGTCCAATCAAGTCCCACATGCCTATATACATTGTCAAGCATCCATATGTCAAGTTCCAAGGCTCACAGCATCAAATTGCACAGTCAAAAACCCTAAATGCTCCACAGTCAACTGCAGGGGCAAAATGGTCATTTGATAGTCAAAAGTCAAAATTTTTGGTCAACATCTTATTTTGAAGCCACAAACATCATTTGATCAATTCTTGATCATGATTCTCAAAGAATGGCTCAAAAAGTCTCAAGATGCAAAAGTTTCTATTTTTGGACAGCTGAAAAAGTCAACTGCAAATTGACCAGGGCATAACTTCTTCATGGTTTATCAGAAAAATTCCATCCAAAGCTCATTTTGAAGAGAATGAAATTTCCTACAACTCATCTTCACACTTCAAGTCCAAGAAATGCTCTCACAAAAAGTTATCAATTTCAACATTATAGGTCATTTTCAAAAGTCAACAAAAAGGCACTTTAAGTCAAAGACCATAACTTGAGATTGGTAAATCAAAATGACATGGGACCAAAGGCATTGGTTAGAGGACTTCAAGACCTTTCCAAAATGTCCAAGAACATATTCATAGCTTCAAAATTGAGCAAGATATGCCTTGTAGAAGTTGGGAAATTTTTGGGAATTTTGAAAAGTCAACTTTGCTTCAAAAGCTTCAAAAATGCTAATGGGCCTCAAATTCTTTCATGAATCACTACCCAAAGCATATGCACGACCCATTAAGCTCAAAGGGATTTATTTTCTTATTTTTAATTAATTAATTGAATTTTTATTCTTATTAATTCATTTAATTAAATTTAATTATAAGAAAAATATCAAATAATGGTTTTAAATCTTTTTGGTGCAGCAAATATGTCCATTATATGCAAGAGATTTCGTGCACCATCTCAAGGGGACAATATCATCCATATTTGGCAAGAATTGCATGGAAAAAGATTGGAAAAGATATGAACAAAATCAAATATTGAAATCATAAATTCAATGGATCTTTGGACTTGGTTTTGACCTAATTTCGTTCAGATACTTATACACAAGCTAACCTAATGCACATGGACACGAAAAACTGCTCAAAAAACATAGAACAAATTTGCAAAATTTCATCAAAAACTTGGAAACTGAAATCCTAGTTACTGCACGTTTCAAAGCCTAAAATCGATTCCAACACATTGCTGAAGCATCCAGGAAGCTTTTGCAATCAAGAATCAATCCAAACGTGCCAAGAATCCTAGAACACAGGCCATACGGTTTGCAACATTTTCTTGAATTCTATATCATCATTCATGCGCTTTTAACATTTTTTTTGGATTGATTCATACTCATAGGGACATTCTGAAGCTGTTGGTACCATTCAATTGAATTATAGCATCCTATATCAAAATCTACCATTGATGGATATTAGGTTTTCAGAAGCTCAAAATTAGGGGTTCTCACATATGGAAAAATTGGCCCTTAAAACCTATGCCATTGAATTCGTGGTATCCAGACGAAGCAAACCCATACCTCGTGCCCTTTTTATATTTGTCCATGTTCTAATCGCTATTTTCATAGTTTGCAGTTTGTGGGGGTTTAAAACCCCCGCTATTTGTTTCATGTAATTGCAGGCAAATGGAGAAGACGCATGCGTGGCTTGATGTTACTGGACAATTCAAATCTGGCGCGTGATTTCTTTGTTCATACCACTAACGCTTGTTTTTCTTTATAATAATTATCATCCATTATGTATACAAAGAAACGCGTTGGCTCGATTGGTGGATGAGTTGTCCTGCAGGTATTGGGACCTGGGTTCGATTCCCAGGTCCCCCCACATATTCCATAATTTTTATCTTAACGCGTTTCTATGCAGCGTTCCTTCAAGGCTTCACCATACATCCTCATGCGCTGGCCTGACAAGTGGCTTCAAGGTACAATCTGAAGGCCAGAACGTGAAGACCATCATACACCTGGGTCAACCATCAAGCATGTAATTCCTGAAAGTCAAAAAAGGCTTTATTCTGATGGGCCAAAATGCTTCAATAAACCTCCTTTTGAGGCCTGATACCCCCCATGGTTTGCATCATTTTCATTTTTTTATTTGATTTTCTTTTAATTCTTTTTAAGGTTTTAATTATTTCTTTTAATTTCATAAAATAACTTTTCATAATATAAAATGCAAAAAAATAAAAAAAAAAGTTTATTAATATTAATTTCACCATTATTATTTTTTGTAAATAAACTTTAACCATTAATTTAGTAAATTAGATTTTAAAACTTTAATCTTTTTTCTTAAATAAATTAAAATATGTAGGAATTAGGTTTTTTAACATTCTCATCTTTTTCTTAAATAAATAATTGTCTCTCATTATTATTATTATTATTATTAATTATTACTTTTGTAAATAAATATGTAAATTAACTAATTAGTGTAAATTAGGTTAACTTGTAATATTTTTCATTAATAATTAAAAATAACTTAGAATTAGGGTTTCTCTTAATTTTAATTTTCTTTATTTTCATAAATACCAAAAAACATAAAAAAAAATTTCTTTTCTTTAATCTAATAATCGATTCGTTTTTAATTCAATTTAATTTCAAAAGGGTCAAAACCCTCGGACGTTCTATTCTTATTCTTTCGCACATTTATTTTCTTTTCGAATATTATGTAACTGCTCAAAGCTTGTAATAGTAATTAGGTCTTTTACTTTCCACATTTTTACCAAACGGGTCTTTGTAATTTTTGCGATGTATAGACCCGCGCCTTGTAATAACGTAGGATTTTACTTTCCGCATTTAAATTTCCGCACTTTTAAATTCTAAATTGCATGAAAGAATGTATGGTTAACTAAAAATAACTCGTAGCTCACAAATGCCCTAATCAAAGATAAACATTGACATGAAAATAACACACAAAATTCACACACCACTTCTAGGGTACGCCTCACTGTTGCCTTACCTTCGAAACGTGGTCGTCGAGTATAAGACGTTTTAGTAAGTCCTTATGTCCATGATCCAGTTGCCTCAAAACGGTTGCCTCGGATTAAAAAGGATCAATGGCATAAGGGTAGCTTCTAAGGTGTCCTACTGTTGCTCTGGTGACCACACTGTCCCTACAAACGAATTGACCCGAACACCTCCAACGGTGGTGCTACCTACCTCTCAATGGTGAGATGGCACTACCTTAAGGACTTCTACACAGCCTAATTCCTTAGGGTAGGTAGATGACTCATAGATACTTGCTCTATTCAAAAACAAATCAAAAACTCTTTTCACACCGACACTTTCAAAAAGCTTTCAAAACAATTTTTCAAACACTCTTGAGGACTGATACAAGAGTTATTCAGAAAACTTTGGCGAAACTTTTTCAAACCCACTCACACTTTGAAAAGCAAACACTTTTGAAAACACAATGAGCAAGTATCTAAGAGCCCATGGATAACCATGGATAGAAAGGGTGCTAACACCTTCCCTTTCTATAAATCTACCTCCCGAACCGAGAAACTATCTCATAAGGAATTTTGCTGTGCTTTTGTCCTGTCCATGTTGGAGAAAATAAAAGACGATGGCGACTCTTGCTTCCGCGACATTTCGCGAACCAGCGTTAAAAAGTCAGTTCTAAATCCACCGATCACACTCTGCACGACCGTTTTTCAACCCCTTTCTTGCCTTGGATCTCTTCTGTATATGTAATGCAACATATTAGGTTAACAAAAACGAATTCAATCTTGCCCATTATGAAGATTTGATTTGGTCTTTCATGGAATATGATATCTTTCCAAACTTGCTTCAATTTAATCTTTTTCCATCCAAATTAGCCTTGCACGAATTGATTCTCAATTGACAGCACATAAGATCTTCCTTCAATGTAAAAATCATCCCTAAAACACATTATATGACTTATTTAGATTTATTTGATTTTATTTGGATTTTAAGTGAATTAAAAATAAAAATAAATTAAATAAATAAATAAAGCATGGAGGGTCCCATAGGTCGTGGACTATGCTAGGAATGAGATGCAATCTTAAAAAGATGGGCCCATGTGAAAAAAAATGCAAATTTAAGTACATTTGACTTTTAGCAATTTTGCAAAAAAGGCCAACTTGGCCAATGCATAACTCTCTCAATTTTGACCCTTGGAGGGTATTCTTGGACTTTTAGGAATCTTAGGATGTCCTCTAAGCAACCCTTTTGGTCTCATATCAATTTAATCTTCCATGTTCATGTATGAAGCTTTGACCCAAAAGGTGTTTTTGTTGACTTTTCAAAATGACCTATAATGTCAAAATTCATATCTTTTTGTGAGTGCATACTTTGAACTTGAGAGCTGAAGAAGAATTGTAGGGAATTTCATCCTATTCTAAATGATTATTGGATGGGTCATTTCTGATAAAGTATGAGAAAGTTATGCTTGGTCAAAGTTGAGTTGACTTTTCCTACAAAACCCTAATTTAGCAACTTTTGGGTTTTGATGAATTGTGAGCAATCCTTGAGGAATCATGATAAATACTTGATAAAATGATAAATAATACTTCAAAATGAGTATGTTGACCAAAAATCTTGAAGTTTGACTGTATGTGGGCCACATTTGACTTTTGACCTAGCACAATTGATTTTCAGGCATTTGAGCAATTGATTGAGCAAACTTCCTCTGCAAGGCTTGAAACTTGACATGGATGATCTTGAGAACATATTAGGACCTTGGAAGTAATTTGGGATCCTTTGGACTCAAGCATCTTGAGGAAAAAGGAAACCCTAATTTGAGGTAGACTGCTTTAGGAGAGAGTTTGTCTGGTCAACTCTTGGACCTCCTTGAGAAATTTGGGGACCTCTCTTGCCATGTGTTGAGAAATATGAGAGGGAAAATTTTGGGGTACAACAGCTTCCCGTGTTCAATCTTCTTAAACCTGAGGATGTAGATTGGCTCGTCTGCCTTTCGTGATCTGAAGGTGGAAGATGATTGAACACTAGAGTGCCCAGAAATTTGCACTCGCATGAAGTGGCACTTGATTTGTGATATCGGGAATGGGATTATAGATGCCATTTGGAGTTTTCTAGATAATTTCCAGAGATGGGCTTAAAGATGCCATCCGAAGAAATGTCGATCGCACAAGAGATTCCTTTGCGAGAACCCGTATACCCGTTGTTGTGGAGGACTTCGCTGGGGAATGTCGGTCTCTGTCTTGAGAGAAATAAAGTTTTAGGAGCTTCAGTTGTCCGTTACTCTACTGAGGAATAATTCCGGTTTGGGAAGCAGAAGTGAACTGTGTGCTTGGTCGGGGTATATGCTGCGCCGCGAATTTCTGGGGAAATGTGAAATCAATTGTGTTTGATTGGGTCCCGATCTAACAGTGTTATGGACTGCTGTCTGGGGATAAGAGAGGAAGAACCCGAATAGTAAGGTTATGAGAAGGAACCTGGATAATAGGGTTACTTTGAGATGAAAGCCTGGATAGTAGGGCTGTGAGAAGGAACTTGGGTAGTAGGGTTACTTTGATATAAAAGCCTGGCTAGTAGGGCTGTGGGAAGGAACCTGGATAGTAGGGTTACTTCGAGATGAAATCCTGGATAGTAGGGCTGTGAGAAGGAACCTGGATATTAGGGTTACTTCGAGATGAAAGCCTGGATAGTAAGGCTGTAAGAAGGAACCTGGATAGTAGGGTTACTTTGAGATGAAAGCCTGGATAATAGGGCTGTGAGAAGGAACCTGGATAGTAGGGTTACTTCGAGATGAAAGCCTAGATAGTAGGGCTGTGAGAAGGAACTTGGATAGTAGGGTTACTTCGAGATAAAAGTCTAGATAATAGAGTTGCGAGAAGGAACCTGGATAGTAGGGTTACTTCGAGATGAAAGCTTGGATAGTAGGGTTGTGAGAAGGAACCTGGATAGTAGGTTTACTTTAAGATGAAAGCTTGGATAGTAGGGTTGTGAGAAGGAACTTGGATAGTAGCGTTACTTCAGTATGAAAGCCTGGATAGTAGGGCTGTGAGAAGGAACCTGGATAGTAGGGTTACTTCGATATGAAAGTCGGGATAGTAGGGCTGTGAGAAGGAACCTGGACAGTAGGGTTACTTCGAGATGAAAGCCTGGATAATAGGGCCGTGAGAAGGAACCTGGATAGTAGGGTTACTTCGAGATGAAAGCCTAGATAGTAGGGCTATTTCGGAATGAGTTTGGGTAAGACTGCAGAGGGAACCTTGGTAAGGTTGCTTTTTTCGCATCGATAATTACTCTATTTAGCTTTGAGTGTTGATCATGGACCTGCTGGAAATTGTTGATAATAACTATCTTTCCTGAAAGAAATACAGGGTTAGTTATGTGCAATGCATGAGATGCATTGTATGATGACGTTCTCAAAATAAATGAGACCATGTTATATGTGATGTATGCATATGTCATGATGTATGAATATGCAATGCTGACGTAATAATCTGAGTCCGAAAAAATAAATCTCTGACTGCTGTTTGGAGAGTATGAGGAATAGTATTTTTGACTGCTGTAGAAACCATAGTTCCTCTACTTTTGTTGGGGATGTTGAACAACGATGACTATGCTGGGGATTTTACCCTTGGCTGGTAAACATTCTGCCGGACGAGACTCTGTCTGAGGACAACTCTGTGGGGAATAACTCCGTTGGAGAGGAGATACTCTGTTGATAGATCTGCTGACTTGGAGAAATAAAACTCAACTGGGGATGAATTTCTGTTGCTGGTGATAATGAATTCTATTGGAGATTGAATTTCTGCTTGTGAGAGAAATAAATTCTGCTTGGGGAAAAATTTACTGACTCACTCGCGATTGTGAACTTCAGTAAGGGAGAGTTATGTCCTACTCGGGAAAGCTAACATCACTGTCTTTAAATACTTTTTACTCTGTGGGGAGTGTATGTACCACTACTCATGTTCTCAAGCTAACTCTATCCCGATACCTGATGGGCAGAGTGACTGTAAGGTTTGGTACTTCTTGTTTTTCCCTGTTCCTGGAATTACGAGTAATTGTCTTTTATTTTTCATGTAAATATTTATGAGCAGCCATTATTTTCAAATGTATATATCAAAAATAAATCATTGGAAGTTCTTGCAAAACAAAACAGACAAAAGAAAAAACAAATCGAAATTTCTTGTGAAAATGAATTGTATTGATTTTTGAAGTTGGCCTGTAATAGGCGTTTCTGTACAAAGAGGCTGACGCTCTAGTAAGAGAGCACCGCCGGAAGATAGAAATTACAATTTGTTTAAAAGAAAGAAAAACAACTATGTGGAACGATCCCATCGGGTTTCAACTCTGCTATTGCCTTTATATCTTCAAGCGTCTCATCACTTTGCTGCTTGGTCGAAGGTTGATCAGACTGATTGGCGCTATCCAAGCTTGATAGTTGATACCGAAGTCTAGTCGCAAGATGATCCAATGAGACATAGTGTTACGCTTCAAAACCTAATTTTTTCCTGGACCTCCCTTTCGGGTTTTCAGTCCACCGGGATACCCTTTTTTGCCCAAGCTTCCTTTTCTGGTTTTCAACTTGCCAGGTGTACAATTTTTTCATTTTCATCCCTTACTTTTGCCCGAACCCTTTTGGTTCGCCGGGAAGCCCTTATTTTTTCCTAGGCCAGTCAACCTAGCGGGTCTTTGATTATGTGTAGTATCTTTTCACTATGTCTGCATTGACGGGGTGAGGAAGGTCGTCACCATCCATGGTGGTTAGAATAATAGCTCCCCCCCCGAGAAAATGTTCTTAACCACAAATGGCCCTTCGTATATGGGGTTCCATTTGCCCCTGGGATAACCTTGCGGTAGTATGATACGTTTGATTACTAGATCCCCGACTTGATATTCTTGACGTATGACTTTCTTGTTAAAGGCCTTGATCATTCGCTTTTGATACGTCTGACCATGAAAAATAGCAGTAAGTCTCTTTTCATCGATTAGATTCAGCTGATCAAGTCGGGTTTGGATCCAGTCGTCTTTGTTCAAGCCCACATCCTTCATAATCCTGAGAGAGGGTATTTGGACTTCGATGGGTAGGACTGCCTCCATTCCATATACCAGAGAGTAGGGTGTTTCCCCTGCCTACGTCCGTGCTGAGGTACGATACCCATGAAGAGCGAATGGTAACATCTTGTGCCAGTCTTTGTATGTCACCGTTATCTTCTGTACAATCTTCTTGATGTTCTTGTTGGCTACTTCAACAGCCCCATTCATCTTCGGCCGGTAGGGAGAAGAGTTATGATGTTGTATCCTGAACTATTTGCAAAGCTTGGTGATCATTGTGTTATTGAGATTTGTACCATTGTCAGTAATAATCCTCTCTGGTATACTATATCCACAAATCAGATTATGTTGGATGAACCGCGCCACGACGTTCTTGGTTACTGTAGCAAAGGAAGCTGCCTCAACCCACTTCATGAAATAATCAATAGCCACCAGAATGAAACGATGCCTGTTAGACGCAGTAGGTTTGATCTCACCAATCATGTCAATGCCCCACATTGCAAAAGGCCAAGGAGCTGTCAAAACATTCAGGGGCACCGGAGGTACATGCACCTTATCAGCATAGACTTGGAACTTATGACAGGTTCGAGAGTGCTGATAACAATCGGCTTCTATAGTGGACCAGTAGTACCCTGCCCGTAGGATTTTCTTAGCCATAGTATGTCCACTAGAATGGGTTCCGAAGGTACCTTCATGTAACTCTGCCATGATTCTTTCTGCCTCGCTCTTGTCTACACATCGCAGTAAGGTTGAATCATGGTTACGCTTATAGAGAATCCCATTGCTGATGAAGAACTTTGCAACGAACCTTCTCATAAAATTCTTATCATTAACCGATGCCCCCTCGGGGTATTCTTGAGCCTCAAGATACCTCTTTACCTCGTGAAACTAGGGTTTGTCCGCTACCTCTTCAGTCTCAATGTCGCAGCAATGTGCGGGTTCATCCAACCTCTCAATGGTAACCTGGGGAGCTTCATTGTACCACCTAACCTTGGACATAGAAGACATGGTAGCTAGCGCGTCCGCTAACTGGTTCTCCTCTCGTGGAAAATGTTCAAAGGTTACCTCCTCAAAGTGTGGGAGCAATGTTAGTACATACTCTTTGTAAGGAATAAGATTTGGGTGATTCGTATCCCACTCGCCTTTGATCTGACTTATCACCAGAGCGGAATCTTCGAATACACTCAAAAACATAATTCTTAGGTCAATAGCAGCTTGAAGACCCATGATACACGCTTCATACTTCACCATATTGTTGGTGCAGTTAAAACATGATCGTGCGGTGAACGAAGTATGACAACCCTCAGGAGATATGATTACAGCGCCAATGTCGTTACCCAATGCGTTTGAGGCTCCATCAAAATACATAGACCATCGGGATCCCTCCTCGGGTCCTTCATTCGGTCCAGGTTCTTCGCAGTCAGTCACTAACATGATATTCTCATCCGGGAACTCAAAATTCATGGACTGGTAGTCATCCACGGTCTGATGCGCCAAATGATCTGCCAATACACTCCCCTTGATTGCTTTTTGGGTTGTGTATTGGATGTCATACTCAGTTCAGATCATCTACCATCTTGCTATCCTTCTAGAGAGAGCAGGCTTCTCGAAAATATACTTGATCAGATCCATCTTTGATATCAACAAAGTAGTGTGAGTCAACATATACTGTCTCAGTCGGTGAGCAGGCCACGCCAAAGCGCAACAAGTTTTCTCGAGAAACGAGTATCGGGTCTCACAGTCGGTAAATTTTTTGCTAAGGTAATAAATGGCGTGCTCTTTTCGACCAGACTCGTCATGCTGCCCCAACACACACCCCATTGAATTGTCCAGCACTGTCAAGTATAATATCAAAGGTCTTCCTTCAACTGGAGGCATCATAATTGGTGGTTCTTGAAGGTATTCCTTGATTCTTTCGAAAGCAATCTGGCATTCATCATTCCACTTTACCATTTGATCATTCTTCAACAGCTTGAAGATTGGCTCACAAGTAGCAGTCAGATGTGAAATGAACCTTGCGATGTAATTCAGACGTCCCAAGAAACCTCTGACTTCTTTTTCTGTGCGGGGTACATGCATCTCTTGTATGGCCTTTACCTTTGCAGGGTCCACCTGAATACCTTTGTCACTGACAACAAAACCTAGAAGCTTACCAGACCTTACCCTGAAGGTACACTTATTCGGATTCAACCTCAGCTTGTACATTTTCAACCTGTCAAACAGTTTCTGGAGATGATCAAGGTGCTCTTCCTCAGTTTTGGACCTGGCTATCATGTCATCAACATAAACCTTAATCTCATGATGAATCATATCGTGGAACAAAGTGACCATGGCGCACTGATAAGTTGCCCCAACATTCTTCAACCCAAAAGGCATCACCTTGTAAGAGAAGGTGCCCCACTGTGTAACAAAGGTTGTCTTCTCCATATCTTCAGGAGCTATCTTGATCTGGTTATAGCCAGAGAAACCATCCATGAAGGAGAAGATCTTTTGCTGCGCGGTGTTGTCGACTAGAACATCAATGTGAGGGAGTAGGAAGTCATCCTTGGGGCTTACCCTGTTCAGATCTCTGTAGTCCACACACATCCGTACCTTACCGTCCTTCTTAGGTACCAGAACGACGTTGGTAACCCACTGCGGATAGGAAGTGACACCTAAGAATCATGCGCCTAACTATTTCATGATCTCTGCCTTGATTTTCTCTGACATTTCCGGGCGCATACGGCAGACCTTCTGCTTTACCGGAGGGCAGTCTTCCTTAGTTGGTAGGCGGTGTACCACAATATCAGTGTCCAAACCGGGCATGTCTTCATAGAACCAGGTGAAGATCTCAACATAGTCGCGTAGCATATCTATTAACCATTGTTTGACACTAAGCTCCAGATTCACACCTATCTTAACCTCTTTCCTGTCTTCCTCTGTACCCAAATTCACTGACTCAACTGGCTCTTCATGAGGCTGTATGGCCCTTTCTTCCTGCTGCAATAGTCTAGCAAGTTCTCCAGGCACCTCACAATCATCCTCACCTTCGTCCTCGGCTTGGTTGATCGGATTTTTGAAGTCATAACTGGCAATAGCAGAGCTGTTATCAATGGGATCCAGAGTGGATATGGATCTGCAGTATGATACGTGAGTGTGTGTAAGCGAATAACTATTTTGATAAAGTGAGAAACAGAAAAGAAAAACAAGGAGTAAAAAATTTGTATGCAAGAAACGTACCATGCTTTATTAATGATATATGAAATGTCAAATAATAATCCCTCACAAACAAAGCCAAGGCGCCTCGGGCAAGGCACCGGGTCATAAAGTTTCAAACTGTTTATTACAAATCTTAAAACAAAATTCAATTACTGTGGAATAAAAGAAACGGGTATGAAGTACTTCGCCGTCCAATTATTCGGTCCACCGTTGGTTGTTGGGTAGATCCAGATGTCGATGTCTGAATCTTCTTCACTGTTCTCAATTGCGTTAACTCCCCGATTATTGATGTGTAGAGGAGGTCTTCCAATCTGTGCGCGCCTAACAGCCCTTTGAGCCCCTGTAGCAAAGCCCAAACCAAATTTGTCAGGTTTGTGAGTGAAATCAGGGAGCTGACCCCAATTAGTACACCCTCCTTCTTCAACTACAGCCCTAGCATCCTTGAGAGAAGCCATCTTCAGTGGAGGTTTGTTGGTAGTAACTTCAGTTGATGCCGAAAACTGAGGGACCTCTTCAAAATTATGATAAGGAGTTTCTATGAATTCCCCGTCCATCTCCACGTAGCGGAAGGAATTGAGATGAATCACCATATACTCTTCTTCACCTCGCACCGTGACAATCTCCCCCTTCACCGGATATTTCAACATTTAATGGAGCGTGGAAGTGACTGCCCCAGCCCTATGGATCCAAGGACGACCCAGCAAGCAAGAATGCGATGGTCTGATATCCATTATGTAGAAGGTGGACGCAAAAGTCTTAGAACCCACTTTGATAGGGATGTCCACCTCCCCGTGCACCATTCTTTTTGATCCATCAAAAGCCCTTACCACAATGTTTCTCGGCTTTAGAATCAAACCTTCACAATCCAGACGGTCTAACACTTTCTTTGGCAGAACATTCAGTGAGGACCCGATATCTACCAGCACATGGGCCATAGTGGTACCCATGCACTCGATCGAGACGTGCAGAGCATCATTATGATTTCTTCCTTTCGGTGTCAGATCCGCATCTGAGAAACCCAACCCATTGTCAGCAGTCAGACTGGCCACACAATCCTTGAACTGATCTGCTGAAGTTTCCTGCGGCATATGCGCAGTTTTGAGGAATGCAATCAAAGCCTTCACATGGGCTTTAGAACACAATAACAGAGACAACATGGATATCTTTGATGGGGTCTGCCCCAGCTGCTCGACCACATTGTAGTCGCTCTTCTTGATAATTTTCAGGATTTACTCTATTTCTTGTTTAGAGGTTTCTACAACTATTTTCTTAGGTGCCTCTATCCGGGCAGGCCCACCTATGATTTCTTTGCCCCGAGTCCCAAATGGCTAAGTGGAAGGGGTGATAACTGGAGTAAGAATAAGAATAGTAGAAGGTGTCATAATTGGGGTAGGAGTAGGAGAATTGTCAGGAGTGCTGGTTGGAACAACAGTTGGAATAACAGCAGGCTTGATAATAGTCTTCGGGGAAATCTCAGGAGAGAAGACCCTTCCACTTTGGGTAACTTTACTAGTCCCGACAATATTACTGATATCAGTATCAGCTTCTTCAGTCTTTAGGTCTTGCTTAACACCATGGTAATATATATCAGCACCATAATGCCATGGGATAGCCTTATCTGAGGTGTACAGAATGGGACCAGGAACAATGATTATTAACGGAGCAATTCTTGGAACAGGTGTAATCCTAACAGGTTTTCTCGAGGAAACCTTGGAAGGATTGGCGGAAATGGTTATGATGGCAACGTCTTTATTTGGAACAAACAGAATCATAGTCTTCTCAAACAAAATTTCTTTATTATCCATCAGGCGTTGAACACCTGACTTCAACAAACAGAAACCGAAAGGAAGAATTGAACACATGTGGCAAACTTCACCACAGCCCAGAAATAAACCGGCCAACAACAAGTTCTTCTTAACCGTCATCATAGGAGTAGATATTTCTTCCACAGAGGTCACAAAAAAATTGGTGTCAACATCATTAACTCCACGACCATGTTTGGGCATGGGAGCAGTTATAACATTTGGCTTTTCTGGAGCATCAAACTCTATCTCCTTAGCTTCCAGCAAATCTTGTACTTTATTCCTTAGAGCTCAACAATCGTTTGTGTCGTAGCGTGGACTCTGATGTGTCTGTGATCGACCTAATGTCTAACGGTATCTTAACTGCAAGTGCACAGTCTATCGCGGTAGTAATAAAAGGATGTCGAACCCACAGGGACTTCGTAATCACTCTAGTGTTAAGAACAGGGTTGTTTAGCTAAGGCGGAAATTGTCACGTTTGGTTTTTAGAAGTTTAAAACTAAAGGGAAACTAAATTCGATTAAGGGAATTAATATTAAAGCGGTCGGAGTGTAATGATTTGAACCTATGCGAATTAAGTTGTACCTAAGCATATAAAAATATTTAACTTAATTTTTCTGTAGTACTTATCAGTTTAAAAACCCTCGATTCACACTCTCGTGGTCTTACCTCGGATCATACTCCTAAAGCCAAATGTCTGCTCTCGCTAGTCCATAAGTGTTTAGAAAGCATCTTTTTGAAAACTAAATAAGTCTAATTCGTTTTAAAGCGCTCTCGTTGTATTTAAATCGAATGCCTAACTTTAGCTATCCGGTTAAAACCTCACACTCTCGTGGTCTTGATTTCTCCCTATTTCACTTTCTTTACTCTCGTAATAAAAAGCTTAATTTTTAATTATAAAAAGTCACGGCCAGAAATTAAGTTGATTAAGGTTTTAGCTTAGAAAAAAACATTAATTTATTCGGTTATTTCATCACACCCCGACTACGGGTATTTAGCTACTCATAGTACTAGGAATTAAAAAGCAGGAAATAAATTCAGAAAACAATAGTGCATGCATCATAAATAAAGAATAGAAATATAACATAAATAAAATTTCAATTATATCAAATACAATAAAATCAAATACAATAAAAAACCTGAAAAGCAATAAAATCCGAGATCCTTCTTCCACAAGCCGGCAAGATTGGAACGTCGGAATGAAAACTTAAATGGATGAAATTCGGAAATAAAGTCGAGAATAAAAATTGGCAGAGCTTCCGCAAGGTTTTTGTGAACTAAAACTCTCCTCCCTTTTCTTTCTAAGTCTAAGCTATATATAGAGAATAAAAGTACGCTTGGAAAAATATCTGAGTTCCTAAATTCTTGGTTTTATTGAGAAAAATGAGGAGAAAGTGGCCTTTGGAAGTTGGAGAGAATTTAGGCACGTATGCATGCTTTGCTTGACCACTTCATTCAGCTTTACCACGTTCTGTTGCTTGACCACGTTCAAAATTTAACAATTAAAAGCTTGTTACGGGCGTGGCTGGGGCGTTACGCGCAATTTGCATGAAATAGCGCGTTACGGTCGTGGCAGGGGTGTGACGACCGTCACACTCTTCTGAAGCGCGTTACGGTCGTGGCAGTGGTGTGACGACCGTAACATCAGCAGAAAATGAATTTCTTGACAGATTTATCTTTTCTCTTTGGTCTTTGGCCACAATCTCGCGCATTTCACGTTTCTTCTTAGTTTGAGTTGAGGTATGTTGTACCTGTATAATGTTAGAACAATGTTTGAATCTACTACCCTATATTTAAGTTTTGATGATAACAAAGTGAAAAGATATAGTATTTATATGTTTCATGTTTGAACTATATGCTGCCTAAAATTACTATGCTCTGACCTGCAGATACGCTGATTAAAATAAGCAAGATCACTTCTTCAGCATCAGAATTTGATTTCATACACCAGCATCAGAAGTTGCTGAATCAGAACGTCAAGATCAGATGATCAACTCACGTACATGCTGAAGCTTGATGAACAGAACTGCGCGTAAACACTCTGATACAAAAACAATAGTTCATCAGCAGCGAAGCAGAATCAGAATGAGCCAAGCCAGAACGTGCATTGAAGAAGCAACGGTACTGTGCATTGAACGCTAATTAATTCCAACGGCTTCATTCCAGACAAGATCTGCTCAAAAAGGAAAGCTTGTTATTAGCATTGAATCAAGAATATTGCATTCAACGTTCATCTTCTCAAGTGCTATATAAACAAGGCTTCGAAGATTATAATGGCTAATGCTCTCCAAATCTCTACACGCACAAAGCTGAACCATAATCTTCATCTACCAGTTTTGCTAAACCAACAAACTCTGATACTCCATTAGTGTTTAGCAATCTAGTTTCTAAGCTTAATTTGTGTATACATCACAGTTGTGATAAAGTTTTGTAGAAAACATTCACACACATTGTTTTATACCTTTGTAAGAAAGTGTTGCCTTGACAAACCGGATTGTGGTTTGAATCAAGAAGGCTTTAGCAGTTGTTAAAGCAGTCTGTAATATTCAGTTGAATATAGTGAATTAAGACCTCGTTGGAGAGAGGCGAAATCACCTTGACGGGTGGACTGGAGTAGTTTGAGATCAATTGAACCAGGATAAAAATATCTTGTCAATTGCTTTAAGAGTTCAGTTTTACAATTCAACCCCCCCTTCTTGTGTTTTTCACCCCTTCAATTGGTATCAGAGCACCTGGTTCTGAGCTAAAACACTTAACCGTGTCAGTACAAGATCCAGCGTCAGAAAAACACAATGGCAGGAAACAACTCTCATTTCAGCAATGACAACAATGAGGACAGAGACAGATTCAGCGGCAAACCTCCAGTCTTTGATGGAGAAAACTTTGATTACTGGAAAGACAGAATTGAAAGCTTCTTTCTAGCACATGATGCTGATCTGTGGGATATGGTGACAGATGGATACACGCACCCTGTGAATGCAACTGGTCAGAAGATTGATAGAAAATCAATGACTGATCAACAAAAGCGTGACTTCAAGAATCACCATAAGGCCAGAACCATCCTCCTCAGTGCCATCTCCTATACTGAGTATGAAAAGATCTCCAACAGAGACACAGCTAAGAACATCTTTGATTCTCTCAGAATGACGCATGAGGGCAACGTTCAAGTCAAAGAAACAAAAGCTCTGGCGCTCATTCAGAAGTATGAGGCGTTCAAAATGGAAGAATCTGAATCCATTGAAACTATGTTCTCTAGATTCCAGATTCTGGCAGCTGGTCTCAAAGTTCTGGACAAAGGATACTCTACTGCTGACCATGTCAAGAAGATAATCAGAAGTTTACCCAAGCAGTGGAGGCCTATGGTTACTGCTCTGAATCTAGCTAAAGATCTCAACAAGATCACTCTGGAGGAACTTATAAGCTCCCTCAGAAGTCATGAGATAGAGCTAGAAGCTGACGAGCCTCAGAAGCAAGGTAAGCCTTTAGCTTTAAAATCTAACAAAAAATCTGAATCTAAAGTTTTGCAGGCAGTTGAAGAAACATCTGATGGATCCTCATCAGAAGAAGACGAACTTTCCCTTCTCTCCAGAAGAGTAAATCAACTGTGGAAGCAAAGACAAAGGAAGTTCAGGAATCCCAGAAGATCTGATCAGAACGAGTCCTCTTCCAGATACAGAAGGACAGATTCTTCCTCTGGATACAGAAGATCTGAAGGCTCCTCCGGTAGCAAGAAGCCAAACACAAAAGACATCATCTGCTACGAGTGCAATGAGCAAGGACACTACAAGAGTGACTGCCCAAAGCTTCAGAGGGAAAAGCCCAAAAAGAAGTTTGGAAGAGAGAAGAAGAAAAGTCTCATGGCCACATGGGATGACTCTGACTCGTCTGAAGCTGACTCAGAATCAGATGATGAAAGGGCAAACATAGCGCTCATGGCTAACATTCCAGATGATAGTGAAGCTTCTGAATCAGACTCAGAATCAGACACAGAAGAGGTATTCCCTAACTTCGCTGTTAATTTTACAAAGGCTGAACTTGCTGAAAGCCTCAATAAAATTCTGGAACGTTATCAGCAGATTAGAGCTAAATTCAGAGACCTGAAAAGGAATCTTGAATCTGACTCTAATAAGTCTGAGAGTCTCAAATTGGAAAACTCTGAGCTGAGAGATAAAATTTCAAAATTAGAAAACTCTTTACAAAACTCTCAGAAGGAACCAATCTCTGAAACTCCCAGCAACGCTGATGAGATCATCAAGGAGTATGATCACAGTTTCCAGAAGTTCCTTGCTAAAAGCATAGATAGAAGCAGAATGGCTTCAATGATCTATGGAGTTAGCAGAAACGGCAGGAAAGGAATAGGATACCTAGGTAAGGTTCCTACACCTAAAAATGTCATGGATTTAACCATTAAACACACTCCTTTAAATTCACACTTTGTGTATGGTCACACACACGACATCAAATACACTAGCAGTAAGCACTCTGTGAAACCAAAATTCAACCAGAGTTTTGGTAAAACTAACAAGTCAGGACCCAAGAAAATCTGGGTACCTAAGGATAAAATAATACATGTTGCAGATATCTTTAGCAGCAAGTCAGAAACACCAATCATGGTACCTGGACTCTGGCTGCTCACGACACATGACGGGAAGAAGGCATATGTTCCAAAGCCTGGAACTTAAGCCTGGAGGCCACGTTGGCTTTGGAGGCAATCAGAGGGGAAAGATAATTGGCTCTGGAACTGTAGGTAATGGAAATCTTCCCTCTATTAATAATGTTCTGCTAGTTGATGGATTGATGCATAATCTGTTATCCATAAGTCAATTAAGTGATAACGGTTATGATATAATCTTTAATCAAAAATCATGTAAAGCTGTTAGTCAGAAAGATGGGACTATCCTGTTTAACGGAAAGAGGAAAAACAACATTTACAAAATCAAACTTTCTGAACTAAAGAGTCAGAACGTAAAATGTCTTCTGTCTGTTAACAACGAGCAGTGGATCTGGCACAGAAGATTGGGGCATGTTAGTATGAGAAGAATATCTCAGATTAACAAACTCAATCTGGTCAGAGGACTTCCAAATTTGAAGTTCAATTCAGATGCTCTGTGTGAAGCATGTCAGAAAGGCAAATTTGCAAAACCTTCTTTTAAATCCAAAAATGTTGTTTCTACCTCTAAGCCATTAGAACTTCTGCACATTGACTTATTTGGACCAGTTAAAACTGCTTTAGTCAGTGGTAAGAAGTATGGGTTAGTAATCGTAGATGACTATAGCAGATGGACATGGGTAAAGTTCTTAAGACACAAGGACGAGTCACACTCTGTGTTTGTTACCTTCTGTAACCAAGTTCAGAATGAAAAAGATCTTAGAATCGTTAAAGTCAGAAGTGATCATGGTGGAGAATTTGAAAATAAAGATTTTGAGTCATTCTTTAATGACAAAGGCATTCTGCATGATTTCTCTTGTCCTAGAACTCCCCAACAAAATGGAGTTGTAGAACGAAAGAACAGAACATTGCAAGAAATGGCCAGAACCATGATCAATGAGACAAACGTTGCTAAGACTTTCTGGGCAGAGGCAATAAACACAGCGTGCTACATTCAGAATAGAATCTCAATAAGACCTATTCTGGAAAAGACTCCATATGAATTGTGGAAGAACAGAAAGCCCAACATTTCATATTTTCATCCATTTGGATGTACTTGCTTTATGTTAAATACAAAGAATTATTTGAACAAGTTTGATTCTAAGGCACAGAAGTGTATTATGTTAGGATACTCTGAACGCTCAAGAGGGTACAGAGTATACAATACAGAAACACAGATTGTGGAAGAATCAATCAGTGTTCGTTTTGATGACAAGCTTGACTCTGAAAAGTCAAAGCAGAATGAAAATCTTGCAGGTATAGAAATTGAATTTGCAGGTTCTGAAGACAAGTCATCAGAAGCTCTCAACACAGACATTCCTTCAACGTCTGAAAGGAGCAATGCTAGAAATCCTACAACAGCTGCTGATCAACCTCAGAAGAGATTGCCCAGAAGCAGTTTGGATCACCCAGAAGAGACTATCCTAGGAAGAAAGGAAGATCCAATCAGAACTAGAGCAAGCTTCAGAAACTCTGAAGAAACTCTTATGGGACTTGTGTCTCTGATTGAACCTTCTTCTATTGATGAAGCACTTCTGGATAATGACTGGATTCTGGCAATGCAAGAAGAGCTGAATCAATTCACCAGAAACGACGTATGGGATCTCGTTCCCAGACCAAAAGGATTCAACGTCATTGGAACAAGATGGGTGTTCAGAAACAAGCTAAATGAACAAGGTGAAGTCATCAGAAACAAGGCACGACTGGTTGCACAAGGTTATAGTCAGCAAGAGGGGATAGACTATACAGAAACCTTTGCCCCAGTCGCCAGGTTAGAATCTATCAGACTTTTAATTTCATTTGCTGTTAATAGAGGCATCACTCTGTATCAGATGGATGTCAAAAGTGCATTCTTAAATGGTTATATAGAAGAAGAAGTTTATGTTCACCAACCCCCAGGTTTTGAAAATACAAAACATCCAGAACATGTTTTTAAACTAAAGAAGTCACTGTATGGTCTGAAACAAGCTCCCAGAGCTTGGTATGAAAGGCTAAGTAACTTTCTGCTTGAAAATGAATTCACCAGAGGGAAAGTGGACACTACTCTATTCTGTAAAACAGTTAAGAGTGACATTTTAGTCTGTCAAATTTATGTTGATGATATTATTTTTGGTTCTACTAATCCTTCTCTTGGAAGAAAATTTGCTAAGTGTATGCAGGCAGAATTTGAGATGAGCCTCATGGGGGAACTGAAATTCTTTCTAGGAATTCAGATCAATCAAACTCCAGAGGGAACTTACATTCATCAGAGCAAATACATCAGAGATCTTCTGAAGAAATTTGACCTCTCAGAATGTAAGCCATCAAAGATTCCAATGCATCCCACGTGCATTCTGGAAAGAGAAGAGGTAAGCAAAAGTGTAGAACAGAAAGTCTACAGAGGTATGATTGGTTCTCTCCTCTATCTGACTGCTTCAAGACCTGATATCTTATTCAGCGTATGTATTTGTGCTAGATTCCAATCAGATCCTAGAGAATCTCACTTAACAGCTGTTAAGCGAATTTTCAAGTATCTGAAAGGTACTACTAATCTGGGTTTGTTTTATAGAAAATCTAGTGATTACAGCTTAGTAGGCTACTGTGATGCTGATTTTGCTGGAGACAGAGTGGAACGTAAAAGTACTTCTGGAAGCTGCCAGTTTCTGAGAGAAAATCTGATCTCGTGGTCCAGCAAAAGGCAATCAACAATTGCTCTGTCAACAGCAGAAGCTGGGTACATAGCAGCAGCAGGATGTAGCACACAAATGCTCTGGATGAAAAGTCAGCTTGAAGACTTCCAGATTTTTGAGAGTAACATTCCTATTCTTTGTGATAATACTTCTGCTATTTGCTTAAGTAAGAATCCTATTTTACATTCTAGAGCTAAGCATATAGAAATTAAGCATCATTTCATTAGGGACTATATTCAGAAAGGTATTTTGAACTTGAAATTTATAGATACAGACCATCAATGGGCTGATATCTTTACTAAACCCCTTTCAGAAGATAGGTTTAATTTCATTCTGAAACATCTCAGCATGAAAGTATGCCCAGAATGAAAATGTTTTAATTCCATATATTTATCTTCAGAATGTAATTATATTACTGTGAACTTCTGATCAATCTTCTTTCAGAAAGATAGAACATGCAGATTGTATCAGATGCAAGTCTAAAGATCTGAGAGTCTAATCTCAAAGACAGACGTGCTGATCACTACATCAAACAAGTGTCATCCAATCATCAGCAAATCTCTGAAGCAGAACGCGTGCACGCTTCTGAGAAGGCAAAGCGCTGATTGGGTGCATTGAGACACATGTCTGGTAACCGTTTTTAAGTATCTTTCTCAAATCCCCCAAAATCAGCAAGCATTAAATGAAAAGTAATCACGCTTGTTAAATGGCAATCATTATTTTTTTCTCTCTCTTAAAAACGTTTAATTTTTCAAAATAATTTTTGAAAACTCTATTTAAGCACATTAATCCTTCATTCTTATTCTTTACGCTTTCTCATAATCATTCAAGTATTTTCTGCATATTTCTGAGTTTATCTCCCAAACCTTTTTTCTCAAATCATTCTCAAAGCTTTGTTGTGTGAGAACAATGGCATCCTCCAGCATTTCTGCAGGCAATCAGAAGAAAGAAACCTCTGAACAATATCAGGTGCCTCTCAGAACTCTTCTCACACCGGTAAAGAATCTTGAAGTTCTCTCTGAATTAATCGTCGACTTTGAAAGTTTGAAGGAAAATGGATTTGACCTAACTGAAGAAATTAGGGCTCAAAAGTGGGAGAGGTATTTCGATAGGTTGGTTGGACCAACATTCCCAGCGCTTGTCAAGGAATTTTGGATTCACGCCAAGATTGCTAAACACCTAGTCATCTCTTCTGTCATGGGAAAGAAGATAGTGATTTCTGAAGATCTCATTGCTAGGCTAATCGGTCAAAGTGGTGGTGGAGTCCGTTATGTGGACATGGCTGATAGATGCCCTGATATAGGTGTGGTAGCCAACAACATTTTCACTCTTGGATTGCCCAGCAGCAAAATTAAGGATCTGAAGGATCACTGCAGAGTATGGGCCAAGATTGTTCTTGGATGCTTCAATCACAGGAAACCAACAAGTTCTCCTGATTATATAAACGCGGATCAGCAATTTCTGATCTACTTTATTGATCAGAGGGTAAAGATCAATCTGGCACACTTCCTGTTCAACCATCTCAAGACCAGTGTCAAAGAAACAAGAGAAGAAGAAAGGACCAAAAGGGACTGGATACCGTTTGGAAGGCTCATATCAGATATTCTGACAGAGAATAAGCTGATAGAGTATCTGAGCGAAGCTCAAGTGCTGAGCACTATTGAACCAACTGTTGGAAAACCGCTGAACGCTAAGAACCTGAAAAAGATGAAGCTGATAGAAAATATTAAGAAGGAACCCAGAGCTACTTCAACTGCTGACATCTCCAGCAGAAGAGTGCCTCTGAGTGATTTCCCAAAATTTTCTGAAATGGAATCCAAACCAGAGATGTTTCTCAAGTATCCAGATTCATACAAGGAAGAAGATACAGGTTCAAAGCTGAAGATCAAAGATCTGAGTCAAATCCAACCAGAAGTGACTCAGAAGAAGACAAAGAAGAGGAAAGCGCCAACAGAAGGATCATCTCATCAGACTCCAAAGAAAAGAGGTATTTCATCTGCTGCCCCTATTTCAATTTCATCTACTATTCCAACATCTGCTGCCCCTCCTCAAACCTCTCACAGAATATCCATTCCAATCCCTACCATTGATGAAACCATACCAGAAGACCCTTCTGAGGCCTTACTACTCAGAAGACCCAGAACTAAGATTCCCAAACAACCAACTGTTTCAACAACACCAGCACTTGATAGAGTGCTAGCTGATATTGAGCGTGAACATGCTTCTGCTCAACCAAATTCTGAACCACCAAATATTCCTCCTCCACAACCAGAACCACAACCTGAACCAGAAATACAACATCAACCAGAACCAGAACCACAATCACAACAACCACTCACAGAAGAACCTCTGATCCCCGAGCAATCAGAGATTCCACCTCCCCAACCAGAAAATAATCCACCTTCACCACAAACAGAGTTTCACCACTATGAAACCCGTTCTCCACATCATTCTGACCCTCACTCACCTCAACCTTCACCGCTGGCAATCCAGTTGCCATGTGGAACCACTATTGTCAGGCCCCAGTTGCCATCCTCATTAGAATCAACACCTCCAAAAACTCCAACCACTCCAATAGAAATATCTGACTCTGACTCTGATAACCCTCCTCCAAAACAAACAACCTCTCAGAAAACCGCTGAAAACCCCAGCAGAACTTTCATTGACTTAACAAGTCTTGAACGTCTTGCTGATCTAAGACACAAAATTGCCATACCCAAACCAAAGCAACCAGATGTTGGCTCTGGTATTTTGAATTTTGAAACAGGTATGCTGCAATGGATTGCTTCTTTGAAGCGAGTATGTCCTGGGATGATTGACCCAGCTGCTTCTGATCAGCTCTGGTCACAGTTCAGACTATGGGTACGTGCTGAAACCCTAAAGCTGCAGGACGTCAACTATGAGCAGGCTCAACAGAACTTCAGCAAGCTGCTGAAAGAAGTTGAAAGTCAGCTGCCTCAAGAAGTTGTGCTCCCTCTGGACAGTGAATCTTGGTCTGAGAAAGAGCAAGCTGCAAAGGTGCAACCATCAGAAGAAGACAAGACCATTCAGGCTGAAGAAAATCCAGCAGAAGATGTCGCTGAAAGTTCTGAGAAGCTTCCTCCTTCTGATACTTCTCAAGCTGCCTTGGACAGGCAGGCTCTGGAAGAATTAAGGCTGAATGACTTGCGTCTACAGCAGCGGATGGAAGAGAATGATCAGAAGATGAAAGCAAGAATGGATGTACAGGACAGCAAGATTGACACTGTTGTCAACATGGTTCAGAAGCAGAATGAAACTTCTGAAAAGATTCAAGCAATGCTGGAAAGCCTGTTCTCACGCATGCCCCCTCAACCTTAAATCTTTTTCATGCATAACTTTTTCATGCTTTCTTCATTTTCTGATGTACTGTTTTGACTATGTTTTGTAATGTTCTTTTGCTCTGAACTATTTTAATATAATTTGTTTTTCTGATCTAAATTGTTTTAGCACATCACCAACACTTTTTGATTGCTGACAAAAAGGGGGAGAACAAGAATGATATTTAAAATTAATAACGGCTAACTAGACAGAAATTCTCAAACATTCTAACTCTATTACTTGAAATGTTTTTCTGTTTTTGTTTTAAGTCTACAGGCACAAGGAAGCTCCTGAACACTATGAAGACTAGAAGCTCTGATCAGAATGTAGAAGCTCTGATCAATGTTGCTCTGATCAAATATGAAGTTCTGATCGACCAAATACTCTGATCCAAAGCAAAGCTCTGACAGGAAAAGCTCTGAAGCTCTGCTCTCTGATAAGTCAAAGACTCTTAATCTGATGTTCAAAGAAAGACAAAGATCTGATCCTGAAGAACACGTATCATCAAAGGGAAGTAATCAACTCAGGGGGAGTATCTCTTAACTCTGATTTCTCCTTACTTCTTATCTCTGAAACATTTCCCAGACACCTTTTCACGTTATTTTTCATTTAAAATATCTAGTTTTTGTCATCATCAAAAAGGGGGAGATTGTTAGAACAATGTTTGAATCTACTACCCTATATTTAAGTTTTGATGATAACAAAGTGAAAAGATATAGTATTTATATGTTTCATGTTTGAACTATATGCTGCCTAAAATTACTATGCTCTGACCTGCAGATACGCTGATTAAAATAAGCAAGATCACTTCTTCATCATCAGAATTTGATTTCATACACCAGCATCAGAAGTTGCTGAATCAGAACGTCAAGATCATATGATCAACTCACGTACATGCTGAAGCTTGATGAACAGAACTGCGCGTAAACACTCTGATACAAAAACAATAGTTCATCAGCAGCGAAGCAGAATCAGAATGAGCCAAGCCAGAACGTGCATTGAAGAAGCAACGGTACTGTGCATTGAACGCTAATTAATTCCAACGGCTTCATTCCAGACAAGATCTGCTCAAAAAGGAAAGCTTGTTATTAGCATTGAATCAAGAATATTACATTCAACGTTCATCTTCTCAAGTGCTATATAAACAAGGCTTCGAAGATTATAATGGCTAATGCTCTCCAAATCTCTACACGCACAAAGCTGAACCATAATCTTCATCTACCAGTTTTGCTAAACCAACAAACTCTGATACTCCATTAGTGTTTAGCAATCTAGTTTCTAAGCTTAATTTGTGTATACATCACAGTTGTGATAAAGTTTTGTAGAAAACATTCACACACATTGTTTTATACCTTTGTAAGAAAGTGTTGCCTTGACAAACCGGATTGTGGTTTGAATCAAGAAGGCTTTAGCAGTTGTTAAAGCAGTCTGTAATATTCAGTTAAATATAGTGAATTAAGACCTCGTTGGAGAGAGGCGAAATCACCTTGACGGGTGGACTGGAGTAGTTTGAGATCAAACGAACCAGGATAAAAATATCTTGTCAATTGCTTTAAGAGTTCAGTTTTACAATTCAACCCCCCCTTCTTGTGTTTTTCACCCCTTCACATAAAACCATACAGAACTCGGAATATTCGAGAGTTAATCGGGTAAATACGACATAAAACGGATAAATTTTATGGTAAATATATGATATGATTTCGCGTTATCAAATCCTCCCATACTTAAACCTTTGCTTGTCCTCAAGCAAATAGTCGTAAAAAAAATCGGACAAGTGTTCGCTAGGCGCACGTGCACGACATACCCTTTTGTTTTCAAGATAAAACACAGGAAACCAATCGTCAGTCGGTCGATACTTGAGTAAAACGTCAGTGATATTGCAATGACACAATTGAGTCGCGTATTTCCATCTTAACAAACCGCTTAATCGTTTCGTCATATTTAAACCTCGATCCTCTCGTGCTTTTTCGCCCGGTTTCGTTCTGGCGCAATCACATTAAGCCCTTTATCTTTTCACGCGCGTAGTGGAGTAGCCGGTTAGTGACTTTGATCCTATTTCTGTCGTGGGGTCTGGTACACAGATGTGGTTACCCTGGATTTTTCCAATTTGGAGGTTGCGGGGGATCGAGCCGTAGCACGCCCTACCAAGTTCAGAACCAGATACCTCTGAACCAACCTTCAGTGGACTTCTTCTCTTATACTTATGTCTCGTATGCGATCTTTGTCTTTTGGCACAAGATTTTCTGTGTTTAGCATCGAGATGAGAAGATTAGGCATCAAACACTTATATTCATCGGCTCCCCACGTGGTTTATGTCCAGACGGTGCTGACTGCTAGTATAAACTACTAGGGGTTACTTCAGCACTTAAAAATCGAGGTGTACATATAACGTCTCGTTTAGACGGGTTGCATAAGTAGGATGTTCATGGTGTCATAGTCGTATTGATTTTGTTTACTCGTTCTCGTCTACCTAACTAGGTTTCCGTTTTAAGGCAGGTATGTCGAGCTATGCGAGCGGAGAAATTTTTTGGTATGGCTTAAAATACGGGGAAAACTTGAAAAACTTGAAAATATCATAGAATAACCATAAATTTACTGCAACATAAGGAAATATAATGTCTCTCCCACACTATATCAGACATTGTCCCAATGGCGTGATATAAGGAAGGAAGGAATACAAATAGAAAACTGACGGAAAGGGAAATAAATGAAACACAAAAACAAAAGAAAACTACTGGTGGCCTCTGCCTCTGCTACGTGTGCGGGATCGTCGGGTAGGTGTGGCCTCGAGGTCGGTATCATGCGAGCCAAGAGCGGTGACGTCCATGCGTAAGGCGTTTAGCTCGGAGAAAACCTCGTCCAGCTTCTCGTTGACGTTGCGCTGGCCGCTCAGGATTTGGACGTTTTGCGCATGTAGAGTGTCATACTGCTCCTGATGCTTCCTTTCAAGAGCTACAGCCATCTGATTTTGCTGATGGAGGGCTCTGAGGACGTCCTCCATAGTAAAAGGAGGTGGTGTAGAAGAGGACTCAGGAATGTCGGGAGCAGGTGTTTCGCGATCCAATTCCTCCTGGATTTCGTCAGTTGGAGCAGCTGGCTGGGCATCGTGCACGGGAGCATGGCCGTCAGGGGCATCAAATAGCCAATTGGCTCAGTTATTCGGATTGATACGGTCCCTGCAAGGCAAAACAATGTTAGAATAAACAACGTTACGGATCACTGGATGAAACCGACCGTCGTCCCGCTGGTAAATGAGATGAGACGATTTGCAATGGTCTAAGGTAAGCAAGACTGGTGCTCTAGAGGGAAGATGGGCAAGGGTGTCGCCATGATTCAGGGCCAATGCAATAGAAGTGACAAGCCCTCTGAAATAGAAGGGTTTGCCGCCGCGAGTGCAAATAGAATGAATATGGGCCAAGAGGAATGGTGCGGCATTGATTTTCTGATTAGTAAACGCACATTGCATGAAGAACAGCTCTTTGGAGTTAAGTTTGTGGTTACTATCCCTTGCAAAAATGGTGTTGGATAAGATGCGGTGGAAGTAGCGAATGACGGGGTTGTGGATTTGGGTAGCATTGAGGTGATCGTAGGAGTTAGCCCGATTATTGGTCAAGCTATGCCAAAGGTTGAAGGATTCCTCATGGAAGGTGTCGGGCACACGTAGGTGAGAGCCTTCATCAGTACAGAAGTCTAATAGGCGACCGAATGCATTCTGAGAGAAATCGTATTCGGTGCCGAAGATGCGGAACCTTACCACACTGGTAAGTTGATTTCTTGGACCATTCAGAGTGATGTAGCAAAATGAACTGAGGAACTCGAGGGTGATATTCTCGTACGTTGGTTGGGGCTGGCTACATAGGGTCCAAAGGTTGACATTCTGTAGGAGGTGTTGGACACTTTCAAGTAACCCGAGGTCTCGGAGGCAGTCAATGTCGACGAACCTCGTGGGATGGATGCCTCGGCATTGGAACTTCAGGAACCGCGTGCGTTGGGTTTCACCTGCTTCACCATCGCGTAGGTAGATGCCTGGGATTTGTTGGTTGATGTTTGCCATTTTAGAATGCTAAAGCGTTAGAGATAGTGGGTTTGGGTTGTGGGATGGAGTTTGTGAGGTATCGGTTGTGAGATGGAGATTATGATGAGGAAAAAATATTGGGAAGGATGAAACTTAATGGAGAATGAAGGTGACTTAATGGATGAAACTTAATGGGAAGGTTTTGAAATAGTGGAGAAGAGGGAAGGTTGCAGAAGAAGCGCTACTGTCTGCTACAAGGGTCACTGATGTAACCCGTGTTACGGTCGTAACACAGGGATGACGATCGTAACACGCTAAAAGGCGTGTGACGAACGTAAGAGGGATGTGACAATCGTAATGACTGCAAAATGTGCAATTTCTTAACAGACTGTGTTGTATCAAGTCTGCAACATTCTATGTCTACACAAAGGCATTTTAATAGCAATATAAATTCAATGGTATACCAAGAAAATGCAAGCATCTATGTTCCAAAACATCACACCATCAGCAATTAGAGTAAAAACCCGCAATATATGTAAAGCAGTATAATTCGTGCAGAGGAAACTAGCAAACCAGTATTAAACAACTGAAACGATGATTTCGTAAAACTGCATGTTCAACAATCATAAACTCAAAAATTACATAAAGATAAATTTGTTCTACATTTAAACGAAACTGAAAGTGTGCAGAAATTGGAAACTTCCTAGAAACAAAACAAAATGAAATATAAAAAACTGCAGCTGCCATTCGTGACTTCATCCAAGCTTTGCTTTAATTTCTTTGAGTGAATTATGAATATGATAAAACTGCTCCACTGTTATGTCGGTTAATCCCATTATTTCCAGACGCATGCTTTTTATTTCATCTTTTAATCCATTAATGTTAGTCTGGTAGGTATTAAGCGTGGTGGAAATTTTGTTAAGGTTATCAGTATAATCCTTAGTTGTTGTTTCAGGGGCTGCATAGGCTTCCGCCATGTTGATATTTTCATAATAACCAGGAGGAGTCTCGGGGTCACCCATATCGGACATAATATCATCAAAAATTTGGTAATCTTGCGGTGTCTCAGGTGTAGGAGGTTGGTCGGGCGGGTTTAGCTCATAAAGCTAGTTGTCACGGTTATGGACGCTCACGTTGTCATGGTTCGGAAGGGTAAATAAGTTTACAACTTCATCTCTTATCAGATAATCATAAGGTGGGTAAGCATGGTTTGCTATCATACGGCGGTTAAAGCAAAAAGCAAGATTCATGGGACGAATCGTACCGAAGTGCGGGCACCTATTCAGCTGGTGTCTTAAGCCGAGGGCATGTGCAATCATTGTGACCAGGCCACCTATGATGATTGGTTCATCAGGGTTATCTATAATGCAGTAAAAGGTTTGCATCAGGAAGGGTACGACATTAACAGGGTGGCCTTGGTGCATACAATACAGTAAAAATATCTCGTCTTTAGACACTGTAGTCTGGTTCTCCTCTTTCCCAAATACAGTATGGGCTAGCATCTTATGGAAATAGCGGATAACAGGGTTATGAATTTCATCATTATCCATGTTATCCGGATCAGGGTGATAATTACCAGTCAAAGTGCCCCAAAAGTAGTCTAGCTCAATGTCCATCAGCTCAACCTGGGTAGTGGAAAAGGAAAAAGGGCCGCTAGGAAATCCTAACAAGTCAGCTAAGTCCTTATGATTGTAAACAAAATTAATGCCGAAGAGACGGAAACTTATGAATCCTTTACGGGTTCCTTTCCCGTGTTCTGGTAAATGGACTAGGGAGCTTAGGAATTCGAAAGTGAGCTCACGGTAGGTGGCAAACCTAGTCTTAATAAGGGATTTTTCCCACCCCAACTGGTTAAACAAGTACATAACACTATCTAATATACCTAGGGCATTCATAGTGGGTTCATCATGATAAAGTGTTATGCCAATGTTTCTTTTAGACAATTCCTCGAATTTTCTTTTCTGGTTTATACCCCTAAAGGTGGTTTCTAAGAAATTATGTGGCTTTGGTTCCATGGATATTGTTAGGGAAACTAGTCAGAAGAGAAGGTACAAGAGAAACAAAAACTTTTCAGAAATCCTGTGGCAAGTAAGATTATTTTTGAAATTAGCAGCAGTTTTCATGAAAATTATAACATAAGAAAGAAAATGAAAATGAAAATTTAAATAGAAATAAATGCAAAAATGAAAAGAATAATAAATAACAAATAGGTGGGTTGCCTCCCACTCAGCGCTGTTTTTAATGTCAAAAGCCTGACATAGTGCCTAGCAGATTTATTCGGGTGAAATATCGGGTAATTTTAAAAGTCTTAGACTATTCGTATAGTCTCTATTTTCAATGTTGTTGTATATTTTTAACCGCTGCCCGTTTACTATAAACGGGTCAGTATTTCTATCCTTAATTTCTATCGCTCCGCTAGGAAACACTCTCGTAACTTCATATGGACCCGACCATCTCGATTTTAATTTACCAGGGAAAAGCCTAAGTCTTGAGTTAAATAATAGCACGACATCTCCCACACTAAATTCTTTCCTAGCCAAACGCTTATCATGCCATTTTTAGTTCTTTCTTTGTATATTTTAGCATTCTCGTAAGCATTTAGTCTTAACTCTTCTAATTCATTTAAATCCAGGACTCGTTTTTCTCCCGCAGCAGTGTAGTTCATGTTGAGCGTTTTAATTGCCCAATACGCTTTGTGTTCTAATTCTACTGGGAGGTGACAGGATTTTCCGTATACGAGCTTGAAGGGTGTAGTCCCTATAGGGGTCTTGTAGGCCGTCCTATAGGCCCATAAAGCTTCGTTGAGCTTTGATGACCAATCCTTCCTGGTTGTGGCTACAGTTTTTTCTAAGATCTGCTTAATTTCTCTGTTCGATACTTCGACTTGTCCACTGGTTTGTGGGTGGTATGGTGTCGCTATACGATGTTTTACTCCATACTTAAAAAGTAATTTGTCGAATATTCTTGAGATGAAATGGGAGCCACCGTCACTGATGACGAGTCTCGGTATGCCGAATCTTGGAAAAATTATGTTTCTAAAGAGTTTGATCACTACTCGGGTGTCATTTGTAGGAGAGGCTATGGCCTCGATCCATTTTGAGACATAATCAACCGCGACGAGTATATATTTGTTTCCAAAAGAAGATGGGAAGGGTCCCATGAAATCTATTCCCCATACGTCGAAGATTTCTACCTCTAGTATTCCCCTTTGAGGCATTTCATCGCGTCTTGAAATATTGCCGGTGCATTGACACTGATCTCAATTTCTAACAGCGATGTGGACGTCTTTCCACAGATTAGGCCAGAATAGGCCAGCTTGTAAGATCTTTGCACAGGTTTTGGAGATGCTTGCGTGTCCCCCGTAAGGAGACGAATGGCAATGGGAAATGACATCTTCTATCTCTTCCTCGGGTATGCATCGACGGAAGATTCCGCCTGGTCCTCTTTTAAACAGTAAGGGCTCATCCCAATAGTAGTGTTTGAGATCGTGGAAGAATTTCTTTTTCTGTTGGTAAGTAAGATCTGGTGGGAGTGCGTTTGCAGCTAGATAGTTAACTATGTCAGCATACCATGGCAGTCCCATGGTTGCATGGATTGGTTTTACGGCTTCCTCGGGTTGTGGTTTGGTTAGGTTGAAATGAGCTAGGTCGTTCCTTATTTGGGTTATCAGATGCTCATATGGAAAATCATCGTTAATCGGCACTTGTTCGGGTTTTATATCTTCCAATCTTGACAAGTGATCCGCTACGACGTTTTCGGTCCCCTTTTTATCCTTAATTTCTAAGTCAAATTCTTGCAAAAGAAGGATCCATCTGAGGAGCCTTGGTTTTGCATCTTTCTTATTTAATATATATCTTATAGCAGCGTGGTCCGTGTAGATGATGATTTTCGCTCCTACTAGATAGGAACGGAATTTGTCAAGCGCGAAGACGACTGCTAATAGCTCTTTCTCAGTCGTGGCGTAGTTCATTTGGGCTTGGTCTAGCGTTCTGCTAGCATAGTAAATAGCGTGTAGCTTCTTGTCTTTCCTCTGTCCAAGAACTGCGCCTACGGCGTAATCACTCGCGTCGCACATGATTTCGAAGGGTAAATTCCAATCGGGCGGTTGCATGATTGGTGCGGTGATAAGGGCTGATTTTAGAGTTTCAAACGCTTTATGACAATCATCGTCGAATATGAATTCAGCGTCTTTCATTAACAGACCGGTAAGTGGTTTAGTAATTTTTGAGAAATCTTTAATGAATCGCCGGTAAAAACCGGCGTGTCCTAAAAAGCTTCGTATTTCTCTAATCGTCATAGGTGGTCGGAGTTCTTTTATGACTTCTATTTTGGCTTTGTCAACTTCAATCCCTTTATTGGATATGACATGTCCTAGCACGATTCCTTCTCTGACCATGAAATGGCATTTTTCCCAATTGAGCACGAGGTTTACTTTTATGCACCTTTCTAAGACTTTCTCTAGGTTTGACAGACATCCTTCGAAACTTCCCCCACACACTGAGAAATCATCCATGAACACCTCCATGATGTTGTCTATGAAATCTGCAAAGATTGCCATCATACATCGTTGGAAGGTAGCTGGGGCATTACACAATCCGAAGGGCATTCGTCTATATGCGAACGTTTCATACGGACACGTGAAAGTAGTCTTTTCTTGGTCGTCAGGGTGAATGGGGATTTGAAAGAATCTAGAGTAACCGTCTAGATAGAAGAAATAGGAATGTTTGGCTAACCGTTCTAGCATTTGATCTATGAAGGGTAGAGGAAAATGGTCTTTACGAGTGGCTTTGTTTAGTTTTCTATAATCTATACACACTCTATGTCCATTGACTACTCTTTGAGTTATTGGTTCGCCTTTCGCGTTCTTAACAACGGTGATACCTCCTTTCTTGGGCACCACGTGTACTGGGCTCACCCACTTACTATCAGAGATCGGGTATATAATTCCAGCTTCCATAAGCTTTGTAATTTCATCTCTGACTACAGTGCTAAGAATCGGGTTAATCCTTCTTTGAGGTTCTCTAGAGGTTTTACAGTCCTCTTCTAGCAAAATACGGTGCATACAAATTGAAGGACATATTCCTTTTAAATCAGATATGTTATACCCTAGTGCGGTTGGATACCTTCTTAGGACGCCCAAAAGTTTTTCAGTTTCGAGCTCCCCTAAGTTGGAGTTTACTATTACTGGTCGCGTGTGTTCGGTATCAAGGAATTCATATCTTAGATTCTTAGGTAAAATTTTCAATTCTACACTGGGGTTCTTCGTACATGGCATATGATCGGGCGTGAGTGCTAAGCTTTTGTTTAGACTGTCGTCGTTTTCGAATATTGGAGGGGTTTGGATTTCCATTATCTCAGAATATTTTGTTTGTTCTGCTTCCATTTCCCTTACGCACTCGTCTATGACATCTATAAGATTTCATGTGTCGTTCATGGATGGTGCTTGTAAAAATTGAGTAAGGATGAATTCCACTTTTTCTTCCCCAACTTCGAACGTTAGTCTCCCTTCTTTACATCAATTATAGCTCCGGCGGTGGCTAGGAAGGGTCTTCCTAGTATGATAGGGGTAACTGAGTCCTCGGTTATGTCCATGATGATGAAATCGGTCGGGATATAGAATTGACCTATTCTAACTGGAACATTTTCCAGTATACCTACAGGGTATTTAACCGATCGGTCGACTAATTGGATAGACATTTTTGTGGGTCTGAGTTCTCCCATCTCTAGATTTTTGCAGATAGATAAGGGCATGACACTAATGCTTGCTCCTAAGTCACATAGAGCTTTGTCTATGACAAATTTTCCAATATTACAAGGTATGGAGAAACTACCTGGGTCTTTTAGCTTAGGAGGCATATTGTTTTGAATGATCGCGCTACACTCGGCAGTGAGTGTAACTGTTTCGTTATCCTCTATCTTTTTCTTGTTGGATAGGATTTCCTTAAGAAATTTAGCGTACGAGGGCATCTGAGTGATGGCTTCTGTAAAAGGTATTGTTATATTGAGTTGTTTCAGAAGTTCAACGAATTTCTTGAATTGGCCCATCGTTTTGGAATTTGTAAGTCTCTGAGGATACGGGATTGGTGGTTTATAAGGTGGTGGAGGTACATAAGGCTTCTCTTGCTCCACTGCCTCTTGCGTTTCGCTTTCCTTTTCTTTTTCTCTAGGTTCATTGGCTTGTTCAGGCGGCTCGCTCTATTTTTGGTACATGGCTGGATTTTCTAGTCTCGGGTGAACGGGTCCGTCGAGTTATTTTCCACTTCTCAGTATCACAGCATTAGCATGTCCTTTTGGGTTGGGCTGTGGTTGACCAGGAAAAATTCCAGCCGGTGCTGCAGTAGGTGCTTGTTGTTGAGCTACCTGTGAAATTTGCGTCTCAAGCATCTTGTTATGGGTGGCTAAAGCATCGACCTTGCTAGTTAATTGTTTTATCTGCTCATTAGTATGTAAATTCTGATTCATAACATCTTTATTAGTCTGAGCTTGGGAAGCAACGAAGTGCTCTATCATGATTTCTAGGTTAGATTTCCTAGGAGCATTAGGCCCATTACCAGGATGATTTGGGATAGCTTTTGGATAACCGGGTGGTATGGCAGGAGCTTGTACAGGCGCGTATAACGCGTTGTTACTTTTGTATGAAAAGTTCGGATGATTTTTCCAGCCAGGGTTATAGGTATTGCTATAAGGGTTCCCTTGTACATAGTTTGCTTGTTCAGCTGGAACTCCTGTTAGAAGTGGGCATTCTGGAGCAAGATGTGATTGAAGACCACATAGATCGCAAGTTTGGACAACTGCAGCTACGGTAGCTGCAGGAGTAGTGGTGAGGTTTTCTAGCTTTTGGGTAAGAGCTTCCACTTTAGCATTGACTTGGTCCAGGATATTCACTTCAGACATTCCACCTTTGGTTTGGGATTTCTCCACATTAGCTCTTTCGCTTCCCCATTGATAGTGGTTCTGGGCCATACTTTCGATAAGTTGATTTGCTTCGGCATATGGTTTATCCATCAGCGTGCCACCAGCAGTGACGTCTATAGTCATTCTTATGTTATACAACAGACCGTTATAAAACGTATGAATGATTAGGCATTCTTCTAAACCATGATGAGGACAGAGTCTAATCATATCCTTGTAACGTTCCCATGCTTCGAAAAGTGATTCGTTATCTTTTTGTTTAAAACCGTTGATGTTAGCTCTAAGCATAGCAGTTTTGCTTGCTGGGAAATATCTAGCCAAGAAGACTTTTTTCAATTCATCCCATGTGGTGATTGAATTTGAAGGAAGAGATTAGAGCCAGGCTCGGGCTCTGTCTCTTAAAGAAAAAGGAAATAGGCGCAATCGTATCGCATCAGGGTTTACACCATTCGCTTTTACAGTGTCTGCGTACTGCACAAACACTGACAGATGTAGGTTAGGGTCGTCAGTAGGGGATCCAGAAAATTGGTTCTGCTGAACGGCGGATAGAAGCGAAGGTTTCAGCTCGAAATCATTTCGAGCGATAGCAGGGGCGACAATGCTGTTGTGAGGTTCCGCTTGCGAAGGAACTGCGTAGTCCTTAAGAGCGCGAGGCGGATTTGGTACGTCAGCCATTGTCGATTCTTCGGTAGATTCCGATAACAGGATATCAGGAATTTTAGTCGGAGGAAGATTATTGAGAGATCGGTATTCTTGAATTCGGCGTCTTAATCTTAAGTAACGCTCGATATCGTTAATTTGTAAATGCAAAGGCTCGTTTTGAGAACGAGTGTTTGGCATACAACAGAGGGAAATATAAAAAGTTGCCTTAGTCTAGACAACATTGTTTTCAGATTACACTAGTGACTAAACTAAAGTCCCCGGCAACGGCGCCAAAAACTTGATGTGTCTGCGATCGACCTAATGTCTAACGGTATCTTAACTGCAAGTGCACAGTCTATCGCGGTAGTAATAAAAGGATGTCGAACCCACAGGGACTTCGTAATCACTCTAGTGTTAAGAACAGGGTTGTTTAGCTAAGGCGGAAATTGTCACGTTTGGTTTTTAGAAGTTTAAAACTAAAGGGAAACTAAATTCGATTAAGGGAATTAATATTAAAGCGGTCGGAGTGTAATGATTTGAACCTATGCGAATTAAGTTGTACCTAAGCATATAAAAATATTTAACTTAATTGTTCTGTAGTACTTATCAGTTTAAAAACCCTCGATTCACACTCTCGTGGTCTTACTGAAATTCTGGCTACAGATACTCAATGTCACGTCCAATGTTATGACACCGTATCTGACTTACTATATGACAGTAAATACAAAAGCAGTAAATAACACAGTCAATTGTTTACCCAGTTCAGTGCAACAACACCTACTCTGGGGGCTACCAAGCCAGGGAGAGAATCCACTATAAGAGATGTTAATTCAGGAATAAACCAACCAGTTTATCTCCTTCACTTAAGACCTACCCAATGCAATTCTAATCTAAGTACAACTTAAACCTGAGTTCCTACTCACTCCCCCTCAATCACAGCAGTGATACATAAACCAATTTGACTTAAGAATTGATGAAGACACTCTTCCAAAAAACACACACTTGATTAAGCTTCACAGCTTTTTAATCAAGTAACACAATCACTCGTGCTTCACAGCTTTGAGTGATGTACACAACTAACTTGACTCTGCTTCACAGCTTTAGTCAAGTGACATTCAAACACTCTTGCTTCAAAGCTTTGAGTGCTACACAACCCTTACAATTGAAACCTATTCCAAGGCACTTATCACAATGATAATTGCTTAGAGTACAATAAACAAATCTATACAGATTACAAAATTGATCTTCTAATCAATCAGCAGGGATGACTTGAAAAACCGCAGCTCTGTTGAATATATAGCAGCTGCAACTTCAGTTAGGGTTTCCAAAAACCTAGGGTTGATTCCGTTTGACCTAAAGACCAGGTCCCAGTACTTTATTGATCAGGTTGAGCTAGGTTACTCCTCAGAAAACGCAGGATTCTGTTTAGGAAGGACTGAGTTATTTCCTGAAAAAACTCAGACTTATCCAATCCTGTAATCCTGCTAGTTCAGAACAGGATGTCATAACATCTTTTATGACATCTGAGAAAACCTGTCTACTGATTTAGCAAAATGTGATCATTTTGCAAACATGCTCAGATACACACTTATAAACATCAATATTTGAGTTACAATATTTTTCTGCACATGTACCTAATGAGTTAGTACAACCTGAACTAGAATGTTATGACATCAGTCATGACATTCACACATACACTTGGAATTTACCAAAAATGCAAGCCAATACCTAAACACCTACAAACTCCCCCTTTGGCAGATTTTTGGCTAAAGTCCCTAAACAATCAGAGATAGATATATAGCAGCAGAAATAAGTGACAGCAGAAAAATATAGTGTCAAGTACTAATTAAGCAGTACCAAAAATATTCTCCCCCACTTTAGCCACAAATGGGCCAAAGAATACATGTTTATAAAGTTATACAAAACAAAATAATGAGATCAGCAGTAGACAACAGCAGAACACACTTCCAAACTCCACCAGCAACACCACCAAGCAGCAATCAACCTTCAAGCACTGTCATCAGATTCAGATGAGCCAATTTCTTCAATGTTGAGCTGTCCTTCATCTTCTTCCCTTCTGCTTTCTTCAGCTTCTTCCTTTTCTAGCCTGGCAATTAGAGCTTCTAGGGTCCTTTTTCTAGCATCCAGATCTTTGCAAGTTTCTTTTAAAACAGCTATGACATCTAATGTTTTGGACTGGATCTTTGCAGACAATGTCTCAGCTGATGTTATGACAATGTCTGGAGCATGGGATCCCTGAAACAGTTTGTAGTGCAGGCCAAGGGCAGGGGCTCTTTTGCAGACTGTATCTCTTGCTACAAGGATGTCAGGGTATTGTGCAAGGATGATTCCACAAAGGAGGGAGGGAAAAGCAATTGGTCCTTTGACAGCATAACTGCCAGCATGCTTCAAGGTTTGTTCAAAGATGTACCTTCCATAGTCAAAGGCAGTCTTGGTTCCTACAGCATAGATAAATCTCCCCAATCCTGTGGAGATGGTTGATTTGTGATTTGTAGGCACCCAGTTTGCTGCACCTATTTTATGCAAGATGGCAAATTTCATGCTGAGTTTACTAGCATTCAGCTTCCCTTTCAATGGCCAGCACTTTACTTGCCTGGCAGTGATGGTCAAACATACTTCATTGTCAGTTGCCTCTAGATCAGGACAGTCCTTATTTGTTCTTCCAAGAAACTTGTTGATTTCTGATGGAGAGAACTTGACCCTTCTTCCTCTAACAAACACACTCTCAAAGTCAGCTGACCTCCCATCAGCACAATCATTGAACAAGTTCACTACAAACTCCTTAACCAGATTTTCATAACATTTGCTAAACTTCATCACTGTCTTCATTATCCCAGCATTCCTGATCAGCTCCATGATGTCTTTGCACTCCAAGGCATCATTGTTGAGTTCTCTCTCCAAGGCTATTCTCTTCAAGCAAACATACTTCCATCTGTTTGCATTATCAGGATGATGAAAGGAGATGTTGTCTGTTGGCACTTCAGGCACTCTAGCAATCTTGCTGGAGGGGAGCTTCCTTCTGATGGGAGTATTGTCAATGTCAATCTCAAATTCTGATTCATCATCAGAATCAGAAGTTTCAGGTTCTTTACTTTTCTTGGAGATTGGTTGTCTAGCAGTCTGCACCTGTGCCTTCTTCCCTTTTGTCTGAATTTTCTCAGCCATCCCTTCAGCCTTGGATTTCTTAGCATCAGGTTTAACAGTCTCACTATTCTTTCTTTTCATCAATCTCCTAGCAATGCTAGGGTTCACATTAGCAATCAGTTCATTATCTGAGTAATCTTCATCCACATCAATGATAGGTGGATCAGCAGCCTTTTGAATGTTGTCTTTTGGTGTCACAACATCCTTAGTGACATCTATATTTTCAGAACCTTCCACATTTGGACTTTCTGATTGATTCAAAGGGATAGAAATCCCCGGTACAGATTGGTTGCCACTCAGAATGCTAGAAACCAGTCTAGCAATAGCTTGGTGTACTTGAACTGATCCTTCTTTATTAGGTGTAGAAGACGAAGGAAGAGAAGAATTACCAGAGACTGTAGCTTGAGCTCTTCCTGCATGTCTGGTCCTGAGCTTTTTGACTCTGGCTGGGTCAGTTGCCATCTCCCTGAGAGGAGTGACCTCAAGAACTTCAGATTCTATGCATGTAGTGATTGCCCTAGAATCTTGATCAGATGATGACGATGATGAGTGAGACGAAGCCGCCATGGTGGAAGATGATGTCTGAGACATTGTGTTTAACGTTGAGTAGCAGTAGCAGTTTGATAAAACTCTTTGATTGGGAGGAGAAAACAGGTTGCAAGGATGAGAGAGATAGGGAGTACAAGGGAGTCTCTTCAACTTCTGAAGGCTTTTGAAGGAATTGTGAATGAATATGATTAACCCACTAAATATAGACTTAATAGAATTAATCCCTTCAACCCTTGTTTTCAGCAAAACTAATTGCTATAATTTCTCATGTTGGTGAATACCCAATCTGCCCCTCAAATTTTCAAGTTTATTTCCAACAAGCGCCTTGGTAGAAGAATCAGTTAGCTGAAGCTTAGAGAAACTATGTTCCAGTTCAAATGACTTCTTCTTTCCAAAGTCAATAGGGTTCAAGGAAATGTTGAATGTTTTCAGATTATCACACCACAATGTCACAACATCTTGTGTAACATTGTCCTCAGGTAGCATCTGTTTTGACCAGAATTTTTGAGAACAGAATTTATGAGACTTGTTCTTTGCCACATCACATATATTATCAGCCTGTAGTTTAGGAGTTCTTCTGACATCTTCCATAGGAATAGCTCTTTTCATTCCTTTAAGCTTATGCTGCCACTGTTTCATCTCTTTTTCTTCTTTGATGATTTGACTCATAGTGGAGATATCAGTGTTCTCAGGCTGCCACACATAACAGTTATTTTTGGATTTGATTCCTCTCATTACAACATCTAGTTTTTCATTAAACACTAGACATTCAGATCTTGAGAAGTTGACCATTAATCCTAGATCACATAATTGACTGATGCTGATGAGATTAGTAGTCAACCCTTTTACCAGCAGTACCTTATTCAGACTTGGAACTCCAGGGTAGTCCAAATTACCAACTCCTTTGATTTCTCCTTTAGCACCATCTCCAAAGGTCACAAAACTGGTGGTGTGAGGCATAACATTATTGAGGAGATTTTTGAATCCAGTCATGTGTCTGGAACATCCACTGTCAAAGTACCAATCTTCCTTTGCAGAGATCTTCAGGGAAGTGTGTGCTATCAGTGCAGTAGCCTTTTTCTTCCATTGAGGAGCGTGTGGTACCTTTTTAGACTTAGGTTTGACATCTGAGTTCTGATTAGGATATCCATGTAGTCTGAAGCAGAAGGGCTTTATGTGACCATATTTCCCACAATGATGACATCTCCATCTTTGGTACCTTTTCTTCATATGTCTCTGTCCCTGATGTTGAGAGTAATGTGGAGACATCCGTTTTGACATTTGCTTCCCGGTACCAAATTTCTTTGTTTCCACAAATCCTAGGCCAGATTTATTTCCCATATTTTGACCAGCCTGAAGGATCTCTTCCAATTTGTCTGTTCCATTGGTCAACATCTTGACAGATTTGGTCATTTGATTCAGTTGTGAGTTCAGCAGTTGAACTTTTCCTTCTAAAAGACTTATAGTTTCAAGATTTGCCCTCTTTTCAGCCTCCAGCTTTACAATGAGTTTTGATTGTTTCTCATTTTGCACACAGACTTCACCACTTCTGATACACAATTTCTTGTAGGTATCAGCCAGTTCTTCAAATGTTACTTCTTCATCACTGGTGTCAATTTCAGAAGTACAAACACTAGTTAGGGCAGTAACTAGTTTGGCAGATTCTTCTTCAGAATTGCTTTCTGAATCATAGTCAGACCAAGTAACAGTCATTCCTTTCTTTTGCTTCTTAAGAAAGGTAGGACATTCAGCTCGAATATGTCCATATCCTTCACATCCATGGCATTGAATACCTCTGCCTTGGTTTTCCTTATCTTCTGACCTTGGTCTTCTGCTGGAACTGTCAATGTCAGAAGGAATGTTATGAACATTAGACCTTGACTTTGGGTCCATTCTTTTGATGAGCCTGTTGAACTGTCTTCCAAGCATGGCAATGGCTTCTGATATGTTTTCTTCTTCATCCTCCTTGTATTCAACATCAGTGTTGGTTACAAGTGCTATGCTTTTGTTCTTCTTGTTACCATTATCAGTGATCCCCATCTCAAAAGTCTGAAGAGACCCAATAAGTTCATCCACTTTTAACTTGCTAATGTCCTGGGCTTCCTCTATGGCAGTTACCTTCATTGCAAATCTTTTAGGCAAGGATCTGAGAATCTTCCTCACCAGTTTTTCTTCTGACATTTTTTCTCCCAGTGCTCCTGAGGTGTTGGCAATCTCCAAGATGTTCATGTGAAACTCATGAATGGTTTTATCTTCCATCATTTTTAGATTCTCAAACTTAGTGGTCAACATCTGAAGCCTTGACATCTTTACTTTGGAAGTGCCCTCATGAGTAGTTTTGAGGGTGTCCCAAACTTCCTTGGCCAGTTCATATTGATGTACTAGTCTGAAGATGTTTCTATCAATTCCATTGAACAAGGCATTTAAGGCTTTTGAATTTCCCAGAGCTAACTCATCTTCTTCTTTACTCCAATCTTCCTCAGGCTTCAGACTGATTGTCCCATCTCTTTCAGTTATGGTGGGATGAATCCATCCTTTGTCAGCAGCTCTCCAAGCCTTTTTGTCCAGAGATTTTAGGAAGGCAATCATACGAGGTTTCCAGTAGTCATAATTAGTTCCATCCAGAATGGGTGGTCTATTTCACAAAACTCCTTCTTTGTCCATAGTGCCAGAAAGTGATATCCCTAGATCTCACCCAGTAATACAGGCAGGGTGCCTGCTCTGATGCCAATTGAAATTCTGGCTACAGATACTCAATGTCACGTCCAATGTTATGACACCGTATCTGACTTACTATATGACAGTAAATACAAAAGCAGTAAATAACACAGTCAATTGTTTACCCAGTTCAGTGCAACAACACCTACTCTGGGGGCTACCAAGCCAGGGAGAGAATCCACTATAAGAGATGTTAATTCAGGAATAAACCAACCAGTTTATCTCCTTCACTTAAGACCTACCCAATGCAATTCTAATCTAAGTACAACTTAAACCTGAGTTCCTACTCACTCCCCCTCAATCACAGCAGTGATACATAAACCAATTTGACTTAAGAATTGATGAAGACACTCTTCCAAAAAACACACACTTGATTAAGCTTCACAGCTTTTTAATCAAGTAACACAATCACTCGTGCTTCACAGCTTTGAGTGATGTACACAACTAACTTGACTCTGCTTCACAGCTTTAGTCAAGTGACATTCAAACACTCTTGCTTCAAAGCTTTGAGTGCTACACAACCCTTACAATTGAAACCTATTCCAAGGCACTTATCACAATGATAATTGCTTGGAGTACAATAAACAAATCTATACAGATTACAAAATTGATCTTCTAATCAATCAGCAGGGATGACTTGAAAAACCGCAGCTCTGTTGAATATATAGCAGCTGCAACTTCAGTTAGGGTTTCCAAAAACCTAGGGTTGATTCCGTTTGACCTAAAGACCGGGTCCCAGTACTTTATTGATCAGGTTGAGCTAGGTTACTCCTCAGAAAACGCAGGATTCTGTTTAGGAAGGACTGAGTTATTTCCTGAAAAAACTCAGACTTATCCAATCCTGTAATCCTGCTAGTTCAGAACAGGATGTCATAACATCTGTTATGACATCTGAGAAAACCTGTCTACTGATTTAGCAAAATGTGATCATTTTGCAAACATGCTCAGATACACACTTATAAACATCAGTATTTGAGTTACAATATTTTTCTGCACATGTACCTAATGAGTTAGTACAACCTGAACTAGAATGTTATGACATCAGTCATGACATTCACACATACACTTGGAATTTACCAAAAATGCAAGCCAATACCTAAACACCTACACTTACCTCGGATCATACTCCTAAAGCCAAATGTCTGCTCTCGCTAGTCCATAAGTGTTTAGAAAGCATCTTTTTGAAAACTAAATAAGTCTAATTCGTTTTAAAGCGCTCTCGCTGTATTTAAATCGAATGCCTAACTTTAGCTATCCGGTTAAAACCTTACACTCTCGTGGTCTTGATTTCTCCCTATTTCACTTTCTTTACTCTCGTAATAAAAAGCTTAATTTTTAATTATAAAAAGTCACGGCCAGAAATTAAGTTGATTAAGGTTTTAGCTTAGAAAAAAACATTAATTTATTCGGTTATTTCATCACACCCCGACTACGGGTATTTAGCTACTCATAGTACTAGGAATTAAAAAGCAGGAAATAAATTCAGAAAACAATAGTGCATGCATCATAAATAAAGAATAGAAATATAACATAAATAAAATTTCAATTATATCAAATACAATAAAATCAAATACAATAAAAAACCTGAAAAGCAATAAAATCCGAGATCCTTCTTCCACAAGCCGGCAAGATTGGAACGTCAGAATGAAAACTTAAATGGACGAAATTCGGAAATAAAGTCGAGAATAAAAATTGGCAGAGCTTCCGCAAGGTTTTTGTGAACTAAAACTCTCCTCCCTTTTCTTTCTAAGTCTAAGCTATATATAGAGAATAAAAGTACGGTTGGAAAAATATCCGAGTTCCTAAATTCTTGGTTTTACTGAGAAAAATGAGGAGAAAGTGGCCTTTGGAAGTTGGAGAGAATTTAGGCACGTATGCATGCTTTGCTTGACCACTTCATTCAGCTTTACCATGTTTTGTTGCTTGACCACGTTCAAAATTTAACAATTAAAAGCTTGTTACGGGCGTGGCTGGGGCGTTACGCGCAATTTGCATGAAATAGCGCGTTACGGTCGTGGCAGGGGTGTGACGACCGTCACACTCTTCTGAAGCGCCTTACGATCGTGGCAGTGGTGTGACGACCGTAACATCAGCAGAAAATGGATTTCTTGACAGATTTATCTTTTCTCTTTGGTCTTTGGCCACAATCTCGCGCATTTCACGTTTCTTCTTAGTTTGAGCTGAGATATGTTGTACCTGCATAAAACCATACAAAACTCGGAATATTCGAGAGTTAATCGGGTAAATACGACATAAAACGGATAAATTTTATGGTAAATATATGATGATTTCGCGTTATCAGACTCTCCGAATGGTAGGCGCACCGCGCATTGCGATTGTATCTGGGAGAAATAGTGTTTGGATTCTTTGGAGCCTCTCTCAAGGTCGCCAAATTGGATTTTAACAACTGAGGCAGAACTTCAGCCAAAGTCATATTGATGCGGGTAAACTGCCGTTATGGTCTTTCCACCCTTTGTTGATTGTTGCGTTGTGGAGCAATTGCGGGTCTTGGTATCACTATAGCATTTACCGTTTGACAATGTTTAGATCTGTTTTGGCCCCTCGGGCTATAGACTGAACTAGCTTCCTTCTTACCAGTGAAAAGATTCTTTACCGAACTCGAAGAGGCATCTTCTGTATTTTACCACTTCGAATGCCAGCTTCTACTCTTTCTCCAGTCAAAATCAACTCCGAAAACCCAGATGATGAGCTTCCGATCAAGTGATTTAAAAGTGGACCAGATAGCGTCCCTAGAAACATGTCAACCAACTCCCTATCGGACAAAGGAGGTTGGACTCTTCCAGCCAAGTCTCTCCACTTTAGAGCATAGTCCTTAAAACCTTCACCTGCACCCATGGACATACCCTGGAGCTGAGTACGAGTGGGAGCAAGGTCGGTGTTGTATTGATACTGCTTGTAGAAAGCAGTAGCAAGATCTTCCCAGTTTCGGCCGCTGGCCCCCTCCAATTGATAAAACCATTCAAGCTGAGTCCCTGACAGACTATCTTGAAAGAAATGAACCCACAAATTTCTATCAGCAGTGTGGGGTTGGATCTTTCAGACATATGAGGGAGATGGAGTTTTGGGTAGGACACCCCGTCATACTTGGCGAAAATTGGAGCTTTAAACTTATGAGGGATGACCACTCCCGATACCACTCCCAATTCCTCAAAGTCCAAACCAGGTATTTCCTGAATCTCCATAGCACTCAGCCCGTCTTCTAGCTTCTTTTATTTATCCTCAGCAGGAGGATATTGCTCATCGTCGTAATCCGTATCGTTATCAGAAACTGCAGGACTAGGGTCCTTTGCCATTTCTTGGTTCTCCCCATCCTTGGATGAGGAAGTCAGATCAGCTGGTTGTCTCAACCTTTCTTCGAATCTTCTACCCATGTTTAGAATTATGACCTTCTTCTTCTTCTTCTTCTTCTCTTTCAGAATAAGGGTCTTCAGATCCTCTTGCCCTTTAGCTAGACTTATGAACATCTGTTGGAATTGGGTGTTCTGTGCCTGAAGATCTTTGATGGCTTGATCGGAAGACATATCTGCTGAAATAAACAGCGAAGAAGATGAGAAACCTGTAAGGGTACCTGTAATGATGTGTATGATAATGGGATGCGCATGTAATGATTTCAAAGACTTTGGGAGATTTAAATTTGTAAACCAAAAATAAACAAAACTTTATTAGCTTAAACTTTGAAAGGTTCAAGAATGCCTTTAAGGCGTTACAAAGAAGTAAATAAAACAAAATCTAAAACTAGAAAAAGCAAAATTAAAAGTCCCATGGTCGCTTCCTCTTTGTGCTGATGTAGTCATTGATCACTCTTTCTTCCTCAAGTTGCCTGGTGAGCTTCAAAATCTCCCTTTCTTGCTCATGGTACTATTCCCGGTAAGTGTCCCTCTCATTCTTCAGCTGAATCCAAGACCTCTGCAACTCCCCGGGATCAGTGGGCATGTAAGGATAGAGAACCGTGTAAGGAATGCCTTCTTCGTTAGTGGGCTCCACAATCACTGGTAATACGTCCTCATAAGGCATCCCAAGCTTCTGGGCACGAGCTCTGACCCATTGGAGGTAAGGCTGCATAGGAAGGCAAGTCTTTGGTCCCAACTCTTGGGGGTCAGATCCGTTCACCATGCCCCAAGCTTGCATAAACCTCCAGCGATGCTCCTTAACATCCTCCTTATATTCAAATACAATGTCCTCAAGAAGTAACTCATGGGGACCATCTCTTCTAGCACGACCAAATTGTCGCAAAGCTAAACAAGGATTGTAAGTTATACCCCCTCTGATTCCAAGCAATGGGGCATTAGGGTATCCCCTACATTAGTCAATAACAGTAGTGTCTTCCATAGCCCAGGAGCACCAAAGAATATCTGTATGAGCAAGTGACATTATTCTGTAGGATCAACCCAAAACTTCTTCGTTCTTCAGCACAGACTTAGGGAGGTGAGAAATAAACCACCTCGACAGCAACGGCATGCAACACATAAGATTTCATCTTCTCCTCATAGTACGGGTGTGGAGAGCATGCAAGACATCTCCCAACAAGGTAGGCACGGGGTTGCGAGAAAGGAAAATCTTGACAGCATTCACATCTACAAAGGAATTAGGATTCGGGAAGAGAACCAATCCATAGATAAGGAGAGCCAAGACATCTTCAAAAGCTTGAAAATCCAAATCATCCCAGAATAGCTGAGCCTAGTCTATCAGAAATTTGGCTAGAAAGCCTTCGACCCTGCTCCGTGTTTCCCAATTGGATACTACATCAACCCGTTTCAAATGCAGAGCTGAGGCAATGTCTTCTGGTCTAGGAACTTCTTCCATACCTGTGAAGGGTACCTGTTCAAGGATGAATATGCCCAATAGATGAGAGAACTCTTCCAAGGTGGGTACCAGCTGATAATCTGGAAAGGTGAAGACATGATGCACAAGATCAAAGAACTGAAATAGTACGCTCATCATCTGCTCATCAAGATTTGAAGTAACCAGACTGAGAAGTTGACCGTGTCTCTTAATTAACATAGAAGTCTCAGAAACTCTTGAGGCCAACTCTTTAAGTTGGGCAGGTATTTGCACAAAGTTTACTCGGATGGTATTTCTGCGCACGGAAGCCATAATCTACAAATCATAACAAAGATAAATTCCCTTGGTCTTTGAAATGGTTAGTGTAATGAAGCATGAATACCATGCTATGATGCATGATGTCATGGTAAACCACTGGTATAGCAAACAACAGGTATTGCAAACACAGTCAAATCACACAAAACCCTTAGGTTTAAGGCTTGCATGAGGTCAAAGCTAGTACCCTCTTGAAGTTAAGTTGGTTTCAACCTATCCTAGAAAAAAGTAACCGGGTTCTAGAGGATCTCAATATCACTGACCATCCTCCATCGGTCATGGTTTCATCTCACACAATCTTTTCTTGCAGTCGGAACTATCTCGAGAGTATGGTCTCAATGAGTGTAGCATCGAGTATCAACCAGTTCTTATCTTTATACTGAGGCCGACTATCTCACTACTTTCTAATGGCCAAGTTGGGCGATTAAAGGTTCTAAGGTCAGTTAATGCTTAACGACACCATGCGGCAGCGTCGCATTCTCCTAGTTTCTCCATAAGGGATACCAGTACCAACCAATGTGCCACATCAACGTAGCTATTGCTTCAACCGTATTGGTCTATGTTGTACAATTCCCTCACAGTCTATTGCTACTTACCTAAAAGGTATCCCCAGATCCAGGTTAGGATCTATAGTAACCCCAAACAAAACCCTTAAAAGTAAAGCAAACAAAGCAATCAAGAGAAGCAATTATGATGAACTAGATCCTAAGGTATACCCCACTTAGATCCCTAGCAGAGTCACCAGTTCTGTGATACGGTGGAAGAACCGACTATTTAAATGCTGGTTTATGTTTTGCATTTTGTGTTCGCAAAATATCGCGGTAACCAAGAGTCGCCATCGACTTTTATTTCATCCAATCATGGAAAAGGAAAAAGAACAAAAAAAAACCTTTTTTCGAGATATTCTGAGTACGGGGGGTAGATTATAGAAAGGGAAGGTATTAGCACCCTTTCTATCCGTGGTTTTCCACGGGCTCTTAGGTACTTGCTCATTTTTTCAAATTGCTTATGCGTGCTTGTTTTTGAAAAGTTTGACTTCGTGATAACCCTTGTATCAGTCCTCAAAGGTGTGACAAAGTTGTTTTTGAAAATTGTTTTGAAATGTGTAAGTGTGGAAAACTTTGATTTGAGCAAGTACCTACTAGCATGTAGTTACTCAAAAAAGATCGTTTCTATTCTCGTTTCCTTTAGACAACGCTATCCTACTATTGAGAAATAGGTAGCACCGTCGTTGGAATTGTAAGGGTCAATTCGAAAGGGACGTACGATCAGTAAAGCAATATTAGGACACCTTAGTAATGACCCTAGAGTCTTAAGATCATATTCGATGCAACATTTCCGAGGAAACATTTCCGAGACAACATTTGAACGGGACAATTTAATCTTTTAGACTGGAGGGAAACCACTAAGACACCTTATGCTTAATGATCGTTTACCGAAGGCAACCGAAGTGTGAGTATACCCTAAGAGTGATATGTGCGAGTGATCTGTTTTCAGTTATTTGTCTTTTCACATTAGGGTTTTCTAACCGTATTAAATTTGTCATGCATTCTTGTCATACAATCCTATTATCATTCATCTAAACAGTTAAATATTTGCGGGAATTAAAAATGCGAGAAAGTAAATCTACGCTATTACAAGGCTTCGGGGAGGGGATTAATTACATAGCCAAAAACCCGGGAAAAAGCGATAAGTAAAAAAGTCCTAGATTAAACTATTACAAACCATGAGCAGTTACATAAATATTGGCAAAAACAATTAACACGCGCGCGATGAATCGAATACGAAACAACTAGGGTTTTGACCCTTGCTTAAACCTAATCGCGATTGATTAAAAATTTTTTATGTCATGTTTTGTTATTTAAAAAAAATGAAGAAATCATTAAATTAAAAAGAAAATCCTAATTCTAATTAATTTTAAATTAAGAAAAATAAATTAATTTATTCTAAAACCTATTTTTTGTATTTTTATTTATTTGAGAAAAAAAAAGAAAATAAAATTAAAAGTTAACCTAATTTTATAATTTAATTTTATTTATGAAAACAAATTATGATTTCCTAAGTTAAACTAAATTAAATTAATTTTGACAATAATAAAAAAACTAATCCTAATTTTTGTGAATTTTTGATTTTATGACTTCATATAAAAAAGGATTAATTTGTGAATTAAAAACAATAAAAATAAATATTGAAAGATTTAAATAAACTAAAAGAAAAAGAAAGGAACAATGGGCCTGTGCTTTAGCAATTAGGGGGGTGCCAACTGAGATTCTGGGCCCAAGGTTGATGGCCTGTTTTGACTTTGTTGGATTCAGTGCATGCATTGACCTGAGGCGTATGGTGGGCCTTCAGTGTGATAGCCTTGGATCTGGCTGGTGAAGCGTGTGATGGTTGGATTTTGATGGCACACGGTGAACCTCCTGATGTGTAGCGTGCTGGATTACCTATTGAAGAAGAATATGAACAAAGGTTGGGACCTGGGGATCGAACCCAGGTCCTTATGCATATTACCAACGTACTCTTGCTAACTGAGCTGTTTTGCTTATTTGTATATATAATAAAAACAAAACATGATATAAGAAAAATAAAGGCTATTGGAAAAACGCGCTAAAGTTCAAACTGCCCAACCAGGGAGCGCCACACATCATCTTCCTCCTCCCAACCGTCGTCTTAGGTAACCAGCCTTTTACCTACAAACGGGACTCCGTAGCTAAAACCCTGTCAACTTCAAAAATGCAGCAAACATGATATAAATTTCATTGGAGGCCATGAATCAACTGGGCTTGAAGCCCTAATCATCATGGTATCCATATCCATCCCTAATTTGGCCTGTACTAAGAAGCCCCAAAAATAAGCTTGGAACCCTAGGAATGGCAGATGCCCATATCTGTACTCAAACATCAATCAAAGCATACCAATACATTGTAAACATGATAACAAACAGAAATACATGATCAAAATGTGTTCATAACGCATAAGTCGTGATAATCAAGTTTCAAGAAACAGGGCAAACCGTGATGCTCTTACAAGGTTTTTTAGGACGTGAGGAGGCTTGCTAGTGATTGGAACACGTTCCTGAGACACCCAATAATTGATTGGTATGGTTGAGATGGCTTGAGATGGCCTGTAACTTGGAAATTGGATCACCACTTTCTCTTGAATTTTTCCAGTTTTGTTCTTGCTCTGTGTTGTACCCCAAAATTTGCCCTCCCATATTCTTCAAAAGTTTTGCCAAGCATCACCTCAAATGGTTCAAGGCTACTCCAAGGATTGCACGGTCAACCATCCTCCTAAGCCAGTCAAAATTAAGGTTTTGGTTCTTGCAAGGAAGTTGAGGTTTTCAAGGGCTAAATCAAGTCCCATATGCTCATAAACATTGTCAAGCACCTACATGTCAAGTTTCAAGACTTACAAGGTCAAGTTGCACAGTCAAAAGTCCCATTTGCTCAACAGTCAACTGTAGGGGCAAAATGGTCATTTGGCAGTCAAAAGTCAAAAATTTTGGTCAACATCTTATTTTTAAGCCACAATCATCATTTGATCAAGTCTTGATCATGATTTCACAAGAATGGCTCAAAAATCATCAAGGTGTCAAAAGTTTCTATTTTTGGACAGTTGAAAAGTCAACTGTAACTTGACCAAGGCATAACTTTTTCATGGTTCATCAGAAAAATCCCATCCAATGCTCATCTTAAAGGGGAGGACATTTCCTACAACTCATCTTCACATTCCAAGTCCATGAAATGCTCTCACAAAAAGTTATCAATTTCAACATTATAGGTCATTTTCAAAAGTCAACAAAAAGGGACTTTAAGTCAAGGACCATAACTTGAGATTGGTAAATTAAAATGACATGGGACCAAAGACATTGGTTAGAGGACTTCAAGACCTTTCCAAAATGTCCAAGAACATGTTCATAGCCTCAAAATTGAGCAAGATATGCATTGGAGAAGTTGAGAAATTTTTGTGAAATGGCCAAAGTCAATTATCCTTGAAACTTCATTTTTGACAAAAGGGGCCCACTTTTTCAACTTGATTCAGCTTGGCCATGCCTCCCACGTGTCCCACAATTTATTTCAAGATTTAAAATTAATTTTTCCATTTTTATTTAATTTTATTTGATTTAATTCATTTTAAATCTTTAAAATTCAAATAAAAATCAAGAAAATTAATGGGGGGATATTTGTGGTTTGAATAGCTTTGATACACCATAAAACATATACCAAATTCGTTCAAGACCTATTTCAAGCAAAAAAATTCAAATTTGGAGCAAATATGGCAAGTTATTTCAATGGTGATTATGGAGAAAATCAAAACTTCATTGCAAGGCTTAAAAGCTCCTTAATGTGACTGATTCTCATCCAAGCCTATATATACAAGCCTTGCAAGCCTCATTCAGGACCTAGAAAAAAAGGAGAGTGTGCACAAACGGCCAGAGGAAAAGTTCAAAATTTGTCCAAAAAAGTGAGAGATCTAAAGCGGTGTTGCAAACATTTTCAGATCAAAGCAAGCACGTGGCTTTCTTCCTTGCCACTCCCTGAAGCCAAAGAAACCACAAACGCGTCCTAAGGTCCACTACCAAGCGTTGTAAGTTGTCTCAAACTCACCCCTGTACACGAAATCATGTTTCTCCATTCTTGCACTTTTTCTGGAAAATAATAGCATATTCATACTCCATGCCTAATTTCCAATGTAACTGCTATATTCAATTTCATTTTTAGGCTTCGTATAACAATACCCGTGCCTAGGGTTCGTTGGTTTTGTTTTTAGGTATTTTGTCTACAGGTGAAATTGGGACAAACCATAAGCATAGACGTGATTAGGAGACATGGACGATCACAACCATGGGCTTAGATGGAATTTTTGATGCCTAAGGATGATTTTGAGTAAAACCTCCAAAATCCGGCCTTCACCTCCTTGGTTTAGCATTTCTTTTCTTATTTTCTTTCCTTTTATTAATTATTATTATTATTTAGTTAGTTCACAAATAATTATTTTCATAAATTCAGAAAAAAACAAAAAAAAATGTAATTATTATTATTATTATTAATTTCACTTTAGTAATTATTTTTGTAAATAAAATACTAACAAATTAATTAGTTTAATTAGTTAATTTTAACCTTTTTTCACAATAAATAAAAATAAATTTAGACTTAGGCTTTTTCTTTTGACATTTTTAATTCTTTTTTTATTTTATTTCATAAAAACATCAAAAAGGTCAAAAAATATTTTCTTGTAATTAAAATAATTAATTAGTTTTCAATTTCATTTAATTACCAAAAAAAAGACAAAAAAATTAATTCCCTTTTCTTTATTCGCGCGTATTTAATTTGTTCGATTATTATGTAATTGCTCCGGATATGTAATAGTAAATAGGACGTTTTTACTGTTTTTTTATTTTCCGCACTTATTTACTTAAAACGGGTCTTTGTAAAGATTTGGCGATGTATAGATCCGCGCCTTGTAATAGCGTAGGATTTACGTTTTCCGTACTTTAATTTCCGCACCCCTTAATTGCTAAATTTTGCATGAAAGAATGAATGGCCCAAATAAAATCAAAGCGTAGATCACCATAATGCATGACAAGATAAAACATAACTGAAAACAATACACAAATTCACACACCACTCTTAGGGTACGCCTCACTGTTGCCTTGCCCCTCGAAACGTGGTCGTCGAGTATAAGACGTTTTAGTAAGTCCTTATGTCCATAAACATGGCATAAGGGTAGCTTCTAAGGTGTCCTACTATTGCTCTGGTGACCACACTGTCCCTACAAGCTCGAATTGTGGTCGTCGAGTACAAGACGTTTTAGTAAGTCCTTATGTCCATGATATGATCCAGTCGCCTCGGAAAGGTTGCCTCGGAATTAAAAAGGATCAATGGCATAAGGGTAGCTTCTGAGGTGTCCTACTGTTGCTCGGTGACCACACTGTACCTACAAACGAATTGACCCGAACACCTCCAACGGTGGTGCTACCTACCTCTCAATGGTGGGATGGAACTACCTTAAGGACATTTACACAGCCTAATTCCTTAGGGTAGGTAGATGACTCGTAGATACTTGCTCTATTTCAAAAAAACAAACAAAACTCTTTTCACACCGACACTTTTCAAAAAGCTTTCAAAACAATTTTTCAAACACTCTTGAGGACTGATACAAGAGTTATTCAGAAATCTTTAAACGAAACTTTTTTCAAACCCACTCACAATTGAAAAGCAAACATTTTGAAAACACAAATGAGCAAGTATCTAAGAGCCCATGGATAACCATGGATAGAAAGGGTGCTAACACCTTCCCTTTCTATAAATCTACCTCCCGAACCGAGAACTAATCTCAAAAAAGGAATTTTTCTGTGCTTTTGTCCTTTCCATATTGGAGAAAATAAAAGACGGTGGCGACTCTTGCTTACCGCGACATTTCGCGAACCAGCGTTAAACAGTCAGTTCCAGATCCACCGATCACACTCTGCACGACCGTTTTTCAACCCCTTTCTTGCCTTGGATCTCTTCTGTATATGTAATGCAACATATTAGGTTAACAAAAACGAATTCAATCTTGCCCATTATGAAGATTTGATTTGGTCTTTCATGGCATATAATATCTTTCCAAACTTGATTCAATTCAATATTTTTCCACCCAAATTAGCCTTGGACGAATTTATTCTCAATTGACAGCACATAAGATCTTCCTTCAATGCAAAAATCATCCCTAAAACACATTATATGATTTATTTAGATTTATTTGATTTTATTTGGATTTTAAGTGAATAAAAATCAAAATAAATTAAATAAATAAATAAATAAAGCATGGAGGGTCCAATAGGTCATGGACTATGCTAGTAATGTGATGCAATCTTAAAAATATGGGCCCATGTGGAAAAAAATGCAAATTTAAGCACATTTGACTTTTGACAATTTTGCAAAAAAGGCCAACTTGGCCAATGCATAACTCTCTCAATTTTGACCCTAGGAGGGTGTTCTTAGACTTTTTAGAAATCTTAGGATGTCCTCTAAGCAACCCTTTTAGTCTTATCTCAATTGAGTCCTCCATGTTCATGTATGAAGCTTTGACCCAAAAGGTGTTTTTGTTGACTTTTCAAAATGACCTATAATGTCAAAATTCATATCTTTTTGTGAGTGCATATTTTGAACTTGGGAGCTGAATATGAATTGTAGGTAATTGAATTATCTTCAAAATGAGCTTCGGATGGGTCATTTCTGATAATGTATGAGAATGTTATGCTTGGTCAAAGTTGAGTTGACTTTTCCTACAAAACCCTAATTTAGCAACTTTTGGGTTTTGATGAATTGTGAGCAATCCTTGAGGAATCATGATCAATACTTGATAAAATGATGAATAATACTTCAAAATGAGGATGTTGACCAAAAATCTTGAAGTTTTACTGTATGTGGGCCACAATTGACTTTTAACCTAGCATAGTTGATTTTCAGGCATTTGAGCAATTGACTGAGCAAACTTACTCTGCAAGGCTGAAACTTGACATGGATGATATTGAGAACATATTAGGACCTTGGAAGGCATTTGGGATCCTTTGTACTCAAGCATCTTGAGGAAAAATGAAACCCTAATTTGAGGTAGACTACTTTAGGAGAGAGTTTGTCTGGTCAACTCTTGGACCTCCTTGAGCAATTTGAGGACCTCTCTTGCCATGTGTTGAGAAATATGAGAGGGAAGATTTTGGGGTACAACATCTAGGAACTGCAGAAGTCATGGATTCAACTCAAAGGAGAACAAGACACCTTCGAAGCTCGATTCTATGCAAGCGAGAAGAAAGTGTTGGAGCTCACCAAGCAACTTCACGAGGAGCAAAGCCAGAACGCATACATCGACATAAAGAGGAAGCGCCCATGGGAGACTTGAGTCTTTTGTTCTAGGAGTTCATTTTGTTGTCTCTTTGAGACCTTTTTTCTTTTTCATTATAAGCCCAAGGGGCAATTGTAATTTTTTTAAACTTATTAATGCAATTGTTGTTTTTGTTTCCTTTTTGGCTAGCAAATTTAAATCTCTTGATGTCCTTGAAAACATTGCATCCATATAACATGCATCATGTCATAAGCATGTTTTCTAATACATGTTTCCTAATCTAATTACTTTTTATTTCAATATAAGATAGATCTAGAACAAACCTTCAAAGACCTGCAAATTCAACACGCACAGTTTCAAGAAACTCTCCTCAACTTAGTCAAAGGATAACAAGAGATGACGATGCTCCTCGTCGCAAAAAAGAAGACCAAGAAGTGGGCTGTTATCCTTAACATGAGAACAAGGTTCAAAGGCCCCGCCCGACTGGCTCAAGTAGAAGAGGTCTCTTCTGAGGAAGAAGACAATCAAGACGAGGATGTTAGAAGCACCAGGGCTGGGGTGGAAATATCAAGATTTCTGAGGATGAAGACTACTCCAATGAGAAGTACCCACCGGAAGATGACAAATACAAATAGCTGGAAGACCGACTTAAGGCTGTAGAGATCCAAATAATGTCTGGTTTGGACTTTGGAGATTTAGGTTTGGTCCCTGGGGTGGTCATTCCCCATAAATTCAAGGTCCATGTCTTCGCCAAATATGATAGAGTCTCTTGTACAGAGCTCCATTTAAGGTCATATATCCGCAAGATTCAACCACACACCGCCGATAGGAAGTTATGGGTTCATTTCTTACAAGAGAGCTTATTTGGGACACAGTTGGAGTGGTTCTATCAACTAGAGGGAACTAATATCCACACACGGGAGGATTTGGTTGATGGCTTCTATAGACAATACCAATACAATGCTGATCTTGCACCAACTCGCGTGCAATTACAAAGTATGACTATGGGCTCAAGCGAAGGCTTTAAGGAGTATGATCAAAAATGGAGGGACCTGGTTGGAAGGGTGCAACCTCCTTTGAATGACCGAGAATTGGGGGACATGTTCATGGGAACCTTTACTGGTCCATTATTTAATTTGCTGATTGGGAGTTCTTCGTCGGGGTTTACTGAACTGATTTTGACTGGCGAACAAGTTGAAAGTGGAATAAAAAATGGGAAGATCCCAATAGACTCAACCTATACTGCTATAAAGAAACCATTTACTGGTAATAAGGAGACTAATGTTATTTATGGACAAAGGATCTGTATCAAGAATGATCTTTATCAGTCGGTAGGAGCAATATTGATTTCTAACCCAACCCTAGTTCAATGACCACAACGATAAAATAATCAGCATAGGCTAGATGCCTCGAGGAGGAAGTTCACTAGGATCAACATGCCATTGTCTCAAGCTTTACAACATCTGTTGAAGGAAGATTTGGTAACACTGTGAGATCCTCCTCAAAATCCCAACACATCATCTCCAAAGTATAACCCAAATGCAAGATGTGCATACCATTCCAATAGTCCTGGGCATGACACCAATGATTATTGGGTCCTAAAAAAGCAAAATCCAGGGTTTTATTGACAACAGAGTGATTGAGTTTGACCCTCCAGAACCCCTAATGTGATTACCGCACCCATGCCTAGTCATGGTAAAGGTGTTAATGCTGTTGACGATGTTTCCTATATCTCCTCCCTCAGTGATTTGATTACTCCCTTGATGACCTTTAAGAAGAATTTATTGAGAGCCAATTTATTTACGGGCTGCCTTGAAAATTATTACCACTATGCTTCCCAAACTAATGGCTGTATGTGGATGAATAAAGGTATTCAACGCTTAATTGATAGCCATGAAATTCTGTTCGAGAAAACTCCATCCATGAAAAGTTTGCCTGAAAGTATACCTCAAGAACTGAGACTTGAAGATGTTTCCATAATCACCATTTCTAATACTCCTATAAGGATCACCTCTAGAGGCCCTATAAGGATCCCTGTTGAGCGAAGAGTGGATCCCTTGATCATTACTACACTGGGACCAATCCCCTATTCCTCTGACAAAGTTGTGCCTTGGAACTACGGGGTAGAATTTTATTATCATGGTGTCAAGAAAGAGCCATGGATTAATGAAAATGAAGATCCTGAAATTACAAACATAGTCGAAACTAGTAAGGTCACTAGGACAGGAAGGATCTTCTCTCCGGAGATCTCTCCTCCAATAACTACTACAACACTTGTTCATATTCTTGTTGTCGGGCCAACTGCTGATGCCCGAGGTAAAGAGAAAGTGATTGAGCCTGCCCAGATGGAGGCACCCCCAAAATATGTTACAATTGAAGACCCATCTAGACAAGAGATGGAAGAAATTTAGAAGATCATTCGTAAAAGTGACTACAAAATAGTTGAGCAACTAGGGCAAACACCGTCCAAGATATACATGTTATCTTTGTTATTATACTCCGAAGCACATGCCCAAGTTTTTTTAAATTTTTTGAAGAATGCCCATGTACCACAAGAGACCACTACTGATCAATTTGAGAATGGTGTTGCAAGCCTAACTACTGATAATGGTTTATGTTTTTCTGATGCAAATTTAACTCTGGCGGAGAAGAATCATAACAAAGCTTTGCACATCTCTATTGAATGCAAAGGCACTACTTTGGTGCATGTGTTAGTTGATACAGGTTCCTCCCTGAATGTTTTACCCAAAGGTGCTTTGGATAGGCTGGATCATGATGGGATGATGCTGAAACCCAACGATATTGTGGTATGAGCCTTCGATGGTTCTAAAAGAATGGTCCTTGTAGAGGTTGATCTTTCGACCAAGGTAGGATCTCAAGTTTTCAACTCCACTTTTTATGTAATGGATATCTTCCGGCCTATTCCTGCTTGCTCGGACGCCCATGTATTTATGGGGCAGGTGCGGTTACCTCCACATTGCATCAAATGTTGCACGAATATGTTGAGGTATTCGCTTGGTCATATAAATACATGCCATGGATCGATACTGATATCATGGTTCATCGCCTGCCAATGAAAGAGGGTTGTTCTCCTATCAAACAAAAGGTTCATCGAATGCGTCCTGATATGTCAGAGAAAATCAAGGCTGAGGTAATGAGACATTTCAATGCTAGTTTCTTGGCAGTGACGTCGTATCCCCAATGGGTTGAAAATGTTATTTCAATGCCAAAGATATACAATAAGGTCCATATGTGTGTAGACTACATGGATTTAAATAGGGCGAGCCCTAAAGATGACTTCCCACTACCGCATATTGATGTCTTGGTTGACAACACTGCTCAGTACAAGGTATTCTCCTTCATGGATGGCTTCTCAGGTTACAACCAAATCAAAATGGCTTCTGAAGACGTGGAGAAAACTACCTTTGTCACACAGTGGGGCACCTTCTGTTATAAGGTCATGCCTTTTGGGCTAAAGAATGCAGGCGCAACTTATCAATGGGCTATGGTGGCTTTATTTCATGACATGATTCATCATGAGATAGAAGTCTATGTTGATGACAGGATAGCAATATCACAAACTAAGGAAGAACACCTTGATCATCTGCATAAGCTATTTGAAAGGCTGGAGAAATACAAGCTGAGGTTGAATCCCAACAAATACACCTTTAGGGGAGAGATCTGGAAAGCTCCTAGGCTTCGTCGTAAGTGGAAAAGGTATTGAAGTCAATCCCACGAAGATCAAATCTATCCAAGAAATGCCAACTTCCCATATTGAGAAAGAGGTCAGAGGTTTCTTAGGACGACTCAACTATATTGTCCGATTCATTTCTCACTTGACCGCTACTTGTGAGCGACTCTTCAAACTGCTAAAGAAAGATCAAGTAGTCAGATGGAACGACGACTGCCAAATAGATTTTGACAAGATCAAGGAGTACTTACAAGAACTTCTAATTCTAATTCCACCAGTTGAAGGAAGACCTCTAATCATGTACTTAACTGTGTTAGAGAATTCAACGGGGTGTGTGTTGGGGCAACAAGACGAGTCTGATCGAAAATAGCATGCAATATACTACCTTAGCAAAATGTTTACTGACTGTGAAACAAGATATTCACTGCTCGAGAAAGCTTATTGCGCTTTGGCATGGGCTACTCGTCGACTAAGACATTATATGTTAACTCATACTACCCTATTAATCTCTAAGATGGATCCTATCGAGTACGTCTTTGAGAAACCAACTCTCTCTGGAAGAATAGCCCAATGGAAAATGATCTTAACTGAATATGACATTCAATACACTACTCAAAAAGCAATAAAAGGAAGTGTACTGGCAGATCATTTGGTGCATCAAGCTGTAGATGACTATCAGTCTATGCACTTCGAATTCCCGGATGAGAATATCATACTGGTTACAGATTGTGAAAAGCCTGGACCGTATGAAGGACCCGAGCAAGGATCCCGATGGACTATGGTTTTTGATGGAGCTTCCAACCCACTGGGTAACAGAATTGGTGTTGTGATCATTTCCCCCGAAGGTTTCCATACGCCTTTCACTTCCAGACTTTGCTTTGACTGTACCAACAATATGGCCGAATACGAATCATGCATCTTGGGTCTGAAAGCTACTATTGACCTAAGAATCAAATTCTTAAGTTTATATAGAGAATAAGCTTTGGTGGTCAGTCAAGTTAAAGGAGAGTGGGATACAAAACATACAAACCTTATCCCTTACAGAGAACTTGTGCTAACCTTAATCTCGTACTTTGAAGAGATTACCTTTGAACATATCCCGAGGGAAGAAAATCAGTTGGAAAATGCTTTAGCTACCATGTCATCTATGTTCAAGGTCAAATGGGACAAGGAAGCTCCTAGAAATAATGTCGAAAGATTTGACGAACTGGCGCACTGCTATGAGATTGACACTGACGGAGTAGAGGAGAAGCCTTGGTTTCACAAAGTGAAAAGATATCTTGAAGATCAAGAGTATCCTGATGGGGAATCAATCAATGACAAGAAATTCCTGCGGAGGTTCTCTGTCAAGTTCTTCTTGAGCAATGGGATTTTGTACAAGCGCAACCATGATTCAACCCTACTTCGTTGTATGAAGAAGAATGAAGCAGAGAAGATTATGGAGGACATGCACGAAGGCATATTTGGTACTCACTCTAGTGGATATACCATGGCCAAGAAGATTCTGAGAGCAGGTTTCTATTGTTCAACCATGGAAACCGATTGTCATCACCACTTGAGGATTTGTCATAAGTGCCAAATTTATGCTAATAAGGTTCATGTGCCTCCAATTCCTCTGAATGTCATGACTGCCCCTTGGCCATTTGCAATGTGGGAAATTGATATGATTAGAGAAATCAAACCCACTGCCTCTAATGGACATCTTTTCATTCTTGTCGCCATTGACTACTTTACCAAATGGGTTGAAGCAGCTTCATTTTCCTCAATTACCAAGAACATAGTGGCCCGGTTCATCAAACATAACCTTATTTGTCAGTATGGTATCCCTGAGAGAATCATAACTGACAATGGTACTAACCTCAACAATGCCATGACCAATGAACTCTGCACGCAGTTCAAGATCAAGCATCACAACTCTTCTCCATACATACCTAAGATGAATGGCTCAGTGGAAGCCGCCAATAAGAATATAAAGAAGATTGTGAAAAATATGGTGGTGACCTACAAAGAATTGCATGAGATGTTACCATTTTCTCTTCATGGCTATCGTACTTCGGCTCGAACAACAAATGGAGCAACCCAATTCTCTTTGGTCTATGGCATGGATGTTGTTCTGCCTGTCGAAGTTAAAATCCCTTCTCTAAGGATTATGAAAGAAGAAGACTTAGACAAAGACGAGTGAATTCATACTAGGTTGGATCAGTTGAATTTGATTGATGAAAAGAGGCTGACGGCTATTCGTCATGGCTAGATGTATCAAATATGTATGATCAAGGCTTTTAACAAGAAGATCAAACATCAGGTATATCAGGTTGGCGATGTGGTAATAAAGCGCATCATTCTACCACAAGGTGATCCCAGGGGCAAATGGACTCCCACCTACAAATGGCCATTTGTTGTCAAGAAAGTATTCTTGGACGGTGCTATGATGCTAACCATTATGGACGACGAAGATTTCCCGCACCCTGTTAATGTGGACATAGTAAAAAAATACTACACATAAGAATGACCCGCTAGGTTGACATACCTAGGCAAAAATAAAGGCATCCCGACGAACCAAAAGGGTTCAGGAAAAAATTAGGGATATATACAAAACATTGTACACCTGGAAAGTCGAAAACCTGAAAAGGAGGCTTAGGCAAAAAAGGTATCCTGGTGGACTGAAAACCTGAAAGGGCGGTTCAGGAAAAAGTTAGGGATTAAAAGCGTACGACTATGTCCCGTTGGATCACTTACATGCAAACTTTATTACCAAAGTTGGAAGTTCAAATGGTTCAATCAACTTTTTCTGATGGCAAGGGACGAGATGTTCGAAGACATAAGGGAAACAACAAAGTTTGGAACCCAATGGGATCACTTCCACATGGCTATACATTTTGTTTTCACATTTTTCATTTCACGACGACTTCCTCTTACTAGGATTTCCGTCTCTTTGTACAAAAATGTCTGTTTATAGGAAAATTATCAATACAAATACATCTTAAAGTTCAAACTTTTGTTTTTTCTGTTTTGTTTGCAAAAACATCCAATGACTAAATTAAATGTACATATGAATATGAACATGATTAATTGTTAACAAATATATGCATAAGAACAGGAATAAGCATTCACAAAAGATTCATGGATTTGGGATGACATTTAAGCTGTCCATAAATCCCCACAGAGCTACTTTTACGAGATTATCCCCACAGAATAATCTTCATCCACAATAAGGATACATTCCCCACAATTTCCTTACAGAATTCCAATCAGTACACTTCATGAAAATTCTCTTCCTCAGCTGAGTTTGAAAATTGTAAAAACCCTGCAGATTTCTTCTCTCTAGCAAAATTTAATTCCCCCAAGAGATTTTGTTTCCTCAGCAGGGCAGTTTTTCATCAATAGGGTTTATTTCCCTAACAGCCTGCAAATTCCCTAGCTCGAGTCTATTCCTCATACTAACTATAAGTCACTGACAAAATTCTACTCCCTAGTAAAGTTGCCACTATCCCTAGAAACTTGCTGCAAAAACTGGAATTGGATCTGTTGTACCCTAAATTCCGCCCATAACTTTTTCAGTCGCACTTTCATATCATATTTTGTCATTTGTCACAATAATTAATAGATATCTTCATTCGTCACATTTTGCATCACCAGTCGTATTTAAGTTGACCAAAAGTCAGTTTAAATCGACATTTGGATCATTCTATAGTTGAAAAATACCCGACATTTCACTTCATGCATTTTCATCTCTTTACTATTTTCTTGCCTTGCTCCAAGTTGTTTATATATCGATAATAAAAATATTTCGGTTTTACAGACAGACTGTTAAAAGTGATTTGACATTTTGCGGAAAATTAGCGAGAAAAATATTTCAAGTTTTCACCTTTTACTGATCATTTTATGAATCTGCGTTTCACGTAGGTCATGACAGTACGCTCACTTTATTTTCTCGGTACAATTTGAATTCTCGTTTTTAATCATAAACGTCTGTTCAACCTGATATTTTTATTATCATTCTACTCTGATTTTTACTTTTTGAATATTTTTTCTTTAATCTTTGTGACATGTAGTTTATTTTAATGTGTTCATTTTTTTTTGGATAAATTTTCGTCTGTTTTTTATCGTTTTTAGTCATTTTAAGTCTTTATTTTTTATTCAGAAAAAATTCAAAAAAATTATTTTAAAATAAGTTAATTTTAATACTTTCAGATTTTTTAGTTATTTTATCATTTAAGGGGCTTTTCTGTCATAAAAAAATGTTTATTACACTATATTATGCTCTCATTGGTTGTTAGCGGGAATTGCAGATCGCTAAAATTGAAAAAAATAATCAACGAATCTTATTGAATTGAAATCATTTTTCCCTCTTCATTTTCCTATTTAAAGACCCTTTATTCTCTTTGTACAACACAACAACACAAAAAGCTAACAATAATCTCTTTCTCTCAACCTTCCATGCCCTTCATCCTCCCATCCATCTCCTTTCAATTTCAACAAATTCCTCTTCTTCACACATCACTGTTAATACCCAATCTTCCTCCAATTTCCACTGTAACCCATCTCCCTCTCTCCGTGCACAACATCAAACCTCCCTCTCATCTTCAATTCCCTCTGCTATCACACTCCCATCCTCGTCAAACTTCATTTCTTCGCCTGCTACTTCCGCTCATCATCTCCATTTAAACCTTCCTCTGCTAGCTACAAACCAGTCCGCCAACATTTCTCTTCACCTTCATCAATCCTCCATCAAACAGCAACAACCCCTTCAATCTTCTATGCATCACCTAGCCTCCATCAATTCTGTCTCTCTCTCACCTCTGAATATCTCCCTCTATCTAAAACCCAATCCACTATCAACTTCACCGATCTAATCCTCCCTTCGTCAATCCTCACGGTTTCACCAACATAACCCCTTCTTCAATCGTCATCTCGCCATTATAGCTCCGCCTCCTTCCTCTTAACCTATTCCAACATTAAACCCCAATCTCCACTGTCTGATTCACCAACCTTTGGCATCATCATCAATGATATCAACCATCACCTATTGTTCGCAAACCTCGCACGCGTACCTCCGTCTCTGTTTCTTCCGTCAAACAACAACAACAACTCTGCCTCCTTCCTACAACTCCCTCTGCCAATCGCTCTTCCACAATTTCCAGCAGCAGCATCCAACAACGCGTCACTATCAAAGTTGATTTGGTATCAACACCACGATATTTTCCGATTTCCACATTTTTGGCAACTCTTTCCCTTTTTTCTAACTGTTATGTTGTTTGAAATTATTGATATAATTCTGGAAATCATGCATTACTATTTGTATTAGTTTGATTTGAGTTTTCATTTTTATGCTTTCGAATCGGTGTTTCTTTGACTGGTACTTACATTTCTAAGCATGGGTTATGATTTGGTTATTATTTGTTTCTTCCATAATTGATCCAATCATTTTTTATTGAATTTAAAATATTGAATGGTTCAAATCAACATTTTTACTGTGAATAATGGCATATTGTGGTTTTCGTATTTGAATCATTCTGAAAGAGATGTTGATGTTGTATGGATATGATTCAATTTGTTTTTTTGGTTGGTAAACTCGCTCATGGCCTTGTGACTGTTTCTTTGAGTTGTTTGAGTATGTTTGTGGCGAATTTTATCGTGCGATAATAGTTTAATTGTTAGGTGCCCGGATTTGGTACGATTGAGTTAGTTTATTTCGAAATCAATTTTCTATGTTTTGATTTTGGTTTGAATTATAGCATGAGTTCTTTGCTTTTTCAGTTTCATTTGTGAATTAAGAATCATGATATTTTTTAAGTCCATTTTGAATTCAATTTCTCATGTTGCAATGTGAACCTTTTGATTTTTGTTTTCCGTTGTGGTTGAAATAGTTGTTGCTTTTGATACACTTGAAACAATGTATGCCATGCCGAATTTTGCTTGTGTAAATGTTCATTTATTCATGTTCATTCATACAATTTCATTTTAATTCTTTATTTTTTGATTTCTAACATAGATTCTCATTGTTGCAATTTCCTTCATTTTATTTTTATACCGCTTATGATATTAACGAGTTTGTTTATTGTGAAGGTTTCCGAGAATCGTTTCAAGTATTCATTCTTGCATAGCGCATCCATAATTCCTACACTTTCTCCTTTACCTCTTTATTGTATTTCACTATTTTGATTTAATATTTAGTACTGTAAATATATATTTGTACATAATATTTTGACTGTATATTTTATTCACTTCATTTGTAAATAAATTCAAGTTATGTAAATATTATTTTCACCGTATTGCGATTTTAAATTTTAATTCAAATTAACTTCTGAAAAATCGTACGGACGCATATAATTTTTTCCGTGTTGTTAGTTTTGTCTGTATATTTCATGTGATGCAAGGAATCTTATACCGTGATCTTTATTCATGCTTTCTTCATCTGTGATTTATTTTCACGTGTTGTGATTCATTGCGCTTTATTCACCTCGTGGAGTATTATCCTACATCTGAGTTTTTTGATGCTGTCAGCTTGTGATTTATTTTCAATCGAGGTTTGGTATACTCTTAACTTTTTTTTTTGTCTGTGGATTTAAACCCAAAGGGATGGTGTGATACGGTGGGAGAACTGACTCAGATCTTTTGCGTTTGATCGCAATTGTGCGGTTAGCAAGTGTCGCCACCGAATTTTCTTCTATCCAAAAGGAAAGGTAAAAAAGCACAGGAAAGACCTTTCGAGATTACTTCTTAGGTTCGGGGGGTAGATTATGAAAAGGGAAGGTATTAGCACCCTTTTCATCCATGGTTTTCCGTGGGCTCTTAGTTACTCGCTAGATCACTTGCTATTGTTTGAATGTTCTTGTGGTGTGGGTTTTGAAAGTATTTTGAAAATGTCTTTGCAATGGTTCTCGTCTCTATAAGAACACATACAAAGTGTTTTTTTCGAAGAATAGTTCAAAGAGGTGTTTGTGTATTGTGTTTTTTGAAGGTGATTTTGAAAAGATGTTTTTTTAATGGTTCTCGTATCTATAAGAACGTATACAAAAAGTTTTTGCCTTTTGAAAAAGGTTTTAATGTGGAAGTATTGGTGTAAAATGTTTGGTTGTGAGCAAGCGAGCAACTAAGAGCGAATCTATAAACTCGAATGGTCTTAAATGTTAGTTTCTTCCTCCTTTAGATGTTGCTATCTTACCATTAGTTTGCCAAGAAGCCCATCATTGGATGTGAAGGGACAGGCGCGGGACGTTTGTACAGTCATAGAAGGCAACTTGTGAGACGCTTTAGCAATTTTCGTAAGGGACTAGATCATTTTACCGAAGGCAACATCGAGGGACATCGAGGGACTACGATCTTTTTTATCAAAGGGTCTTTGCTAAAGCGTCCCATACTCGAGGGACATGACTGTATTTCCGAGGCAACGAGCGAGGTTACCCTAGAGGTGCGCGTGCGAAAAAGTGTGTTTGATTCAAGTTATTTTGTTCTTTGATTAGGTTATCTAGCGATTGATTTTGAATCTTGCCATGCACGCCTATTTACTATACAGTATATAGAAAACAGTAAATTGCAGAAATCGAAATTCTACGCTATTACAGAGTTTTCGGGAATGGGGGTACATATTTACAAATGGGGATGGATCAATGCGATTAAAAGTCAAAATAGGCAATCAATACAACCAAATCGAATCGAACAAATAATTAAAATTATAACAGTCTATGAAATTAATTTACAAAGTATAGAAATTCTTTCTATCTTTGTTTGTAAGAAAGAGTTTTAAAATAAAATAAAAATCTATTCTATTAAAGAAAATAATTGACTAAATAAAATAAATCGTTTGCGTATTTTTTTTCTTTTTGGTATTTTTTATTATGAATAAAAATAAACAACTTAAGGCTAAACATAAAGTTAATTAGTAAAAATGATTTACAAAGTCCTAAACTAAATTAATTCTAAACAAAAATTAAAAATTAAGATTATAAAAAATCTAAGATTTATGGAAAATTAAATCTAATTTTAACAACAACTAAATTATATCTAAATTACTTTATATGTAAACTAAATTAATTATAAAATTTCTAAATCACAACTAACCTAATTCATTCTAAAAATAATATTTTAAAACTAAACTAAATTAATTAAGAAAACGGTTTAGTTAAGAAATTAAATTATTTAATTAAACTTAAGGAATTAAAATAACAAAGATAGACAAAAAATATAAGCTAAAATAAAATAAAACAAAGTTGGAAAACCTGAAAATATGGGGTGCAAGTATAGCAATATGAATAGGCTTAAGGAAATGCCAAGCAGGTCCCAAGATATGACGAAAAAATAAATAATAAAATAAAGAAACTGGGCCGGACCGGTTCCACACCCGGATTCACTGGCCCTTCACTTATTGAAAATCGGGTTTGTGTAGAACAAACTCTAGAAGCCAACAACCTATTCTCTTGATTCATCCTCTCTCTGTCTCACGCTCTCAACCAGCTTCTTTCTTTCTATGTCTCTATTTCCTATTTCTCTAACATCACTCTTCTTCTCACGATTCTACACTTAACCATTGATAAGAACTTCTAATCCCACGGTAACAACCTTAACAACCAGTCTCAGCTTTTGTTCTTAGCTTGAAAGTCATATTTTGGGATGGGGTTTTGAATTTTATAGTCAACTCGAGTCTATTTGGGATTTTTGCTTCAGCTATCTCACACTCGGTAAGCTTTTCTTACTTTCTTCCCTTAATTTGTTTAAAACAGTGAAAAAGTAGGATCTAATGTATATTTGGTTTATGTTGGAGTTACAAAATCTTAGGGTTCAAACTTGCAGAAGTTTATTCAACAATAAAGCAACAAGAAATTACGAGTGAAGACCAAGGTAAAGAGAGATTGAAGCTTACCGGTAGTTCTTCGTCATCGCTGCCAATGGAGTCAGAAATTCGGACTAATCAACTCAAGTACTTTTTACTCAATTGACTATGCTCTTGATTAGGTTTGTTACCGAGATTGACTTGCTGAGTGAAGTGATGTTGCAGAATGATAGCGTAGAGGTATAAAGGTTTTGATTTGAGGTGTGATTAGGTTGTTTTATGGTGAACGAAAATGGGTGAGGAAGGTTAAGGGTATGAGGTTGAGTTGTGATTGTTCTTGGCTTGATTTCTGCTGGTTCTGTCTCTTGGTTCTTTTTTCTGACTATGGTTTTTGTGCTGTGATTTGTAGCTTGTTGGTTTTCTGTTTTGACAGGGGTTTGTGCAGTGAGTTTTCAGTGATTTGTTTTTTTTTGAGTTTTTTCTCCTGGTTTGTATATTGTCCTATCTCCTTTGTTTTGCTGGCTATTTCTTTCTTATATACAGTCCCATTGTGTTTTTGCGGGGAAATCAGATAACTTTTAGCACTTTTGGTTAGCTGACCTTGTGGCCTTTGGGTGCAGAATTTAAGTTGCTTATTTTGGTGCAAGTTTTGAGCTACATGTTTTTTGGACTGTTGTATAGCAGCCTGTGGACTCTTTTACTTGGACTGCTTAGGCAGAAAATGCAGCAGTTAGGCAGGCTTATGCTGGTTTGGGGACTGTTATTGCTAGGTGACATCTTTCCAAGCCTAATCTTTTTTCTCTTTATCTTTCAATGAAAATATAAGGCTACTATGCTTTTCTTTCTATGAAAAATTCTTAAGGGTTTGTATAATTTCAGGAAAATGATGATAACTTATTTGTTGAGCTAAGCAAACTAGTTTTGCTTTGCCTTATTCCATTTTGTTTTACTTATTACTACTTTCTTCTATCATTCTGGCAGCCTATGCTGCCTTGCTTGTTATGTTTCATTGTTATCTACTGTGATATTTGCTGCAATATTGTAGCAAGCTTGCCCTGCTATTCTGTTTGTTGCAGGTTTGTTTGGCTGCTTGTGCTGCATCATTGCAGCCTAATGATGCATGTTTTTCCGTGTTGCTATTTTGCTTGCAGTTTGACCTTGGACTTGGTAGCTTGCCCTTTTGCAACCTTGGACTTGCTGCTATATTTGTTTGTTTGCATATTTGGTTGTTACTTGCTGCATGTATAGCAGCCCGCTCTTGCTGCTATGCTTGCTTTGTTTGCTCATTTTGTTGTTGCTTGCTGCTTGTATAACAACCTACTATTTGGCAGCCTGCTCTTGCTGCTATGCTTGCTTTGTTTTCTCATTTTGTGGCCTATTCTTGTGTAGCAGTTTGCTGCTACATGTTGCAGCTTGCATATTTGCTTCCCTTTCTTGTGAACCAAGGTCCAACCTTGTGATTTGCAAGGATGGGAGAAGAGATATTATGATAAAACAAAACAACTTAAAATCTGATTCTTATACACAAACCCTAGTGATGAAATTCTCTTTTCTTTTCTTTACATATCACCTTGCTTGAATTGCTAATTTTCTCTTCTTTGTTTCATGAACATGAGGCGTTGATGGCGAGCAAGGATTACTTGAAGATGGAGCAACAGAAACTTGAAGAAACAAAATAAAAGTTCTCTCTTTGTAGACAAAAAATTTGTGATTCTTTGTAAACAAAACGAAAAACTTATAAATTATTTCATTTGTAATGTAATAAATACAAAGCCTTGAATAAATTTGGTGTAATGAAATTTATTGTTCAAAACTTGAATTTACTTAAACTTTGCAATTCTCAATTGAATGTTTTGGATTAAAACATCTTGGTTTGGTAACTTAGATTTCAAGCAATCACAAAAAATGATCAAATAACCAATGCGCCTTGTACTCCAATCAAATTTCTAAACAAAATAAATGTTTAAGAATTCAATTCTAACTTGGTTAACCCAACCCCAAAGTCATGGTCATCTAAATGACAGTCTTAATTTTCACCTCTTGTCCACACCAGATTTGCATTCAAAATGAAACTCGCACGCGATGCTCAATAAAAATGGGTCTTCATTTCCAAACAATCATGCTTTGAGAATAATCATCAACCTTAACAAATTTTAAAAACAATGATGATTAAGAACACTTGAAATTAAACAAATGACTTGCGACGATTCGATAACTTTCAAAGTCTTCCCAATGCAATTTTCTTTCGATCTTTGAAGATAAACTCGTGTGCAACATCACCTATGACCATATGCAAAAATAATCGTCTAAAAATCTCGTAATTTGAGGAGATAACAAATTCTTAGAAATTTGGCGACAGTTATTTAAAATTAGGTCAAAATCCATGAAGTGAATTCTAACGCATTCGAATTTGGTGATCTTCTACACGTAATAAGCTCTTGATTTGTGAAGAGAAATTGGAGTTAACATCGAGGAGAGTCATACGCAAGAAAAACCACTCAAAAATATTGAATAACGAAGAAGTTACGGTTGCTTGAACTTGGTCTTGCAAAAGGTCAGCTTTTGGGTTAATGGAGTCATCTTCAGTCGTCTGAACCATTGACTGAGCAAACTTGTGATGCGAGGTTCGAAACTCGGCATGAACATCCTTGAAGAGACATGAAGATCTATGAAGACCATTTGAACCCTTGAAGGATCAATTTTCTTTGAGAAACGTCAAACCCTAATCGTTGACTTACTGCCTAAGAAGAGAATCTGTCCGACCCAACTTCTGAGCAAAATTGAGTATTCGAAAAGACCTAGGATAGTATCTTGAATAAAAATGAGAGGGAAAATTTTGGGGTACAAAAGCTTCCCCTGTTCAATCTTCTTAAACTTGAAAAGTGAGATCGGCATGTTTGTCGTTCGTAGCTTGAAAGTGGAAGATGATTGAACACTAGAGTGCACAGAAATTTGCACTCAGTGATATGTTGGTTGGTTGTGTAAGGAATGCCATTTGGAAAGATAACAGGAAGTTATTGGAAATGGGCTTAAAGATGCCATTTGGAGAGATGACGAAAAGTTGTTGGAAATGGGCTTAAAGATGTCATTCGAAGGTGATTGTTGATAGGAATCAGACCAAGTCTAAGTTTGACTTCGAATGGGGAAATGTAAAATCGACCGTATCTAGTCGAGTCCAGGTCTTATAGGGCTGTAAACTATTGTTTGGAGACAAGGGAGAAGGAACCTGGATAGTAGGGTTGCTTCGAAAGGAAAGCCTGGATCTGAATGACTATCAGGGTGGCGTCCGTATTTGGAGCATATCTGAATTGTATGTGAAAGCTGAATCTTAATGAGTATGAGGATGGCATCCGTATCTGGAGCGTATCTGAACTGTATCTGAAAGTTGAATCTGAATGAGTATCAGGATGGCATCCGTATTTGGAGCGTATCTGAACTGTATCTGAGAGCTGAATCTGAATGAGTATCAAGATGGCATCCGTATCTAGAGCGTATCTGAACTGTATCTAAAAGCTGAATCTGAATGAGTATCAGGATGGCATCCGTATCTGGAGCGTATCTGAACTGTATCTGAAAGCTGAATCTAAATGAGTATCAGGATGGCATCCGTATCTGAAGCGTATCTGAACTGTATCTAAAAGCTCAGCTAGTCGTATAGCCAATTGTCCTTGGCCTATTTCAGGTATAAATCTTTGATTTGTAGATGATAGTCATTAATTAATCTTATCCTACAAAGGGTAAACGTTAGCTATATGCAATGTCATGATGTATGAAATACATGGTACAATGAGATTGTGATGTATGCATTCGTGTCATCAATGTTTATGATATATGGACGCGACTTATGCGTATGTGAGTCAATCTGCTGTAATGTTGTTGGATTAGGGAAAATAAATCATTGACTGCAGTTGGGAATGTATAGTGTAAGTCTTCATGTTTGTGAAGTTGAAGTGTTTATGATATTTGGCTTAGAGAAATAAACTCTGTTGTAAGGGAAACGCCGTGTATTGCTTGTGAAATCCTATTGGGGAATCCCGAGAAATTTGGCGACTTCTACCGGGGAGTGATAATTGGAAGTTTTGTTCTGCTGGGGATTAAACTGCACACTGCGGGGGATTTTACGGAGATAACTTAGAGAGATTTCCTTATCTCTTAAAGCCACCAGTGATTGTCTTTTTATTTTTTTAATTTGTAAACAGTAATTATGTTCAAATGCATATGTTCAAACATAAATCATTGGACGTTTTTGCAAACAAAACACAAGAGTAAAGAAAACAGATAGTTTTGCACTTTCAAAGAGATATCTTTATATTGACTTTGAGTAAGTATTTTTGTACAATGAGACAAACATTATAGTAAGAGAATGTCGTCGTAAAAAATGAAATTTGATACAAAGAAAAGATAGCTATATGCAATAATCCCATGGGGTTCCCATTCTGCTATAGCCCTCGTGTCTCTGAGCATCTTGTCTATTTGTTGCCTTATCCGGAGCTGATGGAATTGATCAGAACCATCGAGCTTGCCAATAGAAGCCAAAGGTTATCCATAAGGTGATCCAATGGGACATAGTCATACGTTTTAATTCCCTAACTTTTTCCTGGACCGTCCTTTCAGGTTTTCAGTCCATCGGGATACCCTTTTTTGCCCAAGTCGCCCTTTCGGGTTTTCAACTTGCCGAGTGTACATATTTTTTTGTTTTATCCATGATTTTTTCCCGAACCTTTTGGTTCACCAGGATGCCCTTGTTTTTCCTAGGTATGTCAACCTAGTGGGTCTCTTTATGCGTAGTATCTTTTGACTATGTCCGCATTCACAGGGTGTGGCAGGTCATCGCCATCCATGGTGGTTAAGATCATTGCTCCACCAGAGAATATGCTTTTGATTACAAATAGTCCTTCGTATGTAGGAGTCCATTTTCCCCTGGGATCACCTTGCGGAAATATGATGTGCTTGATCACCAGATCCCCAACTTGATACACTTGTCGTCTGACCTTTTTTTTAAAGCCTTGTTCATCAGTTTTTGATACATTTGACCATGACAGATAGCAATAAGCATTTTCTCATTAATCAAGTTCAGTTGATCAAGTCGAGTCTGGATCCAATCGTCTTCGTTCAGCCCTGCATCCTTCATGATTCTCAGAGAGGGGATCTGGACCTCAATAGGTAAGACAGCCTCCATGCCGTACACCAAAGAGTAGGGTGTTGCCCCAGTTGATGTGTGTGTCGTGGTACGATACCCGTGGAGAGCGAATGGTAGAATTTCATGCCAGTCTTTGTATGTGACTGTCATTTTCTGTATGATCTTTTTGATATTCTTATTTGCGACTTCGACAACACCATTCATCTTTGGCCGATATTGGGAAGAATTGTGATGCTGGATCTTGAATTGCTCACACAGGACGGTGATCATAGTATTGTTTAGATTCGTACCATTGTCTGTGATGATCCTCTCCGGGATACCGTAATGACAGATGAGATTCTGCTTGATGAACCAGGTGACAACATTCTTGGTAACGGAAGCGAAGGAGGCCGCCTCAAACCACTTTGTAAAATAGTCAATGGCCACTAAGATGAAGCGGTGTCCATTAAAGGCTGTTGGTTTGATTTCCCCAATCACATCGATGCCCCACAAAACAAAGGGCCAAGGAGCCGTCAAGATGTTCACTGGAACCGGAGGTATGTGCACTTTGTTAGCATAGATCTGACACTTGTGACAAGTTCGAGAGTGTTAATAGAAATCTGCTTTCATGGTAGACCAGTAATAGCCTGCCCGTAGGATGTTCTTTGCCATCGTATGCCCACTGGAATGGGTGCCAAAAGTTCCCTCATGTAGATCAGCCATGATCTTTTCCGCCTCAACCTTGTCTACGCACCAAAGTAACACAGAATCATGGTTGCATTTGTAGAGAATACCATTACTGAGGAAGAATTTAGCAGTGAATCTCCTTAAGAACTTCTTGTCATTAACTGAAGCTCCTTCCGGATATTCTTGAGCCTCGAGATACCTCTTGACTTCGTGAAACCAAGGTTGGTCCACTACTTCTTCAGTATTAATCTCGTGACAGTGAGCCGATTCATCCATTCGTTCAATGGTGATCTGGGGAGCCTCGTTATCCCATTTAAGTTTAAACATGGATGACATTGTGGCTAGTGCGTCCGCAAGATGATTTTCTTCTCGCGGGAAATGCTCGAAGGTAATCTTCTCAAAATGTGGGATCAATGTCAAAACATGTTCTTTGTAAGGGATAAGGTTTGGGTGTTTGGTGTCCCATTCCCCTTTGATCTAGCTGATGACCAAAGCTGAATCTCCGAATACATTTAAGGATTTGATCCAAAAATCTATAGCAGCTTTGAGACCAAAAATGCACGCTTCGTATTCCTCCATGTTGTTTGTACAGTTGAAGAAGAGTCTTGTAGTAAAGGGAGTATGAAATCCTTCAGGGGATATGAGTACAACACCAATACCATTACCGAGTGTGTTGGATACCCCATCAAAGACCAGGGTCCATCGGGATCCTTGTTTAGGTCCGTCATATGGCCTGAATTCTTCACAGTTGTTTACCATCATGATGTCCTCATCGGGGAATTCGAAATTCATGGACTGGTAGTCTTCCACAGCTTGGTGAGCAAGGTGATCAGCTAGTACATTGCCCTTTATTTCTTTTTGGGTAGTGTAATGGATGTCATATTCCGTCAGGATCATCTGCCATCATGCTATCCTCCCAGAGAGGGCAGGCTTCTCGAAGATGTATTTTATTGGATCCATCTTGGATATCAATAAGGTAGTATGGGTTAACATATATTGTCTTAGCCGGCGAGCAGCCCATGCCAGAGCACATCAAGTTTTCTCGAGTAGTGAATATCTTGTTTCACAGTCGGTAAACTTTTTGCTCAGGTAATAAATAACATGCTCTTTTCGGCCAGACTCGTCATGCTGCCCCAGCACACACCCCATTGAATTTTCCAAAATAGTTAAGTACATGATCAATGGTATTCCCTCAACTGGTGGCATCAAAACAGGAGGCTCTTGTAGGTACTCTTTGATCTTGTCGAAAGTAGTTTAGCACTCTTCATTCCATTTGACTACTTGATCTTTCTTCAGTAATTTGAAGATTGGTTCACAAGTAGCTGTCAGGTGAGAAATGAATCTGGCAATGTAGTTTAACCGTCCCAAGAATCCTCTGACTTCCTTCTCAGTACGAGGAGCAGGCATTTCTTGTATTGCTTTCACCTTGGCAGGATCTACTTCAATACCTCTACCGCTGACGAAAAAGCATAAGAGTTTACCGGACCTCACTCCAAACGTGCATTTATTTGGGTTCAACCTCAGCTTGTATTTCTTTAGCCTCTCAAATAATTTCTATGAATGATCAAGATGCTCTTCTTCTGTTTGAGATCTGGCTATCATGTTATCCACATAGACCTCTATTTCGTTATGTATCATGTCGTGAAATAGAGCTACCATGGCACGCTGATAGGTTACCCCAGTGTTCTTTAACCCGAATGGCATAACTTTGTAGCAGAATGTCCCCTCACTGTGTGATAAAGGTTGTTTTCTCCATGTCCTCAGGCGCCATTTTGATTTGGTTGTTGCCTGAGAAACCGTCCATGAAGGAAAACACTTTGTGCTGTACCGTATTGTCAACTAGAATATCAATATGGGGAAGCGGGAAATCATCCTTAGGGCTTTCCCTATTCAAATCTCTTTAGTCCATGCACATTCGTACTTTTCCGTCATTTTTGGGCACGAGAACAACATTGGCGACCCATTGTGGATAAGAGGTGACGACCAAGAATCCGATGTTGAATTGTTTGATGACTTCAGATTTGATCTTCTCTGACATGTCTGGCCTCATACGACGAACTTTTGGTTTTACCGGAGGACAATCTTCTTTTGTAGGTAGACGATGTACTACGATATCTGCATCAAGTCCTGGCATGTCTTCATACGACCAGGAAAATACCTCAACATAATCATGTAGCAACTGAATCAGACGTTCCTTGACACTGGGTTCCAGATTGGCACCCACCTTGACTTCTCTTTTGTCTTCTTTGTTATCCAGGTTAATTGTGTCCACTGGTTCTTCGTGGGGATGAATGGTCCTCTCTTCTTGTTGTAGTAACCTGGCGAGTTCCCCTGTCACTTCACAATCTTCCTCACCAACGTCTTCGGCTTGGTAGGTTAGACTTTCAGAATCACAGAAGGCCATAGAAGAATCGTTACCCATGGGATCCTGAGTGGATGTAAACCTGCATTGTGAGCATGAGTGCGTGTAAGAGTATAACTATCTTTGAAAGAAATGAAAATGTAAAAAAGAAAAACAATGAGCATAAAGTTTGTATGCAAAAAAAAACGCCCATGATTCATTGATGTCATATGGAAATGAGATAATAACCCTTAGAAATGGACCATTGTGTTTCTGAGTGAGACACAAGGTTTTAAGAGTCTGAATTGTTTTAATATTATAGATCAGACAAAATTTAAAGACAAATTACTGTGGGATAAAAGTGATCCGGACGAAATCTCTAGCTTCCCAATTGTTGAGCCCTCCATTGACAGTTGGAAAAATCCAATCCTCTAGGTTATAGCTGTCTTCATCATCCTCCACGATGCTGACTAGGTGGTTGTTGATCTTCAAGGATGGTCCTACGGCACGAGCGTCGCGTACAACCTTTTGGGTACCTGAAGTGAAACCCAACCCAAATTTTTCAGATTTGTATGGGATATCTGGGAGTTGACCCAAAATTATGCACCCACCTTCTTCTATCACTGCCTTGGCATCCTCCAAAGACGACATCTTGAGCGGAGGCCTTGTGATCTTGGGAACTTGAGACACAACCTTGGTTACTGCCACAGTCTGCGGGACTTCTTCAAAGTGCTGGAATGGAGTTTCAATAAATTCACCATCTAACTCTACATATCTGAAGAATTTAGATGGCTAACCATATACTCTTCTTTTCCATGAACAATGATGATTTTCCCTTTAATTAGATATTTCAGCATTTGATGCAATGTAGAGGTAACATCGCCAGCATTGTGAATCCACGGTCGGCCTAACAAGCAGGAATATGAAGGGAGAATATCCATTATATAAAAAGTTGAATCAAATGTTTGGGTTCTAACCTTCATGGGGATATCCACTTCCCCATGCACCATCCTTTTTGAGTCGTCGAAGGCCTTCACTACTATGTTGCTTGGTTTCAATGTCAATCCTTCATAGTCTAGCCTATCAAGAGCTTTTTTAGGCAACACATTTAGAGACGAACCAGTGTCCACCAAAACATGAGCCAAGGTTATGCCCCTGCATTACACTGAGACATGCAACACCTCATTATGCTTCCTCCCCCTTGGCGTTAAATCAACATCCAAAAAACCTAAACCATTATCTGCAGTCAAACTGGCTACGCAGTTTTGGAACTGATCGGCAGATGTTTCTTGGGGTACATGAGCAGTTTTAAGGAATTTTACCAAGGCCTTTGCATGAGCCTCAGAACATAGTAATAAATCCAGCATGGAAATTTTTGATGGAGTTTTCCCTAGTTGCTCGACTACATTGTAGTCGCTTCTTTTATGATCTTTAGAATTTCCTCCATCTCTTTTCGGGAGGTCTCAGGGATAGCTACCGATTGTGCCTTCGTCTAGACAGGCTCAACCAGAATACCTTTACCTCGAGTCTCGGTTGACTCGGCAGCAGGAATGTCGGTAGGGGTGATAACAGGGATTGTAACAGTTTTGTCAACAAGAGTATTAGCAGAGACGATCGTAGGACTGGGAATAAGCTTTGGAGGAGCAACAACAACCATTAATGATTACGGGTCTGGAAGCAGCTTTTGGAGGAGCAATTTCTGGAGAGAAAACCCTTCCGCTCCGAGTTATCTTGCCAGTCCCTACGATATTACTGATATCAGAGTCAACTTTCTCAGAACTTGAACTTTCAGCAGCTGGCCAATCTTGCTTGATACCGTGGTAGTAGACATCACCTCTATAATTCCACGAAACGGTTTTGTCTGACGAATACGGGATTGGTCCAGGCATTGTAATTATCAATGGATCTACTTTAGGAACTGATGTAATTCTAACGGGTCTTTTGGTGGAGACCCTGGAAGAATTATCGGAAATGGTCACGATGGAAACATCATTATAAGAAATAGTTGGAACAGAAATCTTCTCGAACAAAATTTCCTTGTTATCTATTAGGCATTGAACGCCTGCTTTCAATAGCGAACAACTGGTTGGTGAGGACAAACAAAAATGACAGCTTTCATCACAGCCTGGGAATACACTGGCATTTAACAAGTTCTTTTTGATAGTTAGGAGTGGGGTCGCAAGTTCATCAACTGAAGTAACAAACATATCTTCTTCAGCGGCATTGACCTCACGACCATAGTTTGGCTTGGGGGCAGTAATGACATTGGGAATTTCGGGCGCATCAAATTCAATCTCTTTGGATTTCAGAAGGTCTTGTACTTTGTTCTTCAGAGCCCAACAGTTGTTGGTGTCATGGTCGGGACTCTCGGAATGGTATGCACAGCGGGCATTAGGATGATAGTGAGGAAAGGTTGTGTTAGGATTCTTTGGAGCTTCTTTCAAAGTCACTAGGTTGGATCTTAACAAATGTGGCAATACTTGAGATAGTGTCATATTAATTCTGGTGAACTGTCTAACTGGTCTTTCCATTCTTGGCTGGTTGCTTCTTTGCTGAGCAGGCGCTGGTTTAGGAATCATGACAACCCCCACCATTGGAAGGCGTTCAGCCCTATCTTGATTTCTCTGAGGATATATATCAACAACTTCTTTCTTTCCAATGAAAGGTTTCCTTACACCAGCAGAGAATGCATCTTTTTGAATCTTCCCATTCTTTATCCCGGCTTCCACCCTTTCTCCGGTCAATATCAGTTCGATAAAGCTTGCCAATGAACTCCCAATTAAGTGATTGAAGAAAGGACCGGACAAAGTGCCCAAGAACATATCTACTAATTTTATTTCAGATATGGGAGGCTGGACTCTTCCTGCTAAGTCCCTCCATTTTGCGCATAGTCTTTAAAGCCTTCACTTGAAACCATGGCCATACTATGGAGTTGAGTACGAGTTGGCGCAAGATCAGTGTTGTATTGGTATTGTTTGTAAAAGGCAGCGACCATATCTTCCCAGTTATGAATATTGGCTCTTTCTAACTGATAAAACCAATCAAGTTGAGTTCCAGACAGACTATCTTGGAAGAAGTGTACCCATAAATCCTTGTCAGCGGTATGAGGCTAGATTTTCCTCACATAGGACCGGATACTAACCCCAACTCCTCAAAGTCCAATCCAGACACTTTTTGGATTTCCATTGCACTTAACCGTTCTTCCAGATACTTATACTTATCATCGACTGGAGGATATTGTTCTTCAGAATAATCCTCTTCTTCCTCTTCCTCTTCTGACTTTGGCTAGACAACTGTTTCTTTGCCTTTCCCATCTTGATTGTCTTTCTCACCAGATGACGTTGCAAAGTCTAAGGTCCTTCTTGTCTGCCCTTGGAATATTCTTCCCATGTTTAGAACTCCAGTTATTTTCTTTGTCTTCTTCTTTTTCTTTTCAACCAACAAGGTCTTAAACTCTTCTTGTTCTTTGGCTAGAGTTAAGAACATCTGTTGAAACTGAGCATTTTGTGCTTGGAGGTCCTTCACCGTCTGCTCGAGATCCATCTTACTGAAATAAACAGTAGAAAGATGAGGAGACTTGTTGCAAGAAACCTGCTTATGTTATGATGAATGGTAAATGCATATGCAATGATTTCAGAATTTGGAAACAAAACCATCCCATAGATGAGGAGAGCCACAATTTCCTCAAAAGCTTATAGATCCAAAGAGTTCCAACAGTTTTGGGCTTTCTCAAACAAGAACTTAGCTAAGAAGCCTTTGACACCACTCCTTGTTTCCCAATTAGTTGTGACATCATATGGTTGCAAGTGTAGAGCTTGAGAAATCTCTTTTGGTTTTGGATCTCTTTCTGTACCGTTGAAAGGTAGTTGATTGAGAACCGGAATCCTCAAGAGTTGGGAGAATTCTTCCAAAGTTGGCACAAGTTGATAATCAGGAAATGTGGAGAAATAGTGTAAAGGATCAAAGAACTGAAAGAGCACCTTCATCATGTCTTCGTGTATGTTGGAGGTGACCAAGTTTAGTATGCGACCATGTCTCTCAGTGAATGGAGAGTTTTCAGGAATCCTTGAAGTTAGATCTTTAAGTTGAGGGGGAATTCTTACAAGGTTGACTTGAATAGTTTTCCTGTGAAGAGAATCCATGTCCTACAAAACAGAAACAAAGATAAATCCCAGAACTCCTTGAAATGGTTAGTGAGTATGAGTATGATGTTATGATGTTCATGATGTTATATACAATTAAAATATACACAAACAAAGAAAACAAGTCCTTAGGTTTAGGCTTGCATGGAGTCTCATAGGTAAGTACCCTCTTGAAGTTTAGTCGGCTCAAACCTGTCCTAGTAATAGTAACTGGGTTCTAAGGAGCTCAATATCACTGGTTTGTTTCCTTGGGCATTGTTTCAGCGTAAGCCTCTTTAATGGCGACCGAAATATCCCAAAGAACCAAACCTCAATGAGTGTAGTATAGAGTATCTACCAACTTCGGACTGCACCAAAGCCAATCATCTCACTACGTCCTAATGGCCAAGTTGGTCAAGTAAAGGTTCTAAAAGTTCATTAGTGCTTCATGACATCACTCAGCGGCCCCGTATTCTCCTTGACTACTCAAGGGCTACTGGTACCCACAAATATGTCGCACTAACGTAGCTATTGCTTAAACCGTGTCGGTATACCCCGCACAGTTTCCACAACGTATTGCTAGTTACCTATAAGGTATCCCAAATTCGGGTAGAGGATTCAAACCCAAACAAAGAACCATAATGTAAAGCATACAAGTCAAACAATGAAAGTAAGTAAGTGTGATCTAGCCCTAAGGTAACCCCACTTTTAGAATATTCCCCAGCAGAGTCGCCAGTTCTGTGATACGGTGGGAGAACTGACTCGGATCATTTCTGTTTGATCGCAATTGTGTGGTTAGCAAGATTCGCCACCGACTTTTCTTTTATCCAAAAGGAAAGGTAAAAAAAGCACAGGAAAGACCTTTTGAGATTACTTCTCGGGTTCGGGGGGTAGATTATGAAAAGGGAAGGTATTAGCACCCTTTTCATCCATGGTTTTCCATGGGCTCTTTGTTACTTGCTAGATCACTTGCTTTTGTTTGAATGTGCTTGTGGTGTGGGTTTTGAAAGTATTTTGAAAATGTCTTTGCAATGGTTCTCGTCTCTATAAGAACGCATACAAAGTGTTGTTTTGAAAAATAGTTTAAAGAGGTGTTTGTGTATTGTGTTTTTTGAAGGTGATTTTGAAAAGATGTTTTTGTAATGGTTCTCGTCTCTATAAGAACGTATACAATTTTTTTTTGTATTTTGAAAAAGGTTTTAATGTGAAATTATTGGTGTAAAATGTTTGGTTGTGAGCAGGCGAGCAACTAAGAGCGAATCTATCTACTCGAAAGCTCTTAAATGTTCTTTTCTTCCTCCTTTAGATGTTGCTATCTTAACATTGATTTGGCAAGAAGCCTATCGTTAGATGTGAATGGACAGGCGCGAGGCATTTATACAGTCATAGAAGGCAACTTGTGAGACGCTTTAGCAATTTTCGTAAGGGACTAGGTCATTTTACCGAAAGCAACATCGAGGGACATCGAGGGACTACGATCTTTTTTATCAAAGGGTCTTTGCTAAAGCGTCCCATACTCGAGGGACATGACTGTATTTCCGAGGCAACGAGCAAGGTTACCCTAGAGGTGCGCGTGTGAAAAAGTGTGTTTGATTCAAGTTATTTTGTTCTTTGATTAGGTTATCTAGCGATTGATTTTGAATCTTGCCATGCACGCCTATTTACTATACAGTACATAGAAAACAATAAATTACGGAAATTGAAATTCTACGCTATTACAGAGTTTTCGGGAATGGGGGTACAGATTTACAAATGGGGATGGATCAATGCGATTAAAAGTCAAAATAGGCAATCAAGACAACCAAATCGAATCGAACAAATAATTAAAATCATAACAGTCTATGAAATTAATTGACAAAGTATAGAAATTCTTGGTATTTTTGTTTGTAAAGAGTTTTAAAAGAAAATAAAATTCTATTCTATTAAAGAAAATAATTGACTAAATAAAATAAATCGTTTGCGTATTTTTTTTCTTTTTGGTATTTTTTATTATGAATAAAAATAAACAACTTAAGGCTAAACATAAAGTTAATTAGTAAAAATTATTTACAAAGTCCTAAAATAAATTAATTCTAAACAAAAATTAAAAATTAAGATTATAAAAAATCTAAGATTTGTGGAAAATTAAATCTAATTTTAACAACAACTAAATTATATATAAATTACTTTATATGTAAACTAAATTAATTATAAAATTTCTAAATCACAAGTAACCTAATTCATTCTAAAACTAATATTTTAAAACTAAACTAAATTATTTAAGAAAACTGTTTAGTTAAGAAACTAAATTATTTAATTAAACTTAAGGAATTAAAATAACAAAGATATAAAAAAATATGAGCTAAAATAAAATAAAACAAAGCTGGAAAACCTGGAAATATGGGGTGCAAGTATAGCAATCTAAATGGGCTTAAGGAAATGGCAAGCAGGGACCAAGATATGAAGAAAAAATAAATAATAAAATAAAGAAACTGGGCCGGAGCGGTTCCACACCCGGATCCGCTGGCCCTTCACTTATTGAAAATCGGGTTTGTGTAGAACAAACCCTAGAAGCCAAGGACCTCTTCTCTTGCTTCATCCTCTCTCTGTCTCACACTCTCAACCAACTTCTTTCTTTCTATGTCTCTATTTCCTATTAATCTAACCTCACTCTTCTTCTCACGATTCTGCACTTAACCATTGATGGGAACTTCTAATCCCACGGTAACAACCTCAACAACCAGTCTCAACTTTTGTTCTTAGCTTGAAAATCAGATTTTGGGATGGGGTTTCGAGTTTCATAGTCAACTCGAGTCTATTTGGGATTTTTGCTTCAGCTATCTCACACTCGGTAAGCTTTTCTAACTTTCTTCCCTTAATTTGTTTAAAACTTTGAAAAAGTAGGATCTAATGTATATTTGGTTTATGTTGGAGTTACAAAATCTTAGGGTTCAAACTTGCAGAAGTTTATTCAACAATAAAGCAACAAGAAATTACGAGTGAAGACCAAGGTAAAGAGAAATTGAAGCTTACCGGTAGTTCTTCGTGATCGCTGCCAATGGAGTGAAAAATTCAGACTAATCAACTCAAGTACATTTTACTCAATTGACTATGCTCTTGATTAGGTTTGTTATCGAAATTGACTTGCTGAGTGAAGTGATGTTGTAGAATGATAGTGTAGAGGTATAAAGGTTTTGATTTGAAGTGTGGTTAGGTTGTTTTGTGGTGAACGAAAATGGGTGAGGAGGTTGAGGGTATGAGGTTGAGTTGTGATTGTTCTTGGCTTGATTTCTGCTGGTTCTATCTCTTGGTTCTTTTTTCTGACTATGGTTTTTGTGCTGTGATTTGTAGCTTGTTGGTTTTTTATTTTGACAAGGGTTTGTGCAGTGAGCTTTTAGTGATTTGTTTTATTTTTTTGAGTTTTTGCTCCTGGTTTGTATATTGTCCTCTCTCCTTTGTTTTGCTGGCTATTTCTTTCTTATATACAATCCCATTGTGTTTTTGGGGGGAAATCTGATAACTTTTAACACTTTTGGTTAGCTTACCTTGTGGCCTTTGGGTGCAGCATTTAAGTTGCCTATTTTGGTGCAAGTTTTGGGCTACAGGTTTTTTGGACCATTGTATAGCAGGCTGTGGACTCTTGTACTTGGACTTCTTGGACAAAAAATGCAGTAGGTTGTGGGCAGGCTTATGCTGGTTTGGGGACTGTTATTGCTAGGTGACATCTTTCCAAGCCTAATCTTTTTTCTCTTTATCTTTCAATGAAAATATAAGGCTACTATGCTTTTCTTTCTATCAAAAATTCTGAAGGGTTTGTATAATTTCAGAAAAATGATGATAACTTGTTTGTTGAGCTAAGCGAACTAGTTATGATTTTCCTTGTTCCATTTTGTTTTACTTATTGCTACTTTCTTCTGTCATCATGGCAGCCTATGCTGCTTTGCTTGCTATGTTTTGTTGTTATCTGCTGTGATATTTGCTGCAAGATTGTAGAAAGCTTGCCCTTCTATTCTATTTGTTGCAGGTTTGTTTGGCAGCTTGTGCTGCATCATTGCAGCCTAATGCTGTCTCTTTTGTTGTGTTGCTATTTTTCTTGCAGTTTGACCTTGGACTTGGCAGCTTGCCCTTTTGCAGCCTTAAACTTGCTGCTATATTTGTTTGTTTGCACATTTTGTTGTTACTTGATGCTTGTATAGCAACCTGTTTTTTGGCAGCCTGCCCTTGCTGCTATCCTTGCTTTGTTTGCTCATTTTGTTGTTGCTTGTTGCTTTTATAGCAGCCCACTCTTGCTGCTATGCTTTCTTTGTTTGCTCATTTTGTGGCCTATTCTCGTGTAGCAGTTTGCTGCTACTTGTTGCAGCTTGCATATTTGCTTCCCTTTCTTGTGAACCAAGGTCCAACCTTGTGATTTGCAAGGATGGGAGAAGAGATATTATGATAGAACAAAACAACTTAAAATCTGATTCCCATATACAAACCCTAGTGATGAAATTCTCTTTTCTTTTCTTTACATATTATCTTGCTTGAATTGCTAATTTTCTCTTCTTTGTTTCATGAACATGAGGCGTGGATTGAGAGCAAGGATTGCTTAAAGATGAAGCAACGGAGACTTGAAGAAACAAAATAAAAGTTCTCTCTTTGTAGACAAAAAATTTGTGATTCTTTGTAAACAAAACGAAAAACTTGTAAATTATTTCATTTGTAATGTAATAAATACAAAGCCTTGAATAAATTTGGTGTAATGAAATTTATTGTTCAAAACTTGAATTTACTTAAACTTTGCAATTCTCAATTGAATGTTTTGGATTAAAACATCTTGGTTTGGTAACTTGGATTTCAAGCAATCACAAAAAATGATCAAATAACCAATGCGCCTTGTACTCCAATCAAATTTCTAAACAAAATAAATGTTTGAGAATTCAATTCTAACTTGGTTAACCCAACCCCAAAATCATGGTCATCTAAATGACAATCTTAATTTTCACCTCTTGTCCACACCAGATTTGCATTCAAAATGAAACTCGCATGCCATGCGCAATAAAAATGGGACTTCATTGCCAAACAATCATGCTTTGAGAACAATCATCAACCTTAACAAATTTCAAAAACAATGATGATAAAGAACACTTGAAATCAAATAAATGACTTGCAACGATTCGATAACTTTCAAAGTCTTCCCAATGCAATTTTCTTTCTATCTTTGAAGATAAACTCGTGTGCAACATCACCTATGACCATGTGCTGAAATAATCGTCTAAAAATCTCGTAATTTGAGGAGATCACAAATTCTTAGAAATCAGGCGACAATTATTTAAAATTAGGTCAAAATCCACGAAGTGACTTCTAACGCATTCGAATTTGGTGATCTTCTACATGTAATCAACTCTTGATTTGTGAAGAGAAATTGGAGATAACATCAAGGAGAGCCACACGCAAGAAAAACCACTCAAAAATATTGAATAACAAAGAAGTTACAGTCGCTTGAACTTGGTCTCGCAAAAGGTCAACTTTTGGGTTAATAGAGTCATCTTCAGTCGTCTGAACCATTGACTAAACAAACTTGTGATGCAAGGTTCGAAACTCGGCATGAACATCCTTGAAGATACATGAAGATCTATGAAGACCATTTGAACCCTTGAAGAATCAATTTTCTTTGAGAAACGTCAAGCCCTAATCGTTGACTTACTACTGCCTAGGAAGAGAATCTGTCCGACCAAACTTCTGAGCCAAATTGAGTATTCGAGAAGACCTAGGATAATATCTTGAATAAAAACGAGAGGGAAAATTTTGGGGTACAACAGATGGGAATATAGTATTGACTTTATCATGTTAAGTACTAGTTTCTTATTCAGTCAGATTCTCTTTACCTTATTGTTTACCCTCCTGTACATAGGACACTCTTTCCTCCCATTCTTTAATTTTCAAAACATTTTCATCTTTTTTTAAAAGCTTCTTTGTTTATAAAATCGAACTGCTTTCATAATAAACCTCGACTTTGTCGAGTGAATTTTCTTTTAAAACTTCTTTTCTTTAAACAAACTACAATTCATTTAATCATACTTTGACATCTTTCAAAATTAACAAAAACACTTAAACTCATTCAAACCCTTTTGTACGCTCGAGCACCTTTACCTTTCAAAACTTTTTTCAAGATGAGACATGATTCAATGATAGTCGAGCAACATTCTCCTATCCCAATGGTTATAAAGGTGCCTACTTTTCCACTTGAGTACTAGAGGCGTTCTCAAACCCTCGCTCTTGCTGATGCAGGGTCTATCTTTCCCACACATTGTGGGCGTTAGTCGTGATTTCTCTCCTAACAATGACGACTTATATCTTAGTTTAAAATCAATCAACAAACAAGTCTTTTCTAGCCAAACTACAGTGATCTGACTTTGCCATTGCACGAGGGAGTACGTAGGCACTAAGTCTTACGACCCAAGGCAAGCAAAAATAATAAAAAAAACATTTCATTTTCTTTTGTTTGCAAATACTCATTCATTCTTTTCCTTTAGCAAGTAAACCTTTACATGACACTCCTTTTAAAAGAAACCAAAAAAAGTGGATCCTACGGAGTAACGTAGATGCTTAGGGTGCTAACACCTTCTCTTTTCATAACCTACCCCCGCACCTCGATCTCTGATCTTTTATTTCATTGTGGGTTTTGTTTGCTTTTTTCCCAATTTCCTTTGGAAACAATAAAGTGCAATGGCGACTTCATTGTGTTGAGATAAGTCAATTTATGGCTTAAATCTCAAATCTTTACCGCTACATCTCTTTTTACATCATTACTGTCGCATTTCATCTCTTTTCATCTTTGCTAATGACGCGTGCGACATGATCGGATATCAATTAGCCTTATCTTCCCCAGACAAGTCAGAAGGTTATCCATCTATTTTATCCCCATTCAGGGTATATAAGAATTATCTTCCCAAAAGATTCGGAAGGTTATCCATCTCTTTTATCCCCAATCAGGATATATGAGAAACAAACTCCTCAGTAGAGCAACAGACGACCAAGGTTCTTAAACTCTACTCCCTAAACAGAAATCAATACATCCCCTGCAGAGTTTCCTAAAACAAGTAAGCAGGGATTCCCAGTGAAAGAATTCTAGACAAAAGTGAAGATACACATACTCTTCATCCCCAACAATAGTCAGGGATTTATTTTCCCAGACAAAGACACTGCAAAGGCTTGCAAATACACTTCAACAACATTTCACATTCATACGTCATAAGCATATGCGTATGAAACTCATATAACACAATGTCATTTATTTTGAGAAAATCATTACACAATGCATTTCATACATCATGACATTGCATACAACTAACTCTTTACCTTTTCAGGAAGAATCAATCGACAAATCAACATTATCAACAAATCCTCAAAACAGATTGTAGGTTATTCCCTGAAATAAGACAGGGAAAATATCTACATGATGAACACTCCCTTCAAACATCTGCTGACTCAGATTAAATCGACCAAATATTTATTCTGATAATTCTCTCAGTAGACCTTTTCTAGCTCAGTTTAAATCAACCAAAGATTTATTCTGATACTTCTCCAAGTTAAATATTTAAAGACCTCTACTGGCTCAAATTAAATCGACCAAATATTTATTCTGATATTTCTCTCAGTAGACCTTTTCTGGCTCAGATTAAACCGACCAAAGATTTATTCTGATACTTCTCCCAATTAAAGATTTAAAGACCTTTTCTAGCTCAGATTAAATCGACCAAAGATTTATTCTGATACTTCTCCCAGTTAAAGCTTTAAAGACCTCTGCTGGCTCATATTAAATCAACCAAATATTTATTCTGATACTTCTCTCAGTAGACCTTTTCTGTCTCAGATTAAATCAACTAAAGATTTATTCTGATACTTCTCGCAGTTAAATATTTAAAGAGATCTGCTGGCTCAGATTAAATTGACCAAAGATTTATTCTGATACTTCTCTCAGTAGACCTTTTTTGGATCAGATTAAATCAACCAAAGATTAATTCTGATACTTCTCTCAGTAGACCTTTTTTGGCTCAGACTAAATCGACCAAACATTTATTCTGATACTTCTCCCAGTTAAAGACAAACGTATATATCTCCTGGCTCAGATTAAATCAACCAAAGATTTATTTTGATACTTCTTCCAGTAAACATCTTATGGCTCATCTTAAATCGACCAAAGATTTATTCTGATACTTCTTCCAGTAGACATCTTCTGGCTCAGATTAAATCGACCAAAGATTTATTTTGATACTTCTCCCAGTTAAAGTCGAGCGTAGACTTAGTATAATTTCTCTATCAACGATTACTTTGGATGGCATCTATAAGCCCATATCCGACAACTCTTCATTGCATCTCCAAATGGCATCTTTAAGCCTATTCTCGGCATAATCAACAAGAAGTTTTACTTCTGGGCCCTTAAGTGTTCAATCATCTTCCACCTTCAAGTCACGAAAGACGAACATGCCTGTTAGAACATAGTTTGATTCTACAACCCTCAATTAGAGTTTTGATGATAACAAAATACAAGAATAAATAAATTATAAGATTTATATATAAGACATATATGCTACTTAAAATTATGTTGTGTGTTTATAGAAGTTCTGATGGAATCAGCATCAGAAGATCAGTATCAACATCAGCATCAGAAGATATGTCAGCATCAAAAGATCAATAACATGTGCTACACGCTGAAGTTACCAGATCATACGCTGAAGCCTGATGACCAGAATCTGCGCATAAAATACTCTGACTCTGATCAAGATCCTTACCAAGTCATCAACACTCAGAAGCGTCATCATCCGGTTAAAGCAAAGAACACTCTGATCATCATAAAGAAAACTCTGAAGCGTTACTAAGCATTCAAGACAGATTAATTACCAACAGATTTATTCAAGACAAGATCTTCTCAAAAAGGAAAGAACGTTACTGTCATTGAAAGTGATTTATGGACACCAACATATCTTTGCCTTGGCTATATATACAAGTCTGTGTGAGAAAAAATTAATCTACGCATATACATGCCTACGAAAACGCACGCACTCATAAAATTTGCTAAGCATTCAAACCACGCCTACTCAAAAGCACTAGCAATCCAGTTTTTATTCCAAGCTTAATATTGTGTATTATCACAGTTGTGATATATAGTTTTGTTAGAAAACATTAACACACTTTTTGTTCAATTATCTGTAAGAGAATTTCCTTGAGATAAACCGGTTTGTGGTTAGACTCACGAAGGCTTTAACAATTGTTAAAGTAGACTGTTGTAATTCTATTGAATATAGTGGATTAAGACCTCGTTGGAGAGAGGCGAAATCACCTTGACGGGTGGACTGGAGTAGTTTGAGATCAAATGAACCAGGATAAAAATACAGTGTTGTCTGCACATTTGATTTAAGTTTTACAATTCAACCCCCCTTCTTGTGTTTTTCACATCTTCAATTGGTATCAGAGCGCCTGGTTCTGAGCTTATAACACTTAACCGTGTCAGTACAAGATCCAGCATTTGAAAAACACAATGGCAAGACCACATCAAAACATCAGCAATGACAACAATGAAGAAAGAGACAGATTCAGTGGCAAACCTCCAGTCTTTGATAGAGAGAACTTTGACTACTGGAAAGACAAAATTGAAAGCTTCTTTCTGGCCCATGATGCTGATTTGTGGGACATGGTGACTGATGGATACACGCACCCAGTGGATGGAAGTGGTCAGAAGATTGACAGGAAAGCAATGTCTGATCAGCAAAAGCGTGACTTCAGAAATCATCACAAGGCCAAAACAATTCTTCTCAGCATCATCTCTTATTCTGAATATGAAAAGATATCAAACAGAGACACTGCAAAGAATATGTTTGACTCTCTAAGAATGACACATGAAGGCAACATTCAAGTCAAAGAAACCAAAGCTCTTGCGCTCATTCAGAAGTACGAGGCATTCAAGATGGAAGAAAGTGAATCAATAGAAAGGATGTTCTCAAGATTTCAAATTCTGGTTGCTGGTCTCAAAGTTCTTGACAAAGGGTATTCTACTGCTGATCATGTTAAGAAGATCATCAGAAGCTTGCCAAAACAGTGGAGGCCAATGGTCACAACGCTTAAGCTAGTCAAGGATCTCAACAAAATCTCTCTGGAGGAACTTGTCAGCTCCCTCAGAAGTCACGAGATAGAGCTAGAAGCAGATGAACCTCAAAAGCAAGGTAAGCCATTAGCTTTAAAATCTAACAGAAAATCTGACTCCAAAGTTTTGCAGGCTGTAGAAGAAACCTCTGATGGGTCCTCATCAGAAGAAGATGAATTGTCTCTCCTCTCCAGAAGGGTGAACCAATTATGGAAGCAGAGGCAAAGGAAGTTCAAGAATCCCAGAAGATCAGAGAATCAGAATGAATCTTTCTCCAGATACAGAAGGTCAGAATCCTCCTCTGGACACAGAAGATCTGAAGGCTCTTCAGGAAGCAGAAAGCCAAACAACAAAGACATCATCTGCTATGAATGTAACGATCAAGGACACTACAAAAGTGATTTCCCAAAGCTTTAGAAGGAAAAGCCCAAAAAGAAGTTTGGCAAGGAAAAGAAGAAAAGTCTCATGGCTACATGGGATGATTCTGACACATCTGAAGCTGACTCAGAATCAGATGATGAAAGAGCAAACATAGCTCTCATGGCAAACATAACAGAAGACAATGAAGCTTCTGAGTCAGACTCTAAATCAAATACAGAAGAGGTATTTCCTGACTTTGCTATAAACTTTACTAAGGCTGAACTAGCTGAAAGCCTTAATGAAATTCTGGAAAGATATCAGCAGATTAGAGTCAAATTCAGAAACCTAAAAAGGAATCTTGCTTCTGACTCTGATAAGAATGAGAGTCTCAAATTGGATAATTCTGAGTTAATAGATAAAATTTCAAAATTAGAAAATCTATTACAAAACTCTCAGAAGGAAACAATCCCTGAAACTCCCAGCAGTGCTGATGAGATCATCAACAAGTATGATCACAACTTTCAGAAGTTTCTAGATAAAAACATAGATAGAAGCAAAATGGCTTCAATGATCTATGGAGTTAGCAGAAATGGCAGAAAAGGAATATGATACCAAGGTAACGTACCTACACCAAAGAATGCCATGGATTTAGTTATAAAACACACTTCACTTGATTCACACTTTATATATGGGCACACACATGACATCAAATATACAAGTAGTAATTATTCTGTCAAACCAAAATTCAACCAGAGTTTTGGTAAAACTAACAAATCAGGACCCAAGAAAATATGGGTACCTAAGGATAAAATAATACATGTGGCAGATATCTTTAGCAGCAAAGCAGAAACACCAATCATGGTACCTGGACTCTGGCTGCTCACGACATATGACAGGAAGAAGGCATATGTTCCAAAGCCTGGAACTTAAGCCTGGAGGCCACGTAGGTTTTGGAGGCAATCAGAGAGGAAAGATCATTGGCTCTGGAACTATAGGTAATGGAAATCTTCCCTCTATTAGTAATGTTTTATTAGTAGATGGATTAATGCATAACCTGTTATCCATAAGTCAATAAAGTGATAACGGCTATGATATAATCTTTAATCAAAATTCATGCAAAGCTGTTAGTCAGAAAATGGGACTATCCTATTTAATGGAAAGAGGAGAAAAAACATTTATAAAATAAAACTTTCTGAACTAAAAAGTCAGAATGTAAAGTGTCTTCTGTCTGTTAACAACGAGCAATGGATCTGGAACAGAAGATTGGGACATGTTAGTATGAGAAGAATATATCAGATTAACAAACTCAATCTGGTCAGAGGACTTCCTAACCTGAAGTTCAATTCAGATGCTCTGTGTGAAGCATGTCAGAAAGGCAAGTTTGCAAAACCAGCTTTCAAATCTAAAAACGTTGTTTCTACCTCTAAGCCATTAGAACTTCTACACATTGACTTATTTGGACCAGTTAAAACTGCTTTAGTCAGTGGCAAGAAGTATGGGTTAGTAATCGTAGATGACTATAGCAGATGGACATGGGTAAAGTTCTTAAGACACAAGGACGAGTCACACTCTGTGTTTGTCACCTTCTGCAACCAAGTTCCGAATGAAAAGGATCTCAGAATCGTCAAAGTCAGAAGTGATCATGGTGGAGAATTTGAAAACAAAGATTTTGAGTCATTCTTTAATGACAAAGGCATTCTGCATGATTCTCTTGTCCTAGAACTCCCCAGCAAAATGGAGTTGTAGAACGAAAGAACAGAACATTGCAAGAAATGGCCAGAACCATGATCAACGAGACTAACGTTGCTAAGATCTTCTGGGCAGAGGCAATAAACACAGCGTGTTATATTCAGAATAGAATCTCTATAAGACCTATTCTGGAAAAGACTCCATATGAATTGTGGAAGAACAGAAAGCCCAACATTTCTTATTTTCACCCATTTGGATATACTTGCTTTATTTTGAATACAAAAAATTATTTGAACAAGTTTGACTCTAAAGCACAAAAGTGTATTATGTTTGGATACTCTGAATGCTCAAGAGGGTACAGAGTATACAATACAGAAACACAGATTGTGGAAGAATCAATCAGTGTTCGTTTTGATGATAAGCTTGACTCTCAAAAGTCAAAGCAGAATGAATTCCTTGCAGGTATGGAAGTTGAACTTACAGGTACTAAAGACAATTCATCAGAAACTCTTAACAGAGACACTCCCTCAACATCAGAAAGAGTAACTGCAAGCAATCCATCACCTTCTGTTGATCAACTTCAAAAAAAACCATCCAGAAGCAGCATGGATCACCCAGAAGAAACAATCTTAGGAAGAAAGGAAGATCCAATCAGAACAAGAGCTAACTTCAGAAACTCTGAAGAATCCCTCATGGGACTGGTTTCTCTAATTGAACCAACATCAATTGATGAAGCACTTCTGGACAATGACTGGATTCTAGCAATGCAAGAGGAGCTAAATCAATTCACAAGAAATGACATATGGGATCTAGTTCCCAAACCAAAAGGATTCAACGTCATTGGAACAAAATGGGTGTTCAGAAACAAACTGAATGAACAAGGTGAAGTCATCAGAAACAAAGCATGATTGGTAGCACAAGGTTATAGTCAGCAAGAGGGGATAGACTATACAGAAACCTTTGCTCCAGTCGCCAGGTTAGAATCTATCAGACTCTTAATCTCATTTGCTGTTAATAAAGGCATCACTCTGTATCAGATGGATGTTAAAAGTGCATTCTTAAATGGCTATATGGAAGAAGAGGTATATGTGCACCAACCCCCTGGTTTTGAAAGTTCCAAAAATCCAGAATATGTTTTCAAACTAAAGAAGTCACTGTATGGTCTAAAACAAGCTCCCAAGGCTTGGTATGAAAGACTGAGTAACTTCATGTTAGAAAAGGAATTCACCAGAGGGAAAGTGGACACAACTCTATTCTGTAAGACAGTTAAGAATGACATTTTAGTATATCAAATTTATGTTGATGATATCAAATTTGGATCTACTAAACCTTCTCTGGGAAGAAAGTTTGCTAAGTGTATGCAGGCAGAATTTGAGATGAGCCTAATGGGGGAACTGAAATTCTTTCTGGGCATTCAGATCAATCAAACCCCAGAAGGAACTTACATTCATCAGAGCAAATATGTCAGAGAACTTCTGAAGAAATTTGATCTCTCAGAATGTAAGCCTTCAAATATTCCAATGCATCCCACGTGCATTCTGGAAAGAGAAGAGGTAAGTAAAAAGGTAGAATAGAAGGTCTACAGAGTTATGATTGGTTCTCTTCTCTATCTGACGGCTTCAAGGCCTGACATTTTATTCAGTGTTTGCATTTGTGCTAGATTCCAATCAGATCCTAGAGAATCTCACTTAACAACAGTTAAGCAAATTTTCAAGTATCTGAAAGGTACTACTAATCTGGGTTTGTTTTATAGAAAATCAAGTGATTACAGCTTAGTAGGATACTGTGATGCTGATTTTGCTGGAGACAGAGTAGAGCGTAAAAGCACTTCTGGAAGCTGCCATTTTCTGGGAGAAACTCTGATCTCATGGTCCAGCAAAAGACAATCCATAATTGCTCTATCAACAACAGAAGCTGAATACATAGCAGTAGCTGGATGCAGCATACAAATGCTCTGGATGAAAAGTCAACTTGAGGACTTCCAGATATTTGAGAGTAACATTCTTATCCTCTGTGACAATACTTCTTCTATTTGTCTCAACAAAAATCCAATTTTACATTCTAGGGCTAAGCATATAGAAATAAAACATCATTTTATTAGGGACTATATTCAGAAAGGGATTTTAAATTTTAAATTTATTAACACAGACCATCAATGGGCTGATATTTTTACAAAACCTCTTTCTGAAGATAGGTTCAACTTCATTCTGAAACATCTCAGCATGAAGCTCTGCCCAGAATAAAATTGTTTTGATTCCATATCTTAACCTTCAGAACTTTGTTTATTTTTCTGTGAACTACTGATCAATCTTCCTTCAGAACTTTAGAAGTGCAGATTGTATCAGAATCTATCCATGAAGATCTGAGCGCTTCATTTCCAGGATAAAGATGTGCTGTTCACTCAAGAAAACAAGTGTCATCCAGTCATCAGCTATTTTCTGAGGCTGAACACGCGTTCACGTTTCTGAAAAGGCAAAAGCGCTGATTGGATGCATTGAGACACATGTCATGGGTAACCGTTCCAAATATCTTTCTGAATCCCCTAAAATCAACTATCATTAAATGCTAATAATCATCATTAATTTCTCTCCCTTAACGTTTATGTTTTCAAAAACTTTTTAGAAATCTATTTAAACATACTTCACACCATTTACACTCTTTTATCGTCACTTTCATTTTCTCTAAATATTTCTGATTTCAGTGTTCTTACTTTCTCAAAAACCCTTTCAATCTTTTTCACAAAAACCTTCGTGTGAACAATGGCTTCTTCTAGCATTCCCACTTCAGGTTCCCAGAAAACTGTTTCATCTGAACAATATGAAGTACCCTTCAGAACGCTTCTAACACCAGTAAAAAACCTAGAGGTTTTGTCAGAATTAATCGTGGATTTCAACAGTCTTAAGGATAATGGGTTTGATCTATCTGAAGAAATTAAAGCTCAAGGCTGGGAAAAGTATTTTGACAGATTGGTGGGTCCAACATTCCCTATTCTGGTAAAGGAATTTTGGATTCACGCTTCTTCTTCCAATCATCAAGTCACGTCTTACATCATGGGGAAGAAGATTGTTATCACTGAAGACCTCATTGCACGTTTAATAGGGTACAATGGTGGTGGTGTTTGTTGCATTGATATGGCAGAAAGGTGTGCTGATGCTGCCCTAATTGCAAGGGAAATCTTCACTCTGGGGCTTCCCTCCAGCAAGATAAGGGATTTAAAAGACAAACACATAATTTGGGCCAAGATCATTCTGGGATGCTTCAACCACAGGAAGCCTACCAGCTCTCCTGATTACATTAATATTGATCAGCAGTTTCTGATCTATTTCATCTCTCAGAAGGTCAAGATAAATCTGGCTCATCTTCTGTTCAACCATCTCGGAACAAGTGTCAAAGAAACAAGAGAAGAGGAGCGAACAAAAAGGGATTGGATACCCTTGGGAAGACTAATATCATATATTCTTACAGAGAATAGGCTGATTGATCATCTGACAGAGGCTTAAGAAATCAGCACTCTGGAAGCTTCTGTTGGCAAGCAGCTGAATGCCAAAAATCTGAAGAAAATGAAGTTGATAGAGAACATCAAGAAGGAGCCCAGCGTCACTCCTTTTGATGCAATCTCAAGCAGAAGAGTCCCTCTGGACAAATTCCCTTTGTTCTCAGAAATTGACTCTAAACCAGATATAATTCTGAGATATCTGGATGCTTGCAAGGCTGATGGTACATCACCAAATCTGAATATTCAAGATCTTCAGCAGAAGGCTCCAGAGGTTGTTCTGAAGAAGACAAAGAAAAGAAAAGTTATTGTAGAAGGATCATCTCAACAGACTCCTAAGAAGAGAGGTAATCCTTCTTCTGTAACTGTTTTAGATTCAATTGTTGTACCAACATCCATCCCAATTCCAACTACATCTGAAAACCCAACACCTCAAACTTTTGATGATTTTGACCTAGATTTTGACCCTTCTGAATCATTAACCCTCAGAAGATCTCGCTCCCAACCACAAAATCCAAATACTGAATCCATACCAGAACAAGAACTTGAAAAAGTTCTTTCTGAAATAGACCAACACACGTCAGCTCCCACTCCAAAAAATCCAAATCCTGAAACCCACACAGAAGCACAACCAGAAATTCCCATCTCACCAATACCAGAAATTCCCCTCTCTCCAGAACCAGAAATCCCACTACCTTCATCTCCTCAACCAGAAATTAATCCACCCTCTCCTCAACCTGAACATTCTCCACAACCCTCTGAATCCCCTGAACCACAACCTCTGGCCATTCAATTGCCCTTTGGCACCATTGTGAATATTCCTCAACTTCCCTCTTCACCAGAATTAACTCCACCAAATTCCCCATCAAGTCCAATCATAATTCCTGATTCTCCCACTCCCTCACCAAAAGACAATTCAGGCGACCACAACAAGACTGTCATTGATTTAACAATCCTTGAACGCCTTGCTGCAATAAACCATAAAACTGCTATCCCTAAACCAAAACATCCAGATGTTGGTTCCAGCATATTGAACTTTGAAATAGAAATACAGAAGTGGATCACTTCTCTGAAACAAGAAAGTCTGGAACTGATTGATCCTGCTACTTCTGACTACCTTTGGACAAAGTTCAGAAGATGGGTATGCTCTGAAACCTTTAAGCTGCAAGAACAGGGCTATGGACAAGCTCAACAGAACTTCAGCAATCTGCTGAAAGAAATTGAAGGTCCAATTCTGAGAAAGCTGCTTAAGGAAGAAGTTCTCCATCTGGACATTGCCCCTTGGTCTGAATATCGTTCAACTTCCAAAGATCAACCAGAATCAGAAGAATAGATGATTCCAGCTGAAGACATGGTTCAAGAAGAAGATATTGCTGAAAGCTCTGAGAAGCAACCTGTTTCTGAAGATCCTCAAGCTTCCTCCCTTGACAGGCAGACTCTTGAAGACTTGAAAAGATCTGATATGCTGATGAATGAAAGAATGGATAAGCAGGACACCAAAATTGATGCAATAGCGAACATGTTATCTCAGCAACAGGAAACCAACACCCAAATCAAGAGCATGTTGGAGGCTTTATCCACACGACTTCCTCCTCCCTCTTAGAAATTTCCTTGTTGTTTTTATAACTTGTTTATCTATAATATTTTTACATGTTCTGAACTTATCATTACTTTTGTTTTTAATATAAATGCATTTTTAGCTCTGATTATTTTAACTATGATTATTTGTGCTTTTTTATAACTGACAAAAAGGGGGAGAAAGAAGGATATTTTTCAATAACAGATTACTGAGACATAAGTCTCAAACATTCTGACATTCTGAACTATTTGAATTTCTTTCTTCTGAAAAGCTTGAACAGGTACAAAAATCTGACGAAAGTACAGTAAAGTTCTGATGCTCAAAGACTCATGGAATTAAAGGGAAGTAATCAACTTAGGGGAAGTTTTTCTCTTTGTTGCTCTGATACCTTTTACTCTTTATTTTTAATCTCTGATACCTATTATTCTTTATTTTTAATTGAAAAAAAACTGGTTTTTGTCATCATCAAAAAGGGGGAGATTGTTAGAACATAGTTTGATTCTACAACCCTCAATTAGAGTTTTGATGATAACAAAATACAAGAATAAATAAATTATAAGATTTATATATAAGACATATATGCTACTTAAAATTATGTTGTGTGTTTACATAAGTTCTGATGGAATCAGCATCAGAATATCAGTATCAACATCAACATCAGAAGATATGTCAGCATCAGAAGATCAATAACATGTGCTACACGCTGAAGTTACCAGATCATACGCTGAAGCCTGATGACCAGAATCTGCGCATAAAATACTCTGACTCTGATCAAGATCCTTACCAAGTCATCAGCACTCAGAAGCGTCATCATCCAGTTAAAGCAAAGAACACTCTGATCATCATAAAGAAAACTTTGAAGCGTTACTAAGCATTCAAGACAGATTAATTACCAACAGCTTTATCCAAGACAAGATCTTCTCAAAAAGGAAAGAACGTTACTGTCATTGAAAGTGATTTATGGACACCAATGTATCTTTGCCTTGGATATATATACAAGTCTGTGTGAGAAAAAATTAATCTACGCATATACACGCCTACGAAAATGCACGCACTCATACAATTTGCTAAGCTTTCAAACTACGCCCACTCAAAAGCACTAGCAATCCAGTTTTTATTCCAAGCTTAATATTGTGTATTATCACAGTTGTGATATATAGTTTTGTTAGAAAACATTAACACACTTTTTGTTCAATTATCTGTAAGAGAATTTCCTTGAGAAAAACCGGTCTGTGGTTAGACTCAAGAAGGATTTAACAGTTGTTAAAGTAGACTGTTGTAATCCTATTGAATATAGTGGATTAAGACCTCGTTGGAGAGAGGAGAAATCACCTTGACGGATGGACTGGAGTAGTTTGAGATCAAACGAACCAGGATAAAAATACAGTGTTGTCTGCATATTTGATTTAAGTTTTACAATTCAACCCCCCTTCTTGTGTTTTTCACATCTTCAATGCCAATCTAACTCTTCAGGTTTAAGAAGATCGAATAGGGGAGGCTTTTGTACCCCAAAATTTCCCTCCCTTTTCTTCAAGACATTTCTCTCAAAAGATCTCAAATGCTCAAGCATTCTCAAAGAGTTGATCAGACAAGCTCACCTTCTAAGCATTGAGACTACAAATTAGGGTTTTGGTTTTCTGAAGGAAAAATGGGCTTCCAATGCTTCAAGTGACTTTCATGGTTCATTGTAGGTCTCCAAGAATTCTTATAACAAGTTTCAAGTCTTGCACCACAAATTTGCTCAGTCAATTGCCCAGATGACTGAAAATCAATTGTATTGGGTAAAAAGTCAACTATGGTCAAAATACAGTCCAACTTCAAGATTTTTTTCCAATATTAACATTTTAAAGTTATATTCATCAATTGGTAAAGGTTTAATCATAATTCCTCAAGGAAAACATTCAAATCATCAAAGGGGCAAAATTGTCAAAATTAGGGTTTTGATTGAGAATGACTGATCATTGCTTTTTGACCTAGTACATGACCTAATTGCTTGAATCATGATCTTAAGGAATAAAACACAATATATTGACCTAATTTCATGGTTCAAAACATCCTCAAAGATTAAGTGATTGATAGTTGAAGTTTGGATCAACTGATAAAAAGTCAACTGACACGTAAAAATCAAACTTTGACTTTTTGGTCAATATTGAATTTCAAAGATCAAGATTCATAGAGACACTAAAAAATATCAAACTTGATCATCAAGAATTAAGAAGGTCAAGAAAAATCAAGAAAAGTCAAGATTCTCAATACTTAGAAAAAACTCTAAGTGTTTTTTACCTTGATAATTTCACTACTTTATGACAAATTTTCACCAAGATGCAAGATGATTCAAGAAAAACTTTCAACATGAAAGTTGTAGATCTTGATGAATTCTACAACTTTTTTCTTGAGGGTTGATGTCCAAAAAATTATTAGATTTGGAGATATAGGCCCATGAATTCAAGACATTTTTAACAAAACACTTAGTCAAATTTTCAACAAGTTTGGTCAGATTTTTGTCCCAAATTCTTAGCAATTTTTCACCAAGTTCCAAGTTGATTTAGCCAAAGTGGTCAAAATGAAGGTTTTAGACAATGTTTCAAGCTTTCCAAAATGTCCAAGAACTTGAAGAGATCATTCTTGAACTAGAAGTTTCGAAGAGATGAAGATGACATCACAAAATTGAATTTTAGGTCATTTTGTGATGAACCTTATGATCCAATCTTTAACCATGCTATATAGTCTTGCTTTGCAGGCCTTCTAACTTTAAAACCACTCAATAATTTAATGTTTAGACAAATGATTGATCCATTATCCAAGTGATTCAAGCTTTTTCCAAGTTGATTTGCTATTTAGGGAAGAAAGCCAATACTTCCATTTTGGAAAAGTGGCTTTAATTATAAAGTCCACTCTCCTTGAGCCTTGCACTTGTTTATTCTTAGAATACACAATCTAAAAGCCAGAAGTAACATATCTATAGCTTTTAAACACTGTACAAGCCCTTGTACTATGAATTAGAATAATGTATATTTAAATTCTGGCTGCAGATACTCAATGTCACGTTCAATGTTATGACACCGTATCTGACTTTCTATAAGACAGTAAATACAAAAACAGTAAAGAACACAGTCAATTGTTTACCCAGTTCAGTGTGCAACAACACCTACTCTGGGGGCTACCAAGCCAGGGAGGAAATCCACTATAAGAGATATTAATTCAGGAATAAACCAACCAGTTTATCTCCTTCACTTAAGACCTACCCAATGCAACTTCAATCTAAGTACAACTTAAACCTGAGTTCCTACTCACTCCCTCTCAATCATAGCAGTGATACATAGAAACAATTTGACTAATGAATTGTTGAAGACACTCTTCAAAACATACACTTGATTATGCTTCACAACTTTTTAATCAAGCAACACAAACACTCTTACTTCACAGCTTTGAGTGATACACAAACCTAACTTGACTTTGCTTCACAGCTTTAGTCAAGAGACATACAAACACTCTTGCTTCAAAGCTTTGAGTGTTACACAACCCTTACAATTAAAACCTATTCCAAGTCACTTATCACAATGATAATTTCTTGGATTACAATAGTAAAAACTATACAGCTTCTAAGTGATCTTCTGTCAAAAGGGATTACATTCAAAACAGCAGCCCTGTTGAATATATAGCAGCTGCAACTTCAGTTAGGGTTTCCACAAAAAGCTAGGGTTAATTCTGTTTGACCTTAAGACTAGGTCACAGGACTTTATCAACCAGGTTGGGGTTGAGCTAGGTTAACCCAAAGAAAACGCAGGATTCTGTTCTGGAAAGACTGAGTCATTTTCCTGAAAAAAACTCAGAATTAACCAAACTGCATACCTGTTAGTTCAGAACAGGATGTCTTAACATCTGTTATGACATCTGAAAACCTGTCTACTGATTTAGGTAAATGTGATCATTTTGCAAAATGCTCAGATACACACTTATAAACATCAGTACCTGTATGACAATATTTTTCTGCAAAGGTACCTAATGAATCAGTACAAACTAAACTAGAATGTTATGACATCAGTCATGACATTCACACAAACACTTGGGTTTTACCAAAAATGCAAGCCAATAACTAAACAACTACAAACTCCCCCTTTGGCAGATTTTTGGCTAAAGACCCTAAGCAATCAGAGATAGATAGAAGCAGAAAGAATTGAGTGCAGAAAAATAGAATGTCTAATTAAGTATCAAAATATATCTCCCCCTCTTTAGCCACAAATGGGCCAAAGATACAAGTTCTTAAAAGTTATACAGTCATCCAGAGAAAGTAATGAGAGCAGAACCAAAAAAAAACTGAACACACTTCCAAACTCTACCAGGTACCAGCATCAACTCCACCAAACAGCAACTCCACCAACCTTTAAGCACTGTCATCAGACTCAGAGGATTCGGGCTTCTTCCTTTTCTTGTGAGCAATGTCAGCATTCTTCTCTTTGTCTGATGTCTCAACATCCTTAGAGACATCTGGATTTATTTCAGCATTTGAAATTTCTTGATTCAAAGGAACAGAAATGCCAGGAACTGAGTGGTTCTCGTTCAGAGGTCTTGAAACAATTTTAGCTATTGCTTGACTAACATAGGCTGACCCTTCCCTATTTGCAATTTTAGGGGGAACTGAAGAAGAAGGATGAGATGGATTACCAGAGGCAGAAGCTTGGGACCTTCCTGCATGTCTTGTTCTCAACTCTTTGACCTTGGTGGGGTTAGTTCCCACTTTTCTAAGAGAAGAGATCTCCAGGACTTCAGAGTCCAGACAAGAAGAGATTGTCCTAGAATCTTGATCAGAGGAAGAGGTTGAAATAGTCGTATTGGATGATGGTGTTTGAGACATTTTGACAGTCTTAGAGGACCAACAACAACTGAAGAGAAAATTCTGATTGAGAGACTGGGTTTTGATGAGGAGACGAGAGGGGAAGGAAGAAAAGGAGTGTCTATTCAACTTCTTAAAAGAATTGAAGGAAATGGGAAAATATAATTTTAACCCAATCAGAACAAGCATAACTCCTTTAACCCTTGTTTTAAGCAAAATTAATTGCTACAATTCCTCATGTTGGCAAATACCCAACTTACCTCTCAAGTTTTCAAATTGATTTGCATCAAGAGCCTTGGTAAAAATGTCAGCCAGCTGTAGCTCAGTGGCAACATGTTCCAATTTTATTGTCTTCTCTTCTACAAGGTCTCTGATAAAGTGATGTCTTATGTCAATATGTTTGGTCCTACTATGCTGAATGGGATTCTTGGAAATGTTGATTGTACTCAGATTGTCACAGTACAATGTCATAACATCTTGAGTGACATTATACTCAGTAAGCATCTGTTTCATCCAGATCATTTGAGAACAGCTACTACCAGCTGCAATGTATTCAGCTTCAGCAGTAGAGAGAGACACACAATTCTGTTTCTTGCTGAACCAGGAAACTAGATTATTTCCCAAGAAGAAACATCCTCCAGAGGTGCTTTTTCTATCATCAGCACTACCAGCCCAATCAGCATCACAGTAACCAGTCAGATTTGGTTCACAGCCATGAGAATATAGCAACCCATAGTTGTAAGTTCCACTCACATACTTCAAAATTCTCTTCACTTGATTGATATGACTGACTTTGGGATCAGCTTGGTATCTTGCACAAACTCCAACTGCAAAGGCAATATCAGGTCTGCTGGCAGTTAAGTACAACAAGCTTCCTATCATGCTTCTGTACAGACTTTGATCCACCTTAACCCCACTTGAATCTTTGGAAAGCTTTAAATGAGTAGGAGCAGGAGTCCTTTTGTGACTGGCATTCTCCATACCAAACTTCTTTACAATGTTCTTAGCATACTTGCTTTGAGATAAGAAGATTGAGTCCTCCATCTGTGAGACTTGCAGTCCAAGAAAATAAGTTAGTTCTCCCATGAGACTCATTTCAAATTCAGCCTGCATCTGGTCAGCAAAATGTTTAACCATAGGTTCTGACATTCCTCCAAACACTATGTCATCAACATATATTTGGGAAACCATCAACTTCCCTCCTTCAGTTTTGACAAAGAGAGTTTTGTCCAAGCCTCCTTTTCTGTATCCTTTGTCTGAGAGAAACTTTGTTAACCTGTCATACCATGCTCTAGGAGCTTGTTTCAGGCCATATAGAGCCTTTCTCAATTTGTAGACATGATCAGGGTGGTTTGGATCCACAAAGCCTTTAGGCTGTTCCACATAAGCTTCCTCATTCAAGTACCCATTTAGAAAGGCACTTTTCACATCCATCTGAAATAACTTGAACTTCAGAAGACAAGCAATTGACAATAGGAGTCTGATTGATTCCAGCCTGGCTACAGGTGCAAAGGTTTCATCAAAATCAACCCCTTCAACCTGAGTGTATCCTTGAGCAACAAGTCTTGCCTTATTCCTGGTGACAACTCCTTCAGCATCTGACTTGTTCTTGAAAATCCATTTTGTGTCAATGATGTTAGTTCCTTCAGGTCTAGGAACCAGTTCCCAAACTTCATGTTGCTTGAATTGGTTCAGTTCATCTTGCATTGCACCAATCCAGTATTCATCAGTTAAAGCTTCCTTGACATTTCTTGGTTCCATTTTGGACACAAAACAAGAGTTTGAGATAATTTCTCTAGATCTTGTAATGACTCCACTGTTGGGATCTCCTATGATGAGCTCTTTTGGATGATCCTTCTGAATTCTGATGGAAGGGATCTTGCTAGCTTCCTTTGATTCAGATTCTGTTGTGGTGATGTTGGGTAGATCATTCTGTTGGGTTGAAGTCTCAAAGAATGTCTCAACATTACACGAGACATCTATTTCTTCATGATAATCATCAATTATAACATTTATTGATTCCATCATGGCTTTGGTTCTGGAATTGAATACTCTATAAGCTCTGCTGTTTGAGGAGTATCCTAGAAATATGCCTTCATCACTTTTAGGGTCCAGTTTTCTTCTTTGTTCACGATCTGCAAGAATATAGCATTTGCTGCCAAACACATGGAAGTACTTCACAGTTGGTTTTCTTCCTTTCCAGAGTTCATATATGGTGGATGAGGTTCCCTTTCTCAAGGTGACCCTGTTATGGACATAGCAGGCTGTATCATAGCTTCAGCCCAAAAATACATAGGAAGTCTTTTGGCATGTAACATTGCTCTGGCAGATTCCTGTATGGTCCTGTTTTTTCTTTCCACAACTCCATTTTGCTGAGGAGTTATAGGAGAAGAAAATTCATGACTAATTCCTTCTGAGGAATAGAAATCATCAAACTTGCTGTTTTCAAATTCCTTGCCATGATCACTTCTGATTTTGACAATACACCCTTCCTTTTCTCTTTGAATTCTTTTGCACAATTCTTTAAAAACTTCAAATACATCAGATTTTTCCCTAATGAAATTAATCCAGGTGAATCTGGAAAAATCATCCACAACCACATAGGCATATCTTTTTCCACCAAGACTCTCCACTTGCATTGGTCCCATCAGATCCATATGAAGAAGTTCTAGAACCTTAGAGGTGGTCAAATGTCTTGACTTTGGATGTGACATCCTAGTCTGCTTACCAACCTGACATTCACCACAAACTCTTCCTTCATCAATTTGCAGTCTTGGAATCCCTCTGACTGCCTCCATGGAGATAATCCTTTTCATACCTCTTAGATGAAGATGGCCAAGTTTTTGGTGCCACAGTTTCACCTCTTTTTCTTCTTTTGCAATGGAACACACAGAGGAGAAATTAGTGTTCTCAGGCTCCCACAAGTAACAGTTGTCTTTAGATCTGACTCCTTTCATTACAGTTTCTTGTTTGTCATTGATTACAAGACATTCAGATTTTGAGAAATTGACCTTGAATCCTAGATCACACAATTGACTGATACTAATGAGATTAGCAGTCAGCCCTTTTACCAGCAGTACTTCATTCAGACTTGGAACTCCAGGGCAGTCCAAATTACCAACTCCTTTGATTTCACCTTTAGCACCATCTCCAAAGGTCACAAAACTGGTGGTGTGAGGTTTAACATTATTGAGGAGGTTCTTGATTCCAGTCATGTGTCTGGAACACCCACTGTTAAAGTACCAGTCTTCCTTTGCAGAGACCCTCAGGGAAGTGTGGGCTATCAGGGCAGTAGCCTTTTTCTTCCATTTAGGAGCATGTGGTACCTTTTTAGACTTAGGTTTGACACCTGAGTTCTGATTAGGGTATCCATGCAATCTGAAGCAGAAAGGTTTTATGTGGCCAAATCTCCCACAATGATGACATCTCCATCTTTGGTACCTCTTCTTCATATGTCTCTGTTCCTGATGTTGAGAGTTGTGTCGAGACATCTGTTTTGACATTTGCTTATCAGGCCTGATCTTCTTGACTGTACCAGGTTTCTTTGCTTCCATAAATCCTAGTCCAGATTTATTTCCCACATTTTGTCCAACCTGAAGGATCTCTTCCAATTTGTCTGTTCCATTAGTCAGCATCTTGACAGATTTGGTCATTTGATTCAGTTGTGAGTTCAGCAATTGAACTTCCCCTTCTAGATGACTTATAGTTTCAAGGTTTGCCCTTTTCTCAGCCTCCAGCTTTATGATGAGTTTTGATTGTTTCTCATTCTGCACACAGACTTCAGTACTTCTGATACATAATTTCTTGTAAGTATCAGCCAGTTCCTCAAATGTCACCTCTTCATCACTAGTGTCACTTTCAGAGGTACAAACACCAGTTAGAGCAGTAACTAGTTTGGCAGATTCTTCTTCAGAATTACTTTCTGAATCATAGTCAGACCAAGTAACAGTCATTCCTTTCTTTTGTTTCTTAAGAAAGGTTGGGCATTCAGCTCGAATATGCCCATATCCTTCACAACCATGGCATTGAATTCCTCTGCCTTGGTTTCCCTTCTCTTCTGACCTTGGTCTTCTGCTGGAACTGTCAATGTCAGAGGGAATGTTATGAACATTAGACCTTGACTTTGGATCTATTCTTTTGATGAGTTTGTTGAACTGTCTTCCAAGCATGGCTATAGCTTCTGCAATATTTTCTTCTTCATCCTCCTTGTTTTCAACATCAGTGTTGGATACAAGTGCTATGCTCTTGTTCTTCTTGTCACCATTTTCAGTGATCCCCATCTCAAAAGTCTGAAGAGACCCAATAAGTTCATCCACTTTCAACTTGCTGATGTCCTAGGCTTCCTCTATGGCAGTTACCTTCATTGCAAATCTTTTAGGCAAGGATCTGAGAATCTTTCTCACCAATTTTTCTTCTGACATCTTTTCTCCCAGTGCTCCTGAGGTGTTGGCAATCTCCAAGATGTTCATGTGAAACTCATGAATGGTTTCATCTTCCATCATTTTTAGATTCTCAAACTTGGTAGTCAACATCTGAAGCCTTGACATTTTCACTTTGGAAGTGCCCTCATGAGTAGTTTTGAGAGTGTCCCAAACTTCCTTGGCCAATTCATATTGATGTACTAGTCTGAAAATATTTCTATCAATTCCATTGAACAAGGCATTTAAAGCTTTGGAATTTCCCAGGGCTAACTCATCTTCTTCTTTACTCCAATCTTCCTCAGGCTTCAAACTGATTGTCCCATCTTTCTCAGTTATGGTGGGATGGATCCATCCTTTGTCAGCAGCTCTCCAAGCCTTTTTGTCCAGAGATTTTAAGAAGGCAATCATACGAGGTTTCCAGTAGTCATAATTAGTTCCATCCAGAATGGGTGGTCTATTTCCAAAAACTCCTTCTTTGTCCATAGTGCCAGAAAGTGATATCCCTAGATCTCACCCAGTAATACAGGCAGGGTGCCTGCTCTGATACCAATTGAAATTCTGGCTGTAGATACTCAATGTCACGTTCAATGTTATGACACCGTATCTGACTTTCTATAAGACAGTAAATACAAAAACAGTAAAGAACACAGTCAATTATTTACCCAGTTCAGTGTGCAACAACACCTACTCTGGGGGCTACCAAGCCAGGGAGGAAATCCACTATAAGAGATATTAATTCAGGAATAAACCAACCAGTTTATCTCCTTCACTTAAGACCTACCCAATGCAACTTCAATCTAAGTACAACTTAAACCTGAGTTCCTACTCACTCCCCCTCAATCACAGCAGTGATACATAGAAACAATTTGACTAATGAATTGTTGAAGACACTCTTCAAAACATACACTTGATTATGCTTCACAACTTTTTAATCAAGCAACACAAACACTCTTACTTCACAGCTTTGAGTGATACACAAACCTAACTTGACTTTGCTTCACAGCTTTAGTCAAGAGACATACAAACACTCTTGCTTCAAAGCTTTGAGTGTTACACAACCCTTACAATTAAAACCTATTCCAAGTCACTTATCACAATGATAATTGCTTGGATTACAATAGTAAAAACTATACAGCTTCTAAGTGATCTTCTGTCAAAAGGGATTACATTCAAAACAGCAGCCCTGTTGAATATATAGCAGCTGCAACTTCAGTTAGGGTTTCCACAAAAAGCTAGGGTTAATTCTGTTTGACCTTAAGACTAGGTCACAGGACTTTATCAACCAGGTTGGGGTTGAGCTAGGTTAACCCAAAGAAAACGCAGGATTCTGTTCTGGAAAGACTGAGTCATTTTCCTGAAAAAACTCAGAATTAACCAAACTGCATACCTGTTAGTTCAGAACAGGATGTCTTAACATCTGTTATGACATCTGAAAACCTGTCTACTGATTTAGGTAAATATGATCATTTTGCAAAATGCTCAGATACACACTTATAAACATCAGTACCTGTATGACAATATTTTTCTGCAAAGGTACCTAATGAATCAGTACAAACTAAACTAGAATGTTATGACATCAGTCATGACATTCACACAAACACTTGGGTTTTACCAAAAATGCAAGCCAATAACTAAACAACTACAAAATCAAGTTTGCTTCAAAACCAAGTCACAAAACCATAACATGTGATCTTTGAAATATGGTTACTTGAGCCTTCCTAACCTTTTCTCTATAAATAGAGAAGTTATTTGCAATCTAACACAGGAATTCACAAGCCTTGAAACACTCACAAACTATCTGAAACTCAGAATTGTACACAAAACCTCTATTGTTGCAACTTCTGGCCAAAAACTTCAAACACCTAATCCCATCGTGCGTTCCCAATCTAAATTATTCAAACATCATCTACACATCATATACAACTCATTGCCACCCCTGTTTCATAACTGAAAATTCATCTTCATCATCCTCTAAACTCAAAAATAACAACCTATAACTTGACTTCTCCATAAAGTTTCAGCCACTTTCATCTCAAAGTAAGCATTGCAATAGCTTGCTAGGAGTTCAGTGAAGCTATCCAGATCATGACAACACCTCTAGGAGTGCTCAAACTCCAAACACGATTTCCAGTTTTAAGGTAGGTAAGTTTTCTCAACTTTGAACTTCCTATACAAGCATCACCATTGTTTTCTTTGTGAATAAAAAATGTAGACATCATTGCCCTGAAGCTAATCATACCTTTATTTTCATTTATGTTAACTGTACGTGGAGAATTTAGGAAATGAAGTTTCTGAAAAAATTAGGTTTTAATTTGGTACCAGCAAATCATTCATCTTTGATTTATAGCTTATGAAATTTATATGGTTGGATTCGTGGTGAAATTTCAAGCACGTTTCATGTTTACATTTTCTGATTTGGTTGAGAAATGAGGAAGTTCCAAAAAATCCAAATTGGTGTTGTTGTTATAGTTAGCGCGTGAAGGAGGAAGAAGATAAAGTTCAAAATTCATAAATGAGTTTATTTTATATTTATTTAAAGTTGTATTATAAACGGATGAAACAGCCACCCCAGCGGCAGAGAATCGCGCGCTAAGTCATTGATCTATAGGGACATGGGTTCGAGCCCCAATGGTACCCTTTTGTTTTTTCATATTATTTCCTTGCAAATTCAGTGCATACAAGCCACACGCGCCTACTATGAGCTTCACATTAATGCCATTAGATCCGCCAACCATCAAATCCAGCGCTCCATATGAGCAAGACCATGGTTCACTCTCAAGAGCCAACATTATTGGATCTACAGAGGCTTGGACCCTTCTGTTTGGGCCTGGTGTGCATTTCTTTTCACACACCCTTCTTGCTTGCTAACACTAGCCCAATTCCATTTTATTTTATTTTCCAATTCAAACAAAAAAGGGCTCATTTAGGCCCAACATTTTATATTTCTTTTCAACCCCCATTTTACTTTTTAACACCCAGACCCAATATTTTTTATATTCTTCATATTTTCTTATTTTTATTTCTTTATTTATTTTTTTTAATAAAAAATATAAAAAAAAATATTTTTTTGAATAATTAGATTAAAATATCTTAATTCAATCATTTTTATTTTTACTACATTTATTTTCCTTTTTTCAAACAAATAAAAGCCTCAAAATATTTTCTAACAAATAATTTCTCTTTTAAATTAATTTAGATTTAGGTTATTCTATACTTAAATTATTTTTTCCTTTTGATTAGTGAATGTAGTTTTTATCTCAGTTTCATTTATTTAGGTTTTCTAAATTCTTTAACATTAACAAAAATGATTTTCTAGACAATTAAATTAGACTTAAGTTTTATTTTAATTAACTTAAATTTGAGGTTTTGCTTAAAATAATTAATTAAATTCTCTTGCAATTAAAATTAATTAGTTTGATTAGGTTAAAACATTTTCCATCAAAAATCACCAAAGCAATTCTTTCCTCTTTTCTTCATCTTCATATTCTTTTGCGTATTTTGTTATTTCGCATTATTATTTATGTATATGGTTTATAATAGATAATTAGGCTTTATTGATTTCTTCCCCTCATTCAAAAACTTGTATCCCCCATTCCCGAAGCGTTGTAATAGCGTAGGAAATTTAAATTCCGCAATTTATTGCTTTCCTTATTATTGTTAGTAATTAGGAATTGCATGACAAGACTAAAATCAACCATAGCAAAACCCTAATCCAAGACAAATATTTGAATCAAACACACTTTACACACATGCACCTCTAGGGTAGCCCACACTTGTTTCCTCAGTTAAAAATAGTCATGTCCCTCGAATGTGGGATGTTTTAGTAAAGACCCTCGATTAAAAGATCGTAGTCCCTCGATAACCCTTCGATGTTTCCTTCGGTAAACAATCTTAGTCCCTTACGACAATTTCTAAAGCGTCCAACAAGTTGCCTTCTATGACTGTACGATGACCCACACTTGTCCCTCACATCCAATGATATGACTCCCTACCAACCAATGGTAAAGTAACACAATCTAAAGGAGGAGGAAAATAACAAAGACTTTTTGAGTAGGTAGATTTCCTATAATTGCTTGCTCACAAACTAAAACCATTTTCACACCTCACACTTTCAAAAACAAACATCTTTCCAAACACTCCATTTCAACAAATATTTTAAAAAATAAGCATTTTGTATACATTCTCAACGATACGAGAATTATTGCAAAATTTCCGCACTAAGGTGTTTTCAAAATATTTCCAAAATAAACATTTTGTATACATTCTCAACGATACAAGAATCATTACAAAATTACCATTTTCAAAATACCTTCAAACATGTTCAAACATACATAAACACAAAGCATTTCAAAGTGAGCTAGCAATTAAGAGCCCGTAGATAACTACGAATGAAAAGGGTGCTAACAACTTCCATTTTCATAACCTATGAAGGGGTGAAAAACAGAAGAAGGGGGGGGGGGTTGAATTGTAAAACTGAAATCTTAAAGCAATTGACAAGATATTTTTATCCTGGTTCGTTTGATCTCAAACTACTCCAGTCCACCCGTCAAGGTGATTTCGCCTCTCTCCAACGAGGTCTTAATTCACTATATTCAACTGAATATTACAGACTGCTTTAACAACTGCTAAAGCCTTCTTGATTCAAACCACAATCCGGTTTGTCAAGGCAACACTTTCTTACAAAGGTATAAAACAAATGTGTGTGAATGTTTTCTACAAAACTTTATCACAACTGTGATGTATACACAAATGAAGCTTAGAAACTTAGATTGCTAAACACTAATGGAGTATCAGAGTTTGTGGTTTAGCAAAACTGGTAGATGAAGATTATTGTTCAGCTTTGTGCGTGTAGAGAATTGGAGAGCATTAGCCATTATAATCTTCGAAGCCTTGTTTATTTAGCACTTGAGAAGATGAACGTTGAATGCAATATTCTTGATTCAATGCTAATAACAAGCTTTCCTTTTTGAGCAGATCTTGTCTAGAATGATGCCGTTGGAATTAATTAGCGTTCAATGCACAGTACCGTTGCTTCTTCAATGCACGTTCTGGCTTGGCTCATTCTGATTCTGCTTCGCTGCTGATGAACTATTGTTTTTGTATCAGAGTGTTTACGCGCAGTTCTGTTCATCAAGCTTCAGCATGTACGTGAGTTGATCATCTGATCTTGATGTTCTGATTCAGCAACTTCTGATGCTGGTGTATGAAATCAAGTTCTGATGCTGAAGAAGTGATCTTGCTTATTTTAATCAGCGTATCTGCAAGTCAGAGCATAGTAATTTTAGGCAGCATATAGTTCAAACATGAAACATATAAATACTATATCTTTTCACTTTGTTATCATCAAAACTTAAATATAGGGTAGTAGATTCAAACATTGTTCTAACAATCTCCCCCTTTTTGATGATGACAAAAACCAGATATTTTAAATGAAAAATAACGTGAAAAGGTGTCTGGGAAATGTATCAGAATAAGAAGTACGGAAAAATCAGAGTTAAGTGATACTCCCCCTGAGTTGATTACTTCCCTTTGATGATACGTGTTCTTCAGGATCAGATCTTTGTCTTTCTTTGAACATCAGATTAAGAGTCTTTGACTTATCAGAGAGCAGAGCTTCAGAGCTTTTCCTGTCAGAGCTTTGCTTTGGATCAGAGTGTTAGGTCGATCAGAACTTCATATTTGATCAGAGCAACATGAGCTTCTACATTTTGATCAGAGCTTCTAGCTTCTAGTCTTCATAGTGTTCAGGAGCTTCCTTGTGCCTGTAGACTTAAAAACAAAACAGAAAAACATTTCAAGTAATAGAGTTAGAATGTTTGAGAATTTCTGTCTAGTTAGCCGTTATTGATTTTAAATATCTTTCTTGTTCTCCCCCTTTTTGTCAGCAATCAAAAAGTGTTGGTGATGTGCTAAAACAATTTAGATCAGAAAAACAAATTATATTAAAATAGTTCATAATCAGAGCAAAAGAACATTACAAAACAGTCAAAACAGTACATCAGAAAATGAAGAAAACATAGAGAATGTCATGCATAAAAAAAATTTTAAGGTTGAGGGGGCATGCGTGAGAACAGGCTTTCCAGCATTGCTTGGATCTTTTCAGAAGTTTCATTCTGCTTCTGAACCATGTTGACAACAGTGTCAATTTTGCTGTCCTGTACATCCATTCTTGCTTTCATCTTCTGATCATTCTCTTCCATCCGCTGCTGTAGACGCAAGTCATTCAGCCTTAATTCTTCCAGAGCCTGCCTGTCCAAGGCAGCTTGAGAAGGGTCAGAGGGAGGAAGCTTCTCAGAACTTTCAGCTACATCTTCTGCTGGGTTTTCTTCAGCCTGAATGGTCTTGTCTTCTTCTGATGGTTGCACCTGTGCAGCTTGCTCTTTCTCAGACCAAGATTCACTGTCCAGAGGGAGCACAACTTCTTGAGGCAGCTGACTCTCAACTTCCTTCAGCAGCTTGCTAAAGTTCTGTTGAGCCTGCTCGTAGTTGACGTCCTGCAGCTTGAGGGCTTCAGCACGTACCCATAGTCTGAACTGTGACCAGAGCTGATCAGAAGCAGTTGGGTCGATCATCCCCGGACAGACTTGCTTCAAAGAAGCAATCCATTGCAGCATACCTGTTTCAAAATTCAAAATACCAGAGCCAACATCTGGTTGCTTTGGTTTGGGTATGGCAATTTTGTGTCTTAGATCAGCAAGACGTTCAAGACTTGTTAAGTCAATGAAAGTTCTGCTGGGGTTTTCAGCGGTTTTCTGAGAGGTTGTTTGTTTTGGAGGAGGGTTATCAGAATCAGAGTCAGATATTTCTATTGGAGTGGTTGGAGTTTTTGGAGGTGTTGATTCCTCTGAAGATGGCAACTGGGGCCTGACAATAGTGGTTCCACATGGCAACTGGATTGCCAGCGGTGAAGGTTGAGGTGAGTGAGGGTCAGAATGATGAGGAGAGGGGGTTTCATAGCGGTGAAACTCTGTTTGTGGTGAAGGTGGATTATTTTCTGGTTGAGGAGGTGGAATCTCTGATTGCTCAGGGATCAGAGGTTCTTCTGTGAGTGGTTGTTGTGATTGTGGTTCTGGTTCTGGTTGTTGTTGTATTTCTGGTTCAGGTTGTGGTTCTGGTTGTGGAGGAGGAATATTTGGTGGTTCAGAATTTGGTTGAGCAGAAGCATGTTCACGCTCAATATCAGCTAGCACTCTATCAAGTGCTGGTGTTGTTGAAACAGTTGGTTGTTTGGGAATCTTAGTTCTGGGTCTTCTGAGTAGTAAGGCCTCAGAAGGGTCTTCTGGTATGGTTTCATCAATGGTAGGGATTGGAATGGATATTCTGTGAGAGGTTTGAGGAGGGGCAGCAGATGTTGGAATAGTAGATGAAATTGAAATAGGGGCAGCAGATGAAATACCTCTTTTCTTTGGAGTCGGATGAGATGATCCGGCTGTTGGCGCTTTCCTCTTCTTTGTCTTCTTCTGAGTCACTTCAGGTTGAGGTTGACTCAGATCTTTGATCTTCAGCTTTGAAACTGTATCTTCTTCCTTGTATGAATCTGGATACTTGAGAAACATATCAGGTTTGGATTCCATTTCAGAAAATTTTGGGAAATCACTCAGAGGCACTCTTCTGCTGGAGATGTCAGCAGTTGAAGTAGCTCTGGGTTCCTTCTTAATATTTTCTATCAGCTTCATCTTTTTCAGGTTCTTAGCGTTCAGCGGTTTTCCAACAGTTGGTTCAAGGGTGCTCAGCACTTGAGCTTCGCTCAGATAATCTATCAGCTTATTCTCTGTCAGAATATCTGATATGAGCCTTCCAAACGGTATCCAGTCCCTTTTGGTCCTTTCTTCTTCTCTTGTTTCTTTCACACTGTTCTTGAGATGGTTGAACAGAAAGTGTGCCAGATTGATCTTTACCCTCTGATCAATAAAGTAGATCAGAAATTGCTGATCCACGTTTATATAATCAGGAGAACTTGTTGGTTTCCTGTGATTGAAGCATCCAAGAACAATCTTGGCCCATACTCTGCAGTGATCCTTCAGATCCTTAATTTTGCTGCTGGGAAATCCAAGAGTGAAAATGCTGTTGGCTACCACACCTATATCAGGGCATCTATCAGCCATGTCCACACAACGGACTCCACCACCACTTTGACCGATTAGCTTTGCAATGAGATCTTCAGAAATCACTATCTTCTTTCCCATGACAGAAGAGATGACTAGATGTTTATAAATCTTGGCGTGAATCCAAAATTCCTTGACAAGCTCTGGGAATGTTGGTCCAACCAACCTATCAAAATACCTCTCCCACTTTTGAGCCCTAATTTCTTCAGTTAGGTCAAATCCATTTTCCTTCAAACTTTCAAAGTCGATGATTAACTCAGAGAGAACCTCAAGATTCTTTACCGGTGTGAGAAGAGTTCTGAGGGGCACCTGATATTGTTCAGAGGTTTCTTTCTTCTGATTGCCTACAGAAATGCTGGAGGATGCCATTGTTCTCACACAACAAAGCTTTGAGAATGATTTGAGAAAAAAAAGGTTTGGGAGATAAACTCAGAAATATGCAGAGAATACTTGAATGATTATGAGAAAGCGTAAAGAATAAGAATGAAAGATTAATGTGCTTAAATAGAGTTTTTAAAAATTATTTTGAAAAATTAAACGTTTTTAAGAGAGAGAGAAAAAATAATGATTGCCATTTAACAAGCGTGATTACTTTTCATTAAATGCTTGCTGATTTTGGGGGATTTGAGAAAGATACTTAAAAACGGTTACCAGACATGTGTCTCAATGCACCCAATCAGCGCTTTGCCTTCTCAGAAACGTGCACGCGTTCTGCTTCAGGGATTTGCTGATGATTGGATGACACTTGTTTGATGTAGTGATCAGCACGTCTGTATTTGAGATTAGACTCTCAGATCTTTAGACTTGCATCTGATACAATCTGCATGTTCTATCTTTCTGAAAGATTGATCAGAAGTTCACAGTAATATAATTACATTCTGAAGATAAATACATGGAATTAAAACATTTTCATTCTGGGCATACTTTCATGCTGAGATGTTTCAGAATGAAATTAAACCTATCTTCTGAAAGGGGTTTAGTAAAGATATCAGCCCATTGATGGTCTGTATCTATAAATTTCAAGTTTAAAATACCTTTCTGAATATAGTCCCTAATGAAATGATGTTTTATTTCTATATGCTTAGCTCTAGAATGTAAAATAGGATTCTTACTTAAGCAAATAGCAGAAGTATTATCACAAAGAATAGGAATGTTACTCTCAAAAATCTGGAAGTCTTCAAGCTGACTTTTCATCCAGAGCATTTGTGTGCTACATCCTGCTGCTGCTATGTACTCAGCTTCTGTTGTTGACAGAGCAATTGTTGATTGCCTTTTGCTGGACCACGAGATCAGATTTTCTCCCAGAAACTGGCAGCTTCCAGAAGTACTTTTACGTTCCACTCTGTCTCCAGCAAAATCAGCATCACAGTAGCCTCCTAAGCTGTAATCACTAGATTTTCTATAAAACAAACCCAGATTAGTAGTACCTTTCAGATACTTGAAAATTCGCTTAACAGCTGTTAAGTGAGATTCTCTAGGATCTGATTGGAATCTAGCACAAATACATACGCTAAATAAGATATCAGGTCTTGAAGCTGTCAGATAAAGGAGAGAACCAATCATACCTCTGTAGACCTTCTGTTCTACACTTTTGCTTACCTCTTCTCTTTCCAAAATGCACGTGGGATGCATTGGAATCTTTGATGGCTTACATTCTGAGAGGTCAAATTTCTTCAGAAGATCTCTGATGTATTTGCTCTGATGAATGTAAGTTCCCTCTAGAGTTTGATTGATCTGAATTCCTAGAAAGAATTTCAGTTCCCCCATGAGGCTCATCTCAAATTCTGCCTGCATACACTTAGCAAATTTTCTTCCAAGAGAAGGATTAGTAGAACCAAAAATAATATCATCAACATAAATTTGACAGACTAAAATGTCACTCTTAACTGTTTTACAGAATAGAGTAGTGTCCACTTTCCCTCTGGTGAATTCATTTTCAAGCAGAAAGTTACTTAGCCTTTCATACCAAGCTCTGGGAGCTTGTTTCAGACCATATAGTGACTTTTTCAGTTTGAAAACATGTTCTGGATGTTTTGTATTTTCAAAACCTGGGGGTTGGTGAACATAAACTTCTTCTTCTATATAACCATTTAAGAATGCACTTTTGACATCCATCTGATACAGAGTGATGCCTCTATTAACAGCAAATGAAATTAAAAGTCTGATAGATTCTAACCTGGCGACTGGGGCAAAGGTTTCTGTATAGTCTATCCCCTCTTGCTGACTATAACCTTGTGCAACCAGTCGTGCCTTGTTTCTGATGACTTCACCTTGTTCATTTAGCTTGTTTCTGAACACCCATCTTGTTCCAATGACGTTGAATCCTTTTGGTCTGGGAACGAGATCCCATACGTTGTTTCTGGTGAATTGATTCAGCTCTTCTTGCATTGCCAGAATCCAGTCGTTGTCCAGAAGTGCTTCATCAATAGAAGAAGGTTCAATCAGAGACACAAGTCCCATAAGAGTTTCTTCAGAGTTTCTGAAGCTTGCTCTTGTTCTGATTGGATCTTCCTTTCTTCCTAGGATAGTTTCTTCTGGGTGATCCAAACTGCTTCTGGGTAATCTCTTCTGAGGTTGATCAGCAGCAGTTGTAGGATTTCTAGCATTGCTCCTTTCAGACGTTGAAGGGATGTCTGTGTTGAGAGCTTCTGATGACTAGTCTTCAGAACCTGCAAATTCAATTTCTATACCTGCAAGATTTTCATTCTGCTTTGACTTTTCAGAGTCAAGCTTGTCATCAAAACGAACATTGATTGATTCTTCCACAATCTGTGTTTCTGTATTGTATACTCTGTACCCTCTTGAGAGTTCAGAGTATCCTAACATAATACACTTCTGTGCCTTAGAATCAAACTTGTTCAAATAATTCTTTGTATTTAACATAAAGCAAGTACATCCAAATGGATGAAAATACGAAATGTTGGGCTTTCTGTTCTTCCACAATTCATATGGAGTCTTTTCCAGAATAGGTCTTATTGAGATTCTATTCTGAATGTAGCACGCTGTGTTTATTGCCTCTGCCCAGAAAGTCTTAGCAACGTTTGTCTCATTGATCATGGTTCTGGCCATTTCTTGCAATGTTCTGTTCTTTCGTTCTACAACTCCATTTTGTTGGGGAGTTCTAGGACAAGAGAAATCATGCAGAATGCCTTTGTCATTAAAGAATGACTCAAAATCTTTATTTTCAAATTCTCCACCATGATCACTTCTGACTTTAACGATTCTAAGATCTTTTTCATTCTGAACTTGGTTACAGAAGGTAACAAACACAGAGTGTGACTCGTCCTTGTGTCTTAAGAACTTTACCCATGTCCATCTGCTATAGTCATCTACGATTACTAACCCATACTTCTTACCACTGACTGAAGCAGTTTTAACTGGTCCAAATAAGTCAATGTGCAGAAGTTCTAATGGCTTAGAGGTAGAAACAACATTTTTGGATTTAAAAGAAGGTTTTGCAAATTTGCCTTTCTGACATGCTTCACACAGAGCATCTGAATTGAACTTCAAATTTGGAAGTCCTCTGACCAGATTGAGTTTGTTAATCTGAGATATTCTTTTCATACTAACATGCCCCAATCTTCTGTGCCAGATCCACTGCTCGTTGTTAACAGACAGAAGACATTTTACGTTCTGACTCTTTAGTTCAGAAAGTTTGATTTTGTAAATGTTGTTTTTCCTCTTTCCATTAAACAGGATAGTCCCATCTTTCTGACTAACAGCTTTACATGATTTTTGATTAAAGATTATATCATAACCGTTATCACTTAATTGACTTATGGATAACAGATTATGCATCAATCCATCTACTAGCAGAACATTATTAATAGAGGGAAGATTTCCATTACCTACAGTTCCAGAGCCAATTATCTTTCCCCTCTGATTGCCTCCAAAGCCAACGTGGCCTCCAGGCTTAAGTTCCAGGCTTTGGAACATATGCCTTCTTCCCGTCATGTGTCGTGAGCAGCCAGAGTCCAGGTACCATGACTGGTGTTTCTGACTTGCTGCTAAAGATATCTGCAACATGTATTATTTTATCCTTAGGTACCCAGATCTTCTTGGGTCCTGATTTGTTAGTTTTACCAAAACTCTGGTTGAATTTTGGTTTCACAGAGTGCTTACTACTAGTATATTTGATGTCATGTGTGTGACCATACACAAAGTGTGAATTTAGAGGAGTGTGTTTAATGGTTAAGTCCATGACATTCTTAGGTGTAGGAACCTTACCTTGGTATCCTATTCCTTTCCTGCCGTTTCTGCTAACTCCATAGATCATTGAAGCCATTCTGCTTCTATCTATGCTTTTAGCAAGGAACTTCTGGAAACTATGATCATACTCCTTGATGATCTCATCAGCGTTGCTGGGAGTTTCAGAAATTGGTTCCTTCTGAGAGTTTTGTAAAGAGTTTTCTAATTTTAAAATTTTATCTCTCAGCTCAGAGTTTTCCAATTTGAGACTCTCAGACTTATTAGAGTCAGATTCAAGATTCCTTTTCAGGTCTCTGAATTTAGCTCTAATCTGCTGATAACGTTCCAGAATTTCATTGAGGCTTTCAGCAAGTTCAGCCTTTGTAAAATTAACAGCGAAGTTAGGGAATACCTCTTCTGTGTCTGATTCTGAGTCTGATTCAGAAGCTTCACTATCATCTGGAATGTTAGCCATGAGCGCTATGTTTTCCCTTTCATCATCTGATTCTGAGTCAGCTTCAGACGAGTCAGAGTCATCCCATGTGGCCATGAGACTTTTCTTCTTCTCTCTTCCAAACTTCTTTTTGGGCTTTTCCCTCTGAAGCTTTGGGCAGTCACTCTTGTAGTGTCCTTGCTCATTGCACTCGTAGCAGATGATGTCTTTTGTGTTTGGCTTCTTGCTACCGGAGGAGCCTTCAGATCTTCTGTATCCAGAGGAAGAATCTGTCCTTCTGTATCTGGAAGAAGACTCGTTCTGATCAGATCTTCTGGGATTCCTGAACTTCCTTTGTCTTTGCTTCCACAGTTGATTTACTCTTCTGGAGAGAAGGGAAAGTTCGTCTTCTTCTGATGAGGATCCATCAGATGTTTCTTCAACTGCCTGCAAAACTTTAGATTCAGATTTTCTGTTAGATTTTAAAGCTAAAGGCTTACCTTGCTTCTGAGGCTCATCAGCTTCTAGCTCTATCTCATGACTTCTGAGGGAGCTTATAAGTTCCTCCAGAGTGATTTTGTTGAGATCCTTCGCTAGCTTCAGAGCAGTAACCATAGGCCTCCACTGCTTGGGTAAACTTCTGATTATCTTCTTGACATGGTCAGCAGTAGAGTATCCTTTGTCCAGAACTTTGAGACCAGCTACCAGAATCTGGAATCTAGAGAACATAGTTTCAATGGATTCAGATTCTTCCATTTTGAACGCCTCATACTTCTGAATGAGCGCCAGAGCTTTTGTTTCTTTGACTTGAACGTTGCCCTCATGCGTCATTCTGAGAGAATCAAAGATGTTCTTAGCTGTGTCTCTGTTGGAGATCTTTTCATACTCAGTATAGGAGATGGCACTGAGGAGGATGGTTCTGGCCTTATGGTGATTCTTGAAATCACGCTTTTGTTGATCAGTCATTGATTTTCTATCAATCTTCTGACCAGTTGCATTCACAGGGTGCGTGTATCCATCTGTCACCATATCCCACAGATCAGCATCATGTGCTAGAAAGAAGCTTTCAATTCTGTCTTTCCAGTAATCAAAGTTTTCTCCATCAAAAACTGGAGGTTTGCCGCTGAATCTGTCTCTGTCCTCATTGTTGTCATTGCTGAAATGAGAGTTGTTTCCTGCCATTGTGTTTTTCTGACGCTGGATCTTGTACTGACACGGTTAAGTGTTTTAGCTCAGAACCAGGCGCTCTGATGCCAATTGAAGGGGTGAAAAACACAAGAAGGGGGGGTTGAATTGTAAAACTGAAATCTTAAAGCAATTGACAAGATATTTTTATCCTGGTTCGTTTGATCTCAAACTACTCCAGTCCACCCGTCAAGGTGATTTCGCCTCTCTCCAACGAGGTCTTAATTCACTATATTCAACTGAATATTACAGACTGCTTTAACAACTGCTAAAGCCTTCTTGATTCAAACCACAATCCAGTTTGTCAAGGCAACACTTTCTTACAAAGGTATAAAACAAATGTGTGTGAATGTTTTCTACAAAACTTTATCACAACTGTGATGTATACACAAATGAAGCTTAGAAACTTAGATTGCTAAACACTAATGGAGTATCAGAGTTTGTGGTTTAGCAAAACTGGTAGATGAAGATTATTGTTCAGCTTTGTGCGTGTAGAGAATTGGAGAGCATTAGCCATTATAATCTTCGAAGCCTTGTTTATATAGCACTTGAGAAGATGAACGTTGAATGCAATATTCTTGATTCAATGCTAATAACAAGCTTTCCTTTTTGAGCAGATCTTGTCTAGAATGATGCCGTTGGAATTAATTAGCGTTCAATGCACAGTACCGTTGCTTCTTCGATGCACGTTCTGGCTTGGCTCATTCTGATTCTGCTTCGCTGCTGATGAACTATTGTTTTTGTATCAGAGTGTTTACGCGCAGTTCTGTTCATCAAGCTTCAGCATGTACGTGAGTTGATCATCTGATCTTGATGTTCTGATTCAGCAACTTCTGATGCTGGTGTATGAAATCAAGTTCTGATGCTGAAGAAGTGATCTTGCTTATTTTAATCAGCGTATCTGCAAGTCAGAGCATAGTAATTTTAGGCAGCATATAGTTCAAACATGAAACATATAAATACTATATCTTTTCACTTTGTTATCATCAAAACTTAAATATAGGGTAGTAGATTCAAACATTGTTCTATCAACCTACACCCCAAACTCAAGAAAATTCTCAAAAGGTCTTTCCTGTTCTTTTCACCCTTTCCTTTATTAGATAAAAGAAAAGTCGGTGGCGACTCTTTCTATCTGTAAAATTTGTGATAAAACGCAAAACACCAAGTCAGTTCTCCCACCGTATTACACCAGGAAGTCACTATCTTTCAAAAAGAAGAAAAGAGAATAAAAAAATTAAAAGAAAAGCCCGCTAAGTCAAAACCTATGGAGGAGACTTGGGTAAAAACTCGGGCATCTTGCTGGTTGTAATCTCAAACGAAATAGTTCAGGTAAAAGTTAAGGATAACAAAAGAAAAGTCAAAATAAGAGGTCATTACAATCCTCAACAAATACAAAATGAGTTGACCAAAATTCTCAATAAAAATAACTGTGATCGGTGGTAATGAGAACTGGCTGTTTTGGAATGCTAGTTCGCGTCTGCGTTTGTTTTTGCAAAATGTCGCGGTAAGCAAGAGTCGCCACCATCTTTTATTTTATCCAACAAGGAAAGGACAAAAGCACAGAAAAATTCCTTTTTGAGATATTTCTTGGGTTCGGGAGGTAGATTATAGAAAGGGAAGGTGTTAGCACCCTTTCTATCCGTGGTTATCCACGGGCTCTTAGGTACTTGCTCATTGTGTTTTCAAAAGTTTGTTTATCTTTGTGTTTGTGGGTTTGAAAAGAGTTTTTGTTTTGAAGAGAGTGTAAGTGCGAAAAGTTTTGTTTTGAAAGGAGCAAGTACTTAAGGACAATCTACCTACTCAAAAAGGAATTAATTTGTACAAATGGTTTTTAGACAATGCTATCCCACTATTGAGGAGTAGGTAGCATCGTCGTTGGAGTTTTCGGGTCAATTCGATTAAGGGACGTGTGGTCAATAAAGCAATGTTAGGACGCATTAGCGGTAACCCTAATATCCTAGATCATTTTTCCGAGGCAACCGTTTCGAGGAAACTAAGATCTTTGGACAAGAGGGCGACCTCTAAAACTTCCTATACTCAATGACCACGTTCGAAGGCAACCAAGTGAGGTGTACCCTAAGAGTGGCATGTGCAAGTGTGTTATTTCGGTTAATTTTATCTGTACATGTCAATTGTGAGCTATGTTGATTTTAGGTTAAAGATTGATCTTGTCATGCATTCCCTATTATCAAACATCTAACAGTTAATATTGTGCGGAAATTAAATTGCGGGAAATTAAATCTAAGCTATTACAAGGCGTCGGGTATTTACATCGCCAAAAACAAACCCTTTAATTTAAATTGCGGAAAGTAAAATAAAGCGATAAATAAATAAAGTCCTAATTAAAAAAAACTATTACATACTGGAAGCAATTACAATATTGGAAATATAGATCGCATGCGAGAAAATTAAATCGGAATATTTATTAGGGTTTTGACCCTTTTTGAAAGAAAGCATGTTTTTTTGTTATTTTTGAATTAAATGAAAATTAAACCTAAGCTAATTAATTAATTAAATAAAAAATATATTTTTGGGTTTTTTAATATTTAAGGAAATAAAATAAAAATGATTAAAAGTTAATTAAAAACCTAATTCTACATTAATTTTAATTTATTGCAAAAATGTTAAGATTATACCTAATTAAAAACTAAGTCAATTAATTAATATTTATTTAATAAAATAATGAAATTAATACTAAAAATAATATTTTTTTTGTTTTATGATTTTATGAAGAAAATTATTATTTGGTTAGTAATTAAAAATAACAAATAAATAAAAATAAATAAAAATAAGAAAAATAATGAAAGAAATAAAAAAGAAAACAAACTCAGGGGGGTTTGGGCCCCAGATGGAGGTATGATAGCATATTCAAGGCCCATTTTCGTTCAGCCTTGTTTGACCTTTCCCATCCAATGCATGCTTGTTGACTTGAGTATATGGTAAACCCTCATTCCTATCCACCAGATCTGGCCTGGAGGCCATCTGGCAGGTTGATCTTGTAGGCATATGGCGGTCCACGCTCTGGATGCAGTATGGGAATACCAATAGAAAAAATATAACAGGCAATTTGGGGGACCTGGGATTCAAACCCAGGTCCCATGGGACTTTGCAACAACACGCTTGCCATCTGAGCCAATGTGCTTATTTGTTAGTGGAATAAGTAATGGACATAATATATGAAAACAATCAATTATGTTGGAATTAAAAAAAACGCGCTAAACATTTGAACGAGCCAATGAAGAAGAGACACGTCTTCATCTTCTTCAACTAAGACTGTATTTTTTCCTGCGGATTTTATTCCGCATCAAAATCCATGGCTCGGTTCTATAATGGATTCCAGGCCCTATAAACACAAACTAAGAACACCAACGTGTTCCTCTCTCCTCCCTGAGCATCCATGCACCAATTATTTGTCCTAATTTTTTCTGCATAGCAAACGCCTAAAAAAAATGGAAACCCTAGATTCGGGTATTACGTTATAGGCCATGAAAACAAAATTAAACAATGCAGAATGCTTAGAAATTATGCAAGGATCAAGAATATATCAATATTTTGGCAAAGAGGCGCAACAATCCAAGGTTATGAATTTGTGCACAGAGCTACGTTCTCGAGTACTTACAGCGCGATTCTGGTGGTTTCAGGACTTGATTTTGATCCCTTTGGCTTCAGTGAATGTCAGGCAAGGAAGCTATGTTGAGCTTTTGGACTGAATCGTGCTCTAAGGTGGATTTCAGTTTTCAATTTTCCAAGCTTTTTCTCCAATTTGGTTTGGCCATTTTGGGCAGCCTCAGGTCGTTATCTCTGTATGCTTGGCTTGTGTGTGTATAAGGGAATGAATTTAGGTTAAAACTTGGGCTTGAATCCATGTGCATTGAAGGTTTTGAGATTTGATATGATCACCATTGATAAAGTTTCCAAAATTGTACCAAATCTGATTTTTTTGTGCACAACAATGCTTGATACGAATTTGATTAGGTGTATCTTGGTAATGAAGACCTGTAATGATCAAAAAAATCTCATTCCATTAATTTTTGGATTTTATTTGAATTAATATTGATTTAAAATGAATTAAATCAATAAAAACCAAATAAAATAGAAAAATAAATGATTGGTCATGAAATTGAAGATAGGACACGTGTGTAGTGTGATAAGACCAAATCAAGTGGAAAAAAGAGGGCCCTTTTGTCAAAAATTGGAGTTTTGAAGATAGTTGACTTTTGGCACTTTTGGAAAAATGCCCAACTTCAACAATGCATAACCTCTTCAATTTTGAACTTTTGGAAATTTTCTTGGACTTTTTAGAAACCTTGAGATGTCCTCTAGTCAACACTTTTGGTATCATATAATTTTGATATTCCATGCTCAAGTTATAAGCTTTGGAAAAAAAGGTGTTTTTGTTGACTTTCAAAAATGACCTATAATGTCCAAATTTGTAACTTTTTGTGAGAGTATTTCATGATCTTGGGGTATGAAGATGGATTTTAGGAAATTGCATCCTCTTCAAAATGAGATTTTGATGGGTCATTTATCATAAAGTATGAGAAAGTTATGCTTGGTCAAAGTTGAGTTGACTTTTCCTACAAAATCCTAATTTAGCAACTTTTGAATCTTGATGAATCTTGAGCAATCCTTGATGAATCATGATCAACCCTTGATAAAATGATGAATTATCCTTCAAAATGATAATTTTGACAAAAACTCTTGAGGTTTGAATATTTGTAGGTCACAGTTGACCTTTGCCCTAGCATAGTCGATTTTTGGACATCTTGAGCAATTGACTGACCAAACTTTCTCTGCAACGCTTGAAATTTGACATGGATGAACTTAAGAACATATTAGGACATTGGGGAGAACTTGAGGTCATTTGTATGTAAGGACCTTGATGCAACACAAAACCCTAATTTTGAATTGATTTCCTTAGGAGATGATTTGACTGTCCAACTCTTGAGCCATCTTGAACACTTGGAGATTATTCTTGACATGTCTTGAGAAATATGGGAGGGAAAATTTTGGGGTACAACAGTTGCCCCTGTTCAATCTTCTTAAACCTGAGGATATAGATTGGCGTTCGGGCCTTTCGTGATCCGAAGGTGGGAGATGATTGAACACTAGAGTGCCCAGAAATTTGCACTCGCATGAAGTAGTATCAGCATTGTGATGTCGGGAATGGGCTTACAGATGCCATTTGGAGATTGTTGGTAGGTGGTTTTGTCTTTGTTGACGGATTGTCTCTTTTGATGGGGTGTCTCCTTTGACGAGTTGTCTTTATTGACGGGTTGTCTCTTTTGACGGGGTGTCTCCATTGACGGGTTGTCTCTATTGACGAGTTGTCTCCATTGACGGGTTGTCTCTATTGACGGGTTGTCTCCATTGACGGGTTGTCTCAATTGACGGGTTGTCTCCATTGACGGGTTGTCTCCATTGACAGGTTGTCTCTATTGACGAGTTGTCTCCATTGACGGGTTGTCTCTATTGACGGGTTGTCTCCATTGACGGGTTGTCTCTATTGACGGGTTGTCTCCATTGACGGGTTGTCTCCATTGACGGGTTGTCTCTATTGACGGGTTGTCTCCATTGACGGGTTATCTCCATTGACAGGTTATCTCTATTGACGAGTTGTCTCCATTGACGAGTTGTCTCTATTAATGGGTTGTCTCCATTGACGAGTTGTCTCTATTGATGGGTTGTCTCCATTGACGAGTTGTCCCTATTGACGGGTTTTGCCTCAGAAAAATCTTTAGGAATCGATTTAACTGAATTTGTCTCCATTGACTGGCTTCGCCTCAGAGAAATCTTTAAGAATCAATTTAACTGATTTTGTCTCCATTGACTGGCTTCGCCTCAGAAAAATCTTTAGGAATCGATTTAACTAATTTTGTCTCCATTGACATGGTTGAGATTTTAACTGCATCCTTCCTGAAAGGTAAAGGTCAGTCATATGCAATGCATGATATGGATCAAGCAATGATGCTCTCAACATAAATGAGATTGTATGGTATGATGCATATATGCATGTGTCATGATGTATGGACATGTAATGTTTTAGCTGGGGAAAATAAATCCCAGAGCTGCTGGAGAATAGAGTTGAGTTCTTCGTTTCCGCTGGGGATGATGAACGAAGATGATTGTGAGAATAAACCTTCAGGAGGAGATGACTCCGTTGGGGAATAAACCGATGAAGAGATTACTCTGAGGGGAATTACTCTATATGGAAGAGATGCTCTGCTGAGGATTTTAACTGATAAACTCTGCTGGGGATTCTGCTGATACACTCTGTTGGGGATTTCAATGATGAACTCCGTTGAAGAGGGATTACTGTTGCTGGTGATATTGAATCTTTTGAGGATTGAAGTCCTGCTGGGGGGAAAGAAAGAACTTTGCTGGGGGATAATCTTTCAATTGCAACTTGCTGGGGATAACCCTGTTAAATTTTGTGGGGATAATCCTCTGAATTTGGCTGGGGAGATTGATTTTGTACTCCGCTAGGGGTAATCTTCCAAAGTCTATTGGGGATGATGCCTCAACTCCGTTGGGGAAGCTTTTTTAGACTGCGTTGGGGAAATGGCTCCACTGGGGTATCTTGTATTCTGCCAGGGAACATTCTTATATTCCGTTGAGAAATACTAAGACTGCCGAGGATACTCTTATGCTTGCTGGGGAATATCTTTATACTCCATTGGGGAAGATTAAGACCTTCTGGGGATACCCAACCTTTTAGCGCTGATGGTGGATGAACTCTGCTTGGGGAGAGTATTGCTGATTTGTTCATAGTTTGCAAGTCCCAGCTGGGAGAGCTACTGTTGTACCCCAAAATTTGCCCTCCCATATTCTCCAAGAAATTGCCAAGTCAAGTCTCAAAGTTCCCCAAGGGTTGCACAGTCAAAGATCTCCTATACAATCAAGATTAGGGTTTGTGTTCTGATCAAGAAAATGAAGTTTTCATAGGTCCAATCAAGTCTCATATGCCTACAAATATGGTCAAGTATCCTCATATCAAGTTTCAAGGCATTCAGCACAAGATTGCACAGTCAAAAACCCTAATTGCACTACAATCAACTGTAGGGGCAAAATGGTCATTTGACAGTCAAAAGTTCAAATTTTTGGTCAACATATCATTTTGAAGCCACAAACATCATTTGATCAATGCTTGATCATGATTCTCAAAATTTGGCTCAGAAATCATCAAGATGCAAAAGTTTCCTTATTTGGACAGCTGAAAAAGTCAACTGAAATTGACCAGGGCATAACTTTCACATGGATTATCAGAAAAATTCCATCCAAAGCTCATTTTGAAGAGAAAGACATTTCCTACAACTCATCTTCATACTTCAAGTCCAAGAAATGCTCTCACAAAAAGTTATCAATTTCAACATTATAGGTCATTTTTCAAAGTCAACAAAAAGGGACTTTAAGTCAAAGGCCATAACTTGAGATTGGTAAATCAAAATGACATGGGACCAAAGACATTGGTTAGAGGACTCAAAGACCTTTCCAAAATGTCCAAGAACATGAGAAAAGCTTAAAAATTGAGCAAGTTATGCCTTGTGGAAGTTGGGAAATTTTTGGATATTTTGAAAAGTCAACATTGATGCAAAAGACCTAAAATTGCTAATGGGCCCATTTTTCTTCCACAATTCATCATTCCAAGCATGTGCACGACGACTTGGCCCAAAGGGAAGTATTTTCTCATTTTTTATTTATTTATTTGAATTTTTATTTATATTAATTCATTTAAATCATTTAAATATATGGAAAATATTTAACTTAACCTAACCAATCTTTTTATACATGTTTTAGCCTCAAGATTTCGTGTATATGCAGATAAGGAAAGATTTGGGTTGATTGATCATGATTGAGAACAAAGAGCACATGGAAAAGATTGAAAAAGATCCTTAAAAATCAAATTTTCAAAAGCCATGAATGCATTGGATTTGTGCTATTTTTCTTGACCTAATGCACTCACTACAAATGCTAGAACACAACCCTAATCAGGATAGACACGAAGCTGCGCAAAAGAACACAAAGAAAACTTGAAATTTTTCTCCACAAACTCAATTCTGAAAACAGCCTTCCAGGACGATTCAGGTCTCAATTCTTGTTCCATTAGCTTCCTTGGAGATTACTGAACATATTCCAATCAAAACCATTCACTCAAACTCCAAGAATCCGTATATAGGGTTCAAACTGTTTCAAAAAAAACTGATAATCGTGCATCATGATTTAAGCATCTTTTGTAACTTTTATTCATTGATTCATGATTATTATCTTGTCCTGAAACTAACCAATGCATTTAATTGTGTTTTTATGCTGTATACACGATTTCACCATGTTTGCATTTTAGGGTTTACAGGACCTCCAATTGGGGATTTTAAAACCAAGAAAAATTGGCCTTCAAGAATGCCATGGTTGTAATCAGCAAGTCTGAACGATCACAAACCACCTATCGCGCCTAATTTATGGACCCTCTAAGACCTATTCGCTATTTTCTCATAAGCTGCCTAAGAGAACATACAAGAAACCGTTGCTTAATGTTTTATATTGCAGGGACGATGAAGAAGATGGTGTGGTGGCAAGACATGATAGGCCAATTTAAAAGTTCGCGCGCTGATTTCCATTAATCATCGTTTTCTTATTATATTATTTTTGGCTTATTTAATATACAGAGTAAACAACTTGGTTCAGTGGTGCACGTGTTGATTGGTAATATTAATGACCTGGGTTCGATCCCAGGTCTTCCTCCTTTCCATTTATTTTTTCTCAAATAATGTTCATGTGTAGCGCCTATGTTGAAGACTCCCATGCATCCTCAAGAATCAATATCCACGCGTCCATCAGAATCAAACCAAAGGCTGAGATTGAAGGTACACCCTAAACCCTGGTCAATATGCCAGCAGGCTACCTGGAAAGTCAAACGGATCATTGGGTTGTTGGGCCAGAATTTCACAATCAAACCTCCCATTTGGGGACTACCACCCCCCCTGGTTTGCAATTTGCCTTATATTTTATTTTTTTTCAATTATTATTTTATTCTCTTTATTGTTTTGAATTAATTAATTATTTTTTTTAAAATACAAAAAATGCATAAAAACCAGAAAAAGATAAAAAATATAATAAGTATTTTATTTTAATTATTTTTATAAACAAATTGTATATAATTGAATTTAGTATAAATTAGGGTTTAATTTTAATACTTTTAATAAAAAATCTAAAAAGAAGTAGAATTAAGTTTAATTAATGTTTTTATTCCTTTTAATTTTTCTTTCTTATAATAATATTTTTTTATTTTTATTTTTGCATGAAAATGACTTAGGGTTAATTTAGGTTAAATTCTAATGTTTTCTCAATAAATTAAAATAACTAGAATTAGGGTTTGCGTCGTATTTGGATTAATTCTTTTCCTATTAAGTCTAAAAAACATAAAATACCAAAAAACAAATTCTTGCTTTCTTTTAATTTTAATTTTAATTCCTCATTAATTCTAATCTTTGCAAAAGGGTCCAACGCCCATGTTCTTAATTTTATTCTAATTCGAATATTTATTTTTATTTTGCTTAAATAATTATGTACCTCTCCCGAAGCCTTGTAATTACTTCTCGCACTTTTCAATTCTTTATTTATTTCGTTTCTTTATTTTCTGTCAAATCGGGTCCTGGATTAAATTTGGCGATGTGGACCCGCGCCTTTGTAATAGTTTAGAACTTTTAATTTCCGCATCTTTTTAATTGTTAATAAATGCATGCAAGAATGAATGGCCTTAAATAAAATCAAGCGTAGAACACCAATGACATGACAAGATAAATGCAAATGAAAACGACGCACGAATCGCACACACCACCCCTAGGGTACGCCTCACTGTTGCCTTGCCTTCGAAAGATGATCGTCGAGTAGAGGATGTCTTAGTAAGTCCTCATGATCCGGGAACCTGGCATGAGGGTAGCTTCTAAGGTGTCTTCCCATTGCTCTGGTGATCACCATGTCCCGAACCTCGAATTGACCCGAACACCTCCAACGGTGGTGCTACCTACCTCTTTTCTTTGGAGTCTGCTGAGATGATCCTTCTGATGGCGCTTTCCTCTTCTTTGTCTTCTTCAGAGTCACTTCTGGTTGGGGTTGATGCAGATCTCTGATATTCAGCTTAGGATCTGTACCATCTGCCTTGTACGCATCCAAGTACCTGAGATACACCTCTGGTTTGGATTCAATTTCAGAAAATAACGGAAAATCACTCAGAGGCACTCTTCTGCTGGAGATATCAGCAGTGGACGTAGCTCTGGGTTCCTTCTGAATATTTTCTATCAGCTTCATCTTTTTCAGATTCTTTGCGTTCAGAGGTTTCCCAATTGTTGGTTCAATAGTGCTCAGCTCTTGAGCTTCTATCAAATGCTCAATCAACCTATTCTCTGTCAGAATATCTGATATCAACCTTCCAAAAGGTATCCAGTCCCTCTTGGTTCTTTCTTCTTCCCTTGTTTCTTTCACACTGGTTCTGAGATGGTTGAACAGGAAGTGAGCCAGATTGATCTTTATCTTCTGATCAATAAAGTAGATCAGAAACTGCTGATCCACATTTATGTAATCAGGAGAACTTGTTGGTTTCCTGTGGTTGAAGCACCCCAGAATGATCTTAGCGCATACTCTGAAATGATCCTTCAGATCCTTAATCTTGCTGCTGGGCAACCCAAGAGTGAAAATCCTGTTAGCTACCACACCTATATCAGCACATCTTTCAGCCATGTCCACACAACGGACGCCACCACCACTTTGACCGATTAGCCTTGCAATGAGATCTTCAGAAATCACAATCTTCTTCCCCATAACAGAGGAGATGACTAGATGTGTTGAAACCTTGGCGTGAATCCAAAATTCCTTGACCAGTGCTGGGAATGTTGGTCCAACCAACCTATCGAAATACCTTTCCCACTTTTGAGCCCTAACTTCTTCAGTTAGGTCAAAACCATTCTCCTTCAAGCTTTCAAAATCAATGATTAACTCAGAAAGCACTTCAAGGTTCTTCACCGGAGTGAGGAGAGTTCTGAGTGGCACTTGATATTGCTCAGATGATGCTTTCTTCTGAGTACCTGCAGAAACGCTGCTGGAGGTTGCCATGTTCACACTAAAAGGGTTTTGAGAATGAACTGATGAAAATAGGTTGCAAGAGATAAACACAGAAATATGCAGAAAATGCTTGAGTATTAGTGAGAAAGCATAAAGAATAAGAATGAGAGATTAGTGTGCTTAAATAGAGTTTTCAAAACTATTTTGAAAAGATAAACGTTTTTAAGAGAGAGAAAAATCATGATTGCCATTTAAAAGCATGATTACTTTTCATTAAATGCTTGCTGATTTTGGGGGATTTGAGAAAGATACTTAAAAACGGTTACCAGACATGTGTCTCAATGCACCCAATCAGCGCTTTGCCTTCTCAGAAGCGTGCAAGCGTTCTGCTTCAGAGATATGCTGATGATTGGATGACACTTGTTTGATGTAGTGATCAGCACGTCTGTCTTTGAGCTTAGACTCTCAGATCTTTAGACTTGCATCTGATACAATCTGCATGTTCTATCTTTCTGAAAGGAGATTGATCAGAAGTTCACAGTAAAATAATTACATTCTGAAGGTAAATATATGGAATTAAAACATTTTCACTCTGGGCACACTTTCATGCTGAGATGTTTCAGAATGAAATTAAATCTATCTTCTGAAAGGGGTTTAGTAAAGATATCAGCCCATTGATGGTCTGTATCTATAAATTTTAAGTTCAAAATACCTTTCTGAATATAGTCCCTAATGAAGTGATGTTTTATTTCTATATGCTTAGCTCTAGAATGTAAAATGGGATTCTTACTTAAGCAAATAGCAGAAGTATTATCACAAAGTATAGGAATGTTACTCTCAAAAATCTGGAAGTCTTCAAGCTGACTTTTCATCCAGAGCATTTGTGTGCTACATCCTGCTGCTGCTATGTACTCAGCTTCTGCTGTTGACAGAGCAATTGTTGATTGTCTTTTGCTGGACCAAGAGATCAGATTTTCTCCCAGAAACTGGCAGCTTCCAGAAGTACTTTTACGTTCCACTCTGTCTCCAGCAAAATCAGCATCACAGTAGCCTACTAAGCTGTAATCACTAGATTTTCTATAAAACAAACCCAGATTAGTAGTACCTTTCAGATACTTGAAAATTCGCTTAACTGCTGTTAAGTGAGATTCTCTAGGATCTGATTGGAATCTAGCACAGATACAAACACTGAATAGTATGTCAGGTCTTGAAGCAGTCAGATAGAGGAGAGAACCAATCATACCTCTGTAGACTTTCTGTTCTACATTTTTGCTTACCTCTTCTCTTTCCAGAATGCACGTGGGATGCATTGGAATCTTTGATGGCTTACATTCTGAGAGGTCAAATTTCTTCAGAAGATCTCTGATGTATTTGCTCTGATGAATGTAAGTTCCTTCTGGAGTTTGATTGATCTGAATTCCTAGAAAGAATTTCAGTTCCCCCATGAGGCTCATCTCAAATTCTGCCTGCATACACTTAGCAAATTTTCTTCCAAGAGAAGGATTAGTAGAACCAAAAATAATATCATCAACATAAATTTGACAGACTAAGATGTCACTCTTAACTGATTTACAGAATAGAGTAGTGTCCACTTTCCCTCTGGTGAATTCATTTTCAAGCAGAAAGTTACTTAGCCTTTCATACCAAGCTCTGGGAGCTTGTTTCAGACCATACAGTGACTTCTTTAGTTTGAAAACATGTTCTGGATGTTTTGTATTTTCAAAACCTGGGGGTTGGTGTACATAAACTTCTTCTTCTATATAACCATTTAAGAATGCACTTTTGACATCCATCTGATACAGAGTGATGCCTCTATTAATAGCAAATAAAATTAAAAGTCTGATAGATTCTAACCTGGCGACTGGGGCAAAGGTTTCTGTATAGTCTATCCCCTCTTGCTGACTATAACCTTGTGCAACCAGTCGTGCCTTGTTTCTGATGACTTCACCTTGTTCATTTAGCTTGTTTCTGAACACCCATCTTGTTCCAATGACGTTGAATCCTTTTGGTCTGGGAACGAGATCCCATACGTCGTTTCTGGTGAATTGATTCAGCTCTTCTTGCATTGCCAAAATCCAGTCATTATCCAGAAGTGCTTCATCAATAGAAGAAGGTTCAATCAGAGACACAAGTCCCATAAGTGTTTCTTCAGAGTTTCTGAAGCTTGCTCTTGTTCTGATTGGATCTTCCTTTCTTCCTAGGATAGTCTCTTCTGGGTGATCCAAGCTGCTTCTGGGTAATCTCTTCTGAGGTTGATCAGCAGCTGTTGTAGGATTTCTAGCAGTGCTCCTTTCAGACGTTGAAGGAATGTCTGTGTTGAGAGCTTCTGATGACTTGTCTTCAGAACCTGCAAATTCAATTTCTATACCTGCAAAAACTTCATTATGCTTTGACTTTTCAGAGTCAAGCTTGTCATCAAAACGAACACTGATTGATTCTTCCACAATCTGTGTTTCTGTATTGTGTACTCTGTACCCTCTTGAGCGTTCAGAGTATCCTAACATAATACACTTCTGTGCTTTAGAGTCAAACTTGTTCAAATAATTCTTTGTATTTAATATAAAGCAAGTACATCCAAATGGATGAAAATATGAAATGTTGGGCTTTCTGTTCTTCCACAATTCATATGGAGTCTTTTCCAGAATAGGTCTTATTGAGATTCTATTCTGAATGTAGCACGCTGTGTTTATTGCCTCTGCCCAGAAAGTCTTAGCAACGTTTGTCTCATTGATCATGGTTCTGGCCATTTCTTGCAATGTTCTGTTCTTTCGTTCTACAACTCCATTTTGTTGGGGAGTTCTAGGACAAGAGAAATCATGCAGAATGCCTCTGTCATTAAAGAATGACTCAAAATCTTTATTTTCAAATTCTCCACCATGATCACTTCTGACTTTAACGACTCTAAGATCCTTTTCATTCTGAACTTGGTTACAGAAGGTAACAAACACAGAGTGTGACTCGTCCTTGTGTCTTAAGAACTTTACCCATGTCCATCTGCTATAGTCATCTACGATTACTAACCCATACTTCTTACCACTGACTGAAGCAGTTTTAACTGGTCCAAATAAGTCAATGTGCAGAAGTTCTAATGGCTTAGAGGTAGAAACAACATTTTTGGATTTAAAAGAAGGTTTTGCAAATTTGCCTTTCTGACATGCTTCACACAGAGCATCTGAATTGAACTTCAAATTGAGAAGTCCTCTGACCAGATTGAGTTTGTTAATCTGAGATATTCTTCTCATACTAACATGCCCCAATCTTCTGTGCCAGATCCACTGCTCGTTGTTAACAGACAGAAGACATTTTACATTCTGACTCTTTAGTTCAGAAAGTTTGATTTTGTAAATGTTGTTTTTCCTCTTACCATTAAACAGGATAGTCCCATCTTTCTGACTAACAACTTTACATGATTTTTGATTAAAGATTATATCATAACCGTTATCACTTAATTGACTTATGGATAACAGATTATGCATCAATCCATCTACTAGCAGAACATTATTAATAGAGGGAAGATTTCCATTACCTACAGTTCCAGAGCTAATTATCTTTCCCCTCTGATTGCCTCCAAAGCCAACGTGGCCTCCAGGCTTAAGTTCCAGGCTTTGGAACATATGCCTTCTTCCCGTCATGTGTCGTGAGCAGCCAGAGTCCAGGTACCATGACTGGTGTTTCTGACTTGCTGCTAAAGATATCTGCAACATGTATTATTTTATCCTTAGGTACCCAGATTTTCTTGGGTCCTGATTTGTTAGTTTTACCAAAACTCTGGTTGAATTTTGGTTTCACAGAGTGCTTACTGCTAGTATATTTGATATCATGTGTGTGACCATACACAAAGTGTGAATTCAGAGGAGTGTGTTTAATGGTTAAGTCCATGACATTCTTTGGTGTAGGAACCTTACCTTGGTATCCTATTCCTTTCTTGCCGTTTCTGCTAACTCCATAGATCATTGAAGCCATTCTGCTTCTATCTATGCTTTTAGCTAGGAACTTCTGGAAACTGTGATCATACTCCTTGATGATCTCATCAGCGTTGCTGGGAGTTTCAGAAATTGGTTCCTTCTGAGAGTTTTGTAAAGAGTTTTCTAATTTTGAAATCTTATTTCTCAGCTCAGAATTTTCCAATTTGAGACTCTCAGACTTTTTAGAGTCAGATTCAAGATTCCTTTTCAGGTCTCTGAATTTAGCTCTAATTTGCTGATAACGTTCCAGAATCTCATTAAGGCTTTCAGCAAGTTCAGCCTTTGTAAAGTTAACAGCGAAGTTAGGAAATACCTCTTCAGTGTCTGATTCTGAGTCTGATTCAGAAGCTTCACTATCTTCTGAAATGTTAGCCATGAGAGCTATGTTTGCCCTTTCATCATCTGATTCTGAGTCAGCTTCAGACGAGTCAGAGTCATCCCATGTGGCCATGAGACTTTTCTTCTTCTCTCTTTCAAACTTCTTTTTGGGCTTTTCCCTCTGAAGCTTTGGGCAGTCACTCTTGTAGTGTCCTTGCTCATTGCACTCATAGCAGATGATGTCTTTGGTGTTTGGCTTTTTGCTACTGGAGGAGCCTTCAGATCTTCTGTATCCAGAGGAAGAGTCTGTCCTTCTGTTTCTGGAAGAAGACTCGTTCTGATCAGATCTTCTGGGATTCCTGAAGTTCCTTTGTCTTTGCTTCCACAGTTGATTTACTCTTCTGGAGAGAAGGGAAAGTTCGTCTTCTTCTGATGAGGATCCATCAGATGTTTCTTCAACTGCCTGCAAAACTTTAGACTCAAATTTTCTGTTAGATTTTAATGCTAAAGGCTTACCTTGCTTCTGAGGCTCATCAGCTTCTAGCTCTATCTCATGACTTCTGAGGGAGCTGATAAGTTCCTCCAGAGTGATTTTGTTGAGATCTTTAGCTAGCTTCAGAGCAGTAACCATAGGCCTCCACTGCTTGGGTAAACTTCTGACAATTTTCTTGACATGGTCAGCAGTAGAGTATCCTTTGTCCAGAACTTTGAGACCAGCTACCAGAATCTGGAATCTAGAGAACATAGTTTCAATGGATTCAGATTCTTCCATTTTGAACGCCTCATACTTCTGAATGAGCGCCAGAGCTTTTGTTTCTTTGACCTGAACGTTGCCCTCATGCGTCATTCTGAGAGAATCAAAAATATTCTTTGCTGTGTCTCTGTTGGAGATCTTTTCATACTCAGTATAGGAGATGGCACTGAGGAGGATGGTTCTGGCCTTGTGGTGATTCTTGAAGTCACGCTTTTGTTGATCAGACATTAATTTTCTATCAATCTTCTGACCACTTGCATTCACAGGGTGCGTGTATCCATCTGTCACCATATCCCACAGATCAGCATCATGTGCCAGAAAGAAGCTTTCAATTCTGTCTTTCCAGTAATCAAAGTTTTCTCCATCAAAGACTGGAGGTTTGCCACTGAATCTGTCTCTGTCCTCATTGTTGTCATTGCTGATGTGAGAATTGTTTCCTGCCATTGTGTTTTTCTGACGCTGGATCTTGTACTGACACAGTTAAGTGTTTTAGCTCAGAACCAGGCGCTCTGATACCAATTGAAGTGGTGAAAAACACAAGAAGGGGGGGTTGAATTGTAAAACTGAAATCTAAAGCAATTGACAAGATATTTTTATCCTGGTTCGTTTGATCTCAAACTACTCCAGTCCACCCGTCAAGGTGATTTCGCCTCTCTCCAACGAGGTCTTAATCCACTATATTCAACTGAATATTACAGACTGCTTTAACAACTGCTAAAGCCTTCTTGATTCAAACCACAACCCGGTTTGTCAAGGTAACACTTTCTTACAAAGAGATAGAACTATGTGTGTGGATGTTTTCTACAAAACTGTATCACAACTGTGATGTATACACAAAATGAAGCTTAGAAACTAGATTGCTAAACAGTAATGGAATATCAGAGTGTGTGGTTTAGCAAAACTGAGAGAACGAAGATTATGGTTCAGCTTTTGTGCGTGTAGAGATTTGGAGAGCATTAACCATTTCAATCTTCAAAGCCTTGTTTATATAGCACTGAGATGATGAACGTTGGATGCAATATTCTTGATTCAATGCTAATAACAAGCTTTCCTTATTGAGCAGATCTTGTCTGGAATGAGGCCGTTGGAATTAATTAGCTTTCAATGCACAGTACCGTTGCTTACTTAACGCAAGTTCTGGCTTGGCTCATTCTGACTCTGCTTCGCTGCTGATGAACTATTGTGTTTCTGTATCAGAGTGTTGAGCGCAGTCTTGTTCATCAGGCTTCAGCATGTACGTGAGTTGATCATCTGATTTAGACGTTCTGATCTAGAAACTTCTGATGCTGGTGTCTGAAATCAAGTTCTGATGCTGAATAGATGTGATCTTGCTTATATCAATCAGAGTATCTGCAAGTCAGAACATAATATTTTTAGGCAGCAGATAGTTCATACATGAAACTTATAAATACTATATCTTTTCACTTTGTTATCATCAAAACTTAAATATAGGGTAGTAGATTCAAACTCTGTTCTAACAATCTCCCCCTTTTTGATGATGACAAAAACTAGATATTTTAAATGAAAATAACGTGAAAAGGTATCTGGAATATGTATCAGAATAAGAAGTAAAAGGATAAGGAGTTAAGAGATACTCCCCCTGAGTTGATTACTTCCCTTTGATTATACGCGTTCTTCAGGATCAGATCTTTTTCTTTCTTTGAACATCAGATTATCAGAGTCTTTGACTTATCAGAAGCTTTATGTCAGAGCAGAGCTTCAGAGCTTTTCTTGTCAGAGCTTTGCTTTGGATCAGAATATTAGGGCGGATCAGAACTTCATGGTGATCAGAGCTTCTAGTCTTCAGAGTGTCCAGGAGCTTCCTTGTGCCTGTAGACTTTAAACAAAACAGAAAACATTCAAGTAATAGAGTTAGAATGTTTGAGAGTTTCTGTCTAGTTAGCCGTTATTGATTTAAATATCATTCTTGTTCTCCCCCTTTTTGTCAACAATCAAAAAGTGTTGGTGATGTGCTAAAATAATTAAGATCAGAAAAACTAATCATATTAAGATAGTTCAGAATCAAAACAAGAAAATATTACAAAACATAATCAAAACAGTACATCAGAAAATCAAGAAAACATGAAAAAGGTCATGCATGAAAGAAAAGATTTAAGGTTGAGGAGGCAAGCGTGTGAACAGGCTCTCCAGCATGGCTTGAATCTTTTCAGAAGTCTCATTCTGCTTATGCACCATGCTGACAACAGTGTCAATCTTGCTGTCCTGCACATCCATTCTCTCTTTCATCTTCTGATCGTTTTCATCCATTCGCTGCTGTAGACGCATGTCATTCATCCTTAGTTCTTCCAGAGTCTGCCTGTCCAAGGCAGCTTGAGAAGCATCAGAAGCAGGAGGCTTCTCAGAACTTTCAGCAACATCCTTTGCTTGACTTTCTTCAGCCTGAATGGTCTTGTCTTCTTCTGATGGAGTGGTCTTGTCCTGTACCTTTGCAGCTTGCTGTTTCTCAGACCAAGGTTCACTGTCCAGAGGGAGCACGTCCTCTTTCAGAAGCATACTTCCAACTTCATTCAGAAGCTTGCTGAAATTTTGTTGTGCCTGCTCATAGTTGATATCCTGCAACTTGAGGGCTTCAGCACGTACCCAAAGTCTGAACTGTGACCAGAGCTGATCAGAAGTAGCTGGGTCAATCATCCCCGGACAGACTTGCTTCAAAGAAGCAATCCATTGCAGCACACCTGTTTCAAAATTCAAAATACCAGAGCCAACATCTGATTTCTTTGGTTTTGGGATGGAAATTTTGTGTTTTAGATCAGCAAGACGGTCAAGACTGGTTAAGTCAATGAAAGTCCTGCTGGGGTTTTCAGAGGTTTTCTGAGAGGCTGTTTGTTTTGGAGAAGGGGTATCAGAGTCAGATATTTCGATTAGAGTGGGTGGTGTTTTGGGAGTATTTGGTGGTGTCGATTCTGATGAGGATGGTAACTGGGGCATGATAACAATTGTTCCACATGGCAACTGAATTGCCAGCGGTGATGGTTGAGGTGAATGAGGTTCAGATTGATGAGGAGAAGGAGTTTCAGAGTGGTGAAACTCGGTTTGTGGTGAAGGTGGATTTATTTCTGGTTGGGGAGAGGGAGGTGGAATCTCTGATTGCTCAGGGATCAGAGGTTCTTCTGAGAGTGGTTGTTGTTGTTCTGGTTCTGGTTATTGTTGTTCTGGTTCTTCAGCAGATTGCTGTTGTTCTGGTTGTGGAGGAGGAACATTTTGTGGTTTAGAGTTTGGTTGAGCAGAGGCATGTTGACGCTCAATATCAGACAGCACTTGGTCAAGTGCTGATGTTGTTGAAATTGTTGGTTGTTTGGGGTGTTTGGTTCTAGGTCTTCTGAGTTTTAATGCCTCAGAAGGGTCTTCTTCTTGTACGGTTTCATCAATGGTAGGGACGGGAATTGATATTCTATGAGAGGTTTGAGGAGGTATAGATGTTGGAATAGTAGATGAAATTAAAACAGGGGCAGCAGATGAAATACCTCTTTTCTTTGGAGTCTGCTGAGATGATCCTTCTGATGGCGCTTTCCTCTTCTTTGTCTTCTTCAGAGTCACTTCTGGTTGAGGTTGATGCAGATCTCTGATATTCAGCTTAGGATCTGTACCATCTGCCTTGTACGCATCCAAGTACCTGAGATACACCTCTGGTTTGGATTCAATTTCAGAAAATAACGGAAAATCACTCAGAGGCACTCTTCTGCTGGAGATATCAGCAGTGGACGTAGCTCTGGGTTCCTTCTGAATATTTTCTATCAGCTTCATCTTTTTCAGATTCTTTGCGTTCAGAGGTTTCCCAATTGTTGGTTCAATAGTGCTCAGCTCTTGAGCTTCTATCAAATGCTCAATCAACCTATTCTCTGTCAGAATATCTGATATCAACCTTCCAAAAGGTATCCAGTCCCTCTTGGTTCTTTCTTCTTCCCTTGTTTCTTTCACACTGGTTCTGAGATGGTTGAACAGGAAGTGAGCCAGATTGATCTTTATCTTCTGATTAATAAAGTAGATCAGAAACTGCTGATCCACATTTATGTAATCAGGAGAACTTGTTGGTTTCCTGTGGTTGAAGCACCCCAGAATGATCTTAGCGCATACTCTGAAATGATCCTTCAGATCCTTAATCTTGCTGCTGGGCAACCCAAGAGTGAAAATCCTGTTAGCTACCACACCTATATCAGCACATCTTTCAGCCATGTCCACACAACGGACGCCACCACCACTTTGACCGATTAGCCTTGCAATGAGATCTTCAGAAATCACAATCTTCTTCCCCATAACAGAGGAGATGACTAGATGTGTTGAAACCTTGGCGTGAATCCAAAATTCCTTGACCAGTGCTGGGAATGTTGGTCCAACCAACCTATCGAAATACCTTTCCCACTTTTGAGCCCTAACTTCTTCAGTTAGGTCAAAACCATTCTCCTTCAAGCTTTCAAAATCAATGATTAACTCAGAAAGCACTTCAAGGTTCTTCACCGGAGTGAGGAGAGTTCTGAGTTGCACTTGATATTGCTCAGATGATGCTTTCTTCTGAGTACCTGCAGAAACGCTGCTGGAGGTTGCCATGTTCACACTAAAAGGGTTTTGAGAATGAACTGATGAAAATAGGTTGCAAGAGATGAACACAGAAATATGCAGAAAATGCTTGAGTATTAGTGAGAAAGCGTAAAGAATAAGAATGAGATATTAGTGTGCTTAAATAGAGTTTTCAAAACTATTTTGAAAAGATAAACGTTTTTAAGAGAGAGAAAAATCATGATTGCCATTTAAAAGCATGATTACTTTTAATTAAATGCTTGCTGATTTTGGGGGATTTGAGAAAGATACTTAAAAACGGTTACCAGACATGTGTCTCAATGCACCCAATCAGCGCTTTGCCTTCTCAGAAGCGTGCAAGCGTTCTGCTTCAGAGATATGCTGATGATTGGATGACACTTGTTTGATGTAGTGATCAGCACGTCTGTCTTTGAGCTTAGACTCTCAGATCTTTAGACTTGCATCTGATACAATCTGCATGTTCTATCTTTCTGAAAGGAGATTGATCAGAAGTTCACAGTAAAATAATTACATTCTGAAGGTAAATATATGGAATTAAAACATTTTCACTCTGGGCACACTTTCATGCTGAGATGTTTCAGAATGAAATTAAATCTATCTTCTGAAAGGGGTTTAGTAAAGATATCAGCCCATTGATGGTCTGTATCTATAAATTTTAAGTTCAAAATACCTTTCTGAATATAGTCCCTAATGAAGTGATGTTTTATTTCTATATGCTTAGCTCTAGAATGTAAAATGGGATTCTTACTTAAGCAAATAGCAGAAGTATTATCACAAAGTATAGGAATGTTACTCTCAAAAATCTGGAAGTCTTCAAGCTGACTTTTCATCCAGAGCATTTGTGTGCTACATCCTAATGCTGCTATGTACTCAGCTTCTGCTGTTGACAGAGCAATTGTTGATTGTCTTTTGCTGGACCAAGAGATCAGATTTTCTCCCAGAAACTGGCAGCTTCCAGAAGTACTTTTACGTTCCACTCTGTCTCCAGCAAAATCAGCATCACAGTAGCCTACTAAGCTGTAATCACTAGATTTTCTATAAAACAAACCCAGATTAGTAGTACCTTTCAGATACTTGAAAATTCGCTTAACTGCTGTTAAGTGAGATTCTCTAGGATCTGATTGGAATCTAGCACAGATACAAACACTGAATAGTATGTCAGGTCTTGAAGCAGTCAGATAGAGGAGAGAACCAATCATACCTCTGTAGACTTTCTGTTCTACATTTTTGCTTACCTCTTCTCTTTCCAGAATGCACGTGGGATGCATTGGAATCTTTGATGGCTTACATTCTGAGAGGTCAAATTTCTTCAGAAGATCTCTGATGTATTTGCTCTGATGAATGTAAGTTCCTTCTGGAGTTTGATTGATCTGAATTCCTAGAAAGAATTTCAGTTCCCCCATGAGGCTCATCTCAAATTCTGCCTGCATACACTTAGCAAATTTTCTTCCAAGAGAAGGATTAGTAGAACCAAAAATAATATCATCAACATAAATTTGACAGACTAAGATGTCACTCTTAACTGATTTACAGAATAGAGTAGTGTCCACTTTCCCTCTGGTGAATTCATTTTCAAGCAGAAAGTTACTTAGCCTTTCATACCAAGCTCTGGGAGCTTGTTTCAGACCATACAGTGACTTCTTTAGTTTGAAAACATGTTCTGGATGTTTTGTATTTTCAAAACCTGGGGGTTGGTGTACATAAACTTCTTCTTCTATATAACCATTTAAGAATGCACTTTTGACATCCATCTGATACAGAGTGATGCCTCTATTAATAGCAAATAAAATTAAAAGTCTGATAGATTCTAACCTGGCGACTGGGGCAAAGGTTTCTGTATAGTCTATCCCCTCTTGCTGACTATAACCTTGTGCAACCAGTCGTGCCTTGTTTCTGATGACTTCACCTTGTTCATTTAGCTTGTTTCTGAACACCCATCTTGTTCCAATGACGTTGAATCCTTTTGGTCTGGGAACGAGATCCCATACGTCGTTTCTGGTGAATTGATTCAGCTCTTCTTGCATTGCCAAAATCCAGTCATTATCCAGAAGTGCTTCATCAATAGAAGAAGGTTCAATCAGAGACACAAGTCCCATAAGTGTTTCTTCAGAGTTTCTGAAGCTTGCTCTTGTTCTGATTGGATCTTCCTTTCTTCCTAGGATAGTCTCTTTTGGGTGATCCAAGCTGCTTCTGGGTAATCTCTTCTGAGGTTGATCAGCAGCTGTTGTAGGATTTCTAGCAGTGCTCCTTTCAGACGTTGAAGGAATGTCTGTGTTGAGAGCTTCTGATGACTTGTCTTCAGAACCTGCAAATTCAATTTCTATACCTGCAAAAACTTCATTCTGCTTTGACTTTTCAGAGTCAAGCTTGTCATCAAAACGAACACTGATTGATTCTTCCACAATCTGTGTTTCTGTATTGTGTACTCTGTACCCTCTTGAGCGTTCAGAGTATCCTAACATAATACACTTCTGTGCTTTAGAGTCAAACTTGTTCAAATAATTCTTTGTATTTAATATAAAGCAAGTACATCCAAATGGATGAAAATATGAAATGTTGGGCTTTCTGTTCTTCCACAATTCATATGGAGTCTTTTCCAGAATAGGTCTTATTGAGATTCTATTCTGAATGTAGCACGTTGTGTTTATTGCCTCTGCCCAGAAAGTCTTAGCAACGTTTGTCTCATTGATCATGGTTCTGGCCATTTCTTGCAATGTTCTGTTCTTTCGTTCTACAACTCCATTTTGTTGGGGAGTTCTAGGACAAGAGAAATCATGCAGAATGCCTCTGTCATTAAAGAATGACTCAAAATCTTTATTTTCAAATTCTCCACCATGATCACTTCTGACTTTAACGACTCTAAGATCCTTTTCATTCTGAACTTGGTTATAGAAGGTAACAAACACAGAGTGTGACTCGTCCTTGTGTCTTAAGAACTTTACCCATGTCCATCTGCTATAGTCATCTACGATTACTAACCCATACTTCTTACCACTGACTGAAGCAGTTTTAACTGGTCCAAATAAGTCAATGTGCAGAAGTTCTAATGGCTTAGAGGTAGAAACAACATTTTTGGATTTAAAAGAAGGTTTTCCAAATTTGCCTTTCTGACATGCTTCACACAGAGCATCTGAATTGAACTTCAAATTGGGAAGTCCTCTGACCAGATTGAGTTTGTTAATCTGAGATATTCTTCTCATACTAACATGCCCCAATCTTCTGTGCCAGATCCACTGCTCGTTGTTAACAGACAGAAGACATTTTACATTCTGACTCTTTAGTTCAGAAAGTTTGATTTTGTAAATGTTGTTTTTCCTCTTACCATTAAACAGAATAGTCCCATCTTTCTGACTAACAACTTTACATGATTTTTGATTAAAGATTATATCATAACCGTTATCACTTAATTGACTTATGGATAACAGATTATGCATCAATCCATCTACTAGCAGAACATTATTAATAGAGGGAAGATTTCCATTACCTACAGTTCCAGAGCCAATTATCTTTCCCCTCTGATTGCCTCTAAAGCCAACGTGGCCTCCAGGCTTAAGTTCCAGGCTTTGGAACATATGCCTTCTTCCCGTCATGTGTCGTGAGCAGCCAGAGTCCAGGTACCATGACTGGTGTTTCTGACTTGCTGCTAAAGATATCTGCAACATGTATTATTTTATCCTTAGGTACCCAGATTTTCTTGGGTCCTGATTTGTTAGTTTTACCAAAACTCTGGTTGAATTTTGGTTTCACAGAGTGCTTACTGCTAGTATATTTGATATCATGTGTGTGACCATACACAAAGTGTGAATTCAGAGGAGTGTGTTTAATGGTTAAGTCCATGACATTCTTTGGTGTAGGAACCTTACCTTGGTATCCTATTCCTTTCTTGCCGTTTCTGCTAACTCCATAGATCATTGAAGCCATTCTGCTTCTATCTATGCTTTTAGCTAGGAACTTCTGGAAACTGTGATCATACTCCTTGATGATCTCATCAGCGTTGCTGGGAGTTTCAGAAATTGGTTCCTTCTGAGAGTTTTGTAAAGAGTTTTCTAATTTTGAAATCTTATTTCTCAGCTCAGAATTTTCCAATTTGAGACTCTCAGACTTTTTAGAGTCAGATTCAAGATTCCTTTTCAGGTCTCTGAATTTAGCTCTAATTTGCTGATAACGTTCCAGAATCTCATTAAGGCTTTCAGCAAGTTCAGCCTTTGTAAAGTTAACAGCGAAGTTAGGAAATACCTCTTCAGTGTCTGATTCTGAGTCTGATTCAGAAGCTTCACTATCTTCTGAAATGTTAGCCATGAGAGCTATGTTTGCCCTTTCATCATCTGATTCTGAGTCAGCTTCAGACGAGTCAGAGTCATCCCATGTGGCCATGACACTTTTCTTCTTCTCTCTTCCAAACTTCTTTTTGGGCTTTTCCCTCTGAAGCTTTGGGCAGTCACTCTTGTAGTGTCCTTGCTCATTGCACTCATAGCAGATGATGTCTTTGGTGTTTGGCTTTTTGCTACTGGAGGAGCCTTCAGATCTTCTGTATCCAGAGGAAGAGTCTGTCCTTCTGTTTCTGGAAGAAGACTCGTTCTGATCAGATCTTCTGGGATTCCTGAACTTCCTTTGTCTTTGCTTCCACAGTTGATTTACTCTTCTGGAGAGAAGGGAAAGTTCGTCTTCTTCTGATGAGGATCCATCAGATGTTTCTTCAACTGCCTGCAAAACTTTAGACTCAAATTTTCTGTTAGATTTTAATGCTAAAGGCTTACCTTGCTTCTGAGGCTCATCAGCTTCTAGCTCTATCTCATGACTTCTGAGGGAGCTGATAAGTTCCTCCAGAGTGATTTTGTTGAGATCTTTAGCTAGCTTCAGAGCAGTAACCATAGGCCTCCACTGCTTGGGTAAACTTCTGACAATTTTCTTGACATGGTCAGCAGTAGAGTATCCTTTGTCCAGAACTTTGAGACCAGCTACCAGAATCTGGAATCTAGAGAACATAGTTTCAATGGATTCAGATTCTTCCATTTTGAACGCCTCATACTTCTGAATGAGCGCCAGAGCTTTTGTTTCTTTGACCTGAACGTTGCCCTCATGCGTCATTCTGAGAGAATCAAAAATATTCTTTGCTGTGTCTCTGTTGGAGATCTTTTCATACTCAGTATAGGAGATGGCACTGAGGAGGATGGTTCTGGCCTTGTGGTGATTCTTGAAGTCACGCTTTTGTTGATCAGACATTGATTTTCTATCAATCTTCTGACCACTTGCATTCACAGGGTGCGTGTATCCATCTGTCACCATATCCCACAGATCAGCATCATGTGCCAGAAAGAAGCTTTCAATTCTGTCTTTCCAGTAATCAAAGTTTTCTCCATCAAAGACTGGAGGTTTGCCACTGAATCTGTCTCTGTCCTCATTGTTGTCATTGCTGATGTGAGAATTGTTTCCTGCCATTGTGTTTTTCTGACGCTGGATCTTGTACTGACACAGTTAAGTGTTTTAGCTCAGAACCAGGCGCTCTGATACCAATTGAAGTGGTGAAAAACACAAGAAGGGGGGGTTGAATTGTAAAACTGAAATCTAAAGCAATTGACAAGATATTTTTATCCTGGTTCGTTTGATCTCAAACTACTCCAGTCCACCCGTCAAGGTGATTTCGCCTCTCTCCAACGAGGTCTTAATCCACTATATTCAACTGAATATTACAGACTGCTTTAACAACTGCTAAAGCCTTCTTGATTCAAACCACAACCCGGTTTGTCAAGGTAACACTTTCTTACAAAGAGATAGAACTATGTGTGTGGATGTTTTCTACAAAACTGTATCACAACTGTGATGTATACACAAAATGAAGCTTAGAAACTAGATTGCTAAACAGTAATGGAATATCAGAGTGTGTGGTTTAGCAAAACTGAGAGAACGAAGATTATGGTTCAGCTTTTGTGCGTGTAGAGATTTGGAGAGCATTAACCATTTCAATCTTCAAAGCCTTGTTTATATAGCACTGAGATGATGAACGTTGGATGCAATATTCTTGATTCAATGCTAATAACAAGCTTTCCTTATTGAGCAGATCTTGTCTGGAATGAGGCCGTTGGAATTAATTAGCTTTCAATGCACAGTACCGTTGCTTACTTAACGCAAGTTCTGGCTTGGCTCATTCTGACTCTGCTTCGCTGCTGATGAACTATTGTGTTTCTGTATCAGAGTGTTGAGCGCAGTCTTGTTCATCAGGCTTCAGCATGTACGTGAGTTGATCATCTGATTTAGACGTTCTGATCTAGCAACTTCTGATGCTGGTGTCTGAAATCAAGTTCTGATGCTGAATAGATGTGATCTTGCTTATATCAATCAGAGTATCTGCAAGTCAGAACATAATATTTTTAGGCAGCAGATAGTTCATACATGAAACTTATAAATACTATATCTTTTCACTTTGTTATCATCAAAACTTAAATATAGGGTAGTAGATTCAAACTCTGTTCTAACAGACTCGTGGATACTTGCTCTAATTTCAAAAACAAAATCAAAAATACTTTTCACACCGACACCTTTTCAAAAAGCTTTCGAAAGCAATTTTTCAAACACTCTTGAGGACCGATACAAGAGTCGAGCTGAAATTTTCAAAGAAACTTTTTAAAACCCACAGTTGAAAAGCAAACAAACCATTTTTGAAAACACAAATGAGCAAGCATCTAAGAGCCCATGGATAACCATGGATAGAAAGGGTGCTAACACCTTCCCTTTCTATAATCTACCTCCCGAACCGAGAGCAATCTCTATAAGGAATTTTTCTGTGCTTTTGTCCTTTCCAATTGGAGAAAATAAAAGACGGTGGCGACTCTTGCTTCCGCGACATTTCGCGAACCAGCGTTAAACAGTCAGTTCCAGATCCATCGATCACAGCTACCATTACCGTCTTGCTCTGCGGGGAGTGAAGATATTGTAGCCATATTCTTCAGCTGATCCTACCTTGGTACCTGGTGGACAAAGCAATTGAACAGTTCAGACAATTCTTATTGCCCCTGCTTCTGATATTACCAGTAATTCATCTTTGTTTCGCATGTAAATATTTATGAGTAGCAATTAATGTCAAATGCATATATCAAAAAATGAACATTGGACGTTCTTTGCAAGACAAAAACAGATAAAGAGAAAAACAATTTGAAATTTTTCTGAAAATGAATTTGTATTGATTTTGAAGTTTGGCCTGTAAATAGGCGTTTTTGTACAAGAGGCTGACATCCTAGTAAGAGAACACCTCCGAACAAATAGACTTTACAATTTGTGAAAAGAAAACAAAACAGCTATGTAAATGATCCCACTGGGTTCCAACTCTGCTATTGCCTTTATGTTTTCGAGTATCTCATCACTTTGCTGCTTGGTTGAAGATGAATCTGATTGATCAGTGCCTTCCGAGCTTGATGATCGATACCGAAGTCTGGATGCCAGGTGATCCAATGAGACATAGTGTTACGCTTTAATCCCTAATTTTTGCCTGGACCGCCCTTTCGCGTTTTCAGTCCACCGGGATACCCTTTTTTGCCCAAGCCGCCTTTTCAAGTTTTCGACTTGCCGGGTGTATAGATTTTTTTCATTTTCATCCCTTATTTTTGCCCGAACCCTTTTGGTTCACCGGGAAGCCCTTATTTTTTCTTAGGCCAGTCAACCTAGCGTGTCTTTGATTATGCGTAGTATCTTTTCACTATGTCTGCATTGACGGGGTGAGGAAGGTCGTCACCATCCATGGTGGTTAGAATCATAGCTCCTCCTGAGAAAATGTCCTTAACCACAAATGGCCCTTCGTAAGTAGGTGTCCCTTTGCCCATGGGATCACCTTGAGGTAGAATAATGCGCTTGATTACCAGGTCCCCAACTTGATACTCTTGTCGTCTAACTTTCTTGTTAAATGCCTTGATCATCCGTTTTTGGTACGTCTGACCATGACAAATAGCAGTAAGTCTCTTTTCATCGATTAGGTTCAGTTGATTAAGTCGGGTCTGAATCCAGTCGTCTTCGCTTAAACCTGCATCCTTCATGATCCGAAGAGAGGGTATCTGGACTTCAATACGCAAGACTGCCTCCATGCCATAAACCAAGGAATAGGGTGTTGCCCCTGTTGACGTCCGCTCTGAGTTACGGTATCCATGAAGAGAAAATGGTAACATTTCGTGCTAGTCTTTGTATGTCACCGTCATTTTCTGCACAATCTTCTTAATGTTCTTATTAGATGCTTCTACAGCCCCATTCATTTTCGGCCGGTAGGGAGAAGAGTTATGATGCTGTATCTTGAACTGTTCGCAGAGCTCAGTGATCATCTTGTTGTTGAGATTGGTACCATTGTCTGTAATGATCCTCTCTGGTACACCGTATCGACAGATCAGATTATGCCGAATGAACCGTGCCACGACGTTCTTGGTTACAATAGCAAATGAAGCCCCTTCAACCCACTTCGTAAAGTAATCAATTGCTACCAAGATGAAATGATGCCCGTTGGATGCCGTAGGTCTGATCTCGCCAATCATATCAATGCCCCACATTGCAAAAGGCCAAGGTGCTGTCAAGACATTCAGAGGAACCGGAGGTATGTGCACTTTATCAGCATAAACTTGGCACTTGTGACATGTCCGAGAATGCTGATAACAGTCGGCTTCCATTGTGGACCAATAATATCCCGCCCGAAGGATTTTCTTTGCCATGGTATGTCCACTGGAATAAGTTCCGAAGGTACCTTTATGTAAATCTGCCATGATCCTTTCTGCTTCATTCTTATCCACACAACGCAGTAAGGTTGAATCATGGTTACGCTTGTAAAGAATGCCATTGCTGATGAAGAACTTCGCCGCGAACCTCCTCATAAACTTCTTCTCATTAACAGATGCACCCTCGGGGTATTCTTGAGCTTCAAGGTACCTCTTCACCTCATTATACCAGGGCCTTTCTGTTACTTCTTCAGTCTCAAGATCACAACAATGTGCCGGTTCGTCCAATCTTTCAATGATGATTCGGGGAGCTTCGTTGTCCCAATTGACTTTGAACATAGAAGAAATCGTAGCCAGCGTGTCCGCCAACCAATTCTCCTCTCTAGGGAAGTGTTCAAAGGTTATCTCCTCAAAATGGGGAAGCAATGTCAACACATACTCCTTGTAAGGGATAAGATTTGGGTGTTTCGTATCCCACTCGCCTTTGATCTGACTGATCACGAGAGTAGAATCTCCAAAGACACTCAAGAACTTAATCCTTAGGTCAATTACTGCTCGAAGACCCATAATGCACGCTTCATACTCCGCCATATTGTTGGTACAGTTGAAACATAGTCGGGCGGTAAATGGAGTATGAGAGTCTTTAGGAGATATGATCATAGCGCCAATGCCATTACCCAAAGCATTCGAAGCTCCATCAAAGTACATAGACCATCGGGATCCTTCCTCAGTTTCTTCATCCGGTCCAGGTGTCTCACAATCAGTAACCAACATGATATTCTCGTCCTGAAATTCAAAGTTCATAGACTGGTAATCATCCACTGCCTGATGTGCCAAATGGTTTGCCAACACACTTCCCTTAATTGCCTTTTGGGTCGTATACTGTATGTCATACTCAGTCAAGGTCATATTCCATCTCTCTATTCTTCCGGACAAGGCAGGCTTCTCGAAGATATACTTGATTGGATCCATCTTTGATATCAACAGAGCAGTGTGAGTCAATATATACTGTCTTAGCCGGCGAGCAGCCCATGCCAAAGCGCAACAAGTTTTCTCGAACAGTGAGTATCGGGTCTCACAGTCGGTAAACTTTTTTCTAAGGTAGTAAATAGCATGCTATTTTCGGCCAGACTCGTCATGCTGCCCCAGCACACACCCCATTGAGTTGTCAAGTACTGTCAAGTATAAGATCAGAGGTCTCCCTTCAACTGATGGCATCAGAATGGGTGGCTCTTGGAGATACTCTTTGATCCTTTCGAAAGCGTCCTGGCATTCATCGGTCCAACGTACTACTTGATCTTACTTCAGTAGCTTGAAGATTGGTTCACAAGTAGCAGTTAGGTGTAAGATGAATCGGGCAAAGTAGTTCAGACGTCCCAGAAAGCCTCTGACCTCTTTCTCTATTTTGGGAGCTAGCATCTCCTGTATAGTTTCACCTTTGCCGGATCCACTTGAATACCTTTGTCGCTTACAATGAAACCCAGTAGTTTGCCAGATATCACCCCGAAGGTGCACTTGTTCGGGTTCAACCTCAGCTTGTACAACTTCAGCCTGTCAAACAACTTCTGCAGATGGTCAAGATGTTCTTCTTCAGTTTGGGACCTTGCAATCATATCGTCGACGTATACTTCAATCTCATGATGGATCGTGTCATGAAACGAAGCAACCATGGCACGCTGATACATTGCCCTATCATTCTTCAGTCCAAAAGGCATGACCTTGTAGCAAAAGGTACCCCACTGAGTAACAAAGGTCGTCTTCTCCATGTCCTCGGGAGCCATTTTTATCTGATTATAACTGGAGAAGCCATCCATGAAGGAGAAGACCTTGTGCTGAGCGGTGTTGTCAACCAGAACGTCGATATGAGGCAGAGGGAAGTCATCCTTGGGGCTTGCCCTGTTCAGATCCCTGTAGTCAACACACATTCGGACCTTACCATCTTTCTTCGGCACTGGAACCACATTGGCAACCCACTGAGGGTAAGAAGTCACTGCTAGAAACCGGCGTCAAATTGTTTCATAACTTCAGCCTTGATTTTCTCAGACATCTCTGGGCGCATACGGCGAACCTTCTGTTTCACTGGAGGACAGTCTTCCTTGGTAGGCAGGCGATGAACCACAATATCAGTATCCAACCTGGCATATCTTCGTAAGACCAAGCAAAGATCTCAACGTAGTCATGCAGCATCTGAATCAACCGTTGTTTCACACTAAGCTCTAGATTTGCACCGATCTTGACTTCCTTCTTGTCTGTCTCAGTACCCAGATTCACTGATTCTACCGGCTCTTCATGTGGCTGAATAGCCCTTTCTTCCTGGAGTAACATTCTTGCAAGTTCACCAGGCACTTCGCAATCATCTTCACCTTCGTCTTCGGCTAAGTTGATCGGATTTTCGAAGTCATAACTGGCAGTAGAAGAGTCGTTACCAGTGAGATCCAGAGTGGATGTGGACCTGTATATGTGAGTGTGTGTAAAATAGCTGTTTTGCAATATATAATAAAGAAAAACAAGGAGCACAAAATTTGAAATGCCAGAATGTCCAATGCTTTTATTAATGATATATGAAAATGACACACAAAAGCCCTCACAAATGAAGCCACGATGCCCCGGGTAAGACATCGGGCCATAAAGTTTAAGAAATTGTCTATTACAAATTCAAAACAAAAATTTCATTATTGGGTAATCACAGAAACGGGCATAGAATCCTTTGTTGTCCAGTTGCTTAATCCACCATTGGCAGTCGGGTAGATCTAATTGTCGATATCAAACTCTTCATCATCATCATCATCCTTGATAGCATTTACCCCTGCCTCTTGTTTAGGCTTCTCTGGTGCTCCGAACTCAATCTCTTTCGCATCAATCAAGTCTTGTATCTTATTTTTCAGACTCTAACAATCATCAGTATTATGCCCCGGGATATCGGAGTGATAAGCACAGCGGGCGTTAGGGTTATACCTTGGTGACGTTGTATTTGAATTCTTTGGGGCTTCCCTTAGAGTCACCAGATTAGTCTTCAGCAACTGTGGCAGAATCTGAGATAAGGTCATGCTGAGACGAGTGAATTGCCTCTTAGGTCTCTCGTCCTTTTATTGATTGTTGTACTGAGGAGCACCAGTAGGTTTTGAAATAGCAACCGCATTGACAGCTTGGCGGTGTTCAGGTCTATTCTGTCTTCTTGCACTGTAGACAGCACTGGACTCTTTCTTAAACGGCTTCTTCTCGTTGCTTGACGAGGCACCCTTCTGTATCTTCCCAGCCTTAATATCAGCTTCAATCCTCTCACCAGTCAAAATAAGATCTGTAAACCCAGATGAAGAGCTTCCAATCAAGTGGTTGAAAAATGGACCAGACAGGGTCCCCAGAAACATATCAACAAGTTCCCGATCATCCAAGGGTGGTTGCAATCTACCGGCGAGGTCCCTCCACTTCTGAGTATAATCTTTGAATCTTTCACCCGTTCCCATTGACATACTCTGGAGTTGGGTACACGTAGGAGCAAGGTCGGAGTTGTACTGATACTGCCTGTAGAATGCAGTAGCCAAATCTTCCCAACTGCGGATACTGGCTCCGTCCAACTGATAGAACCACTCAAGCTGAGTCCCTGAGAGATTGTCTTGGAAGAAGTGAATCCATAGGTTCTTATCAGTAGTGTAAGGCTGGATCTTCCTCACATATGATCAGAGGTGTAGCTTCGGACAAGAAACTCCGTCATACTTAGCAAAGGCTGGTGCCTTGAACTTGTGGGGAATGACTACCCCAGATGATAGACCTAGATCACCGAAGTCCAGACCAGGCACCTTTTGAACCTCCATAGCACTCAACTGATCTTCCAGTTGCTTGTATCTATCCTCAGCAGGAGGATAATGTTCTTCATCAAAGTCCGTCTCATTGTCGGAGAGAACAGGGCGAGGAGCCCTCCTTTCTTGTGGACTATCTTTCCCTCCGGATGAGGTGGTCAGATCAACTTTATCCCGTAGCCTGTTTCCAAACCTAGGACCAGTGTTGAACAGGACTGTCCTCTTCTTCTTCTTCTTCTTCTCCTTCAGAATCAGGGTCTTCAAGTCTTGCTGACCCTTAGCTAGACGCATGAACAACTCTTGAAATTGGGCATTCTGGGCCTGGAGGGCCTTGATAGCTTGCTCAGTTGAAGGTTCAACAGACATGATGATTGAGCGCTGAAATAAACAACGAAGAAGATAAGAGACCTGTAATGGGTACCTGTTTATGGAGTGCATGGGATGAAATGCGTATGATTATGATTTCAAAGACAATTGAGAGATTCAAATTTGTAAATAAGAAAGGAAACACACTTTATTAGATTTAAACTTCAAAATTTAAATTGTTCAACAAATTTCCCTTAAGGCGTTACAAGAATGGAAATACTGAAAAGTAAACAAAAACTGGAAAGGAAATATTCAAAGGTCCATCAATGCTCCCATGGTCTCTTCTTATCAGTGCGGACATAGTCGTTCAAGATCCACTCGTTCTCCAATTGTCTAGTCAGCTTCTGGATCTTTTGCTATTGCTCGTTGAACTTCTTTCGGTAAGAATCCCCTTCATCCCTCAACTGCATCCAAGACCTCTTCAGTGCCCCAATGTCAGTGGGCATATAAGGATGGAGAATGGTTGGAAGAACCCCTTCTTCATTAGCAACTTCAAGAGTGACAGGCCGGACGGCTTCATATGGCATACCTAGCTTTTGGGCACGGATATGGACCCATCTAAGATATGCCTCCATCGGGAGTGAAGTCTTTGGACCCAACTCATGTGGATCAGATTGGTGAACTCTATCCCAAGCCCTTATGAATCTACGACGTTTCTCGTCGCTATCCCCTTGGAAATCAAAGATGATATGAGGCATTAGCATCTCATGAGGTCCTTCTCTTCTGGCTCTTCCAAACTGACGAAGAGCTAAGCATGGGTTGTAAGAAATTCCTCCATGGGTTCCTTTCAATGGAACATTAGGATACTCTCCACAACGATCAATGATAGTCACCTTGTCCATACCTTTGAGATTCCAAATGATGTCATTATGAGAGAGAGACATCACCCTATAAGCCCAGCCAATTCCTTCTTTGTTCTTCAGCACTGACTTAGGGAGGTGCGAAATAAACCACCTCGACAATAAAGGAGCACAACACATCAAGGTTCCCCACTTTCGGGCAGTACGAGCATAGGGCTGGTGAAGGATGTCACCCAAGAGAGTGGGTACAGGGTTCTGAGAGATGAAGATCTTTATGGCATTAACATCAACAAAAGTGTCAGGATTCAGAATCAATACCAAGCCATATATCAAAAGAGCCAGAATATCCTCGAATGCCTTGAAATCCAGACTATCCCAGAAATAGTTAGCCTTACCCATCAAGAACTTGGTCAGAAAGCCCTTTGCTCCACTCCTAGTCTCCCAATTAGCCATTACCTCCTCTTTGGTCAAATGAAGGAGTGCAGCAATCTCTTCGGGCTTAAGAGTCTTTTCCCAACCAGTAAATGGGGTCTGCTCCAGAACAGAGATACCGAGCAGCTCAGAGAACTCTTCTAGGGTAGGAACCAGCTGATAGTCTTGAAAAGTAAAACAATGGTACAGCGGGTCATAGAACTGGACCAGGAGACTCATCATCTGCTCGTCCAATTTAGAGGTGACCAAACTGAGAAGAGAACGATGCTTCCTGATGAAGGAAGTAGTGTCAGGCATCTTGGCAACCAACTCTTTAAGCAAGGTGGGTACTTGGACAAAGTTGATCCGGATGGTATTCATACGCATGGGCATCATGATGACCTACAAAATAGAACAAAGATGAATCTCTCCTGTCCTTGAAATAGGTTAGTCCTTATGCAAGATGTATGCAATGTTATGATGTCATGATGTCATGATAGTAAGCACACCACAAGTATCCACAAAAAGCAAACATGGTAAAGGCACACAAGTCACACAAAAGAGCCCTTAGATTTCAGGCTGGCATGGAGCTTAGGTACTACCCTCTTTCAGTTCAGTTGGTTTAAACCTGTCCTAAAAATAGTAACCGGGTTCTAGAGGATCTCAATATCACTGACTACCCTCAATCGGTCATAATTCCAGTTAGCAACCTTTTCTTGCGGCCGGAATCATCGCGAGAGTTTAGTCTTAATGAGTGTAGCATACTGCTACTGTTCTATGGCCAAGTTGGTCAATTTAAGGTTCTAAGGTCAGTTGGTGCTTAATGACCCCTTAGAAGACCCATATTCTCCTCGTTCCAACACAAGGGATATCTGTACAGACTAAAGTGCCACACCAACGTAGCTACTACTTCAACCGTGTCGGTCTACGCCGGACAGTTCCCTCACAGTTTATTGCTACTTACCTAAAGGGTACCCCCAGATCCGGGTTAGGATCTATAGAACTCCGATACAAGCCCACAAAATTAAAGCATACAAAGCATACAATTGAAAACAATAGTGATCTAATCCTAAGGTACACCTCACTTATAAAAAGTCCCCAGCAGAGTCGCCAGTTCTGTGATCGGTGGGAATGAGAACTGACTGTTTTGGAATGCTGGTTCGCGTTTGCGTTTGTTTTCGCAAAATGTCGCGGTAAGCAAGAGTCGTCACCGTCTTTTATTTTATTCAACAAGGAAAGGACAAAAGCACAGAAAAATTCCGTTTTGAGATATTTCTTGGGTTTGGGAGGTTGATTATAGAAAGGGAAGGTGTTAGCACCCTTTCTATCCGTGGTTATCCACGGGCTCTTAGGTACTTGCTCATTGTGTTTTCAAAAGTTTGTTTTTCTTTGTGTTTGAAAAGAGTTTTTGTTTTGAAGAGAGTGTAAGTGCGAAAAGTTTTGTTTTGAAAGGAGCAAGTACTTAAGAACCATCTACCTACTCAAAAAGGAATTAATCTGTACAAATGTCCTTTAGACAATGCTATCCCACTATTGAGGAGTAGGTAGCATCGTCGTTGGAGTTTTCGGGTCAATTCGATTAAGGGACGTGTGGTAAATAAAGTAATGTTAGGACGCATTAGCGATAACCCTAATATCCTAGATCATTTTTACGAGGCAACCGTTTCGAGGCAACTATGATCTTTGGACAAGAGGGCGACCTCTAAAACTTCTATACTCAATGACCACGTTCGAAGGCAACCAAGTGAGGTGTACCCTAAGAGTGGCATGTGCAAGTGTGTTATTTCGGTTAATTTTATCTGTACATGTCAATGATGAGGTATGTTGATTTTAGGTTAAAGATTGATCTTGTCATGCATTCCCTATTATCAAACATCTAACAGTTAATATTGTGCGGAAATTAAATTGCGGGAAATTAAATCTAAGCTATTACAAGGCGTCGGGTATTTACATCGCCAAAAACAAACCCTTTAATTTAAATTGCGGAAAGTAAAATAAAGCGATAAATAAAAAAAGTCCTAATTAAAAAAAACTATTACATACTGGAAGCAATTACAATATTGGAAATATAGATCGCGTGCGAGAAAATTAAATCAGAATATTTATTAGGGTTTTGACCCTTTTTGAAAGAAAGCATTTTTTTTTGTTATTTTTGAATTAAATGAAAATTAAACCTAAGCTAATTAATTAATTAAATAAAAAATATATTTTTGGGTTTTAATATTTAAGAAAATAACATAAAAATGATTAAAAGTTAATTAAAAACCTAATTCTACATTAATTATAATTTATTGCAAAAATGTTAAGATTATACCTAATTAAAAACTAAGTCAATTAATTAATATTTATTTAATAAAATAATGAAATTAATACTAAAAATAATATTTTTTTTGTTTTCTGATTTTATGAATAAAATTATTATTTGGTTAGTAATTAAAAATAACAAATAAATAACAATAAATAAAAATAAGAAAAATAATGAAAGAAATAAAAAAGAAAACAAACTCAGGGGGGTTTGGGCCCCAGATGGAGGTATGATAGCATATTCAAGGCCCATTTTCATTCAGCCTTGTTTGACCTTTCCCATCCAATGCATGCTTGTTGACTTGAGTATGTGGTAGACCCTCATTCCTATCCACCAGATCTGGACTGGAGGCCATCTTGCAGGTTGATCTTGTAGGCATATGGTGGTCCACGCTCTGGATGCAGTATGGGAATACCTATAGAAAAAATATAACAGGCAATTTGGGGGACCTGGGATTCGAACCCAGGTCCCATGGGACTTTGCAACAACACACTTGCCATCTGAGCAAATGTGCTTATTTGTTAGTGGAATAAGTAATGGACATAATATATGAAAACAATCAATTATGCTGGAATTAAAAAAAACACGCTAAACATTTAAACGAGCCAATGAAGAAGAGACACGTCTTCATCTTCTTCAACGAAGACTGTATTTTTTCCTGCGGATTTTATTCCGCATCAAAATCCATGGCTCGGTTCTAGAATGGATTCCAGGCCCTATAAACACAAACTAAGAACACCAACGTGTTCGTCTCTCCTCCCTGAGCATCCCTGTACCAATTATTTGTCCTAATTTTTTCTGCATAGCAAACTCCTAAAAACAAAGAATGGAAACCCTAGATCCGGTTATTACGTTATAGGCCATGAAAACAAAATTAAACAATGCAGAATGCTTAGAAATTATGCAAGGATCAAGAATATATCAATTTTGGCAAAGAGGCGCAAGAATCCAAGGTTATGAATTCGTGCACAGAGCTACGTTCTCGAGTACTTACAACGTGATTCTGGTGGTTTCAGGACTTGATTTTGATCCCTTTGGCTTCAGTGAATGTCAGTCAAGGAAGCTATGTTGAGCTTTTGGACTGAATCGTGCTCTAAGGTGGATTTCAGTTTTCAATTTTCCAAGCTTTTTCTCCAATTTGGTTTGGCCGTTTTGGGCAACCTCAGGTCGTGTTCTCTATATGTCTGGCTTGTATGTGTATAAGGGAATTAATTTAGGTTAAAACTTGGGCTTGAATCCATGTGCATTGAAGGTTTTGAGATTTGATATGATCACCATTGATAAAGTTTCTAAAAGTGTACCAAATCTGATTTTTTGTGCACAACAATGCTTGATACGATTTTGATTAGGTGTATCTTGGTAATGAAGACCTGTAATGATCAAAAAAATCTCATTCCATTAATTTTTGGATTTTATTTGAATTAATATTGATTTAAAATGAATTAAATCAATAAAAACCAAATAAAATAGAAAAATAAATGATTGGTCATGAAATTGAAGATAGGACACGTGTGTGGTGTGATAAGACCAAATCAAGTGGAAAAAAGAGGGCCCTTTTGTCAAAAATTGGAGTTTTGAAGATAGTTGACTTTTGGCACTTTTGGAAAAATGCCCAACTTCAACAATGCATAACCTCTTCAATTTTGAACTTTTGGAAATTTTCTTGGACTTTTTAGAAACCTTGAGATGTCCTCTAGTCAACACTTTTGGTATCATATCATTTTGATATTCCATGCTCAAGTTATAAGCTTTGGAAAAAAAGGTGTTTTTGTTGACTTTCAAAAATGACCTATAATGTCCAAATTTGTAACTTTTTGTGAGAGCATTTCATGATCTTGGGGTATGCAGATGGATTGTAGGAAATTGCATCCTCTTCAAAATGAGATTTGGATGGGTCATTTATCATAAAGTATGAGAAAGTTATGCTTGGTAAAAGTTGAGTTGACTTTTCCTACAAAATCCTAATTTAGCAACTTTTGAATCTTGATGAATCTTGAGCAATCCTTGATGAATCATGATCAACCCTTGATCAAATGATGAATTATCCTTCAAAATGATAATTTTGACAAAAAACTCTTGAGGTTTGACTATTTGTAGGTCACAGTTGACCTTTGCCCTAACACAGTCGATTTTTGGACCTCTTGAGCAATTGACTGACCAAAATTTCTCTGCAACGCTTGAAATTTGACATGGATGAACTTAAGAACATATTAGGACATTTGGGAGAACTTGAGGTCATTTGGATGTAAGGACCTTGATGCAACACAAAACCCTAATTTTGAATTGATTGCCTTATGAGATGATTTGACTGTCCAACTCTTGAGCCATCTTGAACACTTGGAGATTATTCTTGACATGTCTTGAGAAATATGGGAGGGAAAATTTTGGGGTACAACAGTTTCCCCTGTTCAATCTTCTTAAACCTGAGGATACAGATTGGCGTTTGGGCCTTTCGTGATCCGAAGGTGGGTGATGATTGAACACTAGAGTGCCCAGAAATTTGCACCCGCATGAAGTAGTATCAGCATTATGATGTCGGGAATGGGCTTACAGATGCCATTTGGAGATTATTGGTAGGTGGTTTTGTCTTTGTTGACAAATTGTCTCTTTTGACGGGGTGTCTCCTTTGACGAGTTGTCTCTATTGACGGGCTATCTCTTTTGACGGGGTGTCTCCATTGACGGGTTGTCTCTATTGACGGGTTGTCTCCATTGACGGGTTGTCTCTATTGACGGGTTGTCTCCATTGATGGGTTGTCTCCATTGACGAGTTGTCTCCATTGACAGGTTGTCTCCATTGACAGGTTGTCTCTATTGACGAGTTGTCTCCATTGACAGGTTGTCTCTATTGACAGGTTGTCTCCATTAACGGGTTGTCTCTATTGACGGGTTGTCTCCATTGACGGGTTGTCTCCATTGACGGGTTGTCTCTATTGACGGGTTGTCTCCATTGACGGTTTGTCTCCATTGACAGGTTGTCTCTATTAACGAGTTGTCTCCATTGAGGAGTTGTCTCTATTGACGGGTTATCTCCATTGACGAGTTGTCTCTATTGACGGGTTATCTCCATTGACGAGTTGTCTCTATTGACGGGTTTTGCCTCAGAAAAATCTTTAGGAATCGATTTAACTGAATTTGTCTCCATTGACTGGCTTCGCCTCAGAAAAATCTTTAAGAATCAATTTAACTGATTTTGTCTCCATTGACTGGCTTCGCCTCAGAAAAATCTTTAGGAATTGGTTTAACTGATTTTGTCTCCATTGACATGGTTGAGATTTTAACTGCATCCTTCCTGAAAGGTAAAGGTCAGTCATATGCAATGCATGATATGGATCAAGCAATGATGTTCTCAATATAAATGAGATTGTATGGTATGATACGTATATGCATGTGTCATGATGTATGGACATGTAATGTTTTAGTTGGGGGAAATAAATCTCGGAGCTGCTGGAGAATAGAGTTGAGTTCTTCGTTTCCGCTGGGGATGATGAACGAAGATGATTGTGAGAATAAACCTTCAAGAGGATATGACTCCGTTGAGGAATAAACCAATGAAGAGATTACTCTGAGGGGAATTACTCTGTGGGGACGAGATGCTCTGCTGAGGATTTTAACTGATAAACTCTGCTGGGGATTCCGCTGATACACTCTGTTGGGGATTTCAATGATGAACTCCGCTGGAGATGGATTACCGTTGCTGGTGATATTGAATCTTTTGAGGATTGAAGTCTTGCTGGGGGAAAGAAAGAACTTTGTCGGGGGATGATCTTTCAATTGCAACTTGCTGGGGATAACCCTGTTAAACTTTTGTGGGGATAATCCTCTGAATTTGGCTGGGGAGATTGATTTTGTACTCCGTTGGGGGTAAGCTTCCAAAGTCTACTGGGGATGATGCCTCAACTCCATTGGGGAATCTTTTTTAGACTGCACTGGGGAAATGGCTCCACTGGGGTATCTTGTATTCTGCCGGGAAACATTCTTATATTCTGCTGAGAAATACTAAGACTGCCGGGGATACTCTTATGCTTGCTGGGGAATATCTTTATACTCCACTGGGGAAGATTAAGACCTTCTGGGGATACCCAAACTTTTAGCGCTGATGGTGGATGAACTCTGCTTGGGGAGAGTATTGTTGATTTGTTCATAGTTTGCAAGTCCCAGCTTGGAGAGCTACCATTACTGTCTTGCTCTGTGGGGAGTGAAGATATTATAGCCATATTCTTCAGCTGATCCTACCTTGGTACCTGGTGGACAAAGCAACTGAACAGTTCGGACAATTCTTATTGCCCCTGCTTCTGATATTACCAGTAATTCATCTTTGTTTCGCATGTAAATATTTAGGAGTAGCAATTAATGTCAAATGCATATATCAAAAAATGTACATTGGACGTTCTTTGCAAGACAAAAATAGATAAAGAGAAAAACAATTTGAAATTTGTCTGAAAATGAATTTGTATTAATTTTGAAGTTTGGCCTGTAAATAGGCGTTTTTGTACAAGAGGCTGACGTCCTAGTAAGAGAACGCCTCCGAACAAATAGAATTTACAATTTGTGAAAAGAAAACAAAACAGCTATGTGAATGATCCCACTGGGTTCCAACTCTGCTATTGCCTTTATGTTCTCGAGCATCTCATCACTTTGCTGCTTGGTTGAAGATGAATCTGATTGATCAGTGCCTTCCGAGCTTGATGGTCGATACCGAAGTCTGGATGCCAGGTGATCCAATGAGACATAGTGTTACGCTTTAATCCCTAATTTTTGCCTGGACCGCCCTTTCGGGTTTTCATTCCACCGGGATACCCTTTTTTTCCCAAGCCGCCTTTTCAGGTTTTCGACTTGCCGGGTGTATAGATTTTTTTCATTTTCATCCCTTATTTTTGCCCGAACCCTTTTGGTTTGCCGGGAAGCCCTTATTTTTGCCTAGGCCAGTCAACCTACCGGGTCTTTGATTATGCGTAGTATCTTTTCACTATGTCTGCATTGACGGGGTGAGGAAGGTCATCACCATCCATGGTGGTTAGAATCATAGCTCCTCCTGAGAAAATGTCCTTAACCACAAATGGCCCTTCGTAAGTAGGGGTCCATTTGCCCCTGGGATCACCTTGAGGTAGAATAATGCGCTTGATTACCAGGTCCCCAACTTGATACTCTTGTCGTCTAACTTTCTTGTTAAATGCCTTGATCATCCGTTTTTGGTACGTCTGACCATGACAAATAGCAGTAAGTCTCTTTTCATCGACTAGGTTCAGTTGATCAAGTCGGGTCTGAATCCAGTCGTCTTCGCTTAAACCTGCACTCTTCATGATCCGAAGAGAGGGTATCTGGACTTCAATAGGCAAGACTGCCTCCATGCCATAAACCAAGGAATAGGGTGTTGCCCCTGTTGACGTCCGCACTGAGGTACGGTATCCATGAAGAGCAAATGGTAACATCTCGTGCCAGTCTTTGTATGTCACCGTCATTTTCTGCACAATCTTCTTAATGTTCTTATTAGCTGCTTCTACAGCCCCATTCATCTTCGGCCGGTAGGGAGAAGAGTTATGATGCTGTATCTTGAATTGTTCGCAGAGCTCAGTGATCATCTTGTTATTGAGATTGGTACCATTGTCTGTAATGATCCTCTTTGGTACACCGTATCGACATATTAGATTATGCCGAATGAACTGTGCCACGACGTTCTTGGTTACAGTAGCAAAGGAAGCCGCTTCAACCCACTTCGTAAAGTAATCAATTGCTACCAAGATGAAACGATGCCCGTTGGATGCCGTAGGTCTGATCTCGCCGATCATATCAATGCCCCACATTGCAAAAGGCCAAGGTGCTGTCAAGACATTCAGAGGAATCGGAGGTATGTGCACTTTATCAGCATAGACTTGGCACTTGTGACATGTCCGAGAATGCTGATAACAGTCAGCTTCCATTGTGGACCAATAATATCCCGCCCAAAGGATTTTCTTTGCCATGGTATGTTCACTAGAATGAGTTCCGAAGGTACCTTCATGTAAATCTTCCTTGATCCTTTCTGCTTCATTCTTATCCGCACAACGCAGTAAGGTTGAATCATGGTTACACTTGTAAAGAATGCCATTGCTGATGAAGAACTTCGCCGCGAACCTCCTCAGAAACTTCTTGTCATTAACAGATGCACCCTCGGGGTATTGTTGAGCTTCAAGGTACCTCTTCACCTCATGATACCAGGGCTTTTCTGTTACTTCTTCAGTCTCAATATTACAACAATGTGCCAGTTTGTACAATCTTTCAATGATGATTCGGGGAGCTTCGTTGTCCCAATTGACTTTGAACATAGAAGACATTGTAGCCAGCGCGTCCGCCAATCGATTCTCCTTTCTAGGGAAGTGTTCAAAGGTTATCTCCTCAAAATGGGGAAGCAATGTCAACACATACTCCTTGTAAGGGATGAGATTTGGGTGTTTCGTATCCCACTCGCCTTTGATCTGACTGATCACGAGAGCGGAATCTCCGAAGACACTCAAGAACTTAATCCTTAGGTCAATTGATGCTCGAAGACCCATAATGCACGCTTCATACTCCGCCATATTGTTGGTACAGTTGAAACATAGTCGGGCGGTAAACGGAGTATGAGAGCCTTTAGGAGATATGATCACAGCGCCAATTCCATTACCCAAAGCGTTCGAAGCTCCATCAAAGTACATAGACCATTGAGATCCTTCCTCAGGTCCTTCATCCGGTCCAGGTGTCTCACAATCAGTAACCAACATGATATTCTCGTCCGGAAATTCAAAGTTCATAGACTGGTAATCATCCACTGCCTGATGTGCCAAATGGTCTGCCAACACACTTCCCTTAATTGCCTTTTGGGTCGTATACTGTATGTCATACTCAGTCAAGATCATCTGCCATCTTGCTATTCTTCCAGACAAGGCAGGCTTCTCGAAGATATACTTGATTAGATCCATCTTTGATATCAACAGAGTAGTGTGAGTCAATATATACTGTCTTAGCCGGCGAGCAACCCATGCGAAAGCGCAGCAAGTTTTATCGAGCAGTGAGTATCGGCTCTCACAGTCGGTAAACTTTTTGCTAAGGTAGTAAATAGCATGCTCTTTTCGGCCAGACTCGTCATGCTGCCCCAGCACACACCCCATCGAGTTGTCAAGTACTGTCAAGTATAAGATCAGAGGTCTCCCTTCAACTGGTGGCATCAGAATGGGTGGCTCTTGGAGATACTCTTTGATCCTTTCGAAAGCGGCCTGGCATTCATTGTTCCAACATACTACTTGATCTTTCTTCAGTAGCTTGAAGATTGGCTCACAAGTAGCAGTTAGGTGTGAGATGAATCGGGCAATGTAGTTTAGACGTCCCAGAAAGCCTCTGACCTCTTTCTCTGTTTTGGGAGCTGGCATCTCCTGTATAGATTTCACCTTTGCTGGATCCACTTGAATACCTTTGTTGCTTACAATGAAACCCAGTAGTTTGCAAGATCTCACCCCGAAGGTGCACTTGTTCGGGTTCAACCTCAGCTTGTACAACTTCAGCCTGTCAAACAACTTCTGCAGATGGTTAAGATGTTCTTCTTCAGTCTGGGACCTTGCAAGAATATCGTCGACGTATACTTCATTCTCATGATGGATCATGTCATGAAACAAAGCAACCATGGCACGCTGATACGTTGCCCTAGCATTCTTCAGTCCAAAAGGCATGACCTTGTAGCAAAAGGTACCCCACTGAGTAACAAAGGTCATCTTCTCCATGTCCTCGGGAGCCATTTTTATCTGATTATAACCGGAGAAGCCATCCATGAAGGAGAAGACCCTGTGCTGAGCGGTGTTTTCAACCAGAACATCGATATGAGGAAGAGGGAAGTCATCCTTGGGGCTTGCCCTGTTCAGATCCCTGTAGTCAACACACATTCGGACCTTACCATCTTTCTTCGGCACTGGAACCACATTGGCAACCCACTGAGGGTAAGAAGTCACTGCTAGAAAACCGACGTCAAATTGTTTCATAACTTCAGCCTTGATTTTCTCAGACATCTCTGGGCGCATACGACGAACCTTCTGTTTCACGGGAGGACAATCTTCCTTGGTAGGCAGGCGATGAACCACAATATCAGTATCCAACCCCGACATATCTTCGTAAGACCAGGCAAAGATCTCAACGTAGTCACGCAGCATCTGAAACAACCGTTGTTTCACACTAAGCTCCAGATTTACACCGATCTTGACTTCCTTCTTGTCTGTCTCAGTACCCAGATTAACTGATTCTACCAGCTCTTCGTGTGGCTGAATAACCCTTTCTTCCTGGAGTAATAGTCTTGCAAGTTCACCAGGCACTTCACAATCATCTTCACCTTCGTCTTCGGCTAAGTTGATCGGATTTTCGAAGTCATAACTGGTAGTAGAAGAGTCGTTACCAGTGAGATCCAGAGTGGATGTGGACCTGTATATGTGAGTGTATGTAAAATAGCTGTTTTGTAATATATAATAAAGAAAAACAAGGAGCGCAAAATTTGAAATGCAAGAACGTCCAATGCTATTATTAATGATATATGAAAATGACACACAAAAGCCCTCACAAATGAAGCCACGATGCCCCGGGTAAGACACCGGGCCATAAAGTTTAAGACATTGTCTATTACAAATTCAAAACAAAAATTTCATTACTGGGTAATCACAGAAACAGGCATAGAATCTTTTGTTGTCCAGTTGTTTAATCCACCATTGGCAGTCGGGTAGATCCAACTGTCGATATCAAACTCTTCATCATCATCATCCCTGATAGCATTTACCCCTGCCTCTTGTTTAGGGTTCTCTGGTGGTCCGAACTCAATCTCTTTCACATCAATCAAGTCTTGTATCTTATTTTTCAGACTCCAACAATCATCTGTATTATGCCCTAGGCTATCGGAGTGATAAGCATAGCGGGCGTTAGGGTTATACCTTGGTGATGTTGTATTTGAATTCTTTGGGGCTTCCCTTAGAGTCACCAGATTAGTCTTCAGCAACTGTGGGAGAATCTGAGAAAAGGTCATGCTGAGATGAGTGAATTGCCTCTTAGGTCTCTCGTCCTTTTGTTGATTATTGTATTGAGGAGCACCAGCAGGTTTTGAAATAACAACCGCATTGACAGCTTGGCAGTGTTCAGGTCTATTCTGTCTTCTTGCACTGTAGACAACACTAGACTCTTTCTTAAATGGCTTCTTCTCATTGCTTGACGAGGCACCCTTTTATATCTTCCCAACCTTAATACCAGCTTCAATCCTCTCACCAGTCAAAATAAGATCTGTAAACCCAGATGAAGAGCTTCCAATCAAGTGATTGAAAAATGGACCAGACAGGGTCCCCAGAAACATATCAACAAGTTCCCGATCATCCAAGGGTGGTTGCACTCTACCAGTGAGGTCCCTCCACTTATGAGTATAATATTTAAATCCTTCACCCGTTCCCATTGACATACTCTGGAGTTGGGTACACGTAGGAGCGAGGTCAGAGTTGTACTGATACTGTCTGTAGAATGTAATAGCCAAATCTTCCCAACTGCGGATCATGGCTCCGTCCAACTGATAGAACCACTCAAGCTAAGTGCCTGAGAGTCTGTCTTGGAAGAAGTGAATCCATAGGTTCTTATCAGCAGTGTAAGGCTGGATCTTCCTCACATATGACTGGAGGTGTAGCTTCGGACAAGAAACTCTGTCATACTTAGCAAAGGCTGGTGCCTTGAACTTGTGGGGAATGACTACCCCAGATGATAGACCTAGATCACCGAAGTCCAGACCAGACACCTTTTGAGCTTCCATAGCACTCAACCGATCTTCCAGTTGCTTGTATATATCCTCAACAGGAGGATACTGTTCTTCATCGAAGTCCATCTCGTTGTCGGAGACCACAGGGCTAGGAGCCCTCCTTTCTTGTGGACTATCTTTCCCTCCGGATGAGGTGGTCAGATCAACTTCATCCCGTAGTCTATTTCCAAACCTAGGACCAGCGTTGAACAAGATTGTCCTCTTCTTCTTCTTCTTCTTCTCCTTCAGAATCAGGGTCCTCAAGTCTTGCTGACCCTTAGCTAGACTCATGAACAACTCTTGAAGTTGGGCATTCTGGGCCTGGAGGGCCTTGATAGCTTGATCAGTTGAAGGTTCAGCAGACATGATGATTGAGCGCTGAAATAAACAGCGAAGAAGATAAGAAACCTATAATGGGTACCTGTTTATGGAGTGCATGGGATGAAATGCGTATGATTATGATTTCAAAGACAATTGAGAGATTCAAATTTGTAAACAAGAAAGGAAACACACTTTATTAGATTTAAACTTCAAAATTTAAATTGTTTAACAAATTTCCCTTAAGGCGTTACAAGAATGGAAATACTGAAAAGTAAACAAAAACTGGAAAGGAAATCATCAAAGGTCCATCAATGCTCCCATGGTCTCTTCTTATCAGTGCGAACATAGTCGTTCAGGATCCGCTCGTTCTCCAATTGTCTAGTCAGCTTCTGGATCTTTTGCTCTTTCTCGTTGAACTTCTCTCAGTAAGAATCTCGTTCATCCCTCAACTGCATCCAAGACCTCTTCAGTGCCCTAATGTCAGTGGGCATATAAGGATGGAGAATGGTTGGAAGAACCCCTTCTTCATTAGCAACTTCAAGAGTGACAGGCCGGATGACTTCATATGGCATACCCAACTTTTGGGCACGGATACGGACCCATCTGAGATATGGCTCCATCGGAAGTGAAGTCTTTGGACCCAGCTCATGTGGATCAGATTGGTGAACTCTATCCCAAGCCCTTATGAATCTACGATGTTGCTCGTCGCTATCCCCTTGGAAATCAAATATGATATGAGGCATTAGCATCTCATGAGGTCCTTCTCTTCTGGCTCTTCCAAACTGACGGAGAGCTAAGCATGGATTGTAAGAAATTCCTCCATGGGTTCTTATCAATGGAACATTAGGATACTCTCCACAGCGATCAATGATAGTCACCTCGTCCATACCTTTGAGAGTCCAAATGATGTTATTATAAGAGAGAGACATCACCCTATAAGCCCAACCAATTCCTTCTTTGTTCTTCAGCACTGACTTAGGGAGGTGCGAAATAAACCACCTCGACAATAAAGGAGCACATCACATCAAGGTTCCCCGCTTTCGGGCAGTACGAGCATAGGGCTGGTGAAGGATGTCACCCAAGAGAGTGGGTACAGGGTTCTGAGAGATGAAGATCTTTATGGCATTAACATCAACAAAAGTGTCAGGATTCGGAAACAATACCAAGCCATATATCAAAAGAGCCAGAATATCCTCGAATGCCTTGAAATCCAGACTATCCCAGAAATAGTTAGCCTTACCCATCAAGAACTTGGTCAGAAAGCCCTTTGCTCCACTCCTAGTCTCCCAATTAGCCATTACCTCCTCTTTGGTCAAATGAAGGGGTGCAGCAATCTCTTCAGGCTTAAGAGTCTTTTCCCAACCAGTAAATGGGGTCTGCTCCAGAACAGAGATACCGAGCAGCTCAGAGAACTCTTCTAGAGTAGGAACCAGCTGATAGTCTTGAAAAGTAAAAAAATGGTATAGCGGGTCATAGAACTGGACCAGGACACTCATCATCTGCTCGTCCAATTTAGAGGTGACCAAACTGAGAAGAGAACCATGCTTCCTGATGAAGGAAGTAGTGTCAGGCATCTTGGCAACCAACTCTTTAAGCAAGGTAGGTACTTGGACAAAGTTGATCCGGATGGTATTCTTACGCTTGGGCATCATGATTACCTACAAAACAGAACAAAGATGAATCTCTCATGTCCTTGAAATAGGTTAGTCCTTATGCAAGATGTATGCAATGTTATGACGTCATGATGTCATGATAGTAAGCACACCACAAGTATCCACAAAAAGCAAACATGGTAAAGGCACACAAGTCACACAAAAGAGCCCTTAAATTTCAGGCTGGCATGGAGCTTAGGTACTACCCTCTTTCAGTTCAGTTGGTTTAAACCTGTCCTAAAAATAGTAACCGGGTTCTAGAGGATCTCAATATCACTGACTACCCTCAATCGGTCATAATTCCAGTTTAGCAACCTTTTCTTGCGGCCGGAATCATCGCGAGAGTTTAGTCTCAATGAGTGTAGCATACTGCTACTGTTCTATGGCCAAGTTGGTCAATTTAAGGTTCTAAGGTCAGTTGGTGCTTAATGACCCCTTAGAAGACCCATATTCTCCTCGTTCCAACACAAGGGATATCTGTACAGACTAAAGTGCCACACCAATGTAGCTACTGCTTCAACCGTGTCGGTCTACGCCGGACAGTTCCCTCACAGTTTATTGCTACTTACCTAAAGGGTACCCCCAGATCCGGGTTAGGATCTATAGAACTCCGATACAAGCCCACAAAATTAAAGCATACAAAGCATACATTTGAAAACAATAGTGATCTAATCCTAAGGTACACCTCAATTATAAAAAGTCCCCAGCAGATTTGCCAGTTCTGTGATCGGTGGGAATGAGAACTGACTGTTTTGGAATGCTGGTTTGCGTTTGCGTTTATTTTCGCAAAATGTCGCGGTAAGCAAGAGTCGCCACCGTCTTTTATTTTATTCAACAAGGAAAGGACAAAAGCACAGAAAAATTCCTTTTTGAGATATTTCTTGGGTTCGGGAGGTTGATTATAGAAATGGAAGGTGTTAGCACCCTTTCTATCTGTGGTTATCCACGGGCTCTTAGGTACTTGCTCATTGTGTTTTTAAAAGTTTGTTTTTCGTTGTGTTTGAAAAGAGTTTTTGTTTTGAAGAGAGTGTAAGTGTGAAAAGTTTTGTTTTGAAAGGAGCAAGTACTTAAGAACCATCTACCTACTCAAAAAGGAATTAATCTGTACAAATGTCCTTTAGACAATGCTATCCCACTATTGAGGAGTAGGTAGCATCGTCGTTGGAGTTTTCGGGTCAATTCGATTAAGGGACGTGTGGTAAATAAAGTAATGTTAGGACGCATTAGCGATAACCCTAATATCCTAGATCATTTTTCCGAGGCAACCGTTTCGAGGCAACTATGATCTTTGGACAAGAGGGCGACCTCTAAAACTTCCTATACTCAATGACCACGTTCGAAGGCAACCAAGTGAGGTGTACCCTAAGAGTGGCATGTGCAAGTGTGTTATTTCGGTTAATTTTATCTGTACATGTCAATGGTGAGGTATGTTGATTTTAGGTTAAAGATTGATCTTGTCATGCATTCCCTATTATCAAACATCTAACAGTTAATATTGTGCGAAAATTAAATTGCGGGAAATTAAATCTAAGCTATTACAAGGCGTCGGGTATTTACATCGCCAAAAACAAACCCTTTAATTTAAATTGCGGAAAGTAAAATAAAGCGATAAATAAATAAAGTCCTAATTAAAAAAAACTATTACATACTGGAAGCAATTACAATATTGGAAATATAGATCGCGTGCGAGAAAATTAAATCAGAATATTTATTAGGGTTTTGACCCTTTTTGAAAGAAAGCATGTCTTTTTTGTTATTTTTGAATTAAATGAAAATTGAACCTAAGCTAATTAATTAATTAAATAAAAAATATATTTTTGGGTTTTAATATTTAAGGAAATAACATAAAAATGATTAAAAGTTAATTAAAAACCTAATTCTACATTAATTATAATTTATTGCAAAAATGTTAAGATTATACCTAATTAAAAACTAAGTCAATTAATTAATATTTATTTAATAAAATAATGAAATTAATACTAAAAATAATATTTTTTTTGTTTTCTGATTTTATGAATAAAATTATTATTTGGTTAGTAATTAAAAATAACAAATAAATAACAATAAATAAAAATAAGAAAAATAATGAAAGAAATAAAAAAGAAAACAAACTCAGGGGGGTTTGGGCCCCAGATGGAGGTATGATAGCATATTCAAGGCCCATTTTCATTCAGCCTTGTTTGACCTTTCCCATCCAATGCATGCTTGTTGACTTGAGTATGTGGTAGACCCTCATTCCTATCCACAAGATCTGGACTAGAGGCCATCTGGCAGGTTGATCTTGTAGGCATATGGTGGTCCACGCACTGGATGCAGTATGGGAATATCTATAGAAAAAATATAACAGGCAATTTGGGGGACCTGGGATTCGAACCCAGGTCCCATAGGACTTTGCAACAACACACTTGCCATATGAGCAAATGTGCTTATTTGTTAGTGGAATAAGTAATAGACATAATATATGAAAACAATCAATTATGCCGGAATTAAAAAAAAAAACGCGCTAAACATTTAAACGAGCCAATAAAGAAGAGACACGTCTTCATCTTCTTCAACGAAGACTGTATTTTTTCATGCGGATTTTATTCCGCATCAAAATCCATGGCTCGGTTCTAGAATGGATTCCAGGCCCTATAAACACAAACTAAGAACACCAACGTGTTCGTCTCTCCTCCCTGAGCATCCCTGTACCAATTATTTGTCCTAATTTTTTCTGCATAGAAAACGCCTAAAAACAAAGAATGGAAACCCTAGATCCGGTTATTACGTTATAGGCCATGAAAACAAAATTAAACAATGCAGAATGCTTAGAAATTATGCAAGGATCAGGAATATATCAATATTTTGGCAAAGAGGCGCAAGAATCCAAGGTTATGAATTCGTGCACAGAGCTACGTTCTCGAGTACTTACAGCACGATTTTGGTGGTTTCAGGACTTGATTTTGATCCCTTTGGCTTCAGTGAATGTCAGGCAAGAAAGTTATGTGGAGCTTTTGGACTAAATCGTGCTCTAAGGTGGATTTCAGTTTTCAATTTTCCAAGCTTTTTTCTCCAATTTGGTTTGGCCGTTTTGGGCAGCCTCAGGTCGTGTTCTCTGTATGCCTGGCTTGTGTGTGTATAAGGGAATAAATTTAGGTTAAAACTTGGGCTTGAATCCATGTGCATTGAAGGTTTTGAGATTTGATATGATCACCATTGATAAAGTTTCCAAAATTGTACCAAATCTGATTTTTTGTGCACAACAATGCTTGATACGAATTTGATTAGGTGTATCTTGGTAATGAAGACCTATAATGATCAAAAAAATCTCATTCCATTAATTTTTGGATTTTATTTGAATTAATATTGATTTAAAATGAATTAAATCAATAAAAACCAAATAAAATAGAAAAATAAATGATTGGTCGTGAAATTGAAGATAGGACACGTGTGTGGTGTGATAAGACCAAATCAAGTGGAAAAAAGAGGGCCCTTTTGTCAAAAATTGGAGTTTTGAAGATAGTTGACTTTTGGCACTTTTGGAAAAATGCCCAACTTCAACAATGCATAACCTCTTCAATTTTGAACTTTTGGAAATTTTCTTGGACTTTTTAGAAACCTTGAGATGTCCTTTAGTCAACACTTTTGGTATCATATCATTTTGATATTCCATGCTCAATTTAAAAGCTTTGGAAAAAAAGGTGTTTTTGTTGACTTTCAAAAATGACCTATAATGTCCAAATTTGTAACTTTTTGTGAGAGCATTTAATGATCTTGGGGTATGAAGATGGATTGTAGGAAGTTGCATCCTCTTCAAAATGAGATTTGGATGGGTCATTTATCATAAAGTATGAGAAAGTTATGCTTGGTCAAAGTTGAGTTGACTTTTCCTACAAAATCCTAATTTAGCAACTTTTGAATCTTGATGAATCTTGAGCAATCCTTGATGAGTCATGATCAACCCTTTATCAAATGATGAATTATCCTTCAAAACGATAATTTTGACAAAAACTCTTGAGGTTTGACTATTTGTAGGTCACAGTTGACCTTTGCCCTAACACTGTCGATTTTTGGACCTCTTGAGCAATTGACTGACCAAAATTTCTCTGCAACGCTTGAAATTTGACATGGATGAACTTAAGAACATATTAGGACATTAGGGATAACTTGAGGTCATTTAGATGTAAGGACCTTGATGCAACACAAAACCCTAATTTTGAATTGATTGCCTTAGGAGATGATTTGACTGTCCAACTCTTGAGCCATCTTGAACACTTGGAGATTATTCTTGACATGTCTTGAGAAATATGGGAGGGAAAATTTTAGGGTACAACATGTTCCCCTGTTCAATCTTCTTAAACCTGAGGATACAGATTGGCGTTCGGGCCTTTCGTGATCCGAAGGTGGGAGATGATTGAACACTAGAGTGCCCAGAAATTTGCACCCGCATGAAGTAGTATCAGCATTGTGATGTCGGGAATGGGCTTACAGATGCCATTTGGAGATTATTGGTAGGTGGTTTTGTCTTTGTTGACAAATTGTCTCTTTTGACGGGGTGTCTCCTTTGACGAGTTGTCTCTATTGACGGGCTGTCTCTTTTGACGGGGTGTTTCCATTGACGGGTTGTCTCTATTGACGGGTTGTCTCCATTGACGGGTTGTCTCCATTGACGGGTTGTCTCCATTGATGGGTTGTCTCCATTGACTGGTTGTCTCCATTGACAGGTTGTCTCCATTGACAGGTTGTCTCTATTGACGAGTTGTTCCATTGACGGGTTATCTCTATTGACAGGTTGTCTCCATTGACGGGTTGTCTCTATTGACGGGTTGTCTCCATTGACGGGTTGTCTCCATTGACGGGTTGTCTCTATTGACGGGTTGTCTCCATTGACGGTTTGTCTCCATTGGCAGGTTGTCTCTATTAACGAGTTGTCTCCATTGAGGAGTTGTCTCTATTGACGGGTTATCTCCATTGACGAGTTGTCTCTATTGACGGGTTATCTCCATTGACGAGTTGTCTCTATTGACGGGTTTTGCCTCAGAAAAATCTTTAGGAATCGATTTAACTGAATTTGTCTCCATTGACTGGCTTCGCCTCAGAAAAATCTTTAAGAATCAATTTAACTGATTTTGTCTCCATTGACTGGCTTCGCCTCAAAAAAATCTTTAGGAATTGGTTTAACTGATTTTGTCTCCATTGACATGGTTGAGATTTTAACTGCATCCTTCCTGAAAGGTAAAGGTCAGTCATATGCAATGCATGATATGGATCAAGCAATGATGTTCTCAACATAAATGAGATTGTATGGTATGATGCGTATATGCATGTGTCATGATGTATGGACATGTAATGTTTTAGTTGGGGGAAATAAATCTCGGAGCTGCTGGAGAATAGAGTTGAGTTCTTCGTTTCCGCTGGGGATGATGAACGAAGATGATTGTGAGAATAAACCTTCAGGAGGATATGACTCCGTTGAGGAATAAACCAATGAAGAGATTACTCTGAGGGGAATTACTCTGTGGGGAAGAGATGCTCTGCTGAGGATTTTAACTGATAAACTCTGCTGGGGATTCCGCTGATACACTCTGTTGGGGATTTCAATGATGAACTCCGCTGGAGATGGATTACCGTTGCTGGTGATATTGAATCTTTTGAGGATTGAAGTCTTGCTGGGGGAAAGAAAGAACTTTGTCGGGGGATGATCTTTCAATTGCAACTTGCTGGGGATAACCCTGTTAAACTTTTGTGGGGATAATCCTCTGAATTTGGCTGGGGAGATTGATTTTGTACTCCGATGGGGGTAAGCTTCCAAAGTCTACTGGGGATGATGCCTCAACTCCATTGGGGAAGCTTTTTTAGATTGCGCTGGGGAAATGGCTCCACTGGGGTATCTTGTATTCTGTCGGGAAACATTCTTATATTCTGCTGAGAAATACTAAGACTGCCGGGGATACTCTTATGCTTGCTGGGGAATATCTTTATACTCCACTGGGGAAGATTAAGACCTTTTGGGGATACCCAAACTTTTAGCGCTGATGGTGGATGAACTCTGCTTGGGGAGAGTATTGCTGATTTGTTCATAGTTTGCAAGTCCCAGCTTGGAGAGCTACCATTACTGTCTTGCTCTGTGGGGAGTGAAGATATTGTAGCCATATTCTTCAGCTGATCCTACCTTGGTACCTGGTGGACAAAGCAACTGAACAGTTCGGACAATTCTTATTGCCCCTGCTTCTGATATTACCAGTAATTCATCTTTGTTTTGCATGTAAATATTTAGGAGTAGCAATTAATGTCAAATGCATATATCAAAAAATGAACATTGGACGTTCTTTGCAAGGCAAAAATAGATAAAGAGAAAAACAATTTGAAATTTGTCTGAAAATGAATTTGTATTGATTTTGAAGTTTGGCCTGTAAATAGGCGTTTCTGTACAAGAGGCTGACGTCCTAGTAAGAGAACGCCGCCGAACAAATAGAATTTACAATTTGTGAAAAGAAAACAAAACAGCTATGTGAATGATCCCACTGGGTTCCAACTCTGCTATTGCCTTTATGTTCTCGAGCATCTCATCACTTTGCTGCTTGGTTGAAGATGAATCTGATTGATCAGTGCCTTCCGAGCTTGATGGTCGATACCGAAGTCTGGATGCCAGGTGATCCAATGAGACATAGTGTTACGCTTTAATCCCTAATTTTTTCCTGGACCGCCCTTTCGGGTTTTCATTCCACCGGGATACCCTTTTTTTCCCAAGCCGCCTTTTCAGGTTTTCGACTTGCCGGGTGTATAGATTTTTTTCATTTTCATCCCTTATTTTTGTCCGAACCCTTTTGGTTTGCCGGGAAGCCCTTATTTTTGCCTAGGCCAGTCAACCTACCGGGTCTTTGATTATGCGTAGTATCTTTTCACTATGTCTGCATTGACGGGGTGAGGAAGGTCGTCACCATCCATGGTGGTTAGAATCATAGCTCCTCCTGAGAAAATGTCCTTAACCACAAATGGCCCTTCGTAAGTAGGGGTCCATTTGCCCCTGGGATCACCTTGAGGTAGAATAATGCGCTTGATTACCAGGTCCCCAACTTGATACTCTTGTCGTCTAACTTTCTTGTTAAATGCCTTGATCATCCGTTTTTGGTACGTCTGACCATGACAAATAGCAGTAAGTCTCTTTTCATCGACTAGGTTCAGTTGATCAAGTCGGGTCTGAATCCAGTCGTCTTCGCTTAAACCTGCACCCTTCATGATCCGAAGAGAGGGTATCTGGACTTCAATAGGCAAGACTGCCTCCATGCCATAAACCAAGGAATAGGGTGTTGCCCCTGTTGACGTCCGCACTGAGGTATGGTATCCATGAAGAGCAAATGGTAACATCTCGTGCCAGTCTTTGTATGTCACCGTCATTTTCTGCACAATCTTCTTAATGTTCTTATTAGCTGCTTCTACAGCCCCATTCATCTTCGGCCGGTAGGGAGAAGAGTTATGATGCTGTATCTTGAACTGTTCGCAGAGCTCAGTGATCATCTTGTTGTTGAGATTGGTACCATTGTCTGTAATGATCCTCTCTGGTACACCGTATCGACAGATCAGATTATGCCGAATGAACTGTGCCACGACGTTCTTGGTTACAGTAGCAAAGGAAGCCGCTTCAACCCACTTTGTAAAGTAATCAATTGCTACCAAGATGAAACGATGCCCGTTGGATGCCGTAGGTCTGATCTCGCCGATCATATCAATGCCCCACATTGCAAAAGGCCAAGGTGCTGTCAAGACATTCAGAGGAACCGGAGGTATGTGCACTTTATCAGCATAGACTTGGCACTTGTGACATGTCCGAGAATGCTGATAACAGTCGGCTTCCATTCTGGACCAATAATATCCCGCCCGAAGGATTTTATTTGCCATGGTATGTTCACTAGAATGAGTTCCGAAGGTACCTTCATTTAAATCTTCCTTGATCCTTTCTGCTTCATTCTTATCCGCACAACGCAGTAAGGTTGAATCATGGTTACACTTGTAAAGAATGCCATTGCTGATGAAGAACTTCGCCGCGAACCTCCTCAGAAACTTCTTGTCATTAACAGATGCACCCTCGGGGTATTCTTGAGCTTCAAGGTACCTCTTCACCTCATGATACCAGGGCTTTTCTGTTACTTCTTCAGTCTCAAGATTACAGCAATGTGCCAGTTTGTCCAATCTTTCAATGATGATTCGGGGAGCTTCGTTGTCCCAATTGACTTTGAACATAGAAGACATTGTAGCCAGCGCGTCCGCCAACCGATTCTCCTCTCTAGGGAAGTGTTCAAAGGTTATCTCCTCAAAATGGGGAAGCAATGTCAACAAATACTCCTTGTAAGGGATGAGATTTGGGTGTTTCGTATCCCACTCGCCTTTGATCTGACTGATCACGAGAGCGGAATCTCCGAAGACACTCAAGAACTTAATCCTTAGGTCAATTGATGCTCGAAGACCCATAATGCACGCTTCATACTCCGCCATATTGTTGGTACAGTTGAAACATAGTCGGGCGGTAAACGGAGTGTGAGAGCCTTTAGGAGATATGATCACAGCGCCAATGCCATTACCCAAAGCGTTCGAAGCTCCATCAAAGTACATAGACCATCGAGATCCTTCCTCAGGTCCTTCATCCGGTCCAGGTGTCTCACAATCAGTAACCAACATGATATTCTCGTCCGGAAATTCAAAGTTCATAGACTGGTAATCATCCACTGCCTGATGTGCCAAATGGTCTGCCAACACACTTCCCTTAATTGCCTTTTGGGTCGTATACTGTATGTCATACTCAGTCAAGATCATCTGCCATCTTGCTATTCTTCCAGACAAGGCAGGCTTCTCGAAGATATACTTGATTGGATCCATCTTTGATATCAACAGAGTAGTGTGAGTCACTATATACTGTCTTAGCCGGCGAGCAACCCATGCGAAAGCGCAACAAGTTTTCTCGAGCAGTGAGTATCGGCTCTCACAGTCGGTAAACTTTTTGTTAAGGTAGTAAATAGCATGCTCTTTTCGGCCAGACTCGTCATGCTGCCCCAGCACACACCCCATCGAGTTGTCAAGTATTGTCAAGTATTGTCAAGTATAAGATCAGAGGTCTCCCTTCAACTGGTGGCATCAGAATGGGTGGCTCTTGGAGATACTCTTTGATCCTTTCGAAAGCGGCCTGGCATTCATTGTTCCAACATACTACTTGATCTTTCTTCAGTAGCTTGAAGATTGGCTCACAAGTAGCAGTTAGGTGTGAGATGAATCGGGCAATGTAGTTCAGACGTCCCAGAAAGCCTCTGACCTCTTTCTCTGTTTTGGGAGCTGGCATCTCCTGTATAGCTTTCACCTTTGCCGGATCCACTTGAATACCTTTGTTGCTTACAATGAAACCCAGTAGTTTGCCAGATCTCACCCCGAAGGTGCACTTGTTCGAGTTCAACCTCAGCTTGTACAACTTCAGCCTGTCAAACAACTTCTACAGATGGTTAAGATGTTCTTCTTCAGTCTGGGACCTTGCAATCATATCGTAGACGTATACTTCATTCTCATGATGGATCATGTCATGAAACAAAGCAACCATGGCACGCTGATACGTTGCCCTAGCATTCTTCAGTCCAAAAGGCATGACCTTGTAGCAAAAGGTACCCCACTGAGTAACAAAGGTCGTCTTCTCCATGTCCTCGGGAGCCATTTTTATCTGATTATAACCGGAGAAGCCATCCATGAAGGAGAAGACCTTGTGCTGAGCGGTGTTGTCAACCAGAACATCGATATGAGGAAGAGGGAAGTCATCCTTGGGGATTGCCCTGTTCAGATCCCTGTAGTCAACACACATTCGGACCTTACCATCTTTCTTCGGCACTGGAACCACATTGGCAACCCACTGAGGGTAAGAAGTCACTGCTAGAAAACCGGCGTCAAATTGTTTCATAACTTCAGCCTTGATTTTCTCAGACATCTCTGGGCGCATACGACGAACCTTCTGTTTCACGGGAGGACAATCTTCCTTGGTAGGCAGGCGATGAGCCACAATATCAGTATCCAACCCCGGCATATCTTCGTAAGACCGGGCAAAGATCTCAACATAGTCACGCAGCATCTGAAACAACCGTTGTTTCACACTAAGCTCCAGATTTACACCGATCTTGACTTCCTTCTTGTCTGTCTCAGTACCCAGATTAACTGATTCTACCGGCTCTTCATGTGGCTGAATAACCCTTTCTTCCTGGAGTAATAGTCTTGCAAGTTCACCAGGCACTTCACAATCATCTTCACCTTCGTCTTCGGCTAAGTTGATCGGATTTTCGAAGTCATAACTGGTAGTAGAAGAGTCGTTACCAGTGAGATCCAGAGTGGATGTGGACCTGTATATGTGAGTGTATGTAAAATAGCTGTTTTGCAATATATAATAAAGAAAAACAAGGAGCACAAAATTTGAAATGCAAGAACGTCCAATGCTTTTATTAATGATATATGAAAATGACACACAAAAGCCCTCACAAATGAAGCCACGATGCCCCGGGTAAGACACCGTGCCATAAAGTTTAAGACATTGTCTATTACAAATTCAAAACAAAAATTTCATTACTGGGTAATCACAGAAACAGGCATAGAATCCTTTGTTGTCCAGTTGCTTAATCCACCATTGGCAGTCGGGTAGATCCAACTGTCGATATCAAACTCTTCATCATCATCATCCCTGATAGCATTTACCCCTGCCTCTTGTTTAGGATTCTCTGGTGCTCCGAACTCAATCTCTTTCACATCAATCAAGTCTTGTATCTTATTTTTCAGACTCCAACAATCATCTGTATTATGCCCTGGGCTATCGGAGTGATAAGCATAGCGGGCGTTAGGGTTATACCTTGGTGATGTTGTATTTGAATTCTTTGGGGCTTCCCTTAGAGTCACCAGATTAGTCTTCAGCAACTGTGGCAGAATCTGAGATAAGGTCATGCTGAGATGAGTGAATTGCCTCTTAGGTCTCTCGTCCTTTTGTTGATTGTTGTATTGAGGAGCACCAGCAGGTTTTGAAATAACAACCGCATTGACAGCTTGGCAGTGTTCAGGTCTATTCTGTCTTCTTGCACTGTAGACAACACTAGACTCTTTCTTAAACGGCTTCTTCTCGTTGCTTGACGAGGCACCCTTTTATATCTTCCCAGCCTTAATACCAGCTTCAATCCTCTCACCAGTCAAAATAAGATCTGTAAACCCAGATGAAGAGCTTCCAATCAAGTGATTAAAAAATGGACCAGACAGGGTCCCCAGAAACATATCAACAAGTTCCCGATCATCCAAGAGTGGTTGCACTCTACCGGCGAGGTCCCTCCACTTATGAGTATAATATTTAAATCCTTCACCCGTTCCCATTGACATACTCTGGAGTTGGGTACGCGTAGGAGCGAGGTCGGAGTTGTACTGATACTGCCTGTAGAATGCAATAGCCAAATCTTCCCAACTGCGGATACTGGCTCCGTCCAACTGATAGAACCACTCAAGCTAAGTCCTTGAGAGTCTGTCTTGGAAGAAGTGAATCCATAGGTTCTTATCAGCAGTGTAAGGCTGGATCTTCCTCACATATGACTGGAGGTGTAGCTTCGGACAAGAAACTCCGTCATACTTAGCAAAGGCTGGTGCCTTGAACTTGTGGGGAATGACTACCCCAGATGATAGACCTAGATCACCGAAGTCCAGACCAGGCACCTTTTGAGCTTCCATAGCACTCAACCGATCTTCCAGTTGCTTGTATCTATCCTCAACAGGAGGATATTGTTCTTCATCGAAGTCCATCTCGTTGTCGGAGACCACAGGGCTAGGAGCCCTCCTTTCTTGTGGACTATCTTTCCCTCCGGATGAGGTGGTCAGATCAACTTCATCCCGTAGTCTGTTTCCAAACCTAGGACCAGTGTTGAACAAGACTGTCCTCTTCTTCTTCTTCTTCTTCTTCTCCTTCAGAATCAGGGTCTTCAAGTCTTGCTGACCCTTAGCTAGACTCATGAACAACTCTTGAAATTGGGCATTCTGGGCCTGGAGGGCCTTGATAGCTTGCTCAGTTGAAGGTTCAGCAGACATGATGATTGAGCGCTGAAATAAATAGCGAAGAAGATAAGAAACCTATAATGGGTACCTGTTTATGGAGTGCATGGGATGAAATGCGTATGATTATGATTTCAAAGACAATTGAGAGATTCAAATTTGTAAACAAGAAAGGAAACACACTTTATTAGATTTAAACTTCAAAATTTAAATTGTTTAACAAATTTCCCTTAAGGCGTTACAAGAATGGAAATACTGAAAAGTAAACAAAAACTGGAAAGGAAATCATCAAAGGTCCATCAATGCTCCCATGGTCTCTTCTTATCAGTGCGAACATAGTCGTTCAGGATCCGCTCGTTCTCCAATTGTCTAGTCAGCTTCTGGATCTTTTGCTCTTTCTCGTTGAACTTCTCTCGGTATGAATCTCGTTCATCCCTCAACTGCATCCAAGACCTCTTCAGTGCCCTAATGTCAGTGGGCATATAAGGATGGAGAATGGTTGGAAGAACCCCTTCTTCATTAGAAACTTCAAGAGTGACAGGCCGGATGACTTCATATGGCATACCCAACTTTTGGGCACGGATACGGACCCATCTGAGATATGGCTCCATCGGAAGTGAAGTCTTTGGACCCAGCTCATATGGATCAGATTGGTGAACTCTATCCCAAGCCCTTATGAATCTACGATGTTGCTCGTCGCTATCCCCTTGGAAATCAAATATGATATGAGGCATTAGCATCTCATGAGGTCCTTCTCTTCTGGCTCTTCCAAACCGACGGAGAGCTAAGCATGGATTGTAAGAAATTCCTCCATGGGTTCCTATCAATGGAACATTAGGATACTCTCCAGAGCGATCAATGATAGTCACCTCGTCCATACCTTTGAGAGTCCAAATGATGTCATTATGAGAGAGAGACATCACCCTATAAGCCCAACCAATTCCTTCTTTGTTCTTCAGCACTGACTTAGGGAGGTGCAAAATAAACCACCTCGACAATAAAGGAGCACAGCACATCAAGGTTCCCCGCTTTCGGGCAGTACGAGCATAGGGCTGGTGAAGGATGTCACCCAAGAGAGTGGGTACAGGGTTCTAAGAGATGAAGATCTTTATGGCATTAACATCAACAAAAGTGTCAGGATTCGGAAACAATACCAAGCCATATATCAAAAGAGCCAGAATATCCTCGAATGCCTTGAAATCCAGACTATCCCAGAAATAGTTAGCCTTACCCATCAAGAACTTGGTCAGAAAGCCCTTTGCTCCACTCCTAGTCTCCCAATTAGCCATTACCTCCTCTTTGGTCAAATGAAGGGGTGCAGCAATCTCTTCAGGCTTAAGAGTCTTTTCCCAACCAGTAAATGGGGTCTGCTCCAGAACAGAGATACCGAGCAGCTCAGAGAACTCTTCTAGGGTAGGAACCAGCTGATAGTCTTGAAAAGTAAAAAAATGGTATAGCGGGTCATAGAACTGGACCAGGACACTCATCATCTGCTCGTCCAATTTAGAGGTGACCAAACTGAGAAGAGAACCATGCTTCCTGATGAAGGAAGTAGTGTCAGGCATCTTGGCAACCAACTCTTTAAGCAAGGTAGGTACTTGGACAAAGTTGATCCGGATGGTATTCTTACGCTTGGGCATCATGATTACCTACAAAACAGAACAAAGATGAATCTCTCATGTCCTTGAAATAGGTTAGTCCTTATGCAAGATGTATGCAATGTTATGACGTCATGATGTCATGATAGTAAGCACACCACAAGTATCCACAAAAAGCAAACATGGTAAAGGCACACAAGTCACACAAAAGAGCCCTTAAATTTCAGGCTGGCATGGAGCTTAGGTACTACCCTCTTTCAGTTCAGTTAGTTTAAACCTGTCCTAAAAATAGTAACCGGGTTCTAGAGGATCTCAATATCACTGACTACCCTCAATCGGTCATAATTCCAGTTTAGCAACCTTTTCTTGCGGCCGGAATCATCGCGAGAGTTTAGTCTTAATGAGTGTAGCATACTGCTACTGTTCTATGGCCAAGTTGGTCAATTTAAGGTTCTAAGGTCAGTTGGTGCTTAATGACCCCTTAGAAGACCCATATTCTCCTCGTTCCAACACAAGGGATATCTGTACAGACTAAAGTGCCACACCAACGTAGCTACTACTTCAACCGTGTCGGTCTACGCCGGACAGTTCCCTCACAGTTTATTGCTACTTACCTAAAGGGTACCCCCAGATCCGGGTTAGGATCTATAGAACTCCGATACAAGCCCACAAAATTAAAGCATACAAAGCATACAATTGAAAACAATAGTGATCTAATCCTAAGGTACACCTCACTTATAAAAAGTCCCCAGCAGAGTCGCCAGTTCTGTGATCGGTGGGAATGAGAACTGACTGTTTTGGAATGCTGGTTCGCGTTTGCGTTTGTTTTCGCAAAATGTCGCGGTAAGCAAGAGTCGTCACCGTCTTTTATTTTATTCAACAAGGAAAGGACAAAAGCACAGAAAAATTCCGTTTTGAGATATTTCTTGGGTTTGGGAGGTTGATTATAGAAAGGGAAGGTGTTAGCACCCTTTCTATCCGTGGTTATCCACGGGCTCTTAGGTACTTGCTCATTGTGTTTTCAAAAGTTTGTTTTTATTTGTGTTTGAAAAGAGTTTTTGTTTTGAAGAGAGTGTAAGTGCGAAAAGTTTTGTTTTGAAAGGAGCAAGTACTTAAGAACCATCTACCTACTCAAAAAGGAATTAATCTGTACAAATGTCCTTTAGACAATGCTATCCCACTATTGAGGAGTAGGTAGCATCGTCGTTGGAGTTTTCGGGTCAATTCAATTAAGGGACGTGTGGTCAATAAAGCAATGTTAGGACGCATTATCGGTAACCCAAATATCCTAGATCATTTTTCCGAGGCAACCGTTTCGAGGCAACTATGATCTTTGGACAAGAGGGCGACCTCTAAAACTTCCTATACTCAATGATCACGTTCAAAGGCAACCAAGTGAGGTGTACCCTAAGAGTGGCATGTGCAAGTGTGTTATTTCGATTAATTTTATCTGTACATGTCAATGGTGAGCTATGTTGATTTTAGGTTAAAGATTGATCTTGTCATGCATTCCCTATTATCAAACATCTAACAGTTAATATTGTGTGGAAATTAAATTGCGGGAAATTAAATCTAAGCTATTACAAGGCGTCAGGTATTTACATCGCCAAAAACAAACCCTTTAATTTAAATTGCGGAAAGTAAAATAAAGCGATAAATAAATAAAGTCCTAATTAAAAAAAAAACTATTACATACTGGAAGCAATTACAATATTGGAAATATAGATCGTGTGCGAGAAAATTAAATCGGAATATTTATTAGGGTTTTGACCCTTTTTTAATGAAAGCATGTTTTTTTTGTTATTTTTGAATTAAATGAAAATTAAACCTAAGCTAATTAACTAATTAAATAAAAAATATATTTTTGGGTTTTTTAATATTTAAGGAAATAAAATAAAAATGATTAAAAGTTAATTAAAAACCTAATTCTACATTAATTTTAATTTATTGCAAAAATATTAAGATTATACCTAATTAAAAACTAAGTCAATTAATTAATATTTATTTAATAAAATAATGAAATTAATACTAAAAATAATTTTTTTTTTGTTTTCTGATTTTATGAAGAAAATTATTATTTGGTTAGTAATTAAAAATAACAAATAAATAACAATAAATAAAAATAAGAAAAATAATGAAAGAAATAAAAAAGAAAACAAACTCAGGGGGGTTTGGGCCCCAGATGGAGGTATGATAGCATATTCAAGGCCCATTTTCGTTCAGCCTTGTTTGACCTTTCCCATCCAATGCATGCTTGTTGACTTGAGTATATGGTAAACCCTCATTCCTATCCACCAGATCTGGCCTGGAGGCCATCTGGCAGGTTGATCTTGTAGGTATATGGTGGTCCACGCTCTGGATGCAGTATGGGAATACCTATAGAAAAAATATAACAGGCAATTTGGGGGACCTGGGATTCGAACCCAGGTCCCATGGGACTTTGCAACAACACGCTTGCCATCTGAGCCAATGTGCTTATTTGTTAGTGGAATAAGTAATGCACATAATATATGAAAACAATCAATTATGCTGGAATTAAAAAAAACGCGCAAAACATTTGAACGAGCCAATGAAGAAGAGACACGTCTTCATCTTCTTCAACGAAGACTGTATTTTTTCCTGCAGATTTTATTCCGCATCAAAATCCATGGCTCGATTCTAGAATGGATTCCAGGCCCTATAAACACAAACTAAGAACACCAACGTATTCGTCTCTCCTCCCTGAGCATCCCTGTACCAATTATTTGTCCTACTAAAAACAAAGAATGGAAACCCTAGATTCGGGTATTACATTATAGGCCCTGAAAACAAAATTAAACAATGCAGAATGCTTAGAAATTATGCAAGGAACAAGAATATATCAATATTTTGGCAAAGAGGCGCAAGAATCCAAGGTTATGAATTCGTGCACAGAGCTACGTTCTCGAGTACTTACAACGTGATTCTGGTGGTTTCAGGACTTGATTTTGATCCCTTTGGCTTCAGTGAATGTCAGTCAAGGAAGCTATGTTGAGCTTTTGGACTGAATCGTGCTCTAAGGTGGATTTCAGTTTTCAATTTTCCAAGCTTTTTCTCCAATTTGGTTTGGCCGTTTTGGGCAACCTCAGGTCGTGTTCTCTGTATGTCTGGCTTGTATGTGTATAAGGGAATTAATTTAGGTTAAAACTTGGGCTTGAATCCATGTGCATTGAAGGTTTTGAGATTTGATATGATCACCATTGATAAAGTTTCTAAAAGTGTACCAAATCTGATTTTTTGTGCACAACAATGCTTGATACGATTTTGATTAGGTGTATCTTGGTAATGAAGACCTGTAATGATCAAAAAAATCTCATTCCATTAATTTTTGGATTTTATTTGAATTAATATTGATTTAAAATGAATTAAATCAATAAAAACCAAATAAAATAGAAAAATAAATGATTGGTCATGAAATTGAAGATAGGACACGTGTGTGGTGTGATAAGACCAAATCAAGTGGAAAAAAGTGGGCCCTTTTGTCAAAAATTGGAGTTTTGAAAATAGTTGACTTTTGGCACTTTTGGAAAAATGCCCAACTTCAACAATGCATAACCTCTTCAATTTTGAACTTTTGAAAGTGTTCTTGGACTTTTTAGAAACCTTGATATGTGCTCTAATCAACCATTTTTGTTTCATATCTTTTTGATATTCCATGCTCAAGTTATAAGCTTTGGAAAAAAAGGTGTTTTTGTTGACTTTCAAAAATGACCTATAATGTCCAAATTTGTAACTTTTTGTGAGAGCATTTCTTGATCTTGGGGTATGAAGATGGATTGTAGGAAATTGCATCCTCTTCAAAATGAGATTTGTATGGGTCATTTCTCATAAAGTATGAGAAAGTTATGCTTGGTCAAAGTTGAGTTGACTTTTCCTACAAAACCCTAATTTAACAACTTTTGAATCTTGATGAATCTTGAGAAATCCTTGATGAATCATGATCAACCATTGATAAAATGATTAATTATCCTTCAAAATGATAATGTTGACAAAAAATCTTAAGGTTTGACTATTTGTAGGTCACAGTTGACCTTTGCCCTAGCACAGTCGATTTTTGGACCTCTTGAGCAATTGACTGACCAAACTTTCTCTGCAAGGCTTGAAATTTGACATGGATGAACTTAAGAACATATTAGGATATTGGGGAGCACTTGAGGTAATTTGGATGTAAGGACCTTGATGCAACACAAAACCCTAATTTTGAATTGATTGCCTTAGGAGATGATTTGACTGTCTAACTCTTGAGCCATCTTGAACACTTGGAGATTATTCTTGACATGTCTTGATAAATATGGGAGGGAAAATTTTGGGGTAAAACAATAACAAAATGTTTTAAGAATAAGTAACTGCCATCTCAAAAATCCCTTTGCTTCTGAATCATACCAGTGTTGCAATTCCAGAGTTCTCTTGGAACCTGAATGCATAGGTTGAATTAATTGAACGTAGGACTGAAGAACATCACGAGGAATAGCAAGGTTACAAATAAAATTTTAGCTTCTATCCTTTGTTTCATAAACCGTGAACCAAACCATGTTACAACCCTCAAAAGACCTAATTGAAGCTAGGTTTCTTTTGAAAGCATACTACAGCGAGGTTGCGTAAACTGACTCCAAAGAATTTCCTAAATCATCTGTCTTGGTACCATACGTTTGCTTTCTTTTTAACTTTGAATGTCTAAACCAATGTGTTTTGACCAGTGATTCATTTTCTATATATCAATAACATCATGCCAAAAATGATTTTGATTTCAAAACTTTTGCATGAACTTTGCATTAAAATTACCATGTTTGAATGGACATTTTGCTTGCAAACAAGTTTTCCTCATCAAAGAAGATCAAGAAGTTGAGAAACTTAGTCAGTGATTCTATCAGGGACATGTTACTTCCAGATCCTATTGTGAATCAGTCTAAGATTTGTTGCTCAGTGCAAGTTATTCTCATAATTTTTTAGCCCAAAAATCCCTTTCAAGACTCGTACTAGGGCAAGCGTTCCCAACAATCATTTCAAGAACTGAAGCCATGATCAGTTTATCCCCAACAATAGCCAAACTGAAGCCATGATCAATTTATCCTCAACAATAGTCAAACTGAAGCCGTGATCAGTTTATCCATATAAGTCTGTCAATTTGGGGCAGTTTTCTCTTGCAGAATTCCCAAGCAGCTCTTTAGTCCTTCCTCATAGGATCATCAACTTGATACAGTTTACAAGTGTGATAGAGATATGTTCAACATTTTCCCCAAACAAAGTTGGTTGTGTTCCCTGTGTTGAGGAATCAAAGTTCCAATCTTGTTTTTCCCCAGAAGAGTCAAACTCATATGTCTTAATTATTTTCATATCACACATTGATCATTCATATATCATGTATAGCAAATTTCAATATCATGCATAGCTCAAAATATGTGCCGTGCTCATTTGCATTTTCCGAGGTCTTGTTATTATAAACATCTTACCTTGTTGTCAAAGTCCAACTTACTTGGAACCTACCAAAGCAGATATCTATCTATATGTCTCTTGTCTCCCCGGTGCCATTCCTAGGTATTTTATGCCTCTTTTTCATCCAGTGGCATTCCTGGGTGTCATGTTTTTGTTGCATCCAATGCTATTCTTAGATGCCTTTCTGTTTTATTTTTCTTTCACTCTAGTGTCATTCCTGGATGTATTTTTTTTCTCTGTATTCCAGTGTCATTCCTGGATGTAGTAATTTACCTTTACTTTAAGTGCCATTCTTGAAATCCCTTTCTCACTTTATTCATTGCCATTCTTGGATATCGTGATCTTTTCTGTCCAGTGTCATTCCTGGATGACTCTGATGTATCTTCAGATTCTGTCATATTCTGCATCTAATGCTTTTCTGAATGTCTTTGATGATTATTTTACAAAGTTTATTCAATGCTCTTGTGAATGCTTATGATGTTTGTTTCTTTTTCCTAATATATCCCCTAGTATTGTCTCTGATGTATCTTCAGATTTGGTCCCATCCCAGATCTAATGCTTTTCTAGATGTTTCTGATGTGTTTTCCAGATTGTGTTATCTTTTGCTATGATTTTTTTCCAGATGTCCCTTATCTTTTTCCAGGGCTTATCCATCTCTTTCCAAGTGTTACTGGATACTCCTTGTCACCTTGACAGATTTCCAGTAATATCTTGTGTTCCCTGGCTGTGTCTCTTTGAGATCTGTTGCTTATTCCCTAGCGTTTCTTTCAATGTCATCATATTCAATCTACCATAATTTCCTGTTTCGAGTCTTATTCCCACAAAGTCGGTCTTTCATATCATATCATATACAAAAAATAAAAAATATTTCAAAAACATAGTTCATTCATTACATTGCATTATATCACTCAAAACACGTAGCATATCCATTGATGTGGAGTATTACGCTAAAAAAAACTCAAACAATACATCATCCTTTTATTCTTCGGAGCGCAAATTTTATGGTTATTTTGATATTTAATCCTCTTCTCCCTTAAAGGTTCGAAAGTCTAGCGTCAATCTCACCCTTAAGTTTAAGATGATTAAATAGGGGCAGTTGTTGTACCCCAAAATTTACCCTCTTGATTCTACTTTTATCTGGCTTATGTTTCTTATTTCATCGGTATCATTCTATTAGGTCATTTGCATATCATACATGACATGTCTCAATTTTTCCCGGAGATTTAAACTTCATATATTTTCTAATGCTTTTTTTATTTCAAATAAATGAATTGACACGGATGGTAAGGTGGTAAGGTCTGCAAGTATAAGACCCCAAGTTCAAATCTCATTTTTCCCATCTTTTTGCATTTTACCATTTTTTAAGTGTAATTCTATTATGTATTGTTTTAAAAAAATCACAAAATTATATATTTTTATTATTTAATTTTCGTTTTTCTATTTTAGACATTTTTTAATAATTATTTTTTTAATTAATTTTTATGCATATTTTATCAAAAAGAGTAAAAGAAGAGAAGTTTTTAAATTTGATTTATTGTCTTTATTACCAACTTGGTGATCAAGCGCTGAATCTGGACGTCATATCAAATATTTGATTTATTTTCTTAATTAGACACAATTTTATTTTTTATATTTTGTTAACCTAATTTCATAATATAAATAGGGTCATTTACTACAAATTTGAGGGAGGGGGGCAAGTTTCTAACCACAAACCTTTCTCATACGTGACTCTTTTCAAAAAAACACATACAGCACTAACCATCACCATACCAATATTACTACACAAAATTTTAGCAAAACTCACATACACAAAAAACTACACAAAAAAAGCAAAGGAGAGGCACTTAGATTTACATTAGAGTAACTCTGTCTTTCTCACTAAAAGCCACCCCACAAGTTCCATGACCATTTTCTCACAACCAAACCAATCGCATGTCTGACATAAGTTTTAGACGCCTCTGTCTGCATCTCCTTCGCGCACCATCGTGATGCATCACTGTTCCCTCTGAGTCACAGATCCATCATTTTTTTCAGTAATTCCATCTTTCATTTTTTATTTTTTGAGATGTTACTTTCATGTTCTATTTGTTGTTATAATAAGGTAGCTTCCATGGAATCAGAGAGGAAGAAGAGAGTTAAAAAGGTGCTGACTCGTTCTCTTTCTTGTTTCCTATGATTTATGTTTTTTTGTTACTTTATTTATTTTTATTAAATAATGAGATGTATCATGATACTTTTAGTGGACTTTTTATTTTTGGTTTTAGCTTTCTCATTTATTCTATTTGGTCTTAGTCCATTTTTATATTTTAAGGTTAGATTTTTAATATTTCTTTTGGTACTATATTTGTATAAATGTGAAAGTGTGTGTTTGCGATTATAGTCTATATTTTACAGTATTATTGTGTGTGTAGTGTGTGCATGAATATGTCTCATGGCCATGTATTCTTATAATTGGTTCCACTTATTTTGTAGTTAATTTCTTTTTTTAATATCACAAAAAAAAAAACATGCCATTTTTTTATAATAGAAATTACCCAAAAAAATAAAAAAAAAATGATTTCATCCAATTAAACTTGTACATACTTTTCTAGGATTTCTCCCTCCATTAAAATCAAAATTTGTACATAATTTAATTCCACTAACCTAAAACTAACATTTTCCCTTTTTTATTCTTGGTACAAATTCCATTCTCTTTTGTAAATAAAGCAATTAAAGCAAAAAATCATTTTTAGTAAAAAAAATACAGATATTACAAGAGATTTCTGTAGAGTACTATAGATATTTTGGTTGCTAACATATTATCTTTGCATAATAGATTCATGTATCCTTATCTCTTTATTTTTTGGGTTTTATTTGTTCTTTTCCTGTTTTTTTGGAAACAATAAAGTGTGGTGGCGACTCTTGCTTATTTGTGAGTTAAGTTAATCAATAAATTAATCTCTGATTTTTCACCGCTACACCTAGCATAAACACATATTATGTAACACCCCAAAAATTATAATTAATTATTTAATTGGTTAATTGTGATTTATTGGTGGATATATGTGAATTATTGTTGAATAATGTGTGTTGTAGGGTATGTTGAAGTTATGTGATAATTAGAAGTATTTTAATTTAAATAATTTTGTTGAGATTATTTAGAATTAATAATAATTAAGATAGAGATAATATTAACGTCGATATATTGAGGACTTGTTGGTAATTTTAAGAGGTTAAGTGAGGGCATAAGTGGAATGTCATAAAAAAGGTCTGATGGGTAAGATTGACCAGAGAAGAATTAGAGAGTTTTGTTTCATTGTTACGGTTGTGGAATTGGAGAAAAGAGAAAGAAAGAGAGAAGAGGAAGTTAGGACTTGGAGAAGACATCCATTGTAGAAGAGAAGAGAACTCAAGCTAGGAAATCCAAGGTTATGATGGGGTTCTAACTATCTAATGGGTTGTATAATGATCGGTAGATAAGGATAATTACTCGTCAGAACCTAATTCTACTTCATGTGTTAAACCCCCAATGATAAAATTTTGTTTAATGATGATGTTGGGTGAAATTGTGAATTGTGGATTTATGTCAATTTATGTGAATGTGACTTGATTGTGTAAAATCACTTGTGTGATTGTTTATGTGGTGAATTGGAATATTTCTAATGATGTATGTGATTAGAAATTGAACTTGGATTCTATTTTTGTGCAATATGTGGATATTGGGGATATTTGGATGTAGGTGAAAAGTGATTTTCGTGTCAAAAAGTTGCAGAAAAGTGCTTCTGGCCGTGAGGTAACCTGTTACATGGTTGAGGTAACCTGTTACATAGTTGAGGTAACCTGTTACATTGAAAATATGTTTTTTGGCCATTTTGGGTGATGTAACCGGTTACATGGTTGAGGTAATCGATTACATCAAAGAAAAATTGGGGTTTTCAACTTTTGGGACTGAGGTAACCGGTTACATGAATGATGTAACCTGTTACCTCGTTGTGTCAGAAAATTTATAAAAACTTTAAAAATTCGTAACTGGAGTTTTGGGTATCCGTTTGACGCGTCGCTTGAATGTGGGGAAAGCTAATACAATGTACTTTCTTGTAAAAATGGTTTCATGTTCTGACAAAAAATTTAATTGGTGTGTAATTAGGTTTTGTGGTGTCAATGTATGATGTCAGTTGTTGCATTTTCTGAAAATATTGAAACTTTCATAACTTTAGTTTCGAGTGTCTGATGGATGTACCACTCAAATTGTTGGAAAGTTGGTTTTGTGTACATTTACTTAAAATTAATTTATGTACCATAATTCTAATTATTCAATGCGTGGGCATGTGTTTGGTGCGTGTCGAGTTATGTTATTTTGTGGAACGTGTGCAAATGTATTGTTATTGTTTTCTATATCGTTGGTTTGTTGTTGCTGCATGTTTAAGCAAGTGTTTGGTGCATGGTGGCTAGTAGTGGCGAGTTATATTGACTATGGTGAATGTATTTGTGCGTGTTATTGTGTTGTATGCATATTATGTCGAGTTATGTTGTTTTGTGGAATGTTGCAGATGTATTGTTATTGTTTGCTATATCGTTGGTTTGTTATTACTGTATGTTTTGACAGGTGTTTAGTGCATGGTGGCCGGTATCAACAAAGTGCACTGACTATGGTGAAGGTCAATGTGCATATTATTGTTGTTGCATGAGTCTATATATGTCATACATTCATAGTATGCACGTGTGTGAGGTTATCGTGTGCCCAGTGGGGTGTGAGCGATGTATCCAGATTCTATTCGAGAATCATATGATTGTGTGTACAGTGAGATGTGAGTGATGAGGATTTTTCGTGTTCACGGTGGGGTGTGAGCGACAAAGAGTGGGATGATAGTGTGCCCGACGGGGTGTGAGCGATGTAACTGAATTCCAGTGGGAATTTATTAGTGGGTTCTTACGAACCGATGGTACCACATGCACTGAGTCGATGTTGTTGAGTCTCATTAAACTGTATATTTGTTGTGCATGCTATATCTGTTAGCATTTGATCATCTGTGTATGCTACATTTATTAGCATGCGATGATTTGTGTATGTTATATGTGTTAGCATATGATTATCTGTGTATGTTATATGTGTTAGCATGTGATTATTTGTGTATGCTATATGTGTTAGCATGTGATTATTTGTGTATGTTATATGTGTTAGCATGTGATTATCTGTGTATCTTATATGTGTTAGCATGCGATTATTTGTGTATGCTATATGTGTTAGTAAGCTATATGTGTATGTTATTAGTGTAGTGTTGTTGCATTATATGGGTGTGATATGTTGTTGGGATGTATGTTGTGCTTGTAATAATCTATTGTTCACTTTTTATTATTCATTCCATTATATAATTATGATATTTCACCTTTATTGTTTGAATGTTACCTTTACATTGGTAACATGCAGATACTCAGGAGTAGTTCGACGTTGGAGTGAATGGAAGATGAAGTCTTTCTTTTATTTTTATTAGAGTCAGTGTTTGCTCTGATATCTAACACTGGGGGAATGAATGTTTAATTGTTACTCTATGTTATTAGAGATCTTTATGATATCTCTTTGTTACAATTTTCTTTGTAATTACGATATAACATGAATTGTTTTGGATAATATGTTTTATGCTGATTAAATACTTTGTTGGTATTTTTCGCTGCAATAAAAGGAGTTAAACTTGAATATGTTTAGTACTCGTTATTATTATTATAAATTCAGAAATTTCATGTGTTACATGTTACTATAAATGAGCAAGTTATGTTGTTGTTAAATGTGACATCCTAGTTGGGTGAAGTTTTTAAATTTACTTTAATTTTTATTTAAAATTATTCATGGAAAAAATAGGGTGTTACATAGTGGTATCAGAGTAGGTCGATCTGTTCGGCCAAGTTGTTGAGTCGATTTAGTATAACAGTTGAATATTGTTGATGTGTTGTTCCTTAGTACGTGACATGTGTGTGAAACACTATTGGTGCTTTCTCATTTTTCTAATCACTTGTTTGCAAGAGAGAGATTGAATCAAGTGGGGGAGAATTTTTTGCTTCTCAGAGATGTTTTGGTCGTGAGGTGTGAACAGTTGGTTCAATGTGTCGTCTATTGCATGAGTGCAAATGTTGATGAGACTGCACTGTTTACCGATTTCAAAGGAAGTACGGATTCAAGATTTATGTCTAACGGTTAGATCGAAGTGTCCTTAAGAGGGAATGATCATGTACTTGTGTTGTTCACATCTCTAGGAGTGGAGGGTGATGTTATAAATAATGATGTGCCACTTGTGTGTGAGTCCTGATGTTTTCCCAAGGATAATTGCGACTTATCGTTAGAGCGAGATGTTGGATTAACTTGATGTTATCCTTGGGGTGAACTGTTTGGAGTTAAACCAAGTGCTTACAAATTGTTTTAGTGATTCGATGTAGATTCTTATGTATGAAGATATCTTATAATGCAAGTAGGATAACTCTTTGGAGATGAGGCTCAGATGTTTGCATGTGTGTGATAACGATTGTATAAGGTTGTGTATGGATCACCGACAATTGATTAAGATTAAATATCCACTTCAAAGGATTGATGATTTGATGGACCAAATGGTAGGAAAGTGTGTCTTCAGTATAATCTAATTGAGGTCGAGTTACCTTCAGATTTGGGTGAAGGGTGAGGATAGTTGGAGGACAGCTTTTACCATTTGGTGTAGGCATTATGAATATTTGGATCAATTTGTTACGGTGTTTATTAAAGACATTCTGATTTAATATAGGTCAGAATAAGGGCATGTTGAACGTTGCGATTTGAATTACAATATCGAAAGGGAGGAGAATTTATGCTAAGTTGTCAAGGTATATATTATGGTTTGAGGAGGTGATTTTCTTGAGCATGCTATTTCGAGTGATGGTATATGTGGATCCATCCAAAGTAGGTGCAGTTCTATATTGAGAGGATCCAAAGTCAGTTACAGAGACTGGTGTTGTATAATGAAATGATAGAGACGATGTTCATGTCATAGAACTCTATGTTCTTAAACTATGTTGTTGCCTTGTTTCCTATAGCAAGGGTTTGAGTGCCAGTAGCTCGTTCTTATAAAGGGAAATTAGAGAATTGTTACCAATGGTGATGGTAATGATCTCGTCGTGTTCTGATTCAAGAGTGAACGAGATCCTAAGGTGATAGATCATGTATTCTGGGGTGATGGGACAAGGAGTGAAATGAACATGTGCGTTCATAACTCGGTTGCATTGCATCATGTTGGATTATTATGGTTAACGATGTGGAATATTGATTAGTGTTATTCGAAATTTTTCTAAACATGGCATGGGAGTTGGAGAGAAGGATGTGAGAGTCGTATCCGGAGTTGTTTACATCAGGTAAATTTTCGAAGACGAAAATGTTCTAAGTGGAGGAGAGTTGTAACACACCAAAAATTATAACTAATTATTTAATTAGTTAATTGTGATTTATTGGTGGATATATGTGAATTATTGTTGAATAATGTGTGTTGCGGGGTATTGTTGAAGTTATGTGATAATTAGAAGTATTTTAATTTAAATAATTTAGTTGAGATTATTTAGAATTAATAATAATTAAAATAGAGGTAATAGTAGTGTCTAGATATTAAGGGTTTGTTGGTAATTTTAAGAGGTTAAGTGACGGCATAGGTGGAATGTCATGAAAAGGATCTAAGGGGTAAGATTGACAAAAGGATAATTAGAGAGTTTTGTTTCATTGTTATGATTGTGGAATTGGAGAAAAGAGAAAGAAAGATAGAAGAGGAAGCCATGGCTTGAAGAAGATTTCCATTGTAGAATAGAAAAGAACTCAAGCTAGGAAATCTAAGGTAAAGGTGGGGTTCTAACTATCTAATGGGTTGTATAATAATCAGTGGATAAGGATAATTACTCTTCAGAACCCAATTCTACTTCATGTGTTAAACCCTCAATGATAAAATTCTGTTTGGTGATGATGTTGGGTGAAATTGTGAATTGTGGGTTTAAGTCAAGGTATGTGAATGTGACTTGATTGTGTAAAATCATTTGTGTGATTGTTTCTGTTGTAAATTGGAATATTGCTATTGATGTATGTGATTAGAAATTGAACTTGGATTATGTTTTTGTGCAATGTGTAGATATTGGGGATGTTTGGGTGTAGGTGAAAAGTGATTTCGTGTAAAAAAGTTGCAGAAAAGTGCTTCTAGCCGTGAGGTAACCAATTACATGGTTGAGGTAACCAGTTATATTGAAAATATGTTTTTTGGGGCATTTTGGATGATGTAATCGGTTACATGGTTTAGGTAACCCGTTAAATTAAAGAAAAATTGGTGTTTTCAGCTTTTGGGACAGAGGTAACTGGGTACTTGAATGACGTAACCAGTTACCTCGCTGTGTTGGCAAATTTGTAAAAACTTCAAAAATTTGTAATTTGAGTTTCGGGTGTCCGTTTGACGCACCATTTGAACCTGGAGAAAGATAATACAATGTAATTTCTTGTAAAAATGGTTTCATATTCTGGAAATAAATTTAATTGGTGTGTAATTAGGTTTTGTGATGTTAGTGTATGATGTTGGTGTTTGCATTTTCTGAAAACTTTGAGAATTTCATAACTATAGTTTCGGGTGTCCAATGGACATACCGCTCGAATAGTTGGAAAGCTGGTTTTGTGTACTTTAAATTTAATTTAATTTTGGTACTACAATTCCAATTATTCGATGCGTGGGCATGTGTTTGTTGTGTGTCGAGTTATGTTATTTTGTGGAACGTGTGCAAATGTACTGTTATTGTTTGCTATATCGTTGGTTTGTTGTTGTTGCATGTTTAGGAAAATATTTGGTGCATAGTGACTAGTAGTGACAAGGTACATTAACTAAGGTGAATGTCTTTGTGCATGTTGTTGTGCTGTATGCATATTATATTGAGTTATATTGTTTGTGGAACGTTACAAATGTATTGTTATTGTTTGCTATATCGTTGGTTTGTTGTTGCTGCATGTTTTGGCAGGTGTTTAGTGCCTGGTGACCGGTATCGGCAAATTTCATTGACTATGGTGAAGGTAAATGTTCATATTGTTGTTGTTGCATGAGTCTATATATGTCATGCATTCATAGTATTCACAAGTGTGAGTATCGAGTGCCAAGTGGGGTGTGAGCGATGAGTATTGGTCGTGCTCCTGATGGAGTGTGATTGACAAGGATTGGGATGATTGTGTGTCTGATGTAACACCCTTCTAAACCCCAAGGAATATTTACAATTATTCTAATAAATAAATCAGAGTATATCACTAAACAAGAGTGTCACATCTTCATATAAAACTTCACAATAATACATCCTGCTCCATAACACGTGTTTTAAAAATCTTTAACAAGATAGAATCAATATTTAGTTCTTAGAATCATGGCAACTAAAATCATAGTTCAAAACACTTCATTATAGTACTTCATAAAAATTAGTCATACTTCATAACTCATGCTTATAAATCAAAACATCTTGAGTACCACGCAGGGTGACTCAACATATAAAAACAAAACAAAGAACATAAGTTTCAATCATTCAATTCCAACCCCGATGTTAGATATCAGAGTAAGACTTCCTTTATTCAACAAAAGCAAATAAATGCACTCTGAAGTTATCCTCTAATGCTTCTACAGACTATTCTCGGTCACCTGCATAGTACCCACATGTATGCAACATTCAAACAAAAAGGGTGAGTAAATCATAATCATTATATAAGACATAAGGAATAGACATAGTAAATATGCACATAAGCAAGGTATCACACGTCATCATATCATGTTATACTCACACCTTCACCACTTCATCAATACTCGAACACATATCATCATACACAATGTATCATCAAGCATCACAAATAAATTATTATGCAATGTCCCGTATAATGTAATGCAACATCATAGACTCATGCATGTGGTACCAAAACATCACTGATGACTCAGTCATCATTATCTCCAAAGATCCCCACTATAGGATCGATTCCCGCTTTGAACCAGAGAAATTCACTGTTACATCCAATCCAAACTATGGGATTGTTGCCTTCACTGGACAATCATCCTATCCTCTTCAATGGACCGAAGTCCTAAATTCACCAGACCGAAGTCCTAGAACATGCCATGAATGCAATGATGCGCAATAACTTATTTACTACGACCACGACAAGTCAACACGCATCACCATTCATGATTCGTCACAAACATCATCATAACATCATAGTAATCAACACAACATCATAAAATCATCATAGTAATCAACACAACACCATAATATCATCATAGTATTATCACAACACCATAACATCATCATAGTAATCAAGACAACACCATAACATCATCATAAACAAAGCATCATCATAAGCAAACATCATTGTGATTCAACACAAGGAACCTAATTCTATTCTAACTTAGGTATCAGTTATATACTCCTTAAGTCTCATTTTTCTTCACTTAATTAAAGTTCATTGCATTAGCTATCCAATGCTTCGAACAATACCTCAATCCGAGCTCTAGAACTAAAGTTATGACCATTATAAGATTTCCAACATGGACAAATGATTCTGCCTTCCGTCGCCCGACAACACACATTCATCGCCTAGAGACGCACCCTTCGCATTCTATTTTCTCGGTGACGTTAAAGTCGACGCGCTCCAGAAGCATCATCCTTTTTCCACCTCTTCCATCGCCTCTTCCTCGCCTGGTGACGACAAAAAATGCATGTGTCACCTGGCGACACTACTTTCATCGTTCGATGATGATGCACAAACAAGATTTTCATGTTTGGATTTCTGCACAACACCAGTCTAAATCTTCTGCAATTTCATCACATTTTAGGTCCTAAAACACCATCTAATCACAGGGTTTCATCATCTATCAACAATCTATAATTCTATACTCATTATACATCAATTATAAGTCATTAGCCATCAGCAATTCATCAATTTCTCATCAAACAACACCAAATCACCATCTACCAAAACCTAAGGCAATATACCAATCATCTAAAACTTAAATCAAATATAATAACAATGATAAAACTCCCCTTACCTTACGATTATTTCTAGAGATCAATTCCTCTTCATGCTCTACCGGGATTCCTATGCTCTTCTTTCCTCTTTATGCCCTAACTATCTTTTCTCCACAATGTTCTTCCAAATTCTATTATACACAATGAGCGTGTAAAATCCAAAACCTTCTCCTTATACCAAAATTCGTACCCCAAATTTGTCCTACCTCGATGATTTTATTTTTCAAGAAGAAATATTTAATTAAGGATGATACAACAATATCTGTTGGCCCATTTTTAAATTTAAGTCAATTTGGGGGTGTATATCAATCCAGGAGAGTGGGGCTTTCTAAATCAGAAAGACTCGTATATCCGTTCGCGAAGCATGTTGGCCATTGGCCCATGTGATTCGGAAATGAAAATTATTTCGAGAGAGAAATTAAGTTTTTAATTTTATAGTTACCAGTAAAAGGAAAAATGAAATTACAGTATTCAAGAGCCATTTCATCAAGCCCAACTAACGTTTTGTCATTTTTATTGTTTTTTAAGAGAGAACATCATTGTTCAAAATATTTTGTTAAGAAAAAGCGGCCCAGTATTGGGTCCAATCTGGCTAAAAGAATTTATTTGTTATTAAAAAGGAGATAAATTTTTTTTGTTAAATAACGTTTGCAAAATTTATTTGTTTTGTTGGGAATTTGTTACAAACTAGGCCCATTAAGGTTTCTTTTAACCCATTTGGTATATTGTTCTTGTTTTGTTTAGAAAAGAAAAGAAATATTATTATTAAAATAAAACTGTTTACTGTTCTTATTTTAATAAGTAAATAATATTTTTTTTCTCAAAAGAAAACTTGATGCATTTTTTTACTACTGTTAAAATTGGGTTTAAGTTTGTTTCAAATGTTATATTTTTTGGGAAAGGCCGATTGGGACTAGTGGTTAAAACGTCCTTGATGTGATAAAAAAGAGATTTATTGGACTAATAATAAAGCATTAACGCGCAAGGCCCATAATCCATAAAAGAATAACGATTCCCATCAAACCAATAATCAACGCATTGTTCTGCTACTAACAACAACTGTTCAAATCAAACAAAATCAAATCTCCAAGGCTAATAACCAAATCAAATCCAGAATAATCAAGCAAATATGAAAATCAGAATCAAATCTAAAAATCTCTATTTACAGAAAATTAATATATTACACTCAAATCCAAATCCATTACAGTATAAATCTCCAACCTTACAAACTCAATAGAATCAATTACAGAAAACTCAATCAATTATAAGAATCTGTAACGACAAATCCAAAATCCTAAACTAAAAAGCCTATATATACTAAGAGATTAGATTACAGAGGAGGGGACTGAAAGAACAAAATAAAATTGGAAGAACAAAAAAAAGAAGAAAGCGAAGAACAACACAGAGGACTCGGATACGAAAAGAAAATTTATACGAAGAAGTTTGATACCGATTTTGTGGAAGACCAAGAAGGAAGGAACGATTAGGGTTTCAATATCTTAAACCCTAATCTCTATTTCCGTTGTCATTACTCCACTGCCGTCACATCTTCCAATCCCTCGTTGGAACCTACAAATACAGAAAGAAGGAGAATCAGAAACAAAATCGACAATTCGAAATCGGAAACGAAACCGCTAAGGGGTAAGATTTTTTAGCTTTTTTGTTATTGTATTGGGTCGGTTGATTGATCGAGGGTTATCGGGTTTGCAGTAGGTAACAATTTGATTCCGTTGTCACCACGATATTAGGTTTTGGATCACCAGAAAATAAGCCTTGGTTCTACGACATCAAGAAGTACTTGGAAAAGCAGGAATATCCAGAAAATGCCTCTATCATTGACAAGCGAACCCTGTGAAGGTTAGCTTCAAAATTCTTTATGAGTAATGGGGTTCTATACAAAAGAAACTACGACATGGTACTACTCAGGTGTGTGGAGAAGCAAGAAGAAGATACGCTTTATGAGAATCCATGAGGGTACTTTCGGTACTCATACAAATGGGAATGCCATGGTCAGAAAGATTCTGCGAGCAGGGTATTATTGGTTAACAATGGAAGCCGATTGTTATCACTACACGAAGACGTGTCATAAGTTTCAGATCTACGCTGATAAGATAAATGTGCCACCAACTCCTCTGAACGTCATGAGCTTCCCTTGGCCATTCTCAATGTGGGGAAGTGATATGATTGGCATGATCGAGCCGAAAGCATTCAACGGACACCGTTTTATACTGGTAGCCATCGACTACTTTACCAAATGGATAGAAGCGGCGTCCTACACCAATATGACAAGTCAAGTGGTTACACGATTCATCAAGCAGAATATCATATGCAGATACGGTGTCCCAAGCCGAATAATTATAGATAACGGGTCCAATATAAACAACAAAATGATGAAGGAACTATGCGACGACTTCAAAATCGAGCATCATAATTCCTCACCATACATACCAAAGATGAACGGGGCCGTCGAAGCAGCCAACAAAAATATCAAGAAAATCATCCAGAAGATGGTGAAAACATACAAAGATTGGAACGAAATGCTTCCCTTTTCTCTACATGGCTATCGCACTTCGGTACGCACATCAACAGGCACAACTCCTTTCTCGCTGGTATATGGCATGAAGGAATTAATTCTAGTTGAAATCGAGATACCATCACTTTGGGTTCTAATGGAAACAAAGATGGAGGAAGCAGAATAGGTGCAGACACGGCTCGATCAGCTCAACCTTATTGAAGAAAAACGATTGACAACTTTGTGCCATAGTCAGCTACATCAGAAACAGATGAAGATAGCCTTCGACAAGAAAGTTCATCCTCGAATATTCAAATAAGGGGATCTAGTGCTCAAGAAGATTCTTCTACCTCATCTCAATTCACGTGGTAAATGGACACCCAACTATGAAGGTCTATACATAGTCAAAACACCATTCTCTGGAAGTGGTCTTATCCTTACAATAATGGATGGGGAAGAACTACTTCATCCGGCAAACTCGCACGCAGTCAAAAAATACTATGTATAAAAAGCTCGCTAAGCTCGAACCCAAAAAGGGAGACTTAGGTAAAAAGGAACGTCCTGGTGGATCGAAAACCCTAAAGGGCGATCCAGGAAAAATTAGGGGCACATGACAAAAAACTATCTCGGTGGATTGAAAACCTGAAAGGGAAATCCAGGAAAAAATTAGGGATCATTCAAAAAGAAATAAAGAACAAAAATACTGCGACCCAAGAGCTGCGACTACAAACCACGAAGGGAGAGATAGATTTGAATCATACAACTCAGAAGCGAAGGAGACAAGGGCTATTAAAAGGAAATTGGAAAACAGCAGCAGCAATTATCATTTTTCATTTCCATTTATAGTTTTAAAACTTTATGTAATTACCTCTTTCTAGGAATTGCATCTTGTATTCTCGCCTATTCAGAGGCATATCAATAAAACACCTGCTTTCTTTGCATCTTTTAAATTGCATTTTTCTTTACAAAGTACTACGATTATTGCTGGTGAATATTGTCTTGAAATCATTTTAGGGATTAACAAATAAAAGTATTTGACAAAACATCGAAAACTAATTTTGGTTAGATAAACATCAAAAGAAAATCCACGACCGCGTCTATACCCACACCTATGCATATGCTTACACTCACAATGTAAGTACGTAGTACGCCTAAACGGGGGGGGGGGGGGGGGGGGGTGAATTAGGTACTTTAAAAAATTCTGGTTTTAGTGATGATGGATATTATTTTTTTGGATTATGGTGAGTTTATGAAAGAGTAAAGTGCAGAAAAATAAAGAGACACAAGCAATATATCCTGCTTCCCCTCACAGTCCGAGAGTACTCCAGTCCCCTTTCAACATAAAAGAGATTTCCTTATTATGGCAAACTTAAACAAGAACAACCCAAAACCAAGAACAATCCTCTTGGATTTTCACTATGTCAACAATGATAACAATCCACTCAAAGTGACTTCACTTGTATCCAACAATACTGGAAAGACAAGATTTATAAAACCACTTAAACTTATTTCCAACAATCCTGAAAAATAAGTAAGTATTTAACAATATTTGATTTGAGTGAGTTTGAGTAGTAATGATCACTTTGAGTGACTTAATCAATGAATTGATCTTCTCTTCCAATAATAATAGTATACAATGACTCAAGATATATAATGCTCAAAGTTTTCTAGTTAATAATATGTGAAAGTGTGCAGAAAACTTATGTATGAAAATGTATAACAACTTGAGTTTAATTTTTGAAATTTCAGAAAATATAATTGGAAGAGGTGCAGAAAATGATTTTGAAAATGAGTATTTATATGTTCATAGCACCTTTTTAAAACAACATAAAGTTGTGTAAATGAATCATGAACAATTGCCAAGATTGAGTGAAAGGTTTCCATGAAATGGTGTTATGAACATGCATGTGAAAAGCTGCTGTTTTTCAAAATCGTGCAGCATGCAATCGATTGCACTCTTTGTGTAAATTGATTGCACGGGGTTTCAACAGGTAGAATTTCAAAAGTTTTGAGTGTGAAATCGATTTCATAAGAGTGTAAATCGATTGCATGTGAAGTCATTAGAAAAAATTGATTGAGTGCAATCGATTACACAAACATGCAAATCGATTGCACTGAGAAACAATAGAAAAAATTGATTGAGTGCAATCGATTGCACAAACATGCAAATCGATTGCACTGAGAAACAGTAGCAAAAGATTTGAAAAAATTGAAGCATGCAATCGATTGCACTAATATGCAAATCGATTGCACTCAAGTGAAAAATAATTTTTAGCTTAGAAAAACTTGAGTAAAGGTTTGGACAATATAAAATATTTCTTTTTACCATTGAGCATCTATGTCTTAAGTTCAAAGTAAGTATTATCATTATACCTTGATATTTTGCTAAGTTCTTGAACTGAAGACTTTATTCACAGATGCTTTTAGATGAGTCAAAAATATTTGCCTTCTTTGACAATCATGGTTTGTCTTCATCAAAACAAAATTGAATTTGAGAAGGTTACTTTTACATTCTCCCCCTTTTTGATGATGACAAACGATCTTGCTTGATGCGATGTAATTTCCGGAAAGAGCTTATCCCCCTAAGATGCATAACTCCCCCTTTGTATGGGAAGGTTGTAATCCTTTGAATTTGTTCATCTTGGTTGAAGAGTACCTTAAAAAATTAAGAAAAAGAAATATACAAGCATAAAGTACCACATCCTTCTCCCCCTTTGACATTATCAAAAAGAAGGGAAAGATGCAAAAATAATAGTAATAAAGTAATATTGAGAGGAAAACTTAATTAATCATGCATCATAAATAGTCTCGATACTTTGTAATGTCGATAGAAACACCTAATTCATATTGATCAACATATGTACCGGAACCCGTTGGTGTAGACATTGCCTTACAGTTATCCATGTCAAATCTTTTCAAGAGTTCCTTAAAATACTTGGATTGGTTTATGAAGATGCCATCTTTTAATTGTTTGATTTGAAATCCAAGAAAATAATTCATTTTACTCATCATGGACATCTCAAATTCTCCTTGCATCATTGCTGAAAATTCTTCACACATTTCTTGGTTTGAAGATCCGAAAATGATATCGTCAACATAGACTTGAGCTAGCAAAGTGTCATCTTTGATTTTCTTGATAAACAGAGTCTTGTCAACTTTGCCCTTTTTAAAACCTTTTTCGCATAAGAAGTTTCTTAAACGGTCATACCATGCCCTTGGTGCTTGTTTCAACCCATAGAGAGCTTTTCTCAATTTAAATACATGAGATGGATTCTTGAAATCTTCGAACCCCGGGGGTTGCTTAACGTAGACTTCTTCAGTGATATATCCATTCAAGAATGCGCTTTTGACATCCATTTGGAAAAGCTGAAAATTTAATGAGCAAGCATAGGCAAGTAAGAGACGAATAGCTTCTAACCTTGCAACCGGAGCGAAAGTTTATTCAAAATCTATTCCTTCTTCTTGATTGTAGCCTTGTGCTACCAACCTTGCTTTGTTCCGAACAATTATTCCATTTTCGTCAAGTTTGTTTTTAAACATGCATCTTGTTCCAATAATGTGTTTGTTTCTTGGCCTAGGGACAAGTTCCCAAACTTGATTCCTTTCAAATTGATTTAATTCTTATTGCATAGAGATAATCCATTGGTCATCGCCTAAGGCTTCATCCAGTTTGGAAGGTTCAATTTGAGAGACAAACACCATGTTTAGGAAAGCATCTTTGAGATTTAATCTTGTTGTCACACCTTGACTTATATCACCAATAACTTTATCGATAGGATCATCTCTATGAGTTCTCCATTCTTTTGGTAGATCATTGAGATTTGATTCTTGTTGGGGTGATTCTTTGTGTTGAATTGGTTGATCTTTGGAAGTATTTTCTTGAGGACCTTCTAGTATTTCATCATCATCATCATCAAAAACAATATTATCCTCCTTGGAGGGGTTAGATTCATCAAAAGATACATGCATTGATTCTTCAATTGTTAAAGTTCGTTTGTTGTAGATTCTATATGCCTTACTAGAAAGAGAGTAGCCAAGAAAACTACCTTCATCGGATTTTTCATCAAACTTACCAAGGTTATCTTTGTCGTTGTTTAAGACAAAGCATTTGCATCCGAAAATGTGAAAGAAAGAAATTTTTGTTTCTTCCCTTTGAAGAGTTCATATGGAGTTTTCTTCAAGATCGGTCTTATGTTAACTCTATTGCTAACAAAACATGCCGTGCTCACTGCATCCGCCCAAAAATATTTTGGAAGATTTCAATCGCTAAGCATCATTCTAGCAAGTTCCACAAGAGATCTATTCTTTCTTTCTACCACTCCATTTTCTTGAGGGGTCCTTGGTGCCGAGAAGTTGTGAGATATTCCACGTTCTCCACAAAATTCTTCAAATAGAGCATTTTGAAATTCTCCGCCATGATCACTTCTTATGGAGGCAATTGTTAGAGACTTCCCTTTTTGAATTTGTTTAGCATACTTCTTGAACGCCTTGAATGCATCACTTTTCTGCACTAAAAAGAATGTCCAAGTATATCTAGAGAAATCGTCAACAATAACTAAAGCATATACATTACTTCTGAAACTTCTTGTTCTTGATGGGCCAAATAAGTCCATATGCAACAATTGTAGTGGCCTTGTAGTAGACACCACATTCTTAGATTTGAAAGTTGATTTTGTTTGTTTCCCTTTTTGACAAGCATCACAAAGTCTATCTTTGACGAAATTTCTCTTAGGAAACCTAATGACAAGATCATGCTTGATTAGTTTATTCAAGTGTTCCATGTGAATATGAATAATTCTTTTGTGCCACAGCCATGAATCGTCGTTGTTCGCCATGAGACATTTTACCTTCAAAGATGGATCATCAAGGGAAATAATGAATATATTATTGATTCTTTTACCTTTAAGTATAACCTCATGTGTGACTTCATCTTCTATCAAGCATTCATCCTTGGTGAACTTGATCTTGAAGCCTTTGTCACAAAGTTGGATAATACTAAGAAGATTGTGCTTTAGTCCTTCAACATAAAGAACATCTTCAATGGATGTGAAAGGTGGAGCACCAACTTTGCCTTTGCCAAGAATTCTTCCCTTATTATTGTCTCCATAAGTGAAAAAACCCTTGGCCTTTAGAACTAGATTTGAAAATTGGTTTATGTCTCCTGTCATATGCTTTAAACAACCACTATCAAGATACTAAAGATTGCATGTGGTCTTCAAGCATACCTCATTGTCTTCATCATCGGAATGGTGTGAGGCCATCAATGCTAGATTTGCACTTTAATCACTATCGAAATCAGATGAGGAACTTATTTCATTATCCTCCCATGAAACACAGGCCTTTTATTCTTGAATCCCTTTTTGCTTTTGTAGCCACCTTTCTTGGAGAGTTTCAGACAATCCGGCTTGATATGACCTTGCTTACCACATTCATAACATATGAATTCTTGTGTTGATGTGGAAGCTTCCTTTTTCTTGAATTGTTTCTTTCCTTTTGAATGAGAAAAGGATTTGTCATTTCTACCAAGGAACTTACCAATCCTTTTAACAAGAAGCATGAAATTTTCATCTTCTTCCAGATTGTCTTCCTTTTCAACTTCCTTGAAATCTATCTTCAAGGCAATATTCTTGGATTTCTTCTCTTGATTTTCATGTTTTTCAAGTCTTCCGAGTTCCGTTTCATATTCTTGAAGATTCCCAAACAATGTTGCGAACATCATGGAGGAGAGACTTTTCTTTTCTGAAATTGTCGTTACCTTTGGTTGCCATTCCCTAGTTAAGGACCTAAGTACTTTCAGATTTAGTTCATCATTCGTCAAAGTCTTACCAAGAGCACTTAGATGATATGTCAAGTGCACAAATCTCTTTTGTAGGTCAATAATGGTTTCTCTGGGCTGCATTCTAAATAATTCATATTCTTGACTCAGGGTATTTAGTCTTGATCTTTTAACTTCAACAGTTCCTTCATGAGTTTTTACCAAGGTATCCCATATTTCTTTTGCTGTTTTGCATGCCGAGACACGGAAGAATTCATCCATGCTAAGTGCACCTTGAAGAAGGTTTATTTCCTTTTTATCATAGAGAACCTTCTTCTTATCATCTTCGTCCCATGCAGTTTTAGGCTTTGATGAGCCAGCACCATTGATTACCGTTATAGGGATAAATGGACCATTCTCGACGACATCCCATATTTCTTCTCCTTGTGCTTCTAGATGTTCCTTCATGCGTATTTTTAAGAAGTCAAAATATTCACCACAAAATAGAGGAGGCTTGTTGTTACTACCATCATCTCTGAAAACGGGATTTTGATTTGCGGAAGCCATTCTGGATCTTTTAGGAACAAGTTACCTATAACCTGCTCTGATTCCAATTGTAAGTACGAAGTGTGCCTAAGAGGGGGGGGGGGGGGTGAATTAGGTACTTTAAAAAATTTTGGTTTTAGTGATGATAGATATTATTTTTCTGGATTATGGTGAGTTTATGAAAGACTAAAGTGCAGAAAAATAAAGAGACACAACCGATATATTCTGGTTTCCCTCACAGTCCGAGAGTACTCCAGTCCCCTTTCAACATGAAAGAGATTTCCTTATTGTGGAAAACTTAAACAAGAACTACCCAAAAACAAGAACAATCCTCTTGGATTTTCTTTATGTCAACAATGAAAACAATCCTATCAAAGTGACTTCACTTGTATCCAACAATCCTGGAAAGACAAGATTTATAAAACCACTTAAACTTATTTCCAACAATCCTGAAAAATAAGTAAGTATTTATCAATATTTGATTTGAGTGAGTTTGAGTAGTAATAATCACTTTGAGTGATTTAATAAATGAATTGATCTTCTCTTCTAATGATAATAGTATACAATGACTCAAGATATATAATGCTCAAAGTTTTATGGTTAATAGTATGTGAAAGTGTGCAGAAAACTTGTGTATGAAAATGTATAGCAGCTTGAGTTTGATTTTTGAAAATTCAGAAAATATAATTGGAAGAGGTGCAGAAAATGATTTTGAAAATGAGTATTTATATGTTCATAGCACCTTTTTGAAACAACATAAAATTCTGTAAATGAATCATGAATAATTTCCAAGATTGAGTGAAAGGTTTCCATGAAATAGTGTTATGAACAGGCATGTGCAAAGCTGTTGTTTTTCAAAATTGTGCAACATGCAATCGATTGCACCCTTTGTGTAAATAGATTGCACGGGGTTTCAACAGGTAGAATTTCAAAAGTTTTGAGTGTGCAATCGATTGCACAAGAGTGTAAATCGATTGCATGTGAAGTCAATATCAAAAATTGATTGAGTGCAATCGATTGCACAAACATGCAAATCGATTGCACTGAGAAACAATAGAAAAAATTGATTGAGTGCAATCGATTTTACAAACATGCAAATCGATTGCACTGAGAAACAGTAGAAAAAGATTTTAAAAAATTGAAGTATGCAATCGATTGCACTAATATGCAAATCGATTGCACTTAAGTGAAAAATGATTTTTAGCTTAGAAAAACTTGAGTAAAGGTTTGGACAATATAAAATATTTCTTTTTACCATTGAGCATCTATGTCTTAAGTTCAAAGTAAGTATTATCATTATACCTTGAAATTTTGCTAAGTGCTTGAACTGAAGACTTTATTCACAGATGCATTTAGCTAAGTCAAAAATATTTGCCTTCTTTGACAATCATGGTTTGTCTTCATCAAAACAAAATTGAATTTGAGAAGGTTGCTTTTACACACAATACAAAATTCTATACACATGTCTGCGCCTATGTTTGCACCTGCAACACAAAGTCTATGCATCTATCCACGCCAATGTCTATGCTCACAATTAAAAAAGTTCGTGTCTAATACATACATCTACCCCGACATTTACAATGCAGAAAACCAATGTTCAAAATTTTGCTAACATTGTTTACTGCGTTCAAATTCAACAATATTACAACAATGCAATATACAGCGCCAGGGAATTGGTAATTTAAAACCAATGGTTTAAAGGAGAGAATGCCAGAAATAGTCTCCATAACATTTCAAGGCATACACGCATTCTACACACATTCCACACATACATTTTGCATATCCAAAGAATACATACACTATACATTTTTGCATACAATGCGCATATATTCAGGATTCCATATCAATATCAAACATCATACATTTTGCATACACACAAACATTCAATACGCATCATACGCCTATATCACACAACAAATGAACCATCTCACCATCGACTCAATCATCAAAGGGTCAATCAACAAAACACTTCTCCTACAATTCAGTTCGTCACCTAAGTCTCCATGCCGTGACACATTCAGCCCATCACCTAAGTCTCCATGTAGTGATGAGTTCCTAATAAGGTAGTCCATTACGCCTCCATGCAGTAATGAACGGAGTTCGATACATTTACTCTAAGCCTCAATGTATTCTCCTAACTCGATACATTTCCCCTATGCCTCAATGTATTCTTCTATCTCGGTACATTTCCCCTAAGCCTCAATGTATTCTCCTAACTCAGTACATTGCCTCTAAGCCTCAATATACTCTCCAAACTCGATACATTACCTCTAAGCCTCAATGTATTCACAAAACTCGATACATTGCCTCTAAGCCTCAATGTATTCTTTAAAACTTGGTATATTACCTCTAACCCTCAATGTACTCTCCAAACTCGATACATTGCCTCTAAGCCTCAATGTATTCTCCAAACTCGGTACATTGCCTCTAAGCCTCAATGTACTCTCTAAACTTGATACGTTTCCTCTAAGCCTCAATGTGTTCACAAAACTTGATACATTGCCTCAAAACCTCAATGTATTCTCCAAACTTGGTACATTTCCTCTAAGCCTCAATGTACTCTCCAAACTCGATACATTTCCTCTAAGCCTCAATGTACTCTCTAAACTCGATACATTGCCTCTAAGCCTCAATGTATTCTCCAAACTCGGTACATTTCCTCTAAGCCTCAATGTACTCTCTAAACTCGATACATTTCCTCTAAGCCTCAATGTATCCTCCAAACTCAGTACATTACCTCTAAGCCTTAATGTACTCTCCTCGTCCAGCCCACTCCATAAGACATCGTGCAACAGTGTGGTTCCTCACGACATAATATAGACCATTACCTAAGACCTCGGGCAGCAATGTGCTTCTTTATTCTGCAACACAGACCATCACCTCAGACTTCATGCAGCGATGCTCAAAAACAAAAAATCTAGCCTATCGCCTCAGACGTCATGCAACGATTCACGAACATAACCCATGGCCTCGGTCTTCAAGCAGCCATGCACCATCAAGTGTTGTTCATCCCCCAAAATGGATGAACAAGCTAAAGCAAAACCAAGACATACAAGATTGCGCTCTTAAGCTCAAAAACATCTGCCTCGTTATCAAGCCCTGGTAAGCGATATATCATCAGCTTTGCCCACTTTCTCAAGACTCGTAAGAGTATGCTATATCAGCGTAACCTTATGATCGGTCAGACAAATTTTGGGTATTCCAAGTATTCAATAAACTCCCAATCAGAATGCATAAGACTCGTGTATTCTCACGCAATTCGATTGGAAGATAATTGAATAGGGGCAGCTGTCGTACCCCAAATTTGTCCTACCTCGATGATTTTATTTTTCAAGAAGAAATATTTAATTAAGGATGGTACAACAATATCTGTTGGCCCATTTTTAAATTTAAGTCAATTAGAGGGTGTATATCAATCCAGGAAAGTGGGGCTTTCTAAATCAGAAAGACTCGTGTATCCGTTTGCGAAGCATGATGGCCATTGGCCCATGTGATTCGAAAATGAAAATTATTTCAAGAGAGAAATTAAGTTTTTTATTTTATTGTTGCCCGTAAAAGGAAAAATGAAATTACAGTATTCAAGACCCATTTCATCAAGCCCAATTAACGTTTTGTCATTTTTTACTATTTTTTAAGAGAGAACATCATTGTTCAAAATCTTTTGTTAAGCAAAAGCGGGCCAGTACTGGGCCCAATTCGGCTAAAGGAATTTATTTGTTATTAAAAAGGAGATAAACTGTTATGTTAAATAAAGTTTGCAAAATTTATTTGTTTTGTTGTGAATTTGTTATAAACTAGGCCCATTAAGGTTTCTTTTAACCTATTTTGTATATTGTTGTTGTTTTGTTTAGAAAAGAAAAGAAATATGGAAATGAAAGAATCCGGAGTAATTAATGAAAAAAATATTGCGGAATCAAAAGTAGCTCTAGTCTACGGTCAAATGAATAAACCGCCCGGAGCTCGTATGAGAGTTGGTTTAACTGCCCTAACTATGGCAGAATATTTCCGAGATGTCAATGAGCAGGACGTCCTTCTATTTATCGACAATATCTTCCGTTTTTTCCAAGCCGGATCCGAAGTATCCGCCTTATTGGGCCGAATGCCTTCCGCTGTGGGTTATCAACCCACCCTGGGTACTGAAATGGGTACTTTACAAGAAAGAATTACTTCTACCAAAGAAGGGTCTATAACTTCTATTCAAGCAGTTTATATACCTGCAGACGATTTGACTGATCCTGCTCCTGCCACGACATTTACACATTTGGATGCAACTACTGTACTATCAAGAGGATTAGCTGCCAAAGGTATCTATCCAGCAGTAGATCCTTTAGATTCAACGTCAACCATGCTCCAACCTCACATCGTCGGTGAAGAACATTATGAAACTGCGCAAAGAGTGAAACAAACGTTACAACGTTACAACGTTACAAAGAACTTCAGGACATTATAGCTATTCTTGGGTTGGACGAATTATCCGAAGAGGATCTCTTAACCGTAGCAAGAGCACGAAAAATTGAACGTTTCTTATCACAACCTTTTTTCGTAGCAGAAGTATTTACCGATTCCCCAGGGGAATATGTTGGTCTAGCAGAAACAATTCGAGGATTTAAATTGATTCTTTCTGGAGAATTAGATAGTCTTCCTGAACAAGCCTTTTATTTGGTGGGTAATATCGATGAAGCTACTGCGAAGGCTACGAACTTAACTTAGAAATGGAGAACAAATTCAAGAAATGACTTTAAATCTTTGTGTACTGACCCCCAATCGAATTGTTTGGGATTCAGAAGTGAAAGAAATTATTTTATCTACTAATAGTGGACAAATTGGGGTATTAAAAAATCATGCGCCTATTGCCACATATTTAGATATAGGTATTTTGAGAATACACCTTAACAACCGATGGTTAACGATGGCTCTGATGGGCGGTTTTGCTAGAATAGGCAATAATGAGATCACTATTTTAGTAAATGATGCAGAAAGGGGTAGTGACATTAATCCACAAGAAGCACAACAAACTCTTCAAATAGCAGAAGCTAACTTGAATAAGGCTGAAGGCAAGAGACAAACAATTGAAGCAAATCTAGCTCTCCAGCGAGCTAGGACACGAGTACAGGCTATCAATATGATCTCGTAACAAGTTGGTGCAGCCAAAAAATAGAAAAAAGATAGAAAATTACAATAAAACAATGGTGAGTAGAAAAACTTATTAGATACCAGAATTAATGGTATCTAATAAGTTCTACCAATACCTTACCTACTATTGGATTTGAACCAATAACTCCTGCCGTATGAAAGCAATACTCTAACCACTGAGTTAAGTAGGTCATTTATCATCCTAAATAAAAAAAGTAGTTGTCTATCAGATCAATGGATTATAAATGTTATATTACTTATAAACAATACAAACGCAATATAAATCAAAGAGATTGGATCATGTCATATTTATCTTGACAAGAATTTATTTATCGAATATGATCAAATATGTATCCAAAGCACAAGGGCTATAGATCAGTTAGGTAGAGAACCTCGTTTACACATGCGCCAATGTTTTTTCATAGGAGTCCATCATGTAATTAAAAGAGTTGATCTTAATTGATAAATCGATGTCTTACTCCCGGAACAAAATAAGAGAACAATAGCCTGACAAAGGATTTAGACGTCAAATGGAATCCATAATGGATTTGAGATATTGATACGGTGAATACTTAATCTATTCAATGCTAGGCAATGAGTCTAGGGACCTCAAAAAAAATCTCTTTTCTTCCTATCTTATGAACTTTAAGGTGTATGAAGTTTCATTTCCTATTTGATATTTTTATTGAAGTAGGTTGATAGAGAGTCCATTTAACTTAAGTTGATCCAGGCTAGAAGCAGACCTACGTCAGGATAACCTTCTTCTTTGAAAAACTTTGGTAGTGCTCTTAGATTTTGATCTAAATAAGAAATCAAAGCACAGGGAGTCATTTCCTTTTTCTTTGTGTAAAGAAAAAAGATGGTAGACTAATTGATATTTCTATCAGTTAATGAAAAAGCCCAATGCAAAAAAAATGCACGTTGGGTCTTTCAAACAATTCAAATCATTTTGATAATAATAAATAATAGTTTGATGTGTTTTACCGAGAAGGACTACGGTTCGAGTCCGTATAGCCCTAATATTACTACCGATACTACTCAGATTTAGATTTCTTATCTAATATCTGTCATTACAAATATATATGTACTAATACTATATGTACTAGATTAGTACTATATTGAATACTCCATACTAGTAATACTACTAGTATAAATATACTTTCAATACTTTTTGTAATAGAAAGAATGAATAAAGTAATTTCTATTCGAATAGATTAATAGTGGATAGAATAATATGAGTATTAGTATACTCAGATAATAATCTCAATTTTATTAGAAAAAATGTAAACTTAAGAAAATACAAAGCATTTCTATTTAGATTCTATTAATGAATCTAAGAATTTGAAAAGTTCAATTCAAATCGACTCAGAATTAATATGAATCCAGTATATTTTCCCCATTCCTATGAGTACATTTATGTTTTTGCTTTATGAATATGATATTTTTTGGACATTTCTAATAATATCGATCTTTATTCCTATTTTGGCATTTCTAATTTCTGGAATTTTAGCTCCAATTAGGAAAGGGCCAGAAAAACTTTCTAGTTATGAATCCGGAATAGAACCGATGGGTGATGCTTGGTTATAATTTCAAATCCGTTATTATATGTTTGCTCTAGTTTTTGTTGTTTTTGATGTTGAAACAGTCTTTCTTTACCCGTGGGCAATGAGTTTTGATGTATTGGGGGTATCCGTATTTATAGAAGCTTTCATCTTCGTGCTTATCCTAATTGTTGGTTTAGTTTATGCATGGCGAAAGGGAGCATTAGAATGGTCTTAATTCTTGAATATTTAGACAATTAAACAAAACATTGAGACAGTTATGAATTCCATTGAGTTTCCCTTACTTGATCAAAAAACCAAAAATTCAGTTATTTCTACTACATTAAATGATCTTTCAAATTGGTCAAGACTATCTAGTTTATGGCCGCTTCTCTATGGTACTAGTTGTTGCTTCATTGAATTTGCTTCATTAATAGGATCGCGATTTGACTTTGATCGTTATGGACTGGTACCACGCTCTAGTCCTAGGCAGGCAGACCTCATTTTAATTTTTTTCTCAAAGAAAAACTTGATGCATTTTTTTACTACTGATAAAATTGGGTTTAAGTTTGTTTCAAATGTTATATTTTTTGGGAAAGGCCGATTGGGCCTAGTTGTTAAAACGTCCATGCTGTGATAAAAAAGAGATTTATTGGGATGATAATAAAGCATTAACGCGCAAGGCCCAGAATCCATAAAACAATAATTGCTCCCATCAAACCAATAATCAACGCATTATTCTGCTACTAACAGCAACTGTTCAAATCAAACAAAATCAAATCCCCAAGGCTAACAACTAAATCAAATCCAGAATAATCAAGCAAATTTGAAAATTAAAATCAAATCTAAAAATCTCTATTTAAAGAAAATCAATATATTACACTCAAATCCAAATCCATTACAGTACAAATCTCCAATCTTACAAACTCAATAAAATCAATTACAGAAAACTCAATCAATTTTAAGAATCTATAACGGAAAATCCAAAACCCTAAACTAAAAAGCCTATATATACTAAGAGATTGAATTACAGAGGAGGGGACTGAAATCACAAAAAAAATTGGAAGAACAGAAAAAAGAAGAAAGCGGAGAACAACACAAAAGACTCATATATGGAAAGAAAATTTATACGGAGAAGCTTGATACCGAGTTTGTAGAATACCAAGAAGGAAGGAGAGATTAAGGTTTCAACATCTGAAACCCTAATCGCTATTTCCGTTGTCATTACTCCACCGCCGTCACATCTTCCAATCCCTCGTCGAAACCTACAAATACAGAAAGAAGGAGAATCAGAAATAGAATCGAAAGTTCGAAATCAGAAACGAAACTGCAAAGGGGTAAGATTGTTTAGATTTTTCTTGATGTTTTGGGTCGGTTGAGTGATCGAGGGTTATCGGGTTTGCAGTAGGGAACAATTTGATTCCATTGCCGCCGTTGTAGTAGGTTTGGGGGGGGGGGATTGGGAAGCTCGATTACAGAGAAAGGAAAGGGTATAATGAAAGAGGAGGAAGATTGTAAACTTGATAACAAAAAAATAAAATAATGAAATAAATAAAACAAATTTATAACCATGTATAATCCAGTGCACTGCGCCCGTGATAACTAACGTGTTCCCTTTAAATCCACCCGTGTGATCTCGATAAGACGTCCGCTAGGCCAAGTCGCATGATAAATCTGTACACCCTCGCAACACTTGATCTAACTGGACTCCCAAACATATAATGGGCCTAAGCCCAATTAATTTTAACACCAACCCTTTGCCTTAATTTCTAGAACACTAAATGGTTTACAACCCCTGTTTGAAATCTTACTTGGGCCCAGTCCGATTACTTTTAACACCCCCTTTATTTTACTTAATATAAATTGCACCCCCTGTTTAATTTTAACACTTTTTTTTATCTTTTATATATTTTTTCTATTATTATTATTTTTTACTATTTATCATCTTTTATAATAATAATTATTATTATTAATATTAATTTTTATATTATTATATGTAAATATTATTATATTTTTTATTTATTACATATAAATATTATTTATATTATCATAAACAAACTATTTTTATTCCAAACTCATGAATACATTATTATTATTATTATATATATATATATATATATATATATATATATATATATATATATATATATATATATATATATATATATATATATATATATATATATATATATATATATATATATATATATATATATATATATATATATATATATATATATATATATATATATATATATATATATATATATATATATATATATATATATATATATATATATATATATATATATATATATATATATATATATATATATATATATATATATATATATATATATATATTGCATTAAATATATTTTAATCATGCACTAATCGAGTTTTTTTTGCAGTTAACACGATTAAAAAACACGCAACAAACAACAAACTATTTTTCGCAATAAACTAAGCTAATCAACTGTTTTTTGCAAAAGGGTTTCAAGCAGATTTTGACTCACCGCACATTTAATCAAAATCTCCGCAATCACTATTCCCGGCCAAGTGAGAGGTGATTCAAAGTACGTTTGCGACCCCTAAAAAACACCAATCCCATATGAACTACGAATTAAGACTCTGATTCCTCTTAAGAGGATACGTAGGAATACGATCAAAAATCGTAGCGAGTTCTCCTATAAAAAAACAAACTATTTCCCTTATAAAAATATTTAAACCCTTCCCCCTAATTAAAATTTAAAATCCTATTTTACTCAAACCTAAACCTAAAACCTAGTAACCTTGTGAACAAGATAGATGAAAGGTGCCCAACACCTTCCTTTCATCTAATGAAGTCCGAAACCTAGAATCTCTGCCTGTGAATTAGGGTTTCCTATTAGATGCCCTTCCCTAGGATAAAAACTAATAGTGGCAGCTCTGATTAAAAAACCAGTTGCTACACAAAATTTCCCTCTTAGACCCCTAATAATGAACTTCCCATCATACCCTCACTTATCCTTCACTAATGACCATAATGCCCATATTTTCCCTACATCACATGTTATTATATTTATTTTAATTCAAATCATTCTAAATAATATCTATTAAATTTAAATAATTATAAACTAATTACTTAAATTCTAAACCATCTTATTATCCCATCCTACACCACATAACTAATCATCTTAAACATCTTATTTATCAAGTCATCGCTATTGTATCACATATGAATCATAAACACATCATATAACGTCATAGAGACTAACACAAAGCACCAAAATATGATATATACTAAACACTTCATAGAGACTCATATATTTACACTAAATTAATTAAATAATTAATTAATATGGAATTCAGGGTGTTACAACTCTCCCTCACTTAAAAGAATTTTCGCCTTCGAAAATTACCCGACGGAAACAACATGGGATAAGACTCTCTCATCTGATTTTTGCGTACCCAAGTCCAACATTCACCAGCTAGATGATAAGTGAAAATTGTAGCTATTTTTGTATATAAGTTTTGTTGCACTTATCGATACTTTTGTTAATATGCTTTGAATAATTCCCCGCTTTGTTTGTAAATACGTTTACTTTGCGAATAATTGTATTTTTATGTAAACAGTGTACCGTTTGATAGTTTTGGTCTATTTTGTAGGTATTTAATACATATTTTGAGCTTCGAGGAGTAAGGTCTCAAAGGCACAGCTCCGAATGCATATTTCCAGAATAACAGATCAGTTTTGGGACTTGCTCCCCAAGAGAGCCCGCTTAATGCGCAGGAGGCTGCTAAGCGCGAGTGGCGCTCAACGTATTTTGTAGCGCGCTGCTTGCGTTTACTGTTTTGGCAGAACCAAAGTTTTGAAGCCCGCTTAGCACGGATATCATTCTTAGCATGGTTTAGGTCAGTTTAGTGTGTAAATATTGTGTAGCCCGCTTAGCACGCTGAGGCCGCTTAGCGCGGTTTGCTGAGAAAAGTTTTATCAAAACAGATTTTAGTCATTTTCTAGTTTTTTTTTTGGTGTATTTGTTGCTAAACTCCATCACCTTCATTCTTTTTATATTTAGAGCTTAGAAAACAACATTTGCGGCTTGCAATTGGATGATCCGGGGTCGAGAGCTTGATGGATCATGTTCACACTGCGGGAAATTTAGTTTTCTCCCCTCTTCCTCTCTTTGTAACCATTATTTGTTGGATTTGTATGTAACTTTACCTTGATTATATGTATATTTATTGCTCATGGTTTTGTATGAAACTTTCTTTATAAATCTTTATTGATGTTTATCCTTTTTAGCTTGCTAAGGGTTTGGGTTTGAGATGTTGCAGAGATGGACGGATTGAATCCGGGCTTAGGATGAATATCTACTAGGCTTAGATTCTAGATATAGATTTAGGCTTAATAATCATTTAGGTATCAACCCTTAATGCCTCTGTGTTGTTTATGTTAAGCTGAGAGATCGTCGACATAGATCGATACGGTTGATATCTCACTTTGCGTTAGAGATGACCTCTGTGTGAACGATACATGATGATATTGACGAGTAGTCAAGGTTAAGTGCAATTGGGTAGTAAGTTTAAGTATTTTATAGAGTATACTAAATACAAACTCGAGAGTTCTTTACTAGTTGAAGAATGAAATTCTTTTTATGTCTATAACTTTCCGGAACCTTACAAACAAACCCATTATTTTCCCAAACTCATAAACGCGAGAAATTATTGAATAGCAATTCAATAACCAATCTCTGTAGACACGATAAATTCCTGGATAAATATTTCCAAAACTTTTGTTTCTTTCCGCCATACAACATCAACAAAATGGCATCGTTGCCGGGGATTGGTCCTATTGTTTTCGCATTGCGATAGTTTATTGTTTTTTAGTATTGTTATTAGTGTATGTGTTGTATAGAAATTGTACATTAACTTGTATACGATACTTGTGCATATATGTGTGTTTTCTTTTTTTTCACGTATTGTTGTGAATTGTCTGATTTTCGTAATGTTTATTGTATGGATGTTAGGACACTTTCTTTAGGTTTTCACTGTGTGACAATACCATGGCATGGCAAGAGGAGGTTACTAGCTCGCACAATAAAGGCGTCGAGCTTACGACGTAAAACAAGCATGTTATATTGTTTTTTTTAACTGTATTTGTTTATGTATGTGTTAACTTGTGTTTAACAAGTTGAACTCAGATTAGTTTTTAAATTTCAAATTTTCACTTTTCAACTTTTTAATACACTTTCAAATTGTTTGTTCCATTGTGTTAATTTGTGTTTTTCCACAAGCTTGTCGTGTTTAGCTTGTGGAATTTTGTATGTTGTAAATATTCTGTACATAGAGTGTGTAGGTGCTTGTGGAATTGCATAGCAGCTGCACCAGATTCTGTTTTCCTATTTTTTTGCATCTGGTGTAGCGCGCTAAGTGCGCTCCGGGCCGCTTAGCACGCCCTGCTGTGGAGAGCCAGTGAATTCTTTTAATTTTTTCACTTACTTTCCTTTTTCCCACTCTCTCCTAGGCTTTTTAGATTAATAAATAATAGAGTTATTTTTCTAATTATTTTGTTTGTTGTTTGGACTCCAAATTTGGTCCGATTTCTTGAGGAATTTTGAGGCAATTTTCCAAGTCTTTATGTTTCAACTTGTAGATGTATGGTAATGTTAGTGTTTTTAAGTTGGTACACATCAGGTACTCATTTATCTCTTTCTATAACATATCATTTTTAGGAGACTTTTCTTTTGTACAAATTTTCATGTCATTCATTCTTTTGCAATTTGTGTTCACTTTTGAATCACTTTAGGACTAAACCCCTTGTGAGGTTGCTTTCCATTGTTTACTATATGCACGGGAGTCCGACAATCTTATCTTAACTCAATTTTATTATGTTTAACCTTGAATTTATGTTGATTTGTATGAAAGCATGAAATTATCAAGGAATTTTGTTCGATTTTGAGAAAAACCACCTAACCAAAAGTAATTCACCTTGTGAGTGAGCGATCATTTGTGAACCCCTTTGAGCCTTTTAGTTAAAACTCGTCATGGATTCTAATGTCGTTTGTTGGTACTTAACCCCAATAATTTATTGTGGTTGAATTTTTCCTTGTCTTATAAAGTGGGAGCAATTTGTCACTATGTGTGGTCGTGTTTAAGTTGGGGAGAGCAATGTAGCTTATTTATAAGATGGTTGTTTTAGGTTGAAAATAAATTGTGTGTGTGTGTATATATATATATATATATATATATATATATATATATATATATATATATATATATATATATATATATATATATATATATATATATATATATATATATATATATATAGAAAAAGAAAAAGAAAAAAAAAAGAGAAAAAGTTTTGAAAAAGAAAAAAATGTACAAATAAGTAGTGTGTGTTTGTGTAACAATTGAGATAGTTCAAAAAAGTTGATTGAGCGATGCTTGAGACTTTGTGAATTGATCACTCCCATCGGATTAGGCATGGTTGTTTGTTTTAATTACCTCTAGATATTATCCCTTCCTTGTTACCCAAGCCACATTACAACCCTTGAAGCCCTTGTGATTTTGCTTTTGTGCTTTTCAATTTGAATTTGCTTTGATGAATGCATAATTTAGTTGTTGCTAACAAGATTTTTGAGTGAGAGTTGAGCACCTCATGTTTACGTTTTTCATCTACCGATGAAGTGTGTGCTAGGTGTGGTTCACTTGTGAATATTGTATTGTTTTAGAACTTTTGACATGTACTTTGTATTTAAGAGTTGTTTCATTTTCATGTTATCATTGTAGTTTAGTGGTAAGTTTTGCCTTGTGTGTAGGTTTTTATTGTTGAACCATACATTTGTTTTGCATTTTAAAAACCTGTTGATTTTTGTTTCTTTGATTATTGCTTATTTGTTCTTTGAGTCGTTTGGCCTTGTTTGAGTACAAAGAAGTTCAAGTTGGGGAGAGTTTGATAAGTGCAAATTGTAGCTATTTTTGTATATAAGTTTGGTTGCACTTATCGATACTTTTGTTAATATTATTTAAATAATTCCCCGCTTTGTTTGTAAATACGTTTACTTTGCGAATAATTTTGTTTTTATGTAAATAGTATATCGTTTGATAGTTTTGGTCTATTTTGTAGGTATTTGTCTCATATTTAGAGCATCGAGGAATAAGGTGTCAAAGACACAGCTCCGGACGCTCGTTTCCAGAATAAAAGATTAGTTTTGGGACTTGCTGTCCAAGAGAGCCCGCTTAGCGCGTAGGAGGCTGCTAAGCGCGAGTGGCACTCAATGCATTTTGTAGTGCACTGCTTGCGTTTACTCTTTTGGCAGAACCAAAGTTTTGAAGCCCGCTTAGCGCGGATAGTGCGCTTATCGCGATTTAGGTCGGTTTAGTGTGTAAATGTTGTGCATCCCGCTTAGAGCGCCAAGGCCGCTTAGCGCAGTCTGCTGAGAAAAGTTTTATAAAAACATATTTTAGTCATTTTCTAGGTTATGGTTTTGGGGTATTTGTTCCCAAACTCCATCACCTTCATACTTTGATATTTAGAGCTTATAAAATAACATTTGTGACTTGCAATTGGATGATCCAGGGTCGGGAGCTTGATGGATCATGTTGACACTGCGGTAAATTTGGTTTTCTCTCCTCTTCCTCTCTTTGTAACCATTATTTGTTGGATTTTATATGTAACTTTACCTTGATTATATGTATATTTATTTCTCATGGTGTTGTATGAAACTTTCTTTACAAATATTTATTGATGTTTATCCTTTTTAGCTTGCTAAGGGTTTGGGTTTGAGATGTTGCAGAGATGGACGGATTGAATCCGGGCTTAAGATGAATATCTACTAGGCTTAGATTCTAGAGATAGATTTAGGCTTAGTAATCATTTAGGTATCAACCCTTAATGCCTCTGTGTTGTTTATGTTAAGCTGAGAGATCGTTGACATAGATCGATACGGTTGATATCTCACTTTGCGTTAGAGATGAACTCTGTGTGAACGATACGTGATGATATTGACGAGTAGTCAAGGTTAAGTGCAATTGGGTAGTAAGTTTAAGTATTTTATAGAGTAGACTAAATACAAACTCGAGAGTTCTTTACTAGTCGAAGAGTGAAATTCTTTTGATGTCTATAACTTTTAATTCCTGCACCTTACAAACAAACCCATTCTTTTCCCAAACTCATAAACCCGAGAAATTATTGAACGAAAATTCAATAACCAATCTCTGTGGACACGATAAATTCCCGGATTAATATTTCCAAAACTTTTGTTGCTTGCTGCTATACAACATCAACACTAGTCTGCCCCATAATACCTTCACTAAGGCAATGTCCTTACTTCATAATTGCTTCACCCCTCGTCCTTTTATTCACAATGGTAACGCCTCAACAGTTAGGTTATCTCTCACATGTACATCATTCATTTGAATCACATGCGAAGGATCCAAAGTATATTTTCTCAACTGAGACACATGAAGCATGTCATACAGATTCACAAGTGACATCAAAAAAGTAATCCGATAAGCCACCTCACCTATCTTCTATGATATATGATACATACCTATAAAACACAGAGTAAGTTTCCTCAACTTCAAAGCTCTACTAACACCGGTTACCGGAGTAACTCTCAAAAATACATGATAATCTTTCTTAAACTCAATGTCATTTCTCCTCTTATCATGATAACTCTTCTTACGACTATGAGAAGACTTCATCTTCTATTAGATCATCTTTATCTTTGTAGTTGTCTCTTGAACAACCTCAGGCCCAAGCACAACACTCTCGTCTGACTCATACCAACATAATGGATTCCTACACCTCCTACCGTATAACACTTCATATGGCGCCATTCCAATACTAGAATGGGAACTATTATTATAAGTAAATTCAATCAATGACAAGTGACTATCCCAAGCTCCTCATTGTTTTAGCACACAAGCCCTCAACAAATCTTCTAAAGACTGAATGGTTCTTTCCATCTGCCCATCCATCTAAGGATGATATTCAAAACTCAACTTCAACTTAGTATCAATGGCAATATGCAAACTTGTCCAAAATTTTAACGTAAACCTCAGATCTCTATCTGACACGATACTCGAGGGTATTCTATGAAATTTCAAAATTTCTTCAATATGCATCTTAGCTAACTTCTCCATAGGATGATAGATCTACATTAGTAAGAAATAAGCCAACTTAGTCAACCTATCCATAATCACCCAAATCGAATCATTGCCTTTAGCAGTTTTCGGAAAACCCGACACAAAGTCCATGGAAACATTGTCCCACTTCCATTCTGGAATACTCAACAGTTGCATAAGACCCATAGGCTTCTGATGGTCAATTTTTGACTTCTGACAAGTCAAACAAGCATAAACAAATTTAGCGATCTCCTTCTTCATACCAAGTGTTGTAGCCAAAAATTTTCCCTCTCATTTTTATTCAAGATACTATCCTAGGTTTTCTTGAATACTCAATTTGGCTCAGAGGTTGATCAGACATATTCTCTTCCTAGGCAGTAAGTCAACAATTAGGGTTTGGAGTTTCTCAAAGAAAATTGATTCTTCAAGGTTTCAAATGGTCTTCATAGATCTTCATATCTCTTTAAGGATGTTCAAGCTGAGTTTCAAACCTCGCATTGCAAGTTTGCTCAATCAATGGTTCAGACGACTGAAAAGGACTCCATTTACCCAAAAGTTGACCTTTTGCGAGACCAAGTTCAAGAAACTGTAACTTCTTCATTATTCGATATTTTTGAGCGGTTCTTCTTGCGTATGACTCTCCTCGATGTTATCTCCAATTTCTCTTCAAAAATCAAGAGCTGATTACATGTAGAAGATCACCAAAATTTGAATGCGTTAGAAGTCACTTCATGGATTTTTGACCTAATCTTAAGTAATTGTCGCCTGATTTCTAAGAATTATGATTTCCTCAAATTACGAGATCTTGCAACGATTATATCCGCATATGGTCATAAGTGATGTCACTCGAGAGTTTATTATCAAAGATCGAAAGAAAATTGCGTTGGGAAGACCTTGAAAGTTATCGAATCGTCGTAAGTCATTTGTTTGATTTCGAATATTCTTAACCACAATTTGTTTTCCTCAGGACTATGTTTCTCATGGTGAAGTTTGTTAATTCTACAAGATTGGTGAATGTTCTTAAAGCACATTTGTTCGGAAATGAAGTTCTGTTCTAATCAAGCACGGCGTACAAGTTCATTTTGAGTGCAAATTTGATTTGGACAAGAGGTGAATATTAATATTGTCATTTAGATAACCAATTGTTTTGAGTTTGAGTAAACCAAGTGGAATTGAATTATTAAGCATTGTTTTGTTCAAGAATTTGATTGGAATTTTAAAAGATAAGGCACAGGGTTTCATTTGAAATACAAATTACAAGGGTTTGGATTTTCTTGAAGTTCAAGTTACGAAGCAAGATACATATTCAAATCATGCAAGTAGAGAATTTCATTTTTATCAAGATTCAAGAATGATTTCCATACGATAAATTCCTAATTCATAAAATTCACTCAAGTTATGTGTTCATTACATTTTTGGGACAAATTACAATTTTTGTTTACAAAGAAAAAAAGAAGAATTAAATGTTTCTTCTTCAATTTTATGTTGCTTCCTCTTTAAGAAACTCGTCCACACTCTTTTCTAGCCATGGCCTTTTCATCTCTTAACTTCGCATTCGCCATCCAATTCTCGTGTTCATGAAATAAGAAAAAAAAGGAAGTTAGCAAGCATGGGAAATTCAAGAACTAATTGCTAAAACAAGTTTGAATACTCATCATTAGGGTTTGTATGTGGAATCAAATTTAAAGGTTGTTTGTTTTAATCATAATCCCTCTCCTCCCATTCTTGCAAATCACAAGGTGGGACCTTGGTTCACAAGAAGGAAAAGCAAATGTGCAAGCAAGCAAAAAAGGCAGGCTGCTGTAAATATAGCAACAAGAACAGGCTGCAAAACCAGCAAACAAAGCAAGTATAGAAACAACAGCTAATGTAATAGCAACAACAGGCTGCTATACAAGAAGCACAACATGCAACAAATATAACAAACATACAACAAGAAATGCAAACAAGTCAAAATGCCCAAGGCAGCATCACAAAAACAACAGCAAACAGGCTGCAATGCAGCAAACAACAGAAAACAGGCTGCAATGCAGCAAACCTGCAACAAGCCTGCAACAATATTGCAGCAGAGCAGCACAAAGAAGGCAACAATAAATAAAACAAAATTGGACAAGGCAAAACATCAAGTTAGCTTGCTCAACATACAAAATTATATCATCACTTCCTAAATACACAAACCCTTCAGAGATTATTGAGTAAAAAAGCAAGTTTGCTTTGTATCATAGGAAGATGAAGAGGGAAAGAAAAAGTCAGAAAGATATCACCTGCATTGCTGCCCCAAATATGCCAAAACCTGTTGCATGAACAACTAAATAATACAGTCCAAAACCCTGGAAAATGCCAAGGTCAGCCCTGTCCAAACTCAGCCCAAGTGTTGCACAAAAGAGGCAACTTAAAACCTACTACTCAAATGATCAAAGTCAGCCTCCCAAAATTGTTCAAATACCTCAAATTTTCCTCCCACTTTTTACCCTATTTTCATTATAATACCAAGGGTTGTTTCACAAAGCAGAGGAGGCCAAGCAAAATACAAACCAAGCCAATAAACATCACAAAAACAATAGCCAACAAATCAAGAGTAAGAAACACACTGAAGAAAAATTATACAGAACCTGCAACTATAACGCTCCTATTGTCACCAATTCAGCAGAAGAAGAGTACAAAGAAGATAAAGATCGGCATGGAGTATTGAAGAACACTTGTACCTAATTGGAATCTCGTCTATGTTTTTTCTGTTTCTCATATTCAAAGCCACTACAGGTAATATCTCTATCTCTTATATGATACCACTTGTTTAAACTGGTTTTGAATGTCACCAAGTAATCAATGTTTTGCTGCAAAACAGAAACCAAGAGTTTCATGAACATTTTTTTTTGAAGATAGTGAGAAAACAAATTTTTTTTTGGGGAACTTATAATTTTCACATAAAATACAATACTCCCCATAAGTTTTTTACCTCTGTTAAACTCCGCTAAACCCGCATTCTCCCTATTTACTTCAACCGTGTTTCTCCATCGACTTGGAGTGGTAACCAACGCTTTGTCAAAAAACCGTCCTCGTTTCCATCAATCCCACACCTCAAAAGTAGCCAGGAGCCGGTAAACAACATTTAGCAAAGGATGAGAAATCCAAACTGAAACCCATGTTCTGCCTTCAAAAGATGCTGGTAGGAGAAGAGGGTTTAACAAGTTCAAGAGTCTTCAAAGCATAGTCTGGACCGGAGAAAGACCATCAATCTTCTTCTTCTGCTCCATTTGCTGCACCAGTCTGCAGACCACCCATCACCGTGATAACGCCTTTCTCCGTGACCTCATTCTCGTCTACGATTTCGCTACACCGGACCTCATGATGACGAACGATGTTGCTACGATGGTGAATACAGACTCGCGACGAAGAACGACAACGATATTGGACGAAGATGAGACTTTGAAGACGGCTAAATCATGGGAGAAGATGAGTAGTTCTTTTACAAGGATGGGAAGCTGGTAAGATTGTTGGAGAAGCAAAGAGATGAGGGAGTGTATCACCGGGAAAGAGAGGAAGGGTTAGGTTTTCTGAGCGTTATATAATTGGGATTTTCTTTTACAAACCATTTTCCCTCTTCCCTACAGTAACCAGCGCCCATTTTTCCTTGTTTAGGTTTTTTTGCAACAATTACTTGGGCATTACCATTAAGCCCAGCGAATTGCTATCCCTTCAGCATCCCTCTCTACTTTATACCCCCCATACTAACTTAGGTTTGTTATTTCTTTCACTAATTTTTTTTATTGTTATTAATCTAGTTTAGGTAGTAATCAATTAAGTAAAAAATATTCTTTTTTTGACAATTTCCTTTAATTAGTTTAGTGTCAATTATAGAATTAGGACTCCATTCCCTTTTAATTTCTAAGTTTTTTGTACATAAAAATATGTATAATAGATTAATATTTTATTTTTATTCATGATAAAAAATACCAAAAAGACAAAAAATATGCACACGATTTAATTTCTTTAGTCAATTATTTTCTTCAATAAAATAGAATTTTATTTTATTTTCAAAATTTCTCACAAACAAAGATATCAAGAACTTTATTTTCATACTTTGTTAATTAATTTTTTTTACTTCAAACTTGTTGTAATTTCGACCAATTTCTCGATTCGATTTGGTTGTATTGTTTTCCTATTTGGACATTTAATTACTTTGATTGATCCCCATTTATAAATTTGTACACCTATTCTCGAAAGCTCTGTAATAGAATAGAATTTTAATTTCTGCAATTTACTGTTTTCCATATACTGTATAGTAAATAGGCGTGCATGGCAAGATTCAAAATCAATCGCTAGAAAACCTAATCAAAGAGCAATTTAACTTGAATCAAATACACTTTTTCACACGCGCACCCCTAGGGTAACCTCGCTCGTTGCCTCAGAAACACGGTCATATCCCTCGAATATGGGACGCTTTAGCAAAGACCCTTCGATAAAAAAAGATCATAGTCCCTTGATGTCCCTCGATGTTGCCTTCGGTAAAATGATCTAGTCCCTTATGAAAAATTGCTAAAGCGTCTCATAAGTTGCCTTCTATGACTGTACAAACTTCCCGCACCTGTCCCTTCACATCCAACGATGGGAATTCTTACCAAATCAATGGTAAGATAACAAAATCTAAAGGAAGAAGAAAAGAAACATTTAAGACCTTTTGAGTAGGTAGATTCGCTCCTAGTTGCTAGCTTGCTCACAACAAAAACATTTTATACACCAACACTCTCATTTTGAAACATTTTCAAAAGACGACACTTTGTATGTATTCTTATAGAAACAAGAACCATTACAAAGATACCTTTTCAAAATCTCTTTCAAAAAAACACATTCCACAAACCCCTATTTTAACTATTTTTTCGAAACAACACTTTGTACGCGTTCTTATAGAGACGAGAACCATTACAAAGACATTTTCAAAATACTTTCAAAACCCACACCACAAGCACATTCAAAATAAAAGCAAGTGATCTAGAAAGCAACTAAGAGCCCGTGGAAAACCATGGATGAAAGGGGTGCTAACACCTTCCCTTTTCATAATCTACCCCCCGAACTCAAGAAAACATATCTAAAGGTCTTTCCTGTGTTTTTTACCTTTCCTTTTGGATAAAAGAAAAGTCAGTGGCAACTCCTGTTAACCGCACAATTGTGATCAAACACAAACGACCCAAGTCAGTTCTCCCACCGTATCACAGAACTGGAGACTTCGCTGGGGACTAATAATAAAGTGGGGTTTACCTTAGGATCTAGGTCATTCTTAAATTGCTTCTTTGGCTTGTCTTGCTTGATTTATTTTTAAGGGTATCTGTTTGGGTTATGTAGATCCTACACCTGGATCTGTGAGGGGTATACCGACATGGTCTAAGCAATAGTTATGTTAGTGTGACATATTTATGGGTACCGGTAGCCCTTGAGTAGTCAAGGAGAATACAGGGCCGCTGAGTGATGTCATGAAGAACTAATGAACTTTTAGAACCTTTACTTGACCAACTTGGCCATTAGGACGTAGTGAGATGACCGACTTTGGTGCAGTCCGAAGTTGGTAGATACTCGATACTACACTCATTGAGGTTTGGTTATTTAGGATATTTCGGTCGCCATTAAAGAGGCTTGCGCTGAAACAATGACCAAAGAAACAAACCAGTGATATTGAGCTCCTTAGAACTCGGTTACTATTACTAGGACAGGTTTTAAGCCAACTAAACTTCAAGAGGGTACTTACCTATAAGACTCCATGCAAGCCTAAACCTAAGGACTTGTTTTCTTTGTTTGTGTATATTTACTTGTACATAACATCATGAACATCATACCATCATACTCATACTCACTAACCATTTCAAGGAGTTTTGGGATTTATCTTTGTTTCTGTTTTGTAGGACATGGATTCTATCCGCAGGAAAACCATTCAAGTCAACCTCGTAAGGATTCCTCCTCAAATCAAAGAGTTAGGATTCCTGAGAATTCTCCATTCACCGAAAGACATGGTCGTCTCCTAAACCTGGTTACCTCTAACACTGATGAAGACATGATGAAGGTGCTCTTTCAGTTCTTTGATCCTCTACACCATTGCTTCACATTCCCCGATTATCAACTTGTGCCAACTTTGGAAGAATTCTCCCAACTCTTGAGGATTCCCATTCTCAATCAACTACCTTTCAACGGAGCAGAAATAGATCCAAGGCCAGAAGAAATTTCTCAAGCTCTACACTTTCAACCATCTGATATCACAACTAATTGGGAAACAAGGAGTGGTGTCAAGGGTTTCCAAGCAAAGTTCTTGTTTGAGAAAGCCCAAAACTGTTTGAACTCTTTGGGTTTGCAAGCTTTTGAGGAAATTGTGTCTCTCCTCATCTATGGGATGGTTTTGTTTCTAAATCCTGACCAATTCATAGATGTGAACACCGTCAAAATCTTCATATCTCGCAACCCGATGCCTACTTTGTTAGGGGACATCCTACATTATTTTCACACTCGCACTATGAGGAAAAGAGGTATCCTTATGTGTTGCACTCCTCTCTTGGAAAGATGGTTTATTTCACATCTTCCCCAATCTGTATTAAGGAACGAGCAAGGCTCGAGGTGGTTACAAAGGTTGATGATGCTCAAACATTCAGACATCCATTGGTGTTCCCGATCTATAGAAAATGTTATCATCGTTGACTGTTGTCGAGAGTTCCCTAATTTCCCCTTACTTGGCATTAGGGGAGGTATCACCTATAACCTATGTTTGGCTCTAAGACAGTTTGGTTATGCCCGAAGGAATGGTCCACATGAGATGCTGATTCAAGGGTTAGTATTCGACTACGAAAGTGACAATCAAGGTCATCGCCAGAGGTTTATCCGAGCTTGGAGTATGTTGAACAAGGTAGATAGCAAGACATTAGGGCACAAAAATTCCATCCCTCTTGTGCCTTACCTCAAATGGGTACGAGCTCGTGCTCAGAGTCTTATGATGCCTTATCCCTCCATTCTCCCGGTGATCATAGATCCTATTGTGGAAGGAGATGTTCCTTACACCATCCTGCATCCTGACATGCCCAACTCTCTTGAAGACTTACAAAGAGATTTGATACAGCTCAAGGGAGAGTGAGACACTTTCGAAGATCAATTCTATGCTAGCGAGAAGAATGTTTTGGAACTCACTTAGCAACTACATGAGGAGCGGAGCCTGAATGCCTACATCGCACCAAAAAGGATGCGTACAACCTTTTTATCTTAGAGTTTTTGTATTCCTGTGTAATCCTAAAGAGGCATTGATGAACTCAAGCTTTAAATTATTAATATAACATGTATTTCTTTTTTGTCTAAAAACGAATTTGAATTCCTAAGTTCCTTGAAATCATTACATATGCATTTACCATTCATCATAACATAAGCAGGTTTCTTGCAACATGTCTCCTCATCTTTCTACTGTTTATTTCAGTAAGATGGATCTCGAACAGACGGTGAAGTACCTCCAAGAACAAAATGCTCAGCTTCAACATATGTTCTTAACTCTAGCCAAAGGACAAGAAGAGTTGAAGACCTTGATGGTTGAAAAGAAAAACAAGAAAACAAAGAAAATAACCTGAGTTCTGAATATGGGAAGAAGGTTCCAAGGACAAGAAAGAAGGACCCTAGACTTTGCAACGTCATCTGGTGAGAAAGACAATCAAGATGGAAAAGTCAAGGAGGCAGTTGCCCAGCTAGATTCAGAAGAGGAAGAGGAAGAAGAAGATTATTCTGAAGAATAATATCCTCCGGCCGACGACAAGTATAAGCATCTGGAAGAACGATTAAGTGAAATGGAAATTCAAAAAGTGCCTGGACTGAACTTTGAGGAGTTAGGTTTGGTGTCTTGGATTGTCATTCCTCCAAAATTCAAGGCACTGGTGTTCGTCAAATACGACGGAGTTTCATGTCCCAAAATTCATCTCCGGTCCTATGTGAGGAAAATACAGCCTCACACTGCTGATAAGGATTTATGGGAACACTTCTTTTAAGATATCCTGTCCGGAACTCAACTTGATTGGTTTTATCAACTAGAAAGAGCCAATGTTCATAATTGGGAAGATCTTGCCGCTGCCTTTTACAAATAATACCAATACAATGCAGACCTGGCTCCCACCGTACTCAACTCCAGAGTATGGCCATGGTTTCAAGTGAAGGCTTCAAAGGCTACGCGCAAAAATGGAGGGACTTAGCAGGAAGAGTCCATCCTCCTATCTGAAAGAGAGTTAGTAGACATGATTTTGGGCATCATGTTTGGTCCTTTCTTTAATCACTTAATTGGGAGTTCATCGGCAGGTTTTACCGAATTGATATTGACCGGAGAAAGGGTGGAAGCCGAGATAAAGAATGGGAAAATTCAAAAAGATGCATCCTCTGCTACTGTAAGATAACCATTCATTGGAAAAAAAGAAGTTGTTGTTGTATATCCTTAGAGAAATTAAGATAGGGCTGAACGCCGTCCAATGGTGGGGGTTGTCATGATTCCTAAACCTGCACCTGCTCAGCAAAGAAGCAACCAGCCAAGAACGGAAAGACCAGTCGGACAGTTCACTCGAATTAATATGACGTTATCTCAAGTATTTCCGCATTTGTTAAGATCCAATCTAGTGACTTTGAAAGAAGCTCCAAAGAACCCTAACACAACCTCTCCTCACTATCATCCTAATGCCCGTTGTGCATACCATTATGAGAGTCCCGACCATGACACTAATAACTGTTGGGCTCTGAAAAACAAAGTACAAGACCTTCTTGAAGCCAAAGAGATTGAATTCGATGTGCCAGAGATTCCCAATGTCATCACCGCCCCTATGCCCAAGCACGGCCGTGATGTCAATGCTATTGAGGATGATATGTTTGTTACTTTGGTTGATAAAATTGTGACCCCACTCCTGACTATCAAAAAGAATTTGTTGAATGCCGGTGTATTCCCGGGCTGTGATGAAAGCTGTCATTTCTGTCTATCCACACCAACTGGTTGTCATTTGTTAAAAGCATGCATTCAATTCCTAATGGACGACAAGAAGATTTTGTTCGAGAAGACTTCTATTCTAACCGTTTCTTATAATGATGTTTCCATAGTGACAGTTTCCGCCAATTCTTCCAGGGTCTCCACCAAAAGACCCGTTAGAATTACATTAGTTCCTAAAGTAGCTTCGTTGATAATTACAATGCCTGGACCAATCCCGTATTCGTTAGACAAAACCATCCCATGGAATTATGGAGGTGATGTTTATTATCACGGTATCAAGCAAGATTGGCCAGCTGCTGAAAATTTAAGTTCTGAGAAAGTTGACTCTGATATCAGTAACATCACAGGGACTAGCAATATAACCCTAAGTGGAAGGGTATTCTCTCCAGAAATTGCTCCTCCAAAAATTATTTCCAGACCTGTAATCATTCATGTTGTTGTTGCTCCTCCAAAGGCTATTCCCAGTCCTGTAATCATCTCCGCTGATACCCCTATTGACAAAACTGCTGTAGTCCCTGTTATCATCCCTACTGACATTCTTACTACTGAGTCAACCGAGACTCGAGGCAAAGTTATTCTGGTTGATCCTGTCTAGACGAAGGAACAATCTGTAGCTATCCCCGAGACCTCTCGAAAAGAGACGGAGAAAATTCTAAAGATTATAAAAATAAGCGACTACAACATAGTCGAACAACTGGGGCAAACTACATCAAAAATTTCCATGTTGGCTTTATCGTTATGTTTCGAGGCTCATGCAAAGGCCTTGATAAAATTCCTTAAAACTCCCCATGTACCCCAAGAAACATCTGCCGATCAGTTCCAAGACTGCGTAGCCAGCTTGACTACAGATAATGGTTTAGGTTTTTTGGATGCTGATTTAACGCCAAAGGGTAGGAAGCATAACGAGGCATTGCATGTCTCTGTTGAATGCAGGGGCACGACTTTGGCTCATGTCTTGGTTGATACCGGATTGTCTCTTAATGTGTTTCTTAAAAAGGCTCTTGATAGGCTTGACTGTGAAGGATTAACCTCGAAACCTAGCAACATAATAGTGAGGGCCTTCGACGGCTCAAAAAGGATGGTGTGATCGGTGGAAATAGAACTGACTGTTTTAGAATGCTGGTTCGCGTTTGCGTTTTGCAAAATGTCGCGGTAAGCAAGAGTCACCACCGTCTTTTATTTTCTCCAACAAGGAAAGGACAAGAGCACAACAAAATTCCTTTTCGCGATGTTTCTCGGGTTCGGGAGGTAGATTATAGAAAAGGAAGGTGTTAGCACCCTTTCTATCCGTGGTTATCCACGGGCTCTTAGGTACTTGCTCACTATGTTTTCAAAATGTTTTGCTTTTCTTGTGTTTGTGGGTTTTGAAAAAAAGTTTGTTTGAAAACTTCGATTTAACTCTTGTGTATGTCCTCAAGAGTGTATGAAGTGTTGTTTGAAAACATTTGTTTGAAAGTGTAGGTGCGAAAAGTATTTTTGTTGAAAGAGCAAGTACTTGAGAACCTCTACCTACTCAAAAGAAATTAAGTTGTGTAAATGTCCTTTAGACAATACTATCCCACTATTGAGAAGTAGGTAGCACCGTCGTTGGAGTTTTCGGGTCAATTCGATTAATGGGACATGTGGTCACTAAAGCAATAGTAGGACACCTTAGCGGTAACCCTAATGTCTTAGATCATTTTTTATCGAGGCAACCGTTTCGAGGCAACTTTGATCTTTAGACAGGAGGGCGACCTCTAAAACACCCTATACTCAATGACCACGTCGAGGCAACAAAGTGAGGCGTACCCTAGGAGTGGCATGTGCGAGTGTGTCAGGTTTCAGTTAATGTTATCTTTGTACATGTTATGGTGAGCTACGATTGATTTTAATTTAAAGAGAAGTCCTGTCATGCATTGCCTAGTTAACATACATCTAGCAATTAATAGTTGCGGAAAGTAAAGCTAAGCTATTACAAGGCGTCGGGTATTTACATCGCCAAAAACAAACCCTTGAAAAGTAAATTGCGGGAAATAAATGAAAGCAATAAAAAGTCTTAATTAAAGCTATTACATCCTCGGAGCAATTACATAATAATGGATCCAAAATAATCACGCGCGAGAAAGAATTGAATCGGAGAGTTTTATAGGGTTTTGACCCTTTTTTGAGAAAGAAGGAAGTTGTTATTATTTATGAATTAAATTAAACTAAACCTAAACTGATTAATTAATAAAAAGAAATATTTTTGGTTTTTTTTTAAGTTTCAAGGAAATAAAAATAAAAGGATTAAAATTGTCAAGAACCCTAATTCTACATTGATTTTTATTTATTGCAAAAGTATTAAAATTAATCTAATTAAAACTAAATTAATTATGTTAGTATTTATTTACAAAATAACTAATTAAGGGTGAAATTAATTTAAATAAATAATAAAAAAAATATTATATTTTAGTTTTCTGATTTTATTATGAAAAAATTAATTGGGTTAATGAAGTAATAATAATAATAATTAATAATAAAAACAATTAAATGAAAAATATAAAAGAAAAAAGAATAAACCCAGGGGGTGATGGGCCCAAAGAGGAGGTGTGTTTGGAAATTTTCAGGCCCAACAATACTCCAGCCACGTTTGACCTTCGAGATTATCCACGCATGTGTTGACCAGGGACTATGGTAGTCATTCCATCATGGCCTTCAGATTTGGCCAGGAGCCACTTGGCATGCTGAGATTTGAAGCATATGGTAGACTCCCTTTGCAAGCTTACACAAGAACGCCTGAAGAACAAAATCAAATAAACGTTTGGGGGACCTGGGATTCGAACCCAGGTCCCAATGGACTTTGAACGCTTTCCCCAACCACTCAGCCAACGTGTTCATATTGTTAGTAAAATAAGAGGCGATTATTATATATGAAAACAAATCAATATACTGTAAATAAAACAAAACGCGCGCTTTTTTAAAATTGGCCAACCATGTGATAACACATCATCGTCTTCTTCGTTTTTCTGCATAGTTAGAATTAGATAGTGGGGGTTTTTAACCCCCACTAATCCCTGCAATAAAAAATAGCGATTAGAAGCACAGTGGATATAAATATTTCGCGAGGTATGGTTCTTGATCGTCTTGATCTCACGATCTCAACCATGTGTCTCACTGGTCCCAATTTTCCCTGGTTCAGAAAGCCCTAATTGAAAGCTCAAGAACCCTAGAAATTTGATCATGGCATCTTTTGATTCAGGGTGTTATAGTTCAATTAAATTATGCCATTAGCTTCATATGATCTCTAGCAATGCAAAACAATAACTAAAACATGTTAAATGCGCATGAATCAAGATATACGATTATGAATCAAAAATGCAAACAGTGGTTCTGTAGATGACGATTCTTTGAGTTTTAATGCCTGAGTTTGATTGCAAAACATTCTTGGAACCTCCTGCAATGTATTTGAATCAACAAAAACCCTTGAATCGCCCTAGAATGCAAGAACAGGTTTTTAATTTTCTTGGAAATTCTTGAATATGACAGGGTTGTTTCTGCAGCTTTCCATCGTCCATTAGGTCAGGGTTAGCTTGCTTGCATATAAGGGAAACAAATTAGGTCAAAAAGCTGGGCCAATATCCATTGCATTGATGTTTAAATCTTTGATTGAAAATCAAATATTTTTGATTCTTCATGATTCAACAAAGTTGCCAATTTTGGATTTTTTTGTATCTTTGACTTGTGCACGAATTTGCCAGCATGTTTAGGTCATATTTGCTTCACAAAAAGATTTAAAAATCAAATCTTGTATTTTCTTATGATTTAAATTGATTAAATGAATTAATATTAATTAAAAATCCAATTAATCAATAAAAATAAGAAAATAAATCCAATTAATCTTGATGGGTCGTGCATAGGTCATGGATGAAGTTTCAAGAAGATATTTGAGGCCCATTAGCAAAAAGAAGGTGTTTTGAGCAAAGTTGACTTTTGCAAATTCATGAAAATTTCCCAACTTCTCCAATGCACAACTTGCTCAATTTTAATCATATGACCATGTTCTTGGACATTTTGGAAAGCTCTTGAAGTCCTCTAACCAATACCTTTGGTCCCATGTCATTTGGATTTACCAATCTCAAGTTATGTCCTTTGATTCAAAGTGTACTTTTGTTGACTTTTGAAATTGACCTATAATGTAGAAATTGATAACTTCTTGTGAGAGCATTTCTTGAACTTGGAGTGTTAAGATGGATTATAGGAAATTGCATCCTCTTCAAAACGAGCCTTGGATGGAATTTTTCTGATAAACCATGAAAAAGTTATGCCCTGGTCAATATACAATTGACTTTTCTGCTGTCCAAAAATAGTAACTTTTGCACCTTGATGATTTTTGAGCTATTCTTGTGGAATCATGATCAAGACTTGATAAAATGATGATTGTGAACTCAAAATAAGATGTTGACCAAAAATTCTGACTTTTGACTGTAAAATGACCATTTTGCCCTTGTAGTTGACTGTAGATCAATTGGAGCTTTTGACAGAGAAAATTGGCACTGTGAGTCTTGAAACTTGGCATGTAGATGATTGAGAATATGTGTAGGCCTATGAGACTTGATTGAACCATTAAAAACCCCAAATTCCTTGAAAGAACCAAAACCCTAATTTCAGCTGTCTTAGGAGGTGGTCTGATTGTACAACCCTTGAGCCATCTTGAGCAATTTGAAGATCATCCTTGACAAATCTTGAGGAATATGGGAGGGCAAATTTTGGGGTACAACAGTTTCCCCTGTTCAATCTTCTTAAACCTGAGGATATAGATTGGCGTTCGGGCCTCTCGTGATCCGAAGGTAGAAGATGATTGAACACTAGAGTGCCCCGAAATTTGCACTTGCATGGTGTAGTATCAGCAATGTGATGTCAGGAATGGGCTTACAGATGCCATTTGGAGAGATGATGGATAGGAGGATGGGCTTATAGATGCCACCTGGAGATTGTAGGTTGGTGGTTTTGTCTTTGTTGACGGGTTGTCTTCATTGACGGATTGTCTTCATTGACGGGTTATCTCTATTGACAGGTTTGTCTTCATTGACGGGTTGTCTCTATTGATGGGTTATCGTCAGAAAAATCTTTAGGAATCGATTTAACTGGTTTTGTCTCCATTGACTGGCTTCAGAAAAATCTTTAGGACTCGATTTAACTGGTTTTCTCTCCATTAACTGGCTTCAGAAAAATCTTTAGGAATCGATTTAACTGACTTTGTCTCCATTGACTAGCTTCAGAAAAATCTTTAGGAATCGATTTAACTGATTTTGTCTCCATTGACTGGCTTGCCTCAGAAAAATATTTAGGAATCGATTTAACTGATTTTGTCTCCTTTGACTGAATTAGCGTCAGAAAAATCTTTAGGAATCGATTTAACTGGTTTTGTCTCTATTGACTGCGTTCGCATCAGAAAAATCTTTAGGAGTCGATTTACCTGGTTTTGTCTCCATTGACTACACTCTTCCTTCAAAAAATCTTTAGGAATTGATTTAACTGATTTTGTCTCCATTGACTGGCTTTGCCTCAGAAAAATCTTTAGGAATCGATTTAACTGGTTTTGTCTCCATTGACATAGTTGAGAATTTAACTGCATCTTTCCTGAAAGGTAAAGGTCAGTCATGTGCCATGCATGATATGGATCAAGCAATGATGTTCTCAACATAAATGAGATTGTATGATATGATGCGCATATGCATATATCATGATGTATGAAAATGTGATGTTTTAGCTGGGGAAAATAGATCCTGTATAGCTGCTGTAGAATAGAGTTGAATTCTTCGTTTCCGCTGGGGATGATGAATGAAGATGATTGTGTGAATAAACCTGCAGGAGAAAAGAACTTCATTGGGGAATAAACTTGATGAAGAGAGTGCTCCGAGGGGAATTACTCTGTGGGGAAGAGATGTTCTGCTGAGAATACCACCGATAAATTCTACTGGGGATTCCGCTGATAAGCTCTGTTGGGGATTTTGATGAACTCCGTTGGGGATAGAAAGAACTTCGCTGGGGATGATCTTTCAGTTGCGACTTGCTGAGGATAACCCAGTTAGACTCTTGTGGGGGGTAACCTCTGAATTTGGCTGAGGAGATGCATTTGTACTCTGCAGGGGACAAGCTTCGAGAATCTACCGGGGAAGATGATTCAACTCTGGAAGGGAAGCTTTTTAGACTGCACTGGGGAATGGCTCCACTGGGGGTATCTGGTATTCCGCCGGGGAACATTCTTATATTCTGTTGACGAATATTAAGACTGTCGGGGATGCTTGCTGAGGAATATCTGTATACTCCGATGGGGAATATTAAGATCTTCTCGGGATGCCAAGCTTTTTTAGGGCTGATGGTAGACCAACTCTGCTTGGGGAGAGTATTGTTGATGCGTTCATGGTTGTAAGTCTCAACGGGGAGAGCTACCATTATTGTTTTATCCTTGGGGAGTGAAGGTATCTTGGTCATATTCTTCGGCCGAACCTACCTTGGTACCTTGGTGGACAGAGCGACTAGATCGCTTAGACAATTCTTATTGCCTCTACTTCCGATGTCACCCGTAATTAATCCTTTGTTTCGCATGCAAATATTTGTGATCAGCAATTAATGTCAAATGCATATATCAAAAATGAACATTGGACGTTCTTTGCAAAACAAAACAGATAAAGGAAAAACAGTTTGAAATTTGGTCTGAAAAATGAACTTGTATTGATTTTGAAGTTTGCCTGTAAATAGGCGTTTTTGTACAAGAGGCTGACGTCCTAGTAAGAGAACGTCGCCGAACAAAATAGAGTTTATACAATTTGTGAAAAGGAAACAAAACAGCTATGTGAAAAATCCCACTGGGTTCCAACTCTGCTATCGCCTTTATGTCTTCAAGCATCTCATCACTTTGCTGCTTAGTTGCAGATGAAGCTGATTGATAGGTGTCGTCCGAGCCTGATGGTCGATACCGAAGTCTGGATGCGAGGTGATCCAATGAGACATAGTGTTACGCTTATCCCTAACTTTTGCCTGGACCGCCCTTTCGGGTTTTCAGTCCACCGGGATACCCATTTTTGCCCAAGCCGCCTTTTCAGGTTTTCGACTTGCTGGGTGTACAAATTTTTTATTTTCATCCCTTATTTTTGCCCGAACCCTTTTGGTTCGCCGGGAAGCCCTTATTTTTGCCTAGGCCAATCGACCTAGCGGGTCTTTAATCATGCGTATCATCTTTTTACTATGTCTGCATTGGCAGGGTGAGGAAGGTCGTCACCATCCATGGTGGTTAGAATCATCGCTTCTCCTGAGAAGATGTTCTTAACCATAAATGGCCCTTCGTACGTGGGGGTCCATTTGCCCCTGGGATCACCTTGAGGTAGGATGATGCTCTTGATTACTAGGTCCCCGACTTGATATTCTTGTCGTCTGACTTTCTTGTTAAATGCCTTGATCATCCGTTTTTGGTACGTCTGACCATGACAAATAGCAATGAGTCTATTTTCGTCGATTAGGTTTAGTTGATCAAGCCGGGTCTAGATCCAGTCGTCTTCGCTCAAACCTGCATCCTTCATGATCCGGAGAGAGGGTATCTGAACTTCAATGGGCAGGAATGCCTCCATGCCGTATACCAAGGAGTAAGGTGTTTCCCCTATTGACGTCCTTGCTGAGGTACGGTACCCATGAAGGGCAAACGGTAACATCTCGTGCCAATCTTTGTAGGTCACTGTCATCTTCTGCACAATCTTCTTAATGTTCTTATTAGCTGCTTCCACAGCCCCATTCATCTTCGGTCGGTAGGGAGAAGAGTTGTGGTGCTGTATCTTGAATTGCTCGCAGAGCTCAGTGATCATCTTGTTGTTAAGATTGGTACCATTATCCGTAATGATCCTCTTTGGTACACCGTATCGACAGATCAGGTTGTGCCGAATGAACCGTGCCACGACGTTCTTGGTTACGGTAGCAAAGGAAGCTACCTCAACCTACTTTGTAAAGTAATCAATTACTACCAGGATGAAACGGTGCCCGTTGGATGCTGTAGGTCTGATTTCGCCGATCATATCAATGCCCCACATTGCAAAAGGCCAAGGTGTTGTCAAGATGTTCAAAGGAACTGGAGGAATGTGCACCTTATCAGCATAGATCTGGCACTTGTGACATGTCCGAGAATGCTGATAACAGTCGGCTTCCATTGTGGACCAGTAATATCCTGCCCGAAGGATTTTCTTTGCCATGGTATGTCCACTGGAATGAGTTCCGAAGGTACCTTCATGCAGCTCTGCCATGATCCTTTCTGCTTCAATCTTATCCACACAACGCAGTAAGGTTGAATCATGGTTACGTTTGTAAAGAATGTCATTGCTGAGGAAGAACTTTGCTGCGAACCTTCTCAGAAACTTCTTGTCATTAACAGATGCACCCTCGGGGTATTCTTGAGCTTCAAGGTACCTCTTTACTTCATGACACCAAGGCTTTTCTGTTACCTCTTCGGTCTCAAGATCACAACAATGTGCAGGTTCATCCAATTTCCAAATAATGATCTAGGGAGCTTCGTTGTCCCATTTGACTTTGAACATAGAAGACATCGTAGCTAACGCGTCCGCCAACTGATTCTCCTCTCTTGGGAAGTGTTCAAAGGTTATCTCCTCGAAATGGGGAAGCAACGTCAGTACATACTCCTTGTAAGGAATAAGATTTGGGTGTTTCGTATCCCACTCGCCTTTGATCTGACTGATCACGAGAGCGGAATCTCCGAAAACACTCAGAAACTTGATCCTTAGGTCAATTGCAGCTCGAAGACCCATGATGCATGCTTCATACTCCGCCATGTTGTTGGTGCAGTTGAAACATAGCCGGGTGGTGAGGGGAGTATGTGAGCCTTTAGGAGATATGATCACAGCGCCAATGCCATTACCCAAAGCGTTTGAGGCTCCATCAAAGTGCATAGACCATCGGGATCCTTCCTCAGGTCCTTCATCCAGTCCAGGTATTTCACAATCAGTCACTACCATGATATTCTCGTCTGGAAATTCAAAGTTCATCAATTGGTAATCATCCACTGCCTGATGTGCCAAATGGTTTGCCAACACACTTCCTTTGATTGCTTTTTGAGTTGTGTACTGGATGTCATATTCAGTCAAGATCATCTCCCATCTTGCTATTCTTCCGAACAAGGCGGGCTTTTCGAAGATATACTTTATTGGATCCATTTTTGAAATCAATAGAGTAGTGTGAGTCAACATATACTGTCTTAGCCGGCGAGCAGCCTATACCAAAGCGCAACAAGTTTTCTCGAGCAGTGAGTATCGGGTCTCACAGTCGGTAAACTTTTTGCTAAGGTAATAAATAGCGTGCTCTTTACGGCCAGACTCGTCATGCTGACCTAGCACACACCCTATTGAGTTGTCCAGTACTGTCAAGTATAAGATTAGAGGTCTCCCTTCAACCGGTGGCATAAGAATAGGTGGCTCTTGGAGATACTCTTTGATTCTTTCGAAAGCGGCCTGACATTCATCGTTGCAACGTACTACTTGATCTTTCTTCAGTAGCTTGAAGATTGGTTCACAAGTAGCAGTTAGGTGCGAGATGAATCGGGCAATGTAGTTTAGCCGTCCTAGAAAGCCTCTGACCTCTTTCTCTGTCGTGGGAACTGACATCTCTTGTATGGCTTTCACTTTGGCAGGGTCCACTTGAATACCTTTGTCGCTTACGACGAAACCTAGTATCTTTCCGGATCTCACCCCAAAGGTGCACTTGTTCGGGTTTAACCTCAGCTTGTACAACTTCAACCGGTCAAACAGCTTCTGTAGGTGGTCAAGGTGTTCCTCCTCAGTTTGGGACCTTGCGATCATATCGTCAACATATACTTCAATCTCATGGTGGATCATATCGTGAAACAGAGCAACCATGGCACGTTGGTAGGTTGCCCTAACATTTTTCAACCCAAAAGGCATGACCTTGTAGCAAAAGGTGCCCCACTGAGTAACAAAAGTGGTCTTCTCCATGTCTTCATGAGCCATCTTGATTTGATTATAACTGGAGAAACCGTCCATGAAGGAGAATACCTTATGCTGAGCAGTGTTGTCAACCAGAACGTCGATGTGAGGCAGAGGGAAGTCATCCTTAGGGCTCGCCCTGTTCAAATACCTGTAGTCAACACACATTCGGACCTTACCATCTTTCTTCGGTACTGGAACCACATTGGCAACCCACTGAGGGTAAGAAGTTACTGCTATAAAACTGGCGTCAAATTGTTTCATAACCTCGGCTTTAATTTTCTCTGACATCTTTGGGCGCATACGGCGAACCTTCTGTTTTACCGGAGGGCATTCTTCCTTGGTAGGCAGGTGATAAACCACAATGTCGGTATCTAACCCAGGAATATCTTCGTAAGACCAGGCAAAGATTTCCACGTAGTCATGCAGCATCTGAATCAATCGTTGTTTCACACTGAGCTCCAGGTTTGCACCAATCTTGACTTCCTTTATGTCTGTCTCAGTACCCAGATTTACCGTTTCCACTGGCTCTTCATGTGGCTGAATGGCCCTCTCTTCCTGGAGTAACAGTCTTGCAAGCTCACCAGGCACTTCGCAATCATCTTCACCTTCGTCTTCGGCTAAGTTGATCGGATTTTCAAAGTCATAACTGGCAGTAGCAGAGTCGTTACCAGTGAGATCCAGAGTGGATTGGGACCTGTATATGTGAGTGTGTGTAAATATAGCTGTTTTGCAATATATAATAAAGAAAGACAAGGAGCGCAAGATTTGAAATGCAAAAAACGTCCAATGCTTTTATTAATGATATATGAAAATGACACACGAAAGCCCTCACAAATGAAGCCACAGTGCCCCGGGTAAGACACCGGGCCAAAAAGTTTCACAATATTGTCTGTTACAAATTCAAAACAAAGGAGTTCATTACTGAGTGACAAAAGTAATAGGGACGAATTCTTTTGCCGTCCAGTTGCTTAGTCCATCGTTGGTCGTAGGGTAGATCCAGCTGTCGAACTCAGATTCCTCTACGTCATCTTCAATGGCATTTACTCCCGAGTTGCTGATGAACACAGGAGGTCTTCCAATCCTTGCACTACGAACAACCCTTTGAGCTTCTGCAGTGAAACCCAAACCAAACTTATCAGTCTTCTGAGTGAAATCCGGAAGTCGGCCCCAGTTTGCATACTCACCTTTCTCAATAACAGCCCGGGCATCCTTTAAGGAAGCCATCTTCAACGGAGAATCTTCGACCACAGTCTCAGCTGATGCCAGTGTCTGAGGAACCTCTTCGAAGTGTTGAAATGGAGTCTCAATGAACTCCCCATCCATTTCTATGTACCGGAACGAGTTGAGGTGGCTGACCATGTATTCTTCCTCCCCCTGAACTGTCACAATCTTCCCCTTGACTGGGTACTTCAGCTTCTGGTGTAGTGTGGAGGTCACAGCTCCAGCCTTATGGATCCATGGACGACCCAGCAAACAAGAATAGGATGGCCGAATGTCCATCACATAGAATGTAGAATCAAATACCTGAGAACCAACTCTGATTGGAATATCGACTTCACCATGCCCCATCCTTTTAGACCCATCAAAGGCCCGGACAACAATGTTACTGGGCTTTAGCTCCAACCCTTCGCAATCCAACCTATCTAGAGCTTTCTTGGGCAAGACGTTCAGTGAGGAACCAGTGTCAACTAACACATGTGCAAGAGTAGTGCCCCTGCATTCAATGGAGACATGCAGGGCATCGTTATGGTTCTTCCCTTTAGCAGTCAGATCAGCGTCGAAGAAACCCAAACCATTATCAGCAGTTAAATTGGCCACACAATCGGTAAACTGATCAGCTGATGTCTCTTGTGGCACGTGGGCCGTCTTCAGGAAGGTAATCAGAGCCTTAGCATGGGCCTCCGAATACAACAACAGTGATAACATAGAAATCTTGGAGGGGGTTGCCCCAGCTGCTCAACTACATTATAATCACTCTTCTTGATGATCTTAAGAATCTCATCCATCTCCTGTTTGGAAGCTTCAACATTGATGGTCTTTGGTGCCTCCGTCGGGGCAGGCATATCAGTGGCGATCCCTTTGCCCCGAGCATCAGATGACTCGGTAGCAGGGGTAGAAATAGGAACTTGATTAGGAGGGGAAGTAGGCACACTTGCAGGTGTGATGACAATAGGTCTCTGGATAGTTGGTGGCGCAATATCTGGTGAGAAAAGTCTACCGCTGCGGGTGACTTTGGCAGGCCCGGTGATGTTGCTGACGCCGGTATTAGTATCAAACTCTTGTTTAACTCCAAGCACATAAACATCTACCCCATAGTGCCAAGGGACAGCTTTGTCGTATGTATAGGGGATGGGCCCCGGAACAGTGATGATTATAGGTGCGATCTTCTGAGCAGGCATAATTTTGACAGGCTTCCTCGAGGGAGCCTTGGGAGAATTACTGAAAATAGTAACAATGGACACTTCTTCAGTAGGGGTAGCAGGAACAACAATCTTTTCAAACAGGATTTCTTTATTATCCATCAGGTTTTGGATACCTGACTTCAAAGATGGGCAACCAGTAGGTGAAACGGGACACAGATGGCAACCTTTACTACATCCCGGAAATAAATCGGCCAGCAACAGGTTCCTTTTGACGGTCATCAGCGGGGTAACAATATCATCCACAGAGGCTATAAACAAGTCTTCCTCTACAACGTTCACTCCATGCTTGGGCATGGGAGCAGTCACAATATTGGGCCTTTTGGGCGCCTCGAACTCTATCTCTTTAGCATCAATCAGGTCTTGGACCTTATTCTTCAGAGTCCAACAATCATCCGTATTATGTCCCGGGCTGTCAGAGTGATAAGCACAGCGGGCGTTAGGATTGTACTTTGGAGAAGTAGTATTCAGATTCTTTGGGGCTCCCCTTAGAGTTGCCAAATTGGTTGTCAGTAACTGTGGCAATATCTAGGACAAGGTCATACTGAGTCGAGTGAACTGCCTTCAAGGTATCTCACCCCTTTGTTGGTTGTGATGCTGAGGAGCACCAGCAGGTTTTGAAATGACCACCGCGTTGACAGCTTGGCGGTGTTCAGATCTATTTGGTCTTCTTGAGCCATAGACCGCACTGGATTCTTTCTTGAACGGCTTCTTTTCAGTGCTCGAGGAGGCACCTTTCTGTATCTTCCCAGACTTGATACCAGCTTCAATTCTCTCACCAGTCAAGAAAAGGTCTGTAAACCCGACTGAAGAATTTCCAATCAAATGGTTGAAGAACGGACCAGACAGGGTCCCCAGAAACATATCAACAAGTTCACGGTCAGTGAGAGGTGGCTGCACCCTTCCGGCAAGGTCTCTCCATTTTTGGGCGTATTATTTAAATCCTTCACCCGTCCCTAGTGACATACCCTGGAGTTGGGTACGCGTAGGAGCGAGGTCGGAATTATATTGATACTGCTTATAGAACGCAGTAGCCAAATCTTCCCAGTTGCGGATACTGGCCCCATCCAGCTGATAGAACCATTCGAGCTGAGTCCCTAAAAGACTATCCTAAAAGAAATGGATCCACAAATTCTTGTCAGCAGTGTAAGGTTGGATCTTCCTTACATACGACCGGAGGTGCAGCTTTGGGCAGGAGGCTTCGTCATATTTGGCAAAAGCAGGTGCCTTAAACTTATGGGGAATCACCACCCCAGAGGATAAGCCTAGATCTCCAAAGTCCAGTCCGGGCACATTCTGTATCTCCATGGCGCTCAAGCAGTCCTCCAACTGTTTGTACCTATCCTCAACAGGAGGATACTGTTCTTCATCATAATCCGTCTAGTTGTCGGAGACCACGGGACTAGGAACCCTTCTCTCTTGGGGACTGTCTTTCCCCACAGAGGAGGTGGTCAGATCAACCTCGTTCTGCAGTCCATTCTTGAACCTGCGTCCGATGTTGAACAAGACGGTCCTCTTCTTCTTCTTCTTCTTCCTTTCCTTCAGAATCAGAGTCTTCAAATCCTGTTGACCCTGGGCTAGGCTCATAACCAACTCTTGGAACTGGGCATTCTGGGCCTGGAGGGCCTTGATAGCTTGTTCAGTGGAAGGTTCAGTAGACATGATGATTGCTGAAATAAACAGCGAAGAAGATAAGTGACCTGTAAAAAAGGGTACCTGTTATGCATATGATGAATGGTATGCTATTTATGTAATGCATTCAAGGGTTCGAAAATTCAAATTTGTTGCAGACAAAAAAGGAACACACGTCATATTAAGAAGTAATTTGTTTAGTACATCAGTGCCTCACGGGCGAAATATTACAAAATACTTAATGTAAAAAGACATTGCGTATCCTTTTTGGAGCGATGTAAGTGTTGAGGGTCTCTTCCTCGTGAAGTCGGCGGGTGAGCTCCAAGACCTTCTTCTCACTGGCATGTAAGCTGGCTTCAAAAGCATTCAGCTCTTCCTTGAGTTGGATCCAGTTCTTTTGCATTTCTTCCCATGATGTTGGCATGTCAGGATGTAGAATGGTGTATGGAACCTCTCCTTCCATAACAGGCTCTTTGATCACGGGGAGATTGTGAGGATATGGCATCATAAGATTCTGGGAGCGGGTTCGTACCCACTTGAGGTAAGGCTCAAGGGGGATGGAATTCTTGTGCCCCAGTGTCTTACTATCTACCTTGTTAGGCATCCTCCAAGCTCTGATGAACCTTTTTCAAAGTCCTTGCGCATTGTTGTCGAAGTCAAAAACTATGTCAGGAATCAGCATGTCATGAGGGCCATCCCTCCGAGCATATCCAAATTGTCTCAAAGCCAGACAGGGGTTGTAGGTGATGCCTCCTCTAATTCCAAGTAAAGGAACATTAGGAAATTCTCCGCAACGATCAATGATAGTGACATTTTCTCTGGACCGAGAACACCAATGTACATCAGAATGTGTGAGGGTCATCAATCGTTGTGACCACCTTAAACCTTGCTCGTTCTTCAAAACTGATTGTGGAAGGTGAGAAATAAACCACCTTGCCAGGAGAGGAGTACAACACATGAGAACACCTCTTTTTCTCATTGTTCGTGTGTAAAATGAGTGGAGGATGTCCCCAAGCAATGTAGGTATGGGATTCCTGGACATGAAAATCTTGACAGCATTCATATCTATAAGTTGATCAGGATTTGGGAACAACACCAACCCATAGACAAGGAGTGCCACAATCTCTTCAAATGCTTGTAGATCAAGAGAATTCCAACATTCTTGTGCCTTCTCAAACAGGAACTTTGCCAAGAATCCCTTGATACCACTTCTGATTTCCCAATGCCCCTTGATGTCAGATGGTTGCAGACGTAATGCTTGAGCAACATCTTCAAGTTTTGGTTCCTTTTCCGTACCGTTGTAGGCACCAATTGATAACCAGGGAATGTAAAACAGTGGTGTAGGGGGTCAAAGAACTGGAAGAGAACTTTTATCATATCTTCTTCAATGTTGGTGTTGACCAAGCTGAGGAGTCTACCATGTCTTTCACTGAAAAGAGAGTTCTCGGGAATCCTGGATGTAAGCTCCTTGAGCTGAGGAGGGATCCTTACAAGGTTGACCTGAATTGTTTTCCTGCGGAGAGACTCCATGTCCTACAAAACAAGAACAAAGATGAAGATCCGAACCCTTGAAATGGTTAGCAGATGCATATGATGCTTTATGATGTTATGTACATGGATGCAAAAGTAAGCAAGTGTATATACAGACAGTCATATTCACACAAAGCAAACAAGTCCTTAGGTTTATGCTTGCATGGGGTTCGTAGGTAAGTACCCTTTTGAAGTTAGTTGGCTCAAAACAAGTCCTATAAATAGTAACCGGGTTCTAAGGAGCTCAATATCATTGGATTGTTTTCTATGTTCATTGTTTTGATTTAGCCACTTAACTGGCGACCAAAATATTCCAAGAAAACAACCCTCAATGAGTGTAGTATCGAGTATCTACCAACTTCAGACTGCACCAAAGTCGGTCATCTCACTACCCCTAAAAAGGCTAAGATGGTCAAGTAAGGTTCTAAGGTCAGTTGATGCTTCACGACACCACGCGGCGGCCCCGTACTCTCCTTGACTTGACTCAAGGGTTACCGGTACTCACCAAAGTGCCACATCAACGTAGCTACTACTTCAACCGTGTCGGTATACCCCGCACAGTTCCCTCACAGTTTGTTGCTACTTCTAAAGGGTATCCCCAGATCCGGGTTAGGATCTATAAAACTCCGATACAAGCCCACAAAGTTTAAAGCATACAAAGCATACGATTGAAAACACAAGTGATCTAATCCTAAGGTACACCTCACTTATAAATAACTCCCCAGCAGAGTCGCCAGTTCTGTGATCGGTGGAAATAGAACTGGCTGTTTTAGAATGCTGGTTCGCGTTTGCGTTTCGCAAAATGTCGCGGTAAGCAAGAGTCGCCACCGTCTTTTATTTTCTCCAACAAGGAAAGGACAAAAGCACAGCAAAATTCCTTTTCGAGATGTTTCTCGGGTTCGGGAGGTAGATTATAGAAAGGGAAGGTGTTAGCACCCTTTCTATCCGTGGTTATCCACGGGCTCTTAGGTACTTGCTCACTATGTTTTCAAAATGTTTTGCTTTTCTTGTGTTTGTGGGTTTTGAAAAAAAGTTTGTTTGAAAACTTCGATTTAACTCTTGTGTCTGTCCTCAAGAGTGTATGAAGTGTTGTTTGAAAACTTTTGTTTGAAAGTGTAGGTGCGAAAAGTATTTTTGTTGAAAGAGCAAGTACCTGAGAACCTCTACCTACTCAAAAGAAATTAAGCTGTGTAAATGTCCTTTAGACAGTACTATCCCACTATTGAGAAGTAGGTAGCACCGTCGTTGGAGTTTTCGGGTCAATTCGATTAATGGGACATGTGGTCACTAAAGCAATAGTAGGACGCCTTAGCGGTAACCCTAATGTCTTAGATCATTTTTTATCGAGGCAACCATTTCGAGGCAACTTTGATCTTTAGACAGGAGGGCGACCTCTAAAACACCCTATACTCAATGACCACGTCGAGGCAACCAAGTGAGGCGTACCCTAGGAGTGGCATGTGCGAGTGTGTCAGGTTTCAGTTAATGTTATCTTTGTACATGTTATGGTGAGCTACGATTGATTTTAATTTAAAGAGAAGTCTTGTCATGCATTGCCTAGTTAACATACATCTAGCAATTAAAAGTTGCGGAAAGTAAAGCTAAGCTATTACAAGGCGTCGGGTATTTACATCGCCAAAAACAAACCCTTGAAAAGTAAATTGCGGGAAATAAATGAAAGCAATAAAAAGTCCTAATTAAAGCTATTACATCCTCGGAGGAATTACATAATAATGGATAAAAAATAATCACGCGCGAGAAAGAATTGAATCGGAGAGTTTTATAGGGTTTTGACCCTTTTTTGAGAAAGAAGGAAGTTGTTATTATTTATGAATTAAATTAAACTAAACCTAAACTGATTAATTAATAAAAAGAAATATTTTTGGTTTTTTTTTTAAGTTTCAAGGAAATAAAAATAAAAGGATTAAAATTGTCAAGAACCCTAATTCTACATTGATTTTTATTTATTGCAAAAGTATTAAAATTAATCTAATTAAAACTAAATTAATTATGTTAGTATTTATTTACAAAATAACTAATTAAGGGTGAAATTAATTTAAATAAATAATAATAAAAAATATTATATTTTAGTTTTCTGATTTTATTATGAAAACATTAATTGGGTTAATGAAGTAATAATAATAATAATTAATAATAAAAACAATTAAATGAAAAATATAAAAGAAAAAAGAATAAACCCAGGGGGTGATGGGCCCAAAGAGGAGGTGTGTTTGGAAATTTTCAGGCCCAACAATACTCCAGCCACGTTTGACCTTTGAGATTATCCACGCATGTGTTGACCAGAGACTATGGTAGTCATTCCATCCCGGCCTTCAGATTTGGCTAGGAGCCACTTGGCATGCTGAGATTTGAAGCATATGGTAGACTCCCTTTGCAAGCTTACACAAGAACGCCTGAAGAACAAAATCAAATAAACGTTTGGGGGACCTGGGATTCGAACCCAGGTCCCAATGGACTTTGCACGCTTTCCCCAACCACTCAGCCAACGTGTTCATATTGTTAGTAAAATAAGAGGCGATTATTATATATGAAAACAAATCAATATACTGTAAATAAAACAAAACGCACGCTTTTTTCAAATTGGCCCACCATGTGATAACACATCATCGTCTTCTTCGTTTTTCTGCATAGTTAGAATTAGATAGCGGGGGTTTTTAACCCCCACTAATCCCTGCAATAAAAAATAGTGATTAGAAGCACAGTGGATATAAATATTTCGCGAGGGTTGGTTCTTGATCGTCTTGATCTCACGATCTCAACCATGTGTCTCACTGGTCCCAATTTTCCCTGGTTCAGAAAGCCCTAATTGAAAGCTCAAGAACCCTAGAAATTTGATCATGGCATCTTTTGATTCAGGGCGTTATAGTTCAATTAAATTATGCCATTAGCTTCGTATGATTTCTAGCAATGCAAAACAATCACTAAAACATGTTAAATGCGCATGAATCAAGATATACGATTATGAATCAAAAATGCAAACCGTGGTTCTGTAGATGACGATTCTTTGAGTTTTAATGCCTGAGTTTGATTGCAAAACATTCCTAGAACCTCCTGCAATGTATTTGAATCAACAAAAACCCTTGAATCGCCCTAGAATGCAAGAACAGGTTTTTAATTTTCTTGGAAATTCTTAAATATGACAGGGTTGTTTCTGCAGCTTTCCATCGTCCATTAGGTTAGGGTTAGCTTGCTTGCATATAAGGGAAACAAATTAGGTCAAAAAGCTGGGCCAATATCCATTGCATTGATGTTTAAATCTTTGATTGAAAATCAAATATTTTTGATTCTTCATGATTGAACAAAGTTGCCAATTTTGGATTTTTTTTTTGTATCTTTGACTTGCGCACGAATTTGCCAACATGTTTAGATCATATTTGCTTCACAAAAAGATTTAAAAATCAAATCTTGTATTTTCTTATGATTTAAATTGATTAAATGAATTAATATTAATTAAAAATCTAATTAATCAATAAAAATAAGAAAATAAATCCAATTAATCTTTATGGGTCGTGCATAGGTCATGGATGAAGTTTCAAGAATAGATTTGAGGCCCATTAGCAAAAAGAAGGTGTTTTGAGCAAAGTTGACTTTTGCAAATTCATGAAAATTTCCCAACTTCTCCAATGCACAACTTGCTCAATTTTAATTATATGACCATGTTCTTGGAAATTTTGGAAAGCTCTTGAAGTCCTCTAACCAATGACTTTGGTCCCATGTCATTTGGATTTACCAATCTCAAGTTATGGCCTTTGACTCAAAGTGTACTTTTGTGGACTTTTGAAATTGACCTATAATGTAGAAATTGATAACTTCTTGTGAGAGCATTTATTGAAATTGGAGTGTGAAGATGGATTATAGGAAATTGCATCCTCTTCAAAATGAGCCTTGGATGGAATTTTTCTGATAAACCATGAAAAAGTTATGCCCTGATCAAGATACAGTTGACTTTTCTGCTATCCAAAAATAGTAACTTTTGCACCTTGATGATTTTTGAGCTATTCTTGTGGAATCATGATCAAGACTTGATCAAATGATGATTGTGAACTCAAAATAAGATGTTGACCAAAAATTCTGACTTTTGACTGCAAAATGACCATTTTGCCCTTGCAGTTGACTGTAGATCAATTGGAGCTTTTGACTGTGCAAATTGGCACTGTGAGTCTTGAAACTTGGCATGTAGATGCTTGAGAATATGTGTAGGCCTATGAGACTTGATTGAACCATTGAAAACCCCAAATTCCTTGAAAGAACCAAAACCCTAATTTCAGCTGTCTTAGGAGGTGGTCTGACTGTACAACCCTTGAGCCATCTTGAGCAATTTGAAGATCATCCTTGACAAATCTTGAGGAATATGGGAGGGAAAATTTTGGGGTACAACAGATGGTGCATGGGGAAGTGGACATCCCCATAAAAGTTGGAACCCAAACATTTGATTCAACTTTTTATGTAATGAATATTCGCCCTTCATATTCCTGCTTATTAGGTCGACCATGGATTCACAATGCTGGTGCTGTTACCTCTACGTTGCATCAAATGCTGAAATATCCAATTCTAGGGAAAATCATCACTGTTCATGGAGAAGAAAAGTATATGGTCAGTCATCTAAATTCCTTCAGGTATGTGGAATTAGATGGTAAATTTATTGAAACTACATTCCAACACTTTGAAGAAGTCCCGCAGACTGTGGCAGTAACAAAGGTTGTGTCTCAGGTCCCCAAGATTACAAGGCCTCCGCTCAAGATGTCGTCTTTGAAGGATGCCAAGGCAGTGATAGAAGAAGGTGGGTGCACTAGTTGGGGCCAAATCCCATATATCTCATACAAATTTGACAAGTTTGGTTTGGGTTTCACTTTAAGAGCCCAGAAAGTTGTACGCCATGCTCGTGTCGGAGGACCACCCTTAAAGATCAACAACCACCAAGTCAGCGCCGTGGAGGACGATGAAGACAACTATGACCTGGAAGATTGGATTTTCCCAACTGTCAGTAGAGGGCTCAGCAATTGGGAAGCTAGAGATTTTTTCCCGGTCACTTTCATCCAACAATAATTTGTCTTTAAATTTTGTCGGATCTATAATATTAAAACAATTCAGACTCTTAAAACCTTGTGTCTTACTCGAGGAACAATGGTCCATTTGTAAGGGTTATTATCTCATTTCCATATGACATCAATGAATCATGGACGTTTTTTGCATACAAACTTTGTGCTTATTGTTTTTCTTTTTTACATTTTCATTTCTTTCAAAGATAGCTATACTCTTACACACACTCACACTCACAATGCAAGTCTACATCCACTCAGGATCCCATGGGTAACGGTTCTGCTATGGCCTTTTGTGATTCTGAAAATCTAATCTACCAAGTCGAAGACGAAGATGAGGAAGATTGTGAAGTTCCAGGGGAACTCGCCAGGTTACTACAACAGGAAGAGAGGACCATACAGCCCCACGAGGAACCAGTGGACATAATTAACCTAGGTACCAAAGAAGACAAAAGAGAGGTCAAGGTGGGCACCAATCTAGGACCCAGTGTCAAAGAGCGTCTGATTCAGCTGCTACATGATTATGTTGAGGTATTTGCCTGGTTGTACAAAGACATGCCAGGACTTGATGCAAACATCATAGTACATCATCCACCTACAAAAGAGGACTGCCCACCGGTAAAGCAAAAGGTCTGTCGCATGCGACCAGACATGTCAGAGAAGATCAAAGCAGAAGTCATGAAACAATTCAACACCGGATTCTTGGCCGTCACCTCCTATCCGCAATGGGTTGCCAATGTTGTTCCTGTTCCTAAAAAGGACAGCAAGGTACGAATGTTCGTGGACTACAGAGATTTGAATCGGGAGAGCCCTAAGGAAGATTTCCCACTTCCCCATATTGATATTCTAGTTGACAATACGGCACATCACAAAGTGTTTTCCTTCATGGACGGTTTCTCAGGCTACAACCAAATCAAAATGGCGCATGAGGACATGGAGAAAACAACCTTTGCCACACAGTGGGGCACATTCTGCTACAAGGTTATGCCATTCGGGCTGAAGAATGCTGGGGAAACCTATCAACGTGCCATGGTAGCTCTATTTCCCGACATGATACATCACGAAATATAGGTTTATGTGGACGACATGATAGCTAGATCTTAAACAGAAGAAGAGCATATTGATCATTTACAGAAACTGTTTGAGAGGCTAAATAAGTACAAGTTGAGGTTGAACCCAAATAAATGCACATTTGGGGTGAGGCCCGGTAAACTCCTAGGCTTTATTGTCAGCAAGAAAGGTATTGAAGTGGATCCTGCCAAGGTGAAAGCAATATAAGAGATGCCTTCTCCTTGTACTGAGAAGGAAGTCAGAGGATTCTTGGGACGATTAAACTACATTGCCAGATTCATTTCTCACCTAACAGCTACTTGTGAACCAATCTTCAAATTACTGAAGAAAGATCAAGTAGTCAAGTGGAATGACAAGTGCCAAACTGCTTTTGACAAGATCAAAGAGTACCTACAAGAGCCTCCTGTTTTGATGCCACCAGTCGAGGGAAGACCATTGATCATTGTCATACCCCAATTTTTGACCTAAGATCCCACCTCCCATCTGTGTCATTGCATAGCAAGTGTTCACAAGCAATTTGACCTATTTTTGTCATTTCTTGAGTCAGATTTCAAAAATTCATAACTTCTTCAATATTCAACAGTTTGAGCGATTCTTTGGGAATTAGGCTCCTTGTGAAATCCTCTCCAACTTCCCTTTACAAGCCAAGATTATTAGGGGGTCATGGTATTACAAGAACACAATCACGACATTAAAGTAAGAAATGAAGGGTAAAGGGTTCATCAACTCCTCAGTCATTGAACTAGGGTTTTGAATTGGTGAAGTTTGGAATCATTCAACCTTTTTTTTTCAAGTTAAGATTGAAGATTCATTTTCCATTTAATTTTTGGCCAAGCTATGTTCATGTCTACATCCATGCATATTCATCATATCATTTTAAATTAAATGTTATCAAGACATGTTCATGAAAGCAAGGCGTGATAATGCACACATCCAAAGAAGTTTGAGATTTGAAATTCAATAAGAAGAATAGAGTTTTGTTGAATAAATGAAATTTGTTTTATTTAAGGGATTACAAAATTAACAAGGTACATAATTCTGAATTTTTTTTAACCTATGCTACACTACCCTTAAGTCTCATGACTTTTTCTGTACCACTTCAAGCCCTTTTACAAACACTTTCTTTAATCCTCAAAACTAGTCATTTAAAATGTTCAAAAATAGTATTTGTATGCCCCGTTTGAAGGAAATAAGTCTGCTTCAACAAGCCATCTGTTATTAATAAATGAACTTGCTTCAAATGCTCTCATTCGGAATGGACAGTAGGCCATGCTTCATGCTTTCAATGCAGGAAATTAGGGACGTACTGTTGTGCTGCCTGCTAGCAAAGTACCTGTCAAACTGGCCAAAATGGTAAAACGGGAATTTCAATTGGCAAAATATGGAAGACAGGTTGCTACACTCCAAAAAACTACTATGCTATGTTATTGCTGTCCACACAAGTCCAAGAATACCAGTCCAAACTACTGCTGTTTGCTGCTCTAAAATCTTGACTTGTCCCTATCTTTGAGGTCCAAATCAACCCTGCTGCAATAATGCCAAAAACCTGTCAAGCTAGGCCAGATTGCACAAAAATTGTTAGACATTCTTACATCCATAAAGCATAGATCAGAAATGCTCTTAATGGACTCAATTCCCTCCCAATTTTAATCTTGAGACTATATAATATAGAGCTTTATCACAATGAAGAGGGGCCTTTTTTTGATAGAAAATTCGAGAGAAATAAGAAAAATCCACCATCACTGTCTCTACTTTCAGTCACAACCAACCAACTCACACCTGAGTTGCATACCTGATTCATGCCTGCAACCATATTTAATTGAAGTTTTCACCACTTACCTACAACAAAGTCTCATACCTGAATCAGCAGGGACCTTAAAACGAGAGGAACAAAGAGATATTTTTTAACTATAAGAATCAAGAAAGCATAAAGAACAAGAAAGAAACTTACTCAAGTGAAGCAACTGGTATTTCTTTCAGGTAATATAGCTCCACCATTTTTGAGTATTTTAGCTTTGAGCTTCAACTTGACATACATTTTGTATCAGTTCATAAGTAGATTTCATTTAAGTAGGATAAGGTTTTTACGGTTAAGATGAAAAGTTCGAAAACATGTTTTACCTGATATGTATTGTTATCTGTTGTTTGCTTCAGCGAATCCATTTTCTGAATCTGATTATAACACCGATGAAAAGCTCAAAGGAAAACTAATATTGATTTAGTATTCCCTAAAGCTGAGGTGTTGTGCTTGCATTATCTTCATATTGTTGCTCAGCTGAACAAATTGAACATAGAAACTTAGAAATCTAAAATTACAGAAACTCAAATTAATGAAGGGTATGTTGTTGTTTGTCTCACCTTTCTAGTAACCGGGTATGATCCTACAACGACCACGAACATATGATACATGAGATTTTGTTGAGATCGTCATAGAGACTGGGTCTGGTGCGGATCAAAACCTTCAACACCTTTAATCCCTTCATCTTCCTCTCATTCATCTCCTTGTGCCTCCCTCATACTCCATCCACTATCTCCCTTTCAAACAGATACTACCATCAACTTACTCCCTCTCAGCATAGAATACCTCTACCTTTACTCCTTTCGAATTCATCTTTGATATTCACACTACCGTCCAGTTGCCGACTTCAATCACCCTGCCGGTGTAACTTCAATTTCTCTGTGGCCAGACTACAACTCACATGTTTCAATCCCTCAGTTTGATTTTCCTCACACGAACCATCAACTTTCCTCTGTTATCTGTATAACAAACAACAAAATACCTTTCATCGAAGCTCGTATCCCTTTGGCAATCGTGTTTGTGAGCTACAACGAACCCACAGACCACCGAACCAATTGTCCAGCTGTTACGCGACTGTCCTTTATCTTCTCAGCCTTCGATCGTCATCCGTCCACTGCCAAAAATTGAAAATCATAACCATCTCAACCACCGTGAAACCCTAGTTCGCCAACACTTTTTCCTCACGATGATTTCGATGATTGAAGTGGACAAGAATAGAAAGTAGAGACGAGATAGTTTGAATTTATGTTTTCCTTGATCTTTTGCTCGGTTGAAGATAGTGGGTTAATGTTGTTGTTTCCCCTTTTTTACAAAAATGGCGAAGAGAGGGTTGAGAGAGACAGAGGTGTTGCTTTCTATCCCTTCTGCTTAGTTTTTTTTGTTTGTGTAATGAAGAGGGTCGGATCCGAGTCTTACCCGACCTGACCCAGTCCACTTTAGCCCAGAGTTTTTTTTATTCTGTCCCTTTATTTCCTTTTTTTGGGCTTACGGAATAATCTATCCTAAAGCCCAATAAATTCTATATCCCCCCATTTTCTGTTTCGCACCTTTTTTATAATTAATCGATTTTAGGTTTAAATTAGTAATTTTATTATTAATATAATTTAGATTCAAAATTAATAGTTTTACAATTAACTTAGTTTATATTTTAGATCTGATCTATTAGTTTTAATGTTTTTAATTTATTTTGGATTTAATTTAATGACTTTAGAATTTTAAGTTAGTAATTTTAGAACTTTAAGTTAGTTTGGTTAGTAATTTTTTATGATTTTTATTTAGTTTAGTTAGTAAACTTTAGAATTTTTATCTAATTTAGACTTAACTTAATAACCTTAGAAATTTAAATTTTAGTTTAGAGTTAATTTTCTGTTATATCTCTTTATGCTTGATTTTTCTTCTGTCATTTCAAATTTTTTTTATTATTACTCACTCGTCGTCAATTTTTGTTTATGTTTATTTCTTTATGATTTTCCTTTTATATGTTAGTAAATTTTGTGATATTTTCGATTTAGTTCATTTTAATTTTTATAACTCACTTTACTGTTCGTTTGTTTAACTCCAAGGGAAATAATTAAATTTGTTGACTTCATGTCATCGAACATATCTTATACGATTGTGCGAATCCCTCCATTCATTTTTGTTTTTATCATTTTTGTTAATATGAAGTTAATTTTCCTAAAAGAATCAATTTTAAAACTCACACCTTTTAAGTCAAAGCTTCGACACTAGGTCGTCGTATCTTCAAAATCTCATCCGCACCCATCTTTAGCTAAACAAACTATTTTAATCAAACAAAACATTTAAAAAAAACAGATATTTCAAAAGGTTCCTATAGAATACTATAGATACATTGGGTGCTAATACCTTCCCATTGTATAACCAACCCCCGAACTCTAGACCTATTTTCAAAAAACGCCTTGTATTTTCATTACTTTTTAAAGTATTATTTTACATTGCATATTTTAGGGTTTTATTTCGCTCTTTCCCCTTTCCCCTTGGAAATAATAAAGTGCGGTAGCGACTCTTGCTTTTGTGAGACGAATTAATTAATAGTTCGATCTCCGATTTACCCCGCTACATTTTTTATCGCTACAGAAATGGCGACTCTGCTGGGGAAAGATTGACCTCTTGTTGGTCCATCCCTAAGTGGGTTAAGCCTAGTTTGTTTTATCTGTTTTATTATTATTTGTTTGTTTGATTATGTGTTTATATTGGGGTTGTTTGGGTTTTTTCAAAGGACGAATCCTATACCCGGATTAAGTTACACTTAAGAATAGGACGGGCGGTATAGTCATGTTAACTTTGAGGGAGTAATCCCGAAGAAGGAGGCATGAAATCCCCCACTCAGTGGAAGGCCCTTTTGAACGTAATATTTGTTTACCGAGTAATCGGGAAGACATTATTATTTTCGACCTGGGAGCCAGAGAAGCTGAGAACTGTATAACCCTAACCCATCTTGGCCTTTTAGGTGTAGCGCGGAGACTATAACAGAGTAATTCGGAAGTAGTTGTTACGCGATGCTACGCTCGGATGAGTTTCTCTTGAGAATATTGCTAATTATTGAGTAATCAAGACGTTGGTAATATCCGAAGGAGGAATGTAGACTCTGGGAACTCTTAGAACCTTGTCTTACAGGTGTGATTAAACCGTTAGTACATACCTTGGGGTGGGCTTTACCTTTGACTCCATGCTCGAAGCGTTGAACCTTTGAACCCTATATTTGTGAACTTGTGTGTAACTGCTGCATTATCATTCATCCATACATCCATAAACATTTTTTGTAAAAAAACTTGTTTTTCAAGGAACTTAAGAATGATTTTTGCAGACATCTCAGGTACTAATTTGGAAGGAGAAACACTCGAAGTTTTAGTTTTAAGGAGCCCGAGATTGAAGAACTGAAGAGTTTAATTCCTAAGTTCAAGAACCCGACGGATTTTCAGAAAAAGTATGGGTCCATTATACCTCTCATGAAGCGCAAGATGAAGGAAGGCATCCTTGGTACGTTGGTCCAATTTTACGATCCTTTGTACCGATGCTTCACCTTTCCGGATTACCAGTTAATTCCCACCTTAGAAGAGTACTCCTACATACTTGGTTTGCCGATCACCGACTGTGTTCCTTTTTCTGGCTTAGAAGAGGAACCCAAATCTCACGAGATAGCGACTATTACCCACTTGAAGAAGTCAGAGATGGAGGAGAACATGACTACAAAAGGGGGAATCTGAGGCTTGTCTGTGCAGTTTTTGTTGAGGAAAGCTCGTCATTTCGCTGAGATAAAAGATACTATTGCCTTTGAAGACATATTTGCTTTACTCGCTTATGGTCTATTCTTGTTCCCTAACGTTGATAAGTTTGTGGATATCAACGCCATCAGAATTTTCTTGATTGGAAATCCGGTCCCTACGCTGCTAGGAGATACCTACTACTCCATCCATCTTCGAAACTCTTATCAAGGAGGGATGATTATTTGTTGTGCACAGTTGCTGTATCAGTGGTATGTTTCTCATCTACCTAGGTCTGATGTTTTCTGGGATCTCGAGAAGGAGCCGCGATGGGCGCCAAAAATTATGGCTCTCACTCATTTCGACATTGATTGGTATAATCGAGTTTACCATGACGTGGAGATCATTGATAGCTGTGGTGCTTTTCCTAATGTGCCCCTTCTTGGTACGAAAGGAGGAATTAACTATAATCCTGTTCTCGCGCGCTGTCAGTTTGGATACCCGATGAGGGACAAGCCAAACAACATCCATGTGAGTGGTTTCTTTCTACAAGAAGGACAAGATCACCATGCAGCTAAGAGGGAGATCGAAGGAGCTTGGCGCCACATCCATAGTAAAGGGAGAGACATGTTAGGACATAGGGGTGCCGTTTCTTTGGAGCCTTACCTACAATGGGTCCGTGCTAGGGCTTGTGCTCTCAAGATGCCCTATAAACCTGAGAGACCTTTATTCCCTACTGTTGCATCATCTTATGTTGATATCCCTATCGAGAATATGGGAGAATACCAAGGAAATCTGGCTAGGATGAAGTCCGAGAGAGATGCTTGGAAAGAAAAGTATAATATGTCTGAATATGAGAATCGGGTCCTGGCTCGACAACTAAAGGAAAAGGAGGATTTGCTATTTATTCAAGACGGCTGGTTCATTGATCATGATGAGAAGCTTCGTCAAAAGGATGCTTTACTGAAGAAATATGCTAGTGAAAGGAAGAGAAAGAAGGAAGGTTCGGTAAGCGTTGCTCTCGTTCCTAATCCACAAAAGGAAATCATTGATCGACTGGTAGCTGAGAAGAAAGAGATGGAAGACTTTTATGAAAAGAAGATCAGGAAGCTCCTGTTGCAGTTGGCATTTGGTCCTCCATCTGATGATTCTGAGTGATCTTTAGTTCTTAGTTTTATTTTACTGATGTCATTTTGTAAAACTCTGTAAAAGGGCTTCATGTTCCGAAGTTGTAATTTACTGCTTTTATTATGGGCTTCATGTTCCAAAGTGTTAATTTACTGCTTTTATTGGGTTGTTGTCCCAAAGTTGTAATTTATTATTTTGTTGTTCCAAAGTTGGAAGTTGTAATTTACCGCTTTTGATTAATGAAATGAGTTTTTGTTATTCCAAATTCCTTTACCATTGATGTGTGCAAAATTATTGAAGTTCCTTGAAAAAACTATCAAAATGAATTATCATTTGCATCACATATCATGCATCATCCAGCATTCCACTTCACATGTTTTCTAGAGTCTTATCCTTGTTTCTTTTTCCACTCCGATAGATTGTCAAGCTGTCTCATCGGTACGATACCCGAGCCAATCGTCAGAGGAAGATGGAAGATCTGGAACAGGAAAACCACGAGCTTCGCGGGGAGGTTGCTACCCTTCGTATCGAGATGGAAAAGTTAACTGCGCTAGTGGAAAGTTTGATGGCTGCTCAGAATCAGCCACCGACTACAGCTGCTGAGATTCAGACTTCAACTACTGTGGTTTCTGAGATTGTCACCGTTCCAACATCTGTGACTCAAATCAACTCTCCGTTTCAACATCAGATGCCAAAAGGTTTTCCGTGGGGAATGCCTTATAACTTTGTGCCAGAAGGGTATCAGCCTGTCGTACAGCCTTTGGTTCAACCTACTATGTCTTTTCCTCAACCAGAGACAACTACTATGCCGCCTGTAATCCCGTCTGTGGCACCTTTCCCTCAACCAGTGATGACAACTGTCGCCCCTGTGGTTCATTCTATGCCATACATGAATGAACCTGCTTATCATGCTGAGCCTGCTGAAAGTCTGGGTCTTTTCGATAGAATGGAAGAATTTCAAGACCAGTTTCAAGATATGCAGAGGGAGATCAGAGCGTTAAAGGGGAAGGATTTGTTTGGAAGAAATGCTCATGACCTGTGTTTAGTTCCGAATGTAAAGATTCCAGCAAAATTCAAAGTGCCAGACTTTGAAAGGTATAAAGGTGATTCGTATCCTCGGAGTCATTTGACTATGTACGTGAGAAAGATGTCTACATATTCTGATGATCATGACTTGTTAATTCACTATTTTCAAGACAGTTTGACTGGTGCCGCTCTAAAGTGGTATATGGGTTTGGACAGCACTCGGATCCGTAATTTCAACGATCTTAGTGAAGCTTTTATTCGCCAGTATAAGTACAACGTCGACATGGCGCTGGACAGATATCAACTCCGGGCGATGTCCCAGAGAGACAGAGAGTCCTTTAAGGAATACGCCCAGAGGTGGCGCAAAATTGCTGCTCAGATCTATCCTCCTCTTGAGGAGAAAGAGATGACAAAGACATTCTTGAAGACTTTAGGTTCCTTTTACTATGAAAGAATGATTGCCAGCGCACCCAGTGACTTCACCGAGATGGTAAGTATGGGCATGCGGTTGGAGGAAGGGATTCGTGAAGGACATTTGGTTAAAGAAGGAAGTCCGTCTAGCAGTACCAAGAAGTTTGGAAGTGTTTTCCCAAAAAGAAAAGAACAAGATGTCAGCGTAATCTTCCCAGGGAGACCAAGGAGAGGTTACTCACATGTTGCGGCAGTCACTCCGGCTGTCCGCCCAACAATGGTGACCCCAACTCATCAAACCCCACCAATTCAGCAACGGCCATTTCAACAGCAGCCTCGACAACAGGCTTATCAATTTAATAACCAGAATCGCTCACCAAGGAAACCGCAATTTGATGCCATTCCCATGACTTACACTGAGTTGTTCCCCGCTCTGATCAGAAAAAACCTCATAACGACGAAGCCTCCTCCTGTCACACCAAATAGTACTTCTCCATGGTACAAGGCAGATCAGTTTTGTGAATATCATCAAGGGTCGCCAGGGCACAACATTGAAAATTGTTTTGCTTTAAAGGAGGACGTGCAGAGGTTGATTAAGAACGATATCTTGTCTTTCAAGGATGTTAACCCAAATGTTAGAGATAATCCTTTGCCTTGACATGGGGCAGCATCGGTGAATATGGTGGAAGGTTGCCCAGGAAAGTTTCGAGTCTTTCAAGTTGAACACATAAGAGATTCGTTGATCAGGTTACATCAGAGCTTAAGAAGACTTGCCTTTTTTAGGCATCAGCATGATTATGATGTTTGTGAATTTTGTTCAAGAGAGGTTGATTTCCCTATTGTGAAGGAGGATATTCAAAAATTGTTAGACCAGAGGGTTATCACTATTACATATGACAGAGATCCGGTGGATGAAGTGAATGTTATAATACCACAATTCAACTTGCCTGAACCAGTAGAGATCGTTTACGACAGTCAGACCTCACCTGTTGCTCCTTTGATCATTTATCCACCTGGTCTTGTGCCTTACAACTCAGACCAAGCTATACCGTATAAGTATAATGCCACAATGATGGAAAATGGGGTAGAGGTCCCTATACCAACAATGCCATCTTTTGTTAACATCGCTGATGTGAGCAGAGTTACGAGAAGCGGACGTGTGTTTGCAGCAGTACCTTTGAAGAGACCAGAAGTTCAAGTCAGGAGACCCATACCGGCAGAAATTCCAGCGAGAAATGTTGAACCAAGGGTTGAGATAGGCCGATCCAATGAACCTATCCCTCATCCCGATGATGATGAGATTCTGAAGCTCATCAAGAGAAGTGAATATAAGATTGTGGACCAACTATTGCAAACTCCTTCCAAGATTTCTTTGCTTGCTTTACTGAGAGATTCTGGTGCCCATAGGGAAGCTTTGATGAAGGTCTTGGACCAGGCATTCGTGGATCATGATGTGACGGTTGACCAATTTGATGGAATCGTGGGAAATATTACTTCGTGTAACAATCTCGGTTTCAGTGATGAAGAGCTTCCGGATGAGGGAAGGAACCATAATATGGCTTTGCATATCTCAATAAGTTGTGGAAATGATACTTTATCAAGTGTGTTGGTAGATACAGGTTCGTCGTTAAATGTAATGCCCAAAACTACATTATCTCGACTTTCGTATCAAGGTGCTCCCATGAGACCTAGTGGGGTAATTGTCAAAGCGTTTGATGGTTCTAGGAAGATTGTCATCGGTGAAGTGGATCTTCCTATAATAATTGGTCCTCATACTTTTCAGATCACTTTTCAAGTAATGGATATTCGTGCCGCCTACAGTTGCCTATTGGGTCGTCCATGGATCCATGATGCAGGGGCAGTCACTTCCATGCTCCATCAAAGATTGAAGTTTGTAAGGCATGGAAAGCTGGTAATGATTGGTGGAGAGCAGGCTATGGTGGTAAGCCATTTGTCATCTTTCTCTTTTATTGATGCTGATGAGGATGTTGGAACCCAATTCCAAGCTCTATCTGTTGCTAATAATGAAGTGAAGAAGCAAGGGACATCTATTTCTTCTTTTGAGGATGCGCGACGAGTGGTTGAAAGTGGTTCGATTGAAGGTTAGGGCCAGGTGTTGACTTTGCCCGAGAACAAGTCTGGAGAAGGTCTTGGTTTTCACCCCGTGTCTACAAGAGTCAAGCAGGAAATAGTTACCCGTCCGATACAAGAAGTTTTCCGAAGCGCAGGTTTTATCCATCCGACTCCTCCTAAAGTTGATGCTATAATAGGAGACGATTCTGAAGAGGATTTACCCGATTTTGTAACGCATGGAGTGGTTTGCCAGAACTGGATTGCTGTTGATGTTCCTGTTGTGATGCACATTTCTGAGTAATGTTTTGTTTTATTTTTGAAAAAAAATTTCGCTCTGCCCAAGGCGAAAAGTATTTGTGTCGGGCTATGTTGAAAATAAATCCTTTTGCTCTGCCCAAGGCAAAAGAGAAAATGTCTGGGCTCTTTGTTTCAAGTATTGCCCCTCATGAATAAAAATGTTATTTTGTCCACTACTGTTTTATTTTTTTCACTTTTTCTGGGAAATAGTAATGAAAATTAATTGGTAGTAATAGGAAAATATAATAACTTTTTGTTTTATTTGTACAAATCGATTTCTAAAATAAAGCATAATCATATGTGCAGATTAATCCATGACTTAACCATTAAAAACACTGATCCTATGCCCCCTCCCAACTTTGAATTCCCTGTGTTCGGAGCCGAAGAAGAGGATAGCGAAGAAGTTCCTGATGAAATTTCCCGTTTGCTTGAGCACGATGAAAAGACTATTCAGCCGTTTGAAGAACCCATAGAGATGATCAATTTGGGTAATGAAGAAGATAAAAAGGAAGTCAAGGTCGGAGCATTGCTTATCCCAGAGGTCAAAGAGAAAATGTTGGAGCTTCTCAAAGAGTATGTTGATGTGTTTGCTTGGTCCTACCAAGATATGCCAGGTTTGGACAACAATATTGTGGAGCATCGTTTACCATTGAGACCTGAATGTCCGCCGATTAAGCAGAAGTTGAGAAGGACTCATCCCGATATGGCTGACAAGATTAAAGAAGAAGTTCAAAAACAAATTAATGCATGTTTCCTTGTTACATCGGTCTATCCTCAATGGTTAGCCAATATAGTGCATGTTGCTAAGAAGGATGGCAAAGTTCGAATGTGTGTAGACTATAGAGATCTGAATAGAGCTAGCCCAAAGGATGACTTCCCATTACCGCACATTGACGTATTGGTCGACAGTACCACAAAGTTCAAAGTCTTTTCTTTCATGGATGGTTTCTCTGGTTACAATCAAATCAAGATGGCACCAGAAGATATGGAGAAGACAGCTTTCATTACACCGTGGGGAACATTTTGTTATCGGGTTATGCCGTTTGGTTTGAGGAATGCTGGTGCAACATACCAAAGGGCCATGACTACTTTGTTCCATGATATGATGCATAAAGAGATAGAAGTGTATGTAGATGACATGATTGCCAAATCACAAACTGAGGAAGATCATTTGGAACATTTATTGAAGTTATTCCAACGTTTGAGAAAGTATAAACTCCGTCTGAGTCCCAACAAGTGCACTTTTGGTGTTCGTTCTGGAAGACTTCTGGGTTTCATTGTCAGTCAGAAAGGTATTGAGGTAGATCCTGATAAAGTCAAAGCTATTCGGGAAATGCCCGCACCCAAGACGGAAAAACAAGTAACAGGATTCCTTGGGAGACTAAACTATATTTCTAGATTTATATCTCATATGACTACTGCCTGTGGGCCGATTTTCAAGCTTATCCAAAAGAACCAAGGATGTGTGTGGACAGAAGATTGTCAGAGAGCTTTTGATAGCATCAAAGAATATTTACTTGAACCTCCCATTTTGATTCCTCCGGTGGAAGGAAGACCTTTGATTATGTACCTGACTATATTGGAAGATTCCATGGGATGTGTGCTTGGTCAACAAGATGAGACTGGAAGAAAGGAACATGCCGTATATTATCTGAGTAAGAAATTCACAGACTGTGAGTCTCGATACTCAATGCTTGAGAAAACCTGTTGTGCTTTAGCTTGGCCTGCTCGCCGTCTGCGCCAGTATATGATTAACCACACCACTTGGTTGATCTCCAAAATGGATCCGATCAAGTATATCTTTGAGAAGCCCGCCTTATCTGGAAGAATAGGCCGTTGGCAGATGTTGTTATCCGAATATGACATTGAGTATCACACTCAGAAAGCAATCAAAGGGAGTATTTTAGCCGACCATTTGGCTCACTAACCAATTGACGATTATCAATCCATCAAGTTTGATTTCCCAGATGAAGATGTTATGTACTTGAAAGCTAAAGATTGTGAAGAGCTGTTACCTGAAGAAGGACTAGATCCCGAATCCCATTGGGGTTTAATATTTGACGGAGCTGTGAACTCTTATGGAAATGGAATTGGGGCAATCATCGTCACTCCCCGAGGTACTCATATCCCGTTCACGGCGAGATTGAAGTTTGACTGCACGAACAACATGGCTGAATATGAGGCATGTATTATGGGTCTCGAAGAAGCAGTGGATCTAAGGATTAAGATTCTTGATATTTACGGAGATTCAGCATTGGTAATTAATCAAATCAAAGGAGAATGGGAGACTCGTCATCCTAGTTTGATCCCTTACAGAGATTATGCTAGAAGATTGTTAACCTTCTTCAACAAAGTGGAATTACATCATATCCCTAGAGATGAAAACCAAATGGCTGATGCTTTAGCTACTTTGTCTTCAATGTTTCAAGTGAATGGTTGGAACGATGTGCCTACAATCCGGGTTATGCGCCTCGACAGACCTGCTCATGTGTTCTCAATAGAAGAGGTCACCGACGACAAACCGTGGTTCTATGACATTAAATGTGTTCTTCAAACTCAAGAGTACCCGCCTGGGGCATCCAATAAAGATAGGAAGACGTTGAGAAGATTAGCAAGCAGTTTCTTCCTCAATGAAGAAGTATTGTATAAGAGGAATTACGACATGGTCTTGCTCAGATGTGTAGATAGACATGAAGCAGACATGCTGATGCAAGAAGTACATGAAGGATCCTTTGGCACACATGCCAACGGACATGCGATGGCTAAAAAGATGTTGAGAGCTGGTTACTATTGGATGACGATGGAATCTGATTGCTGCAAATATGTGAAGAAATGTCATAAATGCCAGATTTATGCGGACAAGATACATGTGCCACCGACCCTCCTCAACGTTATCTCTTCACCTTGGCCTTTCTCTATGTGGGGCATTGATATGATTGGAATGATTGAACCCAAAGCTTCAAATGGTCATCGTTTCATCTTGGTAGCGATCGATTATTTTACTAAATGGGTGGAAGCAGCATCTTATGCTAATGTAACCAGACAGGTGGTAGTCAGATTTATCAAGAATCAGATCATTTGTCGATACGGCATCCCGAGCAAGATCATCACTGATAATGGTTCGAATTTGAATAACAAGATGATGAAAGAGCTTTGTGAGGAGTTCAAGATCGAACATCATAATTCTTATCCTTACATACCGAAGATGAATAGGGCTGTTGAAGCTGCTAACAAGAACATCAAAAAGATTGTCCAGAAGATGGTGGTAACTTATAAAGATTGGCATGAAATGCTTCCGTTTTCTTTACATGGATACCGTACTTCAGTTCGAACTTCAACAGGCGCAACCCCATTTTCCCTAGTTTATGGTATGGAAGCAGTACTCCCCGTGGAGGTTGAGATTCCGTCTATGAGAGTGTTGATGGAAGCTAAACTTTCTGAGGCTGATGGTGTCAAAGTAGATATGATCAATTGAATTTAATTGAAGAAAAGAGATTGACAGCATTGTGTCACGGTCAATTATATCAGCAGAGAATGAAGAAGGCTTTTGATAAGAAGGTTCGACCACGCGAGTTCAGAGAAGGTGACCTTGTGCTCAAAAAGATATTATCTTTCCAACCTGATTTTAGGGGCAAGTGGGCTCCGAATTATGAAGGACCGTATGTCGTTAAGAAAGTTTTCTCTGGAGGTGCCATGATTCTCACAAATATGGACGGTGAAGAGCTCCCGCGTTCCATGAACGCCGATGCAGTCAAGAAGTATTTCGCTTAGGTTTGAGTTGACAGTTTGCTAAGTTGAAAACCCCGAAAGGGCGGCTTAGGCAAACTTTTGGTCAGACCAGTCTTGGCGTTTGAGCACATTTTGGAATTCGAAGTTGTTAGGGAGAATAGTGATCACTGTTTTTATGTAACCTTTTTTTTTCTTTCATGTACTATTTCCCAAACTTTTGTAAACCATTGGAGTCGCATTGTTAGAGAACTACCATCTTATTAATGAAATTTGAGCATTTACCTTTTATGGGCAAAATTTTAATTTTACAACAATATTTAAAACAAAGTTATTTAAAGTATTCTTATTTTAAAAATGTGTCGTGAATAATGAAAGGAATATTAACGGTTGTTCCGAGGATGGTCAAGCCATGAAATGCAAAACAATACAGTAATTTATCCTTGCGTGATGAACATGTTTTCTTTCAAAATCGTCACGAGGTGTTGGTTGTGTAAACTTTTGTTTCTAGTGGTACTAAGTTTGGTGACTCCCCAGCTTTTCCAGTTAAGCGTTGTTTTGGTTATCTTTATTCGAGCAGATTTCCGTAGTGTGGTACACTTTGTCTCATGCCAGTGGTCTATTGGTATTAGAAGTTTGGATTTGAATATTTTTCTCCCCGGAAGTCTTGAGCCTTGTAGCGTGATACGCTCTGACGTTGCTTTGTGGTTCCAGTTCCAGTTATTTTCCGTCTCTTCAAGATTGACCGAGTATCTATTATTTTTGTGATATCTTATCATCTTCAAGATATTCCGTCTACCTGTCTCGTCAGCATAACATTCATTCATTCATTTACACTTATATCACGCATGCATATTCACATTTGCCTTTGATTTTTGGGACGTATACCTTGTTTATGTTTATTCAAACAGCGTACATGTTTCTTTCCAAGTAGAATGTTAATTTAGGCAGAAAATGTGCTTCTTTTCTAAATTCCCCAACTGAGCCAATCCTCGTGGATGATTTTTTTGATTTAGCCTTCCTTGTCCATTTCTGGATAGGATGAATCCCTAATCGAGTTATTTTCTCATTGGGTGGAGTCTTGTTTGACTGTCTTCTCTCTGGTTTATTCCTGGAGGGAGTTTTTTGTCTCTTGCATAGGCTATCTCGTGGTTTTCTCCAAGCTAAACAACCTAGATGAATGGTGCATTTATTTTTCACATTTAAGTATTTGATCTCCTCGGGAAGGATTGATTCATGGTTCCCTTTGACGAAGATTTTATTCTCTGGCAGGGTTATCGTAATTTTCTTCTGAATTACTCTTCGGAAAACGACAAGCGGCAGCTCTTCATGAGCAACTTGTGCGTTATTAATATTTTTGGAAAACGACAAGCGGCGGTCTCTTCATGAGCAACTTGTACATTATAGACCTCGTTAGAAAACGACAAGCGGCGGTCTCTTCATGAGCAACTTGTGCGTTATTATTTTTGGAAAACGACAAGCGGCGGTCTCTTCATGAGCAACTTGTACGTTATTATTTTTTGGAAAAAACGGCAAGCGGCGGTCTCTTCATGAGAAACTTGCGCGTTATTGATATTTTTCTGGAATACAGCAAGTGGCGGCTTCTTTATTTGAGCAGCTTGTATGATATTGGTATTTTTGGAAGACCGCAAGTGGCGGCTTCTTTATTTGAGCAACTTGTATGTTATTGACATCTTTGAACGACAACAAGTGGAAGCTTCTTTATTTGAGCAGCTTGTATGTCATAGTATTTTTGGAAGACAGCAAGTGGCGGCTTCTTTATTTGAGCAGCTTGTATGTTATTGACATCTTTGAACGACAGTAAGTGGAAGCTTCTTTATTTGAGCAGCTTGTGTATCTACAACCATATTATTATTTCAGCATTAATTGGTACCCCTCCGGAAAAATCTCGCAGAGAGACTCGTTATGAAATCTTTGCCTTCAGAAGTTGGTAGTCCATTATCAGCAAAATTGATACATCTCTTGTCTATCTTTGACCTTGAGTTGTGAACTCACTATTATTTTGGGTCGATAATCTGTTTTTGTAGCCTATGCAAGATGCCTTCTTTGTTAGGGTCAGAGTTTGTATTCTCTCAAATTTTTATTCGCCGTCAAGAGTCTATCATTTGAAGTTGATGACTCACTTCCCCAATAGTGTATAATATATGTTCCTATGGTTTGTTGGTGTTCGGTTTCTCCAGCATTGTTTCTGTCTCATACAGTATCATTCTCCATGAATTTAAATACTACATTCATATCACAAACATAATGGAGGTATCTTAGAGCAACAATTGCGCATTATGTATTTAAGTACCTTCAATCTCGTCGAGACGAAGATTTTAATCTTCATATCTCCGAATAGAAGAAACTTAAATAGGGGCAGCTGTCATACCCCAATTTTTGACCTAAGATCCCACCTCCCATCTGTGTCATTGCATAGCAAGTGTTCACAAGCAATTTGACCTATTTTTGTCATTTCTCGAGTCAGATTTCAAAAATTAATAACTTCTTCAATATTCAACATTTTGAGCGATTCTTTGGGAATTAGGCTCCTTGTGACATCCTCTCCAACTTCCCTTTACAAGCCAAGATTATTAGGGGGTCATGGTATTACAAGAACACAATCACGACATTAAAGTAAGAAATGAAGGGTAAAGGGTTCATCAACTCCTCAGTCATTGAACTAGGGTTTTGAATTGGTGAAGTTTGGAATCATTCAAGCTTTTTTTTTCAAGATAAGATTGAAGATTCATTTTCCATTTAATTTTTGGCCAAGCTATGTTCATGTCTACATCCATGCGTATTCATCATATCATTTTAAATTAAATGTTATCAAGACATGTTCATGAAAGCAAGGCGTGATAATGCACACATCCAAAGAAGTTTGAGATTTGAAATTCAATAAGAAGAATAGAGTTTTGTTGAATAAATGAAATTTGTTTTATTTAAGGGATTACAAAATTAACAAGGTACATAATTCTGAATTTTTTTTTAACCTATGCTACACTACCCTTAAGTCTCATGACTTTTTCTGTACCACTTCAAGCCCTTTTACAAACACTTTCTTTAATCCTCAAAACTAGTCATTTAAAATGTTCAAAAATAGTATTTGTATGCCCCGTTTGAAGGAAATAAGTCTGCTTAAACAAGCCATCTGTTATTAATAAATGAACTTGCTTCAAATGCTCTCATTCGGAATGGACAGTAGGACATGCTTCATGCTTTCAATGCAGGAAATTAGGGACGTACTGTTGTGCTGCCTGCTAGCGAAGTACCTGTCAAAGTGGCCAAAATGGTAAAACGGGAATTTCAATTGGCAAAATATGGAAGACAGGTTGCTACACTCCAAAAAACTACTATGCTATGTTATTGCTGTCCACAGAAGTCCAAGAATACCAGTCCAAACTACTGCTGTTTGCTGCTCTAAAATCTCGACTTGTCCCTATCTTTGAGGTCCAAATCAACCCTGCTGCAATAATGCCAAAAACCTGTCAAGCTAGGCCAGATTGCACAAAAATTGTTAGACATTCTTACATCCGTAAAGCATAGATCAGAAATGCTCTTAATGGACTCAATTCCCTCCCAATTTTAATCTTGAGACTATATAATATAGAGCTTTATCACAATGAAGAGGGGCCTTTTTTTGATAGAAAATTCGAGAGAAACAAGAAAACTCCACCATCACTGTCTCTACCTTCAGCCACAACCAACCAACTCACAACTGAGTTGCATACCTGATTCATGCCTGCAACCATATTTAATTGAAGTTTTCACCACTTACCTACAACAAAGTCTCATACCTGAATCAGCAGGGACCTTAAAACGAGAGGAACAAAGAGATATTTTTTAACTGTAAGAATCAAGAAAGCATAAAGAACAAGAAAGGAACTTACTCAAGTGAAGCAACTGGTATTTCTTTCAGGTAATATAGCTCCACCTTTTTTGAGTATTTTAGCTTTGAGCTTCAACTTGACATAAATTTTGTATCAGTTCATAAGTAGATTTCATTTAAGTAGGATAAGGTTTTTACGGTGAAGATGAAAAGTTAGAAAACATGTTTTACCTGATATGTATTGTTATCTGTTGTTTGCTTCAGCGAATCCATTTTCTGAATCTGATTATAACACCGATGAAAAGCTCAAAGGGAAACTAATATTGATTTAGTATTCCCTAAAGTTGAGGTGTTGTGCTTGCATTATCTTCATATTTTTGCTCAGCTGAACAAATTGAACATAGAAACTTAGAAATCTAAAATTACATAAACTCAAATTAATGAAGGGTATGTTGTTGTTTGTCTCACCTTTCTAGTAACCGGGTATGATCCTACAACGACCACGAACATATGATACATGAGATTTTTTTGAGATTGTCATGGAGACTGGGTCTGGTGCGGATCAAAACCTTCAGCACCTTTAATCCCTTCATCTTCCTCTCATTCATCTCCTTGTGCTTCCCTCATACTCCATCCACTATCTCCCTTTCAAACAGATACTACCATCAACTTACTCCCTCTCAGCATAGAATACCTCTACCTTTACTCCTTTCGAATTCATCTTCGACATTCACACTACCGTCCAGTTGTCGACTTCAATCACCCTGCCGGTGTAACTTCAATTTCTCTGTGGCCAGACTACAACTCACACATGTTTCAATCCTTCAGTTTGATTTTCCTCACACGAACCATCAACTTTCCTCGGTTATCTGTATAACAAACAACAAAATACCTTTCATCGAAGCTCGTATCCCTTTGGCAATCGTGTTTGTGAGCTACAACGAACCCACAGACCACCGAACCAATTGTCCAGCTGTTACGCGACTGTCCTTTATCTTCTCAGCCTCCGATCGTCATTCGTCCACTGCTAAAAATTGAAAATCATAACCATCTCAACCACCGTGAAACCCTAGTTCGCCAACACTTTTTCCTCACGATGATTTTGATGATTGAAGTGGACAAGAATAGAAAGTAGAGACGAGATGGTTTGAATTTCTGTTTTCCTTGATCTTTTGCTCGGTTGAAGATAGTGGGTTAATGTTGTTGTTTCCCCTTTTTTACAAAAATGGCGAAGAGAGGGTTGAGAGAGACAGAGGTGTTGCTTTCTATCCCTTCTGCTTAGTTTTTTTTGTTTGTGTAATGAAGAGGGTCGGATCCGAGTCTTACCCGACCTGACCCAGTCCACTTTAGCCCAGAGTTTTTTTTATTCTGTCCCTTTATTTCCTTTTTTTGGGCTTACGGAATAATCTATCCTAAAGCCCAACAAATTCTATATCCCCCCATTTTCTGTTTCGCACCTTTTTTATAATTAATCTATTTTAGGTTTAAATTAGTAATTTTATTATTAATATAATTTAGATTCAAAATTAATAGTTTTACAATTAACTTAGTTTATATTTTAGATCTAATCTATTAGTTTTAATGTTTTTAATTTATTTTGGATTTAATTTAATGACTTTAGAATTTTAAGTTAGTAATTTTAGAACTTTAAGTTAGTTTGGTTAGTAATTTTTTATGATTTTTATTTAGTTTAGTTAGTAAACATTAGAATTTTTATATAATTTAGACTTAACTTAATAACCTTAGAAATTTAAATTTTAGTTTAGAGTTAATTTTCTGTTATATCTCTTTATGCTTGATTTTTCTTCTGTCATTTCAAATTTTTTTTATTATTACTCACTCGTCATCAATTTTTGTTTATGTTTATTTCTTTATGATTTTCCTTTTATATGTTAGTAAATTTTGTGATATTTTCGATTTAGTTCATTTTAATTTTTATAACTCACTTTACTGTTCGTTTGTTTAACTCCAAGGGAAATAATTAAATTTGTTGACTTCATGTCATCGAACATATCTTATACGATTGTGCGAATCCCTCCATTCTTTTTTGTTTTTATCATTTTTGTTAATCTGAAGTTAATTTTCCTAAAAGAATCAATTTTAAAACTCACACCTTTTAAGTCAAAGCTTCGACACTAGGTCGTCGTATCTTCAAAATCTCATCCGCACCCATCTTTAGCTAAACAAACTATTTTAATCAAACAAAAAATTTTAAAAAAAACAGATATTTCAAAAGGTTCCTATAGAATACTATAGATACATTTGGTGCTAATACCTTCCCATTGTATAACCAACCCCCGAACTCTAGACCTCTTTTCAAAAAACGCCTTGTATTTTCATTACTTTTTAAAGTATTATTTTACATTGCATATTTTAGGGTTTTATTTCGCTCTTTCCCCTTTCCCCTTGGAAATAATAAAGTGCGGTGGCGACTCTTTCTTTTGTGAGACGAATTAATTAATAGTTCGATCTCCGATTTACCCCGCTACATTTTTTATCGCTACAATCATGTATCTAACTGTTTTGGAAAATTCAATAGGGTGTGTGTTGGGGAAGCATGACGAGTCTGGCCGAAAAGAGCATGCTATTTATTACCTGAGCAAAATGTTTACCTACTGTGAAACAAGATATTCACTGCTCTAGAAAACTTGTTGCGCTTTGGCATGGGCTGCTCACCGGCTAAGACAGTATATGCTGACCCATACTACCTTATTGATATCTAAAATGGATCCAATAAAATACTTCTTCGAGAAATCTGCCCTTTCTGGGAGAATAGCAAGATGGGAGATGATCCTGACAGAATATGACATACAATACACTACCCAGGAAGCAATAAAGGGAAGTGTACTAGCTGATCACCTTTCTCATCAAGCTGTGGATGACTACCAGTCCATGAAGTTCGAATTCCCAAATGAAGACATCATGATGTTAAACAACTGTGAAGAATTCAGACCATATGACAGACCTGAACAAGGATCCCGATGGACCCTGGTTTTTGATGGGGCGTCCAACGCACTCGGAAATGGTATAGGTGTTGTACTCATATCTCTTGAAGGATGTCATAATCCCTTTACGGCAAGACTCTGCTTCAATTGTACAAATACATGGAAGAGTACGAAGCGTGCATTTTTGGTCTCAAAGCTGCCATAGATTTGGGGATCAAATCCTTAAATGTATTCGGAGATTCAGCTTTGGTCATCATCTAGATCAAATGGGAATGGGACACCAAACACCCTAACCTTATCCCCTATAAAGAATGTGTGTTGACATTGATCCCATATTTTGAGAAGATTACCTTCGAGCATTTCCCACGAGAAGAAAATCAGCTAGCAGACGCACTAGCCACAATGTCATCCATGTTTAAAATTAAATGGGATAACGAGGCTCCACAGATCACCATTGAACGAATGGATGAACTAGCTCACTGTCACGAGATTAATACTGAAGAAGTAGTGGAACGACCTTAGTTTCACGAAGTCAAGAGGTATCTCAAGGCTCAAGAATATCCGGAAGGAGATTCAGTCAATGATAAGAAGTTCCTAAGGAGATTCTCTGCTAAATTCTTCCTTAGTAATGGCATTCTCTACAAACGCAACCATGACTCTGTTTTTCTCCGTTGCATAGACAAGGTTGAGGTAGAAAAGATCATGGCTGATCTACATGAGGGCACTTTTGGAACCCATTCTAGTGAGCATACGATGGAAAATAAAATCCTACGTTCAGGTTATTACTAGTCTACCATGGAAGCAGATTGCTATCAACACTCTCGAACCTGCCACAAGTGTCAGATTTATGCTGACAAGGTGCACGTACCTCCGGTTCCTCTGAATGTCTTGACGACTCCTTGGCCCTTTGCTATGTGGGGCATCAATATGATTGGGGAAATCAAACCAACAACTTCTAATGGACACCGCTTCATCTTGGTGGACATTGACTATTTCACAAAGTGGGTTGAGGCAGCTTCTTTCGCTTCCGTTACCAAGAATGTTGTTGCCCAGTTCATCAAGAAAAATCTCATCTGTCGGTACGATATCCTGGAGAGGATCATCACAGACAATGGTACGAATCTAAACAATATTATAATCACCGCCTTGTGCGATAAATTCAGGATCCAGCACCATAATTCTTCCCCTTACCGGCCAAAGATGAATGGTTTTGTCGAAGACGCAAATAAGAACATCAAAAAGATCATACAGAAAATGACAGTCACGTACAAAGACTAGCATGAGATGCTACCATTCGCTCTCCACGGTTACTGCACCACGGAGCGCAAATCAACCGGGGAAGCACCTTACTCTCTGGTATATGGCATGGAAGTTGTCTTGCCTATTGAGGTCCAGATCCCCTCTCTGAGAATCATGAAGGATACGGGTCTGAATGAAGAAGATTGGATCCAGACTTGACTTGATCAACTGAACTTGATTGATGAGAAAAGGATTACTACTATCTGTCATGGTCAGATGTATCAAAAATGGATGATCAAGGCTTTCAACAAAAAGGTCAGACGCCAAGTGTATCAAGTCAGGGATTTGGGGATCAAACGTATCATACTACCGCAAGGTGATCCCAGGGGCATATGGACTCCTATATATGAAGGACCGTTTGTAATAAAAAAGCATATTCTCTGGTGGAGCAATGATCTTGACCACTATGGATGGCGACGACCTGCCGCACCCCGTGAACGCGGACATAGTCAAAAGATACTACGCATAAGAGACCCACTAGGTTGACACACCTAGGAAAAACAAGGGCATCCCGACGAACCAAAAAGGTTCGAGAAAAAATTAGGGATAAAACATAAAAATTTGTACACCCGGCAAGTTGAAAACCCGAAAGGGTGGCTTGGGCAAAAAAGGGTATCCTGGTGGACTGAAAACCCAAAAGGGCGGTCCAGGAAAAAGTTAGGGAATTAAAGCGTATGACTATGTTTCGTTGGATCACCTTACGGATAACCTGAAAACTTGACGATTTTGATCAATTCAATCAGCTTCGGACAAGGCAACAAATAGATAATATGCTCAGAGACATGAAGGCTATAGCAGAATGGGAACCCCATGGGATTATTTCACATAGCTACCTTTTCTTTGTATCAAATTTTCATTTTTACGACGTCATTCTCTTACTAGAATGTTTATCTCATTGTACAAAAATACTTACTCAAAGTCAATACAAAGATATCCCTTTGAAAGTACAAAACTATCTGTTTTTCTTTACTCTTATATTTTGTTTACAAAAACGTCCAATGATTTATTTTTGAACATATGCATTTGAATGTAACTACCATTTACAAATGAACAAAATAGAAAGAAAATCACTAATAGCTTTAAGAAATAGGGAAATCTCTCTAAGCTATTTCTATAAAATCCCCCACAGTGTGCAGTTTAATCCCCAGTGGAACAAAACTTCCAGTTATCACTCTCTGGTAGAAGTTGCCAAATTTCTCGGGATTCCCCAACAGGATTTCACAAGAAGCACACAATGTTTCCCTTACAATAGAGTTCATTTCTCTAAGTGGAAACTCATCAACACTTCAACTTCACAAACATGAAGACTTACACTCTACATTCCTGGTAGCAGTCATAAATTTATTTTCCCTAATCCAATAGCATTACAGCAGATTGGCTCACATACGCATAAATCGCATCCATATATCATAAAAATCGATGACACGAATGCATATATCACAATCTCATTGTACCATGAATTTCATACATCATGACATTGCATACAGCTAACGTTTTACCCTTTTGCAGGATAAGGTTAATCAATGACTATCATCAATAAATCAGAGATTAATACCTGAAACAGGCCGAGGATAATTGGCTACACGACCAACTGATCTTTCAGGTACAGTTCAGATACGCTCCAGATGCGGATGCCATCCTGATATTCATTGAGATTCAGCTTTCAGATATAGTTCAGATACGCTCTAGATACGGATGCCATCCTGATACTCATTTAGATTCAGCTTTAAGATACAGTTCAGATACGCTCCAAATACAAATTCCATACTGATACTCATATATTTTCAGCTTACAGATACGGTTCAGATATGCTCCAGATACATATGCCATCCTGATACTCATTCAGATTCAACTTTCAGATACAGTTCAGATACAGTTCAGATACACTCCAGATACAGATGCCATCCTGATACTCATTCATATTCAACTTTCAAATACAATTCAGATATGCTCCAGATACGGATGCCATCCTGATACTCGTTGAGATTCAGCTTTCAGATACAATTTAGATATGCTCCAAATACGGATGCCATTCTGATACTCATTCAGATCCAGGCTTTCCTTTCAAAGTAACCCTACTATCCAGGTTCCTTCTCCCTTATCTCCAGACAACAATTTACAACCCTATAAGACCAGGACCCAACCAGATATGGTCGATTTCACATTTCCCCAGTTGAAGTCAAACTTAGACTTGGTCTGATTTCTGTCAACAATCACCTCCAAATGGCATCTTTAAGCCCATTTACAACAACTTTCCGTCATCTTTCCAAATGGCATCTTTAAGCCCATTCCCTATGCAATCAACCATCACATAATCGAGTGCAAATTTCTGGGCACTCTAGTGTTCAATCATCTTCCACTTTAAGCTACGAACGACAAACATGCCAATCTCACTTTTCAAGTTTAAGAAGATTGAACAGGGGCAGCTGTTGTACCCCAAAATTCCCCCTCTCATTTTTTATTCAAGATACTATCCTAGGTTTTCTCGAATACTCAATTTGGCTCAGAGGTTGATCAGACAGATTCTCTTCATAGGCAGTAAGTCAACAATTAAAGTTTGGCATTTCTCAAAGAAAATTGATTCTTCAAGGTTTCAAATGGTCTTCATAGATCTTCATTTCTCTTCTAGGATGTTCAAGCCGAGTTTCAAACCTCGCATTGCAAGTTTTCTCAATCAATGGTTCAGACGACTGAAAATGACACCATTGACCCAAAAGTTGACCTTTTGCGAGACCAAGTTTAAGCGACTGTAACTTCTTCATTATTCGATATTTTTGAGCGGTTCTTCTTGCGTATGACTCTCCTCGATGTTATCTCCAATTTCTCTTTACAAATCAAGAGCTGATTACATGTATAAGATCACCAAAATTCGAATGCGTTAGAAGTCACTTCATGGATTTTTGACCTAATCTTAAGTAACTGTCGCCTGATTTCTAAGAATTGTGATTTCCTCAAATTACAAGATCTTGCAATGATTATCTCCGCATATGGTCATAAGTGATGTCGCTCACGAGTTTATTTTCAAAGATCGAAAGAAAATTGCATTGGGAAGACCTTGAAAGTTATCGAACCGTTGCAAGTCATTTGTTTAATTTCGAATATTCTTAACCACAATTTGTTTTCCTCAGGACTATGTTTCTCATGGTGAAGTTTGTTAATTCTACAAGATTGGTGAATGTTCTTAAAGCACGTTTGTTTGGAAATGAAGTTTTGTTCTAATCAAGCACGACGTGCGAGTTACTTTTAAGTGCAAATTTGATTTGGACAAGAGGTGAAGATTAAGACTGTCATTTAGATAACCAATTGTTTTGAGTTCGATTAAACCAGGTGGAATTGAATTCTTAAGCATTATTTTGTTCAAGAATTTGATTGGAAGTTTAAAAGATAAGGCGCAGGGTTTCATTTGAAATACAAATTACAAGGGTGTTAGATTTTCTTGAAGTTCAAGTTATGAAGCAAGATACATATTTAAATCATGCAAGTAGGGAACTTAATTTTTATCAAGATTCAAAAATGATTTCCATACGATAAATTCCTAATTCATAAAATTCACTCAAGTTATGTATTCATTACATTTTTGGGACAAATTACAATTTTTGTTTACAAAGAAGAAAAGAAGAAATAAATGTTTCTTCTTCAATTTTCTGTTGCTTCCTCTTCAAGAAACTCGTCCACACTCTTTGCTAGCCATGGTCTTTTCATCTCTCAACTTCGCGTTCACCGTCCAATTCTCGTGTTCATGAAATAAGAAAAAAAGGAAGTTAGCAAGCATGGGAAATTCAAGAATTAATTGCTAAAACAAGTTTGAATACTCATCATTAGGGTTTGTATGTGGAATCAGATTTAAAGGTTGTTTGTTTTAATCATAATCCCTATCCTCCCATTCTTGCAAATCACAAGGTTGAACCTTGGTTCACAAGAAGGAAAAGCAAATGTGCAAGCAAACAAAACAAAGGCAGGCTGCTGTAAATATAGCAGCAAGAACAGGCTACAAAACCAAAAAACAAAGCAAGTATAGAAACATCAGCTAATGTAATAGAAACAACAGGCTACTATATAAGCAGCACAACATGCAACAAATATAGCAAACATACAACAAGAAATGAAAACAAGTCAAACTGCCCAAGGCAGCATTACAAAAACAACAACAAACAGGCTGCAATGCAGCAAATAGCAGAAAACAGCCTGCAATGCAACAAACTTGCAACAAGCCTGCAACAATATTGCAGCAGAACAACACAAAGAAGGCAGCAAAAAATAAAACAAAATAGGACAAGGAAAAACGTCAAGTTAGCTTGCTCAACACACCAAATTATATCATCACTTTCCTAAATACACAAACCCTTCAGATATTATTGAGTAAAAAAGCAAGTTTTCTTTGTATCATAGGAAGATGAAGATGGAAAGAAAAAGTATGAAAGATATCACCTGCACTGCTGCCCCAAATCTGCCAAAACCTGTTGCGTGAACAACTAAATAATACAGTCCAAAACCCTGCAAAATGCCAAGGTCAGCCCTGTCCAAACTCAATGCAAGTGTTTCACAAAAGAGGAAACTTAAAACCTGCTACTCAAATGATCAAAGTCAACTTTCCAAAATTGTTCAAAAAACCTCAAATTCCCCCCCCCCCCCCCCCCCACTTTTTACCCTGTTTTCATTATAATACCAAGGGTTGTTTTACAAAGCAGAGGAGGCCAGGAAAAATACAAACCAATCTAATAAACAACACAAAAACCATAGCCAACAAATCAAGAGTAAGAAACACACTGAAGAAAAAGTATACAGAACTTGCAACTATAACGCTCCTATTGTCACCAATTCAGTAGAAGAAGAGTACAAAGAAGATAAAGATCGGCATGGAGTATTGAAGAACAATTGTACCTAATTGGAATCTCATCTCTGTTTTTTCTGTTTCGCATATTCAAGGCCACTACAGGTAATATCTCTATCGCCTATATGATATCAACTTATTTAAACTGGTTTTGAATGTCACCAAGTAATCAATGTTTTGCTGCAAAAAAGAAACCAAGAGTTTCATGAACATATTTTTGAAGAGAGTGAGAAAACAACATTTTTTTGGGAACTTATAATTTGCACATAAAATAAAATACTCCCCATAAGTTTTTCACCTCTGTTAAACTCCACTGAACACGCATTCTCCCTATTTACTTCAACCGTGTTTCTCCATCGACTTGGAGTGGTAACCAACACTTTGTCAAAAAATCGTTCTCGTTGCCATCAATCCCACACCTCAAAAGTAGCCAGGAGCCGGTAAACAACATTTAGAAAAGGATGAGAAATCCAAACTGAAACCCATGTTCTTCCTTCGAACGATGCTAGTAGGAGAAGAGGGTTTAACAAGTTCAAGAGTCTTCCAAAGCATAGTCTGGACCAGAGAAAGACCGCCAATCTTCTTCTTCTGCTCAGTTCGTTGCACCAGTCCACATACCACCCATCAACGCGCTAACTCCTTTCTCTGTGACCTCATTCTCGTCCATGATTTCACTACATTGGACCTGATGATGATGAACGATGTTGCTCCAATGGTGAATACAAACTCGTGATGAAGAACGACGACGATATTGGACGAAGATGAGAGTTTGAAGACGGCTAAATCATGGGAGAAGATGAGTAGTTATTTAACAAGGATGGGAAGCTAGTAAGATTGTTGGAGAAGCAAAGAGATGAGGGAGTGTATCATCGGGAAAGAGAGGAAGGGTTAGGTTTTCTGAGCGTTAGATAATTGGGATTTTTTTACAAACCTTTTTTCCTCTTCCCTACAGTAACCAGCGCCCGTTTTTCCTTGTTTAGGTTTCTTTTGCAACAATTACTTGGCCTTACCATTAAGCCCAGCGAATTGCTATCCCTTCAGCATCCTTCTCTACTTTATACCCCCCATACTAACTTAGGTTTGTTATTTCTTTCACTAATTTAATTTTTTTTTATTGTTATAAATCTAGTTTAGGTAGTAATCAATTAAGTAAAAAATGTTATTTTTTTGACAATTTCCTTTAATTAGTTTAGTGTCAATTATAGAGTTAGGACTCCATTCCCTTTTAATTTCTAAATTTTTTGTACATAAAAATATGTATAATAGATTAATATTTTATTTTTCTTCATAATAAAAAATACCAAAAATACAAAAAATATGCAAACGATTTAATTTCTTTAGTCAATTATTTTCTTCAATAGAATAGAATTTTATTTTCTTTTCAAAATTTCTCACAAACAAAGATATCAAGAACTTTATTTTCATACTTTGTTAATTAATTTTTTTTTACTTCAAACTTGTTGTAATTTCGATTAATTTCTCGATTCGATTTGGTTGTATTGTTTTCCTATTTGGACATTTAATTACGTTGATTCATCCTCATTTGTAAATTTATACCCTCATTCCCGAAAGCTCTGTAATAGCGTAGAATTTTAATTTCCGCAATTTACTGTTTTCCATATACTGTATAGTAAATAGGCGTGCATGGAAAGATTCAAAATCAATCGCTAGAAAACCTAATCAAAGAGCAATTTAACTTGAATAAAATACACTTTTTCACACGCGCACCCCTAGGGTAACCTCGCTCGTTGCTTCGGAAACACGGCCATGTCCCTCTAATATGGGATGCTTTAGCAAAAAACCTTCATTAAAAAAAGATCGTAGTCCCTCGATGTCCCTCGATGTTGCCTTCAGTAAAAAGATCTAGTCCCTTACAAAAAATTGCTAAAGCGTCTCATAAGTTGCCTTCTATGATGGTACAAACGTCTCGAGCCTGTCCATTCGCATCCAACGATGGGGATTCTTACCAAATTAATGGTAAGATAACAACATCTAAAGGAAGAAGAAAAGAAACATTTAAGACCTTTTGAGTAGGTAGATTCGCTCGTAGTTGCTCGCTTGCTCACAACAAAAACATTTTATACACCAACACTCTCATTTTGAAACATTTTCAAAAGACGACACTTTGTATGTGTTCTTATAGAAACGAGAACCATTACAAAGATACCTTTTCAAAATCTCTTTCAAAAAAACACATTCCACAAACACCTATTTGAACTATTTTTTTCGAAACAACACTTTGTACGCGTTCTTATAGAGACGAGAACCATTACAAAGACGTTTTCAAAATACTTTCAAAACCCACACCACAAGAACATTCAAAATAAAAGCAAGTGATCTAGAAAGAAACTAAGAGCCCATGGAAAACCATGGATCAAAGGGGTGCTAACACCTTCCCTTTTCATAATCTACCCCCCGAACTCAAGAAAACATCTCTAAAGGTCTTTCCTGTTCTTTTTTACCTTTCCTTTTGGATAAAAGAAAAGTAGGTGGCGACTCTTGCTAACCGCACAATTGCAATCAAACACAAACGACCCAAGTCAGTTCTCCCACCGTATCACACCAGGCTACCAAAATAACTACTTCAAGTTTTGATACATCTTTGTAGCACATGAATGAATACTCAACCATCTTTTATGCCTTCCTCAAGAATACTCTTCTTAAGCTCTGGGATATCCGGAACACACATTCTATTGTTAAACCTTATTTCTCCATTCTCATCAACTCTAAACTTATCCCCTTTTCCATGGTTAATCAAAGTTAATTGATCGGCTAACCTCAAATCAAACTTCTGACTTTCTCGAATTCTTCTATTATACCGCTAGTCAGTTTCAACATTCCTAATTTCACAGTATTGGAAGTTTCTTCACACACTAAGCTCATTTCTCTAAATTTCTCAATCAACTCCAACTCTCGAACCATAAGCATTGACAAATGCATTGACTTCCTACTTAATGCATCAACAACTACATTTGCCTTACCAGGATGGTAACTCAAATCAAAGTCATAATCTTTCAACAATTCAAGCCACCTTCTATGTCTCATATTCAACTATTTTTGGTCAAATAATTACTTTAAACTCTTGTGATCACTGAACACTTCAAATTTAGAACCAAAAAGATAATGTCTCCAAATCTTTAATACAAACACCACTGGTGCTAATTCTAAGTCATGTGTAGGATAATTCCTTTCATGAACTCTGAGTTTTCTATAAGCATAAGCAAAAACTTGTCCATTATGCATGAGCACACCACCAAGTCCCATCTTAGACGCATCACAATACACCACAAAAGACTCACTCAGATTAGGAAAAATCAACACTGGAGCAGTCGTAAACCTCTTCTTTAATTATACAAAGATTTCTTCGCACACGACATCCCACACATAAGCTTAACCCTTTCGAGTCAACTGAGTTAATGGCAATGCCAACTTAGAAAATCCTTCAATGAACCTTCGATAGTAACCTGCCAAACCAAGAAAACTTTGAACCTCGGTTGCAGACTTTATATCCTCCAACTGCAATACAACATCGACTTTATAAGGATCCAAAACAATCTAACCACTAGAAATCACGTGACTAAGAAAACTAACTTCCTTTAGTCAAAATTCACACTTTGACAACTTTGCATACAATTTCTTTTCCTTTAACACTTGCAACACCATCCGCAAATGCTCAACATGCTCTTTTTTGATTTATAATAGATCTGAATATCATCAATAAACACCAGGGAAAACTTATCCAAATATGAATGAAAATTTCTATTCATACACTCCTTAAAAACACATGGCATATTAGATACACCAAACGGCATCACAGTGTATTCATAATGGCCATACCACATTCGAAAAGTTATCTTCGGAATATCATCTGGTTTAACTCGAATTTGATGATAACCCAACCCCAAGTCAATCTTACTAAAAACACAAGCAACCACTAACTGATCCATCAAATCATTGATTCTTGGTAGTAGATACTTGTTCTTAATCGTTACTTTATTCAAGTGTCTGTAATCTACACACAACCTCATACTTCCATCTTTCTTATTAACTAGCAACACTGGAGGATCCCACGGCGAAACACTCAGTCGAACAAACTTCTTCTCGAGTATCTCTTTCAATTGCTTCTTCAACTCACTTAGCTCTAAAGCTGACATTCTATAAGGAGCCATCGACATCGGACTTGTACCTGGCACCAAATTTATAGAAAACTCCACTTAATGTTTAAGAGGTAAATTAGTGATGTCATCTGGAAACACCTCTAGAAATTAACAAACAACTGGTAATTCCATATTTGAATCTTTACCATCAACTTGTAACGACTCAAACATCACAAACATCAAGGCTTCATCTTCCAAAAGTTCATTCACTTGCTTAGCAGTCAACAACATCAACTCTCCATTATCACTAAGCTTAGGGAACCTCAAAGTCTTATTATAACAATTGATATGAATATAGTTGAACTCCAACCAGTTCATTCCAAGAATCACATCGATTTTGTGTAAGGGAAGACACACCAAATCCATCACAAAACTCTTATCTAAATAGTCAAAGGGTACTTCAAACAAATGTACATAGTAGTAACATAACCACTAGCAAGATTATCTATTAGCATACTACCATTCATATCATACAATTTCAATTCCAACTTAGTAGCACATCCAAGCGAAATAAATGAATGAGTAGCACCAATATCAATAATAGCAACCAATTCAACATCGTTAATAAAGCAAGTACCTCGAATCAAGTTGTCCTTCTTAGGTTCCTCTAATCCACTCAACATGAACACTCTACCATTAGTTTTAGCATTAGCATCCTTCCTTGGTTTCTAACATTGGGTATTATTAGACCTTGGTCTCCATAATTGAAACATGTCGAACCATCGTTCTTGCATTCAGGAGCACGATGATCGGACTTACCACACTTGTAGCGCCTTAGCACATTAGTCTCATATTCATTGGATTAGTGACATTGTTCACCATATCTATAGCACTTGATAGAAGCGAGAGCTCCTCCCCCACTTGTCTTCTTCCCATCATAAGCCTTATGTTTCCCTTTATCAGTTGGGGCATTATAAGGCTCCTTATGATCTTGATATTGCCTTCCTCTTTTTTTGTTCAAACTCTTATAGTGAGCTGAATGATTTTTGTTATCCTCCTCATATATTCTATAGTTGTCCACCAACTCTGAAAACACACAGATCTGCTGATACCCAATCGTCCTCTTGATCTCCGGATGCAAACCATTCTCAAACTTGAAACACTTTAAGAAATCAGCAGTTGCTTCACTGTAATATGGATAAAACTTCGCTAGTTCCATAAACTTCGAAGCATACTCCGTCACAATCAAACTTCCTTATTTCAGCTCCAGAAACTCAATCTCTTTCTTCCCGAGTACATGCTCAGGAAAATACTTCCTCAAAAACTCTTTGTTGAACACAACCCAAGTAATCACTTCATTGAGAGTTGTTTATCTCTTACGAGTACCGACCCACCAATCATCAGCTTCCTCTGCTAGTTGATACGTGCCACACTGCACCTTATGCGCCTTTGATCAATCCATGACTCGAAAGATTCTCTCAACATCCTTGAGCCAAACTTTTACTCCATTAGGATCAAACCTACCTTTGAAAATAGGAGAATGATTCCTCTGGAATGTCTCAAAAACACGGGATATATAATTAGGCCGATGTTGCTCAGCTTTAGCAACAGCCTGCAAAGAAACAACAGGAAAAGCATCGTTCCTTCCATCCATTTCTATGTTTCACATTAATAAAAATCACAATGGTTAGAAAGTATCTCAATAGTATTTCACTGTCACACACTACAGACTCGATAACCTGGTTGGACAGACTGACCTACTCTGATACCACTAATATAACACCCTTCTAAACCGCAAGGAATATTTGCAATTATTATAATAAATAAATCAGAGTATATCACCAAACAAGGGTGTCACATCTTCATATAAAACTTCACAATAATACATCATGCTCCGTAACACGGGTTTTCAAAATCTTTAACAATATAGAATCAATATTTAGTTCTTAGAATCATGGCAACGGAAATCATAGTTCAAAACACTTCATTATAGTACTTCATAAAAATTAGTCATACTTCATAACTCATGCTTATAAATCAAAACATATCGAGTACCCGTAGGGTGACTCAACATCTTAAAACAAAACAAAGAACATAAGTTCCAATCATTCGATCCCAACCCCAATGTAACATATCAGAGCAAGACTCCCTTTATTCAACAAAAGCAAATAAACACACTCCGAAGCTATCTTCAAATGCTTCTACAAACTATTCTCGGTCACCCGCACGTTACTCACGTGGAGGCAACATTCAAAAAGAAAGGGAGAGCAAATCATAATCATATAAGATATGAGGAATAAACATAGTAAATATGCATATAATCAAGGCATCACACATCATCATATCTTCATGTTATACTCACACCTTCACCACTTCATCAATACACAAACATATATCATCATACACAATGTATCATAAAGCATCACAAATAAATCATTATGAAATATCACATAGAATGTAATGCAACTTCATAGACTCTTGCGTGTGGTACCAAAACTTCACTGATGAGTCAGTAATCTTTATCTCCAAATATCCCCACCATAGAATCGATTCCTGCTTGGAACCTGAGCACTTCACTGTTGCACCCAATCCATAATATGGGATTATTGCCTTCATTGGACAATCGTCCTATCGTCTTCACTAGACCGAAGTCCTAACTTCACTAGACTGAAGTCCTAGAATATGCCATGAATGCAATGATACGCAACAACATATTTAATATGACCACAACTAGATAACACGCATCACCATTCATGATTCATCACAAACACCACCATAACATCATAGTAATCAACACAACATCATAACATCAACATGGTAATCAACACAACACCTTAATATCATCATAGTAGTCATCACAATACCATAACATCATCATAGTAATCAACACAACACCATAACATCATCGTAAACAAAGCATCATCATAAACAAACATCACTGTGATTCAACACAGAGAACCTAATTGTATTCTAACTTAGGTATCAGATATATACTCCTTAAGTCTCATTTTTCTTCACATAATTATATTTCATTATGTTAGATATCTAACCCTTCCAACGACACCTCAATCCGAGCTCTAGAACTAAAGTTATGACCATTTTAAGATTTCTAACTTGGACCACTGATTCTGCCTTCCGTCGCCTGGAGACACACATCTGTCTCCTAGCGACGCACCCTTCGTATTCGCTTCACCCGATGATGCTAAAAGCGATGCGCTCCAGAAACATCATCCTTTTCCATCTCTTCCATCACATTGTCCTTGCCTAGCGACAAAAAAAATGCATGTGTCGCCAGACGACACTACTTTCATCGCCGGGAGATGATGCGCCAACATCATTTTCCTATTGCAATTTCTGCACTACACCTATCCAAATCTTCTGAGATTTCATCATATTACAGGTCCTAAAACACCACTAATCATAGGGTTTCATCATCTATCAACAACCTATAACTCTATACTCATTATACATGAATTATAAGTCATTATCCATCACCAATTCATCAATTTATCATCAAACAATACCAAATCACCATCTACCAAAATCTAAGGCAATCTACCTGTTGTACCCCAAAATTTTCCCTCCCATTTTTATTCATGACATTCTTTCAAGGCTTCTCAAATACTCAAGAATCTAAAGAGATGACCAGTCAAATTCTCTTCCTAAGCCAAAGGTCTACAAGTAAGGTTTTGAGTTTCTCAAGGAAATTTGGGTTGGAAATGTCTCAAGTGATTTCAATGGTTCTCCATAGGTATCCAATAAGATTCATGTCAAGATTCAAGTCTTGCATCACAAGTTTTCCCAGTCAATGGTTCAGATGATTTAAAATCAACTACTTTGGGTAAAAAGTCAACTATGGTCAATATACAATCAAACTTCAAGATTTTTTGTCAACATCAACATTTTGAGGTGATATTCATCATTTGATCAAGGGTTGATCATGATTTCTCAAGGAAAACCCTCAAATCATCAGAGGTCAAAATTTGCCCAAATTAGGGTTTTGATTGAGGATGACCGATCATTGACTTTTGACCTAGTTCATGACCTAATGGCTTGAAGCATGATCTCAAGAACTCAAGTACAACATCTAGACATAATTACATGGCTCAAGACATTTCTAGAGATACAAATGATTGATAGTTGAATATTTGAATCAATTGATGAAAAGTCAACAATCATATAAAAGTCAAACTTTGACTTTTTAGTCAATATTGAAATTCAAAAATCTAGAATCATCAAGATATTCAAAACTATCAAACTTGACTGTCAAGAATCAAGAAAGTCAAAAAAATTCAAAAGTCAATATTTTCAAACACTTAGAAATATTTCAAGTGTTTTGTACCTTAAAAACTCTAACTTCACAAGCAAGTTTCCTCAAGATACAAGCTGATTCAAAGGAAACTTTCAACATGAAAGTTGTACGGATTGATGAATTATACAACTTTGTCAATATGGGATAAACCTCAAAAAGTTCTTGGATTAAGAGATATAAGCTCATGAAGTTATGATGTTTTTCATCCAAGTTGTAGACAATGTTTCAAGCTTTCCAAAAATGTCAAACATTGCAATTTTATCATGCTTGAGCAAGGAGAATCGAAGACATGAAGTTGGCATTTTATTCTTGTATTATAGGTCATTTTTATTATGAACTCAATATCAAATCTCATAGCCATGCTTCATAATCTCACTTTGCATGTCTCTAACCTCTAAATCTATCCATAATCAGAAGATTACACAAACTTTTGATCCATTATCCACTTGATTCAAGCTTTATCCAAGACAATTTCCCATTAATGGTACAAAGGCACCATTGCCATTTAAAAAAAGAAAGCTTTTTGAAAAATTCAATGCATTGAGCTCCTCACTTGTTTCTTCTGGTCAAACTCCATCCTAAAGAGAAGAAGCAACCTCCCTGCACCCAACAACTTGAGAACATGCTTGTACTTGAAGCATTGAAACTATGGAAATTAATCAAACTTGTTTGTTTCATATCAACCAAACCACAACCCTGTAACTTGTAAACCAAGCCCTCTCATCCTCTAAAAGCTCTTGAATATAAAAAGAGGGAGCATTTGCAAGCTAGGACACGAATTCACAACCTAAAAAAACCCTCTCAAAATCAAAAGCTACATATAAAACTCCATTTGTTGCAACTTCTGACCTTGAACACCAAACACTCAATCTACTCGTGCGTTTTCACTATAAATCATTTACAAAGTTTCTATAACTCATATAGAACTCATCCAAAGACCAGTTTCATCACTGTAACACCATCTTCATCATCTTTCAAACTCAAAAATAGAGCTTTGAAACTTGACTTGGTTGGAGTGATTCAGACACTTTCAGTACAAAGTAAGGATTGGAATAACTTTAGAGAGGTCCAAGGAAGCTTAATCAATCATCACATTGCACCTAGAAGCAACCATACGCACTCTGATTTTTCACTTCAAGAGGTAAGTTTTCCAAATTGTGATATCTTTATTCAAGCATATTTAGTACATACATACAAAAGATAAATTGTAGATATCATTGCCCTAAAGCTAACCAAGTTCTTAGTTTTCATTTATGTTGTTTCTGTTTTGAGAATTTTGCCTCTGAACCATTAGGGTTCGTTTTTGGTACCAACAAAAAATTGCTTCAATCTTTGAGTCTTAGCTTAAATAGATTACATGGTTGAATTCGTGTTGAGATTTAGAACAAGTTTGGTGTTTACAGTTTTTGAAATGATTGAGAAATAAAAGAGTTAGCATTTTCAAATATTTTGTTGTTGTTGCTGGCCGCGCGAAGAAGATGAAGTTGCATCTTCAAACTTTCAGAAATGAGTTTATAATGTATTAAATGATTCACATGTAAACTAACGGATGTATCACCACACCAATGGTTAAAGTGTGTGTCTGTTACTATAGCGACCTGGGTTCGAGCCCCAATGATACCCTTTTATTTTTCTAACATTTTCTCTACAGATCCAGTGTGGGCAAGTCACACGCACTCCTCATGCACCTTATGCTACAACCATTAGATCATCGCGCAGGCAGATCCAATGCACCAAGCGTTATCCCTATAATGCACCCTCAGAAAGCCATCCCCACTGAATCATTCAGCGCCTGGGCTTAGTTGTTTTGGGCCTTTTTGTTTTTACTTGATAACACCCCCATTTTACTTGATTTGCTATTTTTTTTCAAACTAATTTCTTTGGGCTTAGCCCTCTTGGCCCAGCGCCCTAATTTCTTGCCTCACCCCTTTTTTTATTTCTAACCCAGGCCCAATTTTTTTATTTCTTCATATTTTCTTTACTTTCATTTATTTATTTCACTCAATTAAAATACCAAAAAAATAATTTTTATTTTAAAAAATAATTAAGTTTAGGTTAACCCATATTTTGACATTTTTATTTTTGTTGATTAAATAAAATTAACTAGACATAATTTTTTATTAACTTAATTAACTTCTAATTAATTTAAAATTAGGTTTAAATTGACATTAACATTAAAAATATTTTTCAAACAATTGTTTTCTTTTTTTATATAAAATTAAAATCAATTAGATTTAGTTTCATTAATTAATTATTTAAATTTTTATGAATAAAAATTTTCTTTTAATCACACTTTGTTTTATTAATTAAATTGTACATTAAATTAGAATTAGGTCTAGCTTTTTATATCACACTTCAAATATTTTTCTACATAAAAACAATAAAAATCTTTTCTTAATACTTGAAAATATTTTTATGGTTTCTTAAAACATCTTTCCCCTTTTTCACCACCTTCGCGCACTTTATTTTTTCACATTAATACCATTATGTAACCGTCAAAAGTTTGTAATAGATAATTAGGGTTTACTGCTTTTCATCCTCATTCATAAATTTGTACCCCCACTCCCAAAGTATTGTAATAGCATAGGACATTTAATTTCTGCAATTTATTCTTTCCTTATTACTGTTAGTAATTAGGGTTTATATGGCAAGATTAAAATCAACCGTTAGATAACCTAATCTCAAAGACAAATACTTGAAATCAAAACACTTCGCACACACGCACATCTAGGATAATCTCACTTGTTGCCTTGGAAAAAATCAAGCATATCCCTCGAACGTGAGATGCTTTAGCAAAGACCCTCAGTTAAAATATCATAGTCCCTCGATGACCCCTTAATGTTTCCTTCAGTAAACGATCTTAGTCCCTTACGACAATTTCTAAAGTATCCTACAAGTTTCCTTCTATGACTGTACAATGACCCACGCATGTCCCTCACATCCAATGACAGGGCTTCCCACTAACTAATGGTAGGATAACACTATATAAAGGAGGAGGAAAATAACAAATACCTTTTGAGTAGGTAGATCACTCGTAATCGCTTGCTCACAAACTAAAAAAATTTCCATACTTAATACCTACAAAACAATACTCTCCTTCATAAATATTTTTAAAACAAACATTTTGTATACATTCTTAACGATACTAGAATCATTACAAAATTGTCGTACTTAGGCATTTTCAAAATATTTTCAAACATACACAAACACAAAGCAATTTCAAAATGAGCTAGCAATTAAGAGCCCATAGATAACTACGGATGAAAAGGGTGCTAACACCTTCCCTTTTCATAACCTAACCCCCCCCCCCCCCCCCCCCGACCTCAAGAAAATTTCTCAAAGGTCTTTCCTGTTCTTTTCACCCTTTCCTTTATTGGATAAAAAAAGTCGGTGGCGACTCTTGCTATCCGCATCATTTGCAATAAAATACAAAACACCAAGCCAGTTCTCCCACTGTATTACACTATCAATCACCTAAATCTTAAATAAAATATAATAACAATGATAAAACTCCCCTTACCTTACGATTATTGCTAGAGATCAATTCCTCTTCGTACTCTACCGGGATTCCTGTACTCTTCTTTCATCTTTGTGCCCTAACTCTCTTTTCTCCATATCGTTCTTCCAAATTCTATCGTACAGAATGAGCGTGTAAAATCTAAAACCTTCTCCTTATACCAAACTTGCCCTCTTAGACCACTAATAATGAACTTCCTATCATGCCCTCACTTATCCTTCACTAATGACCACAATGCACTTATTTTCCCTACATCACATATTATTCTATTTATTTAAATCCAAAAATTCTAAATAATCACTATTAAATCCAAATAATAATAAACTAATTATTTAAATTCTAAACCCTCTTATTATCCCATCCTACACCATACAATTCATCATCTTAAACATCTTATTCATCAAGTCATCGTTATTGCACCATAAATGCATCATGAATACACGTCATATACCGTCACAAGGACTAACACAAAGCACCAAAACATCATATATACCAAACACTTCACAGAGACTCGTATATTTACACTAAATTTTAAATAAATAATTAATCTGGAATTAGGGGTGTTACATCCGACAGGGTGTGAGCGATGTAACCAAATTCCAACCGGAATTTATTAGTGGGTTCTTACGAACCGATGGTACTACATGCATTGAGTCGATGTTGTTGAGCCTCATTTCATTGCATATTGTTTGTGTATGCTATATGTGTTGCATGTGATTATCTGTGTATGTTATATGTGTTAGCATGCGATTATATGTGTATGTTATATTTGTTAAAATATGATTATCTGTGTATACTATATATGTTAGCATGCAATTATCTGTGTATGCTATATGTGTTAGCATGTGATTATCTATGTATGTGTCATACCCCAAATTTGACAGCGTTGGTGTTAAAGTCAATTCATTTTATTTTAGGCATCATTCAAATTAATTTAAGCATTACTGCACTTGTTTATATTTGCATGTTATTTTATTGTTTATTTTTGTTTAGATATAATAAGGTTTAATATTGGGGAGGGGTATTTAGTTATCATTTATAAATCAGGCTCAGTATTCTAATTAAAAATCTAAATGGCCCATTAAGTTTGTTGAAAGCCCATAGCAAGGTTAATTAAGCTTTATTGTTGACCGAAGTAACATCTTTTAAATTATCCTTGTTTTTATTATTTTTTATTAGTTGACCTGAGTTTTATATATATATATATATATATATATATATATATATATATATATATATATATATATATATATATATATATATATATATATATATATATATATATATATATATATGTGTGTGTGTGTGTGTGTGTGTGTGTGTGTGTGTGTGTGTGTGTGTGTGTGTGTGTGTGTGTGTGTGTGTGTGTGTGTGTGTGTGTGTGTGTGTGTGTGTGTGTGCGCGCGCGCGTGCGCGTATGTGTGTGTATGTGTGTTTATGGTTGTTACTATTTATTATTATTATTAATTTTATTTGGTTTTATAAAATATTTATTGGTTGAAGTTCACGTGCATGTTATGTCTATTATTATCACTTAATAATAAGATTATTATTATTACATTAAATACTTATTTTATTATTTAAAATTTTGTTTGTTGACCAAGTCAACAGGGATTTAGAAACCCTAATTAAACGGTTGCACGTAGGGTTGGATATCTTCATCCCTAAGTTAAACACAAAGCGCATAAATAATATTCTTGTAGCACATCAAATATTTGGATTTAAGTTTTATTTTATTATTTGAATGTGAATATACATGCAAATTTGATCCAAGTTCATTACAAATCAAATCCCTAAATTCTAATTACAATCAAAATAAAAATCAATCTAACCTAAATCAAATCTCTTATTTACAATCAAATATTACAAACAGATTTAAGCAACTACTAATTAAATTATAACTGCAAATCACTGAACTATTTTCCTAGTTTGACTATTCCAAAAACCTATATAAACTTAACCCTAAGATGAAATTAAGGACGAAAAAATTGGATAAGAAACCCTTGGAGATTCACTTATTTGCCTCGCATCCTTCAAACTCTCACCAAAGCTTAATACTTTGAATACTTAGGGTTTCACACTAAAACCCTAAGCCTTCGAGCTCGGCCTCATCCATGTACCTGCAAACAGAAAGAAGAAGAAGAAGAAGAGAGAGATCAGAAGGAGAATTGGAGAAAGAATTAGGAAATCAAAACTATACAACTAGTGTCATTTAAAGGAGATGTAACTAGAATCACTTAGCTTTAGTGATTTTAATTGTTGTTGTGATGTTTGCATGATTGATGTTGGGTTGTTGCGTTTCGGGAAATTTTTGGGTTTTTGAGTTTTTTAGGGTTAAGGTTCTTATCTTAGGGTTATGGTTCTTCGTGACATGGTTAGGGTTCTTCCACCTCCATGTTTCTGGGTTAGGGTTCATTCTAATAAGAGTTAGGGTTCTTCAAATGTTCATACGGTTCTAAGGGGTTAGGTTAGGGTTCTAAGGGTTTGGATGTGATTATGGAAATATGATGATGATCCCGACAATCATTCATCACTCGTGGCAGCCTCAACGGCCGCCCACGGTGGCGCTTCTTAGGGTTCTTCATTTGGGATGAAAATTTGGGTAGGGGGATAGTGGTTCGGATGAAGGTTTGAAGTTTCCTGATGAATGTCAACCGGAAAATTGGAGATAAGGGTGGGATTGGTGGTGGTTCATGGTAGCTCAGCCAGATGGGCAATTTTTGCTGATAGATTTATTTTAGAGAGAGGTCAGAGCCTCTATCTCTCTCTCTAAGGTTCTGTTTAAGTGAGAGAATGGGGCTAGAGATAGAGAGAGAGACGGAGAAGAGGAAAAATGGTCATTTGTGAAGGAAAGTGAATATATATCTTCTCTGTTCGCTCCATACGCGCACCTTACCATACTCCCTGAATCAGTAACAAATCTCAGCCTTTCGTTCTTCATACTCTTAATCGACGCCCCAGAGTTAACCTCTGGAGGCTATTTGATCAAGATTGAATGCCCCTGATCTTCACTACTATACCATACCCACGCACCTCCTCACCTTTTGGCTAAATGGATTCAAATAATTATCTGGGCTTAGCCCAATACTTTTTACACCCTCTCTTTTACTCGTTCAATAGGAATTCATATCTCTATGTGCAATTGGGCTCCAATAAAATTTTGGGCTCAAGCCCTTACTATTAACACACTCAAGTTTACTACGCTAAATTAAAAATACACCCCCTATTTTATTTAAATAATTTGTTTAATTTATAAATTTAATTTATTTAATTTAATTTAATCTATTTTATTTATTTACTCATCCATTATATTATTTTAAACATTTGTTTTTCACAACATCATTTTTTCCATCATTTGCATTAAAATAATTTTTCTTCTTATTATTATAAATATATACTTTATTTTTAATAATTATTAACTACTTTCTCAAAAAAAAAATACTAACCTTCATTTTATTTTATTCATCGAGTATTTTCTTACTAATTCCAATATCATTCAAACATATTTTCAAAATTTCATCATACATTCAACATAGCTAACCAATCAAACTTAACATTTTTCTACTAACATAATTTCAAACTTAATATCATTTTCAAAAAAAAGGGATTGTGGATGTGCTTTCAAATTAAACTTCGAACTACGCCTACGACTATTTAATTTTCAAACATAAACGAATTTTAAAGGATCGTTCGAAATCATTTACACAATCCTATAAAAAATTAACCAAACACATACGAGCTACAGAATTGAACTTTGATTCTTCACAAAGAGATACGTAGGCACGCGATTAAAACCAGGACGAGTCCCTTAATTAAAAACTTAAATTATTTTCTTGTATACATAACAATAACATGCTTTTAATTAGAAATTCTTAATTTACCCCTAGACCTAAAATAGGATGCCCCTTGAGAACAAGGGTGATGAAAGGTGCCTAACATCTTTCCTTCGTCTAACCAACTCACGAACTTAGAATCTCTAAAAACAATTAGGGTTATCCGTTATTTTCCCATCCTTAGGACAAAAAATAGTGGTGGCAACTCGTATTCTTTACCGGTTACGACAACTGGAGATTCTGTCGGGGACACAACCCTAGAGTTAGAGTTTTCCCCTTCTTTTAGTTCTAGGGTTTTCTTGGGGTTCTTTCTATTTTTGGCATGTTTTTATTTCCATATTTATTTATTTGTTTATCTATCTATTTTTTATTTATTTTATTTCATTATCATATTATTTATGTTGTTGGTGTGATTCAATTTGAAGAATAAAATATCAAACCTTAGAAGAAGGATTGTCAATTGGCCAAGGTTGTTGTCTTCCTCTATTACACTCTTGACTCATTTCTCACCTCTATAAAGAGAATTACTTCGTCAATGATCTAACAAAGAATGAATGGTCCCAAAAGTTGAGGGCTCTTAGTGATGATTTTGTCTTGTGGTATGCTAGAAAGATGAATATAGGAGAAATTGTCTTTAATTGTGGAGAATTTCTAAATGTTACTTTGATTGGGACAAGAGGATGTATCAACTATAATCTCACTTTGGGTTTACATCAACTTGGGTACCCTTTAGAAGATAAACCTTCTGACCAACAACTTCAACAATCGGTCCTTCATGCTATGGGTAGAAGAAACCTCGAGCTACTCAAGAAAGTCATACAAGCTTGGGATAAGGTTCACAATAAAGGTGCCGAATTTTGTAGGAAAAATGTTGTGGCAAGAGAACCCTACACTTAATGAGTTTTGGAAAGAGTCTGAATTAACAAACTTCCATTTGACATTGATCTTACATACGTACCAAACATGCCAGATACCCTTCCGATGTCAATATAAGAAATAGAAGAGCTAAAGGATTCCCTTGAGCAAAATAAAAAGGACAAAGAGGATTTGGAACATAACCATTATGACCTTGCCTATGAAAAGAATAAATCACAATAAGAGCTTGAGCTGAAAGATCAACAAATTCAAAAAGACCATGAATTATCTGAAAATGAGAGGCTTAAATGAAAACGTACGACTTAAGGGTTGTTGAGTGCTACTTTCAATATTGATTCCCACAACCAACATTTGGATGATGCTGTGAGAAAAATTACCAGACTAAAGAAATGGTATGATAAAGCATTGGGAGAAATGAGCGAGATGGAAGAGGTTCTGAGAACCCAAATCTAAGGATTAGAGGAGGGTACTCAAGATCAAGCATACTGAATTCAAATCCTTCTCACAATTCTCCAAGAAAGCCAAGAAGCATGGGTGAGAGAAATCCTTAGAAAGATGAGAGCAGAAAGACTTCTCTCTCAAAAGGTGGAGGAGTATGAACAAGTCTGTCAAGAATTAGAAGGCATCCGAAAGGATTTCCTTATACAAAGGGAACTCTATAAGGAGATAGCTTAAGCGGGAGAAGACAACAAGGTCATAATTCCTACACTTTACAAGGAGTATCTGAGGTATAAAGATAAACATGAAAGCTTTCCTTTTTAGAAAACAATATCATTGGGGATATTCCTAAGAGCTTAAGGGATGCAGAAGCTACGATGGTTCCTCTCTCGAAGGATGTTCGGGACTTCCTCAAGCTTTGTAGGGATAAGGTTGATGGTTTTAGGGAAGAAATTCACAAGTGTGGCTAGGAGATTTAGTTTCTTTTTTATTTTTCTTTCAGTATTTGGCATTTTCTTTAGTATTTCCCTTCGATATTTATTTTCATACAATTTGTATTTCCCTTTTAAAGATAATAGTTTTTATTATTAAATAAAATTACTTTGTTTTAGTATTTATCTATGTGTATTTTTTTGGGATGCTCACTAATGAGAAAATAAAAACCTGAAAAAATAATGATGAATAATAAAAGGAAATCCAACATGAATAAGACATTCTAATAAATTCTTAGCATATTAATACACATTCATCCAACCACAAGCATCACATTTCATACCTCACACAAAAACTCATTGTTTTCATGTCATCTCCAATTAACTCATCGGGCAAGACAAACAGACTTCCCGACTTCCATATCAAACTAGAGCTCATTAAAAGAAAGTAATGGAGAAAATCGAACAGAATCAAGCTGCCTTCCACGAAGATTGGAACATGTGAAAGGAAGTATAGACTCAATAAAGGATAATATGAGTCAAGTTCTGCTCGCCTTGAGGAACATCATAGAAAGACAAGATCAGATTCCCAAGGTAGCTTTTGAAGAAATACCACAAACCATTGGTCACTAACCAAGACACGAACCAGAATCTAGTACCGTGAAGTCAACTGTTTCCCAACAAGACACCAACATGACTGAAGGTTTCATTCCACCTCCTCTGAAGGTGGGGGCATCCAATACTTTGCAAATTCCATGATTTGGAAGGCATCACTCTAGTTCCCCAACCGAAGACTTTTGAAGATCCTGTGGCAATTAACCAGTATAAAGATCTCGAAGAAAGACTAAAGGATGTAGAAGGTTATGATGCTTTCAATGTCGATGCCCTTGAAATGGGTCTAGTTCTAGATGTAGTGATACCTCCCAAATTCAAAGTACCTGACTTTGGAAAATATAAGGGACTCACATGCCCAAGGTATCATCTACGTATGTTCTGTATGAAAATGCATGCATATGCTCATGATCAGAAATTGATGATCCACTTCTTCCAAGATATCTTGAGTGGGGAATCTCTAGATTGGTATATGTAATTGGGACAAGAAGATGTTCGATCGTGGGCAGACATTGCAAACACTTTCTTAAAATAATACTAGTACAACTTGGACATGGCTCCTACTCGCATGAAACTTCAGAATATATCCCAAAAGAAGGACAGATCTTTCAAAAAATATGATCAAAGATGGAGAGAAATGGAAGCACGTGTGCAATCACCACTCCTTGAAAAGAAGTTGGTAGACATGCTCATGAGTACTCTACAAGGTTTGTATTATGAGAAGATGGTAGGAAGCGTCTCCTCCGGATTCTCTGATTTGGTGACAATTGGAAAACAAATTGAAGCTGGTGTGAAAAATGGAAAGATACAAAGGGCGTCCAGTGCTCCTTACAACCCAAAGAAGCATACTCTAAACTTTTCGAAAAAGAAAGAAAGAGAAACTAATGATGTTGCAGCACACCAGAAAACACAACAACCGTTGGTGATCCCATGAGTCAAGAATAAAATAGGTTTGACAGACCTCCAAGAAGATTTGATCCTCTCCCCGGGCCACACAGTCAGTTACTACAACACTTACTCAAGGCATCCTTGGTAGAATCGAAGACACTTTCTCCTCCAATTGGGGCACTCTCACCAAAGTATGATGTAAATGCAAGGTGCGAATATCATGCTAATTCTCCAGGCATACCATTGAGAAGTGTTGGGCTTTCAGACACAAGGTTCAATATCTTTTGGACTCCCAAGATATCACCTTTGATAAGCCGAATATCAAGACAAATCATATGCCTACGCATGGTGGTCCAGCTGTGAACGCAATTGAGATAGTCACTAATCATAGAGAGACTAAACGAGTAAAAGCTCATATAAATATGTTAAAGGAGCATTTATTTGAACATGGATTTCTCTTGGAACACAATGATTCTTTCGAGAACACTTTCAAGCAATTGGTGGAACAAGGGATAGTCCAATTTGGGCATGTAGATGCAATCAATGGGAATACAAGAAGACCATTGGTGATTCCTTGTCAAGGTTTAAGTTCCAAAAATAAACCCACTTATCATTCCATGTGGAGAGCCAATCTTAATAAAGATACCAGTAATAATACCATTCCAAGGTCAAACTTTGAAGATACCAACGCTTCTGAAGAGTATAATGGTGATCAGGTGGCCATCTCTGATTCCTTATGAAAGTGATAAAGGTGTGCCATGGAGTTATGATACTATTATTTGTGTTAATGGCTTGAAGCAAGAGTGTGAGCCGTCAACAAGTCAAGGTCCTGCAATCACAAATATAGTAGGAACATGTGGCATGTCCCACAGTGGTTGGATATATGGTCCAGAACAACAAAAGAAGGATAACATTGTGGCTAAAGACAAAGGAAAAGTTATGGCAAAAACAAGTCAGGAGCAAGAACTCTCGAGTAAAAGTTTTACTGACCAAGAGGCTAATGAATTCATGGAGATAATTAAGAAAATTAACTATGGGGTGGTAGACCAACTACACCAAACCCCGACCAAGATTTCAATACTCTCGTTAAAGATCAATTCAGAGGCGCACCGAGATTCTCTGATGAAGATCCTGAGTGATGCTCATGTTACAAAGGAGATTACAGTAAATCAATTTGATGGAGTCGTGGCTAATATAACATAAGGATCACGACTAGGCTTCAATAATAGTGAGTTGCCTCCCCAAGGTAGGGCTCAAACCAAGGCATTGCACATTTCAATACAGATAAGAACAACTAGCTTATTCAGGGTACTCACTGATACTGGTTCTTCCCTTAATATCCTACCAAAGGCTAGCTTGATGAAGCTGACAATGGACGACACTGTCATAAGACCAGTTTTATGGTGGTTAAAGCTTTCGATAGTTCTAAAAGCACTGTGATTGGATAGGTGGATATCCCTGTAAAGATTGGCCTCCATATGTTCTACATCACCTTTCAAGTAATGGATATAGAACCGACATATACTTGCTTGTTCGGGAGACCTTGGATTCACGCTGCAGGAGATGTCACTTCAACTTTGCATCAAAAATTAAAGTTCCTCGTTGGAGGAAAGTTGGTGATAATTGAAGGAGAAGAGGACATCTTCATAAGTCATTTGGAGTCTTACATATACATCAGCATGGAAGAAGATTGTATGGAGACGCCATTCCAACTCTTGGAAGTGGATACAGGAGTTACACTCCCGGTGGAGAAAGTCACAAAACTCAGAACCTCCATGGTATCGTGGAGAGACTTGCAAAAAGCTGAGGAGGATCGAACATCTAAAGGTTGTGACAAGCTTGTGGAGATATCTGAGAAGAAAGATCGCTTTGGTTTGGGCTATCAACCATCAAAGACTACTAAGAAAGAAAAAAAAAGAAATTTCCTCCCATACAAGAGACCTTCATCAGCAAAGGAATAGAGTGTGGTGGGCAAGTGTCAATGATATCCATTAAATGTAACAACAAAGGAGCATCTAACTTCATCTGAGAATGTGCTCCAGGCGAACTGCTCAAGAATTGGACAGTTGTGGAGATTCTAGAGATCTTTTTCTTTCCAAGGTAACTTTTCTTTTTTTAAAAGAATCTATGTCCCGCCCGAGGCATAGGGGTAGCTTGTAAGGGCCCCCATTTACTTTCAAATAATATTTTCAATTGTTAAAAGTTTTGTTTTTCATTCAATTAAGATCCATGTCTTTCTTTTATTTACTACCTTTTCCAAAATGGCAATACTTTTTTGTTCATATGCACTTTCAACTTTTCCATTCTAAAAAGCACCAAAAACATGATAAAATGTACAGATCCACGTCTAAACTCACTAATAATGATACTGCTACAATCAGATATGATTTTGATGTACCAATTAACCAAGCTGAAGAGGAAGATGAGGAAGATCTTGAACTCTCCGAAGAACTGGCAAGGTTACTAGATGTTGTACCCCAAAATTTGCCCTCCCATATTCTTCAAGAAATTGCCAAGTCATGCTTCAAAAGTCCCCAAGGGTTGCACAGTCAAGGGCCTCCTAAGCAGGCAAAATTAGGGTTTTGGTTCTGATCATGAAAATGAAGTTTCCAAGGGCCCAATCAAGTCTCACATGCCTACAAATATTGTCAAGCATCCTCATACCAAGTTTCAAGACTTTCAGTACAAAATTGCACAGTCAAAAACCCTAATTGCACTACAGTCAACTGTAGGGGTAAAATGGTCATTTGGCAGTCAAAAGTTCAAGTTTTTGGTCAACATATCATTTTGAAGCCACAAACATCATTTGATCAATTCTTGATCATGATTCTCAAAACTTGGCTCAAAAATCATCAAGATGCAAAAGTTTCCTTATTTGGACAGTTGAAAAAGTCAACTGAAATTGACCAGGGCATAACTTTCACATGGTTCATCAGAAAAATTCCATCCAAAGCTCATTTTGAATAGAAAGACATTTCCTACAACTCATCTTCATACTTCAAGTCCAAGAAATGCTCTCACAAAAAGTTATCAATTTCAACATTATAAGTCATTTTCAAAAGTCAACAAAAAGGGACTTTAAGTCAAAGGCCATAACTTGATATTGGTAAATCAAAATGACATGGGACCAAAGACATTGGTTAGAGGACTCAAAAACCTTTCCAAAATGTCCAAGAACATGAGCAAAGCTTAAAAATTGAGCAAGTTATGCATTGGAGAAGTTGGGAAATTTTTGTGAAATGGCCAAAATCATTTATCCTTAAAATCTCATTTTTGACAAAAGGGGCCCACTTTTTCCACTTGAATTGACTTGGCCATGCTTCCCACGTGTCCCACCTTTTATTTCATATTTTTTAATTAATGTTTTCATTTTTTATTGATTTTCTTGGATTTAATTAAGTTTAAATCTTTTAAAATCAAGGAAAAATCAAAAAGTTTGATTAAATGAAATATTTGGCCTTAACTAGCCTTGAAACATCATTAAGCCTATACCAAATTCGTGCAAAGAGGCAAATAAGGCAAGAATTCAAAAAATAAGGCTAAAATGGAAGGTGTGATAATGGAGGTTTATGTGAAAATCCAAAACATCAATGCAAGGCATTATTGGCCATAACTCCCATCCAAACACATTGCTTAGGGTATATACAAGTGATCAAAAACCAAATGGAAGGCGAAGCTGCGCAGGAACCTTGATAGCAAATTCACACTTTTTTGCAAAAATCTCAAATCTGAAAACACCATTACAGGGCGATTCAAGTCTCAAAACCTATTCCATTGGCTTCTTGGAGGATTATAGGACATAACTGAATCATTCCCCAAGCCCCATACTCAAGGAAACGCAAGGTTACCATTGAAGTTGGTAAAGGAAATTCCAAAACTGTTTTCCCTTATTCATGCATCTTTATCATATTTTGTTGTTATATTTATGTTTATGATGAAGTTTGCAAGCTAATCATATGATTTAATCGAAGTTTCACGCATTCTATGCCAAGATACCATGTTCGTGTTCTAGGGTTTACAGGATTGAAAATTGGGGGTTTTTGAATGGGGAAAAATTAGCCCTCAAGACCACCACCATTCAACTCAGCGCTTCTGGACGATCTCAAATGTACCCTTGCGCCTAATTTATGATTGCCCTAGTGCTAATCGTTATTTTCTGTAAAGATACTTTCTGCAACGGTGTAAAAACCGTTGCTTATGTTGTTTATATTTCAGGAACATGAAGAAGATGATGTGTTGGCAAACGGTGATAGGTTGATTCAAAATTCGCGCGCGTTGGTGGACTCTGACCATTATTTCTTTCATAACGTTTATTTGCTATTATATATTAAATATGTTTGGGATGGTTCAGTGGTTGGTACACGTGCTGGCAATGTCCATGACCTGGGTTCGAACCCCAGGTCTTCACACTTTCATTATCATTTTCCAAATCATGTTCACGTGCAGTGCTTACGTTGAGGACCATCAGACAACCCTCCATCCAGCCATCCACGCGTCCACTTTCATCCATCCAAGCTCTAGTCAACGCCTCTGCACGCGAGTGAAAAAGTCCACAAAGCCAGGAATTGAATTGGGCTTAAACTGCTTGGGCTACACCTCCATATTGGGGTCTGAACCCCCAGGTTTGCATATTTTTGTTTCTTCTTTACTTTTTTTTGTATTATTATTTTTACTTTTTTTTTTGTTGTTTTATTAATCAATATTTTCATAATAATATAAAAACACAAAAAAATCAGAAAAGATAATAAAAATAATAATTTTATTTTAGTATTAATTTTGTAAATAAATCCCTTAATTAATTTAGTTTTAATTTTAGGTTGTTAATTTAATTCTTTTTTCACAATAAACCAAAAATAATAAAAATAGATCTTTAACACTTTTTTACCCTTTTTTAATTAATTAAATATTTTATCATCAACCATTAATTTTGTAAATAAATTTTATAATTAATTTAGTTTTAATTCTAGGTTTTAACTTTAATGCATTTTCTTTAATAAATTAAAAACAATTAGAATTAGAATTAATTATTTGACTTTTAATTAATTTAATTTTTTCTTTAATGTCATAAATACAAAAACATAAAAAATAAGTTCTTCCTTTTTATTTAATTTAATTATTTTAACTTAATTATTTTAAATTCCTTCAAAGGGATTCAACGCCCTCGCATTCGATTATGTTTTTGTTCGCGCGTTTTATTTATTTCTTTTGTGAATGTAATGTACTTGTTCCAAAGCCCTGTAATAGTTAATTAGGCATTTATTTTCTATACTTTATTTTAAATCGGGTCTGGATTAATTTGGCGTTGTAGACCCGCGCCTTTGTAATAGCGTAGGACATTTACCTTTTCCGCACTTTAAATTCCTGCACCTTTAACTGTTAAACAATAACATGAAAGAATGAATGCCCAAAAATAAAATCAAAACGTAGATCACCAATGCATGACAAGACAAACAATAAACTGAAAACGACACACAATTCACACACCACCCCTAGGGTACGCCTCACTGTTGCCTTGCCCCTCGAAAGGTGATCGTCGAGTAGAGGATGTCTTAGTAAGTCCTCATGATCCGGGAACCTGGCATGAGGGTAGCTTCTAAGGTGTCTTCCCATTGCTCTGGTGATCACCATGTCCCGAACCTCGAATTGACCCGAACACCTCCGACGGTGGTGCTACCTACCTCTCAATGGTGGGATGGCACTACTTTAAAGGATATTTACACAGACGAATTCCTTAGGGTAGGTAGATTCTCATAGATACTTGCTCTTTTCAAAAAAACAAACAAAATACTTTTCACACCTACACTTTCTAAAAGTTTTCAAACAAATTTTTCATACACTCTTGAGGACAGATACAAGAGTTACTTAGAAATTTTTCAAACGAAACTTTTTCAAAACCCACTCACAATTGAAAAGCAAACAAAACATTTTTGAAAACACAAATGAGCAAGTATCTAAGAGCCCATGGATAACCATGGATAGAAAGGGTGCTAACACCTTCCCTTTCTATAATCTACCTCCCGAACCGAGAGCAATCTCAATAAGGAATTTTTCTGTGCTTTTGTCCTTTCCATGTTGGAGAAAATAAAAGACGGTGGCGACTCTTGCTTACCGCGACATTTCGCGAAACCAGCTAAAAAACAGTCAGTTCCAGATCCACCGATCACAGAACTGGCGACTCTGCTGGGGATATTAACTTAAAGTGAGGTGTACCTTAGGACTAAGATCACTGTGTTTTCAATTGCTTTCCTTGCTTGCTTTATTATTGTGGGTTGCTTGGGAGTTCTATAGATCCTAACCCGGATCTGGGGGATACCTTCTTAGAAAGTAGCAACAAGGCTGTGAGGGAACTGTGCGGGGTATACCGACATGGTTGAAGCGGTCTGCTACGTTGATGTGGCACTTTGGTGTGTACCGGTAACCCTTGAGTCAATCAAGGAGAGTACGGGGCCTCCGCGTGGTGTCGTGAAGCATCAACAGACCTTAGGAACCTTAATTGAACCATCTTGGCCTCTTTAGGGTAGTGAGATAACTACTTTGGTGTACTCCAAAGTCGGTTGATACTCGATACTACACTCAATTGAGGGTTGTTTTCTTGGGATATTTTGATCGCCAGTCAGTGGCTAAATCGAAACGATGAACAATGAAAGCAATTCAATGATATTGAGATCCTTAGAACCCGGTTACTTTGATAGGACAGGTTTGAGCCCACCAACTTCAAGAGGGTAATACCCAGACCCCATGCTGGCCTAAACTCTAAGGGCTTGTCTTGTGTAACTTGTATGCCTTACATGTTTGCCTTTGTAAATATTTGTGGTGTGTTTAATCATAGCATCATGACATCATACAGCATCATATGCATCCAATAACCATTTCAGGGGTTCGAATCTTCATCTTTGTTCTTGTTTTGTAGGACATGGAAACTATCCGCAGGAAGACAATTCAGATCAACCTCATAAGGGTCCCTCCTCAGCTCAAGGAGCTTACATCCAGGATTCCCGAGAACTCGTCATTCAGTGAAAGGCATGGTAGACTCATCAGCCTGGTCAATACCAATATTGAGGAAGAGATGGTAAAGGTCCTTTTCCAATTCTTTGACCCTATGCATCACTGTTTTACTTTCCCGGATTATCAGCTGGTGCCTACTCTAGAAGAGTTTTCCCAGCTTCTGAAGATTCCCATTCTCAATCAACTACCCTACAACGGTACGGAAAGGGAACCAAAACTTGAAGAAGTAGCTAAAGCATTATGCCTACAACCATCTGACATCAAGGGGCATTGGGAAGCCAGAAATGGTATCAAAGGATTCTTGGCAAAGTTTCTGTTTGAGAAGGCCCAAGAGTGTTGGAATTCCCTTGACCTGCAAGCCTTTGAAGAAGTTGTAGCCCTCCTTGTCTATGGGTTGGTGTTGTTCCCTAAACCAGATCAGCTTATAGATATCAGTGCTGTCAAGGTCTTCATGTCCAAGAATCCTATACCTACGTTGCTGGGGGACATCATTCACTCATGTTACACTCGAACCATGAGAAAAAGGGGTGTTCTTATGTGCTGCACTCCCCTCCTGGGAAGGTGGTTTATTTCGCACCTTCCACAATCAGTTTTGAAGAACGAGCGAGGTTTGAGGTGGTCACAACGGTTGATGACTCTTACACATGCAGATATACATTGGTGTTCTCGGTCCAGAGAGGATGTCACTATCATTGATCGTTGTGGGGAGTACCCTAATGTTCCTTTACTTGGAATCAGAGGAGGTATTACTTACAACCCGTGCCTGGCTTGGAGACAGTTTGGTTATGCTCGGAAAGATGGCCCTCATGAGATGTTAATTCCTGACATAGTTTTTGACTTCGACAAGGATACGCAAGGACTTTGCCAGAAATTTATCAAAGCTTGGAAGATGCCCAGCAAAATAGACAGCAAGACCCTGGGGCACAGGAACTCCATCCCATTGGAGCCTTATCTCAAATGGGTACGAGCCCGTTCCCAGAAGCTGGTGATGCCATATCCTCATGTTCTCCCCGTGATCAAAGAGCCAGACTTGGAAGGAGAGGTGTCCTACACCATTCAACATCCTGACATGCCCACGTCCTGGGAAGAGATGCAGAAGAGTTGGGTCCAGCTTAAGGAAGAACGGAATTCTCTGGAAACCAATCTACATGCTAGTGAGAAAAAGGTCCTGGAGCTCACCCGCCTACTGCACGAGGAAAGGAATCTAAATACCTATATTGCTCCAAAAAGGATGCGTAGTGTCTTTTGGGACTGATCTGCTTTGTAATGTTTGCCTATGAGGCTTTAATGTACTAAACAATTATTTTCTTAATAATAACGTGTGTTCCTTTTTGTCTACCACAAATTTGAATTTTCGAACTCTTGAATGCATTGCATAAACGCATATCATTCATCATATGCATCACAGGTACTCTTCTTTTCAGGCAGCTGACTGTTCTTCGCTGTTTATTTCAGCATCATGAACCCTGAATCATCAACCGAGGCATCTATCAAGGCTCTTCAGGCGCAGAACGCCCAATTTCAGGAACTGATCAAGGGTTTGGCTCAGGGTCAACAAGAGTTGAAGACCATGCTTCTGAAGAAGTATAAGAAGAAGAGGAGGACTGTGCTATTTAACACTGGGCGCAGACTCGGGAACACCTTACAGGTTGAGGCTGAGAGGACTACTCCATCTGTGGGGGAAGGTAGTCACCAAGAAAGGGAGGTCCCTACTCCTGTGGTCTCTGATACTGAAACAGACTTCAACGACGAACAGTACCCTCCTGCTGAAGACCGGTACAAGCAGCTGGAGGACAGATTAAAGGCTATGGAAATTCAGCGTGTGCCTGGACTGGATTTCAGAGACTTGGGGTTATCTACTGGGGTGGTGATTCCACACAAGTTCAAGGCACCTTCCTTTGTGAAGTATGACGGGGCTTCCTGTCCCAAGATGCACCTCCGTTCTTATGTAAGGAAGATCCAGCCTTACACAGCAGACAGGAACTTATGGATCCACTTCTTCCAGGAGAGTCTTTCAGGGACTCACCTCGAATGGTTCGATCAGCTGGATGGAATCAACATTCGTAACTGGGAGGATCTGGCCACTGCTTTTTACAAGCAGTATCAATATAATTCCGACCTCGCTCCTACGCGTACCCAGCTCTAGGGTATGTCGCTAGGGTCGGGTGAAGGTTTTAAGGAGTACGCCCAGAAATGGAGAGATCTGGCTGGCAGGGTGCAACCACCATTGACGGACCGGGAGCTGGTGGATATGTTTTTGGGGACCCTATCTGGTCCATTTTTCAATCATCTCATTGGTAATTCCCCTGCTGGGTTTACTGATCTGATCCTGACTGGTGAAAGGATCGAGGCCGGTATAAAATCGGGGAAGATACAGAAGGTTGCCTCCTCCAATGCTGAAAAGAAACCCTTCAAAAAGGAGGCTAGTGCTGTATATAGCTCCCGGAGACCAGGGCGACCTGAGCGCCTCCAATCTGTCAGTGCGGTAATGATTGCTAAGCCTGCTGCCGCTCCTCGGCCGACCAATCCTCAAAGGGCTGAAAGACCCCGGAGAGAGTTTACCCGGTTAAGCATGACCCTATTGAAGATCCTGCCACAGTTGCTATCCACCAATTTAGTGACTGTCAGAGAGGCGCCGAAGTTTCCAAACACTGCATCTCCCAAGTACAACCCGAATGCTCGTTGTGCTTACCATTCAGATAGCCCGGGGCATTCTACTGATGACTGTTGGGCACTAAGGAACAAGCTGCAGGATCTTATTGACGCCAAAGAGGTACAGTTTGAGGCCTCTGATAAGCCTAATGTAGTGACAGCTCCCCTGCCTGCTCATGGAGTGAACGCTATCGAGAATGAAGACGAAGTGGATGAAGCTAAGTTTGATAGCTGGATTTACCCGGCAACTGACGGTGGACTTAACAATTGGAGTGCAAAGGACAATCTATCTGTTTCTCTTGTTACTAAGTAATGAATTCCTATGTTTTTGGTATTTGTAATAAACAATAAATAAACTCTATGGCCCGGTGTCTTACCCGAGGCACCGTGGTTTCATTTGTGAGGGCATATAAATTGTCATTTCATATATCATGAATGAAAATCTTGGACGTTTTCTCGCATTGCAAATCTTATGCTCCTTTTCTGTCTTTCTTTCCTTTACATATTTTTCAAAACAGCTGTATTTATACACACACTCACTCATACAGGTTTCAATCCATTCTGGATCTCACTGGTAACGACTCTGCTACTGCCAATTATGACTTCGAAAATCCGATCTACTTAGCCGAAGACGAAGGTGAAGATGATTGCGAAGTACCTGGCGAGCTCGCAAGACTGTTACTTCAGGAGGAAAGGGCAATTCAACCCCATGAAGAGCCAGTGGAAACAATAAACTTGGGTACTGAGGAAGACAGGAAAGAGATAAAGATTGGTGCCAACCTAGAGCTCAGCGTGAAGCAACGGTTGACTCAAATGCTGCATGATTATATGGAGATCTTTGCCTGGTCCTACGAAGACATGCCCGGGTTGGATACCGACATTGTGGTCCATCACTTGCCAACTAAGGAAGATTGCCCTTCGGTTAAGCAAAAGGTCCTCCGTATGCGTCCAGAGATGTCTGAGAAGATTAAAGCCGAGGTTATGAAGCAGTTTGATGCCGGATTTCTTGCAGTGACTTCTTACCCTCAGTGGGTTGCTAATGTGGTGCCGGTACCAAAGAAGGACGGTAAGGTCAGAATGTGTGTCGATTACAGGGATCTGAACAGGGCCAGCCCCAAAGATGACTTCCCTCTACCTCACATTGATGTCCTTGTTGATAATACAGCTCAGCATAAGGTGTTCTCTTTCATGGATGGTTTTTCAGGCTACAATCAGATCAAGATGGCTCCTGAAGACATGGAAAAGACTACATTTGTTACTCAGTGGGGCACCTTCTGTTACAAGGTCATGCCATTCGGGTTGAAGAACGCTGGGGCAACCTACCAACGTGCCATGGTTGCTTTATTTCATGATATGATCCATCATGAGATAGAAGTGTATGTTGACGACATGATCGCAAGGTCCCAGACTGAGGAAGAACACCTTGATCATCTGCAGAAACTGTTTAACCGTCTGAAATTGTACAAGCTGAGGTTGAACCCGAACAAGTGCACCTTCGGGGTAAGATCTGGGAAGTTTCTAGGCTTCGTAGTAAGTGACAAGGGTATTCAAGTGGACCCTGCCAAGGTTAAAGCTATTCAAGAGATGCCAGTTCCTAGGACAGAGAAGGAAGTCAGAGGCTTTTTAGGACGCCTGAATTACATTGCTCGGTTCATCTCACACCTGACTGCTACCTGTGAGCCAATCTTCAAGCTGCTGAAGAAAGATCAGGTAGTGCGTTGGAACAATGAATGTCAGGCTGCTTTTGACAGAATCAAAGAGTATCTCCAAGAACCACCTATCCTCATGCCACCGGTTGAAGGGAGACCTCTGATACTATACCTGACAGTACTTGATAACTCAATGGGGTGTGTGCTGGGGCAGCATGACGAGTCTGGCCGAAAAGAGTATGCCATTTATTACCTTAGCAAAAAGTTTACCGACTGTGAGACTCGATACTCACTGCTTGAGAAAACTTGCTGCGCTTTGGTATGGGCTGCTCGCCGGCTGAGACAGTATATGCTGACTCACACTACCTTATTGATCTCAAAGATGGATCCTATAAAATACATATTCGAAAAGCCTGCTCTGTCTGGGAGAATAGCAAGATGGCAAATGATCTTGACAGAATACGACATTCAGTACACAACCCAGAAAGCCATCAAGGGAAGTGTATTGGCAGACCATTTGGCACATCAGGCCGTAGATGATTATCAGTCCATGAACTTTGAGTTTCCGGATGAAAGCATCATGATTGTGACTGATTGTGAAGTACCTGGACCGGATGAAGGACCTGAACTAGGATCCCGATGGTCTATGCACTTTGACGGAGCCTCCAATGCTTTGGGTAATGGTATCGGCGCTGTGATCATATCCCCTCAAGGCACTCATACTCCACTCACTGCCCGGCTATGTTTCAACTGCACCAACAACATGGCGGAGTATGAGGCGTGCATCATGGGACTCAAAGCTGCAATTGACTTAAGGATCAAGTTTCTGAGTGTCTTCGGAGATTCCGCTCTTGTGATCAACCAGATCAAAGGCGAGTGGGATACGAAACATCCGAATCTTATTCCTTACAAAGAATGTGTGTTGACAATGATCCCCCACTTTACAGAGATAACCTTTGAACACTTTCCAAGAGAAGAGAATCAGTTGGCGGACGCGTTAGCTACAATGTCTTCTATGTTCAAGGTCAAATGGGATAATGAGGCTCCCCGGATCATCATCTGGAAACTGGACGAACCGGCATACTGTTGCGATCTCGAGACTGAATTGGTGACTGAGAAGCCCTGGTACCATGAGGTGAAGAGATATTTGGAAGCTCAGGAATACCCTGAAGGTGCATCTGTCAATGATAAGAAGTTCCTGAGAAGATTCGCGGCAAAGTTCTTCCTTAGCAACGACATCTTGTACAAGCGAAACCATGATTCAACCTTACTGCGTTGTGTGGGTAAGACGGAAGCAGAAAAGATCATGGAAGAGCTACATGAAGGGACCTTCGGTACAAATTCCAGTGGGCATACTATGGCAAAGAAGATCCTTCGGGCAGGATATTACTGGTCCACAATGGAAGCTGACTGCTACCAACATTCCAGGACATGCCATAAGTGCCAGATTTATGCAGACAAGGTGCATGTTCCTCCAGTTCCCCTGAATGTTCTGACCGCACCTTGGCCTTTTGCAATGTGGGGCATTGACATGATTGGTGAGATCAGACCTACGGCATCTAACGGGCATCACTTCATCCTTGTAGCGATTAATTACTTTATAAAATGGGTCGAAGCAGCATCCTATGCTACGGTAACCAAGACTGTTGTGGCACGGTTCATTCGGCATAACCTGATCTGCCGATACGGCGTCCCTGAGAGAATTATTACAGATAACGGTACCAATCTGAATAACAAGATGATCACTGAGCTCTGCGAACAGTTCAAGATACAGCACCACAATTCTTCTCCTTACAGACCGAAGATGAATGGGGCTGTAGAAGCAGCAAATAAGAACATCAAGAAAATCGTGCAGAAGATGACAGTGACTTATAAATATTGGCACGAGATGTTACCGTTCGCTCTACACGGGTATCGTACCTCAGCCAGGACGTCAACCGGGGCAACTCCTTTCTCTCTGGTTTATGGCATGGAGGCAGTCTTATCGATCGAAGTACAAATTCCCTATCTCCGGATAATGAAGGATGCAAATCTGAACGAAGATGATTGGATCCAGACACGACTTGATCAGCTCAACCTCATTGATGAAAAGAGACTTGCTGCTATCTGTCATGGTCAGACGTATCAGAAACGGATGATCAGGGCATTTAACAAAAAGGTCAGACCACAGGAATATCAAGTCGGGGATCTAGTGATCAAGAGAATCATCCTTCCTCAGAGTGATCCAAGGGGCAAATGGACCCCTACGTACGAAGGGCCATTTGTGGTTAAACATGTGTTCTCAGGAGGAGCAATGATATTAACCAATATGGATGGTGACGACCTTCCTCACCCCGCCAATGCAGACATAGTAAAAAGATACTACGCATAAAAAAGACCCGCTAGGCTGATATGCCTAGGCAAAAGTTAGGGCTTCCCGTCGAACCAAAAGGGTTCGGGCAAAATGAAGGGATGAAATGAAAAAATCTGTACACCCGGCAAGTCGAAAACCTGAAAAGGCGGCTTGGGCAAAAATGGGTATCCCGGTGGACTGAAAACCCGAAAGGGCGGTCCAGGCAAAAATTAGGGATAAAGCGTAATACTATGTCTCATTGATTACCTTGCATCCAGAATCCGGTATCTACATCAAGTTCAGACGGCATCGATCAGTCAGCTTCATCTTCGTTTAGGTCATCAAGTGATGAGACGCTCGGAGTTATAAAGGAAATAGCAGAGTTGAAACCCAGTGGGGTCATTCATTTCACACAGCTGCTTTATTTTCTTTTGTACAAAATCTGTATAAACTCTTTTGTTCAGCGGCGTTCTCTTACTAGGACGACAGCCTCTTGTACACAAAACGCCTATTTTCGGGCTATTCAAAAATCAATACAAATATATCTTTCAGTTAAAAGTGCCAACTGTTTTTTCTTTTTCTGTTTTGTTTTGCGAAGAATGTCCGAGGTTCAATTTGTGATATATGCATTGACAATAATTTGCTAACTCAAAAATATTTGCATACGAAACAAAGGATTAATTACAGGTAACATTAGAAACAGGGGCAATAAAGAGTTGTCTAAGCAATCTAATTGTTCTATCCTCCAAGGTACCAAGGTAGGTTCAGTTAAAGGGCATGACCAGTATGTCCTAATTCCCCAGAGAGTGAGCCAGCAAGACAGTGCACTCCTCTCCAAGCAAAGTTATCAGACCTTAAGGAAGGTTGAGTATCCCCCAGCAGCATATATTCTTAACAAGCATCCCCGGCAGTCTTGGTCTAAAGATTGTTCCCCGGCGGTATATCAAACATTCAGTGGTGTCACTTCCCCCGATACATCTCAAAACTTCCCCAGGAGAATCCAATCCAGTTTCCCCCGGAAAGTTGGAAGTCATCTCCCCAAGCAGTAAGCTTATCCCCAGTAGATTCTGGAAGCTTATCCTCGCAAAGCACGAACGCGTCGTCCGGCTTTATTTAAAGAGTTATTTCCTTAACAGGATATAACTGGGTTATCCTCAGCCAAAAGCCACGGAAAGAGCGTCCTCGACGGAGTCTTCTTATCCTCAGCGAAGTCCATTAACACTTCAAGATATCCCCAGCAAGTTGTTATCAAAACTCAACAAAGTATCTCTCTCCCCACAAAGTATCTCTCTCCCCACAGAGTATCGCTTCCCAGCAAGATCGTCAGGGTACCTTTCTCCCCGCAGAGTTATCCATTCGCCAAGTTTATTCCTCAACGGAGTCATCTTCTCCTACCGGTATTCTTGCAACTAGCATCCCCAGCGGAAGCAAAATCTATCCTGCAAACATCAGCCCAGGATATGACTTCCCGGCACCCGTCTAGGATTTACTTTCCTAGACGAAAAACGCATTCATAAAACATCACATACATCATTGTAGCATGCATAGACGCATCATATCGTACAAATCTCATTTATGTTGAGAACATCATTGCTTGACCCATATCATGCGTTGCATATGACTCACCGTTACTTTTCAGGAAAAATTCAGTTAAGTTCTCAGCTATATTCAAGACCTTGACCGGTTCAGTTAAGTCGACCCTAAGATTTTTCTGTTTCTTATCCAGTCAAAGGCCTTCTCTAGTCCAGCTAAATCGACCCCAAACAGATTTTCTGACAAAGACTCAGTAGAAGTTATTAAAGGTTTTTCTCAAACGCCCGCTTTTGAGATTATAATTTCCTATGGTTCTCTCCCGACGTTGTGGAGGTGATAATTCCATTCCAGGTTTTTCTCAGACGCCCGCTTTTGAGATTATAATTTCCAATGGTTCCCTCTCCGATGGTGCGTGAGGTGATAATTCCTTTCCTACGGTTCCCTCTCCGACGGTGAGTGAGGTGATAATTCCTTTTCTAATGGTTCCCTCTCCGATGGTGCGTGAGGTGATAATTCCTTTTCAGATGGTTCCCTCTCCGACGGTGAGTGAGGTGATAATTCCTTTCCTATGGTTCCCTCTCCGACGGTGAGTGAGGTGATAATTCCTTTTCAGATGGTTCCCTCTCCGACGGTGAGTGAGGTGATAATTCCTTTTCTAATGGTTCCCTCTTCGATGGTGCGTGAGGTGATAATTCCTTTTCAGATGGTTCCCTCTCCGACGGTGAGTGAGGTGATAATTCCTTTTCTATGGTTCCCTCTCCGACGGTGAGTGAGGTGATAATTCCTTTTCAGATGGTTCCCTCTCCGACGGTGAGTGAGGTGATAATTCCTTTTCAGATGGTTCCCTCTCCGACGGTGAGTGAGGTGATAATTCCCTTTCAGATTATAATTTCCTTTGGTTCTCTTCCCGATACTGCGAAGATGGTAATTCCCACCAAGATTTTCTCGACGAGCGTTGTTGAAGTTAAAGTCACCCAAGATTCTCTTACCATTCATGCTAAGGTAGTAACCATCCCTGGTTCATTCATCATCTTTTGAAGCTCCAGACTCAGCTCCTGTAACCAGTCAGGACATATCTAGGCCAAGCATCTGAAAACCAGTTCTTGCAACGTGCCAGGTACTCTTTTTTCTTTTGCAGGTATGCAGGTTCTCGCTAAGGAATCTCTTACGCAATCAACATCCAGATGGCATCTATAAGCCCATCATCCTATTCATCAATCCCCAAATGGCATCTATAAGCCCATTCCACCATCACTGCTACTATGTGAGCGCAAATTTCTGGGCACTCTAGTGTTCAATCACCTTCTACCCTCGGATTACGAAAGGCACGTCAGCCAATCTGCATCCTCAGGTCTAAGGAGATTGAACAGGGGCAACTGTTGTACCCCAAAATTTGCCCTCCCATATTTTTCAAGAAATTGCCAAGTCATGCTTCAAAAGTCCCCAAGGGTTGCACAGTCAAGGGCCTCCTAAGCAGGCAAAATTAGGGTTTTGGTTCTGATCAGGAAAATGAAGTTTCCAAGGGCCCAATCAAGTCTCACATGCCTACAAATATGGTCAAGCATCGTCATACCAAGTTTCAAGACTTTCAGTACAAAATTGCACAGTCAAAAACCCTAATTGCACTACAGTCAACTGTAGGGGTAAAATGGTCATTTGGCAGTCAAAAGTTCAAGTTTTTGGTCAACATATCATTTTGAAGCCAAAAACATCATTTGATCAATGCTTGATCATGATTCTCAAAACTTGGCTCAAAAATCATCAAGATGCAAAAGTTTCCTTATTTGGACAGTTGAAAAAGTCAACTGAAATTGACCAGGGCATAACTTTCACATGGTTCATCAGAAAAATTCCATCCAAAGCTCATTTTGAAGAGAAAGACATTTCCTACAACTCATCTTCATACTTCAAGTCCAAGAAATGCTCTCACAAAAAGTTATCAATTTCAACATTATAAGTCATTTTCAAAAGTCAACAAAAAGGGACTTTAAGTCAAAGGCCATAACTTGAGATTTGTAAATCAAAATGACATGGGACCAAAGACATTGGTTAGAGGACTCAAAAACCTTTCCAAAATGTCCAAGAACATGAGCAAAGCTTAAAAATTGAGCAAGTTATGCATTGGAGAAGTTGGGAAATTTTTGTGAAATGGCCAAAATCATTTATCCTTAAAATCTCATTTTTGACAAAAGGGGCCCACTTTTTCCACTTGAATTGACTTGGCCATGCTTCCCACGTGTCCCACCTTTTATTTCATATTTTTTAATTAATTTTTTCATTTTTTATTGATTTTCTTGGATTTAATTAAGTTTAAATCTTTTAAAATCAAGGAAAAATCAAAAAGTTTGATTAAATGAAATATTTGGCCTTAACTAGCCTTGAAACATCATTAAGCCTATACCAAATTCGTGCAAAGAGGCAAATAAGGCAAGAATTCAAAAAATAAGGCAAAAATGGAAGGTGTGATAATGGAGGTTTATGTGAAAATCCAAAACATCAATGCAAGGCATTATTGGCCATAACTCCCATCCAAACACATTGCTTAGGGTATATACAAGTGATCAAAAACCAAATGGAAGGCGAAGCTGCGCAGGAACCTTGATAGCAAATTCACACTTTTTTGCAAAAATCTCAAATCTGAAAACACCATTACAGGGCGATTCAAGTCTCAAAACCTATTCCATTGGCTTCTTGGAGGATTATAGGACATAACTGAATCATTCCCCAAGCCCCATACTCAAGGAAACGCAAGGTTACCATTGAAGTTGGTAAAGGAAATTCCAAAACTGTTTTCCCTTATTCATGCATCTTTATCATATTTTGTTGTTATATTTATGTTTATGATGAAGTTTGCAAGCTAATCATATGATTTAATCGAAGTTTCACGCATTCTATGCCAAGATACCATGTTCGTGTTCTAGGGTTTACAGGATTGAAAATTGGGGGTTTTTGAATGGGGAAAAATTAGCCCTCAAGACCACCACCATTCAACTCAGCGCTTCTGGACGATCTCAAATGTACCCTCGCGCCTAATTTATGATTGCCCTAGTGCTAATCGTTATTTTCTGTAAAGATACTTTCTGCAACGGTGTAAAAACCGTTGCTTATGTTGTTTATATTTCAGGAACATGAAGAAGATGATGTGTTGGCAAACGGTGATAGGTTGATTCAAAATTCGCGCGCGTTGGTGGACTCTGACCATTATTTCTTTCATAACGTTTATTTGCTATTATATATTAAATATGTTTGGGATGGTTCAGTGGTTGGTACACGTGCTGGCAATCTCCATGACCTGGGTTCGAACCCCAGGTCTTCACACTTTCATTATCATTTTCCAAATCATGTTCACGTGCAGTGCTTACGTTGAGGACCATCAGACAACCCTCCATCCAGCCATCCACGCGTCCACTTTCATCCATCCAAGGGACAAGATTTGGAGATCATGGTAGGCTCTAGTCAACGCCTCTGCACGCGAGTGAAAAAGTCCACAAAGCCAGGAATTGAATTGGGCTTAAACTGCTTGGGCTACACCTCCATATTGGGTTCTGAACCCCCAGGTTTGCATATTTTTGTTTCTTCTTTACTTTTTTTTGTATTATTATTTTTACTTTTTTTTTGTTGTTTTATTAATCAATATTTTCATAATAATATAAAAACACAAAAAAATCAGAAAAGATAATAAAAATAATAATTTTATTTTAGTATTAATTTTGTAAATAAATCCCTTAATTAATTTAGTTTTAATTTTAGGTTGTTAATTTAATTCTTTTTTCACAATAAACCAAAAATAATAAAAATAGATCTTTAACACTTTTTTACCCTTTTTTAATTAATTAAATATTTTATCATCAACCATTAATTTTGTAAATAAATTTTATAATTAATTTAGTTTTAATTCTAGGTTTTAACTTTAATGCATTTTCTTTAATAAATTAAAAACAATTAGAATTAGAATTAATTATTTGACTTTTAATTAATTTAATTTTTTCTTTAATGTCATAAATACAAAAACATAAAAAATAAGTTCTTCCTTTTTATTTAATTTAATTATTTTAACTTAATTATTTTAAATTCCTTCAAAGGGATTCAACGCCCTCGCATTCGATTATGTTTTTGTTCGCGCGTTTTATTTATTTCTTTTGTGAATGTAATGTACTTGTTCCAAAGCCCTGTAATAGTTAATTAGGCATTTATTTTCTATACTTTATTTTAAATCGGGTCTGGATTAATTTGGCGTTGTAGACCCGCGCCTTTGTAATAGCGTAGGACATTTACCTTTTCCGCACTTTAAATTCCTGCACCTTTAACTGTTAAACAATAACATGAAAGAATGAATGCCCAAAAATAAAATCAAAACGTAGATCACCAATGCATGACAAGACAAACAATAAACTGAAAACGACACACAATTCACACACCACCCCTAGGGTACGCCTCACTGTTGCCTTGCCCCTCGAAAGGTGATCGTCGAGTAGAGGATGTCTTAGTAAGTCCTCATGATCCGGGAACCTGGCATGAGGGTAGCTTCTAAGGTGTCTTCCCATTGCTCTGGTGATCACCATGTCCCGAACCTCGAATTGACCCGAACACCTCCGACGGTGGTGCTACCTACCTCTCAATGGTGGGATGGCACTACTTTAAAGGATATTTACACAGACGAATTCCTTAGGGTAGGTAGATTCTCATAGATACTTGCTCTTTTCAAAAAAACAAACAAAATACTTTTCACACCTACACTTTCTAAAAGTTTTCAAACAAATTTTTCATACACTCTTGAGGACAGATACAAGAGTTACTTAGAAAATTTTCAAACGAAACTTTTTCAAAACCCACTCACAATTGAAAAGCAAACAAAACATTTTTGAAAACACAAATGAGCAAGTATCTAAGAGCCCATGGATAACCATGGATAGAAAGGGTGCTAACACCTTCCCTTTCTATAATCTACCTCCCGAACCGAGAGCAATCTCAATAAGGAATTTTTCTGTGCTTTTGTCCTTTCCATGTTGGAGAAAATAAAAGACGGTGGCGACTCTTGCTTACTGCGACATTTCGCGAAACCAGCTAAAAAACAGTCAGTTCCAGATCCACCGATCACACTAGATAAAAAAGAAGATAACATACAACCGTACCAGGAATCTATTAAGACCATCAATCTTGGGATCGAAAAGGACCCAAAGGAAATTAAACTAGGTGTAACCTTAGAGGAAAATGTCAAAGAAAGGCTGATCAAACTCTTGCAAGAATACATGGATATATTTACCTGCTCCTACCAAGATATGTCGGGTTTGGATACAGATATCGTGGTGCATAAACTACCTCTCAAAGAAGGATGTTCTCCCGTCAGACAAAAGCTTGGAAGAACTCATCAGACATGCCTGACAAAATTCGAGAAGACGTCCTCAAGTAACTTGACGCAGGGTTCTTAGTTGTCGTAGATTATCCAGCTTGGATAGGTAACATCATTCCAATACCCATGAAATATGGAAAAGTATGCATGTGTGTGGACTATCGGGATCTAAACAAGGCAAGTCCTAAAGACGATTTCCTGTTACCTCACGTAGATGTTTTGGTGGACAATACAACTCAAGATTCAATATTTTCTTTTATGGATGGTTTCTCAAGATATAATTAGATAAAGATGGTACCCGAGGATATGGAAAAGACTACTTTCATGACTCCTTGGGGCACCTTCTGCTACAAAGTAATGCCCTTAGGTCTAAAGAACGCAGGGGCAACCTATCAGCAAGCAATGGTAACATTATTTCATGACATGATCCATAAAGAGGAGGATCACATCATTCACTTGCAGAAATTATTCGAACATCTATGAAAATTCAGACTGAGGTTGAATTCGAACAAATGTACATTTGGTTTCAGGTCAGGTAAACTATTGGGTTTTATTGTAAGCCAACAAGGTATTGAGGTGGATCCCGACAAGGTGAAGGCCATACAAGAAATGCCAGCTCCAAGAATAGAAAAAGAGGTTTGTGGTTTCTTATGACGATTGAAAGACATCTCAAGGTTCATATCACACCTAACTTCCACTTGCGAACCTATATTCAAACTACTCAGGAAAGACCAATCAGTGGATTGGAATGAAGATTGTCAAACAACCTTCAAAACAATAAAGCAATATTTATAAGAACCACCAATCCTGATGCCACATATTCCTGGAAGATCACTTATTATGTACCTAACGATACTTAAAGGATCTATGGGATGTGTATTAGGTCAACGTGACGAAATAGGTAGAAATAGCACGCCATCTACTACCTAAGCAAGAAATTTACTAACTGCGAAACTCGGTACTCACTCCTCGAGAAAACTTGTTGTGCTCTATCCTGGGCCACTAAACGACTAAGACAGTATATGTTAACTCACACTACATGGTTAATATCTAGAATGGATCCTTTAAAATATGTGTTTGAAAAGCTAGATCTTACAGAAAGAATTACTCGATGGCAGATGTTGTTATCCGAATACAACATCCAATATGTTACTCAAAAGGCTATCAAGGGCAGTGTACTAGCTGATCACCTGGTTCATCAACCATTGGCAGAATACCAACCAATGAAGTTTGACTTTCCAGATGAAGACATCATGGTTATTGGTGACTACAAAATACTAGGACCCGACGAAGGACCTGAACCAGGGGTACGATGGACACTCATGTTCGACGGTGCTTCAAACACACTAGGACATTGTATTGGATTTGTATTGACTTCTACAAATAACTTTCATAAACCTTATAGTGCGAGGTTATGTTTTGATTGCACCAACAATAATGATGAATATGAAGCTTGCATCTTAGGCCTAGAAGTTGCTATTGATCTAAGGATTAAATACCTCAAAGTATATGGAGACTCAACGTTAGTCATATACCAAGTCAATGATGAATGGGACATCCGACATCCCAAACTAATTTCATATAGGATTTATATTTTGGAGTTAGCTGCGGAAATCGTGGAGATTACTTTCACTCACATTCCCCTAAGAAGAAAATCAGATGGAAGACACCTTGGCAACTTTGCCAGCCATGTTAAAAGTAACTTGGCCTAATCATGAGCCACACATCACAATTAGACACTTCAAATAACCTGCACATTGCCTCGCAGTTGAAGAATGGCCAGATAACAAACCCTGGTTCTTCAATATTGTTGTAACCCAAAGTTTGCCCTCCCATTTTTTTCAAGACATTCTCAAAAGGTCCTCAAATGCTCAAGGTGGCTCAAGAATTGATCAAACAAATTCTCCTCCTAAGCAATGGGTCCATAACTAGGGTTTCATGTTTCTAAATTAATAATGGGTTTCCAAGGCCTCAAATGGTTTTCATGGTTCCTCATATGCATAAAAGAATGCTCATGTCAAGTTTCGAGCATTGCATCACAAGTTTGCTCGGTCAACGGCTCAGATGACTAAAAATCAACTGTATTGGGCAAAAAGTTAATTGTGATCAACATATAGTCAAACTTCAATATTTTTGGTCAACATCAACACTTTGAAGTCACATTCATCATTTTATAAAGGGTTGATCATTATTCCTCAAGAAAAGCCCTCAGATCATCAAAAGTCAAAAGTTGCCAAATTAGGGTTTCCTAAGGAGAAGTCAACTGAACTTTGACTAGGCATAACTTTCACATGCTTCCTCAGATTTTCCTCAACCAAAGCTTATTTTGAAGGTAAAGAGGTTTTTCCATTGTGGTAATATTGTACATGTTGTATCTGAATGCAAGCATAAAGATCTGATTTGTTTCAATTATGGTGAAGAATGACACATTGGTAGTCAGTGTCAGAAGCCGAAGAAGGCGCAAACTAGTGGTAAAGTGTTCGCTTTGGCTGAGAATCAGACAACTAATGAGGACAGACTCATCAGAGGTACATATTTCATTAATAGTACTCCTTTAATTACTATTATTGATACCGGTGCTACTCATTGCTCTATTGTTGCTGATTATGTTGAAAGTTTGGGTCTTATGTTGACTTCTTTGAATGGAGAGATGGTCGTCGATACTCCATCCAAGGGATCGGTGACTACTTCTCTTGTGTGTTTAAAGTGTCCTTTGTCGATCTTCGACGAAGACTTTGCTATTGATTTGTTTTGTTTGCCTTTAAGTGGGTTAGATGTGATCTTAGGTATGAACTGGTTAGAGCATAACTATGTTCATATTAATTATTATAACAAGTCTGTGAGGTTTTCTACTCTTGAGGAAGAGGAAGTTGGTATGTTGTCTGCTAGACAGTTGAAGCAATTGATGCAAGAAGAGGCTCAGATGTTCTCGTTGATAGCATTGCTATCTGTCGAGAATCAAGCTGTAATTTAGGAGTTGTAAGTGGTGCATGAATTCCTGAAGTTTTCCCTGATGAAATTCCTGATGTACAGCCAAAGAGAGAAGTTGAATTTTCTATTGATCTTGTACCTGGTATCAGACCTATTTCTATGGCACCACACATGATGTCTGCATCTGAATTTTTAGAATTAAAGAAGCAATTGGAAGAGTTACTTGAAAAGAAATTTGTAAGACCAAGTGTATCTTCGTGGGGAGCTCCAGTGTTGCTAGTAAATAAGAAAGATGGAAGTATGAGGCTTTGTGTCGATTTTAGACAATTAAATAAAGTTACGATTAAGAACAAGTATCCACTTCCGAGAATAGATGACTTTATGGATCAATTGGTGGATGCTCGTGTGTTTAGTAAGATTGATTTAAGATCGGGTTATAATCAGATTAAAGTTAAGGATGAAGATATCTAGAAGACGAATTTCAGAATGCGTTATGGAAATTGTGATTATTCGGTGATACATTTCGGTGTTACTAATGCACCGGGAGTATTTATGGAATACATGAATGGTATCTTTCATACTTATTTGGACCGGTTTGTAGAGGTGTTCATTGATGACATTTTGATTTACTCTAAATTGGAAGAAGCGCATGCATAACACTTAAGAATAGTATTGGTAAGTTTTGAAAGAGAAGAATTTGTATGAAAAGTTGTTTAAGTGTGAATTTTTGTTAAAGGAGATTAGTTTTCTTGGTCATGTCATCTCAAGTAGTGGCATTGCTATAGATCCATCTATAGTAGATGATATGTTTAAATGGGAAACTCCAAAGTCAGTGTCGTACCCCAAATTTGTCCTACCTCGATGATTTTATTTTTTGAGATTAAAATAAAAGAAATATTTAATTAAAGATGGTCCAGTAGTATCTGATGGCCTATCTTTATCCAAGACTAGGGGTGTACTTTAAATTCAGGAAAACGAGGCTTTCTAAATCAGAAAGACTCGTGTATCCGTGAACCCATGCGCGAAGCATGTTGGTCAATGGCCCATGCGATTCGAAAATGGAAAATTATTCAAATAAAAATTAAGTTATTAATTATTAAGGCCCATTTGAAAAAATTGTTGTTAGCAAGAAGGAAGGGTGAAACTGCAATCTAAAAAACTCATTGAAGTTGGCCCATTTTCTTCTTAGTAGTTAAATAGCTGAGGAAGGGGTGTGATCATCAAATTGTAGGCTCATTATGTTAGATGTTGTCTTGTTTAGAATAAGAAAAACAATATTATTAAGATTATTGTTTTAATGGAAAAAAGGATATATAAAAGAAGTATTACTATTATAAAGAAAAAAACTGTTTATTATTATTATTTTGAATAAATAAATAATATTGTTATTAAAGAAAACGTGACATATGTCCTTTGCTGTTAAATTCTTTTTAAAAATAATGTGTTCAGTAGTCATTAAGATTTGTTTATTAAAAGCTTTTAGCATTGGAATAGAGGTCAATTGGGCCTAGCAATGTAAAAAAACGTTTTGCTGTAAAAAAAATACAATAAAGCTAATTCAAAACAAGTTGGGCTGAATACAAAAAATAATAATGCAGGCCCAATTTCTTGAACATTAGCGCAAAGCCCAATTCCTATTAACAACAACTGTGCAAATCATATCCTAAATTAACGCACATTTTGGTTCACTAACAAGTACTGTAGAAATTGAAAACATATCAAATCTGGAAAATCATAATTCAATCCAATCTTCATCAATCAAATCCAAAAATTAAACTTATACATAAACCAAATCTGGAAATATTAGATCTAGAAATTACAGTACAAGTCTTTTCTAAATTACAAGCCAAATCCAAAAACAAATCTAAAATTATACAGAATCAAATCCCAAAATAACATACAAAAAATCTCAGTTATTACAATTGAAATCTCAGAAACTAGAGAATCAAATCATTACAGTCTAAACTAAATCAATTACAGAGAATTACGATCCCTAATTTTCTCTAAATCTAACTAATTTTGTAACGACAATTTTATACTATAAATGCAAGAACAATAATACAAAAGACGGGACGAAAAATACTGAAATTACAAAGCTTAATACAGAGGCAGATACTGAAGAGTGAAACGAAGAAGAGACCAGATACCGAAACACAATTTGTTGAAGATCCGGAAGGATGACGATTAGGGTTTCAACATCTGAAACCCTAATCGTCATTGCTAATCGCCTCCTCCAGCCTCATCCTCCGCTACTTCTATTCCATTCAAATTCTTCGGAATCTGCGAGAAAGAGAGAGGAGGGTTAGAAACCAAATCGCTCGAAGAACTCCGAATACGAAATCGTAAAGGGGGTAAACGACTCAACTTCTTTTCTTTTGTTTTGTTCTGTTAAGTGATTAAAGGGGTGTTGGGTGGGTTATGATGTAGGAAGAAGGGAGGTAGTACAAGCGTCTCCACAGTGATTGTTAAAGCATTAGGGTTGGAGATTTTGGGAAGAAGGGTTGGTGGATAAATAGAGAGCTGAGGCGAGAGAAAGAATGAGTTTTTCTGAAAACGAATAACTAAAAATGTAAAAGCAACATGGTGTATTATGATACAATCCCGTATGCGCTACCACACAATAACTAATATGCACCTTCAATCTTATCCACGCGATCTTGATCAGACGGCAAGAGGCCAAGTCTCACTGTAATTCCCATACTTCCTCACCCACTCAATCAAACTGGACCCTTGCAAAAGTAGTATTGGGCCTAGCCCATTATTTTTTACACCACCCCGTTTCCATTAATTACTAAGCTAGAACACTATACACCCCCATGTCCAGCAAACGTGATGGGCTTAGCCCAGAATCCTTATTAGCACCCCCATCTTTTACGTACTAGCCTAAGCTACACCCCTATGAAATTAAGTAAATATTTTCTTTCTTTTTTTAATTCTAATTATTTTCTATTTCTATTTTATGATTATTATATTTAAATTTTATATTATTTATTTTTTTTATATATATAATAATTATTATTATTAATATTAATTCTTATTTACTATAATATTATTATTTATATTATCATAAGTAAATCCTTTTTATTTGAAAATTCATATATTATTTTCTTATATATTGCATTAAAATATTTTTAGTCATGCATTAATTAAGATTTTTGCAATTTATATGATTAAAAATATCAACAAATCTCAAACCTATTTTTCACAACCAATTAAGCTAAAAAACATTCTTTTTTGCAAAAGGGTTCCAAGCGGATTTTGACTAATCGCGCATTTAGCTATAATCTCCATAATCACTACTCTCGGTTAAATGCGAGGTTATTCAAAATATATTTGCAACCCCTAAAAACACTAACCCCATATGAAATACGAATTGGGACTATGATTCCTCATAAGAGGATACGTAGGCATACGATCAAAAATCGTAGCGAGTTCCCCTATAAAAATATTTAAACCCTTTCCCCTATAAAAATATATAAACCCTTTCCCCTAATTAAAATTTAAAACCCTATTTTACCCGAACCTAAACCTAAAACCTAGTATCCTTGGGAACAAGGTAGATGAAATGTGCCTAACATCTTCCTTTCTTCTAATGAAGTTCGAAACCTAGAATATTTGTCTGCGAATTAGGGTTTCATATTAGATGCCCTTCCCTAGGATAAAAACTGATAGTGGCAACTCTTGATTTAAAACCAGTCATAACAGTCGGCTACCGAGATTAGAAGCTTTTTGGGATTAGTTGGTTATTATAGAATATTTATCGAAGGTTTCTCTAAGTTGGCACTTCTGTTGACTAAGTTGACTTGTAAGGGTATAGCTTTTGTGTGGAAAGTTCAATGTGAAGAAAATTTTGCAGAATTGAAGAAGAGATTGATGTTGGTTGCGATTTTGATATTACCTAATCCAGGAGAACATTTTATGGTATACTGTGATGCTTCTAAGATGGGTTTAGGGGGTGTGTTTATGCATAATGATAAGGTAGTTTCTTATGCGTCAAGGCATTTGAGCGCTAATGAGAAGAACTATCCTACGCATGATTTAGAGCTTGTTGCATTTGTTTTTGTGTTGAAGATTTGGAGGCATTATCTTTATGGTTCTAGATTTGAAGTATTTAGCGACCATAAGAGTATAAATATATATTTGATCAAAAATAATTGAACATGATACAATGAATATGCTTGGATTTGTTAAAGGATTACAATTTCGGTTTGAATTATCACCCAAGAAAGGCAAATGTGGTAGGTGATGCCTTAAGCCGAAAGACTTTACATATGTTAGCAATGATGGTTAAAGAGTTATAATTTATTGCACAGTTCAGTATGAGCTTAGTTTGCCAGGTGACACCACAGAGTGTTATGTCGAAGATTATTAATGATTTTCTAGATAGTATCAAAGAAGCTCAAAAGTTAGACTTGAAACTGGTAGATTCGATGGTTGGGATCGATCAGTCTGTGAATAGTGATTTTAAGTTAGATGCGCAAGGTGTGTTGAGATTCTGTAATCGAATTTGAGTTCCTAATGATGTCGAGATGAAGAAAGTCATTATCGAGGAAAGTCATAGAAGCAAGTTCAGCATTCATCCAGGAGCTACGAAAATGTATCAAGATTTGAAGAATTTATTTTGGTGGCCTGGAATGAAGAGTGATGTGGCTCGGTTTGTGTATGCATGTTTGACTTGTCAGAAGTCGAAAGTTAAACATCGGAAGCTTGCAGGGTTGATACAACCATTAGAAGTTCCAGGATGGAAATGGGATAGAATTTTGATGGACTTTGTGACGAGGTTACCTAATACTCCGAGGGGACATGATTCAATTTGGGTGATTGTTGATAGGCTTATGAAGTCGGCTCATTTTATTCCTATTTACATCAGTTTTCCAGTATCAAAGTTGGCGGAGATTTACAATAGTATAATTGTAAAGCGGCATGGTGTTCCTTTCTGTATTGTGTTAGATAGAGATCCAAGGTTTACTTCAGATTTTTGGAAAAGTTTGCAAGAGACGTTCGGTTCTAAGTTGAGGTTGAGTTAAGCGTATCATCCTCAAACGAATGGTCAGACTAAAAGAATTATTCAGTCGTTAGAATATTTGTTGAGAGCATGTGTTCTTGAACAGGAATGTTCGTGGGATACTTATCTTCCGTTCATAGAGTTCACTTATAAAAACAGTTACCATTCTAGTATTGGAATGGAACCTTTTGAAGCATTATATGGTCATATATGTAGAACTCCTTTATGTTGGCATGAGTCTGGAGAATGTGTAGTGCTTGGACCTCAACTTGTTCATGAGAATACTGAAAAGTTGAAGTTGATTCGAGAAAATATGAAAGCTTCCCAAATTATACAGAAGAGTTATCATGATAGACGAAGGAAAGATTTATAATTTCAAGCAGGTGACCATGTGTTTTGGAGAGTTACACATGTGACTGGTGTTGGGCGAGCATTGAAGTCTAAGAAGATCACTTCTTGTTTTATTGGTCCGTATCAAAATTCAGAAATAGTTAGAAATGTTGCTTATAGAGTGGCATTATCGCCTACTCTCTCGAATTTGCATGATGTGTTTCATGTGTCACAACTCCATAAGTATATTTCATATTCATCTCATGTGATTCATATGGATCATGTGCAAGTACAGGATAATCTTACCGTGGAGATGATGCCTGTACAAATCGTGGATCACGAAATGAAGACTCTAATAGGAAATAAGATTGCTTTGGTGAAAGTATTCTGGCTAGGAGCTGCCGAGGAAACCATGACTTGGGAGTTGGAAAGCAATATGCGGGGCTCTTATCCTGAGTTGTTTGAATAAGGTAAATTTTTGAGGACGAAAATATTCTAAGTGGGGCAGAGTTGTAACTCTCGTTTATTTGATTAATTATTAAATTAAATTATTTTTGGATTAATTGTTGAAGTTGTGAGATGTTGAGAATTGTTGGCATAAGTTGCTAGATTATTATTAATTAATTAATTAGTTGATTAATAATAATAATGTTGGAATTAATCGTATTACTTGTCCAGGTGGTGTTGGTGATAGAGGTAGTATTAGGGGGGGGGGGGGGGGAGAATTAAGCCCAATAGAAATACTCCTATTATTATTGAGTTTAGTTATAATAATAGAAAAATAGTTTTTTGTCGAAAAGAAGAGGAATAAGGGTCGGAAAAGAAAAAGGGAGCATGGAAGTTGCAGAGAAGAAGGAAAAGAGGCAAAGAAGAATTCAATCGGAAAATTATAGAGCAACCTTCAATCATAGGTAAGGGTGGGGTTTTGACTCTATAATTGGGTGTATGATTAATGTTACATAGGAATTGGGTTGTGTAAAAATGTTGTTTGGTTTATGTGATAATTGTGCTAACATTGCAGTAATTCAATCGATGAATTGAGTGTTGGAAATTATTACGTATTGATGTGGGTATAGTTATTATATTGCTGTGAATACATAGTGTTGGTCTGAGATCGTGGAAAGGAAAGGAATTACTGATTACAGGAAGTCTGAATGAAATTACAGAAAAGGAATTATGGACATGTGTCGAGCGACACATGTATGTTGGGGAAGGGTGCCGACCGGCACCATGTTTATGTCGAAGGGCATGGCTCTGCACGCCGAGGGGCATGGCTCTGCATGCTGCGGTGCATGACCCTTAACCATTTCTTCCTTTAATTGTTTTTGTGCCTTTACTGTGTGTCTGTTCCATTAATATTTTGTTACAGAATTTGGATGTAGCATAGTTAGAAAAGGGTGAATAATAGCAGAGGCTACTTACTAGTAACAGAAAGTGAAGAAGTTATGGGACTTATATATTTAGCAGAATAGCAGAATATTCCTATATCAGTAAATTAATATTTAGCAGACAGTGTAATAAAAATTGTTGGTAGTAGTGATATATGAAAGTAATAGCAGTAGATGTTTAGCAAGGATAATTATTAAATTGCAGAATTAATAACTGGTATAGTTTTAGTTGCAGAACTAGCAGTAAATAACAGTAGTATTAGTACCCAAAATATATTAGCAGTAGAGATAACTTAAGTAGCAGAAAAATAATAGTTTCATTAATTTAGCAGAAAACTTTTAATGAAGATTAGCAGCAAGATAATTTAGTGGAAGTACTTTGGTAGAACGTGTTAATAACATTATTGGCACGTGTAAGTTGTTGTGTTGTTGTTACTAATTATTGAAGTTGCAGGTGATGAATCTTATTGGGTGGCCTCTATTAATTGGTAATTATTGAGTTATAGGCCTATGGCCAATGTTGATTTATGTTGAATTATTTTTGGTTGTCTGTGTTGCCTTAATCATGTTGTCCCATACATGGCATATTATGTTGGAGCTGATGCTCATTAGTTGGCCTGGATTGGCAAAAATATTAAGTTGAAGGCTTATTCCTTGTTGATGCGTCTATTAATTGCCAAGATTTCCAAGTTGGGAGTTCTGCTCCATTGGTATCACATGTATGTGCATAGTAATGAGTTTCATTCCATGTTGCATATTCGAGTTGTTGTGTTGATAAACTATTTAATTATGTTTCGTTGATGTTCTATTGTGATTGATGTTGTTCAAAGTTGTGAAAAGGTGATTTTGTATAGACTAATTCTAATGTAATATTTATCATATATTCGATTATATTGTTTGATATCTCACCCCTTCTGTTTGAATGTTGCCCCTATGTTGGTAACGTGGAGGTAATTCAGAGTGAAGGCAGTTTACCTTCAGTAGTTCTAGTCAGTGTCATTGCTCTGATATGTAACACTCGGAGGGATGAACGCTTGCTGTTTTATTGTTATTAATTTAGTTGATTGAAATTTAAGTTGTTTTTCGTTAAATACTTATTATTTGAAGTTGTTTAGTTGGGAAAAGATGATATATTCTTTTAAGTTGAATATTTGATTATGTTGTGTAGTTGTGAAAATTGTCGGTTAAAGGATTAAAATTATGTTGATGTTGGTTCATTCCAGTTTAATGTGTTATGTATCTGTAATGAATGTTGTTTTTTTAAGTTGAATTTGTAGCATACTGATTTAGTTGTTGAAGTTTTATAACTCTGATTTCATATAGATTTTCGAATAGAATTGGGGTGTTACAAAGTTGGTATCAGAGCAAGTCGACCCATCCGACCAAGTTGTAGAGTCGTAGTGTGTCTAACAATCGAGTATTATTGACTTGAGTTCTAACTATTTTTTATGTTTAATGATAAGTTGAGATGGCTGGAAGGAATGATGATGCACTTGATGGTGCTTTAGAAGAAATGGCGCATGCTATGGAGAATCAGCCGAACGCTGACGAGAATGCTGGATCTCGTAGTTTGGCGACCTTCTAGAGGGAGAATTCACCTACCTTCAAGGGTAAGTATGATCCTGACGGAGCATTGGATTAGTTGAAAGAGATTGAGAGAATATTCCATGTGATGGACTGCACTCCAACGCGGAAGGTTCGTTATGGTACTCATATGCTAGCAGTCAAAGCTGATGACTGGTGGCTAGAGACGTGTCAGAGGTTGGAAGCTGCAGGTGAAAATGTCACTTGGGCTGTGTTTCATAGGGAATTTTTGAGGAAGTATTTCCCTGAAGATGTTCGTGACAAGAAGGAAATTGAATATCTTGAGCTGAAGCAAGGGAGTATGTCGGTTGTTGAGTATGTTGCATAGTTTATAGAGTTGGCTAAGTTTTATCCGCACTATAGTGAGGCTAATGTTGAGTTTTCAAAGTGCATCAAGTCTGAGAGCGGGTTGCGCCCAAAGATCAAGAAGGCAGTTGGATACCAGAAGATTCGTGTCTTTGCTAATTTGGTTGATAGTTGCAGGATCTTTGAAGAGGATAATAATGCTCACTATAAGATTATCAATGAGAAGAGGGGTAAGCACCAACAAAATTGTGGTAAGCCGTATGATGCCCCAGCTGGTAAAGGTAAACAGAAAGTTGCTCAAGGTCAGAGAACTGGTGGGGGAGATGCTCCTTCTGGTATGGTTTGTTTCAAATATGGAAAACTTGGACATAAGAGCAATGTGTGTACTGCTGAGGTAAAGAGGTGTTTTCGTTGTGGTAAGACTGGACATGTTGTATCTGAATGCAAGCATAAAGATCTGATTTGTTTCAATTATGGTGAATAAAGAAACATTGGTAGTCAGTGTCAGAATCCAAAGAAGGCGCAAACTAGTGGTAAAGTGTTCGCGTTGGCTGAGAATCAGACAACTAATGAGGACAGACTCATCAGAGGTACATGTTTCATTAATAATACTCCTTTCATTACTATTATTGATACTGGTGCTACTCATTTCTTTATTGTTGCTGATTGTGTTGAAAGTTTAGGTCTTATGTTGACTTATTTTAATAGAGAGATGGTCGTCGATATTCCAGCCAAGGGATTGGTGACTACTTCTCTTATATGTTTAAAGTGTCCTTTGTCGATCTTCAACAGAGATTCTGCTGCTGATTTGGTTTGTTTTCCTTTAAGTGGATTAGATGTGATCTTAGGTATGAACTAGTTAGAGCATAACTATGTTCATATTAATTGTTATAACAAAAGTCTGTGAGGTTTTCTACTCCTAAAGAAGAGGAAGTTGGTCTGTTGTCTGCTAGACAGTTGAAGCAATTAATGCAAGAAGAGGCTCAGATGTTCTCATTGATAGCGTCGCTATCTGTCGATAATCAAGCTGTAATTGAGGAGTTACAAGTGGTGCATGAATTTCCTGAAGTTTTCCCTGATGAAATTCCTGATGTACTGCCAAAGAGAGAAGTTGAATTTGCTATTGATCTTGTACTTGGTACCAGACCTGTTTCTATGGCACCATACAAGATGTCTGCATTTGAATTGTCGAAATTAAAGAAGAAATTGGAATATTTACTTGAAAAGAAATTTGTAAGACCAAGTGTATCATCGTGGGGAGCTCCAGTGTTGCTAGTAAAGAAGAAAGATGGAAGTATGAGGCTTTGTGTTGATTATAGATAATTGAATAAAGTGACGATTAAGAACAAGTATCCGCTTCCGAGAATAGATGACTTTATGGATCAATTGGTTGATTCTCGTGTGTTTAGTAAGATTGATTTAATATCGGGTTATCATCATATTAAAGTGAAGGATGAAGATATCTAGAAGATGACTTTCAGAATGCGTTACGGAAATTGTGATTATTCGGTGATGCCTTTCGGTGTTACTAATGCACCAGGAGTATTTATGGAATACATGAATCATATCTTTCATACTTATTTGGACTAGTTTATAGTGGTGTTCATTGATGATATTTTGATTTACTCTAAATCGGAAGAAGTGCATGCAGAACACTTAAGAATAGTATTGCAAGTTTGAAAGAGAAGAAGTTGTATGTAAAGCTATCTAAGTGTGAATTTTTGTTAAAGGAGATTAGTTTTCTTGATAATGTTATCTCTGGTAGTGGCATTATTGTAGATCCATCTAAAGTAGATGTTATGTTGCAATGGCAAACTCCAAAGTTGGATACCGAGATTAGAAGCTTTTTGGGATTAGTTGGTTATTATAGAATATTTATCGAAGGTTTCTCTAAGTTGGCACTTCTGTTGACTAAGTTGACTTGTAAGGGTAGAGCTTTTGTGCAGGATGTTCAATGTGAAGAAAGTTTTGCAGAATTGAAGAAGAGAAAGACGTCGGCTCCAATTTTGACATTACCTAATCCAGGAGAACCTTTTGTGGTATATTGTGATGCTTCTAAGATGGGTTTAGGAGGTGTTCTTATACAGAATGATAAGTTAGTTGCTTATGCGTTAACGCAGTTAAGGACTCATGAGAAGAACTATCCTACGCATGATTTAGAGCTTGTTGCAGTTGTTTTTGTGTTGAAGATTTGGAGGCATTATCTTTATGGTTCTATATTTGAAGTATTTAGCGAGCATAAGAGTATAACATATATATTTGATCAGAAAGAATTGAACATGATACAACGAAGATGCTTGGAGTTATTAAAGGATTGCAATTTCGGTTTGAATTATCACCCAAGAAAGGCGAATGTGGTAGCTGATGCATTAAGCCGAAAGACTTTACATATGTTAGTAATGATGGTTAAAGAGTTGGAATTTATTGCACAGTTCAGTATGAGCTTAGTTTGCAAGGTGACATCACGGAGTGTTATGTCGAAGATTATTAACGATTTTCTAGATAGTATCAAAGAAGCTCAAAAGTTAGACTTGAAACCGGTAGATTCGATGGTTGGGATCGACCAGTCTGAGAATAGTGATTTTAAGTTAGATGTGCAAGGTGTGTTGAGATTCTATAATCGAATTTGTGTTCCTGATGATGTGGAGATGAAGAAAGTGATTATCGAGGAAAGTCATAGAAGTAAGTTCAACATTCATCCAGGAGCTACAAAAATGTATCAAGATTTGAAGAATTTGTTTTGGTGGCCTAGAATGAAGAGTGGCGTGGCTCGGTTTGTGTATGCATGTTTGACTTGTCAGAAGTCGAAAGTTAAACATCAGAAGCTTGCAAGGTTGATACAACCATTAGAAGTTCCAGGATGGAAATGGGATAGAATTTCGATGGACTTTGTGACGAGGTTACCTAATACTCCGAGGGGACATGATTCAATTTGGGTAATTGTTGATAGGTTTATGAAGTCAGCTCATTTTATTCCTATTTACATCAGTTTTCCAGTACCAAAGTTGGCGGAGATTTACAATAGTATAATTGTAAAGCGGCATGGTGTTCCTTTCTGTATTGTGTTAGATAGAGATCCAAGGTTTACTTCAGATTTTTGGAAAAGTTTGCAAAAGACGTTCGGTTCTAAGTTGAGGTTGAGTTAGGCGTATCATCCTCAAACGGATGGTCAGACTAAAAGAATTATTCAGTCGTTAGAATATTTGTTGAGAGCATGTGTTCTTGAACAGGAAGGTTCGTGGGATACTTATCTTCCGTTCATAAAGTTCACTTATAAAAATAGTTACCATTCTAGTATTGGAATGGCACCTTTTCAAGCATTGTATGGTCGGATATGTAGAACTCCTTTATGTTGGCATGAGTCTGGAGAACGTGTAGTGCTTGGACCTCAACTTGTTCATGAGAATACTAAAAAGTTGAAGTTGATTCGAGAAAATATGAAAGCTTCCCAAAGTAGACAGAAGAGTTATCATGATAGACGAAGGAAAGATTTAGAATTTCAAGCAGGTGACCATGTGTTTTTGAGAGTTACACCTGTGACTGGTGTTGGGCGAGCATTGAAGTCTAAGAAGCTCACTTCTTGTTTTATTGGTCCGTATCAGAATTCAGAAAGAGTTAGAAATGTTGCTTATAGAGTGGCATTATCGCTTACTCTCTCGAATTCGCATGATGTGTTTCATGTGTCACAACTCTAGAAGTATATTTCAGATCCATCTCATGTGATTCATATGGATGATGTGCAAGTACGGGATAATCTTACTATGGAGATGATGCATGTACAAATCACGCATCATGAAATAATGACTCTAAGAGGCAACGATATTGCTTTGGTGAAAGTATTCTGGCTAGGAGCTACCGAGGAAAGCATGACTTGGGAGTTGGAAAGCAATATGCGGGGCTCTTATCCTGAGTTGTTTGAATAAGGTAAATTTTTTAGGACGAAAATATTCTAAGTGGGAGAGAGTTGTAACTCTCGTTTATTTAATTAATTATATAATTAAATTATTTTTGGATTAATTGTTGAAGTTGTGAGATGTTGAGAATTGTTGGCATAAGTTGTTAGATTATTATTAATTAATTAATTAGTTGATTAATAATAATAATAAGGTTGGAATTAATTGTATTAGTTGTCCGGCTGGTGTTGGCGATAGAGGTAGTATTAAGGGGGCGTCAGAATTAAGCCCAATAGAAATACTCCTATTATTATTGAGTTTAGTTATAATAATAGAAAAATAGTTTTTTGTCAAAAAGAAGAGGAATAAGGGTCGGAAGAGAAAAAGGGAGCGTGGAAGTTGCAGAGAAGAAGGAAAAGAGGAAAAGCAGAATTCAATTGGAAAATTGTAGAGCAACCTTCAATCATAGGTAAGGGTGGGTTTTGACTCTATAGTTGGGTGTATGATTAATGTTACATAGGAATTGGGTTGTGTAAAATTGTAGTTTGGTTTATGTGATAATTTTTCTAACATGGCAGTAATTCAATCGATGAATTGAGTGTTGGAAATTATTATGTATTGATGTGGGTATAGTTATTATATTGCTGTGAATACATAGTGTTGGTCTGAGATCGTGGAAAGGAAAGGAATTACTGATTGCAGGAAGTCTGAATGAAATTACAGAAAAGGAATTACGGACATGTGTCGAGCGGCACATGTATGATGGGGAAGGGTGTCGACCGGCACCATGTTCATGTCGAAGGGCATGGCTCTGCATGCCGAGGTGCATGACCCTTAACCATTTCTTCCTTTAATTGTTTTTGTGCCTTTACTGTGTGTTTGTTCCATTAATATTTTGTTATATAATTTGGATGTAGCATAGTTATAAAAGGGTGAATAATAGCAGAGGCTACTTACTAGTAACAGAAAGTGAAGAAGTTACGGGACTTATATATTTAGCAGAATAGCAGAATATTCCTATATCAGTAAATTAATATTTAGCAGACAGTGTAATAAAAATTGTTGGTAGTAGTGATATATGAAATTAATAGCAGTAGATGTTTAGCAAGGATAATTAGTAAATTGCAGAATTAATAACTGGTATAGTTTTAGTTGCAGAACTAGAAGTAAATAACAGTAGTATTAGTACCCAAAATATATTAGCAGTAGAGATAACTTAAGTAGCAGAAAAATAATAGTTTCATTAATTTAGCAGAAAACTATTAATGAAGATTAGCAGCAGGATAATTTAGTGGAAGTACTTTGGTAGAACGTGTTAATAACATTATTGGCACGTGTTAGTTGTTGTGTTGTTGTTACTAATTATTGAAGTTGCAGGTGATGAATCTTATTGGGTGGCCTCTATTGATTGGTAATTATTGAGTTATAGGCCTATGGCCAATGTTGATTTATGTTGAATTGTTATTGGTTGTCGTTGTTGCCTTAATCATGTTGTCGCATACATGGCATATCATGTTGGAGCTGTTGCTCATTAGTTGGCCTGGATTGGCAAAAATATTAAGTTGAAGGCTTATGCCTTGTTGATGCCTCTATTAATTGCCAAGATTTCCATGTTGGGAGTTCTGCTCCATTGGTACCACATGTATGTGCATAGTAATGAGTTTCATTCCATGTTGCATATTCGAGTTGTTGTGTTGATAAACTATTTAATTATGTTCCGTTGATGTTCTGTTGTGATTGATGTTTTTCAAAGTTGTGAAGAGGTGATTTTGCATAGACTAATTCTATTGTAATATTTATCATATATTCGATTATATTGTTCGATATATCACCCCTTCTGTTTGAATGTTGCCCCGATGTTGGTAACGTGCAGGTAATCCAGAGTGAAGGCTGTTTACCTTCAGTAGTTCGAGTCGGTGTCATTGCTCTGATATGTAACACTCGGAGGGATGAACGCTTGCTGTTTTATTGTTATTAATTTAGTTGATTGAAATTTAAGTTGTTTTCATTAAATACTTATTATTTGAAGTTGTTTAGTTGGGCAAAGATGATATATTCTTTTAAGTTGAATATTTGATTCTGTTGTGTAGTTGTAAAAATTGTCGGTTAAAGGATTAAAATTATGTTGTTGTTAGTTCATTCCAGTTTAATGTGTTATGTGTCTGTAATGAATGTTGTTTTTTAAGTTGAATTTGTAGCATCCTGATTTAGTTGTTGAAGTTTTATAACTCTGATTTCATATAGATTTTCGGATAGAATTGGGGTGTTACAAAGTTGGTATTAGAGCAAGTCGACCCATCCGACCAAGTTGTAGAGTCGTAGTGTGTCTAACAATCGAGTATTATTGACTTGAGTTCTAACTATTGTTTATGTTGTAGTGATAAGTTGAGATGGCTGGAAGGAATGATGATGCACTTGGTGGTGCTTTAGAAGAAATGGCACATGCTATAGAGAATCAACTGAACGCTGACGAGAATGCTGGATCTCGTAGTTTGGCGACCTTCTAGAGGGAGAATCCGCCTACCTTCAAGGGTAAGTATGATCCTGACGGAGAGTTAGATTGGTTGAAAGAGATTGAGAGAATATTCCATGTGATGGACTGCACTCCAACGTAGAAGGTTCGTTATGGTACTCATATGCTAGCAGTCAAACCTGATGACTGGTGGCTAGAGATGTGTCAGAGGTTGGAAGCTGCAGGTGAAAATGTCACTTGGGCTGTGTTTCATAGGGAATTTCTGAGGAAGTATTTCCCTGAAGATGTTTGTGACAAGAAGGAAATTGAATATCTTGAGCTGAAGCAAGGGAGTATGTCGGTTGTTGAGTATGTTGCATAGTTTATAGAGTTGGCTAAGTTTTATCCGCACTATAGTGAGGCTAATGTTGAGTTTTCAAAGTGCATCAAGTCTGAGAACGGGTTGCGCACAAAGATCAAGAAGGCAGTTGGATACCAGAAGATTCGTGTCTTTGCTTATTTGGTTGATAGTTGCAGGATCTTTGAAGAGGATAATAATGCTCACTATAAGATTATCAATGAGAAGAGGGGTAAGCACCAACAAAATTGTGGCAAGCCGTATGATGCCCCAACTGGTAAAGGTAAACAGAAAGTTGCCCAAGGTCATAGAACTAGTAGGGGTGATGCTCCTACTGGTGTGGTTTGTTTCAAATATGGAAAACTTGGGCATAAGAGCAATGCGTGTACTGCTGAGGTAAAGAGGTGTTTCCGTTGTGGTAAGACTGGACATGTTGTATCTGAATGCAAGCATAAAGATCTGATTTGTTTCAATTATGGTGAAGAAAGACACATTGGTAGTCAGTGTCAGAAGCCGAAGAAGGTGCAAACTAGTGGTAAAGTGTTCGCGTTGGCTGAGAATCAGACAACTAATGAGGACTGACTCATCAGAGGTACATGTTTCATTAATAATACTCCTTTCATTACTATTATTGATACTGGTGCTACTCATTGCTTTATTGTTGCTGATTGTGTTGAAAGTTTAGGTCTTATGTTGACTTCTTTGAATGGAGAGATGGTCTTCGATATTCCAGCCAAGGGATCGGTGACTACTTCTCTTATATGTTTAAAGTGTCCTTTGTCGATCTTCAAAAGAGATTTTGCTGTTGATTTGGTTTGTTTTCCTTTAAGTGGATTAGATGTGATCTTAGGTATGAACTAGTTAGAGCATAACTATGTTCATATTAATTGTTATAACAAAAGTATGTGAGGTTTTCTACTCCTAAAGAAGAGGAAGTTGGTCTGTTGTCTGCTAGACAGTTGAAGTAATTGATGCAAGAAGAGGCTCAGATGTTCTCATTGATAGCGTCACTATCTGTCAAGAATAAAGCTATAATTGAGGAGTTACAAGTGGTGCATGAATTTCCTGAAGTTTTCCCTGATGAAAGTCCTGATGTACTTCCAAAAAGAGAAGTTGAATTTGCTATTGATCTTGTACCTGGTACCAGACCTATTTCTATGGCACCATACAGGATGTCTGCATTTGAATTGTCGGAATTAAAGAAGAAATTAGAAGAGTTACTTGAAAATAAATTTGTAAGACCAAGTGTATTACCGTGGGGAGCTCCAGTGTTGCTAGTAAAGAAGAAAGATGGAAGTATGAGGCTTTGTGTTGATTATAGACAATTGAATAAAGTGACGATTAAGAACAAGTATCTGCTTCCGAGAATAGATGACTTTATGGATCAATTGGTGGATTCTCGTGTGTTTAGTAAGATTGATTTAATATCGGGTTATCATCATATTAAAGTGAAGGATGAATATATCTAGAAGACGACTTTCAGAACGTGTTATGGAAATTGTGATTATTCGGTGATGCCTTTCGGTGTTACTAATGCACCGGGAGTATTTATGGAATACATGAATTGTATCTTTCATACTTATTTGGACTAGTTTATAGTGGTGTTCATTGATGATATTTTGATTTACTCTAAATCGGAAGAAGCACGTGCAGAACACTTAAGAATAGTATTGCAAGTTTGAAAGAGAAGAAGTTGTATGTAAAGCTGTCTAAGTGTGAATTTTGGTTAAAGGAGATTAGTTTTATTGGTAATGTTATCTCAGGTAGTGGCATTGTTGTAGATCCATCTAAAGTAGATGTTATGTTGCAATGGTAAACTCCAAAGTTGACTACCGAGATTAGAAGCTTTTTGGGATTAGTTGGTTATTATAGAAGATTTATCGAAGGTTTCTCTAAGTTGGCACTTCTGTTGACTAAGTTGACTTGTAAGGGTAGAGCTTTTGTGCAGGATGTTCAATGTGAAGAAAGTTTTGCAGAATTGAAGAGAAAGACGTCGGCTCCAATTTTGACATTACCTAATCCAGGAGAACCTTTTGTGGTATCTTTTGATGTTTCTTAGATGGGTTTAGGAGGTGTTCTTATGCAGAATGATAAGTTAGTTGCTTATGCGTCAAGGAAGTTAAGGACTCATGAGAAGAACTATCCTACGCATGATTTAGAGCTTGCTGCAGTTGTTTTTGTGTTGAATATTTGGAGGTAATATCTTTATTGTTCTATATTTGAAGTATTTAGTGACCATAAGAGTCTAAAATATCTATTTGATCAGAAAGAATTGAACATGAGACAACGAAGATGGTTGGAGTTATTAAAGGATTACGATTTCGATTTAAATTATCACCCAGGAAAGGTGAATGTGGTAGTTGATGCGTTAAGCCAAAAGACTTTACATATGTCAATAATGATGGTTAAAGAGTTGGAATTGATTGCACAGTTCATTGATATGAGCTTAGTTTGCAAGGTGACACCACGGAGTGTTATGTTGGGAATGTTGAAGATTAATAATGATTTTCTAGATAGTATCAAAGAAGCTAATAAGTTAGACGTGAAACTGGTAGATTCGATGGTTGGGATCGATCAATCTGAGAATAGTGATTTTAAGTTAGATGTGCAAGGTGTGTTAATATTTCGTAATCGAATTTGTATTCCTGATGATGCGGAGATGAAAAAGTGATTCTCGAGGAAAGTCATAGAAGCAAGTTAAGCATTCATCCGGGAGCTACGAAAATGTATCAACATTTGAAGAATTTGTTTTGGTGGCCTGGAATAAAGAGTGATGTGGCTCGGTTTGTGTATGCATGTTTGACTTGTCAGAAGTCGATAGTTGAACATCAGAAGCTTGCAGGGTTGATGCAACCGTTAGAAGTTCCAGAATGGAAATGGGATACCATTTTAATGGACTTTGTGATGAGGTTACCTAATACTCCAAGGGGACATGATTCAATTTGGGTGATTGTTAATAGGCTTACAAATTCGGCTCATTTTATTCCTATTAACATCAGTTTACCAGTATCAAAGTTGGAAGAGATTTACACTGGTATAATTGTAAAGTTGCATGGTGTTCCTTTGTGTATTGTGTCGGATAGAGATCTGAGGTTTACTTCATATTTTTGGAAAAGTTTGCAAGAGGCGTTGGGTTCTAAGTTGAGGTTTAGTTCAGCGTATCATCCTCAGACGGATGGTCAGACAGAAAGAACTATTCAGTCGTTAGAAGATTTGTTGAGAGCATGTGTTCTTGAATAGGGAGGTTCATGGGATACTTATCTTCCATTACTAGAGTTCACTTATAATAACAGTTACCATTCTAGTTATGGAATGGCACCTTTTGAAGCGTTGTATGGTCAGAGATATAGAACTCCTTTATGTTGGCATGAGTCTGGAGAAAGTGTAGTGCTTGGACCTGAACTTGTTTGTGAGACTACTAAAAAGGTGAAGTTGATCCGAGAAAAGATGAAAGCTTCCCAAAGTAGACAGAAGATTTATCATGATAGACGAAGAAATGATTTAGAATTTCAAGCAGGTGACCATGTGTTTTTGAGAGTTACACCTGTGACTGGTGTTGCGCGAGCATTAAAGTCTAAGAAGCTCACTTCTTGTTTTATTGGTCCGTATCAGATTTCGAAACGAGTTGGAAATGTTGCTTATAGAGTGGTATTACCACCTAATCTCTCGAATTTGCATGATGTGTTTCATGTGTCACAACTCCAGAAGTATATTTCAGATCCATCTCATGTGATTCATATGGATGTTTTGCAAGTACAGGATAATCTTACTGTGGAAGACGATGCCTATACGAATCGAGGATCACGAAATGAAGACTCTAAGAGGAAAGGAGATTGCTTTAGTGAAATAAGTATGGCTTGGAGTTGTCGAGGAAAGCATGACTTGGGAGTTGGGGAGCAAGATGGGGGACTCCTATCCCGAGTTGTTTGAATAAGGTAAATTTTTTAGGATGAAAATATTCTAAGTGGTGGAGAGTTGTAACGCCCGTTTATTTAATTAATCATTTAATTAAATTATCTTTGGGTTAATTGTTGAAGTTGTGGGATGTTGAGAATTGTTGGCATAAGTTGTTATATTATTATTAATTAATTAATTAGTTGATTAATAATAATAACAATAGTGTTGGAATTAATTGTATTAGTTGTTGGGCTGGTGTTGGTGATAGAGGTAGTATTAAGGGTGTGTGAGAATTAAGCTCAATAGAAATACTCCTATTATTATTTAGTTTAGTTATAATAATAGAAAAATAGGTTTTTGTCAAAAAGAATAGGAATAACGGTTGGAAGAGAAAAAGAGAATGTGGAAGTTGTAGAGAAGAAGGAAAAGAGGCAAAACGGAATTTGATCAGAAAATTGTAGGGCAACCTTTAATCCAAGGTAAGGGCGGGGTTCTATCTTTATAATTGGGTGTATGATTAATGCTACGTAGGAATTGGGTTGTGTAAAATCGTTGTTTGGTTTATGTGATAATTGTGCCAATGTTACAGTAATTCAATCAATGAATTGAGTGATGGAAATTATTATGTATTGATGTGGATATAGTTATTATGTTGCTGTGAATACATAGTGTTGGTCTGAGATCATGGAAAGGAGAGGAATTACTGATCACAGGAAGTCTAAACAAAATTACAGAACATGAATTATGGACATGTGTCGAGCGGCACATGTATGTTGGGGAAGGGTGTCGACTAGCACCATGTTCATGCCGAGGGGCATGGATCTGCATGTCGAGGGGCATGGCTCAGCATGCCGAGGGGCATGACCCTTAACCATTACTTCCTTTAATTGTTTTCTATGCCTTTACTGTGTGTATGTTCCTTTAATATTTTATTACAGAATTTGAATGTAGCATAGTTAGGAAAGGGTGAATAATAACATAGGCTATTTACTAGTAGCAGAAAGTGAAGAAGTTACAGAACTTATATATTTAGTAGAATAGAAGAATATTCTTATATCAGTAAATTAATAATTAGCAGACAGTGTAATGAAAATTGTTGGCAGTAGTGATATATGAAAGTAATAGCAGTAGATATTTAGCAAGGATAATTAGTAAATTGAAGAATTAATAACTAGTATAGTTTTAGTTGCAGAACTGGCAGTAAATAACAGTAGTATTAGTACCCAAAATATATTAGCAGTAGAGATAACTTAAGTAGCAGGAAAATAATAGTTTAATTAATTTAGCGGAAAACTATTAATGAAGATTAGCAGCTAGATAATTTAGTGGAAGTAATATTGTAGGAATGTGTTAATAACATTATTGGCATGTCTAAGTTGTTGTGTTGTTGTTACTAATTATTAAAGTTGTAGGTGATGAATCTTGTTGTGTGGCCTCTATTGATGGGAAACTATTGAGTTGTAGGCCTATTACCAACTTTGATTTATGTTGAATTTTTATTGGTTGTCGGTGTTTCCTTAATCATGTTGTCACATACATGGCATATCGTGTTGGAGATGATGTTCATTAAGTTGGCCTGGATTGGAAAAAATATTAAGTTGAAGGCTTATGCCTTTTTGATGCCTCAATTAATTGGCAGGATTTGTAAGTTGGGAGTTCTGCTTCATTGGTACCACATGCATTTGCATAGTAATGAGTTGCATTCCACGTTACATATTCGAGTTGTTGTGTTGATAAACTATTTAATTATATTCCGTTGATGTTCTGTTGTGATTGATGTTGTTCAAAGTTGTCAAGAGGTGATTTTGCATAGACTAATTCTAATGTAATATTTATCATATATTCGATTATATTGTTTGATATCTCACCCCTTATGTTTGAATGTTACCCCGATGTTGGTAACGTGCAGGTAATCTAGAGTGAAGGAGGTTTACCTTCAATAGTTCGAGTCGGTGTCATTGCTCTGATACGTAACACTCGGGGGGGATGAACGCTTGTTGTTTTATTATTATTAATTCAGTTGATTGAACTTTAAGTTGTTGTTTGTTAAATAATTATTATTTGAAGTTGTTTAGTTGGACAAAGATGATATATTATTTTAAGTTGAATATTTGATTCCGTTGTGCAGTTGTGAAAATTGCAGGTTGAAGGATTAAAATTATGTTGTTGTTGGTTTATTCCAGTTTAATGTGTTATGTATCTATAATGAATGTCGTTGTTTTAAGTTGAATTTATAGCATCCTGATTTAATTGTGGAAGTTTTATAACTTTGATTTCATATATACTGTCGGGTAGAGTTGGGGTGTTACATTAGTGCGACACATTGGTTTGTACTGGTATCCCTCGAGTCAGTCGGGGAGCATACTAGGTTGTCGTGTGGTGTCATAAGCACTAACTGACCTTAGAACCTTATTTGACCCAACTTAGCCACTAGAAGGTAGTGAGATAGATGGCTTTGGTGCAGTCCAGAGTTAGTTGATACTCGGTACTACACTCGTTGAGATTCAACTCTCGAGTTTTGTTTGGTGGCAAGTCAGTTGTCGTGCTAGAAAAAATTTATGGGAAAAATCAGTGATATTGAGATCCCTAGAACTCGGTTACTCCTTTAGGACAGGTTGAGCCAAATGAACTTAAAGAGGGTACTTACCTTTAAACCCCGTGCAAGCCTTAAATCTAAGGCCTTTGCGTGCTTTGCTTGTGTTTGATTATCTATTTGAACATATTATCATGGCATCATAACATCATAACATCATATCATGACTAAACATTTCAAGGATCTAGGGGATTTATCTTTGTTCTGTGTTGTAGGGTCATGGCTTCCAAGCGTAGGAATACCATCTGAATCAACTTCGTAAGGATACCTTCCAAGCTTAAGGAATTAGTTTAAAAGGTTCCTGACAGTTCTCAATTCACCAAGACACATGGTCATCTACTCAGTTTGGTTACTACTGGATTTCAAGAAGACATGATAAGCGTTCTTTTCCAATTATTTGATCTAAAGCATCACTCTTTTACCTTCCTAGATTATCATTATGTACCCACAATGGAAGAAGTATCTAAGTTGCTCGAAGTGCCTATTCTTGTTCAGATACCTTTCACCGGTTTAAAGCAAGCTCTGAAACCTGAAGACGTTGCAGTAGTCTTACATATGAAACGATCAGACATTGTATCTAATTGGGAAACAAGGAATGGAGTCAAGGGTTTCTCTCCTAATTTTCTAATAGAGAAGGCTCAGGGATTTCTAGATGCCATGAACCTTCGTGCTTTCGAGGATATGTTGGCTTTGGTGATTTATGGGTTGGTACTATTCCCTAACTCGAACCAATTCATAGATGTGAATGCATCAAAATATTTCTCTCATAATCTGGTACCTACTTTGCTCGGAGATATCCTGTATTCCCCCCACACTCGTACTATGAAGAAGGGAGGAACTCTTATATGTTGCATACCTCTACTGTCCAGGTAGTTTATTTCGCACATGCCCCGATCAGTGATCAAGAACGAACAAGTTTTGAGGTGGTCTTAAAGGTTGATGTCACTCACTCATGTAGATGTCCATTGGTTTTCCCAATCTCAGGCAGATGTTACTATTATTGATCGCTGTGGGGAATTCCCAAATGTACCACTCCTTGGTATAAGAGGGGCATCACTTATAATCCCTCTCTAGCTATGCATCAGTTTGTTTATGCTCGAAGGGATGGTCCTCATGTTATACTCATCCAGGGTATTATGTTCGACTATAATAAGGATCCTCAAAACTACCATCAGAGGTTTATACATGCTTGGGGCACGATCAACAAAATTGATAACAAGACCTTGGGATACAAGAATTTCATTCCTCTATAGCCTTGCCTCAGATGGGTGCAGTCTCGTGCTCAAAATCTCAAAATTCCATATCCTGCTATCCTACCAGTGATCGTAGAGCCTGTTGTTGAAGGGGATGTTCCTCATACCGTTCTTTATCCCGATATGCCTACTGACTTCGAAGAACTATAGAAGTCCTAGATTCAACTAAGGGAAGAGAGATATACCTTTTAAGCTCATTTCTATGCTAGTGAGAAGAAATTACTAGAGCTAACGAAACAACTCCACGAAGAACAAAGCCTTAACGCATATATCAACACGAAGAGGAAGCATCCATGGGAGACTTAAATTTATATTTTTGCTATTTTGTAACTCTTTTTATTAAAAAGAATTATAATTTGAGCTTGTTACTATTTTTTTTTGTTTCCTTTTGTTTAAACAAATTTAACTCCCGCAATGATCCTTGAAAACATTGTATCTATATATCATGCATCATTATATAACATGTTTTCCCATACAGGTTTTCTCATCTTGCTGTATATTTTAGTAAAAGATGGCTCTTGAACAAACTGTTAAGGAACTCCAAGCTCAAAATGCACAATTCCAGGAGATGTTCCTAAGCTTAGCCAAGGGGCAGGAGGAACTCAAAGCACTCCTCACCAAGAATCCTGAAGATAACAAGGAGGATCAGTTGGAACAATTGTTAGCTAAGATGGCAAATATGAGAATCCAGATGATGGGTCATATGGCTCTTATCCAAAAATTAGCTCGGGGACAAGAAGAGTTAAGAACTCTCATCAGAAAACATCATCAGGACAAATACAACCATATAGGAAGAATGGTTAGAATTGGGATCAAATCATCAATCAACCACCAATAAGACAGGTAGTTGGCTTGGTAGAAAGTAGGCCTTTCCGAGTTGTTACTACATTGCAAGCCCAACAACGACCTCGCCAACAACAACAACGTAGTCAGTGTAAGCATGATACATCCAAAATACAATATACCAAACTCAACATGCCATTGTCGCAAGCTTTGCAACACATGTTGAAGTTGAATTTGGTCACGTTGAAGGATCCTTCTCGGAATCTGTAACGCAGTGGGAGAACTGACTTGGGTGTTTTACGTTTGATCGCATTTGTTGCGGATAGCAAGAGTCGCCACCAACTTTTCTTTTATCCAATAAGGAACGGTTGAAAAGAAGAGGAAAGATCTTCGAGATTGTTTTCTTGAGTTCGGGGGGTAGGTTATGAAAAGGGAAAGTATTATCACCCTTTCCATCCGTAGTTATCTACGGGCTCTTAGTTGCTTGCTAGATCACTTGCTATTGTTTGAAAATGTGCTTGTGGTGTGGATTTTGAAAGTATTTTGAAAATTTCTTTGTAATGGTTCTCGTTTCAATAAGAACGCGTAAAAAGTGTTGTTTTGAAAATAGTTCAAAGAGGTGTTTGTGAAATGTGTTTTTGAAAGTGATTTTGAAAAGTGTCTTTGTAATGGTTCTCGTTTCTATAAGAACGCGTACAAAGTGTTTTAACTTTTGAAAATGTTTCAAGATGAAAGTATTGGTGCATAAAATGTTTTTGTTGTGAGCAAGCGAACAACTAGGAGCATCCAACCTACTCAAAAGGTATTAATGTTCTTTTCCTCCTTCTTAAGATGTTGCTATCTTACCATTGATTTTGGTAAGAAGCCCCATCGTTGGATGTGAAGGGACGGACGTGGGACATTTGTATAGTTATAGAAGGCAACCTATGGGACGTTTTAGCAATGTTGTTTAGGGACTAGATCGCTTACCAAAGGTAACATTAAGGGTCAACGAGGGACTACGATCATTTATCAAGGGTCTTTGCTAAAACGACCATATTCGAGGGACATGACTATTTCTCTGAGGCAACAAGTGAGATTACCCTAAGGGTGCATGTGTGAATAGTGTGTTTGATTTGCATGCATTTAGTCTTTGATTAGGGGTTGTCTACTTGTTGTTTTTATCTTGTCACATATACCATATTTCACTAACAATCATACAAAAGTAATAAAATGAAGAAAGATAAAATCCTACATTATTATAACAAAATTCAATAGCATAAAAATATAAAGGAAAAAATAAAATAAAATCAAGAAAAGGGGGTCTTTCGATTTAGGCAGAAACACCCTTCGATTCTGCAATTTCTGGCTCTCTTCGATTTGGCCTGAAAGGGGTGAAAGTGTGACTTTTGATTGGGGCTTGGAGGCCAGCATGTTGTGCCTTTCGACTGGGCCTCGAATAAGTTCAAGATGTAATCTGCCTTTCTGCCTCCTTCGAATAGGGGTTGAAAGCAGTGAGGGAGTGCCTTTTGACTGGGCTGGAAGTCAACATGGTGTGCCTTTCTTCTGGGCCTGGAAGTCAGCATGGTGTGTCTTATGGCTGCTTCTTTCATTTTGACCTGGAGGTTAGTATGGAAGCCAAAGGCTTCGTTTCCTACTTCCCGTTTCCTGTTTCTTTCGTTTGAACTCTTGAATAGCAACATGGCCTAAGGCCATGCTAGCATTACCTTATGGTCAGGTTAGTACTTAAAGCATATTTAGGTAAACAAGAAGCAAAAACAAAAGGATCAGATCTGAAAAAACATATTAAAAGGGTGGAAACGAAAAGAAGGACAATGGTATGTACATGTTTGAAACTAAAAGAAAGTTTATTTACATGTTATGCAAGAAACGAAAAGTTTAAGGCTTGGAGCAACTTACCTTGTTTGAGGCTGGAGCGTGTGTTGGGCTTTGAGTGGTTGCCTTGAGTGTCCCTGGATTCAAAGGGAATGAGCGAGGGTAGCGTCTCTACTGCTAGATTTGAAAGAGAAGAACAAGTGAAATGTCTTTCTTACTGGATTCGAAGGGTAACAAGGTGTAGGGATGTTTCAGATTCGAAGGGGACAAGTGTTTGATTCTGGGTTTGTGCTTGACAAATGTTTAAGTGTTTGAGAGTTTTATGGTGTTTGAGAAATTTTTGAAGATTCGTTCCTCTGGCCAAAAAGTCCTCCCTAAACATGTTGTGAAGCCTTTTATTTATAGGCAAGGCTGGCTGAAGCTTTTGGAGGAAAAATAAAAAGTTTGAATAATTTGAGTAACCTGCTCTTTGTAGCATTTAAAAGACAGTGCCTTGAATGCTATTTTGGTGCAAGAATGGGGGCAGTGTTTCAGGACTGTTATGCAGCAGTTTTGACCAGTGTGCCAGGCCTGAACTTGGCAGAAAGCATCGTTGAATATCATCCTTTTATTTTGAACCTCCTTCGACCATATTCTTCCCCCAACAATATTATTTGATTTTCCTTCAACAAGTATCCTTCGAATGGGCTACTTTTGTGCATCCTTCGAAGGAGCCAAAAGTGTGACCCTTGGATGAGTCACCAAAACATGCCTTAAGGTGCACTTTGTAAATCCTTCGAATGGGCCATCAATCATGTCCTTCAAATGGAATGTCCAGAGTTGGGTTCGAAAGATGTTGATTCGAAGGGAATCAAAGTTACAAACTAACCTTGTGAAGGTGGTTCTATCCAATGGAAGGCCTGTCTGCCAAAGGTCCATGTGGCCAAACGAAGGAGTGTACGTAAGGGGTCCCTGCTTTGTGACTTCATGCAAACATGCAAAAGATCTTTGTTCAAACGAAAGCTTGCATGAAGGGAACCACGTGCCTAAATGAAAGGTGTGACCAAAAGCTTGTACTGAAGGATTCATAATCCCAAACGAAGAAAGCATGAAGGGAGTCAAATGCCCAAACGAAGCTTGCAACAAAGGGCCACATGCCAAAACTAAATAGGAATGTTAGGCTTGCAAATATTCCCAAATGAAAGAGGCATACAGGAAGCAAATTTGAGCAATTGAAGGATGCCCAAAGGAGGCTTTGTGCCTTGTGCACGCTAGCATGGGGGAAGCCTTTTATGCGCAAGAAAGAAGTTATGGCTCAAACGAAAGCTTTTACATATCTAGTCATTAGCTTGTGAATCAAAGCAAGTATGGGGGAACATTTATCCAGTCAACATAGGCATGCACGCATCAAATATCCAATTGAAGCAGGCACATAGGCAGCCATTGCATGGTGAACCCTATGAGGCCAAAGATGCAATCAAAGGTGGTGTACAGGAAACTCCTGCCTTGTGAACCAAAGCCAACGCACCAGGGGCCTATGCCCAGTCGAAGGATGCAAGCCAAGCTTGCATCGAAAGAGGCCAAAAGTCCAATCGAAGGAGGTGAATCGAAGAGGCTTGTTTTTCTCCAACATTTTTCAAAAAGATTGTTTTTATCTGTTTTCCTCCTTTTTTATCAGTTTCCTTTTTAACTTGGTATTGGAAAATCCAAATGTAATTGTGCATGCTTGAACCTTGAGAATCCTTGTATGAAATTCCTTGAAAAATGAGAGGGAAAATTTTGGGGTACAACAGCTGCCCCTGTTCAATCTTCTTAAACCTGCAGATTAGATTGGCGAGTCTGTCAATTGTGACTTGAAGGTGGAAGATGATTGAATACTAGAGTGCCCAGAAATTTTCAATTGATGATGTGGTGGTTGATTATGGTAGATGCCATCCAAAGATGATTGTTGACAGAAATTAGACTAAGTCTAGACTTGACTTCAACTGGAAAAGAATCAGAACAAATATTGGAGGGATTTATCTGAACCAGGGAAAATGTCTACCGGAAAGGAATCAAGATAAACCATTAAGAGATTTAAACTGAACCAACAGAGGTATTGAATATTCTTTAACTAGAACAAATCAGAATAAATCTTGGGTCGATCTATCTGAACCAGAGAAAATGTCTACCGGAAAGGAATCAAGATAAACCATTGAGAGATTTAAATTGAACCAGCAGAGGTCTTGAATATTCTTTAACTGGAACGAATCAGAATAAATCTTTGAGCGTTCTATTTGAACCAGAGAAAATGTTTACCGGAAAGGAATCAAGATAAACCATTGAGAGATTTAAATTGAACCAGCAGAGGTCTTGAATATTCTTTAACTGGAATAAATCTGAATAAATCTTGGGGCGATCTATCTTAACTAGAGAAAATGTCTACCAGAAAGGAATCAAGATAAACCATTGAGAGATTTTAAACTGAACTAGCAGAGGTCTTGAATATTATTTAACTGGGACAAATCAGAATAAATCTTGGGGCGATCTATCTGAACCAGAGAAAATGTCTACCGGAAAGGAATCAAGATAAACAATTGAGAGATTTAAACTGAACCAGTAGAGGTCTTGAATATTCTTTAACTGGAACGAATCAGAATAAATCTTGGAGCGATCTATCTGAACCCGAAAAAATGTCTACCAAAAAGGAATCAAGATAAACCATTGAGAGATTTAAACTAAACCAGCAGATGTCTGAAGGAAGTATTTGTCATGTAGATAGTCACCCAATCCTGTCTCAGGAATTGATCTACCATTGATTTGTTCACAGATATTTATCCTGTCTGGTTTCAGTTATGAAGCTTGATGATGATAGATGATGAAGGAATCCTGGACGATTACTACTCCAAAAGGTAATGAAGGAACCTTAGACGATTACTACCTTAGCAAATGATGAAGGAATCTTGGATGATTTCTACCTCAGTGGGTGATGAAGGAATCTGGGAAGATTAATATCTCAACAGATAATGAAGGAATCTTGGATGATTACTACCTTAGAAAATGATGAAGGAATCTGGGATGATTGCTACCTCAGCGGATGATGAAGGAATCTGGGACGATTACTACCTCAACAGATAATGAAGGAATCTTGGACGGTTAATACCTCAACGGATGATGAATGAATCTGAAATGATTACTACCTCAATGGATGATGAAGGAACCTTGGACAATTAGTACCTCATCAAATGATGAAGGAATATTGGATGATTGCTACCTCAGCGGATGATGAAGGAATCTGAGACGATTACTACCTCAACAAATAATGAAGGAATCTTGGACGATTACTACCTCAGTGGATGATGAAGGAATCTGAAATGATTACTACCTCAACAGATGATGAAGGAACCTTGGACAATTACTACCTTAGCGGATGATGAAGGAATCTTAGATGATTACTACCTCAACAGATAATGAAGAAAATCCGAGCTTGATTTTATCTCGGAGAAGTTTACAGATTAATATTTGTTGATCTTTTCCTGAAAAGGTAAAGAGTTAGTTGTATGCAGTGTCATGATGGATGAAATGCATGGCTAATGATGTTTCTTAAAGTAAATGAGATTATGTTGTATGCATGAAATGTTGTTGGAATGTCATTTTGTCTTTGAAAAAAATCCTTGACAAATGCTAGGGAGCTTTGGGAAGCCAAATTTTTGGGCGGCTGTTAGGGATGAAGTGCATGCACTTATCCAAAACTTGTTTAGAATGTTTTCGCTTGGGAATCCTGTTTTGTTGTTTGAGGATAAATCCTTTGAGGAATGTTGGTTTTTCTCGAGAAGAAAACTCTGTGGAGAGTGTTGATTCCTGCCTGGGGAAAGGAGTTCAAGAGCCTTAGTTGTTCATTTCTCTACTGTGGAGTTATCTCTTGAAAGTTAGCTATTATCTGGTCGGATTCCAGGCTTCATGATGACTTGCTGGGGATAAAGAAGTTGACGATTATCTGGTTGTTTTTCCATGTTTTGCAACATCTCAATAAGGATTGTAGAAAAGTCTATTGGGGAAGAGGAGTTGTGGTCCCTTGATTTGTGATAGTCTGAGAGGAAAATTCAAGATGGGGAGTCTTGCCTTTTGTTGGGGAAATAAACCATATCGCCAATCTGTTGGAGAGACACTTTTGAAAGAACTCCTCGAGAATTCTTGAAATCAACTCAGTTGGGGAGAAGTTTTTAGAGATTGAAACTATGGCTGGGGATCATCCTATGAAAAAGGACTTTGTGGGAGACTTGTCATTGCCCCTAGTAGCAAGTGCTTGTAATACTACTAGGAAACATTTGCTTGACTGTATACAACCCTTTGTTGGAGTTCATATTCAATGCCCCGAGTGACTCGGATGCAAATATGCCCCTAGTTTTTCATCACTTCTTAAGAGATTTCTTGGAATCTGGACTTGGCTGCCCCAGATGTGTTGGACAGTGATCACATCGTGCCCCTGTTTATTTGTCGTTGGAAGTGTCATCCCATTTGAAATGATTTTGTTCACTGAGAGAGATTCCATTCATTGGATATTCGTTGTGTGAATTTCTCCGCTGTCAAACAATTGGCCATATGCAAACAACGATATTCAAATAATGCAAAGTTTATGCTTTTCTTGAAGTTTTGAAAATGAGTTTTAGCAGATAAAAGAATTTTGTGAGAATGTGAATTCAAATTCAGGATTTAGAGTAAGCCTTATAGGAGTCATGATACCTTTTGTAACATTTTGCTTTCGAACTAACACATGCTTCAATTAGGACTTTGAAAGGTTGAATTATGGTCTAGGTTCACGGTTTAAGAAACAAAGGATAAAACTCAAAGTGTAATTATACCCGCACGTTCTTCGTGATGTTCTTCAGTCCTAAACTCAGTTAATTGTGCTTTTGAAATCCAATTGAGTCTGAAATGACGTTTTGGTGATGGTTCAGAAATTTGGAAGTTTATTTGTTGGAAGGCGGTCATTTTTTTCATATTTTCCATGTTGTTGGGGATTTGTAGTGACCTCTTTTTAATTTATTATCCCTGGTATTTCCTGACCGTTCTTATTTTTGAGATTACAGTCAGCAGGATGCCCCAATTTTTCTTAAGTCTCCTTCGTAGGTTTTGACTTAGCAGGCTTTTCTTTTGAGTGATAATGATTGCCTATTTGGTGGGGAACCATCACTGTCTTTTGATTCCAGGAGAATGTTTTTGATGTCATTCATTGTATACAAAGTGAAAGCTTGCGATTGAATGCGCGTTTGAATTAACTGAGAGACTACCCTGCCCCAGGTTTTGATTAAAGGTTTCAATTTGTGTAAAAAAGAAAACTCCTACTTCTTAGGCTCAAAGGGGTTGACTAGAGATTATCCTCCTTATAACTATGGTGTTTAGGAATTGAAAGAACGCCTGTACATCGTCAGCCAGGTCTGTCCAAAAGCATATTGTATGAGATTATGGCATTGTTTTCGTCATCCTCCCTCTAAAGGCTTGCAACTTTTTTGAAACATAAGAGTTGAATATCATAAAGGGAGTAAAAAGGATGGTTTAAATAGAATGAAAATGAATGGATTAATTCAATACAAACATATTTAATGCATTCATGAGAATTACCAAAGTATGATATAAAGATAAGTGTTTAAGCAAACAAAGAAATTACAACTGAAAATTCGAATAAACAGAAAATTTCCTCGCCCAGAACGTCACTTCATATGGATGTCCTTGAGGGGTGGTAGAAGATCTCCAGTTGACCGTCTTGTGTGAACTCCAATGCTTATTCTTCGATCAGGTTTTGAATCTTGTACTTCATCACCCAATAATCGTTTGTATCATGTCCAGGACTGCCGGAATGATAGGCACACCTGGCTTCAGGATTGTAGTTAGGAGAAGAAGTTTTGGAGTTTGGATGAGGTCCAATCAACATAATCAGATTCATCCTCAACATGTGTTGCAATGCTTGAGACAGTGGCATGTTGATGTTAGTAAACTGTCTCTCGGGCTTGTTTTGACTTTGTTGATTTTCCCGGTGATGTTACGAGGTCGTTGTTGGGCCCCTGACGTGGCAGCAATTTAGAAAGGTCCACTCTTCATCGGAGGATGATTAATGACTCAATCCCCAATTCTAGTTGTTTTCCCCTTTTGGTTGCATCCGTCTTGATGAAGCTTGTTGACAAGGGCTCTCGGCTCTTCTTGTCTTTGAGCCAGGTTTTGAATAAGATCCATCCGGCCTACCAGTTGTTCCATCATTTGGACCTTCATTATGGCTATCTCAGTTTGTAGCCGCTCCAACTGGTCATCCCTGTCGTCCTCAGGATTCTCCATGGTCAAGCCCCTAGTGAGGAGTGTTTTCACTTCTTCTTGCCCCTTGGATAGGTTTAAGAACATTTCTTGAAGTTGAGCATTTTGAGTTTGAATGTCCTTAATAGTCTGTTCTAGTGACATCTCTACTGAAATAAACAGTAAGCAGATGAGAAACCTGTGTGGGAAAAGTCGGTCATGATATAATGCATGGTATGTGGATGCATGTTTTCAAGGATCTCGCGGGGTAAACACAAGAATATGTTAGAGGTTGAATTTTGATCAACAACTTTGATTAGAAAAATTCGTATCTGTGGATGTCCTTCCACGAGAATTAAGCTCACCATGTCAAGTGGGTCATAGCCCTTGACTCAAGTTACCGTGCTTTGGTATTGACGGTGTTTGATTAGAGAATGGATCTTCTTGCCCCTTGATAGGCGTCTGATTCAACATGACCCTGCATCATAGGCCCTTGAGATCCTTGAAATGATTATTGAAAATGCTATGGTATGATGTCATGATGTTATGTACAAGTATGCAAAATAAGCAAGTTGTTATGTACAAATAATCATATACACACAAAGCAGACAAGTCCTTAAGTTTAGGCTTGCAAGGAGTCTGTAGGTAGTACCCTCTTGAAGTTTAGTTGGCTCAACATGTCCTAGTAATAGTAATCAGGTTCTAGGGGATCTCAATATCACTGATCTTTCCCATAAGTTTCGTTCCTATCGACAACTGACTTGCCACCAAACAAAGCTCGGGAGTCATATCTCAATAGTGTAGTATCAAGTATCAACCAATATTCGGTCAAAACCAAAGCCGGCTATCTCACTACTTCCTAATGGCCAAGGATGAGTCAATTAAAAGGTTCTAAAGTTCAGTTAGCGCTTAATGACACCGGGGAAGCCTAATGTTATCCTTGATTGACTCAAGTAACATTAGTACAAGCCAAAGTATCACGCTAACGTAGCTATTTCTTAGACCATATCGGTATACCCTGCACAGTTTCCATAACTTATTGCTACTTACCTAAAAGGTGCCCCAGATCCGGGTAGAGGATCAAAACAAACCCAAACAAGGACCCAAAAATGTAAAGAAAGCATGTCAAACAATGAAAAGCAAGTAAAGGTGATCTAACCCTAAGGTAACCCCACTTTTAAGTATTTCCCCAGCAGACTCGCCAGTTTTGTAATATAGTAGGAGAACTGACTTGGGTGTTTTGCGTTTGATCACATTTGTTACGGATAGCAAGAGTCGCTACTAACTTTTCTTTTATCCAATAAGGAAAGGTTGAAAAGAATAGGAAATACCTTTCGATATTGTTATCTTGAGTTCGGGGGGTAGGTTATGAAAAGGGAAGGTATTAGCATCCTTTCCATCCGTAGTTATCTACGGGCTCTTAGTTGCTTGCTAGATCACTTGCTATTGTTTGAAAATGTGCTTGTGGTGTGGGTTTTGAAAGTATTTTTAAAATGTCTTTGTAATGGTGCTCGTTTCTATAAGAACGCGTACAAAGTGTTGTTTTGAAAATAGTTCAAAAGGTGTTTGTGGAATGTATTTTTGAAAGTGATTTTGAAAAAGTGTCTTTGTAATGATTCTCGTTTCTATAAGAATGCGTACAAAGTGTTTTAACTTTTGAAAATGTTTCAAGATGAAAGTGTTGGTGTATAAAATGTTTTTGTTGTGAGCAAGCGAGCAACTAGGAGCATCCTACCTACTCAAAAGGTCTTAATGTTCTTTTCCACCTCTTTTAGATGTTCCTATCTTACCGTTGATTTTGGTAAGAAGCTCCATCATTGGATGTGAAGGGACGGGCGTGGGACGTTTGTATATTCATAGAAGGAAACCTATGGGATGTTTTAGAAATGTTGTTTAGGGACTAGATTGTTTACCGAAGGTAACATTGAGGTTTAACAAGGGACTACAATCTTTTATCAAGGGTCTTTGCTAAAACGCCCATATTCGAGGGACATGATTATTTCTCTGAGGCAACAGGTGATATTACCCTAAGGGTTAATGTGTGAATAGTGTGTTTGATTTTCATGCATTTAGTCTTTGATTAGGGGTTGTCTACTTGTTGTTTTTATCTTGTCACATATACCCTATTTCACTAACAATCGTACAAAAGTAATAAAATGCAGAAAGATAAAATCCTACACTATTAGAACCATATTGAATAGAATATAAATATAAAGGAAAAAATAAAATAAAAGAAAGAAAAGGGGGTATTTCGATTTAGGCAGAAACACCCTTTGATTCTGCAATTTCTGGCTCTCTTCGATTTGGCCTAAAAACAGTGAAAGTGTGACTTTCGATTGGGGCTTGGAGGCCAGCATGTTATGCCTTTCGACTGGGCCTGGAATCAGTGCAAGATGTAATCTGCCTTTCTGCCTCCTTCGACTGGGGGTTTAAATCAGTGAGGGAGTGCCTTTCGACTGGGCCTGGAAGTCAACATGGTGTGCCTTTCGTCTAGGCCTAGAAGTCAGCATGGTGTGCCTTCTGGCTGCCTCTTTCATTTTGACCTAGAGGTTAGTATGGAAGCCAAAGGCTTAGTTTCCTACTTCATGTTTCCTGTTTCTTTCGTTTGAACTCTTGAATAGAAACATGGCCTAAGGCCATGCTAGCATTACCTTATGGTCAGGTTAGTACTTAAAGCATATTTAGGTAAACCAGAAGCAAAAACCAAAGGATCAACTCTGAAAAACATATTAAAAGGGTGGAAACGAAAAGAAGGACAGAGGTATGTACATGTTTGAAACGAAAATAAAGTTTATTTACATGTTATGCAAGAAACGAAAAGTTTAAGGCTTGGAGCAACTTACCTTGCTTGAGGCTGGAGCGTGTGTTGGGCTTTGAGTGGTTGCCTTAAGTGTCCCTAGATTCGAAGGGAAGGAGCGAGGGTAGCTTCTCTATTTCTAGACTCGAAAGATAAGAACAAGTGAAATGTCTTTCTTACTGGATTCGAAGGGTAACAAGGTGTACGGATGTTTCCGATTTGAAGGGGACAAGTGTTTGGATTCTGGGTATGTGTTTGAAAAGTGTTTAAGTGTTTGAGAACTTTATGGTGTTTGAGAAATTTTTGAAGATTCGTTCCTCTGGTCAAAACGTCCTCCCTAAAGATGTTGTGAAGCCTTTTATTTATAGGCAAAGCTGGCTGAAGCTTTTGGAGGGAAAACAAAAAGTTTGAACAATTTGAGTAACCTGCTCTTTGTAGCTTTTGAGAGACAGTGCCTTGAATGTTATTTTGGTGCAAGAATGGGGGTAGTGTTTCAGGACTGGTGTGTAGCAGTTTTGGCCAGTGTGTTAGACCTGAACTTGGCAGCAAGCATCTTTGAATATCATCTTTTCATTTTGAACCTCCTTCGACCAAATTCTTCCCCCAACAATATTATTTGATTTTCCTTCAACAAGTGTCCTTCGAATGGGCTACTTTTGTGCATCCTTCGAAGGAGCCAAAATTGTGACCCTTGGATGGGTCACCAAAACATGCCTTAAGGTTGGATTTATAAATCCTTTGAATGGGCCATCAATCATGTCCTTCGAATGGAATGTCCAGAGTTGGGTTCGAAAGATGTTGATTCGAAGGGAATCAAAGTTACAAACTAAACCTTGTGAAGGTGGTTCTGTCCAGTCGAAGGCTTGTCTTCCAAAGGTCCATGTGGCCAAACGAAGAAGTGTACGTAGGGGGTCCCTGCTTTGTGACTTCATGCAAACATGTAAAAGATCTTTGTTCAAACGAAAGCTTGCATGAAGGGAACCACATTCCCAAACGAAAGGTGTGACCAAAAGCTTGTACTGAAGGATTCATACGCCCAAACAAATAAAGCATGAAGGGAGTCAAATGCCCAAACAAAGCTTGCAACAAAGGGCCACATGCCCAAATGAAAGAAGCATGCTAGTCTTGCAAAGATGCCCGAAAGAAAGAGGCATGCAGGAAGCAAATTTGAGAAATCGAAGGATGCCCAAAGGAGGCTTTGTACCTTATGCATGCTAGCATGGGGGAAGCATTTTGTGCGTAAGAAAGAAGTTATGGCTCAAACGAAAGCTTGTATGCAACTAGTCATCAGCTTGTGAATCATAGAAAGTATGGGGGAACATTTGTCCAGTCAACATAGGCATGCACGCATCAAATATCCAATCGAAGCAGGCACATAGGCAGCTATTGCATGGTGAACCCTGTGAGGCCAAAGGTGCAATCGAAGGTGGTGTGCAGGAAACTCCTGCCTTGTGAACCAAAGCCAACGCGCCAGAGGCCTATGCCCAGTCGAAGGATGAAAGCCAAGCTTGCATCGAAAGAGGCCAAAAGGATAATCGAAGGAGCTGAATCAAAGAGGCTTGTTTTTCTCCAACTTTTGTCAAAAAGATTATTTTTATCGGTTTTCCTCCTTTTTGACAGTTTCCTTTTTAACTTGGTACTGGAAAATCCAAATGCAATTGTGCAAGCTTGAACCTTGAGAATCCTTGTGAGAAATGCCTTGAAAAATGAGAGGGAAAATTTTGGGGTACAACAGAATCCCAATACCTTCTCTCCTCGCTACAATCTAAATGCGAGGTGTGCATATCACTCCAACAGGCCTGGGAAGGATACTGATAGTTGTTGGATATTGAAGTATAAGATTCAAGACTTGATTGAAGAAAGAGTGTTGGAATTTACACAAGATGGTCAGCTTGAGTTTTTCTATCATCCCTCAAAGGCATACCATCTGATGTGACAAATTCAGGCGGAGAAGCTTTTTGTTCATTCAAATTTTCATTTGTAATTTCTTTAGTTGATTCAAACAATTATCTTTATGTCAGACTTTGGTTGTCCCCATTAATGCATTGCATATTTTTATCTTGAATTAATCCATTCGTTTTCACTATATTTAAACTATGAGTTTACTTCCTTTTTGTGATTTTCAACTCTCGATTAAAAGCTATAAGCCTTTAGAGGGAGGATGACAAAAATGATACCATAATCTCTACAGTATGCTTTTGAACAGACCTTGTTGACGATGTACAAGTGTGGTTTCAAATCCTAAACAGTGGAGTTATAAGGAAGATAATCCCTAGTCAACCCCTTTGAGCCTAAGAAGTAGGATTTTTTCTTTTTCACACAAATTGAAAACTTTAATCATAACCTGGGGCAGATTAGTTTCTCAGTTAATTCAAATGCGCATTCAGTCGCAAGCTTTCACTTCGTACATAATGAATAGTATCAAAAATGTCCTCCCAAATCAAAATACGGTGATGGTTCTCCGTAAAACAGACAGTCGTTATATCTCAAAAGAAAAGACCGCTAAGTCAAAACCTATGAAGGAGATTTAAGAAAAAAACTAGGGCATCTCGCTGTCTGTAATCACAGAAGAAACAGTTCAGGAAAAAGGTAGGGATGATAAAATTAAAAAGAGGTTGCTACAAATCCTCAACAACATAAAATTTTACAAAAAATGATTGCCTTCTCAAATAAACTTCCAGTATCCGAACCATCACCAAAATATCATTCCAGACTCAATTAGAATCTAAGCGCACAATTAACTGAGTAATAGGGTTGAAGAACATCACGGATAACGGGTTGGGTAAAATAAAGTTGAGCCTTTATCCTTTGTTTCTTAAACCGTGAACCAGACCACGTTACAACCCTTAAAAGTCCTACTTGAAGCATAGGTTAGTTTGAAAGCATATTGTTACAAACGGTATCCTGACTTCTGTAAGGCTTACTATAAATCCTGAGTTGAATTCATATGCTTACAAAATTATGTTGTTTACTAAAAATTCATTTTCAGAACTTCAAGACAGACATAAGCTTTGCATTTATTATACCACTATTTGCATATAACTAATTGTTCGACAACAGAGAAATTTGCACTACGAATATCCAATAAATGGAAATCCTCTCAATGAACAGAATCACTTCAAATAACAAACCTTCCATGATCAAGGGGCATGACATGTTATTGTCCAACTCATTTGTGGAAGTCAAGTCAAGATTCCAAGAATGTCTCAAAAGTGTTGAATAAAGTGTTGAATAGTCAGGGGCAGATCTCCATTTGAATCACTTGGGGAATTACACATGAATTCCAGCAAAGGGTCACATATGATCAAGCAAACATTTTCTGGCAGTGCTACAACACTTACTACCATGGAAAGTGACAATTCTCTGCACCCTGTGAACGCGGACATAGTCGGAAAATACTACGCACGAAAAAAGACCTGATAGGTTGACTGGCCTAGGAAAAAATAAGGGCATCCCGACGAACCAAAAGAGTTCAGGAAAAATTAGGGATATATGAATAAAATTATACACCCGGCAGGTCGAAAACCCGAGAAGGTCACTTGGGAAAAAAAGGGTATCCGGTGGACTAAAAATGTGAAAAGACAGTCCAGGCAAAATTTAGGGATTAAAGCGTACGACTATGTTCCGTTATCTCATTACTTGTCTATCAGTAGAAGACTCATCATCCTGATTAACATTTACCGAGGGCTCTATAATTTGAGATAATCATCCATAAATCCCCACATAGCTACCTTCAAAAGCTCATCTTCAACAAAGATATATTTTCAACGGCTCTCATGTGCCTTCAAAAAGAAAGTGGGACATCTTCCAACTGTTAACATAATCGTACTCACCAGCACCCCCCCCCCCCTAATGGATAAAGAAGTATGATCATCTCCCTGACAATTTCGCAAACTTACGGAGTCCTAACCCTCATTAGAGATTAGGTCGTCAGCATAATTCATATGAATTGTGTTCCTCAGCTGGGTTTATTTCTCATAAACTGTGAAATCCCCTCCAAAATTCTCTTCTCCAGCAAGGCTCATCTTCTAAGAAGAGTATTTCTCCAGCAGAGCATTTCCTCAGCAGAATGTACTGCTCCAGCAGGGTTTATTTCCCCAACAGGGTTTATTTCCCCAACAATATCCAGTCTCCCCAACTTGAGTCTATTTCTCTGACTTCTACAAATCACCGACAAAATCCCTTTCTCCAACAAAGGGTAGTACAAGTTGTTGTCCCCAAAGAGTTGTTACTGAATCTGTAATCGGACCAGATATCATTCAACCTTATTCTCCCCAGATAAGTTGGCATCCATATTAGAAACTCGGTCAGACAACACCTCGAAAGGTTATCTATCTCTTTTATCCCCAGTCAGGGTATATAAGAATTAAATTCCCCAGTAGAGAAATGAACAACCAATGTTCCTAAACTCTTCCCCCAAGCAGAAATCGATGTTCCCCAGTGGATTTTCCTCAAACAGAAAGCAGGAATCCCCAGTGGATGATATCCTAAACAAGATTGAAGAATTACAATCGCCATCCCCAGCAGCAGTCCAGGGTTTATTTTCCCAATCACAAATGTTATTTAAAGCTATTGATACACTTTAACAAAATCTCACAGTCATACATCATTTATCATAGCATATGCATACGAAATGCATATAGCATGCTCTCATTTACTTTAAGAACATCATTATGCAATGCACTACATACATCATGACATTGCATAAATACTAACTCTATCTTTTAAGGTAAAGTTCACAAACAGACAAACATCATCAATAATTTTCTGACAGGTCATAGATTAATTCCTGAAATAGACGAGGCAACTATCTACATGACCATACAAATGTCTTCAAAGAGTGGATTATGACAAGCATTTCCCTCAGAGACTAAATCTGACAAGTAGCTACTTAAGCACTTTCCCCAGAGATTCATTTTGAAAAATATCTCTTCTAGATGAAGTCGGGTGTAAACATCTTCTAGTGCATCATTCAGATGAAGTCAGGCATAGATTCCTTCTGAAACTGTTTTGGAAAAAAGTTTGGCGTAGACTCCTTCCAATATCTCTTATAGATGAATTCGGACGTAGGCATCTTCTAGTTCAAATGAAATCGAGCGTAGATTCCTTCTGAAACTCCTTTGGAAAAAGCTCAGGCGTAGACTCTTTCTAATAACTTTTCTAGTTGAATTCGGGCGTAGAAATCTTCTAGTTCAAATGAAATCAAGCGTAGATTCCTTCAAAAACTCTTTAGGACAAAGTCAGGCATAGACTCATTCCAAACATGTCTAGACAAAGTCAAGCGTAGACTCATTCTAGTATATCATTCAGATGAAATCAAGCATAGATTTATTCTGATATTCTTTTTTGACAAAGTCGGGCGTAGACTCATTCGAAAAGTATCTTCTAGACAAAGTCGAGCGTAGACTCATTCTAGTGCATCATTTAGATAAAATCAAGCATAGATTCACTCTGATATTCTTTTAGACAAAGTCATGCGTAGACTCATTCGAAATACATCTTCTAAGATAAAGTCAGGCGTAGGCTTATTCTAATATTCCTATCAACAGTTACTCCAGGTGGCATCTATAAGCCCATCACCGATGACATCCCGTCACTCACCAAATGGCATCTTTAAGCCCATTCCCGGTATAATCAACCAATAGTGTTACTTCCTGCACAGGCGAGTGCAAATTTCTGGGCACTTAAGTGTTCAACCCTCTTCTACCTTCAAGTCACGAATGACGGACATGCTAATCTAACTCTTCAGGTTTAAGAAGATTGAACAGGGGAAGCTGTTTTTCCCCAAAATTTTCCTTCCCATTTTTTCCAAGACATTCTCAAAAGGTCCTCAAATGCTCAAGGTGGCTCAATAATTGATCAGACAAATTCTCCTTCTAAGCAATGGGTCCATAACTAGGGTTTGGTATTTCTCAAGGAAGAATGGGTTTACAAGGCCTCAAATGGTTTTCATGGTTCCTCATATGCTTCAAAGAATGCTCATGTCAAGTTTCAAGCATTGCATCACAAGTTTTCTTAGTCAATGGCTCAGATGACTGAAAATCAACTATATTGGGTAAAAAGTCAATTGTGATCAACATACAGTCAAACTTCAACATTTTTGGTCAACATCAACATTTTGAAGTCACATTCATCATTTGATTAAAGGTTGATCATGATTCCTCAAGAAAAGCCCTCAAATCATCAAAAGTCAAAAGTTGCCAAATTAGGGTTTCCTAAGGAGAAGTCAACTAAACTTTGACCAGGCATAACTTTCACATGCTTCATCAGATTTTCCTCAACCAAAGCTCATTTTGAATGAAATTCAATTTTCTACAACTGTGCCTCTAAGCTTAAGTCCAAAAAATGCATCATTTGAGAGTTATAAGCCAATACATTACAGGTCATTTCAAAAGTTAACAAAAAGATATTTTTTATCAAGGCAACTTACATCAAGATAAAGTCTTCAAAAGAAAAAATGATAAACATAGAGGTTGTATAGGACATATTTATATTTCCAAAAATTCCAAGATCACCTTAAAAATATAAACATTGAGCAAGTTATGACCATTGCAAGTTGGGAAATTTTGAGCAAATGCATAAAGTTCAAAATGAGCAAGCTTGATATTTTGGGCTTTTGGGCCATGGTTTAAGAGTCCAAATGTGTATTATACTCTTCATACACCTCAAACCTTATTCTCACACCCCTTGATCTTTTTTATTTTTATTATTTTTATTATTTTTGATTTAATTCATTAATGATACAAAATAAATAAGATAAAATCATATCTTATTACACAAGGTCCAAGTCCATTTGTTTTTGCCCTAATTTTACCTATAAAATATCAGTACTTCCCATACAACAAAACATGAAACCCTTGCCTCTCAATATTGTCAAAAATAGAAAACCTTTTTTCAAGAATCCTAACTCTTGAAATCCTTGTTTCAAACCCTTTCACTACAAGATCTCCATTCAATTCACACCTAACAGCCCTGCAGAGTAAGATTGGATTGATTTTGAGGGTCCAAAACGCATGAGAACACCATACCATGCATCTCCGATTGCATAATTTTGTAAATTTAACATCTTAATTTTTGCATCATTTTAAGTCATATTGTCATTACTAACGTACTTCTGAGTTAGATTTGCACAGGTATGGACCATCGTAATGGTCCCATGCACACTGTAATGAAGAATGCCATCTTTGCTCTGATTTGCTATTTTTGCCTCATAACTCAAAAACCATGGGTTTTTAGATCAAAATAACCTTGCCATTGGATTCACATCCCTCAATTTAGAGGGGTAGGATGTTTTTGATTACTAACCTTGCTTATTTTGCAGATTGAATAAAAGAGAGTCGCCGAAGAAGAGGGTCAGAGCTAGGGCTTCGGCGCTTCTCTGGTTAATATATTTGTTCATATATTATATATTTGTTGATTCAGTTATATTAATAGATGTATCGCCGCCCCTACGGTAGAAGTGCGCACGATAAGGCATTAGTATCAATGGGCCTGGGTTCGATCCAGCCTTTTGACACTTTGTTTCTCTAATTTTTTATATTTTGCAGAGTTTTGATACAAAACGCGCTGGATGCGTATCCTAGCACCATGGGTATATAGCTCAGTTGGCAGGCATGCATACTAGAGAGGCAGGGGTCATGAGTTCAACATTCAGCTCCAACATTCCTTTTTTCCCCTTGTTTACTAACCCTATTCTCTCTCTTTTTATGCTAACCCAAATTTCTTAGTAACCTTAATTACCTTTCTTTAATCAACATTTAAACAAATTAGGTTTAGTTTCTTTCTAATAAATTAATTTTGATTTTTTATTTATTAAAATAATTAGGATAATTAGTTTCTATTAATTTAATTACCTAACTTTTTCAATTAATTAAAATCAATTAGACTTTAGGATGATTATCAAAAAAAAATTCGTCAAAACGAGTTTTTTTAATTCTCTTTTTCTCTTTATTTTACCATCTTCGCCTGTTTACTTTCACACTATTTTTCCCAATTATGTAACTGCTACGGTTTGTAATAGTTTTAATTAGGGTTTACTATTTTCCCCCTGTTTTATGGTTTTGTACCCCCATTTCCCTAAGCCTTATAATAGTTTAGGTTTACTTTCTGCACTTTTACTTTCTGCAATTTACCGTTTTCCTTATTACTGTATAGTAACTAGGCATGTATGACAAGATCTAAAACCAATCATAGAAAACCCTAATCAAGATAAATAACTGAATTGAATCACTTTTCACACACTCACCTCTAGAGTAATCCCACTTGTTGCCTTCGAATGAAAATTGTCATGTCCCTCGAACGTGGGGATGCTTTAGCAAAGTCCCTCTGATACAAAAGATCACAGTCCCTCGATGACCCGTACGATGTTTCCTTTGATAAACAATCTTAGTCCCTTACGATAAATTGCTAAAGCATCTCTACAAGTTGCCTTCAATGATTGTACGATGACCCACGCATGTGCTTCACATCCAACGATAGGGCTTCCTACTAACTAATGGTAGGATAGCACTATCTAAAGGAGGAGGAAAATAACACAAAAGACTTTTGAGTAGGTAGATAGTTCTTAATCGCTTGCTCGCAAACATTTCAAAACATCTTTTTTTTTCACAAACACTTTTCTCTGAAATATTTTCAAAAAACAAACACTTTGTATGTTGTTGTACCCCAAAATTTTCCCTCCCATTCTATTCAAGGCATTCTCATTGAGGTCCCAATTTTCTCAAGGTTGACCAGGAATTGACCAGACAAATTCTTCTCCTAAACAATGGATTTCTATATAAGGTTTCATTTCTCACAAAGAATTTTGGCTTGCAAGGGCTTCAAATGATTTCCATGGCACCCTCTATACCTCAGCATAATGGCATAGTTGAAAGAAAGAAAAGAAGTGTACATGACAAGGTGTGGGTCGAAAGTTGAAAATATGCCTAAGAGCTTTTGGGTCTAAGCAGCTTCGACAACAATATGCAGTCTAATTTGATGACCAATGAAGCACTAGGATCGAAGGAAGGATAGTTCGAAAGGAAGCATGAGGAGGATTTTATGAAGTCTTCGATTGATAAAGAGCTAGTAAAGAGCTTCGAAAGGTTCATTTTTGAACTATTGAAATAAAAGCCATTCGAAGCATTACAAGGAAGGACATTTCGATTACCATGTTAGTTGAATTGGCGCTTCGAAAAGAAGATGTTGAATTCAAAAGCTTTGATCTTATGGTTCGAAGGACATACAACCTTCAAACATGGCGTGATTTCATAGAAGGACTGTTAGTTTCAAATTAGCCAAATATGAGTTATCTTAGAGTTTCTGGATCAATGTGTTTCAGGCATGTACCTGAATAAGTAAAGAAGAAGTTGGATGATTAAAGTAAAGTCTTGGTGCTCATAGGTTATCTTTCAATTGGTGCATACAAGATGTATTCACCAATCGAAGATGAACTAGTGAGCAATAAAGATTGTTCTTGTAGACTAAAGCAAAGGGTGAGAGTGAAGTCAAAGTCACAGTCACAACTGTGTTCGAAGGAAATAGCAGAACAAAGCTTCGACAAGCCAGGGTTAAGAGGTGACATTTTGATTGGTCGAATCGAAGGAAAGAACAGAATGAAGCTTCGCCAAGCCAGATGAAGAGGTGAACTTTTGATTGGTCGAGTTGAAGGAAAGGAAATTGAAAAGAATAAGAATTGAGTTCGATTAGGCTGATTGGATATGAGAGTTTTCCAGATCAAGCAACCAATGCAGATGGTGACTCAATCAAAGAATCCATGATGATGAAGCCTTGAGCAATTAGAATTGGAACTCAGAGCCATCGAAAAGAACAAAGCTTGGGAGAATTCGAAAGAATCAATTGATGTGAAATGAGCTACATGTTTAAACAAAAGCCTAATGGATGAAACCTGTCCAGGTTCACTAAAAGTTCAAAATGGCATGAAATATCTCAAAATGGCAACTTTTCAAATCTTCCTATTCTTCTTTCAAAGCCATGGTTAATGGCTGATTCATGCCATATTTGTTCACCACCATACCTCTATAAATACAGAGCCAAAGTGCAAGCAAATGGGGGAGAATGCCTATCAAAAATCACAAAGAAATACATCAAAGTTGTGAAATTCGAAAAGTATAGTATAAGCTTCCTAAATATAAACCAAGTCCACTATTCACCCTCTGAAGGTCCCATGAGTGATTGCCAGGCCTTAAGAAATTCAAACCCACCCATAAACGCCCTCATTCGACCCTTTCGTTTGGTAAGAAATTTGGATCTCAAACTCGTTTAATCTTTAATTTAAATCTCTTTCGATTGCATATTCATGTTATTGTCATTATTTATAAATATTTTAACGTAATTCATGTGAGTTTAAGTTCCCAAAACACAAAATACCATTGCTAGGGCATTTGAAATTGGTTCCTTCGAATCTCAGGATTCATGGTGTTTTAGGATAAAATAGCTTCAGATTTGGACTCAGGGTTCGAGTTAGGTGGGGGTTTGAATTAAGGGGAAGGACCTGGGTTCGACACCTAGGTCATGAATTTTGTTTTTTCTAACAATTAAATTCCAGATTCCATGCTTGAAGGTTTAACGTGCACACCATGCACCACGTGGTCAACACCAGTAGATCCCATCAATCCAGATCCAGTACCCTCAACGTGCAGTCCATCATACACTTTCAACAACCTCCCTCATTGGATCGAAAGACAACCTCCCTCGTTGGATCAAAAGAAAGCCTCCCTCATCGGATTGAAGGGCAACCTGAGTCTCTTCTTGATCTAGGCCTGCGTTTTTTAAACTTACCCCCCCTGTTACTTTTACTATCCTGGCCCATTTACTTTATTTATTTATTTTGCTTTTAATTGTTTTGCTTTTTTATAACATTGTAAAATCAGATATAAAAATCACAAAAGTTATCAGGTTAGTATTTTCTCAAATAAATTAATTTTGTAAATTAATTGATTATTTATTTTAACCCTTTTCTTAATTTAAAAAAAAAATAGACTTAAGATTTTAAATTAAATTTCTTTCCATGATCAAAAACAAACAAAAAGATTTTTCCTTTTTAAGTTTTAGATGTTATTTTCATTTCGCACGTGTTATTATCTTTCGCATTCTATTTTTCATATTATTGTACCTGCTTCCTGGTTGTAATATTTTAAAGTAGAACTTTTATTTTTTCTGCTTTATTCCCCATTTTGGACATGTAAATAATCCCCTCCCCGAAGCCTTGTAATAGTTAGATTTACAATTCTGCACTTTTAATTACTACAAATTTTTAACTGTTTAGATGTATGCTTATTAGGATTATATGGAAACAGTTTAACAAACAAACACTAGCAAACCTAACACAAGAAAAATAATTGAAAACAATAGAATTGCACATGCGCATCTCTAGGATACCCCCACTTTAGTTGCCTTTGGAAAAAACAGTCACAACTCTCAAAACGGGAGAGATTTTAGTGGCTACCCTCCGGTTCAAAGATCTCAAGTCCCTCGATGACCCTCTCGACATTGCCTCGATAAAGTGATCTTAAAACCCTAGGGTAGTTACTAAGATTTCTTGCCCAGTTTCCTTTATGACTATAAACATCCCTTCGAATATCCCTCAAACATCCCACGGCTAGGGCTATCTACTCACTAATAGTAGGATATCAATGTCTAAAGGAAAAAAAGAAAAGAACAATCCTTTCGAGTATAGTAGATAGTTGTTAGAAAAAGGCAAACTTTTACACATACACAAAGCCACTTTCAAAAACATTTTCAAAATGCTTTATCAACACTCTTGAGGACTGATACAAGAGTTATCATAAAGCAATTTCCTGACCATTGGCACTTCAAATACTTTTTCAAACACACAAAGCACAAGGTATTTCAAAATGAGCTAAGCATCTAAGAGCCCGTAGAAAACTACGAATGGAAAGGGTGCTAACACCTTCCCTTTCCTTAATCTACCCCCCTTACTCAGAAAACTCTCGAATGGTCTTTTTCTGTTCTTTTCACCCTTTCCTTTGTTTTATAAAAGAAAATTCAGTGGTAACTCTTGATTACCGCAACATTTGCGAACACAAATGCAAAACCAATATAACAATCGGTTCTGCCACCGTATCATAGAACTGGCGACTCTGCTAGGGATACTTTATAAAGTGGGGTTACCTTAGAGCTTAGTTCATTTTAATTTTCTTTTATTGTGTGTTTTGTATGCTTTACTTTTGAGGGCTTGTTTGAGTTATTACTAAAGATCCTACACCCAAATCTGGGGCACCTTATTAGGTAAGTAGAAATAAATCATGGAGGTTGCACGGTGTAGACCGATATGGACGAAATGGTGGCTACGTTAGCGTGATACTCTGGATTGTACTAATGTTCCTTGACTAAGTCAGGGATAACATTAGGCTTCCTTGACCAAGCTGAGATGGAAGGGATGAGAATCCAAATGAATAGTTAGATGGCTCTTATCCAAAGTTTAACTCGGGAACAAGAAGAGTTGAGGGTTCTCATCAGCAAGCTTCACCAAAACAGATAAGACCGTCTGGGAAAAACTGCTAGAGTTGGGGGCCTAATAAATGATCAATCTCTCTTGACAGATAGGGAATTGGGTGACAAGTTCGTGCGAGAGCATGTTGAAAATAAACTCAGGAGCAATGAAATTCAGAGGACTGCATCTTCAAGTACAAGGAAGAAACCCTTCACTGGGAAGAAAGAGGTTAGTACTGCTTATAACCAGAGAAACCAGGGTAAGACTGAACATCGTCCAAAGGTGATAGTGGTGTTAATTTTTAATCCTGCATCGGTTCAACAACGACGGGGCAATAGGAGTAGGATAAAATTTCAGGAAAGGCAATTTACTAAGATTAATATGCCTTTATCTCAGGCACTGCAACACTTGTTGAGAGCTAAACTCATCTCTTTGCAGGATCCTCCTATAAATCCCAACACCACTTCTCCAATGTACAATCCAAATGCAAGATGTGTGTACCACTCCAACTGTCCTGGACATGACACTAATAGGTGTTGGACGTTGAAAAATAATATTCAGGACTTGATCGTCGAAGGAGTGCTGGAGTTCACACAAGATGGTCAGACTGAATTCTTCTGCCATCCCTCAAAGGCACACCACTTGAAGTGACAAGTTCAGATAGAGAGGCTTTTTGTTTGTTGTAATTCTCAAATTGTAATTTTCTTTTGATTGTTCGAACACTTATTTATGTCAAACTTTGTTATTTCATTAATGCATTGCATATGTTTGTCTTGAAGTAATCCAATCATTTTCACTTGCTTTTAAAGGGAGGATGGCGAAATAGAGGGAGGATGGCGAAATAGATACAACAATCTCTATAATAGGCTTCTGAATAGACCTTGCTGATGATGTACATGTGTTGTTTCAAATCCTAAACAATGGAGTTATAAGGAAGATAATCCCTAGTCAACCCCTTTGAGCCTAAGAAGTAGGAGTTTTATTTTTCACGCAAATTGAAACCCTTAATCATAACCTGGGGTAGGATAGTTTCTCAGTTAATTCAATGGTGCATTCAATCGCAAACTTCCCCTCGTACACGACAAGTAGTGTCAGAGGTATCTTTCCAAAATAAAAGATGGTGATGGTTCCACATAATAACTAAAATAGACAATCATTATCTCAAAAAAAAGCCCGCTAAGTCAAAACCTATGAAGGGGACTTAAGAAAAAAACTGGGGCATCCTGTTGACTGTAATCACAAAAGAAACAGTTCAAGAAAAAGGTAGGGATAATAAAACAAATAAAAAAGAGATCGCTATGAATACTCAACAAAAAATATTACAAAAAAAATTGATGATTGCCTTCTCAAATAAACTTTCAGTATCTGAACCATCACCAGAATATCAGGGCAAAGATTCCAGACTCAATCGGGATTTAAACGTATAATTAACTGAGTATAGGACCGAAGAACATCACGAAGAACGGGTAGGGTACAAATAAAGTTTGAGCCTTTATCCTGTGTTTCTTAAACCGTGAACCAGGCCACAACCCTTAAAAGTCCTAGCTAGAGCGTGGGTTAGTTCGAAAGCATATTGTAATATGGTGGGAGAACTGACTTGGTTGTTTTGCGTTTGATCGTAATTGTTGCGGATAGCAAGAGTCGTCACCGACTTTTCTTTTATCCAATAAGGAAAGGGTGAAAAGAACAGGAAAGACCTTTAGAGATATTTTCTTGAGTTCGGGGGGTAGGTTATGAAAAGGGAAGTTGTTATCACCATTTTCATCCATAGTTATCTATGGGCTCTTAGTTTCTTGCTAGATCACTTAATTTGTTTAAAAAAGATGCTTTGTGATGGGTGTAAGTTTGAAAGTATTTTGCAAAATGCCTTTGTTGCGGAAAACTTTGTAACGATTCTCGTCTGTATAAGAATTCGTACAAAGTGTTGGTTTTGAAAATAGTTTAAAGAGATGTTTGTTTTTGAATATTTTTTGAAAGTGTAAGTGTGGAAAATGGTTTTAGTTCAAGAGCAAGCAACTAAGATCGTCCTACCTACTCAAAAGGTCTATGTTCTTTTCCTCCTCCTTTAGACGTTTCTATCTTACCGTTGATTTGGTAAGAAGCCATATCGTTGGTTGTGAAGGGACGGGCGTGGATCAATTGTATAGTCATAGAAGGAAACCTATGATACGTTTTAGAAATTTTGTAAGGGACTAGATCGTTTACCCAAGGCAACATCGAGGGACTACGACCTTTTATCGAGGGTCTTTTCTAAAATGCCCATATTCGAGGGACATGATTATTTTCCGAGGCAACAAGTGAGATTACCCTAGAGGTGTATGTGTGTGTAGTGTGTTTGATTTCATGCATTTAGTCTTTGATTAGGGTTGTCTACTTGTTGATTTTAACTCTTGTCATACACAACCTAATTACTAACATTTTTATGAAAGCAATAAAAATGTGGAAAATAAATGTCCTACGCTATTACATGTTTTGGGGGATGGGGTATACAAGTTTATAAATGGGGGTTGAAAAGCAATAAAAGTCATAATTATTACAACCATATTAAATAGCAAGAAAATATAAATATATAGAAAATATAAAGACAAAAATAGTGTAAAAGAGAGAAAGAAAAGACATCCTGGATCGAAGGATGTGTCTTTCGATTCCCACACTTTTTCCTTCTTTCGTTTAGGGTATATAACTAGTGTATATCGAAGTCGGTAACCTTCGATTCACATCACCTTCTTTTTCTATTTGCAACTATGAAGCAGTAAGGCGCGAAGCCTAAGGCTTTGATTCACACAAAAATTTTCTTTCGTTTGGTTCTGTACAAGTTAGTTCTTGTTTGAAGGAAAACAAACCAAAGGGAAGAAACGAAAACAAACAAAAGTTATCAATGATGCTTGAAACGAAAAAAGGCTTGAAGCTGGAATGTGGGTTTTGGACTTGAGTTACTGCCATGGATGCTCTTGGATTCGAAGGAAGAGAAACAAGTGTTGTGTTTCTTTAGTCCTGGATTCAAAAGCCAAGAAAAGTAGAGTGGTGTTTCTTTGGTTATGGATTTGAAGGAAAAGAAACAAGTGTTGTGTTTCTTTAGTTCTGGATTCGAAAGAACAGAAACAAAGGTGTGGTCTTTTGATTTTAGGTTTGAGAGTGTGATAAGCGTTTTCTCTTTTCTTTTCCTTTCCAACAAATCTCTCTCCAGTCACTCAAAAGCCCCCCTTCGATGTGTTGTGGAACATCTTATTTATAGAAGAGTTTGGCTGAGATTTGAGGGGGGAAACAAAATAAATTTGAACAAATTGGGTATGCTTTTTTTTGTAGCTTTTGAGGTGCAGTTTTTGTATGCCAATTTAGTGTAAATATGGGAGCAGCATTGCAGGACTACTTTGCAGCAGTTTTTGGAGTGATATGGCTTGTACAGTAGGCTTGGGCTTGGCAGTATATTGGACTTCGGTCAGCAAGCATCTTGAATAAAACTCATCAAAAGACAAAACAAAACTTTTTTCCAACAATTATGTCCTTCGAATGGACCACATGTGTGTTCTTCAAATGGACCACATGCACCACTTGTGTGTTCTTCGAACGCACAACTTATAATTATTCGAATGAGCCACCAATGTTTATCCTTCGAATGGGTCACTATTGTATTCCCTTTGAATGGGCCAGTTGTGTGTCTTTCGAATGGGCCAGTTGTGTGTCTTTCGAATGGCCCACCAATGTATGTCCTTCGAATGGGACACCCATGTAAATCCAACAATGTATGTCCTTGAATGGGCCACCAAAGTTTGGCTTTCTAATGGGACACCCATGTATTTCCTTCGAATGGGACACTCATCTATGTCCTTCAAATCCACTAATGCATGTCCTTCGAATGGGCCACTAATTGTGTGTCATAGTGTGTGTTAAAGGTTTTTAAAGGTGGAATTGAAGCAATTTGTTTCAAAGGGAGCCACTGCCCAGTGAATCGAAGCACGCATGAAAGAAGCCACTGCTTTTTGGGTGCTAGCATGAAGGGAAGCCATTGCTTTGTGCATTGAAGGCAAGCACAGAGGAAGCTGTTTCCTTGTGGGTCGAAAGAAAGCATAGACGAGGCACTTTCCTTATGGATCAAAGCATACACGTAATAGGCCAATGCTTAATCAAAGCTTTGTGTTAAAGTAACCCTTGTCCAATCAAAGCTTGCATGCAGGAGGCCACTACTTTGTGAATCAAAGCAAGCATGTAAGAGGCCAATGCTCAATTGAAACTTGCATGCAGGAGGCCACTGCTTTTTGAATCAAAACAAACCTGCAGGAGGCCATTGCTCAATCGAAGCTTGCATGCAGATAGCCATATGCCCAAATGAAGCTTGTGGACCAAAGCTTGCTCGAAAGGTACCAAATTCCCAATCAAAGCTTGTGGACCAAAGCTTGCTCGAAGGAGGCCAGATGCTCAATTGAAACCTTTGAACTAAGCCTGCTCGAAGGAAGTTAAATGTCTAATTGAAGCTTAAGAATCAAGTATGCTCGAAGGAAGCTAGATGTTTAATCGAAGCTTAAGAATCAAACTTGCTCGAAGGAAGATAGATGCCTAATCGAAGCTTATGAATCAAACAAAACTTGCTCTTCTTTGATTTAATGTTTGAAATCCCAATTAAAAATCCAATTGTACTTGTGCAAACTTGAACTTTTGAAAATCCTTGTGAGGAAATGTCTTGAGAAAAGAGAGGGCAAATTTTGGGGCACAATAGTTGCCCCTGTTAAATCTTCTTAAACCTGAAGAGTTAGATTTGCGAGTCCGCCATTCGTGACTTGAAGGTAGAAGATGATTGAACACTAGAGTGCCCATGAATTTGCACTCAATGATGCCGTGGTTGATCATGTAGGGAATAGGCTCAAAGATTCCATTTGGAGAAATGATGTAGAGTTGTCAGAGATGGGCTTATAGATGTCATTCAAAGGTGATTGTTAGTAGAAATTAGACTAAGTCTAAGCTCGACTGTATCTTGAAGAATGCTTTTTAGAATGAAGTGCTGAAGGGGAAATGAGTTTTAGAACTCCTCTGAAGGAAATGGTCGCTAGAACTCGGTCTCTGGGGAAAATGCTTTTCAGGATTCCGTATCTGAAGGGGAAATGCTTTTCAGAATGAAGTGCTGAAGGAGATGCTTTTCAGAATAATTTTTTTTAAGGAGATGCTTTTCAGAATGAAGTGCTGAAGGGGAAATGCGTTTCAGAACTCCTCTGAAGGAAATGCTCTCCAGAACTCGGTCTCTGGGGAAAATGCTTTTCATGATTACGTATCTGAAGGGGAAATGCTTTTCATAACAAAGCGCTGGAGGATATACTTTTCAAAATGAAGTGCTGAAGGGGAAATGCGTTTCGGAACTCCTCTGAAGGAAATGCTCGCTAGAACTCGGTCTCTGGAGATAATGCTTTTCAGGGTTCCGTATCTGAAGAGGAAATGCTTTTCAGAACTAAAAGCTAAAGGATATGCTTTTCAGGATGAAAAGCTGAAGGGGAAATGCGTTTCAGAACTCCTCTGAAGGAAATGCTCGCCAGAACTCGGTCTCTGGGAAAAATTCTTTTTCAGGGTTCCATATCTGAAGGGGAAATGCTTTTCAGAACGAAGCACTGAAGGAGATGCTTTTCAGAATAAAACTTCTGAAGGAGATGCTTTTTCAGAGTGAAGTGTTGAAAGGGAAATGCGTTTCAGAACTCCTCTGAAGAAAATGCTCACCAGAACTCGATCTCTGAGGAAAATGCTTATCAGGATTCTGTATCTAAAAGGGAAATGTTTTTCAGAATGAAGAACTGAAGTAGATGCTTTTCAGCATAAAACCTTTGAAGGAGATGCTTTTCAGAATGTAGTGCTAAAGGGGAAATGCGTTTCAGAACTCCTCTGAAGGAAATGCTTGCCAAAACTTGGTCTCTGGAGAAAATGCTTTTCAGGATTCCGTATCTGAAGGGGAAATGTTTTTCAGAACGAAGAATTGGAGGAGGTGCTTTTCAGAATAAAACATCTGAAGGAGATTCTTTCAGAATAAAGTGCTGAAGGGTAAATGTGTTTCATAACTCCTCTTAAGGAAGTGCTCGTCATGTAGATAGTAGCCCCATCTTATTTCAGGAATTGATCTACAATTAATTTGTTCACAAATAGTTGTCCTGTCTTGTTTCAGGTATTAATCTAGAACTTGTTTTTTGTTGTTAGTAGAGATAGTTGCCTGTCTTGTTTCAGGAATTAATATCTGACCTATTGAGAAATGGTTGTGGTATTTTCCAAAGAGGACTTTTGTTGATAGACTTTTCCCTGCAAGGAAGAGGGTTAGTTGCATGCAGATGTATGCATGGCTTGATGGTGTTCTCAAAATAAATGAGATTATGTTGTATGCATTTATCATGTATGTAATATGATGTATGAAATATGAACTATTGTTGAAGTGTATCTTTGTCTTGGAAAATAAATCCTTGACAAATGTTGGGGAGTTTTGGGAAGTTAAATCCTGGACTGCCGTTGGGGATAAATAGTATGCACACCTTCCGACCTTATTTTAGAATGTTTCCGTCGGGGATTCCTTTTTTGTTGTCTGAGGAGAAATTCACTGGGGAATATTAACTTTTCTTGAGGGAAAACCTTGTGGAGAGTGTATTTGACAAACTACTGAGGAGGTGCTTTCTTTTGGAAGAACTCCTTGAGGATTCTTCTTGAGACCAACTCAGTTGGGGAGAGGTTTTCCGGAGATTAAAACTTTGGCTAGGGATATCCATGAATTTGGCCTTGAGGGGCTTGTACCTTTATCCGTGAAGATTATTCTGTTGGGATAACCTTATAGAGATGACTCTGTGGGGACTTGACTGGGGATCACCCTATGAAAAGGACTTTATGGGAATTTGTTACTGTCCCTAGTAGTAAGTGTTGTAGTACTGCCAGAAAATGTTTGTTTGGCCATATATAACCCTTTGCTAGAATTCATGTTCAATGCCCCAAGTGATTCAGATACAGACCTGCCACTGGTTATTCATCATTTCTTGAGAGATTTCTTGAAATATTAACATGACTTCCCCAGACGAGTTGGACAACAACCTGTCATGCCCCCTTGATTTATGGGAGAGTTTTTCCCTTGGAAGTGTTTCCCAATTGAAGTGATTCTATTTCTTGAGAATTTATGTTCATTGGATATTCACCGTGTGAATTTCTCTGTTGTCAAACAATTAGCCATATGCAAACATCTATATTCAAACAATGCAAAGTTTATGCTTGTCCTGAAGTTTTAAGAATGGAGTTTTAACAAATACAGAGTTTTGTAAGGATATGAATTCAACTCAAGATTTGCAATAAGCCTTACATGAGTCAAGATACCTTTTGTAACAATATGCTTTCGAACTAATCCATGCTTCAATTAGGACTTTTAAGAGGGTTGTAACGTGGTCTAGTTCACGGTTTAAGAAACAAAGGATAAGGAACAAAATGTATTTGTACCCAACTCGTTCTTCATGATGTTCTCCAGTCCTAAACTCAGTTAATTGTGCGATTGAATTCCAATTGAGTCTGGAATGACATTTTGGTAATGGTTCAAACACTGAAAGTTTATTCGTGAAGGAAGTCATTTTTGCAACATTTTTCATGTTTATCGAGGATTTGTAGCGCCCTCTTTTTTTGATTTATTATCCCTAATTTTTTCCTGACTGCTCTTGTTTTGAGATTACAGCCAGCGGGATGCCCCAGTTTTTCTTAAGTCTCTTCCGTAGGTTTTGACTTAGTGGGCTCTTCTTTTGAGAGATAATGACTGCCTATTTGATAGGGAACCATCGCCGTCTTTTGATTCAGAAGGATGTTTTTGATGTCATTCATTGTGTACAAAGTGAAAGCTTGTTATTGAACACGCATTTGAATTAACTGAGAAACTACCATGCCCCAAGTTTTGATTAAAGGTTTCAATTTGTGTGAAAAATAAAACTCCTACTTCTTTGGCTCAGAGGGGTTGACTAGGGATTATCCTCCTTATAACTCCCATGTTTAGGAATTGAAACAAACGCATGTACATTGTCAACTAGGTCTTTCCAAAAGCATACTGTATGAGATTGTGGTACTGTTTTTGCCATCCTCCCTCTAAAGGCTTGCAACTTTTAGAACAAGAGTTGAATATCATAAAGGGACTAAAAAGTATAGTTTAAATATAATAAAAACGAATGGATTAATTTAAGATAATCATATGCAATGCATTAATTAAAGTAACCAAAGTCTGACATAAAAATAAGTGTTTGAATAAACAAAAGAAATTATAATTGAAAATTCAAAATTAACTGGATGTTCTCAATGATTTGGCATGGGAGTAGTAATCACGTTTGGGGTCTCAGGAGGACCAAATTCAATATCCTTGGCATCAATCATGTTTTGAATATTGTATTTTAGCGCCCAACAATCGTTAGTATCATGCCCAGGACTGCTGGAATGATAGGCACATATTGCATCAGGATTGTAGATAGGAGAAGAAGTTTTGGGATTTGGATGAGGTCCTATCAACGTAATCAGATTCATCCCTAACATGTGCTGCAAAGCTTGAGACAGGGGCATGTTAATTTTGGTAAACTGTCTTTTGGGCTCATCTTGCCTTTGCTAATATCCCCGTTGATGTTGGCGAGGTCGTTGTTGAACTCGTGATGTAGCAACCATTTGGAAATATCTACTCTCCACCAAGCCAACTTCTTGTCTTATCGGAGGCTGATTAAAGACTCGATCCCCCATTCTAGTTATTTTCCCCATATGGTTGCACCCATCTTGATGAAACTTGTTGATGAGGGTTCTCAGCTCTTCTTGTCCTCGAGCTTAGTTTTGGGTAAGAGCCATCTGACCCACCATTTTCCCCATCATCTAGACTTTAATTGTGGCTATCTCAGTTTGTACTCGTTCCAACTGGTCCTCTTTGTTGTCTTCAGGATTCTTCATGGTCATGCCCCTAGTAAGGAGTGCTCTCATTTCTTCTTGCCCCTTGGATAGGTTCAAGAACATTTCTTGAAGTTGAGCATTTTGAATCTGAATGTCCTTGATAGTTTGTTCTAGAGCTATCTCTGCTGAAATAAACAGTAGGCAGATGAGAAACTCGTGTGGGGAAAACCTATTATGATGACATGCATGGTATGTGGATGCAATGTTTTCAAGGATTTAGAAGATTTAAGTTTGTTTAGACAAAAGGGAACAAACATTGATTGCATTAATAAGTTCAAATTGATTACAACCATGCCCCTTGGGCTTACAATAGAGGAAATAAACACAAAATAAACTCCTAAGACAAAAAGGTCGAGCGCATCCTTTTTGGCGGAATGTAAGCGTTCAAACTTCGCTCTTCATGAAGTTGTCTCGTAAGCTCCAAAACCTTCTTTTTCACTTGCGTAGAAATGGGTTTAGAAGGTGTCTCGCTCCCCCTTTAGCTAAATCCAAGCTCTTTGTAAATCTTCAAGAGAAGTGGGCATATCAGGATGAAGGACAGTACATGGAATATCTCCTTGGACAACAGGCTCCATGATGACAAGTAAGATGGCAAGGTATGGCATAACGAGACTTTGAGCACGAGTTTGTACCCACTTAAGATAAGGCTCCAAAGGAATGGAGTTCTTATGCCCCAATGTCTTTCTATCCACCTTGTTTACCATTCTCCAAGCTCATATGAACCTTTGACGATAGCCTTGGTCGTCGCCCTCGTAATTGAATACCAATCCTTGGATGAGTGTATCATGGGGACCATCTCTTTGTGCATACCCAAACTGTCGTAACGCCAAACAAGGGTTGTAGGTAATACCTCCCCTAATGCCAAGCAGAGGGACATTAGGGAATTCCCCACAATGGTCGATGATAGTAATGTCCTCAAAGGATCGAGAACACCAATGAATATCAGAATGTGTGAGTGACATCATCCTTTGAGACCACGTCAAGCCTTGCTCATTCTTCAACGTTGATTGAGGTAGATGCGAAATAAACCACCTAGAGAATAAGGGAGTGCAACACAAAAGAGTACCTCTTTTCTTCATGGTGCGAGTGTGGAGACAGTGTAGAATGTCTCCAAGTAGGGTAGGTACAGGATTGGGAGAGAGGAAGACCTTGATGGAATTCACATCTATGAGTTGGTCCGGATTGGGAAATAGAACCAAACCACAGATTATAAGGGTCAATACATCTTCAAAATCTTGTAAATCCATATCCTCCTAGAATGAACGAGCCTTCTCCAACAGAAACTTGGCTAAGAAGCCCTTAACTCCACTTCTTGTCTCCCAATTCATTATAATGTCGGATCTCTTTAAATGAAAGGCTTCAGAAATGACTTCAGGCTTTAGAGTCTCCTCTAAACCGGTGAACAATATTTGATCAAGCACATGCGCTCTTAACAGTTAAGAGAATTCTTCGAATGTAGGCGCCAATTGGTAGTCAGGAAAGGTGAAGCAATGATGTATGGGATCAAATAATTGGAAGAGCACACACATCATTTCTTCTTGGAAGTTTGAGGTAGCCAAGTTGAGAAGTCGACCATATTTCTTGGTGAAAGGAGAATCTCCAAGCACCCTTGATGCTAATTCTTGAAGTTGAGGATGCGCTTTCACGAAGATGACTCGGATGGTATTCCTATGAATGGGAATCATGGCCTACAAAACAGAACAAAGATAGATTCATAAATCCTTGAAATGGTTAGTGATAATGCTTATGATGTTATGATGTTTATGATGTTATGTACAGGTGAACAAAGAAAACAAGTCTTTAATCATATACCCACAAAGCAAACAAGTCCTTAGGTTTAGGCTTGCATAGGGTTTGTAGGTAAGTACCCTCTTGAAGTTTAGTTGGCTCAACTTGTCCTAGAAAGTAACTGGGTTCTAGAGGATCTCAATATCACTGACCTTTCTTTTAGGAATTGTCTCATCACAATCAATCTTTTCTTGTGGCCGAGATAACCCAAAAGTCCGATCTCAATGAGTGTAGCATCGAGTATCAACCAACCTTTAGCTTTACACGAAATTCGGTTATCTCACTACTTCCTAATGGCCAAGTTGTTCAATTAAGGTTCTGAGGTCAGTTAGTGCTTCATGACACCACTCAAAGGCCCCGTATTCTCCTTAATTCAACAAAAGGGATACTGGTACCAACAAATGTGTCACACTAACATAGCCAATGCTTCAACCATATCAGTATATGCCGTACAATTTCCACAATCTATTGCTACTTACCTAAAAGGTGCCCCGGATCCTAGTGGAGGATCAATACATACCCAAACAAGGACCCAAAATGTAAAGCAAGCAAGTCAAACAATGAAAGCAAGTAAATATGATATAGCTCTAAGGTAACCCCACTTTTAAGTAACTCCCCAACAGAGTCGTCAATTCTGTAATACGGTGGGAGAACTGACTTGGTTGTTTTGCGTTTGATCGCAATTGTTGCGGATAGAAAGAGTCACCACCAACTTTTCTTTTATCCAATAAGGAAAGGGTGAAAAGAACAAGAAAGACCTTTAGAGATGTTTTCTTGAGTTTGAGGGGTAGGTTATGAAAAGTGAAGGTGTTAGCACCCTTTTCGTCCATAGTTATCTATGGGCTCTTAGTTTCTTGCTAGATCACTTGCTTTTGTTTGAAAATGTGCTTTGTGGTGGTTTTTGAAAGTATTTTTGAAAAGCGCCTTTGTTTAGGAAAACTTTAATGATTCTCGTCTATATAAGAATGTATACAAAGTGTTGGACTTTTGAAAATATTTCATGGAAAGTGTTGGTGAATTTGAAAAGGTGTTTGTATTTGAAAATGAGCAAGCAACTAAGAACGTTTCTACCTACTCAAAAGTATTTGTTCTTTTCCTCCTCCTTTAGATGTCGCTATCTTACCATTGATTGGTAAGAAAGCTTTATCTTTGGATGTAAAGGGACGGGCGTGGGTCATCGTATAGTCATGATAGCAATGTTGTGAGATATCTTAGCATTTCTCTTAAGGGACTAAGATCATTTGAAAGGTAACATTCTAAGCGTCATCGAGGGACTATGATCTTGTATTTTGATTGTTTTTGCTAAGATGTCTCACATGCATAACATGACCATTTTCATAAGGCAACAAGTGGAGTTAACCCTAGAGATGCAAGTGTGCAAGTGTTTGTATTTTATGCTTCGTTTATCTTGATTTGTGTTTTCTAAGATTAATTTTATCTTCCCATACAAATCCTACTTTACTAGCATTTATATGAACGCGATAAATGCAGAAAGTAAATATTCTACGCTATTACAATCATTTAGGGATGGGGTGTACAAATTTACAAATGGGGATTGCAAGAAATTAAAGTCCCAATTATCTATTACAGCCATATTTAAATAATGTACAAGAAATGTAAAATAAACTTGTTTTGCTTTTGTTAAGAGAAGAAATAAATTTTGCTTAAGAAAATATTTTTAGTCTTTTTGTTTTAAAAGAAATAAAGAAAGGTGTATAAGTATGAAGTATTTTGTTTGTTGTTTTTGATTAATGAAAATAAAAGTGAATAAGAAAATAAAAGTTAGAGTTAGCACATGGCTGAAAGAATAGAAATATGAGAAAGAGTAGAAGTTCTAACTCTGATGCGCTGCAAATTAGAAAGCAAATCTTAGCAAAAAGGGGAAAGCCAGAAGTTCTAGATCCTGAAGCACTAATATTTTGAGGTTGCTGGAAACAAAGGAAAGCCTAGAAGTTCTGATTTCCGAGAACCTAGAAGTTCTGGTGTTACCGGAAGGTCAGAAGTTCTGGTTGTTGAGAGAGCCTGGAAGTTTTAGTATTATTGGAAGATCAGAAATTATGGTTGTTGAGAGAGTCTAGAAGTTCTAATGCAGCTGGAAACCTAGAAGGTCTAGTGTTACTGGCAAGCTAGAAGTTCTGATAATGGGTCCGTGAGGTATCAATGTTGTTGGATGGGGATATCTAGAAGTTCTGGTCCAGGATCAATGTTTTGACAAACAACTGGAGGGGGTTTATCTAGAAGTTCTGGTCCAGGATTAATATTTGACAAATAATAGGGAAAAACGTCAAGAAATAAACATAAAAAGGTGTTTCTGGGGCTAAAACACAGGACCCTTAACACTAATGCCTTATGCGCATGTTCTCTACCACTGGGGTGGCTATACATCCGGTATTAGAAGTAAAATCATAAACATATATTACAAAGTAAATTCTGATGATGAACTTCATCTTCTTTTTCATGTCAACCAGAGTATCTGCAACTTAGTCATTTCTCAACAAAATGGAAAAATGCAAATATAGTAGTTATGGCAAATTTCATCAAGGTTTCAGAAATACAAAGAATCAAAACTGTAAACTAGAAGCAAGCATAAATTTTGCTAATCCTAATTCTGGACCCTAATTTCCTCAAGAATTTATGATCTAAAATCCTCTCTACTTAGGCCATATAAATGAATTCTAAAAATATGTACACAACCAGAGCCATGATATCTACATTGTATCTTTAAAAATGCAAACCTAACAATTCCTAGGTAATGAGATGAAAATCAGAAGAAACTCAACTTGCAGCTGGAAATTATCCTGTGAATTAGAGCCTGGTTCATATTGTTTTGATGTTTCGGTCAGCTTCCTCAAGTTCTCAGAAAGTTGAAGCAACTCTTAGCTTGAGCTATGAATGGTGGGAAAGTTCTGGGGCAGTCAAGGTGCAAATTTCTAGTTTTTTGAAACAGAGAGTGGTGAATACTATTTTACAGTTTGAAAATAGAAGTTGGGAAAGCTTCTATGTGTATACTAGAAAAATGTATGGATGATTTGATCAAGAAACACAAGAAAAATTAGTGTTTGGAAGTAAAAATCATAAACTAGCAGGTTTCGTGTTCGGGCTGCAGTTTCAAGTTTGGGAATTTTCAGCAAGGTTTCAAGGCTTTTTTCAAATATTTTTCGACCTCTTAACAGTTGAAAATGAAGTTTAATTTATAGGCAAATGTTTTAGAAGCTTGGAGAAGTCAAGAGTACAACCATCATGCATTATGGCTCGTTAACTTGTTTTTGAAACCAGTTTAGACAAGCATGCTTCAAGGCAAAGTAGAGTGGTTAGCAGCTTTAACCACGCCTAATCTGATTTTGTAGTTATGATATGTGGAGAAGTACACTCATAAGCAAAAGTAAAGTATGGGCCCAAAATAAACTGTAAAAAAGTTTATTTTCCAAGGACAACAATGGTACTTTCATGCCACACGTGGGAAGATCTTTTGGATAAAGGTTTAAACATTGGGATAAAGACTCAAAAGTGGGTGTAATAATTAAATGATGATGAGATTTAACAAGCAATAAAGCCTGCAACATGGGATTTATGCAACCTAGCTTGAAATTGGATAAGAAGTTCAGCACAAACGTAACTTGGATTAACAATAAATGTTCAACTTCTGATCTTTGAATCTCCCTACTCCAGCATGATTTGAAGGAGTTCTCAGACTTTTTAGAAAGCTTTTAACATGCTTTGTAACCCCTCTTTGAGTATCTTTTGAAAACTCTGATTATAACTACGTGAAAACTGGCCCAGAAGTTATAACCAAATTCTGACTTGGAAACACTCAGAATTTACCAAGTGTTTTAGTTTCATGGACGTGCCTTCAAAGATTTATAACTTGAAATCCCAGCATTTCTAGGAGAAGTTCTGTTCTTTAATGTTTTAGATCTTATTGAGATATACAACTCTTGTGTCAAAAGTTCCCCCTGAATCAATTCGCATCATAATGAAAATCCGGTCAGAAGTTCTGAACTTATCATACTTTCTTAACACTTAGAAAAAAATTTAAGTGTTTAGAAATTTGACTTTTCCAAAGTAATTTTGACTTTTGATTTTCTTGGTGACCCAACTTCATATTCTAACATGTCTTAATGAAATATGATTCTTGAAACTTGATTTTGATCTAAAAGTCAAAGTTTGACTTTTCAATTTTCAGTGTGCATTTTGACCATTTTGCCCTTGTGCCAATTCCAAACTTAAATTGATGTATCAGCGCTGCAAACTTGAGTCATGGAAAATCTTGTGGGAAATTCTTGAGAAATAAGAGGGCAAATTTTGGGGTACAACAGTTGCCCCTGTTCAATCTTCTTAAACCTGAAGGGTTATATTGGAGAGCCTGTCATTCGTGACTTGAAGGTGGAAGATGATTTAACACTAAAGTGCCCAGAAATTTGCACTTGATGATGTGCTAGTTGACTGTGTAGGGAATGGGCTTAAAGATGCCATTTGAGTGACTGGGGAAAGTATCAGGATAACTCTTTCGTTGATTTATACTAAAATAGTAGATGTCTTTTGCCTGATGATTTTTCCTGTAAGGAAAAGGATTAGTTGCATGCAGATGTATGCATGGCGTAATGATTTTCTAAAAATAAGTGAGATTATGTTGTATGCATTTGTCATGTATGTGTTATGATTTATGAATGTGATGCATTTATTGCAGCATGTCTTTGTATAGGAAAATAAATCCCTGACAACGTGCTGGGGAATCTTGGGAGGCTGAATCACTAACTGTTGTTGGAGAATAGATGTATCTTTAACTTTGTTTAGAATGTTTCCGCTGGGAATTCCTGTTCTATTGTTTGAGGAGAAACTCCGTTGGGGAATATTGACTTGTTTAAGCAGACTCTATGGAGAGTGTTGAACTCTGCTTGGGGAAAAGAGTTTAGGAGTCTTAGCTACTCGTTGCTCTATTGGGGAGTTATTCTTGGCTGGAGAGAATCAAAAGTTAGCTATTATCTAGTCAAAATCCAGGCTTGGCAGCAAATTGTTGAAGATAATGAAGTTGACTGTTATCTGGTCGTATTTCAGGCTTCGCAGTGACTTACTGGGGAATATTAAATTAACTATTATCTGGTCAGATTCCAGGCTTCGCAGGAAATTACTTGGGAGAGTGAAGTTAAACTGTTATCTGGTCGGATTCCAGGTTTCGCAGCAACTTACCAACTTTGAACTATTATCTGGTCGGATCTATGTTTCAAAGCAGATTTTGAGGTGGATGAAGTTGATTGTTATCTGGTCGAATTTCAGGCTTCGCAATAACTTACTTGAAAAGATGAAGTTGAATTGATATCTGGTCGGGTCCAGGCTTCATAGTAACTCACTTGAAGGGATGAAGTTGAATTGATATCTGGTCGGGTCCCAGGCTTCACAGTAACTTGCTGAAATGATGAAGTTGAACTGATATCTGGTCGGGTTCCAGGCTTCACAGTAACTTGCTGAAATGATGAATTTGAACTGATATTTGGTTAGATTCCAGGCTTCATAGTAACTTGCTGAAATGATGAAGTTGAATTGATATCTGGTCGGATTCCAGGCTTCACAGTAACTTGCTGGGGGTAGAAGCAAACTCTACTGAGGAAAAGAAGTTTAAACCATTGGCTGGTCGAACTTTAGTCTTCACAAAATCTTGAGAGTTAAACTATTATCTGGTTGGGTACAGGCTTCATAGTATCTTGAGACGTTAACTATTATCTGGCCGGGTCCAGGCTTCGTAGTAACTGAAAGTTGTTTGAATAAAAAAAGATTTCATTGAGGAGTGTATTGTTTTGTTGGGGAATAAACCTTGTTGAAGAAGATATTTGATGATATGCTGGCAAGGTGAATTATTTAGGAAGAAATCCACAAGGCTTCTTCTTTTAAGACCAACTCAGCTGAGGAGAGGGCTTTTTAGAGATTGATACTCTGACCGAGGTTTGCATAAATCCAACTTTATGGGCAACTCTGTTGGGGCAAAGGTTTATTGTCGCAGGCTCCATGGGGATAATGCTAATGAGATAACTCTGTGGGGGATATCTCAACTGCATTAAATAGATACTCGTTGTTGTTGGGTAGGACACGTTACTAAATAGTTTAAACATGTTCATATGCATATGTTCATTCAATTTTAGTCATTGGACATCTTTTCACTTAAAACCAAAACAAAAAGTTTGCACTTCAAAGTATATTTGTATTGATGTTTTGCCCATGAATAAGCGTTTTTGTACAAAGAGACGGAGATCCTAGTAAGAGGAAATCGTCGAAAGGATAAAAAAATTGAAAACAAAAATAAAAAACCATGTCGAAATGATCTCATTGTGTTCTAACTCTACCATTTCCCCAATGTCTTCGAATGTCCCTTGCCATTGAAAGAAGTTGATTGGATTGATCTTGGACCGTTTGAACTCGGACCTTGGTAATAAAGTTAATTGTGGTAATTCCATGGGACATAGTCATACGCTTTTAATCCTTAATTTTTTCCTGGACCGCCCTTTCGGGTTTTCAGCCCACCAGGATACCCATTTTTGCCCAAATCGCCCTTTCGGGTTTTCGACTTACCAGGTGTATAATCTTTTGCACATATCCCTAATTTTTGCCCAAACCTTTGGTTTGTCGGGATGCCTTTATCTTGCATAGGTGTGCCAACCTAGCGGGTCTCTTATGTGTAGTATTTTTTAACTATGTCTGTGTTCACAGGATATGGGAAATCTTCACCGTCCATAGTAGTCAGCATCATGGCACCACCAGAGAAAACTTTCTTGACAACAAATGGCCCTTCGTAAGTGGGAGTCTATTTGCACCCGTGGTCGCCTTGTGGAAGAATGATGCGCTTTATTACCAAGTCACCAGCTTTATATAATCAAGGCCTGATATTTTTGTTGAAAGCCTTGATCATATGTTTTTGGTCCATCTGACCATGACAAAAGCAGCCAATCGCTTTTCATCTATCAAGTTCAACTGATCCAATCTTGTCTGAATCCATTCATCTTCGCTTAGGCCTGCTTCGTTCATAATCCTTAGTGAGGGAATCTGAACTTCCACTGGCAGGACAACTTCCATGCCATAGACCAAAGAAAAGGGAGTTGCCCTAGTCGATGTTCGAGCTGAAGTACGGTAGCCATGAAGAGCAAATGGTAACATCTCATGCCAGTCTTTGTAGGTTACCACCATCTTTTGCACAATCTTCTTAATGTTTTTGTTGGATGCTTCCACTGCGCCATTCCTTTTAGTTCTATAAGGAGAGGAATTGTGATGCTTGATTTTGAACTGAGTGCAAAGTTCTATGATCATAGCATTTTTAAGATTGGTCCCATTGTCAGTGATGATCCTTTCGGGGATACCATAGCGGAAGATGAGGTTATGGTTGATGAACCTGGCTACAACGTTCTTTGTGACTGAGGAAAATGAAGCAGCTTCGACCCATTTGGTGAAATAATCAATACGACCAGAATGAAGCGATGTCCATTGGAAGTAGTAGGTTTAATCTCTCCAATCATGTCAATGCCCCACATTGCAAATGGACACAGAGCAGTCATGACGTTTAGAGGAATATGAGGCACATGGACCTTGTCAGCATAGATTTGGCACTTGCGGCAAGTCCTTGAGTGGTGATGGAAATCAGTCTCCATTGTTGACCAATAATAACCAGCTCTCAGGATTTTCTTGGCCATAGTGTGTCCGCTAGAATGAGTCCCAAAGAGATTGTCATACATGTCTTCCATAATTTCCTCTGCCTCCTTCTTGTCCACACATCAGAGTAGAGTAGAATCATGGTTGCGTTTGTATAGGATTCTATTGCTTAGGAAGAATTTGGCTGAGAATCTTCGTAGGAACTTTTTATCATTGATGGAAGCTCCTTCGGGGTATTCTTGTGCTTCAAGGTATCTCTTCACCTCATGGTACCATGGCTTCTCGACGTCAGTATCAACCTCATAGAAGTGTGCAGGTTCGTCAAATCTCTCAATTGTAATCATAGGACCTTCGTTGTCCCATTTGACTTTGAAGATAGAAGACATTGTGGCCAAAGCATCGGCTAACAGATTTTCTTCTCTAGGGAAGTGTTCAGAGGTTATTTCTTTGAAGTAAGGAATCAGAGATAACACAAGCTCCTTGTCAGGGATAAGATTAGGATGCTTAGTGTACCAATCTCCTTTTACTTGACTAATCATTGGAGTGGAATCTCCAAACACATTCAAATTCTTGATCCTTAAATCAATGGCAGCCTTTAGACCACAAATGTGTGCCTCATATTTAGCCATGTTATTTGTGCAATCGAAGCACAGTCTAGCAGTGAAAGGGGTGTGGCAGCCCTCAGGAGAAACTATCACAACACCAATTATGTTACCCAAAGGGTTGGAAGTCCCATCAAAGACCATAGTCCATCGGGATCCTTGTTCAGGTCCGTCATACGGTCCAGGTTTCACGCAGTCGGTTACTAGCATGATATTCTCATCCGGGAAGTCAAAGTTCATGGATTGATAATCATCAATAACTTGATGGGCTAAGTGATCTGCTAATACACTTCCTTTGATGGCCTTTTGTGTTGTATATTGTATATCGTACTCAGTCAAGATCATTTTCCATCTAGTTATCCGTCCGAAAAGAGCGGGCTTCTCAAAGATGTACTTGATAGGATCCATCTTAGAAATCAATAGAGTGGTATGAGTCAACATATATTTTCTTAGCCGGCGAGCAGCCCATGCCAGAGCGCAGCAAGTTTTCTCGAGCAGTGAATATCTAGTTTCATAGTCGGTAAAATTTTTGCTCAGGTAGTAAATCGCATGCTCTTTTCGGCCAGACTCGTCATGTTGGCCTAACACACACCCCATAGAAGTCTCTAGCACAGTCAAGTACATGATCAAGGGTCTTCCTTCAACTGGAGGCATGAGGATATGAGGTTTTTGTAGATATTCTTTGAATTTATCGAAGGAAGCTTGGCATTCATCATTCCATCTGACTACTTGATCTTTCTTCAAGAGTTTGAAGATTGACTCACAAGTAGCAGTTAAGTGAGATATGAAGTGGGCGATGTAGTTAAGACGACCCAAGAATCCTCTAACCTGCTTTTCAGAACGGGGGACTGGAATTTCTTGAATGGCTTTTACCTTTGCAGGATCAACTTTGATGCTTTTACCACTGACAAAAAAAACCTAGAAGTTTTCCAGATCTTACTCCAAATGTGCACTTATTAGAGTTAAACCTCAGCTTGTACTTTTTCAGCCTCTCGAATAGTTTGTATAGGTGGTTGAGGTGCTCTTCTTCAGTTTGTGACCTTGCAATCATATCATCCACATATACCTCTATTTCATGATGGATCATATCATGAAACAAAGCTACCATAGCCCTTTTATATGTTGCCCCTGCATTCTTCAATCTGAATGGCATGACCTTGTATTAATAGGTGCCCCATTGCGTAACAAAGGTGGTCTTCTCCATGTCTTCGGGAGCCATCTTAATTTGATTATAGCCGGAGAAACCATCCATGAAAGATAAGACCTTATGCTGAGCGGTGTTATCGACCAAGACGTCAATATGAGGTAGAGGGAAGTCATCCTTGGGGCTTTCCCTATTTAGATCCCTATAATCTACGCACATACGAACTTTTTCGTCTTTCTTTGGCACCAGAACCACGTCCGTAACCCATTGGGGATAAGATGTCACAGCTAGGAATCTTGCGTTAAATTGTTTCATCACTTCATCTTTTATTTTCTCAGACATGTCAGGCCGCATGCGACGAACTTTTTGCTTGACAGGAGGACAATCTTCCTTTGTTGGTAGACGATGAACTACAATGTTGGTATCTAACCATGGTATATCTTCATATGACCAATCAAACACTTTCACGTAGTCATGTAACATTTGAACCAATCTGCTTTTGGCATTGCTTCCTAGGTTGGCGCCGATCTTGACCTCTTTCTTGTCTGTCTCGATACCCAGGTTGATGACTTCAACTGATTCTTCATGCGGCTGAATATCTTTTTCCTCTTATATTAGGAGTGTGTCTAGTTCTTCCGCTATTTCACAATCTTCCTCGCCTTCGTCTTCGGCTTGGTTAATTCGATGTTCGAAATCATAGTCGACAATAGTAGAGTCGTTGGCATTGAGATCCGGAGTGGACGAGGACCTGCAAGAGTGTGTGTGTGTGTGTGTGTGTGTGTGTGTGTGTGTGCGCATGTAAGATACATGGCTATTTGAAAGGTGTATTTAAAGAAAAAGAAAGACAATGAGCACAAACATTATGCAAAAAGTCGAATGGTTTATATTGAATGATCATATGATAAAATGGACATAAATAAACCCTTAACAAAATGGACCATAGTGCGCCGGGCAAGGCATATGGCTTAAAAGTCATTGTTTAATATTACAGATAAAAGGTTCTTGAACTGATAGAAAGAAATAAACAAGTGATTTCTCCTCAATGAAGGAGATGGGAACAAAGTCCTTTGCGCGCCAATTGTTGAGCTCTGTCGTAGTAGGGTATATCGACTCTTCGAAGGCACATTCATCATCAGAATCCTCCATAGCGTTTACTTCATGATTGCCAATACGGAGATGGGGCTTTCCCGCACGAGAGTGCCTCACTTCCATTTTAGCTTTGATAGTGAAACCCAACCCACATTTGTCTGCCTTGAACGGGATTTCGGGGAGTTTCCCCCAGGTAACACAACTTCCTTCTTCGACTGCGGCACGAGCATCCTTAAATGAAATCATCCTTGGCATTACCTTATCAGCTTTAGGCATGTCAGAGGAAACTTTGGCAGTAGCAACCATAGTTGGGACAACTTCAAAATCCTGACATGGGGTTTCTATAAACTCGCCATCCATCTCCACATATTTGAAAGAATTGAGATGGATTACCATGAATTCCTCCTCACCATAAACAGTGATGATCCTCCCCTTGACGGGATATTTAGATTTTGGTGAAGGGTAGATGTCACTGCCCCTGCTTCATGAATCCAAGGGCGACCCAGCAAACAGGAGTAAGCATGACGGATGTCCATGATATAGAAATTAGAGTTCAAAATATGTGAGCCTACTTTAATCGGAAGATCCACCTCTCCATGAACCGTCCTTTTGGACCCATCGAAATCCCACACAATGATATCACTGGACTTCAACACCAGTCCTTCACAGTCTAACCGGTTCAAAGCGCCCTTGGGTAGCACGTTTAAAGAAGAGACAGTGTCAACCAGAACATGTGCTAGGGTAGTCCCCTTACATTCAACAGAAACATGCAAAGCTTTGTTATGGTTTCTTCCAAGTGGTGTCAGATCAGCATCTGAGAACCCCAAACCATTATCGACCGTCAAGCTTGCCACACAATTTTCAAACTGGTCAGTTGTGGTCTCATGAGGGACATGAGCCTTCTTCAAGAATTTGATTAATGCTCGGGCATGAGCATCAGAACAAAGTAGCAAAGATAACATGGAGATCTTGGAAGGGGTTTGCCTCAGCTACTCCACTATCTTGAAATCACTCCTCTTTATAATTTTCAAGATCTCATCCATTTATTGAGCGGAAGGTTCCTCAGCAGCAATGTCTTTTGGTGGCGTTTTTGTCTCAGCAGGCTCAACTACTTTCTCTTTACCTTTAATTCCAGCACCAGGCTTAGCAGCGGTGATGCGGACATGTGTCATTGTAGCAGTTGGTGGTGAAATGTTGGGCGAAAAGATTCTCCCAGTTCTGGTCACCTTACTAGAGCCAGTAATATTACTGATGTCATCGGCCCTGCTTTCTTCAATCCAAGCATCTTTCTTTATTCCATGGTAAAACACTTTGGCACCGTAATTCCACGACACTGCTTTATTGGAAGAGTACAGAATTGGCCCAGGGGAAATAATTATCATAGGAGCAACAGTCAGTTCATTTGAAATCCTTATAGGACCCTTTGACGAGATCCTGAGAGGCTTGTTTGAAATTTTTATGATGGAGAGGTCTTAAATCTTATCGGTCAAATTTTTGGTGGACGGAGTTCTCTCAAATAGGATCTCTTGACTACTCATCAGGTTGAACACCTTCTTTCAGCCATTCATATCCATTAACTTGTTTGGCGTAGTAATCATAGTCCTTCAAACATCTAGGGAAAACCCCGACTTTCAACAGATTCTTTTTTATAATGGTTAACAGAGTAGTTAGATCTCTGACGGAGGAAACAAAAATGGTGTCTTCAATTGCATTGACACCATTGCCATGGTTTGGCATTGGTGCCATTATCACATTTGGGATTGTAGGCGGATCGAATTCGATTGTCTTGTTGTCTATTAGGTCTTGAATTTTGCTCTTCATTGCCCAGCATTGATCGGTCTCATTCCCGGGGCTATTTGAGTGATATGCACACTTGGTATTTGGATTGTAACTAGGTGAGTAAGTATTCAGATTGGCCGGAGGATTACACAGTGTCACCAAGTTAGCCTTTAACATGTGTTGTAAGGCTTGGGATAGCGACATGCCTATCCTTGTGAATTGTCTTTGCGGAGCCTCAAATCGTCGATGATTGGAAGATTGTCTTTGAATAGGAGCAGGGTTGGAAATTAGAACAGCATTAGTGGACAGACGGTTATCCTTCTTGGTACAGGCCCTTGACCCATACACAACATTCGTTTCTTTCTTCCCAGTGAAGGGTTTCTTTATGGGATTGGATGTGGAAGCAGATGCCATGGGGATTTTCATGCTTTTAATACCACTTTCGACCCTTTCACTAGTCAGGATCAGCTCGGTGAAACCGGACGAAGAACACCCAACCAATAAGTTGAAGAATGGACCAGATAACATGCCCATAAACATGTCAATATGTTACCTATTAGTTAATGGTGGTTGGACCCTACTGGCAAGATCCCTCCACTTTTGGGCGTACTCTTTGAACCCTTCGTTTTTACCCATTGTCGTGTCTTGTAGTTGAACTCTAGTCGGCGCCAGGTTGACATTGTATTGGTATTGGTGATAGAAAGCAGTGGCCAATTCTTCCCATGTATGGATACGGGAACCCTCCAATTGGTAAAACCACTCTAGCTGAGTCTCAGTCAAGCTTTCTTGAAAGAAATGGACCCAAATTTTCTTGTCGGTGGTGTGCGGTTGTATTTTGCGCACGTAAGACTTCAAGTGAAGCTTTGGGCAGGAAACCCCATTGTATTTAACGAAGAATGGTATCTTGAATTTATGGGGAATGACAACCCCAAATATTAAACCCAAATCATTAAAATCCAAACCAGATATGGCTTGAATATCAACGGCCTTCAGTCTATCCTCTAGTTGCTTGTACTTATCATTGGCAAGAGGATATTTGTCGTTAAAATAGTCTTCATAATCGGACACTTGATCATTGATACACCCAGCCTGGGTACTCCTTGCCTCTCCAGTTTAATTTTCGTCTTCCTCAGACGAATCTTCAACTATTGGTATCTAGCGGATCGGCTCTCTGAATCTTTTACCCATGTTAACTAGGGCTTTCCTCTTTGGTTTCTTTTTGGATTCCAGCAATGTCATCAACTCTTGTTGCCCCTTGGTCATGGTCAGTAGAGTCTCTTGAAATTGGGAGTTTTGTGCTTGCAGTTCTTTCATAGTTTTCTCGATATCCATCTTGATGAAATAAACAGCAGAAAGATAAGGAAACCTGTCGTGGAAAACCTGTTATGTTATGATGCATGAAAAATGTGAATGCAAATGATTTCAAGGATTTATGAAATTTAAATTTGTCTAGACAAAGAATGAACAAACATCAAATTACATTAATCAGTTTAAAATGGTTACAATGTGCCTCTGGGGCTTACAAAATAAATTTCTAAGATAAAAAGGTCGAACACATCCTCTTTGGTGCTAGGTAGGCGTTCAAGCTCTGTTCTTCATGAAGTTGCCTTGTAAGCTCCAAAACCCTTTTCTCACTTGCGTAGAATTGAGCTTCGAAGGTGTATCGCTCTTCCTTTAACTGAATCCAGCCCGTTTGTAAGTATTTAAGAGAAGTAGTCATGTTGGGATAGAGGACAGTATACGGGACTTCTCCTTCAGCAACAGGCTCCATGATAACTGGTAGGATGGATGGGTAAGGCATCACGAGCTTCTGAACACGAGATCATACTCGCATAAGGTAAGGCTCAAGGGGAATAGAATTCTTGTGTCCTAGTGTCTTACTATCCACTTTGTTTACCATCCTCCAAGCTCGCACATACCTCTAACAATAGCCTTGATCGTCGCTCTCATAGTCGAATACCACTCCTTGTATGAGCATATCATGAGGACCATCTCTTCGGGCATACCCAAATTTTCGCAAAGCTAAGCAAGGGTTGTAAGTGATACCTCCCTTAATGCCAAGCAAAGGGACATTAGGGAATTCCCCATAACGGTCGATAATAGTAATGTTCTCCAAAGATCGAGAACACCAGTGAATATCTAAATGTCTGAGTAACATCAACCTATTGGACCATCTCAAACCTTGCTCGTTCTTCAACACGGGTCAGGGGAGTTGCAAAGCAAACCATCTAGCCAATAGAGTAGTGCAACACATGATGGTTTCTCTTTTCCTCATGGTGCGAGAGTGGAGAGAATGTAGGATATCTCCCAACAAAGTAGGCACCGGATTGTGAGACATGAAGGTTTTAACAACATTTACATCTATAAGTTGGTCAGGGTTTGGAAATAGTACCATCCCATAGATGAGAAGGGTCAATATTTATTAAAAGTCTTGTAAATCCATAGTGTTCCAACAATCTTGAGCTTTCTCCAACAGGAACATGGCTAGAGACCCTTTGACACCACTTCTTATTTCCCAATTAGTCGTGACGTCATATTGTTGCAAGTGTAGCGCTCGGGAAATCTCTTCAGGGCTCGGGTCTCTTTCAATACTGTTGAAAGGTAGTTGATTGAGAATAGGAATCCTCAAGAGTTGAGAGAATTCTTCCATAGTAGGTACAAGCTGGTAATCGGGAAAGGTGAAGCAATGGTGCAAAGGGTCGAAGAACTGGAAAATCACCTTCATCATGTCTTCGTCAATGCTTGAGATAACCAAGTTGAGAAGGCGACCGTGTCTTTCGCTGAATGAAGAACTCTCAGGAACCCTCGATGCTAACTCTTTGAGTTGAGAAGGAATTCTTACGAGATTGACTTGGATAGTATTCCTGCGGGTGGAAGCCATGTCCTACAAAACAGAACAAAGGTAAATCCCAATAATACTTGAAATGGTTAGTTCATAAATGCAATGGTATGATGCTATGATGTTATGCACAAGTAAGCATATACACACAAAGAAAATAAGTCCTTAGGTTTAGGCTTGCATGGAGCTTATAGGTAAGTACCCTCTTGAAGTTTAGTTGGCTTAACCTATCCTAGTAATAGTAATCGGGTTCTAGGGGATCTCAATATCACTGATCTTTCTTCATCGGCCATTGTTTCAGGGCAAGCCTTTTTAACGGCGATCGAAATATCCCGAAAGTCCGATCTCAATGGGTGTAGTATCGAGTATCAACCCACTTTGGACTTCTCTAAATCCGGTTACCTCACTACTTCCTAATGGCCAAGTTGGTCAAATAAAGGTTCTAAAGTCAGTTAGTGCTTCATGACACCACACAGCGGCCCCGTATTCTCCTTGGCTACTCAAGGGCTACTGATACCAACAAATTTGGCACACTAACGTAGCTATTGCTTAGACCATGTCGGTATATCCCGCACAATTTCCACAACTTATTGCTACTTACCTAAAAGGTATCCCAAATCTGGGTAGCGGATCCAACAAGCCCAAACAAGGAACCATAATATAAAGCAAACAAGTCAAAACAAAGGAAAGCAAGTAAAGGTGATATAGCCCTAAGGTAACTCCACTTTTTATTTTTGTCCCCAGCTGAGTCGCCAGTTCTGTAACACGGTGGAAGACTGACTTGGGATGTTTTGCATTTGATCATAATTGTCGCGGATAGCAAGAGTCGCCACCAACTTTTCTTTTATCCAATAAAGGAAAGGGTGAAAAGAACAGGGAAGGCCTTTGAGATTATTTTCTTGAGTTTGGGGGGTAGATTATGAAAAGGGAAGGTGTTAGCATACTTTTCATCCATAGTTATCTATGGGCTCTTAGTTGCTTGCTAGATCACTTGCTTTTGATTGAAAATATGCTTTGTGGTGGTTTTTGAAAGTATTTTTGAAAATCTCCTTCGTTTAGGCAAACTTTGTAATGATTCTCGTCTCTATAAGAATGTATACAAAGTGTTAGACTTTTGAAAATATTCCATGGAAAGTGTTGGTGCATTTGAAAGGTGTTTGTATTTGAAAATGAGCAAGCAACTAAGAGTGTTTCTACCTACTCAAAAGTCTTTGTTCTTTTCCTCCTCCTTTAGATGTCGTTATCTTATCATTGATTGGTAAGAAAGCTTTATCTTTGGATGTAAAGGGACGGGAGTGGGTCATCGTATAGTCATGATATCAATGTTGTGAGATATCTTAGCATTTCTCTTGAGGGACTAAGATCATTTGAAAGGCAACATTCGAAGCGTCATCAAGGGACTATGATCTTGTATATTGATTTTTTTTTGCTAAGACGTCTCACATGCATAACATGACCATTTTCATAAGGCAATAAGTGGAGGTAACCTTAGAGATGCAAGTGTGAAAGTGTTTGTATTTCATGCTTGGTTTATCTTGGATTAGTGTTTTCTAAGATTAATTTTATCTTCCCATACAAATCCTACTTTACTAGCATTTATATGAAAGCGATAAATGTGGAAAGTAAATATTCTACGCTATTAGAATCATTTGGGAAAGTAAATATTCTATGCGATAAAAGCGAAAAGTAAATATTCTACTTTACTAGCTTTTATATGAAGTATTTTTTTGTTGTTTTTGATTAATGAAAATAAAAGTGAATAAGAAAATAAAAGTTAGAGTCAGCGCATGGCTGAAATAATAGAAATATGAGAAAGATCAAAAGTTCTGACTCTGATGCATTGCAAATCAGAAAGAAAATGTTAGCAAAAAGGGGAAATCTAGAAGTTCTGGATCCAGACGCACTAATTTTTTGAGGTTGCTAGAAACAAAGGAAAGCCTAGAAGTTCTGATTACCGAGAATCTAGAAGTTCTGGTGTTACCGGAAGGTTAGAAGTTCTGGTTGTTGAGAGAGTCTGGAAGTTCTAGTATTATTGGAAGATTAGAAATTCTGGTTGTTGAGAGAGTCTAGAAGTTCTAATGCAGTTGGAAACCTAGAAGTTCTAGTGTTACTGGCAAGCTAGAAGTTCTGATAATGGGTCAGTGAGGTGTCAATGTTGTTGGATGGGGATATCTAGAAGTTTTGGTCCAGGATCAATGTTTTGACAAACAACTGGAGGGGGGATTATCTAGAAGTTCTGGTCCAGGATTAATGTTTGACAAATAATAGGGAAAATGTCAGGAAATAAACATAAAAAGGTGTTTCTGGGGCTAGAACTCAGGACCCTTAACACTAATGCCTTATGCACACGTTCTCTACCACTGGGGTGGCTATGCATCTGGTATTAGAAGCAAAAACATAAACATATATTACAAAGTAAATTCCGATGATGAACTTCATCATCTTTTTCATGCCAACCAGAGTATTTGTAACTTAGTCATTTCTCAACAAAATGGAAAAATGCAAACATAGCAGTTATGGCAAAATTCATAAAGGTTTTAGAAATACAAAGCATCAAAACTGTAAACTAGAAGCAAGTATAAATTTTGCTAATCCTAATTTTGAATCCTAATTTCCTCAAGAAGTTATGATCTGAAATTATCTCTACTTAGGCCATATAAATGAAGTTTACAAATATGTACAGAATTAGAGCCATGATAACTATATTGTATCTTTGAAAATGCAAACCTAACAATTCCTAAGTAATGAGATGAAAATCAAAAGAAACTCACCTTGCAGCTGGAAATTGTTCTGTGAATTAGAGCATGGTTCATATTGTTGTGATGTTCTGGTCAGCTTCCTCGAGTTCTCAGAAAGCTGAAGCAACTCTTAGCTTGAGCTATGAATGGTGGGAAAGTTCTGGAGCAGTCAGGTGCAAAGTTCTAGTTTTTTGAAACAGAGAGTGGTGAATATTATTTTACAGTTTGAAAACAGAAGGTGGGAAAGCTTCTATGTGTATACTAGAAACTGTATGGATGATTTGATCAAGAAACACACAAGAAAAATTAGAGTTTGGATGCAAAAATTAGAAACTAGCAGGTTTCGTGTTTGGGCTACAGTTTCAAGTTCTTTGGAATTTTCAGCAAGGTTTCAAGGTTTTTTTCAAATCTTTTTCAACCTCTTAACAGTGGCAAATGAAGTTTAATTTATAGGAAAATGTTTTAGAAGCTTGGAGAAGTCAAGAGTACATCCATCATGCATTATGGCTCGTTGACTTGTTTTGAAGAAAGTTTAGACAAACATGCTTCAAGGCAAAGTAGAGTGGTTAGCAGCTTTAACCACGCCTAATCTGATTTTGTAGGCATGATTTATGGAGAAGTACACTCATATGCAAAAGTAAAGTATGGGCCCAACATAAACTTTGTACAAAATTTTATTTTCCAAGGACAACAATGGTACTTTCATGCCACACGTGGGAAGATCTTTTGGATAAAGGTTTAAACATTGGGATAAAGACTCTAAAGTGGGTGTGAGAATTAAATTATGATGAGATTTAACAAGCAAGAAAACCTTCAACATGGGATTTATGCAGCCTAGCTTGAAAATGGATCAGAAGTTCAGCACAAACGTAACTTGGATTAACAACAAATGTCCAACTTCTGATCTTTGAATCTCCCTGCTCCAGCATGATCTGAAGGAGTTCTCAGACTTTTTAGAAATATTGTAAAATTCTTTGTAACCCCTCTTTTAGTCTATTTTGCAAACTCTGATTGTACCTACGTGAAAACTGGCCCAAAAGTTCTAACCAAATTCTGACTTGGAAATGCTCAGAATTTACCAAGTGTTTTAGTTTCATGGACGTGCCTTCAAAGATTTATAACTTGAAATCCCAAAATTTCTAAGAGAAGTTATGTTCTTCAATGTTTTAGATATTATTGAGATATACAACTCTTATGTCAGAAGTTCCTCCTGAACCAATTTGCATCATTATTAAAATCCGGTCAGAAGTTCTGAACTTATCATACTTTCTTAACACTTAGAAAATTTTGTAAGTGTTTAGAAATTTGACTTTTCCAAAGTAATTTTGACTTTTGATTTTCTTGGTTACCCAACTTCATCTTCTAACATGTCTTGATGAAATGTGATTCTTGAAACTTGATTTTGATACAAAAGTTAATGTTTGACTTTTCAGTGTGCATTTTGACCATTTTGCTCTTGTGCTAATTCCAAACTTAAATTGATGTATCAGCGCTGCAAACTTGAGTCATGGACAATCTTGTGGGAAATTCTTGAGAAATAAGAGGGAAAATTTTGGGGTACAACATTGGGTATGTTGTTTTTGTAGCTTTTGAGGTGTAGTTTTTGTATACCAATTTAGTGAAAATATGGGAGCAGCATAGCAGGACTGCTTTCCAGCAGTTTTGGAGTGTTGTGGCTAGTACAACAGGTTTGGGCTTGGCAGCATATTGAACTTTGGTCAGAAAACATCTTGAATAAAACTCATCAAAAGACAAAACAAAACTTGTTTCCAACAATTGTGTCTTTCGAATGGACCACGTGTGTATTCTTCAAATGGACCACATCCACCACTTGTGTGCTCTTCGAACGCACCACTTGCAATTATTTGAATGAGCCACCAATGTTTGTCCTTCGAATGGGTCACCACTGTATTCCCTTCGAATGGGTCAATTGTGTGTCTTTCGAATAGGCCACCAATGTATTTCCTTCGAATGGGACACCCATGTAAATCCAACAATGCATGTCCTTTGAATGGGCCACCAATGTTTGTCCTTCGAATGGGACACCCATGTATGTCCTTCAAATGGGACACCCATGTATATCCTTCAAATCCACCAATGCATGTCCTTCAAATGGGCCACCAATATTTGTCCTTCGAATGGGCCACCAATTGTGTGTCATAGTGTATGTTGAAGGTTTTTAAAGGTGGAATTGAAGCAAGTTGTTTCAAAGGGAGCCACTGCCGAGTGAATCAAAGCACGCATGAAAGAAGCCAATGATTTGTGGGTGCTAGCATGAAGGGAAGCCATTGGTTTATGCATTAAAGGCAAGCACAGAGTAAGCCATTTCTTTGTGGGTCGAAAGCAAGCATAGAGGAGGCACTTGCCTTTTGGATCAAAGCAGACACGTAAGAGGCCATGCTCAATCGAAGCTTTGTGTGAAAGTAACCCTTGTCCAATCAAAGCTTGGATGCAGGAGGCCACTGCTTTGTGAATAAAAGCAAGCATGTAAGAGGCCAATGCATAATCAAAACATGCATGTAGGAGGCCACTGCTTTATGAATCAAAACAAACATGTAGGAGGCCATTGCTCAATCGAAGCTTGAATGCAGATAGCCATATGCCTAAATGAATCTTGTGGACCAAATCTTGCTCGAAAGGGACCAAATGCCCAATCGAAGCTTGTGGACCAAAGCTTGCTCGAAGGAGTCTAGATGCTCAATCGAAACCTCTGAACTAAGCCTGCTCAAAGGAAGATAAATGTCTAATCTAAGCTTAAGAATCAAGTCTGCTCAAAGGAAGCTAGATGTCTAATCAAAGCTTAAGAATCAAACATGCTCGAAGGAAGCTAGATGCCTAATCAAAGCTTATGAATCAAAGCAAATTTTCTCTTTTTCGATTTGATTTTTGAAAGCCCAATTAAAAATCCAATTGTACTTGTGCAAACTTGAACTTTTGAAAATCTTTGTGAGGAAATGTCTTGAGAAAAGAGAGGGAAAATTTTGGGGTACAACACCTACTGTTACAAAAGGTACCCTGACTCCTATAAGGTTTTCTATAAATCCTGAGTTGATATCACATTCTTGCAAATTTTGTTTTACTAAAAAATGAATTTTCAAAAACTTCAAGACAAACATAAGCTTTGGAATTTTAATACCACTACTTGCATATGACTAATTGTTCAACAACAGAGAAATTTGCACGACGAATATTCAATGAACGAAAATCCTCTCAACAAACAAAATCACCTCAGATGGAAAGACATGTCCAATAACAGGCCTTTCATAATCAAGAGACATGACATGGTCTGGGGGGAAGTCGAGTCAAGATTTGAGGAATCTCTCAAAAGTGCCAAATAGCCAGGGGCAGACCTCCATCTGAATCACTTGGGGCATTGAACATGAGTACCAGCAAAGGTCCATGTGCGATCAAGCAAACATCTTCCTAGAAATATCACCAACCTACGGAGTTTCAACTATAAAAGCCCTTGCAGACTACTTCTCTCCAACAGAGCTCATTCCTCCATCGCCAGGTTTTATTTCCCCAATAGGGTTTATTTCCCCGACAGCATTCTAGGATTTAACTCCATAAAACTCCCCAACACTTGTCAAAGGCCGGTTCTCGAACAGATACGATCCAGAGACGGATGTCATTCTGATACTTATTTAGTACATCTTTTAGATACAGTCCAGATACGATCTAGAGATGGATGACATTCTGACACTTATTCCATATTCTCTTCTAGATACAGTCCAGATACGATCCAGAGACGGATGACATTCTAACACTTATTCCATATTCTCTTCTAGATATAGTCCAGATACAGTCCAGAGATGGATGACATTCTGAAACTTATTCCAGATTCTCTTCTAGATACAGTCCATATACGATCCAGAGACGGATGACATTCTGACACTTATTCCAGATTCTCTTTTGGATACAGTTCAGATGCGTTCCAGAGATGGATGGCATTCTGACAATTATTCCAGATTTATCTTCCAGATATAGTTCAGATACGATCCAAATACAGATGTCATTTTGATATTAATTCAGTATATCTTCCAGATATAGTTCAGATACGATCCAAATACGGATGCCATTCTGATACTCATTCAGTATATCTTTCAGATACAGTTCAGATACGCTCCAAATATGGATGTCATTCTGATACTCATTCAGTATATCTTTCAGATATAGTTCAGATACGCTCCAAATATGGATGTCATTCTGATACTCATTCAGTACATATTTTAGTTCAGATACGCTCCAAATACGGATGTCATTCTGATACTCATTCAATATATCTTTCAGATACGCTCCAAATACGGATGTCATTCTGATACTCATTCAATACATCTTTCAGTTCAGATACGATCGTGATATAGATTCATTCTGATACTCATACTCAATGCATCTCCAGATACAATCACGATATAGATTCATTATGACAATCCCCAAGCTGTTTGCGGAGTTTCCTTTCCCCAATAGAGTTTATTTCTCTATCAACAGAAATCCATCTCCCAACAGTTTCAACTTCAACAAAATTTGAAGACTTACATTCTTCATCCCCAGTAACAATCAGGGATTTATTTTCCCTAATTTAACAACACTGCAATAGAACAGCTGATACGCTTATACATTGCATTCACACATCATTTTACAAGCGTCATAGCATATGCAGCACAAATGCAAATATCATAATCTCATTTATTTTGAGAACATCATTACCCAATGCACTTCATCCATCATGACATTGTATACACATAATTCTTTACCTTTTCAGGAAAGATCAACAGACGAATATCATCATCAGTTTTCAACAAGTTCCAGATTAATACCTGAAACAAGACAGGATAACTATCTGTGAACAACTGATTATATATTAATACTTGAAATAAGATAGGACAACTATCTACAAGAGCAGATTGAAGATTAACTCTCGAAACAGGATAGGGAAACTATCTTTATTTCTCTAAGGTCAGAGATTAATTCCTAAAACAAGCCAGGGCAACTATCTATACGACCAACAAAAAACAAGTTCCAGATTAATACCTGAAACAAGACAGGACAACTATTTGTGAACAACTGATTGTAAATTAATACCTAAAACAAGACATGACAACTATTTGCATGAGCAGATTGAAGACTAACTCCCGAAACAGTACGGGGAAACTATCTTTCTTTCTCTAAGGTCATAGATTAATACCTGAAACCAGACAGGGAAGCTATCTCAACAACCAACAAAAACAAGTTTTAGATAAATGCCTGAAACAAGACAGGACAACTATATGTGAACAACTGATTGTAGATTAATACCTGAAACAAGACACGACAATTATCTACATGAGCAGATTGAAGATTAACTCCTGATACAGGACGGGGAAACTATCTTTCTTTCTCTAAGGTCAGAGATTAATACCTGAAACCAGATAGGGCAATTATCTCAATGACCAACAAAAGTAAGTTCCAGATTAATTCTTTAAACCAGACAGGGAAACTATCTGTGAATAACTGATTGTACATTAATTCTCGAAACAAGACGGGGCGACTATCTAACAGACCAGGTTAGAGATTAATTCCTGAAACAAGATAGGGCAACTATCTCAACAACCAACAAAAAAGCAAGTTCCAGATTAATTCCTTAAACCAGACAGGGAAACTATCTATGAACATCTAATTATAGATCAATTCCTGAAACAAGACGGGGCGAATATCTACAAGACCAGGTTAGAGATTAATTCCTAAAACCATCCAGGGTAACTATCTCAATAATCAACAAAAATAGTTCCAGATTAATTCCTGAAACCAGACAGGGCAACTATCTGTGAACAGATGACTGTAGATCAATTCCCGAAATAAGACGGGGTAACTATCTTACATGGGTTTCTTCTAATTTCCAGATGCAGCTTCACACGGGCTCATCATGAAGCATCCCTACACAGGTTCATTCTCATATATCTCAAGATAATAGTTTATAACACTGCAAAGCCTAGATTTCGACCAGAAAACAGCTAACTTTCATCTCTCCAAGCTAGAGATAACTCCTTAGTAGAGCCATGGACAACTAAAGCTCCTAGACTCTATTCCCCACAAAATTTTCTTCAAGCAAGAGAACAACAAAAATCAACATTCTCCAGTGGAGTCCTCCTCAGACAACAGGAATAGGAATCTCCATAAAGAGACCTCTTATGAAGTCAGCATCTACTTTGGATGGCATATTTAAGCCCATCTCCGACAACTCTCAATCATCTTCTCCAAATGGCATATGTAAGCCCATTCCTAAAATCATCAACCAACGGCATTACTCCATGCGAGTGCAAATTTCTGGGCACTCTAGTGTTCAATCATCTTCCACCTTCAGATCACGAAAGGCAAACAAGCCAATATAAATATTCAGGTTTAAGAAGATTGAACAGGGGCAGCTGTTGTACCCCAAAATTTTCCCTCCCATTCTGTTCAAGGAATTCTCATTGAGGTCCCCATTTGCTCAAGGTTGACCAAGAATTGACCAGACAAATTCTTCTTCTAAGCAATGGATTTCCATCTAAGGTTTCATTTCTCACAAAGAATTTTAGCTTGCAAGGGCTTCAAATAATTTCCATGGAACCCTATACGCCTCAGCATAATAGCATAGTTGAAAGAAAGAAAAGAAGTGTACATAATAAGGTGTAAGTCAAAAGCTGAAAATATGCCTAAGAGCTTTTGGGTCAAAGCAGCTTCGACAGCAGTATCCAATCTAATTTGATGACCAACGAAGAACTAGGATCGAAGGAAGGATAGTTCGAAAGAAAGTGTGGGGGAGGCTTTTATGAAGTCTTCGATTGATGAAGAGCTAGTAAAGAGCTTCAAAAGGTTCATTTTTGAACAATTGAAATAAAATCCATTCAAAGCATTACAAGGAAGGACATTTCGATTGCCATGTTGGTTGAATTGGCGCTTCGAAAAGAAGAATATGTTGAATTCGAAAGCTTTGATCTTATGGTTCGAAGGACATATAACCTTCAAACATGGTGTGATTTCATAGAAGGACTGTTAGGGTCGAGTCAGCCAAATATGAGTTATCTTAGAGTTTCTGGATCAATGTGTTTCAGGCATGTACCTGAACAGGTGAGGAAGAAGTTGGATGATTGAAGTAAAGTCTTAGTGCTCATAGGTTATCATTCGATTGGTGCATACAAGTTTCACCGATTGAAGATGAACTAGTGAGCAGTAAAGGTTGTTCTTGTAGACGAAAGCAAAGGGTGAGAGTGGAGTCGAAGACACAGTCACAACTGAGTTCGAAGGAAAGAGCATAATGAAGCTTCGACAAGCTAGGATAAAGAGGTGACATTTCGATTGGTCGAATCGAAAGAAAGAACAAAATGAAGCTTCGACAAGACATGATGAAGAGGTGACATTTCTATTGGTCGAGTTGAAGGAAAGGAAATCGAAAGGAACAAGAATTGAGTTTGATTAGGTTGATTGGATATGAGAGTTTTCCAGATCAAGCAACCAATGCAGATGGTGACTCAATTGAAGAAGCCATGATGATGAAGCCTTGAGCAATTCGAATTGGAACTAAAAGCCATCGAAAAGAACAAAGCTTGGGAGCATTCGAAATATTCAATTGATGTGAAATGAGCTACAAGTTGAAACGAAAGCCTAATGGGATGAAACTTGTCGAGGTTCACTCAAAGTTCAAAATGGCATGAAATATCTCAAAATGGAAACTTTTCAAATCTTTCGATTCTGATTTCAAAGCCATGGTTAATGGTTGATTCATGCCATGTTTTTTCACCACCAAACCTCTATAAATACAGAGTCAAAGTGCAAGCAAAGGGGGAGATTTCATATCAAAAATCAAAAAGAAATACATCGAAGCTGTCAAATTCGAAAAGCATAGTGTAAGCTTCCTCAGTCCAAACCAAGTCCACTATTCACCCCCTGAAGGTCCCAGGAGTGATTCCCAGGCCTTAAGCAATTCAAACGCACCCAGAAACACGCTCATTCGATCCTTCAGTTTGGTAAAAAAATTGGATCTCAAACTCGTTTAACCTTTAATTTAAATCTCTTTTGATTGCATATTCATGTTATTGTCATTATTTATGAATGTTTTAACGTAATTCATGTGAGTTTCAGTGCCCAAAACACAAAATGCCATTGCTATGGCATTTGAAATTGGTTCCTTCGAATCTCAGGATTCACGGTGTTTCAGGACAAAATAGCTTCAGATTTGGACTCAGGGGTTCGAATTAGGTGGTGGTTCGAATTAAGGGGAAGGACCTGGGTTCGACACTCAGGTCATGCATTTTTTTCCTTACAATTGTATTCTAGATCCCATACTTGCAGGTCTAACATGCACACCATGCACCATATGGTCAACACTAGTAGATCCCATCAACCAGATCCAGTACCCTCAATGTGCAGTCCATCATGCACTTTAAACAATCTCCCTCATTGGATTAAAAGACAACCTCCCTCGTTGGACCGAAAGACAGCCTCCCTCATTGGATCGAAGGACAACCTCCCTCATTGGATCGAAAGGGAACCTGTGCCTCTTCTTGATCTGGGCCTGCGTTTTTTAAACTTACCCCCCCCCCCCCCCTGTTACTTTTACTATCCTGGCCCATTTACTTTTTTTTTATTTTGCTTTTAATTGTTTTATTTTTTTTATAACATTGTAAAATCAGATAAAAAAATCACAAAAAATATTAGGTTAGTATTTTCTCAAATAAATTAATTTTGTAAATTAATTGATTATTTATTTTAACCATTTTCTTAATTTAAAAACAAATAGACTTAGGATTTTAAATTACATTTCTTTCCATGATCAAAAATAAACAAAAAGATTTTTCCTTTTTAAGTTTTAGACGTTATTTTCATTTCACGCGTGTTATTATCTTTTGCATTCTATTTTTCATATTATTGTACTTGCTTCTTGGTTGTAATAGTTTAAAGTAGGACTTTCATTTTTTTTCTTCTTTATTCCCCTTTTTGGACATGTAAATAATCCCCTCCCCGAAGCCTTGTAATAGCTAGATTTACATTTCTGCACTTTTAATTACTACAAATCATTAACTGTTTAGATGTATGCTAATTAGGATTATATGGCAAGAGTCTAACAAACAAATGCTAGCAAACCTAACATAAGAAAAATAATTGAAAACAATACAATTGCACATGCTCACCTCTAGGGTACCCCCACTTTAGTTTCCTTCGGAAAAAATAGTCACAACTCTCGAAACGTGAGAGATTTTAGTGGCTACCCTCCAGTTCAAAGATCACAAATCCCTTGATGACAATCTCGATGTTGCCTCAATAAAGTGATATTAAAACCCTAGGGTAGTTAATAAGATTTCTTGCCCAATTGCCTTTTTGACTATAAACGTCCCTTCGAATATCCCTCAAACTCCCACGACTAGGGCTACCTACTCACTAATAGTAGGATAGCACTGTCTAAAAGAAAAGAGGAAAAGAATAATCCTTTCGAGTAAACTAGATAGTTGTTAGATAGTTGCTCAAAAAAAAACTTTTACACACACAAAACCACTTTCAAAAACATTTTCAAAACACTTTATCGACACTCTTGAGGACTGATACAAGAGTTATCATAAAGAAATTTGCCTGACTATTGGAATTTCAAATACTTTTTCAAACACAAAAAAAGCACAAGGTATTTCAAAATGAGATAAGAACTTCGGAAATCTAGCTGCGAAGTTCTTCTTAAATGGTGATGTACTGCACAAAAGAAACTACGATATGGTGTTACTCAGGTGCATGGAGAAACATGAAGCAGATACACTCATGAAAGAGATCCATGAAGGAACCTTCGGAACTCATACAACTGTACATGCCATGGCTAGAAAAATCTTAAGAACGGGCTATACTTGGTTAAAGATGGAAGCTAATTGTTACCATTATACGAAGACATGCCACAAATGCGAAATCTATGTTGACAAGGTCCACGTACCACCAACTCCTCTGAATGTCCTAAGTTCACCATGACCATTCTCGTACGGGGAATTTATATGATATGAATGATCGAACCAAAGGCTTCTAATGGACACTGATTCATACAAGTCGCCATTGACTATTTTACCTAGTGGGTAGAAGTTGTGTCTTATGAAAATGTCATAAAGAAAGTGGTCACTCGTTTTATCAAACAGAACATCATATGCAGATATGGGGTTCCTAGTAGAATCATTACATACAACGGGTCCAACTTGAACAACAAAATGATGAAGGAGTTATGCGATGATTTCAAGATTGAGCATCATAATTCATCACATTACAGACCCAAGATGAACGAGGCCATTGAAGCTACCAATAAAAATATCAATAAAGTCATCTAGAAAATGGTGAATACATATAAATATTGGCACGAAATTCCCCCCTTCGCGCTACATGGCTACCGTACCTCGGTGCGTACCTCGACAGGTGCAACTCCTTTTTCTCTTGTTTATGGTATAGAGGTTGTACTTCCCATTAAAGTAGAGATTCCATCACTACGAGTCCTAATGGAAACCAAGCTTGAAGAATCAGAATGGGTCTTAACACGGCCTGATCAGCTCAACCTCATTGAACAAAAACGCTTAACAACTTTATGCCATGATCAGTTGTATCAAAAACAGATGAAGAAAGTATTCAATAAAAAGGTTCGTCCTTGAGTATTCAAAGAAGTGGAATCTGGTTCTCAAGAAGATTTTGATACCTCTCCTAGATTCTCGCGGTAAATGGACGTCTAACTACAAAGGTCCATATGTGGTTAAAACAAAATTCTTTGGAGGAGCTCTTATCCTCACAACAATGGATGGGGAAGAGCTACCACATCCGCTGAACTCTAACGCAGACAAAAAAACTATGTATAAAAAGCCCCGCTAATTCGAAAACCGAAACAACCGACTTAGGCAAAAAGGGGTGTCTCGGTGAATTGAAAACCATAAAGGGCGATCCAAGCAAAAATTAGGGACATATAAACAAAATCATTATCCTAGTGGATTGAAAACCCGAAAGGGCGATCCAGGTAAAAGTTAGGGATTTTAATTCAAAAAAATGAACAAATAGAATGTGGTTCAAGAATTCATTACTACGACTAAGGGGAAGGATTAATATAAATCATCTTTCTCAGAAGCAAAGAGATTGGAGTTATCAAAGGACATTGGAGAAATAGTAGTATCAAGTATCAATTATCACTTTCATTGCCATTTTTTTAATAATCCTCTGATCCGAATGTGCGAGACCTTCATATTCTCGCACCTTCAATCGAAGAGTAATTACATAGGGGAAGTTGTCATACCCCAAATTTTCCCGCGTTGGTGTTAAAGTCAATTCATTTTATTTTAGGCATCATTCACATTAATTTCTGCATTACTGCACTTGTTTATATACGCATGCTAATTTATTATTTATTTTTGTTTAGATATAATAAGGTTTAATCTTGGGGAGGGATGTTTAGTTATCATTTTTAAATAAAGCTCAATATTCTAATTAAAAATCTAAATGGCCCATTAAGTCTGTTGAAACTCCATAGCAAGGTCAATTAGGCTTTATTGTTGACCGAAGTCAACATCTTTTAAATTATCCTTGTTTTTATTATTTTATTATTTTTTATTGGTTGACCTGAGGTTAATGTTTCTTATATATATATATATATATATATATATATATATATATATATATATATATATATATATATATATATATATATATATATATATATATATATATATATGTGTGTGTGTGTGTGTGTGTTTTTTTTTGTATGGTTGTTACTATTTATTATTATTATTTATTTTATTTGGTTTTATAAAATGTTTATTGGTTGAAGTCCACGTGTATGTTATGTCTATTATTATCACTTAATATTATTATTATTATTATTATATTAATTATTTACTTTATTATTTAAAATTTTGTTTGTTGATCAAGTCAATAGGGGTTTAGAAACCCTAATTAAATGGTTGCCCCTATGATTGGATCTCTTCATCCCTAAGTTAAACACAAAGCCCAGAAATCAGATTATTGTAAAAAATCAAATCAAATATTTGGATTGACGTTTGATTTTATTATTTGAATGTGAACATACATACAAATTTGATCCAAGTATTATAAATCAAATCCCTAATTTATAATTAGAATCAAAATTAGAATCAATCTAACCTAAATCAAATCTCTGATTTGCAATCAAATATTACAAACAGATTCAATCAACTACTAATTGAATTCTAACTGCAAATCACTGAACTAATTTCCTAATTTGACTATTCCTAAAACCTATATAAACCTAACCCTAAGACAGAATTAAGGACAAAAAAATTGGATAAGAAACCCTTTTAGATTCACTTGTTTGCCTCACATCCTTCAAACCCTCACCAAAGTTCAATATTATGAATACTTAGGGTTTCACACTGAAACCCTAATCCTTCAAGCTCGACCTCATCCCTGTACCTGCAAACAGAAATAAGAAGAAGAGAGAGAGATCAAAAAGAGAATTGGAGAAATAATCAGGAAATCAAAACTATACGACCAGTGTCACTACAATGGGAGGCAACTCGAATTACTTAGCTTTAGGGCTTTAATTGTTGTTGTGATGTTTGCATGATTGATGTTGGATTGTTACGTTTTTGTAAATTTTGGGGATTTGGAGTTTTTTAGGGTTAGTGTTCTTATCTTAGGGTTAGGGTTCTTCGTGATAGGGTTATGGTTCTTCCACATTCATGTTTCTAGGTTAGGGGTTCATCCTAATTAGGGTTATGGTTCTTCAAGTATTCCTAGGGTTCTAAGGGTTTAGGTTAGGGTTCTAAGGGTTTGGATGTGATTCTGGAAATTTGGTGGTGATCCCGGCAATCATTCATCACTCGTGGGGCCTCAACGGCCGCCCACGGTTGCACTCTTTAGGGTTCTTCATTTGGGATGACAATTGAGTAGGGTGATGGTGGTTCAGATGAAGGTTTGAAGTTTTTGATTGAATGTCAATTGGAAAACTGGAGATCAGGGTGGGATTGGTGGTGGTTCACAGTGGCTCAGCCGGAGGTGCGATTTCTGGTGATGGATTTATTTTAGAGAGTTCAAAGTCTCTCTCTCTTTCTCTCTCTAAGGTTTTGTTTAAGTGAGAGAAGGGGGCTAGAGAGAGAGAGAGAGACGAATAAGAGGGAAAATGGTCATTTGTGAAGGAAAGTGAATATATAGCTTCTTTGTTCACTCCATACACGCACCTTACCATACTCCCTCAGTCAACAACAAATCTCAGCCTTTTGTTCTTCATACTCTTGATCAACGTCCCAGAGTTAACCTCTGGAGGCCAATTGATCAAGATTGAACGCCCCTGATCTTTGCTGCTATACCATACCCATGCACCTTCTCACCTTTTGGATAAATGGATTCAAACAATTATATGGGCTTAGCCCAATACTTTTTACACGCTCCCTTTTACTCGTTCAATAGGAATTCATACCCCTTTGCGCAATTGGACTCCAATAAAATTCTGGGCTCAAGCTCTTACTATTAACACACCTCAGGTTTACTACACTAAATTAAAGTTACACCCCACTGTTTTATTTAAATAATTTGTTTAATTTATAAATTTAATTTATTTAATTTAATTTAATCTATTTTATTTATTTACTCATACATTATATTTTTTTAAGCTTTTATTTTTTTCAACACCATTTTTTCCATCATTTGCATAAAAATAATTTATTATTATTATTATTATTATTATTATTATAAATATATACTTTTTTTTAATAAATAAATATAATACTTTTTAATAATTATTAACTATTTTCTCTAAAAAAATACTAACTTTCTTTTTATTTTATTCATCGAGTATTTTCTTACTAATTCCAATATCATTCAAATAGATTTTCAAAATTTCATCATGCATTCAACATAGCTAACCAATCAAACTTAACATTTTTCTAACAACTTAATTTCAAATTTAATATCATTTTTATAAAAAAAAAGGAATTGTGGACTTGCTTTCAAATTAAACTTCGAAATACGACTACAACTATGCAATTTTCAAATACATGCGAATTTCAAAGGATCACTCAAAAGCATTTACACAATCCTGTAAAAAAACTAATCAAACACATACGAACTATAATATTGGACTGCGATGCTTTGCAAAGAGATGCGTAGGCACGCGGTTAAAACTAAGATGAGTCCCTTATTTATAAACTTAAATCATTTTCTTGTATACATAATAATAACATGCTTTTAATTAGAAATTCTCGATTTACCCCTAGACTAAAATAGGATTCCCCTTGAGAACAAGGGAGATGAAGGGTTCCTAACACCTTCCCTTTGTCTAACCAACTCACAAACTTAGGATCTCTAAAAATAATTAGGGTTATCCGTTATTTTCTCATCCTTAGGACAAAAAGTAGTGGTGGTGACTTGTATTTTTCACCGGTTACGGCAGTATGCTATATGTGTTAGCATGTGATTATCAGTGTATGTTATATGTGTTAGCATGTGATTATCTATGTATGCTATATGTGGTAGTATGATATACGTGTATGTTATTGGTGTAGTGTTGTTGCATTGTATGGGTGTGATATGTTGTTGGGATGTATTATGTGCTTGTATAATATGTTGTTCACTTATTATTATATATTTCATTATTTACTTATGATATTTCACCCTTATTGTTTGAATGTTTCCTCTACGTCGTTAACGTGTAGATACTCAGGAGTAGTTCGACATTGGAGTGAGTGGAAGATGGAGTCTTTCTTTTATTTTTATTAGAGTCGGTGTTTACTCTGATATGTAACACTGGGGGGTGAACATTTAATTGTTATTCTATGTTATTATAGATCTTTATAACATGAATTGTTTTGGATAACATGTTTTATGTTGAATAAATACTTTGTTAGTGTTTTCCGCTGCAATAAAAGGAGTTCAACTTAAATATGTTTATTACTCGTTATTATTACTATAAGTTCAGAAATTTCCAGTTATGTTGTTGTTAAATGTGACATCCTAGTTGAATGAAGTTTTTAAATTTACTCTGATTTTTATTTAAAATTATTCGGAGGGAAATTAGGGTGTTACATATCCTGTTGTGGATTTTCGATCCTCAGCATCACTACACCAACTTGAGTCGGTGTATCCCACTAATTTTCATTATTTTCCTTTATCATTTGTAGGAAACAAAATGCCATGGTCGAGAGTTTGTTTCAGATACCTCAGTATCCTCTTCGTCGCTGCTAGGTGTAATACCTTTGGCTTCTGCATGAATCTACTTATCATACATACACTGTATGCTAAGTCAGACCTTGTGTGACAAAGTTATCTTAATGACCCAATAATTATTCTATATTGGGTTGGGTCAACATCATCTTCATATGAGTCTTTCGACAGTTGCAACCTTGGTTTAGTAGGTGTTGAAGTCTAGTTGCATTCATCTATCTCAAATCTCTTGAGAATTTCTCCTGCGTATTTTCTTTGATGCATCAACAAAACTTATACTGCTCTTGTAGAATTCGATGCCAGGTAATTATGAAATGTCATCCAGATCCGACATTTCGAATTCCTTGCTGAAACCACCTTTGAAGTCTTTGATCTCCTTCTTGCAGCTACCTGTTATTAAAAAGTCATCGACATATAGACATAGTATAAGTAATTCACTATTGCTTCTTCTTACATATACTTCATGTTCAGTTGTGCACTTCACAAATTCCTTCTCCCTTAGAAAACTATCTATTTTCTTACATGGAGCTTGTTTCAATCAATACATGGCTTTATGTAGCGTATGCACCTTTATCTCTTTGACATGCTTCATAAACCCAACTGGTTGTGAAACATAAACTTTTTCATTTAAGGTTCCATTCAGGAATACACATTTCACGTCCATCTAACATATGTGCCAACTATTCATTTCTGCTAGACCAACAACCAACCTGATTGTTTTGATTCTAGCCACAAGTGCAAAGACTTCATAAAAGTCGGTTCCTTCCTTCTGAAGAAATCCATTCACCACAAGTCTTTCCTTGTTTCGATTTACTTCCCCTATGGGATTCAACTTCACCTTATATACCCACTTGACATTGATTTCCTTCTTGCCTTGAAGCAATTCGACAAGTGATCAAGTGTTGTTATCTTCTATGGACTTCACTTCTTCATTCATTACTTTCACCCACTTTGAATCGTTCAATGTTTTAGCTGCATTAAGTGGTTCAATATATGTATAGAAAGCATAATGTACCAGCTCACCTTCATCATCGACTACATCATCTAATGTAATCACACATTCTTGCAACCTTGCAGGCATGTGTCTTATTCTCTGAGGTTTACTTGTACCTGGTTGATGTCTAACTTCCTCTTGTCAAACTTCTCTTTCGACTTGAATTTCTGGTTCTTCAAGTAAGATTCTCACTGAATCTTCATTGACATTTTTCAGTCCAATCCCATTCTTTAATCTCATCTATGATCATGTCCCTGCTGATCACAATTTTCTTATTCACTGGGTTGAACAAATTGTAACCTCCTATCGAAGGATATCCTACTAGGATCATCTGACTCGACTTGTCATCAAGTTTTCTTCTTAATTGATCTGGCACATGTCTATGTGTTATAGATCCAAACACTTTCAGATGACTTAAACTAGGTTTAACACCATACCAACATTCTTCTGGAGTAATTCCTTCTAGATTTTTCATCGTACATTTTTTCAAAATGTATGTTGTTGTCGACACATCTTCTTCTCAAAACTCTTTGGATATATATATATATATATATATATATATATATATATATATATATATATATATATATATATATATATATATATATATATATATATATATATATATATATATATATATATATATATATATATATTTGTCATTCAACATACTTCTTACCATGTTCATGATGGTTCGATTATTTCTTTTTGCAGTTCCATTCTGTTGTAGAGTGTAGGGTGGTACCACCTTATGTACATTCTCTTCTTTCTCACATAATGTATCGAAGTCTTTCGACACATACCCCCCACCATCATTAGTTCTCAAAACTTTAATCTTTCAACCACTTGCCTCTCGACCATAGATTTAAACATGGCAAATACCTAAATCACTTCACTTTTCTTCTTGATTAGGTAAGCCCACAGTTTTAACTGAAATCATCTATGAATGTGACAAAGTATTTGTTACCTTCCATCGAATCCACATGGATTGGTCCATGTACATCAGAGTATATGACTTCAAAGATTTCCTTCAACTTACTTCCTGCATCGTTGCCAAAGTTATCCTTGTGTTGCTTCGTCGGTACACATTCCTTACACGCCTCGTTTGAAAAGTCAATTTTTGGTAACTATGAAATCATATTTCTTCTATTCAAATATCTGATATCTCTGAAGTTGAGATGGCCAATTCGATAATTCCATATACACTCATCTCTACTAGTTGTATTTGCTAGGAATTTATGTTTCGTTACATTTAGTTTAATATTGAAGGTTCTATTCTGATACATAGGAGCCTTCAATATTAACCTTCCTCCTGCGTAAACGACTCTCATCATCTTGTCTTTGACGGACACTTTGTAATTATTTTTGACCAATTGTCTTATGTTGAGCAAGTTTCTCTTCATGCTTGGTATGTACAACACGTTGGAAATTACTGATCTTTTTCCATCTTTCCTCATAATCAGAACATCTCCAATACCTTCAGCTACTAGAGTATTGTCATTTGAAAATTTTACCATGTTCTTTATTGAGGGTTTTAGGTTGACAAACCAATTTTTCCTTCTAGACATGCGTGATGAGCATCCTGAATCCAAGTAGCATTGGTCCTTGAATTTCTCTTCATCTATTATTGTGACCATCAGCATCATCTCTTCTTCTTCATACTTTTCGAACTTTGCATCACTTTCTTGATTCTTTCGCTTTTCTGAACAACCATTAGAATAGTGACCATACGTCTGACAATTGTAACACTAAATGTGACTTATGTCAGGTTTTCAACCACCGCTTCTTCCTCTACCTCCAACACCACCTCTTTGGTTGCCTTGGTATGGGGGTCTTCTCTGATTTGACACAATTCCTTCTTGTTGGTTTCCTCTACCAGTCGAATTGTTGTAGCCACCTCTACCTTGGTCGAACCACTTTCCTTTGCCTTTACTTTCTTTTGTTGAATGTGCCTTCAAACTCACATCACTCTTTGATTTTCTTGCAGCTCTCTCAGAAACTCTTTGTTCATGATATTCAAGTGTCCCTTGAAGTTCTTCCTTTGTTAATTTTGACAAATTTTCCCCCTCTTCAATAGCTACCACCAGGTGGTCAAACTTAGGGGCAAAAGATCTCAAGATCTTTGCAATAACTATTTTGGTTTTTAAAGTTTCTCCGTGTACCTTGATTTGATTCACTAGTTCTGTAACTCTGGTGAAGAACTCAGATATGTTCCCGCTATCTTCCATCTGAAGCAATTCATACGTTCTTTTGTGAGTTTGTAACCTCACCTCTTTCACCTTTTTTGCACCTCCAAAATATTTCTCAAGAATCTCCCAGGATTCTTTTGCAGATTCTACATCACTAACCTTTTCAAAATTTTCTGGACTAACACATTGGTGAATTATAAAGAGAGCTTTATAATTATTCTTCTCCAATTATTTGTGTTCAGTATCTTCATCTTATGATGGATCTTCATCAAATGATTCTAACCCATATTTTACAAGATCCCAAAGACCTTGATAACAAAATATAACCTTCATTTGTTTGCACCAATTCTCTTAGTTATCAACTTTCAGAAATGGAAGACTTGTTGGAAAATTCTCATTCGCATAATTCACCGACATTGTGATTTTCTTCTTCTTCCCTTGATCGCTCAATCAGAGCTCTTGATACCAGATGTTGGAAATACAGCTCTACCCATGGATAATTTCTATCAATCTTGATGAAGAAGATTGTTATCACTACACAATAATGATGAAAAGATAATTAAAGAAGAAAAACGATTAGGGTTTCTTCATCGTTTCTCACGGCCCACAAACTGTGGAAAATATTTATTCACTTGCAATTGAAAATTTTGTGAGTACAAGTTTTTTAAAATAAGGGTTACTCCCTCTATTTATAATGAGCTTGCTTTCACCCTAAGCCAGAAATCCCTAAACTATAAAAGCCCAAAATACCTATTTTAGACTTAAGTCGAAATCCTGTGTGAAGTAACCTGCTTCGACACTTCGACATACACAACTCGACAAACAATTTGACATACACACGCACACACACACACACACACACACACACACACACACACACACACACACACACACACACACACACACACACACACACACACACACACACTTAGGATATTTCAACACACCTTATGCCGAGCAACATGCTGCTTTCGACACAAGGAATTATACTTTTAACACCATACACGAGGACAACAAAACTTTGTGTTTAGTCATTCATACTTTACCAAATAAGAACAAAAATAATTATATTTGGACAACAAGTTCCCATTTAATATACAACAATTATATTAGAAAAAAGGGGAATAAAAAACATTAAACATTCACATAAAACAATATAAAAATATTATAATGAAATAAAAAAAAACCAGAGGAAATGGGAGATTAGAAAATATGAAGAAAAAAAAAGAAGAACAAAATAGTGGAGAGAATAGAGAAGAAGAGATGCGATAAAAACGTAATTGAAAAAGAGAACAATAGCATAAAAATGAGAAGATGAAAAAAAAACATAAGATATGAGAGATTATAGGAGAAGATGCTAGATGTAGCAGGCAAAGAAGACGAGATGAAGACGTGATACTGCTAGGAGAGATTTGAGAAGGCTAAAACTAAATCATAAGTGTGAGGAAGAGAAAATTGTTTGTAATCATAAGTTAAAATAAGAATAAGTTTGGGTTTGGGTTGGATGTAGGTTAAGTGAAGTTTGGATTGTAACATAATGCGTTTTGGTTTGGTTTTGTTTGGTTTGCAAAATACAAACCCGCAAACCAAAATAAACTGTGCGGTTTTGTTTAAAAAAATGGGCCAAACACATATGAACTAAATGCGTTTTTTGTGGTTTTCTATTTGATTTGGTTCAGTTAGCGGTTTTTATTAGTCTGGTTCAGTTTTGAACACCCCTATAAAAGAAGATGTTATTAATAATAGTTATTTACTCGATACAAAAGACTCAATAATAATTCATATTTAAAGGGTACATAGACTCAATCCTAAATTAAAAATAAATTATGATATTAATAACTAGTATCATTATGATATCAAGAGATACAATCTAAATAAGAATGCATCCATCATATCACATATGTAAGCTATCCAAGGACTTTGAGAAGATTTAATAAATACATCGTCAAGTTGATCATTAAAATGGAAAAAAGGAGGTTCTGATAACTCTATAGATAATCTTTTCTCTAATGAAATGACAATCAATTTCTATATGTTTTTTCCTCTGATAAAAAACGGATTGGGTTAGAGATGTAAGGTTGATAGATTATCGTACACGAGTTCCATTTCAACAACCTCAAAGAAAGTAACATCTATTGAAATATTAAAAAAATGACATGTAGATGGACAATAACATCGATACCATTTTTGAGTTCTATAATAGCCAAAAAACACACATTTGAGAACTCGTTCAGACTTTATCACAACCATGAGAGGGAAAGGAACAAAACATGTAGAGTCGAAAACACAAATAAGGGACAATAGACAACATGTCCTTAGGAAACAATAGTGAATGTGGAATCTTATCATCCAATATTGTAGATGCCACATGGTTTATCAAATAACAAGTAGTGAGAATAACATCAACCCCAAAATTTAAAAGGTGTGCGGGCATTGATCAATAAGGTTCGAGCAGTATCAATTAAATGACAATGTTTTCTTTTTAACGACATCATTTTTCGTGGGGTGTGTGTACAACTTGATTGGTGTGTAATACCATGAAAAGCCATGAAACAGTTGGATGATGCAAAATATATTCTTTTGTATTGTCACACTGTATAATTCAAATTACTTTTTCAAATTGATTATTTATCTCTAAACAGAATATTTGAAAGGCATCGAATAATTGGGAATGATCCTTCAATAATGTGAATCATATACATCTAGAAAAACTATCAATGAAAGTGACATGCAATTTGTATCCCAAAAGAAAAGAACACCTAACTTGGGTCCTAAACATCAAAATCAACAATATCAAAAGGAGACATGGATCTTTTATTAGAGCTACTCAAAAAATATGCTCTAACATGTTTGTCAAGTTAACATGACTCACAATCTAGTAACTTTAAGTGTGAAAGTTGAGGAACCAACATTTTGAATTTATCTAAACTTAGATGACTTAAACAGCGGTGAATGATATGCTGAGATGCAATAATTTCACAAAAGATGGATGAGTGATGATGAAGGTAATATAGACCTTGTAATTCATATCATGTTTCAAGTGTCTTTTCCATACGACAATCTTGTATAAAGAAAGATTTAAAAGATAATGTTATTAAAGAAATGAGAGACCGAGTAAGTTTAGTGATTTAAATCATATTAAAGGGAGAACCAAGTACAAATAAAACATAATGCAATGATAAATGTGATAGGGGTGAAGCTTGACCAATAACAGTATCTTATTCCATAGAACCATTATCACGAGTAATAATGTGAGGTATTTTAAAAGTTAATAAATTAGAGATAAGAGACAAATTATCAACTACATGATCAGAAGCACTAGTATTTAAAATACACGATCCGTACAATAAAATAGACAAACCGTAAAGTTACCCAAATGAAATAGAGTGGTTGGAGATGAAATATATCGGACAACCATCAAACTACTAATCAAAATTTAAATAATGCCGAAAGACGGATTTAGATCCTCTCATACTCATTTTCTTATGTTTCTATCATACTCAAATTTTCATCATTCATTCACTTTTTTCACTCTTTCATTTGTACTATTATTTTTCTTTTATGTTACATTTAACCATAAGATTCAAATTAACCAAAATCAAACATATTAAATATCTAAACTGTTTTTCATGATATATGTATGAGTTGTAGTTACAAAATTTGTATTACTACATGCAACTACCCATTATTAACTATCCATTATAAAATGAATTAACTATCCATAAGACATACTAACATGTAGTAGCACAAACAAACCGTTGGGATTCACTCTTTCCGATCAAGTTTAGCTTTTCCCTTTATGCTTCTAACTATGCACCGAAGTTTTCTCTTATTCTCGAATCTCAACCGACCTTTCTTTTTCCCAAATGCTTTTTTTTTTGTCTATGTGGTCCTTGCTCCTTTGCATCACATGCTCCTATCCGATCTCCTTTTTGGTCATTAATAATAAAACACCATTCATTAAACATCATGGGAGTTTCTTTCTCTATCATTACATCTTCTTCACTATCTTTGATGAAGATTTATTTTTAATTTTGGAATTCGAAGATATATTTCCGAACACACTAGAGTTTATTTTTTCTAAGATGATTTCGGAGATGTATTGTCGAAATTACGAAATTTCATTTTTTCTAAAGTGATTTCGGAGATGTATTATCGAAGTTACGAAATTTCATTTTTTTGAGTGAATTCGAAGATGTATTTCCGAAGATATTCAATGTTATATTTCGAATGTATATTTTTTAAATAGACACCGACTGATTTCAGCAAAACATAAACCTTAAAATAGAAAATTATGTAGATATAGCATAGGTATTGAAACATTGATATTACATAGATATTATATAAACAAAAACAATAAATTTAACATTGAAAGTCGAAATTACATAGATATTGAAACATAAATTTAACATTACATGTTGTTATAAACAAATAACTGAGGACGTTACAACATTTTGATAATTGATTTGTGGTGTATGATGTTGAAGAAATAGTTTAGACACCCTATTTATAGACGATTTGAATCAATTTAGTCCAACGAATTCTTATTATGTGTCAGGTCATGTTTCAGAAATACACTTCTAAAACAACCACTTATTTTAAACAAAAATAGAGTGTTTTCGGAAATACACTTCTGAAATATTCTCTGATTGTTTTTTTTTAATTTCAGAAATGTATTTCTGAATTATGCAGAGACGGAACTCTATCTTAAATATTTTTGAAAATACATTTTCAAATTCATCTCAAAATTTAATATTTTAAATACTTTCGAAGATACATCTCCGAAACACCTTGATTTGGAATACATTCGAAGATATATCTCTGAAAAATATTTTCGGATTTTCAATAGTTTTTTTCCACCCTTAAAAAAATATACAAAGAAATCATTTTTAATCCTCCATTTCATTTTCCTCAATATGGTATCATATTATCTATATTCTATTAGGACAATAAGTAATGGCATGTGATTATGCTCCTTAGATTTAATCATCATTCAATGGGAAACATAATTACAACAATAATGAAATATGTGAAATAAACATGATGTAAAACATATCCAATCACCTAACATTATTATTGTTGTTAATCAAAAATTTAATCTAGATTTCATATGATTGCTCAAATATGAAAGTTTGTCTCATCTACATGTACACATAATATATGGGGAATAGATTCAAATCATATATTTATGAGAACATTAAAGAAGAGCGATCCGCCTGCCCCGACTCACGAGGCACCGTCCGGCAGAAGTAGTGTGTTATGGGAAATTGGCTCTCAGACAATACGTTGATATTATTTAGGTACTAATCATTTAGACAAAGTCATACTATCAAGGTCGGACCAATCAATTTAAATTTTTTATTCAAATTAAAAAATAATAATTAAAAAAAATGAATTTATACCGAAGTTTTGAAAAAATCAATAAAAAATTAATTTGAAAATAAAATTTGATTTTACACATATTTTAAAAAACTAGGTGTAAAATAGATTTTAAAAATAAATTATGATTTTATAACTGCTTTTAAAAAAACATGTGTAAAATGTATTGTTTTGGTAATTAAAAATAAATAAATGGATCTCTCAGAATTTTGAGCCCAGTATCATAGCATATGGAGCACCTTCAAATGGTCGATCTTACATACCACGATCGTCTGGAAAGTAGGTAGTCAACAACATTTGTGAGTTAAAGGATAGCGGTTACTACTACTTAGAATTTTTTTAAGCCTTATGCTTAAGGGCCTCTATAATACTTCTTCCCTAAACAGGAGAAAAACATATCACAACTTACCTTGTATTACACATAAACACATAGTCTCCCATCTCATGTAAGTTGGATATCTCATGCCACTATAAACACTATAAACTCCACAAAACATGGCCCGTCGCCGCCGCGGACAAGCCCTGACCACTCTCGTTTACTAATACCTCTGAGTAACTCATACCCGCGTAGGGATACCACACACACGTGTATTTTTTACAAGTACAGTGGCGCTCACCATGGAGCCCTGGTAAAACTAACCTGAATCACGCATTTTTATACAATCTTCATACTCACTGTTCCCCCACTCTTATAACCAGGCATCTCAGTCATGGTTAACAAGAGGGAACCATCCCTTATGCCTAAGGATATCTAGGGAAGTAGTGATGCCAATGCCTTGGAGGAGATATGTGCTGCCATGAATGAATTACGCTGCCAAAACCAAAGTTTGGAGGCCAACGTCCTCAATATTCAACAACTCCAAGAAGAGACCAATCCCCTAGAAGAGATGGAAGTACTGAACCCCTAGTTACTCTTAGGAGAAATACGGAAGTGAGTGTCCCTGAAGGATTCAAGCCTTCCTCTTTGTCAAAGTTTGATGGTTGTAGTGACCCTTATAAACATGTTACCTCCATCAATACATAGATGGCCATCATTGGAGAGCCTGACTCCCTGAAGTGAAAATTATTGGGATGCATACGCTTAATAATATTGTAGGAGGATTCGTCAGAGGAGGGGAGACTAGCTAAACCCGTAGAAGGTAACGTTCGCCAAGTGTTGGACATAGAAGACCTTTACAATAAGGAAGACGGAGGTGAAATGAAAGCGCTAGAAGATGAATTTCCTTTTCCGAGAAGGACGCAGTCAACATCCACCCGTACAATGACGACCCATTGGTCATTGCGGTTAGGTGTGATGAATGAGAGATCAGAAGAGTTCTTGTAGATCAAGAAAGTTTGGAAGATATCTTATATTGGGCTGCATTTGAGAGGCTCTGTCTCGACCCAAATGACCTAAAACCCTTCAAAGGCTCGGTAGTTGGATTCTCTATAGAACATATACAAGTAAAAGACTACATAACATTGAAGAACACCTTTGGAGTGGAGGAGAAAGCCAAAGAGATTAAGTTTAGGTATTTAGTTATTAACGCCTCCTCTTCTTGTAATATGATTATAGAGCATCCAACTTTTAATCACTTGGGCGTCATCTTGTCCACTTTGTATTTGTGCGTGAAGTACATGTTCTCTAACATGAGGGTGAAAGTTATCCAGGGAGATCAGAAAATTATCAGGAAGTGTTACGTAGAGATCCTTAAACTAAAAAAATGACTACACCTTATGCGTGAACACTAGGAAAAATGGGATCACGTATAAAGCCTCCATAAGAAGTTTGCAATGGAGAAGAGGTTCACCTAAAACCAACAAGGAGACCAAAGATTAAAATCTCGGAAGGAATACCCTATAACGCCATTTTCTCTACTTTCATTTGTTGTTTATTTGGTGTTATTTATTTATTTTACTGATGTTTTTTATTAGGCAGGTATTACATCTCTGTCATTTGAAAGGACGTTCTATTTTTAGGGGTGAACTATTTTCCCAATGAACCTCGTATGGGGGTTATTGACGAGGCCCCTCATTTTATTATTTTGAAGAATCTACGTTAGGTATAATGCCCTTTTAGAGGAAACCTTGAATTTTCGGAGAAGACCGCCCTAAGAGGCGGTCAAAATGTTTAATCTCTAAGAGGGACCCTTGGCGCCCTTAGAGGTAATCAAAAGGTTGGATATCCACGAGGTATCCTTGTAGACTTAATAGGCTATTAAAATGCTGGATCCCTAAATAGGACCCTTGTCGTCCTTAGAGGCAATCAAAAGGATGGATCTCCATAAGGGATCTTTGTCGCCCTAAGAGGCGGTAAACATGATGGATCCCTAAATAGGACCCTTGCCTTCCTCAGAGGTGATCAAAATGTTTGATTCCTAACTGGGATATTTGCCCCTTGGAGACGGTCAAAATGTTGGATCCCTAAGTGGGATCCTTAACGCTCTTACAGGCGGTCAAAAAGCTAAATCACTAAAAGGAGTCCCTGCCGCCCTTAGAGATGATCAAAACACTGGATCCCTAAGTGGAATTCTTTCCGCCCTTTGAGGCAAACAAAATACTACATCCCTAAGTGAGATCCTTGTTTCCGGTGGAGGAAATCAAAATGTTGGATCCTTAATAGGGATCCTTGCCACCCTTAGAGGAAATCAAAATATTGGATCCCTAAGAGAGATCCTTGTTTCCCTTAGAGGCGATCAACATGGCAGATCTCTAAGAAGGATCCTTACCACCCTTAGAGGCGATCAAAACTTTTGATCCCAAAGAGGGATCCTTGTTGCTATTAAAGGTGATCAAAATGTTGTATCCTTGCCGCCTCTAGAGGCAATCAAAATGATGGATCCCTCAATAGTACCCCTTGGAAAATAGGTAGTTAACAGTCTCCACCACTCAAGAGGGAGCAGTTACTACTTCTTATAGTTTCCTAAAACCTAGACCTAACAACCTTTATAAATTCTTCATCCCTAAACGGGAGAAAGATAGATCACAACTTACCTTGCATTACGCATAAACACAAAGTCTCTCACCTCGCATGAATTGACTCTCTCATACCACCGTAAACACTGTAAACTCCACCAAACAGGGCCTCTTGTGCCACGGGAAATCCCTAACCACTCTCATTTACCAAGTTCTCTGAGTATCACATACTTGCGTATGTATATCACTCACACTTATACTTTTTAACAAGTACACATTACCTACATTAAAATAGGGATGGTAGAAGGATTTCAACCATATAATTTTAATTAGTACTTTATAATTGTTGATTTATAATTTAAAATCGTAAATGATGAAGAGAAATGAAATATATTTCAAAATTAAATAAATTTGAAATCAGCCCGGCGGCGAAGCCGATAGCAGAGGCACGAAAGTGGATCCAAGTTTGGTTAGTGGTTTTGTAACTTAGAGCTCGATTCCAGTTTTCTTGGTTTTCATCTATTAGACTTTGTTTTTTTGTGTTTGTGAATCTGTTTGTTAATGCGTTATATTTTGGGTTGGTTATGGATTTGTTTTATTTCAGCAGTTATAAATATGTATCTCTATCAATTGTCTTAACAATCTTCAAAACTTTAGAGTTGGCGCCAGAGAGGAGGGTTTAGGAATCTTAGTGGTAATCTTAAAAAGGTAAGGTTAAATTACTAAGAGTGAGTTCATGAAATTTGGAAAACCCTTGGAGATATCCACGTGGGATTGTAAAACATTTTTAAACAACTTGAGCTTGTGTGATTCATATATAGAGATTTGGAGAGATTAGGAAAGTCTTAAGTAGAAAATATGGTATGTTCTTGTTAACTTTAGTGATTATTTTAATGTAACTCATTTGTAATATTTTATTACAAGTCTTGGAAGTATAGTGAATCATAGAGTTTATCTCTCCTCCAAAGTAGATTATTTGATCGAACTGAGTAAACAAGTTGTTGTATTTCTTGTCTTTTGTCTTGTTATGCCAAGTTTAGTTATTGTCTTATTAGTTAGATAGTTATTTTTTATAAAGGCTATTTATTTTGGTTATCATTGTTCTCTGTCCCAACACATTGAATTTCTTGGTGTGATTGAACCTTTCAATTTCACAAGCGGTGTCTATCATGAGGAAAATGGGTTTTGTTTACAAGTGAGCAACACATGTTCTAAATGGAAGATTGAGAAGTTTTCCAAGGACAACAATTTTGTGTTGTGGAAAGTGAAAATGAAAGCTATTTTAACTCAATATAAGTGCATTGAAGAGTGAAATATCAATGCATGCATACCTAACAAGCATAGAAGATTGAGATGATGGATAATACCAGAAGTTTCATTATCTCGTGCTCTGAGGATAAAGTTCTAAGAGAAAACACCAAGGATAGGACAATGGCTTGATGTGGGAAAAACTTGAAGCGTTATTTGTGACTAAGTATTTGGATCAAAGGTTGTGTCTGAAATGATAACTCTACGTATTCAGATGCTAGAGAAAAAATCTATAATAGAGCAGTTGGCAAAATTTCACAAGATCATTGATGATTTAGATAAAAGTAAGGTGAATATTGTTGACGGAGACAAGGTTATACTCTTGTTAAGCTCATTACCAAATTCTTTAAGAACTTTAAATTTGATCTTCTTTATGGTAAGTGATAAATTCTTAATTCATGTCAAAAAGTCCTATTAAAACATATCATTTATCTTACTTAAATTGACAAGTTTTTAACACAAAAACCTTAACTAATGAATAAAAGTCATATTGTGAAAGTCTACTTAGGTTTTGTTATAATTTGTGCAAGTTTTGGCCATTAAAGAAAAAACATAAAACAAACACTTCGCTAAGCAAAAGTTGCAGCGAAAAGTTCGATTAGCGAACATCCAGCAAAGTGAAGGCAGAAGCAAATCAGAAAGTTTTGCCAGCAGCGAGGAGAAGCGAAGCAGTTCGCTTAGCAAAAGGAGCCTTTTCTTAGAGAAACAGGGAGGTCAAAGAAAGATATTTTGAAAAGACTTCAGGATGAAGAAAGCAACTTCGCTAAGCGAGCATCACTTCGCTTAGCAAACTTTGGTGGTTTTCTAAAGACAGGTTGATTTGAAAACTTAATGAAAAAGTAAGACTTCACTTAGCGAAGTATAGTTCACTTAGCAAACTCAGGAGGCCATAACTCATTTCAGCAAGGCATTCACTTATTATCTTGTAATATAGTATATTATTGTAATAGAAGTAGGAATAGAGGAAGTTTAAAGGAGAAAGGCTGGATACACATCAAGAGTCAGGAAATCGTCATTGATGTTGTTTCAACTAAAATCTTCCATTGTGCTTCAAGCTACCATGGGTAGATAAATCCCTCTCTTGTTGGGATTAGTTATAGTTCGTCGAAACAATATGTATTTTATTTAATGATGGTGTTTTATGCAATTTATGTTTGAATCATTATTGTTGTTATCTTTGTTTTACTGTTTATTTCATGGATTGAATTGATATTGATAAATATAGTTCTAATCTTGATCCAAGATAACAACTATTAAACTCTAAATTCTAGACATAGATTTAGGTTTAAAATTCAATAAAAGTATCGAATCGCAATGCTACCGTATTGTTTAATAGGATGAGAAATCGTTGATTAAACCATAAGGTAAGACATATCATCAAATTTTAGACATGAACTTTGTTTGTGTGCGATACGTGATGATAATGAAACATGCTTAAATTGTGTATAACTGATTTGTGAAAGTGCATATTGAATCTGCGAGTGAAAACCAATTCCCAACGAGTCAATTCCTATGAATCTTATCTTTCATCATTTTACTTATTTACTTTTCGTTCCTTATAAACCAAACAAATCCTGAAACTTATGCTTAGAATAATAGAAATTGTTAAACGAATTTGATATCGCTCCAATCATACTTACATTTGACTTTACTCAACATCAAATTAGAGTCATTGTCGGGGTTGGTGTTTAAGATATTAAAACATCGCAATAGTTTCTATTCTTCTAAGTTGTGTAAATTTGTTATATATTGTATATATTTGTTTTTCACAACGTTTGCTCAAGTGTGTGTTTAGGTGTGAACTTTATGTTTATGCTTCAAAGCATGGCGACTTTTCATGTCGGTCATCAGGTATAATAAAATAGACATATGACACAAGGAAAACCAAGAATCTTGGAGTTAAGTGCAAATGGCACAATCTTGGCACAAAATAAACTTCTCACCCAAACAATGGAAGAATTAACCAAGAAACTATCCAATCTTCCACAATAAGTAGCCTCTTGTGAGCTTTGTATAGGTGACCATCCAACCGATTTTTGTCCTCCGATTAATGAAGAAATTAATTATTTGGGCGGAAATCAGTATCCATACCAAAGTTGCACTCAGCCTGATAAACTCTCAAAAATATAAGACACATTGAATTAGTTTATGCATTTGTCCATGGAAAACCAGAAAAATACTGATGCTTCAATCAGAAAACTTGAAATGCAAGTAGAACAAATAGCAAAACAATTGGCTGAACAACAAAAAGTAACCTTCACCACCAACACTCAAAATAATCAAAAAGAAACCTACAATCCAATCATAACAAAGAATGGTGGAGAAGTTGAAATGAAAGTTGGGGAGAGTATTGAAAAGGAGGAAGTTGTTGGTGAAAATCAAGAAGAAAAAGAAAAGATTGAGAAAAAGGAGGAAGAAACTAGAAAAGTGAGGTAACATTCCATTGTTCACGATATGCTTAGGAGACTAACAAATTCTTGTTTTCACTCGTTTGATTCATGCTTAATCTTGAATTTATGTTGATTATTGTAAAGACATAGAAGGGATCAAGGTATTTTGTTGAAAATTGAGCATAACTAGCAAGCCAAATGCAGCCTCAATATCCTTGTGAGTGAGTGATCATTTGCAACCCCTTTTGAGCCATATGACATGAATCCATCATTTGTAAACTCAACAATGCATTAAGTAAACCACTCAGTGAATATTGTTGTATTTCTCTAAAAATCATAAAAAGTTCATATATGATAGATTCTACTTTTTTTGAATTAAACCATTAAACCATTGATATCTTTTGCCAAATCTGAAAGAACATTCAAAGAAAAGAAGGTTTTTTTCAAAGTTGGGGAGAAAAAGCAAAAAGTACTTATTCAAAAGAAAATAAAATAAGGAAGGTGTAAAGTACAAAAAGAAAAATGAAAGAAAAAGAAAAGTGAGAAAAGAAAAGACAATGATTACTCAAAAATAATGTGTTCAAAAGAAAGAAACAAGAAAGGTTTAGATGAATTATATGATACAAAAAGAATCAAAACCTATGAATGCACTTCAGAGAAATAAAAATAAAAAACCACTTTGTTTCCATTAGCCATAGAAATAACACTTCATTGGTACCTTGGCCATGTTACAACCATAAAAAGACCTTAGTGATCTTTTTATTTGCATATCAACATATTTTTCTTAGACGAATGCATGAATTAATCAAGATGTTAGAAAGTTTGGCATGTGAGAGATCAAAATACCTCATCATTTTAACTTATACGAAAAAGTGTGATAGGTGTGATTCATGATTAACATGTTTATTTCTTTGGATTGATTGACATGAATTTTATGTGCAACTTCAAAAACCATGTTCCTTGACTACTTCATTGATATTTTTTATTGATCATGTGAAAGTTGGTATAGAAACTCTTGCTTTTTGTTTTACTTTGATTGAGGACAAACAAATATTCAAGTTGGGGAGAGTTTGGTAAATGCTTAATTCATGTTAAAATGTCCTATTAAAACATAACATTTATCTTACTTAAATGACAAGTTTTTAACACAAAAACCTCAACTAATGAATAAAAGTGATATTGTGCAAGTCTAATTTTGTTATGTTATCATTTGTTCAAGTTTTTGCCATTAAAGAAAAACCAGAAAACATACACTTTTCTAAGTAAAAGTTACAGCAAAAAGTTCCCTTAGCGAACATCCAGCGAAGTGAAGGCAGAAGTAGATGAGCAAGTTTCGCCATCAGCGAGGAGAAGCAAAGCGGTTTGATTAGCTAATCGAGCTTTCACTTAGAGAAACAAGGTGGTCAAATAAAGATATTTTGAAAAGACTTCAGGCTAAAGAAAGAAACTTTACTAAGCGAGCATCACTTCACTTAGCGAACTTTGGCGGTTTTCTGAAGACAAGTTAATTTGAAAACTTAATGAAGAAGTAAGACTTCGCTTAGTGAAGTATAGTTTGCTTAGTGAACTTTGGCGGCCAGAACTGTTATAAATAGACCAAAAATCATTTCAGCAAAGACATTCACTTCTTATCTTGTAATATAGTATATTGTTGTAATAGAAGTAGGAATAAAGGAAGTTTAAAAGGAGAAGTTCTGGATACGCATCAAGAGTCATGAAATTATCATTGATGTTGTTTCAACTCAAATCTTCCATTGTGCTTCAAGCTACCATGAGTAGCTAAATCCCTATATTATTGGGATTGGTCATAGTTTGTCGAAACACTATGTATTTTCTTTAGTCATGGAATTATATGAAATTTATGTTTGAATCATTATCGTTGTTATCTTTGTTTTACCATTTATTTCATAGGTTTAATTGATATTAACAAATACAACTCTAATCTCGATCTAAGATAAAAACTATTAAACTATAAATTCTAGACATCAATTTAGGTTTAATATTCACTAAAAATATTGAATCTTAATGCTAACATATTGTTTAATAGGTTGACGAGTACCAACTTCAAAAACTATCATTACCATACATCTGCAAGTTGACACACTCAAAATTAGAAAATCACCAAATGCGACTTCAAGCTATTTGTTTTACCCCAAAATTTTCCCTCCTTTTTATCAAGACATTTTCTCACAAGGATTTTCAAAAGGGAAAGTTTGCACAAGTACAATTGGATTTTTGGCTTTCAGGTATCAAATCGAAGAAAATCAAGATTGCTTCGATTTCCCAAGTTTCGACTGGACTTTGGACCCCTTCAACTTGCCTTCTATCCACAAGGCAAAGGCCCCTTCAACTTGCCTTCGATCCATTAGGCAAAGTCCCCTTAGACTTTCCTTTGATTCACAAGGCAGAGGCTTCTTTAGGCTTTCCTTCGATTGACAAGAAAGAGGCTTCCTCAGACTTGCTTTCAACTCACTAGGAAAATACTTCCTTCGTGCCTGGTTCGATTCACTAGGCAATGGTCTCGTTGGTGCCAGATTTGATCCACAAAGCAATGACCTCCCTCATGCTAAGCATCCACAAGGCATTGGATTCCTTTGTGCTAGCTTCGACTAGGCAAATTACTCCCTTTGAAACGATTTGCTTCAATTCATAAGCAGTAGCCTCCTACATGCTTGTTTTGATTCACAAAGCAGTGGCCTCCTGCATGCAAACTTCGATTGAGAATTAGCCTCTTACGTGTCTGCATTGATCCACAAGATAAGTGCCTCCTCTGTGCTTGCTTTCGACCCACTAGGAAATGTCTTCTTCTGTGCTTGCCTACAATGTACAAGGCAAAGGCTTCCTCTTCACGCTTGCCTTTGATTCATAAGGCAAGAACTTCTTTCATGCGTTCTTCGATTCACTAAGTAGTGGCTTCCCTCATACTTCTCTGACTCCACCTCTGAACCCTTCAACACATAGTTTCTCCATTATGAACATACATTGGTGGCCCATTTGAAGAACGCACAAAGAGTGCATGTGGGCTATTTGAAGAAACATACAAGTGGTGCCTTCAAATGCCATACATTTAGCCCATTCGAAGAAACTCACAAGTGACGCCTTCGAAGGACATATAATTGGTCCATTCAAAGGACACATAATTGTTGGAAATAAGTTTATTTTGTCTTCTAATGAGTTTGGTTCAAGACGCTTGCTGACCAAAAGTCCTACATGCTGCCAAGCCCAATCCTCCTGCACAATTACATTCGAAGGAGGTAACAAAAGAAGCTTCGACTGGCCAGAAAGAAGTGTTTGATTGGGCTAGTTGGATAGTTTCAGATCAAGCAACTAAAGCAGATAGTGGCTCAATCGAAGAAGCCGCAATGATGAGGCCTGGAGCCATTGAAATTGGAATTCAGGGGAAATCGAAGAACAACGCTTGGGAGCTGGTCGAAAGAACGAGTCAATGCAGATGGTGACTAAATTGAAGACGCTCTGATGAGGAAAGCTCTGGACAATTCTAATTGGAATTCAAAGCCATCGAAGAGAACAATGCTCTGATAAGGAAAGCTCTGAGCAATTTGAATTGATGCAGATGTTGACTTAATCGAAGCAGCTCTAATGATGAAAGGTCTGAGCAATTCAAATTCGTGCAAGGCGCCAACCATAACTTGCCCAGGTTCATTCAAAGCTCAAAACGGCATGAAATCCTTAAAAAAGGCAACCCTTTTTAAGGTTGTCGATTCTGCCTTCAAGGCCTGATAAATGGCTGTCTCTTGCCATTTCCATTCACCACTATCCCATATAAATACAAGGCTAAAGACACATTTCCAGGGACTAAATAAAGGAGAGTAGAAACCCTTGAGACACATAAACATTTCCACAAAAATATTTTTGCAGAGACAGAGTCATTGCCCATTGAAACAATTTTCTTACATACACGTTGCCTATACACACACATTACAAAGTGGTCAAAATCAAAATGATAGTGCAAGCTTCCTCGTGCCAAACAAACCTCACCATTCCATCCCTGGGGTTCCCAGGAAGGTGTCCAGATCATTCATAAGGCGTGCAACACCTTGAATCACTGCCTCCAAAAATCACCGGTTGGTAAGGGCTCTAAACTTTGAAACTGAATATACATGCCATTTTGTTAACTCTAACTGTTTGGTTCATGTTTAGGCCCACCATTAGTGTAGATCTAACGTGATACATGCAGGAATAAGATCATGCCATCGAAGGGCATGATCTGAATTTGCCTTTTGAAGCTCATGATATAGGTAGTTTCAAGCCAAAACCACCCAGATTCGAACTCAAGGGGTTCGAATTAGGGGAAGATTCAAATTAGGGGGAAAGACTTGGGTTTGATACCAAAGTCATGCATCTTTATATTTTCTAACATTTGTCTTGCAGATCCAGATCGAAAGGCAACTTCCTTCCCTGGATCGAAAAACAGACATCCCTCCCTAGATGGAAAAATCACATCCCTTACTGGATCGAGAAACCATGTCCCTCCCTGGATCGAAGGATAACCTCCTTCCCTAGATCGAAGGATACTCTCCTTCCCTGGATCAAAGGACCATTTGTATTTTTTTTATTTTGTTTTGTTCATGTCTTTTATTGACTTTACTTTTTAAATCAACATTAAATCAAAAAATCATAAAAATTAGGTTCTAGTCTTTTATTAAAATTAATTTCATTAATTAATTATTAATTACTTAAACATTTTTATAAATTAAAATTAAGTAGACTTAGAGTTTTATTTTTATTTTATTAAATAAAAAACAAACAAAACACTTTTTCCTTCTAGGATTTGGACGTATTCCAATTCACGCGCGTTTTTACCTTTCGCAGTTTTATTTTCATATTTTTTGTATCTGCCTACCGGATGTAATAGATTTAAACTAGGATATTTACTACTTTATCCCCCTCATTTTTGAACATGTAATAATTCCCCTCCCCGAATCCATGTAATAACATAGCTTTAATTTCCGCACTTTAAATTCCTATACAGATATTAACTGTTAGATGTATGTTAATAGGATTGCATGATAAGACTAAAATGAACATTAGCAAACCTAACATCAAGATAAATAACTGAAACACAATACAATTGCACATGCGCACCTCTAGGCTACCCCACTTTGGTTGCCTTCAAAAAAATAGTCACAACTCTCGAAACGTGAGAGATGTTAGTGGCTACCCTCCGATTTAAAAAGATCACAAGTCCCTCGATGACCCTCTCGATGTTGCCTCAGTAAAAATGATCTTAAAACCCTAGGGTAGTTACTAAGATTTCTTGCCAAGTTGCCTTCGTGACTATAAAACGTCCCTTCGAATGTCCCTCATACATCCAAACGACTAAGGCTACCTACTCACTACTTCTAGGATAGCACTGTCTAAAGGAAAGGAGGAAAAGAACGAACCTTTCGAGTAAAGTAGATAGTTCCTAGATGTTATGCTCAAAAACAAATTTTTATACTTACATAAAACAACTTTCAAAAACATTTTCAGAAACTCTTTATCAACACTCTTGAGGAATGATACAAGAGTTATCATAAAGAAAATCGCCGCACTAAGACATTTTAAAATACTTTTCAAAAAACACACGAAAGGACAGGTATTTCAAAAATGATCTAAGCATCTAAGAGCCCGTAGAAAACTACGGATGGAAAGGGTGCTAACACCTTCCCTTTTCATAACTTACCCCCGTTACTAAAAAATAATCTTGAAAGGTCTTTTCTGTTCTTTTCACCCTTTCCTTTGTTGAATAAAAGAAAATTCGATGGCGACTCTTACTTACCGCAACATTTGCGAATACAAAATGAAAAACCAATATAACAGTCGGTTCTGCCACCGTATCACAGAACTGGCGACTCTGCTGGGGAAAAAAACAAGAAGTGAGGTTACCTTAGAGTTTAGTTCATTCTATATTTGCTTTCATTGTGTGTTTTGTTTGCTTTAACTTTGAGGGTTTACTTGTAAAGATCCTATATCCGGATCTGGGGCACCTTTTAGGTAAGTAGCAATAGACCGTGGGGACTGTGCGGGGTATACCGACACATTTGAAACTATAACTACATTGGTGTGACACATTTGTTGGTACCAATAGCCCTTGAGTAGTCAAGGAGAATACAGGGCCACTGTGTGGTGTCATGAAGCACCAACAGACCTTAGAACCTTTAATTTAACAACTTGGCCATTAGGAAGTAGTGAGGTAGCCGGCTTAGGTGCAGTCCAAAGTTGGTTAAAACTGGATACTACACTCATTGAGATCTGACTTCCAGGATATTTCGGTCGCCAATAAAGAGTCTTGTGCTGAAACAATGTCCGATGAAGAAAGATCAGTGATATTGAGATTCCCTAGAACTCAGTTACTATTAATAGGACATGTTGAACCAACTAAACTTCAAGAGGGTACTTACCTATGGAATCCATGCAAGCCTAAACCTAAGGATATGTTTGTGTGCTTGTATATATCTGTTTCTACATAACATCATAATATCATAACATGGCATATCACACTAACCATTTCAAGGACTTTTAGGACTTTTCTTTGTGTCTATTTTGTAGGACATGGCTCCCATTCGCAAAAATACTATCCAAGTCAACCTTGTAAGGGTACCTCCTTAACTCAAAGAGTTGTCATCAAGGGTTCCTAAGAATTCTCCATTCACTAAAAGACATGGTCAACTCCTCGGTTTGGTCACCTCAAGCCCTGATGAAGACATGGTGAAAGTTCTCTTTCAGTTCTTTGACCTTTTACATCATTGCTTTACATTTCCCGATTACCAGTTGGTGCCTACTATGGAAGAGTTTTCTCAGTTATTGGGTGTGCCTATTCTCAATCAATTACCCTTCAACGGTATGGAAAAATACCCAAATCCTGAGGAGATCGCTCAAGCCCTGTATTTACAACGGTCCGATGTTGTGACAAATTGGGAAACAAGAAGCGGTGTTAAAGGGTTTCTAGCCAAGTTTTTGTTTGAGAAAGCTCACCATTTTTAGAATAATCTGGACTTACAAGCCTTTGAAGAGTTGTTGGCCCTTCTCATCTATGGAATGGTACTGTTCCCTAATCCGGACCAACTCATAGACGTGAATACGATCAAAGTTTTCATGTCTCGTAATCCGGTGTCTACTTTACTTGGAGACATTCTGCATTCTTTTCACACTCGCATCATGAAGAGAAGAGGAACCCTTATGTGTTGCGCTCCTCTATTGGCTAGGTGGTTTATTTCGCACCTACCTCGATCTGTATTGAATAATGAGCAAGGCATGAGGTGGTCTAATAGGTTGATGTCTCTCACACATTCGGATATGCACTGGTGCCCCCGATCTTTGGAAGACGTTACCATCATTGATCCCTGTGGGGAATTCCCTAATGTCCCTCTCCTAGGCATTAGGGGAGGAATCAATTATAACCATTGTTTCGCGTTGAGACGGTTTGGGTATGCTAGGAGAGATGGACCTCATGATCCACTGGTTCAGGGAATATCATTTGACTATGAGAACGATGTCCAGGGGTACCGTCAGAGGTTCATCTGAGCTTGGGGCATGGTGAACAAAGTGGATAGCAAGACATTGGGGCATAAGAATTCCATCCCTTTGGAACCTTATCTTAAGTGGGTGCGAGCATGCACTCAAAATCTCATGATGCCTTACCCCGCCATCCTACCTATCATCATGGAACCTATTGCTGAGACAGATGTACCTCATGCTATTCTCCATCCTGACATGCCGACTACTCTCGAGAAACTGCAAAGATCGTGGATTCAACTCAAAGAGGAATGAGACACCTTTGAAACCCAATTCTACGCAAGAGAAAATAAGGTTTTGGAGCTTACAAGACAACAGCTGGAAGAACAGAGTTTGAATGCCTACATTGCACCAAAGAGGATGCACCCATGGGAAACCTGAGTCCTATTTGATTTGGGAGTTTTGTTTTTGTTTTTTCCATTGTAAGCCCAAGAGGCGTCATTGTAATCATTTAAACTTATGAATGCAGTTAGTGTTTGTTCTATCTTTGTCTAGGAAAATTTAAAATCTTAAAAGTCCTTGAAAATGTTGCATAAGAATATCATGCATTTCATTGCATAAGTAGGTATTTTGAGACAGGTTTCTTATTCTTTTCGTTGTTTATTTTAGCAAAAAGAAATGGCTCTTGAAAAAACAGTAAAGGATCGTCAAGATCAAAATGCTCAGTTCCAACAAATGTTCCTGGCTCTAGGTAAGGGGAAAGAAGATCTGAAAGCTCTTATCATCAAAGAGAAGACCAAGAAGGCAATGAAACCAGCTGGCGTCTTGAATTTGGGAAGAAGGTTAAGAGGACCGGCCAAGTGAGCTCTAGATTTCGCAACCCCGTCAAACGAGGGGGAAAACCAAGAAGAAAAGCCAACAGAAGAAAATAACAACCTGAGACCGATGAGGAAGAGGATGATTACTCTGAGGAACAATATCCTCCTGTTGATAATAAATATAAATAGCTGGAGGATCGTCTCAATGCTATGGAGATTCAAAGGGTACCCGGGCTGGATTTTGAAGAGCTAGGACTGGTCTCATGGGTGGTCATCCCGCAGAAATTCAAGGTCCCCACATTTTCTAAGTATGACGGTGCCTCCTATCTAAGCTGCACTTAAGGTCATATGTCAGGAAGATTCAACCCCACACTACTGATAGGAATCTGTGGGTACATTTCTTCCAGGAAAGTTTGACAGAAACGTAGTTGGAATTATTTGATCAGCTAGAGGAAACCAATATCCGCAACTGGGAAGATCTGGCTACTGATTTTTACAGGAAACACCAATATAATGCTGACCTCGCTCCAACTCGTACACAATTGCAAAGTATGTCTATGGGTTCCAGCGAGGGTTTCAAAGATAATGCCTAGAAGTGGAGAGATCTTATGGGAAGAGTCCAACCTCCTCTGCCTGATAGAGAGCTGGTAGACATGTTCTTGGGCACGTTGTCTGGTCCATTTTTCAACCATCTGATTGGAAGCTCTTCAGCTAGGTTTACTGAGCTGATATTAACTAGTGAGCAAGTGGAAGCTGGTATCAAGAGTGGTAAGATTCAGAGGGATGCATCCTCCAGTACAGTAAAGAAACCATTCTCTAGGAAGAAGGAGGTCACTGTTGCTTATGGCCAGAGGAATCAAAGTAAGACTGAACATCGTCCAATGGTAGGGGCTGTTATGATCTCCAATCCTGCATCAAACCCACAACAAAACAATAAGCACAGACTAGATGCACCCATAAGACAGTTCACTCGGATACAAATGTCTTTATCCCAGGTTTTTCCACACCTGTTAAAGTCCAATCTGGTGACTCTAAAGGAAACTTCTAAGAATCCAAATACTGTATCTCCTCGTTACAACCCAAATGCTCGATGTTCTTACCACTCTGACGGTCCAGGGTATGATACAAATGACTGTTGGACTCTGAAGAACAATGTGCAAGACCTGATTGAGGCAAAGGAGATTGAGTTTGACCCTCTTAAGACTCCCAACATCATAACTGCACCAATCCCCAACCACGAACCAAGAGTCATTGTTATTGATGTTGTTTCTGCTATAGAAGAGGATGACAGCGATTGTGACATGGAAAAATGGATCTTCCCAACTACTAGTGGTGGACTCAACAATTGGAAGGCCAAGGATTTTGTTCCTATTACTTTTATTCAAGAGTAATTATCTTTTAGTTTTTTTGGGATATGTAATATTTGAACAATTGAAACTCTAAAGCCTTGTGTCTTACCCAAGGCACCATGGTCTATTTGTGAGGGTTGTTATTTCATCTTCATATGTCATTAATAAATCATTGGACGTTTTGCATGAAAATTTTACGCTCCTTGTTTTTCTTTTCTACTTTTTTACTTTATCAAAAATAGCTATACTCTCTTACACACACCCACATATCAAACTGCAGATCCACATCCACTATGGATTCCATTGGTAACGGTTCTGCTATTGCCACTTATGACTTAGAAAATCCTATCTACCAAGCCGAGGACGAAGGTGAGGAAGATTATGAAGTACCAGGAGAACTTGCCAAACTATTACAACAGGAGGAAAGGGCAATACAACCTCATGAAGAGCCAGTTGAGAGGGTGAACTTTGGTACTGAAAAGGATAAGAAGGAATTCAAGATAGGCGTCGATCTGGAGCATATTGTGAAGGAGAGGTTAATCATATGTTACATGACTATGTTGATATTTTTTCCTGGTCATACAAAGATATGTCGGGACTTGACACTGATATTATGGTTCATCGCCTACCGACAAAAGAGGATAGCCCTCCAGTGAAACAAAAGGTTCATCGTATGCGGCCAGAAATGTCAAAAAAGATCAAGGCTGAATTCATGAAACTATTCAACACTGGTTTCTTAGCTGTCACCTCTTATCCATAATGGGTTGCTAATGTTGTTCTGGTACCTAAGAAGGACAGTAAGGTACGTATGTGTGTAGGTTACAGAAACTTGAATAGGGCAAGCCCCAAGGATGACTTTCCGCTTCCCCATATTGATGTTCTGGTTGACAACACCGCATAACATAAGGTATTCTCCTTCATGGATGGTTTCTCCAAGTACAATCAGATCAAAATAGCTCCTGAGGAAATGGAGAAAACAACCTTCATCACACAGTGGGGCAATTTCTATTACAAAGTTATGCCATTTGGGTTAAAGAACACCAGGGCAACCTATCAGCGTGCCATGGTAGCTTTGTTTCACGATATGATCCATCACGAGATAGAGGTCTATGTTGATGATATGATAGCCAGGTCTCAGACTAAAGAGGAGCACCTTGACCACCTGCAGAAGATGTTTGAAAGACTAAAAAAGTACAAACTGAGGCTAAACCCGAATAAGTTCACCTTTGGAGTAAGATCCGGTAAGCTCTTAGGCTTCGTTGTCAGCGGAAAAAGTATTGAAGTAGACCCTACAAAGGTTAAAGCTATACAAGAAATGCCAACTCCTCTCACTGAGAAGGAGGTTATGGGATTCTTGGGATGTCTAAACTACATTTCCAGATTCATTTCCCATCTAACCGCTACTTGTGAGCCAATCTTCAAATTACTGAAGAAAGATCAAGCAGTGAAGTGGAATAATGATTGCCAGATTGCCTTTGAAAAAATCAAGGAATATCTTCAAGAGCCTCCAATTTTGATGCCTCTGATTGAAGCAAGACCACTGATCATGTACTTAAAGGTATTAGAGAACTCAATGGGGTGTGTGCTGGGGAAGCATGACGAGTCTGGTCGAAAAGAGCATGGAATATACTACCTTAGAAATTTTTTTACCAACTGTGAAACAAGATAATCAGCTCGATAAAACTTGCTGCACTTTGGCATGGGATGCTCGCCGACTAAGACAATATATGTTGACTCACACTACCTTATTGATATCTAAAATGGATCCTATCAAATACATATTCGAGAAGCCCACTCTCTATTGAAGAATAGCAAGATGGAAAATGATCTTGATCGAATATGATATTTAGTACACAACCCATAAAGCAATTAAGGGAAGTGTATTAGCTGATCATTTGGCTCATCAGGCTGTGGACGACTACTAAACCATGAATTTTTTGTTCCCGGATGAAAACATCATGTTAGTAACTGATTGTGAAGAACCTAGACCAGATGAAGGACCTGAAAGAAGATCCCAATGGACTATGGTTTTTGACGGAGCTTCCAATGCACTTGGCAATGGAATCAGTGCTGTGACCATATCTCCCGAAGGATGTCATACTCCTTTCACTTCCAGGCTATGTTTCAATTATACCAACAACATGGCTGAATATGAAGCTTGCATCATGGGTTTCAAAGCTGCTATCGACTTGAGGATCAAATTCTTGAGTGTATTTGGAGACTTGACCCTAGTAATCAATCAAATCAAAGGAGAATGGGACATGAAGCATCCTAATCTCATCCCTTACAGAGAGCATGTGTTGACATTGATTCCACACTTTGGAGAAGTTACCTTTGAGAATTTTCCACAAGAGGAAAATCAACTAGCGGACAGGCTAGCTACGATGTCATCCATGTTCAAGGTCAGGTGGGATAATGAAGCTTCTCAGATCACTATTGAGAGAATAGACGAACCAGCATATTGTCATGAGATTGATACTGAAGAAGTAGTGGACAAACCTTGGTTCCATGAAGTCAAAAGATACCTCGAAGCCCAAGAGTATCCCAAGGGAGCTTCAGTCAAAGATAGAATGTCCCTAAGAAGGTTCTTTGCCAAGTTCTTCCTTAGTAATGGAATCCTCTGCAAGCACAACCACGATTCTACTTTGCTCCAGTGTGTGGATAAAAGTGAAGTAGAAAAGATTATGACAAATTTGCACGAAGGTACCTTTGGCACCCATTCTAGTGGGCACACAATGGCTAAAAAGATCCCACAGGAAGGATACTACTGGTCCACTATGGAAACAGATTGTTATCAACATTCACGAACTTATCACAAGTGCCAGATCTATGCTGATAAAGTACATGTGCCTCCGGTCCCTCTAAATGTCTTGACTGCTCCCTGGCCATTCGCAATGTAAGGCATCAAAATGATTGGAGAGATTAGACCTACAACTTCTAATGGGCACTGCTTCGTCCTGGTCGCCATTGATTACTTCACAAAGTGGGTTGAGGCAGCCTCATTTTCTTTTATTACCAAGAACGTTGTGGCCTGATTCATCAGACATAACCTTATCTATTGATATGGTATTCCAGAAAGAATCATCACAGATAATGGTACCAATCTCAATAATACTATGATCACCGAGCTTTGCACGCAATTCAAGATCCAGCATCATAACTCTTCTCCTTACCGGCCAAAGATGAATGGCGTTGTAGAAGCTGCTAATAAAAATATCAAAAATATCATACAGAAGATGGCGATGACATATAAAGACTGGCATGAGATGTTACCATTTTCTCTCCATGGTTATCGTACCACAGTGTGCACATCAATAGGGGCAACTCCTTTCTCTTTGGTATACAATATAGAAGTTGTATTACCCATCGAAGTCCAGATCCCTTCCTTGAGAATCTTGAAGGACGCAAGTTTAAATGAAGACGAATGGGTTCAGACTCAACTTGACCATTTAAACCTAATTGAAGAAAAGGCTCGGGGCTGTCTGTCATGGCCAGATGTATCAAAAACGTATGATTAAAGCTTTTAACAAGAAGGTCAGACGTCAGGTATATCATGCTAGGGACCTAGTAATCAAGCGCATCATACTGCCGCAAAATGATCCCAGGGGTAAATGGACTCCCAAATTCGAAGGGCCATTTGTAATTAAGAACATATTTTCTGGTGGAGCCATGATCTTAACCTCTATGGACGGTGACGACCTTCCGCACCCTGTAAACGTGGACATAGTTAAAAGATACTATGCATGAACAAAGACCCGCTAGGTTGACTGGCCTAGGAAAAAATAAGGGCATCCCGGCGAACCAAGAGGTTTCGGGAAAATATTAGGGATATACACATGGAAAAATCTATACACCCAGCAAGTCAAAAACCTGAAAAGGAGGCTTGGGCAAAAAAGGGTATCCCGGTGGACTGAAAACCCGAAAGGGCAGTCCAGGAAAAAGTTAGGGATTTTAAAGCGTATAACTATGTCCCGTTGGATCACCATATAGCCAATCTTCAGTATCCACTATCAAGCTCAAGTGGTACTAATCAATCCATTCAGCTTCGGAAAAGCAGCAAAAGAGATAAGACGATCAAGGACATAAAGGAAATAGCAAAATGGAAATCAATGGGATTACTTCACATAGATGTTTTTCTTTGTATACTATTTTGTATAACTTTCATTCTTACAACGACATTCTCTTACTAGGATGTCCGTCTCCTTGTACAAAAGCGCCTATTATAGGCAAAACTCATTCAAATTAATACAAAACTATCTCTTTGAAAGTGCAAAACTATTTATTTTTTATTTTTCTATTTTGTTTGCGAAAACGTCCAGTGATTATTTTTGAACATATGCATTTTAATGTGATTACCATTTACAAATACACGAATAAAAAACAGAAAGACAGTTACTAATGGCTTTAAGAAACGGGACAATGTCTAAAGGCCACCCACAAAATCCTCGCAGATACTTTGTCCAGCAGGTACAGAGGCAGGGGCATCCTACTATAAAGTCGCTGCCATATCCTCAACATACAGCCTAATGAGGCCAGGTGTTCTGACATCCCCGACAGAGCAACAATCTCTAATTACTGCCCCGACATCTTAAAGAATTCCCTAACCTAGTTCACAAGCTTTTAAGGATTCCCCAGCAGGATTTCATAAAAATCCCGAAGCAGTTCATGGAGTTTCATTTCCTCAACAAAGTTTATTTCTCTAACAACTGAAATCCATTTCCCAACATTTCAACTTCAACAAAATTTGAAGACTTACACTCTTTATCCCCAGCAACAGTCAGGGTTTTATTTTCCCCAGTTCAACAATACAACAATAGAACGACTGACACGTTCATACATTGCATTCATACAATATTTTACAAGCTTCATAGCATATGCATCACGAATTCATATATCACAATATAATTCATTTTGAGAGCATAATTTTCATGTCATGCATCATGATATTGCATGCAGCTAATTCTTTACCTTTTCAAGAAAGATCGACAGATGAATGTCATCACCAATTTTCAACAGTTCCAGATTAATACCTAAAACAAGACATGACAACTATCTGTGGACGACAGATTGTAGATTAATACCTGAAACTGACAACTATCTACATGAGCAGATTGAAGATTAATACCCGAAACAAGACAGGAAAACTATCTTTCTTTCTCTTAGGTCAGAGATTAATACCTGAAACCAGACATGCCAACTATCTCAACGACCAACAAAAGAAAGTTCTGGATTAATATATGAAACCAGACAGGACAACTATATGTGGATGATCGATTGTAGATTAATACCTGAAACCAGATAGGAAAACTATCTACATGAGTAGATTAAAGATTAATACCCAAAACCAGACGAGAAAACTATCTTTCTTTCTCTTAGGTCAGAGATTAATACCTGAAACCAGACATGACAAATATCTCAACGACTAACAAAAACAACTTTTGAATTAATACCTGAAACCAGACAAGACAACTATCTGTGGACGACTGATTGTAGATTAATAACTGAAACCAGACAGGACACCTATCTACGTGAGCAGATTAAAGATTAATACCCGAAACCAGATGGGAAAACTATCTTTCTTTCGCTTAGGTCAGAGATTAATAACTAAAACCAGACAGGGCAACTATCTCAATGACCAACAAAAGCAAGTTCTGGATTAATACCTGAAGCAAGACAGGAGAACTATCTGTGAATAGTTGATTGTAGATCAATTCAGGAAACTAGACGGGGTGACTATCTACACAACCAGATGAAGAAATCTTACACGGGTTCCTTCTCTCCCGATGCAGCTTTACACAAGCTCATCCTTAAGCAATCTTACATATATTCCTTCTCAATCTCCAGATGCAGCTTTACATGGGCTCATCCTGAAGCAATCTTACACGGTTTTCTTCTCACAATCTCCAGATGAAGTTTAACACGAACACATCTTGAGGTAGCCTTACACAGGTTCCTTTTAATACATATCCAGGAAGCAGTTAATTTAATTCTCCCCAGCAAGTTACTGTGACGCCTGGAGTTCAACCAGAAAACAACAAACTTTCATCTCTCCAGTCTAGAGATAACTCCTCAGTAGTGCCTTGGACAACTGAATCTCCTAGACGCTATTCCCCACAAAGTTTTTCTCAAGCAAGAGAACGACAAAAATCAACATTCCCCATCAGAGTCCTCCTCAGACAACAGGAATAGGAATCCCCATAAAGAGACCTCTTGTGAAGTCAGCATCTTTAAGCCCATCTCTAATAACTCTCGGCCATCTTCTGCAAATGGCATCTTTAAGCCCATTCCCTACACAATCAGCCATCACATCATGCAATTGCAAATTTCTGGGAACTCTAGTGTTAAATCATCTTCCACCTTGAGATCACGAAAAGCAAACAAGCCAATCTAAATCTTCAAGTTTAAGAAGATTGAACAGGGGAAGCTGTTGTACCCAAAAATTTTCCCTCTTATTTCTCAATACATTTTCTCACAAGGATTTTCAAAAGGGAAATTTTGCACAAGTACAATTGGATTTTTGGCTTCCAGGCATCAAATCAAAGAAAATCAAGATTACTTCAATTTCCCAAGTTTCAACTGGACTTTGGCCCCCTTCAACTTTCCTTCGATCCACAAGGCAATGGCCCCTTCAACTTTCCTTTGATCCACTTGTCAAAGGCCCCTTCAACTTGCCTTTAATTCACAAGGCAGAGGCTTCCTCAGACTTGCCTTTGATTCACAAGGCATATGCTTCCTCAGACTTGCTTTCGATTCACTAGGAAAATACTTCCTTCGTGCCTGGTTCGATTCACTAGGCAATGGTCTCCCTTGTGCTTGCTTTGATCCACAAAGAAATGGCCTCCCTCATGCTAAGAATCCACAAGGCATTGGCTTCCTTTGTGCTAGATTCGACTGGGTAAATGGATCCCTTTGAAACGGTTTGCTTCGATTCACAAGCAGTAGCCTCCTACATACTTGTTTTGATTCACAAAGCAATGGCCTCCTGCATGCAAGCTTCGATTGAGAATTGGCCTCTTACGTGTCTTCTTTGATCCACAAGACAAGTGCCTCCTGTGTGATTTCTTTCGACCCAATAGGAAATGGTTTCCTCTGTGCTTGCCTTCAATGCACAAGGAAAAGGCTTCCTCTTCACGCTTTCCTTCGATTCATAAGGCAAGAACTTCTTTCATGCGGGCTTCGATTCACTAAGCAGTGGCTTTCCTCATACTGCTCTGACTCCACCTCTGAATCCTTCAACACACAGTTTCTACATTATGAACATACATTGGTGGCCCATTCGAAGAATGCACAAAGTGTGTGTAATACAGTGGGAGAACTGACTTGGTTTGTTATATGTTTGATCGCAATTGTTGCGGATAGCAAGAGTCGCCATTGACTTTTATTTTATCCAATAAGGAAAGGGTGAAAAGAACAGGAAAGACCTTTGAGATGTTTCCTTGAGTTTGGGGTGTAGGTTATGAAAAAGGAAGGTATTAGCACCCTTTTCATCCGTAGTTATCTACGGGCTCTTAGTTGCTTGCTAGACCACTTGCTTTGTTTGAAAATGTGTTTGTGGTGGATGTTGAAAGTATTTTTGAAAAGCGCCTTCGTTTAGGAAAACTTTGCAATGATTCTCGTCTCTATAAGAATGTATACAAAGTGTTGGACTTTTTTGAAAATATTTCATGTTTTTGAAAGTGTTTGATGTGTTTGAAAAATGTTTGTTTTTGAGAATAGATTGTGAGCAAGCAACTAAGAACGTTCTACCTTACTCAAAAGTCTTTTGTTCATTTCTCTCTTCCTTTGATATTGCTATCTTACCATTGACTGGTAAGAAGCCTTATCTTTGGATGTAAAGGGATAGGCGTGGGTCAATCATATAGTCATAGAAGGCAACCTGTGACACATTTTAGCAATTTTTCATTTAAGGACTAGATCATTTACCGAAGGCAACATTGAGGGACATCGAAGGACTATGATCTTTTTATCGATGGACTTTTGCTAAAATGCCCATATTCGAGGGACATGAATATTTTCCGAGGTAACAAGTGAGATTACCCTAGTGGTGCATGTGTGTGAATAGTGTGTTTGATTGCATGCATTTTTTGTTTTGAATTTAAATGTCATCTATTTGTTGATTTTATCTTTCCATATAGCCTAATTACTAATAATGTAGGAAAGCAATAAAAAATGCAAAGAATAAATCCTAAGCTATTGCAACCATATTATATAAAAAAGCAAAATAAAAGAGAGGAAAAGTGGGTCCTTCGACCCTGGTAGTATGCTCCTTCGATTCACCATATCTCAGTTTCTTTCGGCTAGGCCTGTAAGGCAGCATGAATATGTATCCTTCAATCATGCCCTTTTTCTCTGCTTACTTCGATTGGATCTGCAAAACAAAAATGAATGTATCCTTCGACCATACCCATTTCTCTGCTTACTTCGACTGGACCTGCAAAGCAAAATGAATACATGTCCTTCGACCACTCCTCTTTCATTTTAGATAAAAGCATGGGGCGAAGCCTAAAAGGCTTCGATCCACACAACCTCCTTCCTGTTTTCTTTCCTTTGGGGACTAAGTAGCAGCATGAGTTTAGGCCATGCTAACATTATTTCATGGACAAATTAATTATTAAAATATGTTTGGTAAATGAAGAAAACAAAACAAAAGATAGGCAAAGAAAAAAAAACAGAGGTGAAAACGAAAACAAAGCCAAAGAGTAACAATAATGCTTGAAACGAAAAGAAATGGCTATTCACATGTAATGCTTGAAATGAAAGGTTAAGGTAAAGAAGACTTACCTTGCTTGAAGCTGGAATGTGGTTCTTGGACTTGAGTTGTTTCCATAGGTGTTCTTGGATTTGAAGGGGAAGAAAAAAACGTGGCGTTTCTTTGGCTAAATTCGAAAACCAAGCAAAGTTGATTTGTGTTTGTTTATTTCTGGATTTTAAAGAAAAAAGTGTGGTGTTTCTTCAAGTTCTGGGTTTGGGAGGGTGTTAAATGTTTGAGAGTTTTTGAAGATTCTTTCCACACAGCCAAAATCTTCTTCAGCATTCTTCTTCTTTCTTTTTCTTTTTCATCCCCTTTGATGTGCAAATGAATTTCTATTTATAGGGAAAATATTTTGAATGAGCAGCTTTGTGAAGGAATAAAATATAGTTTCTTTGAAAGGCCAACATCCACTTGTGTCAACTTTTTATAATCCCAAGATAAAAGCACTTAAAATCAATGGTTGAGATGGGTGGCTCCTAGTTTATAGGGGGCAAGTGTGCAGAAGAGGCAGGCGCAAGGCTCAAGAACTTTCTAAAAAGGTAGTGATATCATCAAGAGAAATTTGGCTTGGAGAATAATTAAATATGGAGTGAGGCACAAGTTGGAGGCCTATGTAGCCTGGCCTGTGGACAACTTGACACTATGAATCGAATCTTTCATCTTTCCATAGCCTTAGACCAGACTTAAAAAAGCAGCATTCATTTCCACCAGTTGCGTGTCCTTCAAATAGACCAACTGTATGTTCTTCGAATGACCCGTTTCAGCTGAATATGCCACTCAGTGTTCTTGCTTTTGATCACTTAGGCCTAACCCTTCAACCAGACTCAAAAGTAAACAAAAACCAATTGTTTCCCAACCGCGACAAGTCCTTCAAATGGGCCACCAAGTTGTGTGTCATAATGCAACGTTATGTGTGTTAAAAGGTCTTCAGTTGGATTCGAAGGTGATATGAAGGTGATTCAAAAACAAATCTGAAGGTAGATTTGAAGGTGATATGAAGGTGTATTCGAAGCAATTTAAAAGGGAATCATTGCCTTGTGGGTGCTAGAATGAGACAAATCCATGCCTTCTGTGTGCAAGTTTGTAGGAGGATTCGAAGGTTGCATAAAAATGAATTTGAAACAAGCCTGAAGATTGATTCGAAGCCAGCATGTAGGAGGCCACTACTTGAATGTAGCTTGTGGACCAAAGGATGCATGAAGGGGTCCAGAGTTGGATTCGACGTATGTTGTTTTGAAAGGAAACCATACTCCAATCGAAGCTTTGTAAGAAGGTAATCCTTTCCCAATTGAATCTTTCCTACAGGAGGTCATTTCTCCCTGAATTAAAGCTTGCATGCAGGAGGCCACATGCTTTGTTAATCAAAGCAAGCATGTAGAGGGCTATATGCTTAATCGAAGCTTGTGGAAAGCTTGCTCGAAGGAAAGCCAAATGTTCAATTGAAGCGTGTGAATTAAGGTTTCGCTTGAAGAATCTAGAATATTCAATCGAAGGATGAATAAGTCGAAGCAAGCTTGCTTTTCTTCAATTTTGTCAAAAAAAATCATTTTTATTTGTTTTGCCCTTTTTGTCTGTTTTGTGCTTGTGCAAACTTTGAGCTTTTGAAAATCCTTATGAGAAAATTCCTTGAGAAATGAGAGGGAAAATTTTGGGGTACAAAAATTGCCCCAGTTCAATCTTCTTGAACCTGAAGAGCCAGATTGGCAGATCTTCCTTTCGTGACTTGAAGGTGAAAGATGATTGAACACTAAAGTGCCCAGAAATTTTCCCTTGACGTGTTGAATTGGAAATGGGTTTATGGATTCCATTTGAAGAGATGATAGATAGTTGTTAGAAATGGGCTTACAGATGCCACCCATAGTGACAAAAAAGGTATTTGTTTCGCCTGTCTTTTCCTGCAAGGAAGAGTGTTAGTTGCATGCAGAAGTATGCATGGCGTAATGATGTTCTCAAAATAAATGAGATTATGTTGTATGTGTATGCTATATGATGTATGAAGGTGAAATATGACTGAAGTGCATCCTTGTCTGGGAAAATAAATCCTTGACAAATGCTGGGGAGCCTTGGGAAGCTGAATCGCAGACTACTGTTGGGGATGAAGAGAACGCTCCTCTTCAGACTTTGTTTTAGGATATTTCCGCTGGGGGAATGTTGTTTTGTTTGAGAAAACTCTGAGGAGAGTGTTGATCTCCTGCTTGGGGAAAAGAGCTCAAGAGTCTTAGTTGTCCATTGCTCTACTGGGGAGTTATCTCTTGAAAGTTAGTTGTTATCTGGTCGGACTCCAGGCTTCACAATGACTTGATGGGGATAAAGAAGTTGACGGTTATCTCGTTGTTTTCCAGGTTTTGCAACAACTCACAGAGGATTGTATAAAAGTCTACTGGGGAAGAGGAGTTTTTTTTAGTGATTTTTAAAATTCAAATTGTTATCTAGTCGGGTCCAGGTTTCAGCAACTTGAACTGGAGGTTAACGGTTATCTGGTCGGGTCCAGGCTTCAGCAACTTAAAATTATGGTTTACTATTATCCGGTCAGATCCGGGTTTCAGTAACTTAAGCTGGAGGTTAACTGTTATCTGGTCGGGTCCAGGCTTCAGTAACTTATAAGGGGATTGACTGTTATCCGGTCGGGTCCGGGCTCCAGTAAATAGAGAAGTTAAACTATTATCTGGTCGGGTCCAGGCTTTAGTAACTTGGAATTGTGGTTTACTGTTATCCGGTCAGATTCGAGTTTCACAGTAAGTGGAACTGGTGGTTAACTGTTATCTGGTCGGGTCCAGGCTTTAGTAACTTGGCAAAATGGTTTTACTGTTATTTGGTCGGATCCAGTCTTCACAGTAAGTTAAGGGTAGGATGAAGTTGAACTAGTATTTGTTTGGGTCCAGGCTTCATAGTAACTTACTTGAAAGGATGAAGTTGACTGTTATCTAGTCGAGTTCCAGGCTTTTTAGCAACTTTCAGAGATAGAAAAGATTTTGTTGGCGACTTCACTAGGGATTAGGGGTTGTGGTCCCTTGATTCGTAATAGTCTGAGAGATAAACTCAAGATGGAGAGGACAGACTCAGCCGGGGTAGACAGACTCAGCTAGGGAATTTTACTGTTTGTTGGGGAAATAAACCCTGTTGAGGAATATTTGACGAGTTGTTGGGGGAGATGTATTCTTTGGGCAGAACTCCTCAAGACTTCTTATTACGACCAACTCGGCTGGGAAGAGAGTTTTTCAGAGATTGAAACTCTGGATGGGGAGTTTATGATTCCAAATTTGCGAGGATAATGCTAATGGAAAAAACTCTGTGGAGATGTCTTGAATGCAATTAGGGAGATGTTTATCACTATTTTGAAGCATATGTTTGCTAAAAGTTTAATCATGTTCATATACATATGTTCATTCAATTTAAGTCATTGGAACTCTTCACATTCAAAACAGAAAAAAAACAAAATGTTTGTACTTCAAAGTATATTTGTATTGATGTTTTTCCCATGAATATGCTTTTTGTACAAAGAGACAAAAATCCTAGTAAGAGGAAATCTCCAAAAGAAATGAAAAGTGTACAGAGTGAAAACAAAATTAATAGCCATGTGAAAGTGATCTCGTTGTCCGCACACTGCTATTGCCTTTATGTCTTCGAGTAAACCTTTGTCGTTGAACGAAGTCGACTGGATTGATTTTGGACCATTTGAACTTTCATATTTTTGGTAATAAAACTAGCTGTAGGGATTCCATGGGACATAATCATATGCTTTAATCCTTAACTTTTTCCTGGACCTCCCTTTCGGGTTTTTAGCCCACCAGGATACCCATTTTTGCCCAAGTCGCCCTTTCAGGTTTTTGACTTGCCGAGTGTACAATCTTTTGCATATATCCCTAATTTTTGCCCGAACCCTTTTGGTTCGCCGGGATGCCCTTATTTTTTCCTAGGTGTGTCAACCTAGTGGGTCATTTTATGCGTAGTATTTTTTAACTATGTACGCGTTTACGGGATGTGGGAAATCTTTGTCATCCATAGTAGTCAATATCATGGCACCACCAGAGAAGACTTTATTTACAACAAATGGTCCTTCATAAGTGGGAGTCTATTTTCCCCTGGGGTCGCCTTGTGGAAGAATGATGCGTTTTATTACCAATTCGCCAACTTGATACACTCGAGTCTTGATCTTTTTGTTGAACGCCTTGATCATACGCTTTTGATATATTTGACCATGGAAAACAGCAGCCAGTCGTTTCTCGTCAATCAAGTTTAGTTGATCCAACCTAGTCTGAATCCATTCATCCTCGCCTAGACCTACTTCTTTCATTATCCTTAAAGAAGGAATTTGAACTTCTATGGGCAAGAAGGATTCCATGCCATATACCAAAGATAAAGGAGTTTCCCCAGTTGACGTGCGATCCGAAGTACGATAGCCATGGAGAGCGAATGGTAACATCTCATGCTAATCTTTGTAGGTTACCACCATCTTTTGCATAATCTTCTTGATATTTTTATTGGCAGCTTCCACTACGCCATTCATCTTGGGTCTCTACTGAGAAGAATTATGATGCTTGATTTTGAACTTAGCACAAAGTTCCGTAATCATAGCATTATTGAGATTAGTTCCATTTTCGGTGATATTCCTTTCGGGGATGCCGTAACAATAGATCAGATTATGCTTAATAAACATGGCTACAAATTTCTTGGTGACTGAGGCATATGAAGCAGCTTCGACCCACTTGGTAAAGTAATCAATGGCAACAAGAATGAAACGGTGTCCATTTGAGGCAGTAGGTTTGATTTCTCCGATCATGTCAATTCCCCACATTGCAAAACGGCCACGGAGCAGTCATGACATTTAAGGGAATAGGTGGTACATGGACCTTGTTAGCATATATTTTCCATTTATGGCAAGTTCTTGAGTGATGATGACAATCAGTTTCCATTGTGGACCAATAGTAACCAGCCCTCAGGATTTTCTTGGCCATAGTATGTCCGCTAGAGTGTGTCCCAAAGAGCCCACCGTGCATGTCTCCATAATTTTCTTTGCCTCCTTCTTGTCCATACATCAGAGTAGAGTAGAATCATGATTGAGCTTGTATAGGGTTCCATTACTTAGAAAGAATTTGGATGAGAATCTTCGCAAAAACTTCTTATCATTGACGGAAGCCCCTTCAAGATATTCTTATGCTTTAAGATATCTTTTCACCTCATGGTACCATGGTTTCTCTTCGTCAGTGTCAAGCTCATAGAAGTGTGCAAGTTCGTCTAATCTTTCGATTGTTATCATATGAGCTTTGTTGTCCCATTTTACCTTGAACATGGAAGACATTATGGCCAAAGCGTCGGCTAACTGATTTTCCTCCCTAGGGAAATGCTCAAAGGTGATCTCCTCGAAGTATGGAATCAGAGTTAACACAATCTCTTTGTATGGAATGAGGTTAGGATGCTTGGTATCCCATTCTCCCTTTACCTGGCTAATTACTAGAGAAGAATCTCAAAATACATCCAAGTGTTTGATCCTCAAGTCAATGGCAACCTTCAGACCTAAGATTCATGCTTCGTACTCAGCCATGTTGTTCGTACAATCGAAGCATAATCTAGAAGTGAAAGGAGTGTGGAAACCTTCAGGAGATATTATCGCAACACCAATTCCGTTATCTAGAGCATTGGAAGACCCATCAAAAACCATAGTCCATCGTGTCCTTGTTCAGGTCTGTCACATGGTCCAGGTTTTGCATAGTCGGTCACTAACTTGATATTCTCATATGGGAATTCAAAGTTCATAGATTGATAGTCATTAACAGCTTGGTGAGCCAAATGCTATGCTAATATACTTCCTTTAATGGCCTTTTGGGTTGTATACTGGATGTCATATTCAGTCAGAATCATTTGCCATCTAGCTATCCGTCCAGAGAGAGCGGGCTTTTTGAAGATGTATTTGAAGGGTCCATTTTAGAGATCAATAGAGTGGTGTGAGTCATCATATACTGTCTTATCTGGAGAGCAGCCCATGCCAGAGTGCAGCAAGTTTTCTCGAGTAGTGAATATCTGGTTTCATTGTCGGTAAACATTTTTCTCAGGTAGTAAATTGCATGCTCTTTTCGGCCAGACTCGTCATGTTTGCCCAACACACACCCTATAGAATTCTCTAGCACAGTCAAGTACATGATCAAAGGCCTTCCCTCTACTGGAGGCATGAGGATGGGAGGCTATTGCAAATATTCCTTGATTTTGTTGAAGGCTGCTTGGCAGTCGTCGTTCCATTTGACTACTTAATCTTTCTTCAAGAGTTTGAAGATTTGCTCGCAAGTAGTATTTAAGTGAGATATGAAGCGAGCAATGTAATTAAGACGACCCAAGAATCCTCTGACCTCCTTTTTAGAACGGGGGACTGGAATTTCTTGAATGGCCTTTACTTTTGCAGGATCAACTTCGATACCTTTTCCACTGGCGATGAAACCTAGAAGCTTTCCAGATCTTACTCTGAATATGCATTTATTAGGGTTCAACCCCAATTTGTACTTCTTTATCCTCTCAAATAGCTTGTGTAGGTGATCGAGATGCTCTTCTTTGGTTTGCGACCTTGAAATTATATCATCCATATAGACTTCTATTTCATGATGAATCATATCATGAAATAAGGCTACCATATCCCTTTGATATGTTTCCCCTGCATTCTTTAATCCGAATGGCATAACCTTATAGCAAAAGGTGCCCCATTGTGTGACAAAGGTGGTCTTTTCCATATCTTCGGGAGCCATCTTGATTTGGTTGCATTCAGAAAATCCATCCATGAAGGAGAAGACTTTGTGTTGAGCAGTGTTGTCAACCAATACGTCAATATGTGATAGAGGGAAATCATCCTTGGGGCTTTCCCTATTCAGATCTCTATAGTCCACACACATGCAAACCTTTCCATCTTTCTTTAGCACAAGGACCACATTTTCCACCCATTAAGGATAAGATGTGACGGCCAGAAAACATGCATCAAGTTGCTTCATTACCTCGGCTTTTATCTTTTCGGACATGTCAGGCCGCATGTGACAAACTTTTTGCTTAACGGGAGGGGAATCTTCTTTCGTTGGCAGACGATGCACCACAATGTCGGTATTCAACCCGGGAATATCTTTATACGACCAAGCGAACACTTCAATATAATCATGTAACATCTGAACCAATCTTCTTTTAATACCATTTTTTAGGTTGGCTCTGATCTTGACCTCTCTTTCATCTGTCTCCGTCCCTAAGTTGATAACTTCTCCCAACTCTTTGTGAGGTTGAATATCTTTCTCTTCTTGCATTACAAGTGTGGCTAATTCTCTTGGTATTTCATAATCTTCCTCGCCTTCGTCTTCGGCTTAGTTAACTGGATGTTCGAAATCATCATTGGTAATAGTAGAGTCATGGGCAATGAGATCCAGAGAGGATGAAGATCTGCAAGTGTGTGTGTGTGTGTGTGTGTGTGTGCATGTAAGATACATGGCTATTTGAGAAAAAATGCAATAAAGAAAAATAAAGACAATGAACGCGAAAATTTGAATTCCAAAAGGTCCAATGGTTTATATTAAATGATCATATGATAGATGAAAATGAACAAAACCCTTTAACAAAATATCATAAAGTGCCCTGGGTAAGGCACATGGCATAAAAGTCATTGCTTTGGAATTTAAGATTACAGACAGAAATTCTTGAATTGGCAGAAAATGGTAAACAGTAATTACTCCTCTATGAAGGAGATGGGTGTGAAGTGTTTTTCCTGCCAGTTGGTGATCTTTCCTTTGACAGTAGGGTAGATCCATTCTTCAAAAGGGAATTCATCATCAGAATCTTCTACAACATTTACTTCATGATTTCTGATGCAGAGAGGTATCTTTCCCACGCGAGCATGCGTAACCTCTTTTTGAGCTTGAATGGTGAAACCCAATATGAATTTGGCTGTTTTAAATGGGATGTCAGGAAGCTGGCCCTAGATAGTACAATCTCCCTCCCCGACCACGGCACGAGCATCCTTGAGCGAAACCATTCTTGGTACAACTTTATCAGCTTTTGACATGTTGGAGGAGGCTTTGGTGGCGGCAATCATGGGAGGAACAATTTCAAAGGCCTGGCATGGAGTTTCTATGAATTCGCCATCCATTTCCACATATTTGGAGGAACTAAGATGGCTCATCATAAATTCTTCTTCACCGCTAACAATAATGATCTTCCCTTTGACTAAATATTTTAGTTTTTGATGAAGGGTGGATGTCACTGCCCCTGTCCCATGGATCCAAGGGCGTCCAAGCAGACAAGAATAGGCGGGACGTATGTTCGTTATGTAAAAGGAAGATTTGAAAGTCTGTGAGCCAACTTTAATTGGGAGATCACCTCACCATTATCCAATCTCTTAGTCCCATCGAAAGCACCCACAACAATATCGCTTGGCTTTAAAACCAGTCCTTCATAATCCAGCCGATCCAAAGCACCCTTGGGTATCACATTTAACGATGAGCCAGTATCAACTAAGACATGAGCTAGGGTGGTTCCCTTGCATTCAACATATATATGTAAGGCTTTGTTGTGATTTCTTCCCATAGGAGTCAGATCGGTGTCAGAAGATCCTAATCCATTACCGGCCATTAAACTTGCCACACAATTCTCAAACTGGTCAGCGGTGGTTTCCTGGGGCACGTGGGCTTTCTTCAAGAATTTTATCAGGGCTTGGGCATGAATGTCTGAACAAAGTAATAAGGACAACATGGAAACTTTGGAATGGGTTTTCCCCAACTTATCCACTATTTTAAAGTCACTTTTATTTATGATTTTTAGGATTTCCTCCATCTCTTGATTGGAGGGTTCTTCAGCATTAGCCTCTTTGGTAGGTTCCTCTATCCTAGCAGGCTCACCTTCTCTCTCTTTGTCTTTAGTGTTGGTACTGGACTTATTATTGGTTATGTGGGCTCACGACAATATCGCTTGGCTTTAAAACCAGTCCTTCAAAATCCAGCCGATCCAAAGCACCCTTGGGTATCACATTTAACGATGAGCCAGTATCAACTAAGACATGGGCTAGGGTGGTTCCCTTGCATTCAAAAGAGATATGTAAGGCTTTGTTGTTATTTCTTCCCATAGGAGTCAGATCGGCGTCAGAGGATCCTAATCCATTACTGGCCGTTAAACTTGCCACACAATTCTCAAACTGGTCAGCGGTGGTTTCCTGGGGCACGTGGGCCTTCTTCAAGAATTTGATCAGGGCTTGGGCATGAATGTTCGAACAAAGTAATAAGGAAAACATGGAAACTTTCGAAGGGGTTTTCCCCAACTGCTCCACTATTTTAAAGTCACTTTTCTTTATGATTTTTAGGATTTCCTCCATCTCTTGATTGGAGGGTTCTTCAGCATTAGCCTCTTTGGTAGGTGCCTCTATCCTAGCAGGCTCACCTTCTCTCTCTTTGTCTTTAGTGTTGGTACTGGACTTATTATTGGTTATGTGGGCGGGAATCGTTGTAGCAACGGGTGGTGAAATATTTGGGGAAAAGATCCTCCCTGTTCACATCACTTTACTAGAACTGCCAATGTTGCTGACATCAGCTTTATTTTTGTTGATCTAAGAATCTTGTTTTATCCCGTGGTAATAAACCTTAGCACAATCATTCCATGAAACTGCTTTCTCAGAGGAATAAGGGATGGGCCCAGCGGCAGTAATTATTAAAGGGGCAATGGTTGGTTTATTTGAAATCCTAATAGGACCCTTTGAGGGGATCCTAAAAGGCTTATTGGAAATTATTCTTACAGATAAGTCTTCAATTCTGTTGGTCAAACTCTTGATGGCAGGAATCTTTTCAAACATAATCTCGTGACTATTTACCAAGTATTGCACACCTTCCTTCAATTTCTTGCACCCACTAACTTGTTTATCACAGTAGATACAATCTTTAGAACAACCAGGGAACACCCCGACTCTTAACAAGTTATCTTTCACAATAGTTAACAGAGTTGTTAAGTCTTCAATGGAGGAAACACAAATGGTATTATCAATTGCATTAACACATTTGCCATGGTTAGACATCAGTGAGGTTATCACATTAGGAGTAGTAGGTGAATCAAATTCAATCGTCTTGTTATCTATCAGATCTTGAATCTTATTTTTCAGAGCCCAACACTGATCGATTTTATGCCCTGGACTATTTGAATGATACGCGCACTTGGCATTCAGATTGTATTTCGGTGATGAAATGTTCAGTTTGGATGGTGGATCATGCAATGTCACTAGATTGGCCTTCAACAGATGTTGCAAGGCTTGGGACAGTGACATGCTAATCTTTGTGAATTATCTTCATGGAATTTCGGGTCGTTGATTGTTGAATGATTTTGTTTGAGTAGACAGAGGGTTGGATATCAACACAGCATTGAAAGAGGGTCTATGATCATTCTTGGTGTGGGCCCTTGTCCCATACACATCATTTTCTTCCTTTTTTCCAATGAAAGGCTTCTTTATAATGTTGGAAGTGGAAGCATGTGTCATTGGGATTTTTCCGCTCTTAATGCCGCTTTCTACCCTTTCACCACTCAGTATTAACTCAGTGAAACCAGATGAGGAACTACCAATCAATAGTTGAAAAATGGGTCAGTCAATGTACCCATGAACATGTCAATTAATTCTCTGTCAGTGAGTACTGGTTGGACCCTACCAGTGAGATCCCTCCACTTTTGTGCATACTCCTTAAACCCCTCATTTGCACCCATTTCCATTCCTGTAAGCTGAACTTTGGTTGGTGCCAAATCGATATTGTATTGATACCGATGATAAAAAGTGGTGGCTAGATCTTCCCAGGTGTGGACACGAGAACCTTCTAATTGATAGAACCATTATAGTTGTGTCCCAGTTAGACTTTGTTGGAAGAAGTGGATCTAGAGCCTTTTATCGGTGGTGTGCGGTTGCATCTTGCACACGTAAGACCTTAGCTGAAGTTTTGGGCAGGAGACCCCATCATATTTGGCGAAGACTGATATTTTGAATTTACGGGGAACGACGATCCCAAGCACTAAACCTAAATCGCCAAAATCCAACCCAAGTACGGCTTGAATTTCAACAACTTTTAGTCTATCCTCCAACTGTTTGTATCTATCCTCGGCAGGTGGGTATCGCTCATCAAAGTAGTCTTCATCTTCAGAGGCTTGATTATTTGTCACCTCAGCATGGGTGCTGTAGTGATAAAAAATGTAGCGGGGTAAATCGGAGATCGAATTATTGATTAATTCGTCTCACAAAAGCAAGAGTCGCCACCGCGCTTTATTATTTCCAAGGGAAAAGGGAAAAGAGCGAAATAAAACCCTAAATATGCAATGTAAAATAATACTTTTAAAAAGTAAAAATACAAGGCGTTTTTGAAAAGAGATCTATGGTTCGGGGGTTGGTTATACAGTGGGAAGGTATTAGCACCCAATGTATCTATAGTACTCTATAGGAACCTTTTGAAATATCTGTTTATTAAAATTGTTCGTTTGATTGAAGAAAATAAATTGTTTTGGCCGAAAAAGGGGTACGGACGGGTTTTTGAAGATACGATGACCTAATGTCGAAGTTTTTGCTTAAAGGGTATAAGTTTTGAAAAGATTGAATATTTGAGGAAAAATTATCCTAAGTTTTAATGAAATGCGAATGTTCGCGCGATTAGACTTGAGGACATGAAGTCGACAAATTTAATTGCTTTTCCCTTGGATTTAGAAGTAAACAGAATAAACAAGTAAATATGAAATAATTAAACAGAAAAAAAATGCGGATAATGATTAAATAACAACAGTTAAATAAATGACTAAATGGTGTAAATATGCGTTTTGGATTTTTGAAAAGAAAATGTTTTAATGATTTTCATTTTTTACGCATTTTTAATATGGATAAAAGTAATGAGAATTAATTAAGGAAAACAAAAATATTTTTTAAGTTTTTTAAGTTTCTATTTTTTATATATATTTTTAGAGTTCTATATAAGGCATTATTTTTAAAGAAATATTAAATAATCAAACTAAATGAATACTTAAAAGTTACTAACTTAAACCTAATTAAAAAAAGGGAATATTTAAAATTACCATATAAACCTAAAATTAAACTTAATAAACAAAAGGTAAAATGATTAAAATGTTTTAATTAAATTACAACTATTTGATTAGATTACTAATTAATTTAAACTAAGTTAGTAATATTTCTAAAAAAACTAAAAAAAGAATAAAATAAAAAAAGTGTATTAAAAAAAACTAGAAGAACAAACATATATGGGCCAAGGGGGTCTGAGGGGCCCAAACCAAAACTGAAGACAGGGGGGTGTGAATAGGGGTTCGCTTGGGCTTAGGCAGAATAGTTGGTCCAAACATAATTCATTAGGGGTTAAACATGATTTGTTTAGTTGAATTAGGGTTAAGGTTTTGGCAGAACGACGCTCATTCTCTCTTGGCCTTCGTCTTCTCCGCGTGGTATCCTTTTCGTCTCTTGCTTCGCTACTGTGTCCTTTGCCACGGCCACCAGCTCTTCACTTTCCTCTTCCCTCCAGCAAAACGTTAGGGGGCGACAGATTTTTACGGTAAGTTCGTTTTCGTATTCGGTGTTTTTGTTACAATTTGCATGTTGTGATTTTGGTTCTGTTTTGATCCTTACTCATTTTCACATGGTTATTGAGGTATTATGAAGAAAAACAAAAAGGGTGAAAAAGCTACCTGGAGAAGGAGGAGGGAAGGTGAGGATAGCTAGGAGGCCGGGACGACGAGGTTTGACGCTGTGGGCTTGCTTCGGATTTACCGGTACTTCGTTCCTTTTGGCCCTTTTGTGATGAATTGAGCCTTTGATATTCACTTCTTTCTTCTTCTCGTTCACTGTATGCTGAACATGCTTGATATTCTTTGAAATGTTTGTTGCCTTTGGGTTGCCCTTGAACGTTCGCCTGTGATGAAATTTTTGAGGCCCTGTGTTTGACACTGAGTTGCCTATTCCTTACTTTTGTTGGCTATTTTGTTGGACGCTTTGATTTGCTAATGTTGAAATGAATTTGACTACCTTGCCCTCTTCTTCTTTCTGACTTCTGTATGCTTTAATGGCCAATGATGAACATATTGAGGCCTTCGTGTTTGGACATTGGTTTTGATTTTTGGTGATACAGGTTTGTGGTTTTAGACCATATGGTTCTGATATGGTTTATGCTGGTTCTACTGGTTTAGGCCAAGATTTGTGTTTTACAGGTTATGGAATAATTGATTTCTGATGGTTGTACTGGTTTGGATTGGTTTAGGACATGTTGGTTTTGTGTGGTTGAGGTTTTGAAAAAGGGTTATGGTGGTTATTGATGGTTATACTGGTTTTTTGCAGTAGGCTATGGTTTAGGCCAAGGTTGTTTTGTTTAGGCCATAAGGTTCGGTTTTGGTTGTGGTTTTATGGATGGTACAAGTTTGGTATTGGTTTGACAGTGGGTTTTTGGTTCTATGCAGATTAATGGTTTTTAGGCCATGGAGTGATGGTTGTGAAAATGGTTTATGCAGTAGGTTTTGAAAAAATGGTTCTATGCAGGTTTTGAAATGGTTATATGCAGGTTTAGCATTTTTGACAGTAGACTCTATTGGTTTTTTAGTTTTAGACTTGGAGAACAAAGGTTTTGTATCTTTTTTTTACAGTTTGAACGTGGAAGGCTTGTGTAGGTTATGAACTCTCTGGTCTTGAAGGGGTTTTGTGTTATCTTCTACAGTTTTCTTGGCATCTCCTTTTATGCCACAGGTTTTGAATTATTGTACTAGCTTGGTAATTCTGCACTCTCACTGTGCTACAACAGTTTTGTTTGATATCTTATTCCATGCTTCTTCCTCTTACTGTGTTACTGCAGTAGTTTTGTTTTGTACCCACTTCTGCCTAAACCAAAACCTGTAAAACCATATTTCTTTCTCTCTTCTCTCTCTTAGTACATTTGATGCATAAAAATGATGTACTGTACTGTATTCTGAAATTGCATAGGCTGGAACATGATGTAAAATGGAAATATACTTGCTTGCAAAATGGTTTTTAGACTGCACATTTCCTTTTGACTTGCAATGGCACAGTGGAGCCTTATTATTTTGGACTCTTCCTATGTGCATGGCAAAGGTTTACGTTGGCTTTTGGTGGGAAGCTTGCATATGCTGCTGATTTTGTATGCTGTGTATATTTTTGAAATATGCATTTTTTGACAAAAGAAATTATGCATATGCAGTTGGCCCTTTTTTAAAATGCAATTGATTTTAAATATGCAGTTTTGAAAAATAAAATGAATTTGTGCATGTTTTAAATTGTGCATTCATTTATGAAAATAAAAATTCCTCCCTTTTTTGTGAACCGGGAGAAATCCCGTGATTTGCAAAAAAGGGTAAACTGATTCCAGCCGTTTGCTTTTAATGATGAACACTAATAAATAATTTTCTGCTTTTAATTATTTGTTTATTTCTAACTTTTTCTTTTAATTATTTTTGCAGGTAAAATTAAATGAGCAGACAAAAAGACATTGGATAGAAGATGAAGATTTATAATTTAGGAAAATAGTTTTTATTTTACTTTAAACTCTTTATGTAATTGTCATTATAAATATTTTGTAAATAATACAATATTTAAATAACAATTATAATAAATAGAATAAAGTGAATAAAATTCTATTATTTCCCAATTAATTCCTTTTCTTTCCAATTATTTATTTATTGTTTATAATTCTTTAAATTATAATAATTAAAAAATCAATTTCAATTACTTAAATTCCGAATAATAAACAAATAAATAAACATCATTGATCAATTAATAATTTCAATTATTTAATTCATTATTCATAATTTTCTAAATTATAATAATTAAAAATAGAATTTCAATTATTTAACTTAGAAAGGATAAATAATTAAATAATCATTGTTGACCAATTAATAAACCTCTTTCCAAATGTTTATTTCATTATTCATAAATCTTTAAATTATATAATAACCGAAAATAGATTCAAATTATTTAAATTTAAGATAATAAATAATTAATAAACATTGTTTGATCATTGATCGATTAATAAATTCAGCGTTCAAAAATAAACAGCTCTCGGCCTGAAAAAGTTATGAATTTTTAAAAATCAATAGATCAAAACGCTTGCAATGTAATGATGCAGATGGGAGATGGTATCTTAGGTCAAAATTTGGGGTACAACAGCTGCCCCTATTTAAGTTTCTTCTGTCCGGAGATATGAAGATTAAAGTCTTCGTTTCGACGAGATTGAAGGTACTTAAATACATAATACGCAAATTTTGTCCTAAGATGCCACCATCATGTTTGATATGAATGCAGTGATTGAATTCACAGAGAAAGATATTGTATGAAACAAGACAATGCTGGAGGAATCGAACACCAACAAAACACAGAGACAAGGATTATACATTACTGGGGAAACAAGCTATCGACTTCAAACGACAGACTCTTGACAGCGAATAAAATTGAGGGAATACGACCTCTGACCCTAACAAAGAAGGCATCTTGCATAGGCCATAAACAGATTATTGACCCAAAACAGTGAGCTCACAACTCAAGGTCGAAGATAGACGAAAAGCAAACAATCTTGCTGATGATGGATTACCGACTTCTGAAGGTAATGATTCAAGACAAACTTCTCTGCGAGATTTCCGGAGATATACTCATTAATGCTGATATAATAATATTGTAGATACGCAAGTTGTTCAAATAAAGAAACTGTCACTCGCTGTCATCCAAAGAAAATACCGATAACGTACAAGCTGCTCAAGTAAAGAGGCTGCCACTTGCGGTCGTCCAAAGAAAATACCAATAACATACAAGCTGCTCAAATAAAGAAGCCGCCGCTTGCTGTATTCCAGAAAAATAATAACGTACAAGTTGCTCAAATAAAGAGACTGCCGCTTTCCAAAATAATAACGCACAAGTTGCTCGTGAAGAGCTGCCGCTTGTCGTTTTTAAAAAAAAATAATGATGACGCACAAGTTGCTCGTGAAGAGCTGCCGCTTGTCGTTTTCTGATGATGTCTATAACATACAAGTTGCTCGTGAAGAGCTTCCGCTTGTCGTCTTCCAATAATAATAACGCACAAGTTGCTCGTGAAGAGCTGCCGCTTGTCGTTTTCCAACGATGATAATATACGTACAAGTTGCTCGTGAAGAGCTGCCGCTTGTCGTTTTCCGAAGAGTAACTCAGAAAGAAGTTGCGATGACACTGGCAGAGAATAAAATCTTCGTCAAAGAGGATCATGAATCAGTCCATTCCTGAGGAGATCACATATAAATGTGCAAAATAAATGCACCATCTGTCTAGGTCGCGATTTCACTGGGAAAAATCATGAGATAGCCTATGCAAGAGACAACAACTTCATCCAGGAATAACTAAAGAGAAAACAGTCAAACAAGACTCCACCCAATGAGAAAGCAACTCGATTGGGGAATTCATCCTATCCAGAAATGGACAAGGTGAGCTAAATCAAAAATCATCCATGAGGATTAGCTCAGTTGGCGAATTTAGAAAGGAAGCATATTTTCTGCCTAAGCTAACCTTCTACTTGGAAAGAAACATGTACGTTATTTGAATAAACAAAGTACAACCCAAAAGTCAACGGAAAATGTGAGTATGCGTGATATAAGTGTAAATGAATAAATGAATGTTATGCTGACAAAACGAACAGACGGAATATCTTGAAGACAATAAGATGTCACGACAAGATAGATACTCGGCCAATCTTAAAAAGACGGAAGATAACTGGAACTGGAAACACAAAGAAACGTCGGAGCGTAACACGCCACAAGGCTCAAGTCTTCTGAGGAGAAAAGCACTCAAATCCAATCTTACAAAACCAAAAGACCACTGGCAAGAAACAAAACGTACCGCACTTCCGAAATCTCCCAAACAAAGATAACTGAAACAAATCTTAACTGGAACACCTGGGGAGTCACCAAACTTAGTACCACCAGAAACACGAGCTTACACAAATAACACCTCATGATGATTTTGAAACGAGACATGCTCATCATGCAAGGATAAATTACTGTATTATTTCGCATTTCATGGCTTGACCATCCTCGGAACAACTGTTAATATTCCTTCCATTATTCACGACACATTTTTTAAAATAAGAATACTTTAAATAACTTTGTTTCAAATATTTCCGAAAAAATTAAAATTTTGCCCCCAAAAGGTAAATGCTCAAATTTCATTAATAAGATGGTAGTTCGCTAACAGCGCGACTCCAACGGTTTACAAAAGTTTGGGAAATAGTTCATGAAATAAAAAGGTTACACAAAAACAATGATCGCTATTCTCCCTAACAACTTCGAATTCCAAAATGTGCTCAAATGCCACAGCCGGGATGACCAAAAGCTTGCCTAAGCGAAATACTTCTTGACTGCATCGGCGTTCATGGGACGCGGGAGTTCTTCACCGTCCATATTGGTGAGAATCAAAGCACCTCCAGATAAAACCTTCTTAACGACATACGGTCCTTCATAATTCGGAGCCCACTTGCCCCTAGAATCAGGTTGGAAAGATAATATCCTCTTGAGCACAAGGTCACCTTCTCTGAACTCGCACGGTCGAACCTTCTTATCAAAAGCCTTCTTCATCCTCTGCTGATATAATTGACCGTGACACAACACCGTCAATCTCTTCTCTTCGATTAAATTCAACTGATCATATCTACTTTGACACCATTCAGCCTCAGAAAGCTTAGCTTCCATCAACACTCTCAGAGATGGAATCTCAACCTCCACGGGGAGTACTGCTTCCATACCATAAACCAGGGAAAATGGGGTTGCGCCTGTTGAAGTTCAAACTGAGGTACGGTACCCGTGTAAAGCAAACGGAAGCATCTCATGCCAATCTTTATAAGTTACCACCATCTTCTGGACAATCTTCTTGATATTCTTGTTAGCAGCTTCAACAGCCCCATTCATCTTCGGCCTGTAAGGAGAAGAATTATGATGTTCGATTTTGAACTCTTCACAAAGCTCTCTCATCATCTTGTTATTCAAATTCGAACCATTACCAGTGATAATCTTGCTCGGGACGCTGTATCGACAAATGATCTGATTCTTGATAAATCTGACTACCACCTGTCTGGTTACATTAACATAAGATGCCGCTTCCACCCATTTAGTAAAATAATCGATCGCTACCAAAATGAAACGATGACCATTTGAAGCTTTGGGTTCAATCATTCCAATCATATCAATGCCCCACATAGAGAAAGGCCAAGGTGAAGAGATAACATTGAGGAGGGTCGGCGGCACGTGCATCTTGTCCGCATAAATCTGGCATTTATGACACTTCTTCACATACTTGCAGCAATCAGATTCCATTGTCATCCAATAGTAACCAGCTCTCAACATCTTTCTAGCTATCGCATGTCCGTTGGCATGAGTGCCAAAAGATCCTTCATGCACTTCTTGCATCAGCATGTTCGCTTCACGTCTGTCTACACATCTGAGCAAGACCATGTCATAATTCCTTTTATACAAAACTTCTTCATTGAGGAAGAAACTACTTGATAATCTTCTCAACGTCTTCCTATCTTTATTGGATGCCCCATGCGGGTACTCTTGAGTTTGAAGAACACGTTTAATGTCGTAGAACCACGGTTTGTCGTCGGTAACCTCTTCTACCGAGAACACATGAGCAGGTCTGTCAAGGCGCGTAACTCTGATCGTAGGCATATCGTTCCAACCATTCACTTGAAACATGGAAGACAAAGTAGCTAAAGCATCAGCCATCTGATTCTCATCTCTAGGGATATGATGTAATTCCACTTTGTTGAAGAAAGTTAACAATCTTCTAGCATAGTCTCTGTAAGGGATCAAACCAGGATGACGAGTCTCCCATTCTCCTTTGATTTGATTAATCACCAATGCCGAATCTCCGTAAATATCAAGAATCTTAATCCTTAGATCCACCGCTTCTTCGAGACCCATAATACATGCCTCATATTCCGCCATGTTGTTCGTGCAGTCAAACTTCAATCTCGCCGTGAACGGGATATGAGTACCTCGGGGAGTGACGATGATTTCCCCAATTCCATTTCCATAAGAATTCACAGCTCCGTCAAAAATCAAACCCCAATGCGATTCGGGATCAGGTCCTTCCTCAGGTAACGACTCTTCACAATCTTTAGCTTTCAAGTACATAACATCTTCATCTGGGAAATCAAACTTGATGGATTGATAATCGTCAATTGGTTGGTGAGCCAAATGATCAGCTAAAATACTCCCTTTGATTGCTTTCTGAGTGTGATACTCAATGTCATATTCAGATAACAACATCTGCCAACGGGCTATTCTTCCAGATAAGGCGGGTTTCTCAAAGATATACTTGATCGGATCCATTTTGGAGATCAACCAAATGGTGTGGTTAATCATATATTGGCGCAGACGGCGAGCAGCCCAAGCTAAAGCACAACAGGTTTTCTCAAGCAATGAGTATCGAGACTCACAGTCTGTGAATTTCTTACTCAGATAATATACGGCATGTTCCTTTCTTCCAGTCTCATCTTGTTGACCAAGCACACATCCCATAGAGTCTTCCAATATAGTCAGGTACATAATCAAAGGTCTTCCTTCCACCGGAGGAATCAAAATGGGAGGTTCAAGCAAATATTCTTTGATGCTATCAAAAGCTCTCTGACAATCTTCCGTCCACACACATCCTTGGTTCTTTCGGAGAAGCTTGAAAATCGGCCCACAGGTAGCAGTCATATGAGATATAAACCTAGAAATGTAGTTCAGTCTCCCAAGGAATCCTCTTACTTGTTTTTCCGTCTTGGGGGCGGGAATTTCTCGAATAGCTTTGACTTTATCAGGATCTACCTCAATACCTTTCTGACTGACAATGAAACCCAGAAGTCTTCCAGAACGAACACCAAAAATGCACTTGTTGGGATTCAGACGGAGTTTGTACTTCCTCAAACGCTGGAATAACTTCAACAAATGCTCCAAGTGATCCTCCTCAGTTTGTGATTTGGCAATCATGTCATCCACATACACTTCGATCTCCTTATGCATCATGTCATGGAACAAAGCAGTCATGGCTCTTTGGTATGTTGCACCAGCATTCCTCAAACCAAACGGCATAACCCGATAGCAAAAAGTTCCCCAAGGTGTAATGAAAGCGGTCTTCTCCATATCTTCCGGTGCCATCTTGATTTGATTGTAACCAGAGAAACCGTCCATGAAAGAAAAGACTTTGAACTTGGCGGTACTGTCGACCAATACGTCAATGTGAGGTAATGGGAAGTCTTCCTTCGGACTAGCTCTATTCAGATCTCTATAGTCTACACACATCCGAACTTTTCCATCTTTCTTTGCAACAGGCACTATGTTGGCTAACCACTGAGGATAGACCGATGTCACAAGGAAACCTGCATTAATCTGCTTCTGAACTTCCTCTTTGATCTTGTCAGCCATATCGGGACGAGTCCTTCTCAGCTTCTGCTTGATCGGCGGACATTCAGGTCTCAACGGTAAATGAGGCTCCACAATATCGTTGTCCAAACCCGGCATATCTTGGTAGGACCAAGCAAACACATCAACATACTCTTTGAGAAGCTCCAACATTTTCTCTTTAACTTCCGGGATAAGCAATGCTCCGACTTTAACCTCCTTTCTATCTTCTTCATCACCCAAATTGACTAACTCTACAGGTTCTTCAAATGGTTGAATGACCTTCTCATCATGCTCAAGCAAACGGGAAATCTCAACAGGAATCTCTTCGTCATCCTCCTCTTCGGCTCTGAACACAGGGAATTCAAAGTTGGGAGAAGGCATAGGATCATTGTTTTCGATGGTTAAGTCATGGACTAATCTGCACATATGATTATGCTTTATTTTAGAAATTGATTTGTGCAAATAAAACAAAAGGTTATTATATTTCCTATTACTACCAATTAATTTCATTTCTATTCCCCAGAAAAAGTGAAAAATAAAACAGTAATGGACAAAATAACATTTTTATTCATTGAAGGGAAATACTTGAAACAAAGGGCCCAGACATTTCTCTTTTGCCTTGGGCAGAGCAAAAGGAATTATTTTTCATAGCCCGACACAAAATACTTTTCGCCTTGGGCAGAGCGAATTTTTCAAAGAAAAACAAAACAAAACATTACTCGGAAATGTGCATAACAATAGGAACATCAACAGCTATCCAGTTTTGGCAAGCCAATCCAGGCGTCACAAAATCGGGCAAATCTTCCTCGGAATCGTCATCTATGATAGCATCAACCTCAAGATGTATAAACCCTGCACTTCGGAAAACCTCTTGAATCGGACGAACAACCACCTCCTTCTTGACTCTTGCAGACACTGGATGAAAACCAAGACCTTCCCCAGACTTGTTCTCGGGCAAAGTCAACACCTGGCCCCATCCTTCGGCCGAACCACTTTCCACCACTCGCCGCGCATCCTCAAAAGAAGAAATGGATGCCCCTTGCTTCTTCACTGCATTCTTGGTAACAGATAGACCTTGGAATTGGGTTCCAACATCCTCTTCAGCATCAATAAAAGAGAATGATGATAAATGGCTTACCACCATAGCCTGCTCTCCCCCAATCATCACTAGCTTCCCATGCCTTACAAACTTTAGTCTCTGATGGAGCGTTGAGGTGACTGCCCCCGCATCATGGATCCATGGACGCCTGATCCAAGACCTTCATCAAAGCTTCTCTATGGGCACCAGAATCTCTCAGTAAAGCAAGCAAAGAAATCTTGGAAGGAGTTTGAAAAAGTTGGTCTACAATCTTATATTCACTTCTCTTGATAAGCTTCAGAATCTCATCATCCTCAGGGCGAGGGATAGGTTCACTGGATCGGCCTATCTCAACCCTTGGTTCAACATTTCTCACTGGAACTTCTGCAGGTATGGGTCTTCTGACTTGAACTTCAGGTCTCTTCAAAGGTACTGCTGCAAAGACACGTCCACTCCTCGTAACTCTACTCACATCAGCAATGTTAACAAAAGACGGTCTTGTTGGTATAGGGACTTCTACCCCATTCTCAATCATTGTGGCATTATACTTATACGGTACAGCTTGGTCTGAGTTGTAAGGCACAGGACCAGGTGGGTAAATAATCAAAGGATCAACAGGTGCAGTCTGACTGTCGTAAACGATCTCTACTGATTCAGGCAAATTGAATTGCGGAATTATAACATTCACTTCATCCTCCGGATTTCTGTCATACGTAATAGTGATAACTCTCTGGTCTAGCAACTTCTGAATATCCTCCTTCACAATAGGACAATCAACCTCTCTTGAAAAAAATTCACAAACATCATAATCATGCTGATGCCTAACAAAGGCAAGTCTTCTCAAACTCTGATGTAACCTGATCAACGATTCTCTTATGTGTTCAACTTGAAAAACTCGAAACTTCCCCGGACAGCCTTCCACCATATTCACTGAAGCTGCCCCATGTCGAGGCAAAGGATTATCTCTAACATTTGGATTAACATCTTTGAAAGAAAAGATACCATTCTTAATCAATCTCTGCACGTCCGCCTTCAAAGCAAAACAGTTCTCAAGGTTGTGCCCCGGCGACCCTTGATGATACTCACAAAACTGATCCGCCTTGTACCACGGGGAAGTACTGTTTGGTGCGAGAGGAGGAGGCTTTGTCGTTATGAGATTCTTTCTAATAAGAGCAGGGAACGATTCAGTACAAGTCATAGGAATGGCATCGAATTGCGGTTTTCTTGGTGAACGGTTCTGATTGTTGAATGGATAAGCCTGTTGTCGAGGCTGCTGCTGAAATGGCTATTGTTGAGTTAGTGGGGTTTGATGAGCTGGGGTCATCAAAGCTGGGCGGACAGCCGGAGTGACTGCCGCAACGTGAGAGTAACCTCTCCTTGGTCTCCCTGGGAATAATGCGCTGACATCCTGCTCTTTTCTTTTTGGGAAAACACTTCCAAACTTCTTAGTACTGCTAGACGGACTTCCTTCTTTAACCAAACGCCCTTCACGAATCCCTTCCTCTAACCGCATGCCCATGCTTACCATTTCGGTGAAGTCACTGGGTGCGCTGGCTATCATTCTTTCATAGTAAAAGGAACCTAAAGTCTTCAAAAATATCTTAGTCATCTCTTTCTCCTCAAGAGGTGGATAGATTTGAGCAGCAATTTCACGCCACCTTTGGGCGTACTCCTTAAAAGATTCTCGGTCTCTTTGCGACATCGCCCGGAGTTGATCCCTGTCCGGCGCCATGTCAACGTTATACTTATACTGGTGGACAAAAGCTTCGCTAAGATCGTTGAAGTTGCGGATACGAATACTGTCTAAACCCATATACCACTTTAGAGCAGCACCCGTCAAACTATCTTGAAAATAATGAATCAATAAGTTATGATCATCGGAATACGTAGACATCTTTCTCACGTACATTGTCAAATGACTTCGTGGACACGAATCACCCTTATATCTTTCAAAGTCTGGTACTTTGAATTTTGCTGGAATTTTGACATTCGGAACTAAACAAAGGTCATGCCTGTTCTTTCCAAACAAATCCTTTCCCTTTAACGCTCTAAGCTCTTTCTGCATTTCCTGGAACTGATCTTGAAATTCTTCCATTCTATCAAAAAGACCCAAACATTCAGCAGGCTCGGCAGGATAAGTAGGTTCATTCAAGTATGGTACGGAGTGGACCACAGGAGCGACAGTTGTCATAACCGGTTGCGGAAAAGGTGTCACAGACGGAATTACTGGCGGCATGACAATTGTCTCTGGTTGAGGAAGAGACAAAGCAGGTTGAAACAAAGGTTGTACGGCAGGCTGATACCCCTCTGGTACGAAGTTGTAAGGCATTCTTCACGGAAAACCTTTCGGCATCTGATGCTGAAGCGGAGAGTTGATTTGAGTCACGGATGTAGGAACGGTGACAATCTCGGAAACCACTGGAGTTGAAGTCTGAATCTCAGCAGCTGTAGTCGATGGCTGATTCTGAACAGCCACCAAACTTTCCACTAACGCAGTTAACTTTTCCATCTCGATACGAAGGGTAGCAACCTCCCCACGAAGCTCATGATTTTCCTGTTCCAGATCTTCCATTTTCCTCTGACAATTGGCTCGAGTGTCGTATCGGTGAGACAACTTGACAACCTTTGGAGTGGAAAAAGAAACAAGGATAAGACTCTAGGAAACATGTGAAGTGAAATGTTGAATGATGCATGATGTGCGATGCAAATGATGATTCATTTTAATAGTTTTTCAAGGAACTTCGATAATTTTGCATACATCAATGGTAAAGGAATTTGGAAAAACGAAAACTCAATCCATTAATTGAAAACAGTAAATTACAACTTACAACTTGGAATATCAAAACAATAAATCACAACTTTGGGATAACAACCCAATAATAAAAGCAGTAAATTACAACTTCGAAACATGAAGCCCAAAATAAAGCAATAAATTACAACTTTGGAGCATGGAGCCCATAATAAAGCAATAAATTACAACTTTAAAACATGAAGTCCAAAATAAAGCAATAAATTACAACTTTGGAGCATGAAGCCCATAATAAAGCAATAAATTACAACTTCGGAGCATGAAGCCCTTTTACATAGTTTTACAAAATGACATCAATAAAATAAAACTAAAAGCTAAAGATCACTCAGAATCAACGGATGAAGGACCAAACACCAACTGTAACCGGAGTTTCTTGATCTTATCTTTATAAAAGTCTTCCATCTCTTTCTTCTCAGCTACCAGTCGATCAATGATTTCCTTCTGCGGATTAGGAACGAGAGCCACGCTTACCGAACCTTCCTTCTTTCTCTTCCTTTCACTAGCATACCTCTTCAGTAAAGCATCCTTTTGACGAAGTTTCTCATCGTGATCAATGAACCAGCCGTCTTGAATAAACAACAACTCCTCCTTTTCCTTTAGTTGTCGAGCCAGGACCCGATTCTCATATTCAGACATATTGTACTTTTCTTTCCAATCATCTCTCTCGGACTTCATCCTAGCCAGATTTCCTTGGTATTCTCCTATATTCGCGATAGGGATAACAACAGATGATGATGCAACGGTAGGGAATAAAGGTTTCTCAAGTTTATAGGGCATCTTGAGAACACAAGCCCTAGCACAGACCCATTGTAGGTAAGGCTCCAAAGAAACGGCACCTCTATGTCCTAACATATCTCTCCCTTTCCTATGGATGTGGCGCCAAGCTCCTTCGATCTCCCTCTTAGCTGCCTGATGATCTTGTCCTTCCTGTAGAAAGAAACCACTCACATGGATGTTGTTTGGCTTATCTCTCATCGGGTACCCAAACTGACGGCGTGCGAGAACATGTTTATAGTTGATTCCACCTCTCGTACCAATAAGAGGCACGTTAGGAAAAGCACCACAGCTATCGATGATCTTCACGTCGTAGTAAACTCGATTATACCAATCAATGTCGAAATGAGTGAGAGCCATAATCTTTGGCGCCCATCGCGGCTCCTTCTCGAGATCCCAGAAGATATCAGACCCAGGTAGATGAGAAACATACCACTGATACAGCAATGGTGCACAACAAATAATCATCCCTCCTTGATAAGAGTTTCAAAGATGGATGGAGTAGTAGGTATCTCCGAGCAGCGTAGGGACCGGATTTCCAATCAAGAAAATTCTGATGGCGTTGATATCCACAAACTTATCAATGTTAGGGAACAAGAATAGACCATAGGCGAGTAAAGCAAACACGTCTTCAAAGGCAACAGTATCTTTTATCTCAGCAAAATGACGAGCTTTCCTCAACAAAAACTGCGCAGACAAACCCCAGATTCCCTCTTTCGTAGTCATGTTCTCCTCTATCTCTGACTTCTTCAAGTGGGTGATGGTCGCTATCTCGTGAGATTTGGGTTCTTCTTCTAATCCAGAAAAAGGAACACAGTCGATGATCGGCAAACCAAGTATGTAGGAATACTCTTCTAAGGTGGGCATCAACTGGTAATCCGGAAAGGTGAACCATCGGTACAAGGGATCGTAGAATTGAACCAGCGTGTTAAGAATGCCTTCCTTCATCTTGCGCTTCATGAGAGGTATAATGGACCCATACTTCTTCTGAAAATCCGTCGGGTTCTCGATCTTCGGAATCAAACTCTTCAGTTCTTCAATCTCGGGCTCCTTAAAACTAAAGCTTCGAGTGTTTCTCCTTCCAAATTCCATAATACTTGAGATGTCTGCAAAAATCATTCTGAAGTTCCTTGAAAAACAAGTTTTTTACAAAGATGTTGATGAATGCATGGATGAATGATAATGCAACAGTCACATACAAGTTCACAAACATGGGGTTCAAAGGTTCAACGTTCAGCATGGAGTCGAGGGTAAAGCCCACCCAAAGGTATGTACTAACGGTTCAATCGCACCTGTAAGATAATGTTATAAGAGTTCCCAGAGTCTACATTCCTCCTTCGGATATTACCAACGTCTTGATTACTCAATAATTAGCAATATTCTCAAGAGAAACTCGTCCGAGCGTAGCATCGCGTAACAACTACTTCCGAATTACTCCGTTATAGTCTCTGCGCTACACCTAAAAAGGACAAGAGGGGTTAGGGTTCTACGGTCCTCAACTTCTCGGGCTCCTAGGTCGAAAATAATAATGTCTTCCCGATTACTCGGTAAACAAATATTAAGTTCAAGAGGGCCTTCCATTGAGTGGGGGATCTCATGCCTCCTTCTTCGGGATTACTCCCTCAAAGTTAACATGACTGTACCGCCCGTCCTATTCCTTAAGCGTTACTTAATCCGGGTATAGGATTCGTCCTTTGCAAAAAACCCAAACACCCCAATTTAAACACATAATCAAACAAATCAAATAATAGTAAAACAGATAAAACAAATTAGGCTTAACCCACTTAGGGATGGACCAGCAAGAGGTCAATCTTTCCCCAGCAGAGTCGCCAATTCTGTAGCGATAAAAAATGTAGCGGGGTAAATCGGAGATTGAATTATTGATTAATTCGTCTCACAAAAGCAAGAGTCGCCACCGCGCTTTATTATTTCCAAGGGAAAAGGGAAAAGAGCGAAATAAAACCCTAAATATGCAATGTAAAATAATACTTTTAAAAAGTAAAAATACAAGGCGTTTTTGAAAAGAGATATATGGTTCGGGGGTTGGTTATACAGTGGGAAGGTATTAGCACTCAATGTATCTATAGTACTCTATAGGAACCTTTTGAAATATCTGTTTATTAAAATTGTTCGTTTGATTGAAGAAAATAAATTGTTTTGGCCGAAAAAGGGGTACGGACGGGTTTTTGAAGATACGACGACCTAATGTCGAAGTTTTTGCTTAAAGGGTATAAGTTTTGAAAAGATTGAATATTTGAGGAAAAATTATCCTAAGTTTTAATGAAATGCGAATGTTCGCGCAATTAGACTTGAGGACATGAAGTCGACAAATTTAATCGCTTTTCCCTTGGACTTAGAAGTAAACAGAATAAACAAGTAAATATGAAATAATTAAACAGAAAAAAAAATGCGGATAATGATTAAATAACAACAGTTAAATAAATGACTAAATGGTGTAAATATGCGTTTTGGATTTTTGAAAAGAAAATGTTTTAATGATTTTCATTTTTTATGCATTTTTAATATGGATAAAAGTAATGAGAATTAATTAAGGAAAACAAAAATATTTTTTAAGTTTTTTAAGTTTCTATTTTTTATATATATTTTTAGAGTTCTATATAAGGCATTATTTTTAAAGAAATATTAAATAATCAAACTAAATGAATACTTAAAAGTTACTAACTTAAACCTAATTAAAAAAAGGGAATATTTAAAATTACCAAATAAACCTAAAATTAAACTTAATAAACAAAAGGTAAAATGATTAAAATGTTTTAATTAAATTACAATTATTTGATTAGATTAATAATTAATTTAAACTAAGTTAGTAATATTTCTAAAAAAACTAAAAAAAGAATAAAATAAAAAAAGTGTATTAAAAAAAACTAGAAGAACAAACATATATGGGCCAAGGGGGTCTGAGGGGCCCAAACCAAAACTGAAGACAGGGGGGTGTGAATAGGGGTTCGCTTGGGCTTAGGCAGAATAGTTGGTCCAAACATAATTCATTAGGGGTTAAACATGATTTGTTTAGTTGAATTAGGGTTAAGGTTTTGGCAGAACGACGCTCATTCTCTCTTGGCCTTCGTCTTCTCCGCGTGGTATCCTTTTCGTCTCTTGCTTCGCTACTGTGTCCTTTGCCACGGCCACCAGCTCTTCACTTTCCTCTTCCCTCCAGCAAAACGTTAGGGGTCGACGGATTTTTATGGTAAGTTCGTTTTCGTATTCAGTGTTTTTGTTACAATTTGCATGTTGTGATTTTGGTTCTGTTTTGATCCTTACTCATTTTCACATGGTTATTGAGGTATTAGGAAGAAAAACAAAAAGGGTGAAAAAGCTACCTGGAGAAAGAGGAGGGAAGGTGAGGATAGCTAGGAGGCCGGGACGGCGAGGTTTGACGATGTGGGCTTGCTTTGGATTTACCGGTACTTCGTTCCTTTTGGCCCTTTTTGTGATGAATTGAGCCTTTGATATTCACTTCTTTCTTCTTCTCGTTCACTGTATGCTGAACATGCTTGATATTCTTTGAAATGTTTGTTGCCTTTGGGTTGCCCTTGAACGTTCGCCTGTGATGAAAATTTCTGAGGCCCTGTGTTTGACACTGAGTTGCCTATTCCTTACTTCTGTTGGCTATTTTGTTGGACGCTTTGATTTGCTAATGTTGAAATGAATTTGACTAGCTTGCCCTCTTCTTCTTTCTGACTTCTGTATGCTTTAGTGGCCAATGATGAACATATTGAGGCCTTCGTGTTTGGACATTGGTTTTGATTTTTGGTGATACAGGTTTGTGGTTTTAGACCATATGGTTCTGATATGGTTTATGCTGGTTTTACTGGTTTAGGCCAAGATTTGTGTTTTACAGGTTATGGAATAATTGATTTCTGATGGTTGTACTGGTTTGGATTGGTTTAGGACATGTTGGTTTTGTGTGGTTGAGGTTTTGAAAAAGGGTTATGGTGGTTATTGATGGTTATACTGGTTTTTTGCAGTAGGCTATGGTTTAGGCCAAGGTTGTTTTGTTTAGGCCATAAGGTTCGGTTTTGGTTGTGGTTTTATGGATGGTATAGGTTTGGTATTGGTTTGACAGTGGGTTTTTGGTTCTATGCAGATTAATGGTTTTTAGGCCATGGAGTGATGGTTGTGAAAATGGTTTATGCAGTAGGTTTTGAAAAAATGGTTCTATGCAGGTTTTGAAATGGTTATATGCAGGTTTAGCATTTTTGACAGTAGACTCTATTGGTTTTTTAGTTTTAGACTTGGAGAACAAAGGTTTTGTATCTTTTTTTTACAGTTTGAACGTGGAAGGCTTGTGTAGGTTATGAACTCTCTGGTCTTGAAGGGGTTTTGTGTTATCTTCTACAGTTTTCTTGGCATCTCCTTTTATGCCACAGGTTTTGAATTATTGTACTAGCTTGGTAATTCTGCACTCTCACTGTGCTACAGCAGTTTTGTTTGATATCTTATTCCATGCTTCTTCCTCTTACTGTGTTACTGCAGTAGTTTTGTTTTGTACCCACTTCTGCCTAAACCAAAACCTGTAAAACCATATTTCTTTCTCTTTTCTCTCTCTTAGTACATTTGATGCATAAAAATGATGTACTGTACTGTATTCTGAAATTGCATAGGCTGGAACATGATGTAAAATGGAAATATACTTGCTTGCAAAATGGTTTTTAGACTGCACATTTCCTTTTGACTTGCAATGGCACAGTGGAGCCTTATTGTTTTGGACTCTTCCTATGTGCATGGCAAAGGTTTACGTTGGCTTTTGGTGGGAAGCTTGCATATGCTGCTGATTTTGTATGCTGTGTATATTTTTGAAATATGCATTTTTTGACAAAAGAAATTATGCATATGCAGTTGTCCCTTTTTTAAAATGCAATTGATTTTAAATATGCAGTTTTGAAAAATAAAATGAATTTGTGCATGTTTTAAATTGTGCATTCATTTATGAAAATAAAAATTCCTCCCTTTTTTGTGAACCGGGAGAAATCCCGTGATTTGCAAAAAAGGGTAAACTGATTCCAGCCGTTTGCTTTTAATGATGAACACTAATAAATAATTTTCTGCTTTTAATTATTTGTTTATTTCTAACTTTTTCTTTTAATTATTTTTGCAGGTAAAATTAAATGAGCAGACAAAAAGGCATTGGATAGAAGATGAAGATTTAGAATTTAGGAAAATAGTTTTTATTTTACTTTAAACTCTTTATGTAATTGTCATTATAAATATTTTGTAAATAATACAATATTTAAATAACAATTGTAATAAATAGAATAAAGTGAATAAAATTCTATTATTTCCCAATTAATTCTTTTTCTTTCCAATTATTTATTTATTGTTTATAATTCTTTAAATTATAATAATTAAAAAATCAATTTCAATTACTTAAATTCCGAATAATAAACAAATAAATAAACATCATTGATCAATTAATAATTTCAATTATTTAATTCATTATTCATAATTTTCTAAATTATAATAATTAAAAATAGAATTTCAATTATTTAACTTAGAAAGGATAAATAATTAAATAATCATTGTTGACCAATTAATAAACCTCTTTCCAAATGTTTATTTCATTATTCACAAATCTTTAAATTATATAATAACCGAAAATAGATTCCAATTATTTAAATTTAAGATAATAAATAATTAATAAACATTGTTTGATCATTGATCGATTAATAAATTCAGCGTTCAAAAATAAACAGCTCTCGGCCTGAAAAAGTTATGAATTTTTAAAAATCAATAGATCAAAACGCTTGCAATGTAATGATGCAGATGGGAGATGGTATCTTAGGTCAAAATTTGGGGTACAACAGGTGCTCCTTACCTCCTCGTCTTGATCTTCATCCTCTTTAGACGACTCTTCAGCCACTTGTACTTGATGAACCAGACCTTTGAATCTCTTACCCATGTTAATGAGGGCCTTCTTTTTGGTCTTCTTTTTGGTTGTTAGCATTTCCATCATATCTTGTTGTCCCTCGGGCAGGGCTAACAAGGTTGCTTGGAATTGGGCATTCTACGCTTGCAAGTCCTTCACTGTTTGTTCGATATCCATCTTACTGAAATAAACAGTAGAGAGATAAGGAAACCTGTTATAGAGAACCTGTTTATGTCATGATGCATGAAATGCGTATGCAGATGATTTTAAGGACTTAGAAGATTTAAATTTGTTTAGACAAAAGGATCAAACATCATTTGTATTAATAAGTTCGATTCGATTACAAACATGCCTCTTGGGCTTACAATGTAAGGAATAAACATAAAACAACTTTTTAAGACAAAAAGGTCGAGCGCATCCTCTTCGGTGCAACGTAGGCGTTCAAACTTAACTCTTCATGAAGTTGTTTCATGAGCTCCGGAACTTTCTTCTCACTGGCATAGAATTGGGTCTCAATAGTATCCCGTTCTTCTTTGAGCTGAACCCAAGACTTTTGTAATTCTTCAAAGTTTGTTGGCATATCCGGATAGAAGACAGTATATGGAACATCTCCTTCGACAACAGGTTCTATGATGATAGGTAAGATGGCGAGGTATGGAATAACGAGACATTGAGAACGAATTTGTACCTACTTGAGATAAGGCTCCAAAGGAATGGATTTCTTATGCCCCAATGTATTACTATCCACCTTGTTTACCATTCTCCAAGCTCGTATGAATCTTTGACGATAGCCTTGGTTGTTGCCCTTGTAATCGAATATTAAACCTCGGATGAGTGCATCATGGGGACCATCCCTCCTAGAGTATCCAAACTATCTCAGATCCAAACAAGGACTGTAAGTGATACCTCCCCTAATGCCAACCAAAGGGACATTAGGAAATTCCCCACAATGGTCAATGATGGTAATGTCTTCCAAGGATCGAGAACACCAATGGATGTCTGAATGTGTGAGTGATATCATCCTCTGAGACCATGTCAGACCTTGCTCATTTTTTAATGTTGATCGAGGTAGGTGCGAAATAAACCACCTAGAGAGTAATGGAATGAAACACGAGAAAGTGCCTTTTTTCTTTATGGTGCGAGTGTGAAAACAATGTAGAATGTCTCCCAGCAGGGTAGGTACATGATTTCGAGAGAGAAAAACCTTAATGGCATTTACATCTATGAATTGGTCTGGATTGGGAAATAGGACTAAACCGTAAATTAGAAGAGCCAAGACATATTCAAAAGCTTAAAAATCCATATCCTCCTAGAATGAACGAGCCTTCTCCAACAAAAACTTGGCTAAGAAACCCTTAACTCCACTTCTTATCTCCCAATTTTCCATAATGTCATATCTCTTCAAATGCAAAGCTTTGGAAATAACTTCAGGTTTTGGAATCTCTTCTAAACTGGTGAATGGTATTTTTGTTAGAACATATTTTGATTCTACAACCCTTAATTAGAGTTTTGATGATAACAAACACAAAGAAAAAATATACACTCTAAATTTGTGTTATTTTATATGCAGAAGTTTTTACCAAAGCAGCATCATAAGTTAAGCTATAGAAGCTTTCACGCTGAGGTAATCAGAATCTGCGCTGAAGAATGATGATCAAAACATGCGCTGACGTGAAGAATACTCTGATTCTGAACAGAAGGTTCATATACAATCAGATCCTCACAACTCTATGTCATAAATGTTCTGAAGCAATTGCAACATATAAGATTGTAAGATTCTGAAGCGTTACTATTAAATCAAGACATCATCACATGCAACGACTTCATTCAGACAAGAATCTTCTCAATATGGAAACAACTTAAATGTCCATTATCACGCTTTATGTTGGACAGGATTCCTATGCCTATATAAACAAGCTAAGATGTCAAATCGTTTACGATTTTGAAGATAACTGCAATACATCTCTAAACGCTGCAAGCTTACATATTCTTTTCTACGCTCAAAAGTGTGTAAAATATCACAGTTGTGATAACTGTTTTTGTAAGGAAAAACAACCATACATAGAATTCTTTTATCTTAATTACGCTAGTTTTCCTTGAGATTAACCGGGTTGTGGTTGTACTCAAGAGGACTTTGGAAGTTGTCAAAGTAGTGATTGTAATCATTTTTTGATTAGTGAATTAAGTCCTCGTTGGAGAGATGCGAAATCACCTTGACGGGTGGACTGGAGTAGTTTGAGATCAAATGAACCAGGATAAAAATATGGTGTCTCTGCGCATTTGATTTTAAGTTTTCAATTCACCCCCCCCCCTTCTTGTGTTTTTCACTTCTTCAATTGGTATCATAGTGCCTGGTTCTGAGTTCATACACTTAACTGTGTCAGTACAAGATCCAATCTTTAGAAAAACACTATGGTGGGACCAAGCCAAAACATCAGCAATGACTATCATGAGGACAAGGACATAATCAGTGGCAAACCTGAAGTCTTTGATGGAGAAAATTTTGACTACTGGAAAGACAGAATTGAGAGCTTCTTTATGGCCCATGATGCTGATCTATGGGACATGGTAATTGATGGATACACATATCCAGTGGATGAAAGTGGTCAGAAGATAGACAGAAAAAGGATGTCTGACCAGCAAAAACATGACTTCAGAAACCATCATAAAGATAGAACAATACTTCTCAGTGCTATCTCATACTCAAAATATGAAAAAATATCAAACAGAGAGACAGCCAAAAACATGTTTGACTCTTTGAGAATGACGCATGAAGGAAACATACAAGTCAAAGAAACCAAGGCCCTTGCGCTTATTCAGAAGTATGAAGCATTCGAGATGGAAGACAATGAATCTATAGAAGCAATATTCTCAAGATTCCAGATCCTTGTTACTGGGCTGAAGGTTCTTGACAAAGGATATTCTACGGCTGATCACGTAAAGAAGATCATCAGAAGTCTACCTAAGCAATGGAGGCCAATGGTCACAACACTTAAGCTAGCTAAAGATCTCAACAAGATATCTCTGGAGGAACTTGTCAGCTCCCTCAGAAGTCACGAGATAGAGCTAGAAGAAGATGAGCCTCAAAAGCAAGGTAAGCCACTAGCATTAAAATCTAACAAAAAATCTAATTCTAAGGTTTTGCATGCTATGGAAGAAACCTCTGATGGATCCTCATCAAAAGAAGATGAATTGTCTCTCCTCTCCAGAAGGGTAAATCAACTGTGGAAGCAGAGACAAAGGAAATTCAGAAACCCTAGAAGATCAGAGAATAAAAATGAATCCTCCTCCAGATACAGAAAGTCTGAGTCTTCCTCTGGACACAGAAGATCTGAAGGTTCTTCAGGACACAGAAAGTCAAATAACAAGGACATCATCTGCTATGAGTGCAATGATCAAGGGCACTACAAAAGTGAATGTCCAAGGCTTCAAAAGGAGAAGCCCAAAAAGAAGTTCTTCAAGGAGAAGAAGAAAAGCCTCATGGAAACATGGGACGATTCAGACACTTCTGATGCTGACTCGGAGTCAGATGATGAAAGAGAAAACATAGCTCTCATGGTAAACGTGTCAGAAGACAGTGAAGCTTCTGGTTCAGACTCAGAATCAGACACTAAAGAGGTATTCCCTGACTTCACTATTAATTTTACTAAGGCTGAACTTGCAGAAAGTTTAAATGAAATTCTGGAAAGGTATCAGCAAATCAGAGTCAAATTCAAGAACCTGAAAAGGGATCTTGTCTCTGACTCTGAAAAGACTGAGAGTCTCAGATTAGAGAATTCTGAGTTAAAAGAAAAAGTTTCAAAATTAGAAAAGGATTTTCAAAACTCTCAGAAAGAAATAATCTCAGAGACTCCCAGTAATGTTGATGAGATCATCAAAGAGTATGATCACAACTTTCAGAAGTTTCTGGCTAAAAATATAGATAGAAGCAAGATGGCTTCAATGATCTATGGAGTTAGCAGGAATGGCAAAAAAGGGATAGGATATCAAGGTAAGGTATCTAAACCTAAGAAAGTCATGGACCTTGTCATAAAACTCACACCACTAAAATCACACTTCACATATGGGCACACACATGACCTAAAATACACTAGTAATGATTATTCTGTCAAACCAAAATTCAACTAGAATTTTGGTAAAACTAATAAACCAGGACCCAAGAAGATATGGGTACCTAAGGACAAAATTATATATGTAACAAATATCTTTAGCAGCAAGGCTAAAACACCAGCCATGGTACCTGGACTCTGGATGCTCTCGACAGATAACGGGAAGAAAGCATATGTTCAAAAGCCTGGAACTTAAACCTAGAGGCTACGTGGGCTTTAGAGGCAACCAAAGAGGAAAGATCATTGGCTATAGAACAGTAGGTAATGGAAATATTCCTTCTATAAATAATGTGCTCTTAGTTGATGGATTAATGAATAACCTGTTATCAATAAGTCAATTAAGTGATAACGGTTATGATATAATCTTTCATCAAAATTCATGCAAAGCTGTTAGTCAGAAAGATGGAACTATCCTTTTTAATGGAAAGAGGAAAAACAACATTTATAAGATAAAACTTTCTGAACTAAAAAGTCAGAATGTAAAATGTCTTCTCTCTGTTAACAACGAGCAATGGGTATGGCACAAAAGATTGGGGCATGTTAGTATGAGAAGAATATATCAGATTAACAAACTCAATCTGGTCAGAGGACTTCCTAATCTGAAGTTCAGCCCAGATGCTCTGTGTGAAGCATGTCAGAAAGGCAAATTTGCAAAACCTGCTTTTAAATCTAAAAATTTTGTTTCCACCTCTAAGCCATTAGAACTTCTGCACATAGACTTATTTGGACCAGTAAAAACTGCGTCTGTTAGTGGCAAGAAGTATGGGTTAGTGATCATAGATGACTATAGCAGATGGACATGGGTAAAATTCTTAAGAAACAAGGACGAGTCACACTGTGTTCGTTGCATTCTGTAACCAAGTTCAGAATGAAAAGGATCTTAGAATTGTCAAAGTCAGAAGTGATCATGGTGGAGAATTTGAAAATAATTTTTTTGAATAATTGTTTAATGAAAAAGGCATCTTGCATGAATTCTCTTGTCCTAGAACTCCCCAACAAAATGGAGTTGTAGAACGAAAGAATAGAACATTGCAAGAAATGGCCATAACCAAGATCAATGAGACTAACATTGCTAAGATCTTCTGGGAAGAAGCAATTTACACAACGTGTTACATTCAAAATAGAATCTCTATAAGACCTATTCTGGAAAAGACTCCATATGAACCGTGGAAGAACAAAAAGCCCAACATTTCTTATTTTCATCCTTTTGGATGAACTTGCTTCATTATCAATACTAAAGATTATCTGAACAAGTTTGACTCTAAAGCACAAAAGTGTACTATGTTGGGACACTCTGAACGCTCAAGAGGGTACAAAGTATACAATACAGAAACACAGATTGTTGAAGAGTCAATCAATGTTAGATTTGATGATAAGCTTGACCCTCAAAAGTCAAAGCAGAATGAATTCTTTGCAGATATAGAAGTTGAATTCACAGGTACTGAAGACAACTCATCAGAAGTTCTCAGCAGAGACGCTCCAACAACCTCAGAAAGAAATGTTACTAGCAATCCAGCACCTTCTATTGATCAACTCCAGAAAAGGTTATCCAGAAGCAGCATAACTCACCCAGAAGATAAGATCCTGGGAAAGAAGGATGATCCAATCAGAACAAGATCAACATTCAGAAACTCTGAAGAATCCCTCATGGGACTGGTCTCTCTGATTGAACCAACAACAATTGATGAAGCTCTTTTGGACAATGACTGGATTTTAGAAATGGAGGAGGAATTAAATCAGTTCACCAGAAATGACGTATGGGATCTGGTTCCCAAACCAAAAGGATTTAACGTCATTGGAACAAAGTGGGTGTTCAAAAATAAACTAAACGAGCAAGGAGAAGTCATCAGAAACAAAGCACGACTGGTGGAACAAGGTTATAGTCAGCAAGAGGGGATAGACTATACAGAAACCTTTTCTCCAGTCGCTAGGTTAGAATATATCAAACTCTTAATCTCATTTGCTGTAAACAATGGCATCACTCTGTATCAGATGGATGTCAAAAGTGCATTCCTAAATGGCTACATAGATGAAGAGGTATATGTGCACCAACCCCCTGGGTTTAAGAATTCCAAACACCCAAAATATGTTTTCAAACTAAAGAAGTCACTCTATGGTCTGAAACAAGCTCCCAGAGCTTGGTCTGAAAGACTAAGTAACTTCCTGTTAGAAAAGGAATTCACCAGAGGGAAAGTGGACACAACCTTGTTCTGTAAGACATTTAAGAATGACATTTTAGTGTGTCATATTTATGTAGATGACATCATATTTGGATACACTAAACCTTCTCTGGGAAGAGAGTTTTCTAAGTGCATACAGAAATAGTTTGAGATGAGCTTAATGGGGGAACTCAAATTCTTTCTGGGTATCCAGATAAACCAAACTTCAGAAGGAACTTACATTCATCAGAGCAAATATGTCAGAGAACTTCTGAAGAAATTTAATCTCTCAGAATGTAAGCCCTCGAAGACTCCAATGCACCCCACGTGCATTCTGGAAAAGGAAGAGGTAAGTAAAAAGGTAGAACAAAAAATCTAGAGGTATGATTGGCTCTCTCCTTTATCTGACGGCTTCAAGGCCTGATATTTTATTCAGTGTTTGCTTATGTGCTAGATTTCAATCAGATCCTAGAGAATCTCACTTAACAGCAGTTAATAGAATTTTCAAGTATCTGAAAGGTACTATTAATCTGGGTTTGTTTTATAGAAAATCCAATGAATACAGCTTAGTAGGATACTGTGACGCTGACTTTGCTGGAGACAGAGTAGAGCGTAAAAGCACTTCTGGAAGCTGCCAGTTTCTTGGAGACAATCCGATCTCACAGACCAGCAAGAGACAATCCACAATAGCATTGTCAATAGCAGAAGCTGAATGCATAGCAGCTGCTGGATGTAGCACTCAAATGCTCAGGATGAAAAGTCAACTTGAAGACTTCAACATATTTAAGAAAGTTAGAAGTACAGTTGCCTCAGAATCTATCTATGAAGATCTGAATGTTTCATATCAAGGATAGAGGCGTGCAGTTCACATCATCAAACATCTGTCATACTCTCACAAGCTACCTTCTGAGGCTGAACACGCATTCAAATTCTGAAGGGTCCAAGGCTCTGATTGGATGCATTGAGACACTTGTCAGTGGTAACCGTTCAATATCTTTCTAAATCCCCTAAATTCAGGTTTCATTAATGCATATAATCATTACTTATTTTCTTTCTTACTGTTTACGTTTTATAAAAACCTATATAAACTCAATTTACTATTTCATTCATTCACATTTTACTCTCTTCTATATTCTCTCTTGTTCCAAGTTTCATTTTCAAAAACCCTTTTCATTTTCTTCAAAGAACCCGTGTGAACAATGGCATCATCATCAAGTCTCAAGAATCTCAGTGCTCCTGAATCTTCATCAACGGAACAATATGAAGAACCTATTAGAATGCTTCTCACTCCTGTTGACAACTTGGAATTTCTCTCTGAATTGATCATTGATTTTGAAAGTTTACAAGAAAATGGGTTTAATCTCTATGAAGACGTAACTGCACATGGATGGAACAGATATTTTGACCGTCTATTGGGTCCAACGTTTCCCATTCTCGTCAAAGAGTTCTGGATTCATGTTACCTCATCCAAACACCAGGTTACATCATATGTTATGGGAAAAAAGATAGTGATAACAAAAGATTTAATTGGGAAACTCATTGGATATAATAGCGGTGGAGTCAGATGCATTGATATGGCTGATACGTGTTCTAACCTAAAATCTATTGCCAGGGAAATCTTCACTTCTGGACAACCATCCAGCAAGATCAGAGACTTGAAGGATCATCACAGAATCTAGGCTAGAATGATTCTAGGATGTATCAATCACAGGAAGCCTACAAGCTCTCCTGATTACATCAATATTGATCAGCAATTCCTGATTTACTTCATTGCAAAGAAGACCAAGATAAACCTTCCACACTTGCTCTTCAACCATCTCAGAACAAGTGTGAATGAGACAAGAGAAGACGAAATAACTAAGAGGGATTGGATTCCCCTAGGAAGACTGATTTCAGATATTCTAACAGAAAACAGGCTGATAGAACATCTGACAGAGGCTCAAGAAATAAGTACTCTGGAAGCAACCGCTGAGAAACCTTTGAATGCTAAGAATCTGAAGAAAATGAAGATTATTGAGAACATTAAGAGGGAACCAACTATTGCTTCTCATGGGGCCATCACTTATAGGAGAATCCCTCTGAAGGATGTTCCACTTTTTTCTGAGATAGATGCCTCCCAAGAAATCATAGTCAGATACCTTGAAGCTTGCATGGCTGATGTGACTATTCCAGAAATCAACATTCAAGATCTGCATAAGCCAGCTCCAGAGGTTGTGCTAAAGAAATCCAAAAAGAGGAAGGCAGCAGGAGAAGGATCCTCTCAGAAGACACCAAAAGCTGCAAAAAAGAAAGGTAACCCATCTTCTGTTTGTGTTGTAGAATCAATAGTTGTTCCAACATCTGAAACCATTCCCCCTCAACCAACAGAAAATCTTTCACCCCAAACATTTGAGGATTTTGACATAGAATTTGACCCATCTATAACTCTTGGAAACTTTTTAAATGATCCTCACTCCCCATTTCAAAATCAAAATCCAGAACATTATCAACCAGAACTTGCCAAAGTCCCATCTGACATTGAACTGTTTGATCAAGTCTTTTCCTCACTGTGATACGGTGGGAGAGAACTGACTGTTTTTTGGAATGCTGGTTCGCGTTTTGTGTTTGTGTTTGCAAAAGGTCGCGGTAAGCAAGAGTCGCCACCGTCTTTTATTTTATCCAACAAGGAAAGGAAAAAAGCACAGAAAAATTCCTTTTTCGAGATGTTTCTCGGGTCCGGGGGGTAGATTATAGAAAGGGAAGGTGTTAGCACCCTTTCTATCCGTGGTTATCCACGGGCTCTTAGGTACTTGCTCAAAGTGTTTTAAAAAATTTGCTTTTCTTTGTGTTTGTGGGTTTGAAAGAAGTTTTTGTTTGAAAGGTGTAAGTGTGAAATGTTTTTGTTTTGAGAGAGCAGATACTTAAGAACCATCTACCTACTCGAAAAGGGAATCAATCTGTACTAATGTCCTTTAGACAATGCTATCCCACTATTGATGAGTAGGTAGCATCATCGTTGGAGTTTAAGGGTCAATTCGATTAAGGGACGTGTGGTCACTAAAGCAATGTTAGGACGCCTTAGCGGTAACCCTAATGTCTTAGATCATTTTTCCGAGGCATCCGTTTCGAGGAAACTATGATCTTTGGACAAGAGGGCGACCTCTAAAACTTCCTATACTCAATGACCACGTTCGAAGGCAACCAAGTGAGGTGTACCCTAAGAGTGCGCATGTGCGAGTGTATTGTTTTTCAGTTATTTTATCTTTGTACATGTCAATGGTTATCTATGTTGATTTTAGGTTTAACATTTGATCTTGTCATGCATTCCCTATTATCAAACATCTAACAGTTTATAAATTGCGGAATTTAAATTGCGGAAATTAAAACTAACTATTACAAGGCGTCGGGTATTTAAATCGCCAAAAGCAACCCTTGAAATTAAAATGCGGAAAATAAATAAAGCGGTAAAATAGTAAAAGGTCCTATTAAACTATTACATTCCGGGAAACAGATACAATAATATGATAAAGTGGATCGCGTGCGGGAAATTAAATCGAACGAGTTCTTTAGGGTTTTGACCCTTTGGTTTATTAAAGAAAAAGATTTTTGGTTTATTTTTTGAATTAAAAGAGATTAAATCTAAGTTAATTATTGAACTAATAAACTAATTAATTAATTAATGAAAATAATATTTTTTGAATTTTTGGATATTTAAAGAAATAATATAAATTTGATCAAAGTTAGTAAAAACTAATTATCTACATTAATTTTAATTATTGCAAAAATATTAAAAGTTATACCTAATTAAAACTAAATTAATTGAATTAATATTTATTTACAAAAATAAAGTGCTGAATTTAATTTTAATAAATAAATTTTTTTTTTTGGTTTTTTTTATTTTATTAAGAAAAATATTAATTGGTTAGTTTAAGTAAAAACAATAATTAAACAAAACAAATAAATAAAATAAAAAGAAGAAAGAAATAACCAAGGGGGTTTTGGGCCTGATTTGGGGGTGAAATAACAATTCTGAGGGCCCAATAGTGCAAGCCTGTGCTGACTTTTGCAATTCCATGCGTGCACATTGACTTTGGCATATGGTGCACGTTCAATCTTGGCCACCAGATCTGGCCTGGGGCCATCTGGCAGGCATCTGGATGAGGAAACATGATATGCTACGCCTTTGATATTGCATAGAATCACTTGGCTGAAAAATGCAACAAATAATATAGGGACCTGGGATTCGAACCCAGGTCCTGTTAGTCACCAAGCACATGTCCTTGCCACTCAACCAACACCTGTTAATTGTTAGTGTAATAAACAAAGAATATTATATGTGAAACAACAACAATACGCCAGCAATACAAAAAACACGCGCGAAGTTTTTGAATGGCCCAATCGGAAAGGGCCACGTCTTCATCTTCTCCACTGAAGCCTAGATATTTACCTGCAGATTTGTATCCGCAGCTAAATGCGCATGGTCATCCTAAAATTTATCCTAGGCCATAGAAATTGATTCTAAGACCATGGTTCGATTCGTCTGGGTCTCCCGAGCACATCTATATCCATCAATTGCCCTGATTTTGCCTGAAACTAAAACACCTAAAAACAAGAAACAAGAACCCTAGATTCGGGTATGGCACTACAGGTCATATAAACACAATCAAATAATGCAGAAAGCTTCTAAATGGAACGATAAGCATGAACATGTAAAGATTTTGCCAAAAAGTGCAAAAATATGAGGATACGATTTCAACTGAAAAGTGATTTTTTGAGACACTTACAGCGCTTTAGAACGTGTACGGGGATTGGTTTTGAGTTGGCTTCACTTTAGTGGACGTCCAGCAACTGATTCACGTTGAGTTTTGGCCTTGAAAACAACTCTATGCTCGATTTCAGTTTCAAGCTTTTCCACCTTTTTTCAAGTTTTGATTTTTGTGATTCTGCAGCTTCCAACCTCTAATTCTCGTGCCTTTGCATTGTATAAGTAATATGTGATGAATTAGGTTAGGTTTTGGACTTTGAATCTTTATGCATTGATGTTTGAAGATGAGATTTGATTCACTATTAAAAAGCTTCCAAATTTGTCCAAAAATCCAACTTTTTGTTCATGATATGATGATATACGAGTTTGATCATGTCCATGATGACAATTAAAGCCTGTATCAATCAAAAAGATACCAAGTGATCAATTTTTGGATTTTATTTGGATTTAAATTGATTTAAAATGAATTAATTCAATAAAAATAAAATAAAATAGAAAAATTAATTAATGGACACAAGATTAAAGATAGGACACGTGTGGAGTGTGGAAAGATCAGATCAAGTGGAAAAGAATGGGCCCCTTTGACAAAATTTGAAGTTTTAGGGATAGTTGACTTTTGGCAATTTTGCAAAAATGTCCAACTTCAACAATGCATAACTTCTTCAATTTTGAACTTTTGGAGGTGTTCTTGGAATTTTTAGAAAGCTTGAGATGTCCTCTAACCAAACCTTTTAGTATCAGCTCATTTTGATATTCCATACTCAAGTTATAAGCTTTGGAAAAAAGGTGTTTTTGTTGACTTTCAAAAATGACCTATAATGTCCAAATTTGTAACTTTTTTTGAGTGCATTTGCTGATCTTGGGGTATGAAGATGGATTGTAGGAAATTTCATCCTATTAAAAATGAGCTTTGGATGGCTCATTTCTCATACAGTATGAGAAAGTTATGCTTGGTCAAAGTTGGGTTGACTTTTCTTGCAAAACCCTAATTTAGCAACTTTTGAGTCTTGATGAATTTTGAGCAATCCTTGATGAATCATAATCAACCCTTGATCAAATGATGAATTATCCTTCAAAATGAGAATGTTGACAAAAAATCTTGAGGTTTGACTGTATGTAGGTCACAGTTGACTTTTACCCTAGCACAGTTGATTTTTGGACCTCTTGAGCAATTGCCTGACCAAACTTCCTCTGCAAGGCTTGAAATTTGACATGGATGAACTTGAGAACATATTAGGACATTGGTGAGAACTTGAGGTCATTTGTATGCAAGGACCTTGATGCAACACAAAACCCTAGTTTGAGGTTGACTGCCTTAGGAGATGATTTGACTGTCCAACTCTTGAGCAATCTTGAGCCACTTGGAGACTTTTCTTGTAGTGTTTTTGGAGAAATATGGGAGGGCAAATTTTGGGGTACAACAGCTTCCCCTGTTCAATCTTCTTAAACCTGAGGATGTAGATTGTCTTTCGGGCCTTTCGTGATCCGAAGGTGGAAGATGATTGAACACTAGAGTGCCCAGAAATTTGCACTCGCATGAAGTGGTATCAGCATTGTGATGTCGGGAATGGGCTTACAGATGCCATTTGGAGACTGTTGATAGGTAGTCTAAACTTCAACTGGAATAGGAATCAGGGAGATCTTATCGGCGATCTAACTGAAGCAGAGAAGGTATTGGATTAACTTTGACTAGATCGGCATCAGAAAAATCTTTAGGAATCGATTTAACTGGACCAGAGGAGGCCTTTGACTGGATCGGCATCAGGAAAATCTTTAGGAATCGATTTAAATAGACTAGACAAGGTCTTGGGATAACTTCAACTGGATCAGAAAAATCTTTAGGAATCAATTTAACTGGACCAGAGAAGGTCTTCCACATAGTTGAGAATTTAACTACATCTTTCCTGAAAGGTAAAGGTCAGTCATATGCAATGCATGATATGGATCCAGCAATGATGTTCTCAACATAAATGAGATTGTATGGTATGATGCGTTTATGCATATATCATGATGTATGGAAATGTGATGTTTTAGCTGGGGAAAATAAATCCCGGAGCTGCTGGAGAATAGAGTTGAATTCTTCGTTTCCGCTGGGGATGACGAACGAAGATGACTGTGAGAATAAACCTGTAGGAGAAGATAACTCTGTTGGGGAATAAACTGATGAGGAGGTTACTCTGTGGGGAAGAGATGCTCTGCTGAGGATTCCACTGATAAACTCCGTTGGGGATGGATTATCGTTGCTGGTGACATTGAATCTATTGAGGATTGAATTCCAGTTTGTGAAAGGAAAGAACTTCGCTGGAGATGAACTTTCAGTTGCAACTTACTGGGGATAATCCTGTTAGACTCCTGTGGGGATAAACCTCTGAGTTCTGCTGGGAATGATCCTTTGAACTCTGCTGGGGAGATTTATTTTTGTACTCCACTGGGGATAAACTTCCAGAGTCTACTGGGGATGATGCTTCAACTCCGTTGGGGAAGCTTTTTCAGACCGTGCTGGGGAAATATTGATTCCACTAAGGGGTATCTTGTATGCTGCCGGGGAACATTCTTATACTCTGTTGAGGAATATTAAGACTGTCGGGGATACTCTTATACTTTTCTAGTGCTGATGGTAGACAAACTCTGCTTGGGGAGAGCATTGCTGATTCGTTCACAGTTGCAAGTCTCAGTTGAGGGAGAGCTACCATTACTGTCTTATTCTGCGGGGAGTGAAGGTATCTTAGCCATATTCTTCAGCTGAATATACCTTTGTACCTGGTGGACAGAGCAACTGTACAGTTCAGACAATTCTTATTTGCCCCTGCTTCTGATATTACCCGCAATCGTCTTTTGTTTCGCATGTAAATAATCATGAGCAGAAATCAATGTCAAATGCATATATCAAAAATGAACATTGGACGTTCTTTGCAAAACAAAACGGATAAAGGAAAAACAGTTTGAAATTTCTTTGAAAATGAATTGTATTGATTTTGAAGTTTGGCCTGTAAATAGGCGTTTTTGTACAAGAGGCTGACGTCTTAGTAAGAGAACGCCGCCGAATAATAGAATTTTCACAATTTGTGGAAAACTAAATAAAATAGCTATGTGAATAATCCCACTGGGTTCCAACTCTGCTATTGCTTTTATGTCCTCAAGCATCTCATCACTTTGCTGCTTGGTTAAGGATGAATCAGATTGATTAATGCCGTCCGAGCTTGATAGTCGACACCGAAGTCTGGATGCAAGGAAATCCAACGAGACATAGTGTTACGCTTTGATCCCTAATTTTTGCCTGGATCTCCCTTTCGGGTTTTCAGTCCACCGGGATACCCATTTTTGCCCAAGCCGCCTTTTCAGGTTTTCGACTTGCCGGGTGTACAGATTTTTTCATTTTAATCACTTATTTTTTCCCGAACCCTTTTGGTTCGCCGGGAAGCCCTTATTTTTTCCTAGGCCAGTCAACCTAGCGGGCCTTTGATTATGCGTAGTATCTTTTCACTATGTCTGCATTGACGGGGTGAGGAAGGTCGTCACCATCCATGGTGGTCAGAATCATAGCTCCGCCTAAGAAAATGTTCTTAACCACAAATGGCCCTTCATAAGTAGGGGTCCATTTGCCCCTGGGATCACCTTGAGGTAAGATAATGCGCTTGATTACAAGGTCCCCAACTTGATACTCTTGTCGTTTGACTTTCTTGTTAAATGCCTTGATCATCCATTTTTGGTACGTCTGACCATGACAAATAGCAGTAAGTCTCTTTTCATCGATTAGGTTTAGTTGATCAAGTCGGGTCTGAATCCAGTCATCTTCACTCAAACCTGCATCCTTCATGATTCGAAGAGAGGGTATCTGCACTTCAATGGGCAAGACTGCCTCCATGCCATATACCAAGGAGTAGGGTGTTGCCCCTGTTGACGTCCGTGCTGAGGTACGGTACCCATGAAGAGCAAATGGTAACATCTCGTGCCAATCTTTATATGTCACTGTCATCTTCTTAATGTTCTTATTAGCCGCTTCGATAACCCCATTCATCTTCGGCCGGTAGGGAGAAGAGTTGTGATGTTGTATCTTGAATTGCTCGCAGAGCTCAGTGATCATTTTGTTATTGAGATTGGTACCATTGTCCGTAATGATCCTCTCTGGTACACCATATCAAAAAATCAGATTATGCCGAATGAACCGTGCCACGACGTTCTTGGTTACGGTAGCAAAGGAAGCTGCTTCAACCCATTTTGTAAAGTAATCGATTGCTACCAGGATGAAATGATGCCCGTTAGATGCCGTAGGTATGATCTCGTCGATCATATCATTGCCCCACATTGTAAAAGGCCAAGGTGTCGTCAAGACATTCAGAGGAACTTGAGGTATGTGCACCTTATCAGCATAGACTTGGCACTTGTGACATGTCCGAGAATGCTGATAACAGTCAGCTTCCATTGTGGACCAATAATATCCTACCCGAAGGATTTTCTTTGCCATGGTATGTCCACTGGAATGAGTTCCGAAAGTTCCTTCATGTAACTCTATCATGATCCTTTCTGCTTCATTCTTATCCACACAACGCAGTAAGGTCGAATCATGGTTACGCTTGTAAAGAATGCCATTGCTGATGAAGAACTTCGCTACGAACCTCCTCAGAAATTTCTTGTCATTAACAGATGCACCCTCGGGGTATTGCTGAGCCTCAAGGTACCTTTTCACCTCATGATACCAGGGCTTTTCTGTCACCTCCTCAGTCTCAAGATCACAGCAATGTGCAGGTTCGTCCAATCTTTCAATGATGATCTGGGGAGCTTTGTTGTCCCAATTGACTTTGAACATAGAAGACATCGTAGCCAGCGCGTCCGCCAACTGATTCTCCTCTCTTGGGAAGTGTTCAAAGGTTATCTCCTCGAAATGGGGAAGCAATGTCAACACATACTCCTTGTAAGGAATAATATTTGGGTGTTTCGTATCCCACTCACCTTTGATCTGACTGATCACGAGAGAGGAATCTCCAAAGACACTCAGAACCTTAATCCTTAGGTCAATTGTTGCTCGAAGACCCATGATGCATGCTTCATACTCCACCATATTGTTGGTGCAGTTGAAACATAGTCGGGCGGTAAACGGAATATGAGAGCCTTTAGGAGATATGATCACGGCGCCAATGCCATTACCCAAAGCGTTTGAAGCTCCATCAAAGTACATAGACCATCAAAATCCTTCCTAAGGTCCTTCATCCGGTCCAGGTGTCTCACAATCAGTTACCAACATGATATTCTCGTCCGGAAATTCAAAGTTCATAGACTGGTAATCATCCACTGCCTGATGTGCCAAATGGTCTTCCAACACACTTCCCTTGATTGCCTTTTGGGTTGTATATTGTATGTCATACTCAGTCAAGATCATCTGCCATCTTGCTATTCTTCCGGTCAAGGCAGGCTTTTGGAAGATATACTTGATTGGGTCCATCTTTGATATCAACAGAGTAGTGTGAGTCAACATATACTGTCTCAGCCGGCGAGCAGCCCATGCCAAAGCACAGCAAGTTTTCTCGAGCAGTGGGTATCAGGTCTCACAGTCGGTAAACTTTTTGCTAAGGTAATAAATAGCATGCTCTTTTCGGCCAAACTCGTCATGCTGCCCCAGCACACACCCCATTGAGTTGTCGAGTACCGTCAAGTATAAGATCAGAGGTCTCCCTTCAACTGGTGGCATCAGAATATGAGGCTCTTGGAGATACTCTTTGATTCTTTCGGAAGCGGCCTGGCATTCATCGTTCCAACGCACTACTTGATCTTTCTTCAGTAGCTTGAAGATCGGCTCACAAGTAGCAGTCAGGTGCGAGATGAATCGGGCAATGTAATTCAGTCGTCCCAGAAAGCCTATGACTTCTTTCTCTGTTCTAGGAGCTAGCATCTCCTGTATAGCTTTCACCTTCGCAGGGTCCACTTGAATACCTTTATTTCTTACGACGAAACCCAGTAGCTTACCAGATCTCACCTCGAAGGTGCACTTGTTCGGGTTCAACCTCAGCTTGTACAACTTTAACCTGTCAAACAGCTTATGCAGATGGTCAAGATGTTCTTCCTCAGTTTGAGATCTTGCAATCATATCGTCGACGTATACTTCAATCTCATGATGGATCATGTCATGAAACAAAGCAACCATGGCACGCTGATACGTTGCCCCAACATTTTTCAATCCAAAAGGCATGACCTTGTAGCAAAAGGTACCCCATTGAGTAACAAAGGTAGTCTTCCCCATGTCTTCGGGAGCCATTTTAATCTGATTATAACCGGAGAAACCATCCATAAAGGAGAATACCTTGTGCTGAGTGGTGTTGTCAACCAGAACATCGATATGAGGTAGCGGAAAATCATCCTTGGGCCTCGCCCTGTTTAGATCCCTATAGTCAACACACATTCAAACCTTAGCATCCTTCTTCGGTACAGGAACCACGTTGGCCACCCACTGAGGGTAAGAAGTAACTGCTAGAAAACCGGCGTCAAACTGTTTCATAACTTCAGCCTTGATCTTCTCAGACATCTCTGGGCGCATCCGGCGAACCTTCTGTTTCACAGGAGGACATTCTTCCTGAGTAGGTAGGAGATGAACCAAAATATCAGTATCCAACCCAGGCATATCTTCATAAGACCAGGCAAAGATCTCAACATAGTCCTGCAGCATCTGAATCAACAGTCGCTTCACACTAAGCTCCAGATTTGTACCGATCTTAACTTCCTTCTTGTCTGTCTCTGTACCCAGAGTTACTGATTCCACCGGCTCTTCGTTTGGCTGTATAGCCCTCTCTTCCTGGAGTTACAGTCTTGCAAGTTCACCAGGCACTTCACAATCATCTTCACCTTCGTCTTCGGCTAAGTTGATCGGATTTTCGAAGTCATAACTGGCAGTAGCAGAGTCGTTACCAGTGAGATCCAGAGTGGATGTAGACCTGTATATGTGAGTGTGTGTAAAATAGCTGTTTTGAAATATATAATAAAGAAAAACAAGGAGCGCAAAATTTGAAATGCAAGAACGTCCAATTCTTTTATTAATGATATATGAAAATGACACACAAAAGCCCTCAGAAATGAAGCCACAGTGCCCCGGGTAAGACACTGGGCCGTAAATTTTAAAACATTGTCTGTTACAAATTCAAAATAAAAAGTTTCTTTACTGGGTAATAACAGAAACGGGCATAGAATCTTTCGTTGTCCAGTTGCTTAATCCACCATTGGCAGTCGGGTAGATCAAACTGTCGATATCGAACTCTTCATCATCATCCTCCCTGATAGCATTCACCCCTGCATCTTGTTTAGGCTTCTCTGGTGCTCCGAACTCGATCTCTTTCGCATCAATCAAGTCTTGTACCTTGTTCTTCAAAACCCAACAATCATCCGTATTATGCCCCGGGCTATCAGAGTGAAAAGCACAGCGGGCATTAGGGTTGTACTTCGGTGAGGTTGTATTCAGATTCTTTGGGGCTTCCTTTGGAATCACCAGATTGGTTTTCAGTAATTATGGCAGAATCTGAGATAAGGTCATGTTGAGATGGGTGAATTGCCTTCGAGGTCTCTCGTCCTTCTGTTGATTGTTGTGCTGAGGAGCACCAGCAGGTTTTGAAATAACAACTGCATTAACAGCTTGGCGGTGTTCAGGTCTATTCTGGTTTCTCGAACTATAGACGACACTGGACTCTTTCTTAAATGGCTTCTTCTCGGTGCTTGATGAAGCACCCTTTTGTATCTTACCAGCCTTAATACTAGCCTCAATCCTCTCACCGGTCAAAATGAGCTCTGTAAACCCAGACGAAGAGCTTCCAATTAAGTGGTTGAAAAATGGACCATACAGGGTCCCCAGAAACATATCTACAAGCTCTCGATCAGCCAAGGGTGGTTGTACTCTTCCGGCGAGGTCCCTCCACTTCTGAGCATAATCTTTGAATCCTTCACCTGTTCCCATTGACATACCCTAGAGTTGGGTACTCGTGGGAGCAAGGTCGGAGTTGTACTGATACTGCTTGTAGAATGCAGTAGCCAAATCTTCCCAACTGTGGATGCTGGCTCCGTCTAACTGATAAAACCACTCAAGCTGAGTCCCTAAGAGACTGTCTTGGAAGAAGTGGATCCATAGGTTTTTATCAGTGGTGTAAGGCTGAATCTTCCTTACATATGACCGGAGGTGCAGCTTCAGACAAGAAACTCTGTCATACTTAGCAAAGGCTGGTGCCTTGAACTTGTGGGGAATCACCACCCCAGATGATAGACCTAGATCACCAAAGTCCAGACCAGGCACCTTCTGAACTTCTATAGCACTCAACCGGTCTTCCAATTGCTTTTATCTATCCTCAGCAGGAGGATACTGGTCTTTGTCGAAATCCGTCTCGTTATCGGAGACCACAGGGCTAGGAGCCCTCCTTTCTTCTTGACTATCTTTCCCTCCCGATGAGGTGGTCAAATCAACTTCATTCTGAAGCCTATTTCCAAACCTGTGCCCTGTGTTGAACATGATTGTCCTCTTCTTCTTCTTCTTCTTCTTCTTCTTATCTTTCAGAATCAGGGTCTTCAAATCCTGCTGACCCTTAGCTAGATTCATGAACAGCTCTTAGAATTGGGCATTCTGGGCCTGGAGGGCCTTGATGGCTTGCTCAGTTGAAGGTTTAGCAAACATGATGAGTGCTAAAATAAACAGCGAAGAAGATAAGAGCCCTATAATGGGTACCTGTTTATGAAGTGCATGGGATGCAATATGTATGACATGATTTCAAAGACAATCGAGAGATTCAAATTTGTAAACCAGAAAGGAAACACACTTTATTAGATAAACTTTGAAATTCTAATTGTTCAACTGATGCCATTAAGGCGTTACATGAAAGGAAATACTGAAAAGTAAATAAAAACTGGAAAGGAAATCATCAAAGGCCAATCAGTGCTCCCATGGTCTCTTCTTGTCAGTGCAGACATAGTCATTCAAGATCCGCTCGTTCTCCAACTGCCTAGTCAACTTCTGGATCTTCTGTTCTTGCTCGTTGAACTTTTCCCGATAAGAATCCCGTTCCTCTCCCAATTGCATCCAAGATCTCTTCAGTTCCCAAATGTCAGTGGGCATATGAGGATGGAGGATGGTTGGGAGAACCCCTTCTTCATTAGCAACTTCAACAATGATAGGTCAGACAGCTTCATATGGCATACCCAGCTTTTGGGCACGGATATGGACCCATCTGAGATATGGCTCCATCGGAAGTGAAGTCTTTGGGCCCAGCTCATGTGGATCAGATTGGTGAACTCTATCCCAAGCCCTTATGAATCTACGACGTTGCTCGTCGCTATCCCCTCAAAAATCAAAGATGATGCTAGGCATTAATAGCTCATGAGGTCCTTCTCTTCGGGCTCTCCCAAACTGACGTAAGGCTAAGCACGGATTGTAAGAAATTCCTCCACAGGTTCCTATCAGTGGAACATTGGGGTACTCCCCACATCGATCAATGATAGTCACCTTGTCCATTCCCTTGAGAGTCCAGATGATGTCATTATGCGAGAGAGACATAACCCTATAGGCCTAGCCCATGCCTTCTTTGTTCTTCAACACTGACTTGGGAAGGTGTGAAATAAACCACCTTGCCAACAACGTAACACAGCACATCAAGGTCCCCCGCTTTTGGGCAGTACGAGCATAGAGCTGATGAAGAATGTCACCCAAGAGAGTGGGTACTGGATTCTGAGAGATGAAGATCTTTATCGCATTCACATCAACAAAGGAGTCAGTGTTCGGAAATAATACCAAGCCGTATATCAGAAGAGCCAGAATATCCTCGAATGCCTTGAAGTCTAGATTATCCCAGAAATAGTTAGCCTTACCAACCAAGAACTTAGTCAGAAAGCCCTTTGCTCCACTTCTAGTCTCCCAATTAGCCATTACCTCATATTTGGTCATATGAAGGGCTGCAGCAACCTCTTCGGGCCTAAGGGCCTTTTCCCAACCAGTAAACGGGGTCTGTTCCAGAACAGAGATACCTAGCAGCTCAGAGAACTCTTCTAGGGTGGGAACCAACTGGTAGTCCTGAAAAGTAAAGCAATGGTACAGCGGATCATAGAATTGGACCAGGACACTCATCATCTGCTCGTCCAATTTGGAGGTGACCAAACTGAGAAGATAACCATGTCTTTTGAGGAAGGAAGTAGTATCAGGCATCTTTGCAATCAACTATTTGAGCAAGGTGGGAACTTGGACAAATTTGATCCAGATGGTATTTCTACGCATGGGCATCATGATGACCTACAAAACAGAACAAAGATGAATCCCTCCTGTCTTTGAAATAGGTTAGTCCAATGCAAGATGTATGCAATGTTATGATGTCATGATGTCATGATAGAAGGCACACCACAAGTATCCACAAAGAGCAAACATGGTAAAGGCACACAAGTCACACAAAGAGCCCTTAGATTTCAGGCTGGCAAGGCGCTTAGGTACTACCCTCTTTCAGTTCAGTTGGTTTAAACTTGTCCTAAAAATAGTAACCAGGTTCTAGAGGATCTCAATATCACTGAATACCCTCAATCGGTCATAATTCCAGTTTAGCAATCTTTTCTTGCGGCCCGAATCATCGCGAGAGTTTAGTCTCAATGAGTGTAGCATACTGCAACTGTTCTATGGCCAAGTTGGTCAATTTAAAGGTTCTAAGGTCAGTTGGTGCTTAATGACCCCTTAGAAGACCCATATTCTCCTCGTTCCAACACAAGGGATATCGGTACACACTAAGGTGCCACACCAATGTAGCTACTGCTTCAACCGTATCAGTCTACGCCGTACAGTTCTCTCACAGTTAATTGCTACTTACCTAAAGGGTATTCCTCAGATCCGGGTTAGGATCTATAGAAACTCTGATACAAGCCCACAATTAATAAAGCAAACAAATCAAGCAATTGAAAACACAATGATCTAATCCTAAGGTACATCTCACTTATTAAGATCCCCAGCAGAGTCGCCAGTTCTGTGATACGGTGGGAGAGAACTGACTGTTTTTTGGAATGCTGGTTCGTGTTTTGCGTTTGTGTTCGCAAAATTTTGCAGTAAGCAAGAGTCGCCACCGTCTTTTATTTTATCCAACAAGGAAAGGAAAAAAGCACAGAAAAATTCCTTTTTCGAGATGTTTCTCGGGTTCGGGGGATAGATTATAGAAAGGGAAGGTGTTAGAACCCTTTCTATCTGTGGTTATCCATGGGCTCTTAGGTACTTGCTCAAAGTGTTTTCAAAAATTTGCTTTTCTTTGTGTTTGTGGGTTTGAAAGAAGTTTTTGTTTGAAAGGTGTAAGTGCGAAAAGTTTTTGTTTTGTTTTGAGAGAGCAAGTACTTAAGAACCATCTACCTACTCGAAAAGGGAATCAATATGTGCTAATGTCCTTTACAATGCTATCCCACTATTGATGAGTAGGTAGCATCATCGTTGGAGTTTAAGGGTCAATTCGATTAAGGAACGTGTGGTCACTAAAGCAATGTTAGGACGCCTTAGCGGTAACCCTAATGTCTTAGATCATTTTTCCGAGGCAACCGTTTCGAGGCAACTATGATCTTTGGACAAGAGGGCGACCTCTAAAACTTCCTATACTCAATGACCACGTTCGAAGGCAACCAAGTGAGGTGTACCCTACGAGTGCGCATGTGCGAGTGTATTGTTTTTCAGTTATTTTATCTTTGTACATGTCAATGGTTATCTATGTTGATTTTAGGTTTAACATTTGATCTTGTCATGCATTCCCTATTATCAAACATCTAACAGTTTATAAGTTGCGGAATTTAAATTGCGGAAATTAAAACTAACTATTACAAGGCGTCGGGTATTTAAATCGCCAAAAGCAACCCTTGAAATTAAAATGCGGAAAATAAATAAAGCGGTAAAATAGTAAAAGGTCCTATTAAACTATTACATTCCGGGAAACAGATACAATAATATGATAAAGTGGATCGCGTGCGGGAAATTAAATCGAGCGAGTTCTTTAGGGTTTTGACCCTTTGGTTTATTAAAGAAAAATATTTTTGGTTTATTTTTTGAATTAAAAGAGATTAAATCTAAGTTAATTATTGAACTAATAAACTAATTATAATTAATGAAAATAATATTTTTTGGATTTTTGGATATTTAAAGAAATAAAATAAATTTGATCAAAGTTAGTAAAAACTAATTATCTACATTAATTTTAATTATTGCAAAAATATTAAAAGTTATACCTAATTAAAACTAAATTAATTGAATTAATATTTATTTACAAAAATAAAGTGCTGAATTTAATTTTAATAAATAAAATATATATTTTTTGGTTTTTTTGATTTTATTAAGAAAAAGATTAATTGGTTAGTTTAAGTAAAAATAATAATTAAACAAAACAAATAAATAAAATAAAAAGAAGAAAGAAATAACCAAGGGGGTTTTGGGCCTGATTTGGGGGTGAAATAGCAATTCTGAGGGCCCAATAGTGCAAGCCTGCGCTGACTTTTGCAATTCCACGCGTGCACATTGACTTTGGCATATGGTGCACGTTCAATCTTGGCCACCAGATCTGGCAGGCATCTGGATAAGGACACATAATATGTTACGCCTTTGATATTGCATGGAATCACTTGGCTGAAAAATGCAACAAATAATATGGGGACCTGGGATTCGAACCCAGGTCCTGTTAGTCACCAAGCACATGTACTTACCACTCAACCAACGCCTGTTAATTGTTAGTGTAATAAACAAAGAATATTATATGTGAAACAACAACAATATGCCAGCAATACAAAAAACACGCGCGAAGTTTTTGAATGGGCCAATCGGAAAGGGCCACGTCTTCGTCTTCTCCACTGAAGCCTGGATATTTACATACAGATTTGTATCCGCAACTAAATGCGCATGGTCATCCTAAAATCTATCCTAGGCCATAGAAATTGATACTAAGACCATGGTTCGATTCGTCTGGGTCTCCCGAGCACATGTATATCCATCAATTGCCCTGATTTTGCCTGAAACTAAAACGCCCAAAAACAAGAACCAAGAACCCTAGATTCGGGTATGGCACTACAGGTCATATAAACACAATCAAATAATGCAGAAAGCTTCTAAATGGAACGATAAGCATGAACATGTAAAGATTTTTCCAAAAAAGTGCAAGAATATGAGGATACGATTTCAACTGAAAAGTGATTTTTTGAGACACTTACAGCGCTTTAGAGCGTGTATGGGGATTGGTTTTGAGTTGGCTTCGCTTTAGTGGACGTCCAACAACTGATTCACGTTGAGTTTTGGCCTTGAAAACAACTCTATTCTCGATTTCAGTTTCAAGCTTTTCCACCTTTTTTCAAGTTTGATTTTTGTGATTCTGCAGCTTCCAACCTCTAATTCTCGTGCCTTTGCATTGTATAAGTAATATGGGATGAATTACGTCAGATTTTGGACTTTGAATCTTTATGCATTGATATTTGAAGATGTGATTTGATTCACTATTAAAAAGCTTCCAAATTTGTCCAAAAATCCAACTTTTTGTTCATGATATGATGAGATACGAGTTTGATCATGTCCATGATGGCAATTAAAGCCTGTATCAATCAAAAAGATACCAAGTGATCAATTTTTGGATTTTATTTGGATTTAAATTGATTTAAAATGAATTAATTCAATAAAAATCAAATAAACTAGAAAAATTAATAAATGGACACAAGATTGAAGATAGGACACGTGTGGAGTGTGACAAGATCAAATCATGTGGAAAAGAATGGTCCCCTTTGACAAAATTTGAAGTTTTGGGGATAGTTGACTTTTGGCAATTTTGCAAAAATGCCTAACTTCAACAATGCATAACTTCTTCAATTTTGAACTTTTGGAGGTGTTCTTGGACTTTTTAGAAAGCTTGAGATGTCCTCTAACCAACCCTTTTGGTCGCATCGCATTTACATATTTCCTACTCAAGTTATAAGCTTTGGCAAAAAAGGTGTTTTTGTTGACTTTCAAAAATGACCTATAATGTCCAAATTTGTAACTTTTTGTGAGTGCATTTTCTGATCTTGGGGTATGAAGATGGATTGTAGGAAATTGCATCCTATTAAAAATGAGATTTGGATGGGTCATTTCTCATAAAGTATGAGAAAGTTATGCTTGGTCAAATTTGAGTTGACTTTTCCTACAAAACCCTAATTTAGCAACTTTTGAGTCTTGATGAATTTTGAGCAATCCTTGATGAATCATGATCAACCCTTGATCAAATGATGAATTATCCTTCAAAATGATAATGTTGACAAAAAAGCTTGAGGTTTGACTGTATGTAGGTCGCAATTGACTTTTGCCCTAGCATAGTTGATTTTTGGACCTCTTAAGCAATTGACTGACCAAACTTCCTCTACAAGGCTTGAAATTTGACATGGATGAACTTGAGAACATATTAGGAGATTGGGGAGCACTTGAGGTCATTTGGATGCAAGGACCTTGATGCAACACAAAACCCTAGTTTGAGGTTGACTGCCTTAGGAGATGATTTGACTGTCCAACTCTTGAGCAATCTTGAGCCACTTGGAGACTTTTCTTGTAATGTTTTTGGAGAAATATGGGAGGGAAAATTTTGGGGTACAACACTCACCAATACCAGAAAACCCAAACACTCAATCTCCACTCCCAGAAAATCTAAACACTCAACAACAACCAGAAAATTCACAACCACATTCTCCCCAACCAGAACATCTGAACCTTAACTCACCACAACTAGAGAATGGAAACTCTTTCTCTCATCCTTCTGAAAGCCCATCTTCTGAAATTCCTGAACCAGAAACTCAACACGCTACCGCAAACCAATCTGAAGACTCCCCTTCAGATTCTGATACCACTATCCCAATCCCTGGAATAATAGAACCCCTTACAGTTCGCTTACCTCTCATTATTCATGATATTCTAGAAATTCCTTCACCATATGAATCTACACCACCAAACACCCCTAACACACCAATTCTAATTTCTGAATCTTCCACTCATTCACCCATCATCCATCTAGCTGACAACCTTAGACTTGTCATTGATCCATTAGTGCTGGACCAACTAGCTTCCACCTTAAACAAAATTGCCATTCCCAAACCTAAACCAACCATAACCAAATCAGATGTTGGTAAGAATCTGTTAATTTTTGAAACAGAAATGCAGGAATGGATCAATTCTTTGAAGCAAGCAAGCCAAGATATTTCTAATCATGCTGCTTTTGATTCTCTGTGGGAAAGATTCAAAAAATGGCTCAACTCTAAAACTCAGAAGCTGAAAGAATTGGGCTATGAAAGGGCACACCAGAACTTCAGTGATAAGCTGAAAGCCTTCCAAGATCAAGTTTTGAGACAATGGTACAAGAAAGAAATTCTTCCGCTGGGTAATTCTCCCTGGAAAGAGCACCATCCTTCAGAAGTTACTGAACCAGATTCTGATAGTCTCTCTCTGACTAATGTTCCAGAAAACATGATTGGGGTAGAAGAAGTGGTTCAATCAGAAGAGGTTGCAGAATGTTCTGAATAACATGAAACCCTTGAAGATACACCAAATTTGTCTCTAGTCATGCAAACTCTGGAAGAGTTGAAGAAGGAGAATGCCTTAATCCATGCTAGACTGGATAAGCAAGAGGATACAAACAAAGAAATCAAGGGTATTCTGGATAAATAATAAGATACTACAAAAGAAATCAAATATATTCTAGGAAAGCAGGAAGAATCAAGCACTCAAATCAAGAGCTTGTTGGAAGCGTTGTTCACACGTCTTCCCCCTCCTTCTTAGATTTTATTTAAAATTGTTTATCTGTAATTTTTTATCTTTACCTCCTTGTTTCTGAAACTTGTCATTGCATTCTATTTTCAATATAATTAATCTTTTTTACTCTAATTATATTGCTTTTTGATACCTGACAAAAAAGGGGGAGAAAGTATGATATTCCCAATAACAGTATACCGGGACAGAGTCTCAAACATTCTTAATATATTAACCTCTACTTTCGGAAAAGCTTGAACAGGAACACATTTTGATAAGAACAAAATTAGATTCATTAAAAGCTCTGACTAGAAGGAACTTCAGGGAAGTAATCAACTCAGGGGGAGTCTCTCTTAAGCTTTTTGTTCTATATTTTTCATTGAAAATCCTAGTTTTTGTCATCATCAAAAAGGGGGATATTGTTAGAACATAGTTTGATTCTACAACCCTTAATTAGAGTTTTGATGATAACAAACACAAAGAACAAATATGCACTCTCAATTTGTGTTATTTTATATGCAGAAGTTCTGACCAAAGCAGCATCAGAAGTTAAGCTATAGAAGCTTTCACGCTGAGGTAATCAGAACCTGCACTGAAGAATGATGATCGGAACCTGCACTGAAGTGAAGAATACTCTGATTCTGAACAGAAGGTTCATATACAATCAGATCCTTACAACTCTGAGTCATCAATGTTATGAAGAAATTTCAGCATATAAGATTGTAAGATTCTGAAGCGTTACTACACAATCAAGACAGCATCACATGCAACGGCTTCATTTAGACAAGAATCTTCTCAATATGGAAACAGCTTAAATGTCCATTATCACGCTTTATGTTGGATAGGATTCCTATTCCTATATAAACAAGATAATAGGTCAAATCATTTATGATTTTGAAGACGGATGTAATACATCTCTAAATGCTGCAAGCTTACATATTCTTTTCTACACTCAAAAGTGTGTAAAATATCACAATTATGATAATTGTTTTTGTAAGGAAAAACAACCATACACAGAATTCTTTTATCTTAATTATGCTAGTTTTCCTTGAGATTAACCGGGTTGTGTTTGTACTCAAGAGGACTTTGGCAGTTGTCAAAGTAGTGATTGTAATCAGTTTTTGATTAGTGGATTAAGTCCTCGTTGGAGAGAGGCGAAATCACCATGACGGGTGGACTAGAGTAGTTTGAGATCAAATGAACCAGGATAAAAATATCGTGTCTCTGCGCATTTGATTTTAAGTTTTCAATTCAACCCCCCTTCTTGTGTTTTTCACTTCTTCAATTTGATCAAGTACATGTACTCCTAGCAATTGAGAGAATTCTTCTAATGTAGGCACCAACTGATAGTCAGGAAAGGTGAAGCAATGATGCATGAGATCAAAGAATTAGAAGAGTATACACATCATTTCTTCCTGGAAATTGGAGGTAGTCAGGCTGAGAAGTCGACCATATTTCTTGGTGAAGGGAGAATATCTAGGCACCTTTGATGCTAATTCTTGGAGTTAAGTATTTGCTTTCATGAAGCTGACTCAGATGGTATTCCTTCGACTGAGATTCATGGCCTACAAAACAAAGCAAATATAAATTCCTAAATCCTTGAAATGGTTAGTGAGAATGCTTATGATGTTAATATGTTTATGATGTTATGTATATGTGAACAAAGAAAACAAACCATATACATACAAAGCAGGAAAGTCCTTAGGTTTAGGCTTGTAATGGGTTTTGTAGGTAAGTACCCTCTTGAAATTTAGTTGGCTCAAGTTGTCCTAGAAAGTAACTGGGTTCTAGGGGATCTCAATATCACTGAACTTTCTTTTAGGCATTGTCTCAACACAACCAATATTTTCTTGCGACCGAGATATCCCAAAAGTACGATCTCAATGAGTGTAGTTTCGAGTATCAACCAATTTTCAGCTTTCCACCTAAACCGACTACCTCACTACTTCCTAATGGCCATGTTGTTCAATTAAGTTTCTAAGGTTAGTTAGTGCTTCATGACGCCGCTCAGCGGCCCCGTATTCTCCTTGATTTAACACAAGGGATATCGGTACCAACAAATGTGTCACACTAACGTAGCCATTGCTTTAACCATATTGGTCTATGCCATACAGTTTCCATAATCTATTGCTACTTACCTAAAAGGTGCCCCCAAATCCGGGTAAAGGATCAAAACAAGCCCAAATAAGGAACCATAATGTAAAGCAAGCAAGTCAAACAATGAAAAGAAAGTAAATATGATCTAGCCCTAAGGTAACCCCACTTTTAAGTAATTCCCCAGCAGAGTCGCCAGTTCTGTAATACGATGGGAGAACTGACTTGGTTTTTTTTGCATTTGATTGCAATTGTTGCGGATAGCAAGAGTCGCCACCTACTTTTCTTTTATCCAATAAGGAAAGGGTGAAAAGAACAAGAAAGACCTTTGATATGTTTTCTTGAGTTCAGGGGATACGTTATGAAAAGGGAAGGTATTAGCACCCTTTTCATCCGTAGTTATCTATGGGCTCTTAGTTGCTTGCTAGACCACTTACTTTGTTTGAAAATGTGTTTGTGGTGGATTTTGAAAGTATTTTTTAAAAGAGGCTTCGTTTAGGAAAACTTTGTAATGATTCTCGTCTCTATAAGAATGTATACAAAGTGTTGGACTTTTTTGAAATTTTTTCATGTTTTTGAAAGTGTTTGGTTTGTTTGAAAAATGTTTGTTTTTTAGAATAGATTGTGAGCAAGCAACTAAGAATGTTCTACCTTACTCAAAAGTCTTTTGTTCATTTCTCTCTTCCTTTGATATTGCTATCTTACCATTGATTGGTAAGAAGCCTTATCTTTGGATGTAAAGGGACAAGCGTGGGTCAATCATATAGTCATAGAAGGCAACCTGTGAGACATTTTAGCAATTTTTCATTTAGGGTCTAGATCGTTTACCGAATGCAACATTGAGGGACATCGAGAGACTATGATCTTTTTATCGAGGGACTTTTTCTAAAACGCCCATATTCGAGGGACATGACTATTTTCTGAGGCAACAAGTGAGATTACCCTAGAGGTGCATGTGTGTGAATAGTGTGTTTGATTGCATGCATTTTTTTTCTTGAATTTAAAGGTTATCTATTTTTTGATTTTATCTTACCATATAGCCTAATGACTAATAATGTAGGAAAGCAATAAAAAGGCAAAGAATAATTCTTAAGCTATTGCGACCATATTATATAAAAAACCAAAATAAAAGAGAGGAAAAGTGGGTCCTTTGACCCAGGCAGTATGCTCCTTCGATTCACCCTATCCCAACTTCTTTCGACTGGGCCTGTAAGGCAGCATGAATATGTATCCTTCGATCATGCCCTTTTTCTCTACTTACTTCGATTGGACCTGCAAAACAAAAATGAGTGTATCCTTCGACCACACCCCTTTCTCTACTTACTTCGACTGGACCTGCAAAGCAAAACGAAAATATGTCCTTCGACCACTCCTCTTTCGTTTTAGATAGCAGCATGGGGCGAAGCCTAAAAGGCTTCGATACACACAACCTTCTTCTTATTTTCTTTCGTTTGGGGACTAAGTAGAAGCATGAGTTAAGGCCATGCTAACATTATTTCATGGCCAGATTAATTCTTAAAATATGTTTAGTAAACAAAGAAAACAAAACAAAAGATTGGCAAAGAAAACAAACAGAGGTGAAAACGAAAACAAAGCCAAAGAGTAACGATAATGCTTGAAACAAAAAGAAATGGCTATTCACATGTAATGCTTGAAGCTAGAATGTGGGTCTTGGACTTGAGTTATTTCCCTGGGTGTTCTTGGATTCGAAGGGGATGAAACAAATGTGGTGTTTCTTTGGCTAGATTTCTTAAACCAATTAAAGTTTATTTGTGTTTGTTTATTTCTGGATTTTAAAGAAACAAGTGTGGTGTTTATTCAAGTTCTGGGTTTGGGAGGGTGTTAAATGTTTTAGAGTTTTGAGAGTTTTTGAAGATTCTTTCCACACAGCCAAAATCTTCTTCAGCGTTCTTCTTCTTTCTTTTTCTTTTTCAGCCCCTTTGATGTGAAAATGAACTCTCTATTTATAGGGGGAAATTTTGAATGAGCATATTTATGAAGGAATAAAATATAGTTTCTTTGAAAGGCCAACATCCACTTGTGTCAACTTTTTATAACCCCAAGATAAAAGTACTTAAAATCAATGGTTGAGATGGGTGGCTCCTAGTTTATAGGGGGCAAGTGTGTAGAAGAGGAAGGCATAAACAAGAACTTTATAAAAAGGTAGTGATGTCATCAAGAGAAAGTTGGCTTGTAGAACAATTAAATATAGAGTGAGGCACAAGTTGGAGGCCTATGTAGCCTGACCTATGGACAATTTGACTCTTTGAATCGAATCCTTCATCTTTACAAAGCCTTCAACTAGAATTAACAAAGAAGCATTCGTTTGCACTAGTTATGTGTCCTTCTAATGGACCAACTGTGTGTTCTTCAAATGGCCCTCTTCAGCTGAATATGCCACTGAGTCTTCTTGCTTTTGATCACTTAGGCCTAACCCTTCGACCAGACTCAAAAGTAAACAAAAACCAATTGTTTCCCAACCGTGGAAAGTCCTTCAAATGGGCCACCAAGTTGTGTGTCATAATGCAGCGCTATGTGTGTTGAAAGGTTTCCAGTTGGATTCGAAGGTGATATGGAGGTGATTCAAAACAAATCTGAAGGTGGATTCAAAGGTGATATGAAGGTGTATTTGAAGCAATTTAAAATGGAATAATTTCTTTGTGGGTGCTAGCGTGAGAAAAACCCATGCCTTGTGCGTGCAAGTTTGTAGGAGGATTCGAAGTTTGCATAAAAATGAATTTGAAACAAGCCTGAAGACTGATTTGAAGCCAGCATGTAGGAAGCAACTACTTGAATGAATCTTGTGGACCAAAGGATGCATCAAGGGGTCCAGAGTTGGATTCGACATATGTTGTTTTGAAAGGAAACCATACTCCAATCGATGCTTTGTGAGAAGGTAATCCTTGCCCAATTGAAGCTTGCCTGCAGGAGGTCATTCCTCCCTAAATTGAAGCTTGCATGCAGGAGGCCACATGCTTTGTTAATCAAAGCAAGCATGTAGAGGGCCATATACTTAATCGAAGCTTGTGGAAAGCTTGCCCGAAGGAAAGCCAAATGTTCAATCTAAGTGTATGAATCAAGGCTCGCTCGAAGATGCCAGAATGTTCAGTTGAAGGATGAATGAGTCAAAGCAAGCTTGCTTTTCTTCAATTTTGTCAAAAAAATTCATTTTTTATCTGTTTTGCCCTTTTTGTCTGTTTTGTGCTTGTGCAAACTTTGAGATTTTCAAAATCCTTGTGAAAAAATGTCTTGAGAAATGAGAGGGAAAATTTTGGGGTACAATAGAGTGCAAAGAAACATACAAGTGGTGCATTCGAAGGACATACATTTAGCCCATTCAAATAAACTCACAAGTGATGCTTTTGAAGGACATACAATTGGTCCATTCGAAGGACAAATAATTGTTGGAAACAAGTTTATTTTGTCTTCTGATGAGTTTGGTTCAAGACACTTACTGACCAAAAGTCCTACATGCTGCCAAGCCCAAGCCTCCTTCACAATTACATTCGAAGGAGGTAACAAAAGAATCTTCGACTGGCCAGAAAGAAGTGTTCGATTGGGCTAGTTGGTAGTTTCAGATCAAACAACTAAAGTAGATAGCGACTCAATTGAAGAAGCCACAATGATGAGGCCTGGAGCCATTCGAATTGGAATTCAGGGGCAATCGAAGAAAAACACTTGGGAGCTGGTCGAAAGAAAGAGCCAATGAAGATGGTGACTAAATTGAAGACGCTTTGATTAGGAAAGCTCTGAACAATTCAAATTGGAATTCAGAGCCATTGAAGAGAACAATGCTCTGATAAGGAAAGCTCTGAGCAAGTCAAATTGATGCAGAAGTTGACTTAATCGAAGTATCTCTGATGATGAAAGCTCTGAGCAATTCAAATTCGTGCAAGGCGCCAACCATAACTTTTCCAGGTTCATTCAAAGCTCAAAACGGAATGAAATACTCAAAAAAGGCAACCCTTTTTAAGGCTGTCAATTCTGCCTTTAAAGCCTGATAAATGGTTGTCTCTTGACATTTCCATTCACCACTATACCCTACAAATACAAGGCTAAAGAAACATTGCCAGGGACGAAAGAAAGGAGAGAAGAAACCATTGAGACACATAAACATTTCCACAAAAATATTTTTGCAGAGACGAAGTCATTGCCCATCGAAACACTTTGCTTACATACACGTTGCCTATACACACTTGTTACAAAGTGGTCAAAATCAAAACTGATAGTGCAAGCTTCCTTTTGCTAAACAAACCTCATCACTCCATCACTGAGGTTCCCAAAAAGGTGTCTAAATCATTCATAAGGCGTGCAATACCTTGAATCACTTCCTCCAAACATCACCGGTTGGCAAGGGATCTAAACTTTGAAATTGAATATACATGCCATTTTGTTAACTCTAACTGTTTGGTTCATGTTTAGGGACACCAGTAGTGTAGATCTAACGTGATACATGCAGGAATAAGATCGTGCCATCGAAGGGCATGCTCTGAATTTTCCTTTCGAAGCTCATGATATAGGCAGTTTCAAGCCAAAGCCACCCATATTCGAACTCAAGGGGTTCAAATTAGGGGAAGATTCGAATTAGAGGGAAAGACTTGGGTTCGATACCCAGGTCCTGCATATTTATTTTCGTTAACATTTGTCTTGCAGATCCAGATCGAAAGGAAACTTCCTTCCCTGGATCGAAAAATAGACATCCCTCCCTGGATCGAAAAATCACGTCCCTCACTGGATCGAAAAGCCACGCCCCTCCCTGGATCGAAGGATAACCTCCTTCGCTGGATCAAAGGATACTCTTCTTCCCTGGATCAAAGGACCATTTGTATTTTTTTTTTATTTTGTTTTGTTCATGTCTTTTATTGACTTTACTTTTTAAGTCAACAATAAATCAAAAAATCATAAAAATTAGGTTCTAGTCTTTTATTAAAATTAATTTCGTTGATTAATTATTAATTACTTAAACATTTTTATAAATTAAAATTATGTAGATTTAGATTTTCATTTTTATTTTATTAAATAAAAAACAAACAAAACACTTTTTCCTTCTAGGATTTGGACGTATTCCAATTCACGCGCGTTTTTACCTTTCACGGTTTCATTTTCATATTTTTTGTATCTGCCTACAGGATGTAATAGATTTAAACTAGGCTATTTACTGCTTTATCCCCCTCATTTTTGGACATGTAATAATCCCCCTCCCCGAAGCCATGTAATAGCGTAGCTTTAATTTCCGCACTTTAAATTCCTGTACAGATATTAACTGTTAGATGTATGTTAATAGGATTGCATGATAAGACTAAAATGAATGTTAGCAAACCTAACATCAAGATAAATAACTAAAATACAATACAATTGCACATGCATACCTCTAGGGTACCCCACTTTGGTTGCCTTCGTAAAAATAGTCACAACTCTCGAAGCGTGAGAGATGTTAGTGGCTACCCTACGGTTTAAAAAAATCATAAGTCCCTCGATGACCCTCTCGACGTTGCCTTGGTAAAAATGATCTTGAAACCCTAGGGTAGTTACTAAGATTTCTTGCCAAGTTGCCTTCGTGACTATAAAACGTCCCTTTGTATGTCCCTCATAAATCCAAACGACTAAGGCTACCTACTCACTAATAGTAGGATAGCACTGTCTAAAGGAAAAGTGGATAAGAACGAACCTTTCGAGTAAAGTAGATAGTTCCTAGATGCTATACTCAAAAATAAATTTTTATACTTACACAAAACAACTTTCAAAAACTTTTTCAAAAACGCTTTATCAACACTCTTGAGGACTGATACAAGAGTTATCATAAAGCAAATCTCCGCACTAAGGAATTTTAAAATACTTTACAAAAAACACATGAAAGCACAAGGTATTTCAAAAATGAGCTAAGCATCTAAGAGCCCGTAGAAAACTATGAATGGAAAGGGTGCTAACACCTTCCCTTTCCATAACCTACCCCCATTTCTCAGAAATAATCTCAAAAGGTCTTTTTTTGTTCTTCTCACCCTTTCCTTTGTTGGATAAAAGAAAAGTCGGTGGCGACTCTTGCTTACTGCAACATTTGCGAATACAAAACACAAAACTAGTATATTAGTCGGTTCTACCATCGTATCACACTATCTAATCAAATTTTAGTCCAAACAACAAAAGAAAGAATTAAAATTATTACTATTAATTACTATACTATAAAGCCTTGGGTGAAGTGGGAAAAAGAAGATCCAAGCAAAAAATTAAAAAGAATTTATTGGCTCTGCACAGCAGGGCACACTAAGCGGCACAGAGCACGCTAAGCGCACTACACCAATTGCAGAAAAATAGGCAACTGATGCAGCTTCTATACAAACTCCACTTACACCTATACAACCTCAAACTTACAATATTTACAAATGACAACAGACCTCAAGCTAAACACTACAAGCTTGCGGAAAAACACAAATTGACATAACAAAACAAACGGGTGAAAGTGAATTAAACAATATCACCACACAACATAAACAGACATAAACATGCTTGTTTTACGTCGTAAGCTCGATGCCTTTATTTTTCGAGCTAGTAACCACCTCTCGTCATGTAATGGTATTGCCACACCATGCAAACCTAAAAAAATGTCATAACAAGCACACAACAAACGTTACAAAAAGGAGACAATTCACAACAATACGTGAAACATGTACAAGTGAAAATAGAAAAGTTTATGTACACATTTTATACAACATATACATTAATTACAAAACTCAAAAACAAATAAAATATCACAATACAAAACAATAAACACCAATCTTCGACAACGACGCCATTTTGCTGGAAGCGGTATATCGACAAGAAAAAATTAAAATATTATTTTACTGGGTGATATTTAAGTTATATCGTATCGTGTCCATAAAGATTAGTGTATTGAAATATTGTTCGACAAATCTCTCGTTAATGAATTTGGGTTTAAATGGTTTGAAAGGAAAAGTATCAACATAAAATAAATGTGTAAAAAGGAAAAATGAATAACTTATCAAGCATGCATATATACTACTTTTCACATACTTAAACATATCGACCTATTATAATAAACCTACAATATTCATCAACGTCATCACATGTCAAACATAACACCCATTGTATCACCTTGGCGGCAATCTCTCAACCACATCAACAACATAGAAGTCAACCATGCTCGCTTGCATCGATGATCTCTCAGAGTGACACAAACAACAGAGGAATTAATCACATACACACTAAGTGAATAAAAGTTCTAAATCTATCTCTAGAATTCAGAAACTATTAGATAGTCATCCTAGATAAGAATTCAAGCAGTATATGCCTATAGCAACTTAAATCCCTAGCACAAGGCAAAAATCAAGGATAACAATCAACAAGTATTTGTAAAGCAAGTTTTATATAACACCACAGGCGACAAATATACATGATTTCAAAGAAAATACATACAAAAACCCAACCAATAGAGAATACACAAAGAAAAAGAGAAATGAGCCGCAAATCTACCAGTTTATCAGTGCCTATCAAAGAGCAATCCACCCCGAATCATTTGTATGCAAATTCCATAGTTGTTATCTAAGCTAGTCCTAAGAAAATAAGGTTGATGGAATTCGGGAACAAAAACACCCCAAAGACCATAACAAAAAATGAAATAAAAATGAAGTTATAAAACAAATCTCAGGAGACCGCACTAAGCAGGCTGCGCAACATTTACACTTTAAACCAACTTAAATCGCGCTAAGTGAGCTCCAAAACAATGCTTCTGCCAAAATTTTAAAATGCAAGCAGCGCATTACAAAATACACTGAGTGCACTCGCACTTAGCAACCTTTTGCGTGCTAAGCGGGCTCTCCTGGGAAAAACTTCTCAAAACTGGACTTTTATTTCGAAAATGCGCATCTGGAGCCGTGCCTTGGACACCTTATTCCTCGATGCTCCAAAATGCAACAAATACCTACAAAATGAATGAAAAAACATCAAATGGTACACTATATACACAAAAACACAAATAAATACAAACTAAACATATTTACACAAAATTCGAGTTTATTCAATGATTATTAACAACAAAGAGTCGATAAGTGCAACAAAAAGTATATACAAAAATAACTATAATTTGCACTTATCAAACTCTCCCCAACTTGAACTTGTTTGTCCTCAAACAACTCTAAGAAACAAAAGCAATCAACCAAAATATCATTAATCAACAAGTTTTAAAAATAGAACACAAATGTATGGTTCAAACAAAAACACACACGCAAGGTAAATACTTACCACAATCCTACAACGACAACATGTAAACGAAACGAATTCTAAGTACAAAAATCATACTAAACATTCTAAAACAAAACAAGCTCAATCATGAATCACACCTAGTAAAAGTTCATCGGTAGATGAAGAACACACAAAAGTGAGGGACAAAAAAACACCCATCCACAATATTGCAAACAAAAGACTAAGTTATGCATTCATCCAAAAACTCATATTGAAAATACAAAGGCAAGAATCAAAAGGGCTTTTTAAGGTTGTAGCATGATCGGGTGAACAAACAAGGGATAATTCCTAAGGCTAATCGAAACAAAAACTTGCCTATACCTAAGGGAGTGATCAATTCACCAAAGATTCAAACACAAAATTCCAACTAAACTTCTTTCGAATCCCAGATTTCACACCAAAGCACCATACTTATTCGCACAATTATTCGAACTCTTTTTGTTTTTGTTTTTCAAAACTTTTCTCTTTTTTCTTTCTTTTTCTTTTCTTTATTTTTCACTTTTTTTCTTTATTTTTCTCTTTCTTTATCAATCTCATAGTAATATACACAAGATTAAGCAAACAAGTCTCTCCCCAACTTGAATTCAACCATATCATAATATTAATACTCCCTAATTTCTAAGGCAAGGTAAAAATTCAAACTACAAATCATAGTTGAGGGTTCAAGAAAACAAAGAATAAATATCCATAAAGAAATATGAACCAAACACTCATAGACAAGCATTTAGCAAAAACAACATGGACATCAACAAACGGGTTTAAAAGGGTTTAGCCAAATTTCACACACTCACAAGGTGAATTGACTATTTGGCTAGGTAGTTGTGCTTAAAATCAAACAAAAAATGCTTGACCATGTTCATGCTTTCATACAATTAATAAAAACAAAATATTAAACATAATAAAATCCAGTTAAAACAAGAATTGTAGCCTCCAGCATATATGAACAATGGAAAGCTTCCTCACATTTATGGGTAAAAAGGGAACTAAAGTGACTCAAGTCATGAGCAAGTAATGCAAAAAGAATAAATGACATGGTAATTGTATAAATGAAAAGTTTATTAAACATGTTATGTTATAGAAAGTGATAAACGAGTACCTAAAGAGTACCAACTTCAAAAACTTTCATTACCATACATCTGCAAGTTGACACATCGAAAAATCACCAAATGCGACTTCAAGATATCTAACCAAAATTTGAGTCCAAACAAAGAAAGAATTAAAATTATTACTATTAATTACTATACTATAAAGACTTGGGAGAAGTGGAAAAAAGGAGAGCCAAGCGAAAAATTAAAAAAAAGTCACTGGCTCTGCACAGCAGGGCACACTAAGTGGCACAGAGCGTACTAAGCGCGCTACACCAGTTGTAGAAAAATAGGGCAACTGGTGCAGCTGCTATGCAAGCTCCACTTACACCTACACAACCTCAAACATTCAATATTTACAAATGACAACAGACCTCAAGCTAAACATTACAAGCTTGCATAAAAACACAAATTGACATAACAAAACAAATAGGTGAAAGTGACCTAAACAACATCACCACACAATATAAACAAACATAAACATGCTTGTTTTACGTCATAATCTCGACGCCTTTATTTTTAGATCTAGTAACCTCATGTTGTCATACCATGGTATTGTCACACTGTGCAAACCTAAATAATATTTCCTAACGAGCATACAACAAATGTTACGAAAACGAGACAATTCACAACAATACGCGAAAACAAAGAAAAACACATATATGCACAAGTATGGAAAGTAAACATCAAACATGTAAAAGTAAAAATAGACAAGTTTATGTACAAATTTTATACAACATATACATTAATTACAAAACTCAAAAATAAAGAAACTATCGCAATGCAAAACAATAAACACCAATCCCCGCAACTGAGCCATTTTGCTGAAAGTGGAATAACATAAAGCAAAAAGTAAAGTATTATTTTACCGGGTGATATTTAGGTTATATCGTATCGTGTCCATAGAGATTGGTGTATTGAAATTTCGTTCGACAAATCTCTCGTTAATGAATTTGAGGTTAAATGGGTTGAAAGGAAAAGTATCAACAGAAAATAAATGTGTAAAAAGGAAAAAAGGAATAACTTATCAATCATGCACATATACTACTTCTCGCAGACTTAAACCTATCGACCTGTTATACTAAACCTACAATATTCATCAACGTCATCAAGTGTCAAACACAATGCCCACTGTATCACCTCAGCGGCGATCTCTCGACTACCTCAATAACACATAAGTCAACAATGCTCGCTTACATCGACGATCTCTCAGAGCGACACAAACAACACAGAGGCAAATTTCAGACACCCTAAGTGAATAAAAGTGATAAATCTATCTCTATAATTCAGAAACTATTAGATAATCATTCTAGATAAGAATTCAAGCAGTATATGTCTATAGAAACTCAAATCCCTAGCACAGAGCCAAAATCAAGCAAAATAATCGACAAACATTTGTAAAGAAAGTTTTATATAACGCTAAAGGCGAAAAATATACATGAGTTCAAATAAAATATATATACAAACCCAACCAATATACAATACACAAAGAAAAAGAGAAATGAACCGCAAATCTACCGGTTTGTCAGTGTCGATCAAAGAGCAATCCACCCGGGATCATCTATATGAAAGCTCCATAGTTGTTATCTAAGATAATCCTAACAAAATGAGGTTGATGCAATTTGGGAACAAAAACAACTCAAAGACCATAACAAAAAATGAACTGAAAATGAAGTTATAAAATAAATCTCAACAGACTGCGCTTAGTGGGCTGGGCGTGCTAAGCGAGTTGCACGATATTTACACATTAAACTAGCCTAAATCACGCTAAGCGGGCTCCAAAACAATGCTTTTGGAAAAATGTCAAAACACAAGCAGTGCGCTACAAAATACGCTGAGCGCACTCGCGCTTAGCGACTTTCTATGCGTTATGCGGGCTCTGGTGGGCAAAACTTCTCAAAACTAGATTTTTATTCTAAAAACGTGCATCCGGAGCCGTACCTTCGACACCTTATTCCTCGATGCTCCAAAATGCAACAAATACGTACAAAATGAATGGAAAAACATCAAATGATACACTATATATAAAAAAACACAAATAAACACAAACTAAATGTATTTACACAAAAGTCGGGTTTATTCAACGATTATTAACAACAAAGATTCGATAAGTGAAACAAAAAGTATATACAAAAATAACTACAATTTGTACTTATAAAAAGACAATGAAGATTATGGTCACATTGTTGTTGCCTCATATGGTGATAGTTATGAGAGTGATGGTGCACGAGTGGTGTCAAGTTTGGAGAATGAACAGGGTTATGTCATGGACTTAGGTTGCTCTTATCTCATGTGTCTAAGAAAATAATACTTTGAGACTTTGAAACTAGAGGAAGGTAGAGTAATTCACCTTGTTGACACTAAGGTTTTCAAGGTTCATGGTATTGATACATACATACTTAAAATGACCGATGATGGTGAGTTTCTATTTCACATCGTGAGGTGCATTCTACAACTCAGGTGGAATTTATTATCCATAAGAATGTTGGTGATTCTGGATATTGAAAAAGAGTTAAACATGGGTTGTTGAAGATTTCAAATGGTGAAGTGATAATAACTAAATGGTATAAAGAACGTGGTATATATATTTTAGAAGGTTCCAATGTTGTTATTCATTCATTATCATCTAGTGAAGACTTTCATGACAAGAACAAATTGTAGGATTTAAGGTCTAGGCATGTTATATGCCAGGAGATTATTTTAAGTGTAATTTAATAATTTTTGCATAAGGCAAAGGATAAATTTGCATTTGATCACTGAGTTGTCATGGAGTTTGCGAGTAAAGTTGATATCATAAAAGTTTACCTGATTGGTAGGAATTCATTTACAAGAATAAACTCCCAAACACTTTTTAGAGTAAGAATGTGATAACCTACTTTGTTTTGAATGTCGTCACAAATTTTCTCGTTGATCAAATCAAGTCAATTCAGCTTGAAGATAAAGTTGTGGCTTGTGTCTTCAATTGCTTCTCAAGAGGTATGAAGGGTTATGAGATATTGGTTATGAAATATAGAGGATCTAAGTTTATCAATCACATATGTATTAGTTTCAGTGAGTCTCGTTAGGGGGAGAATAGTAAAAACCCGAGGATGAAGCTTTTAGAAACTATGACATAGTAGAATCAGTATGAGGTGGACATTCTTGATACTAATTCAAGTAGTAGTGATATGACAATTATAGAGGTCTATGATTATCATTTTACCAGTGATAAGGTACTGAGGGAGAATTTACCATCTCAAATGGACGGTTATGGTGATCATGGGTGTTATGCTTTGTATGTGGCTGAAGGGATACAAAACGCTGGAATAGGGCATTCAGGGAGGCATTCGAAAGCAAGTGGAGCCAAATATGGTTGAAAAACAATACTTGTAGGCTTGTTAGGTTACTAAAGAAGAAAATATGTTTAAAATAAAGTGGATGTAAATGTCAAGATCAAGGTTCAAGCAAGACATGAACTTTATTAAATTATTTAATATATGTTGAATTGATAGAGAGCGGCAAGGTGGTTGATGGGTAAATTCGCATGACCTTAAATTTCAAGTCAAGTGGATATTATTGAACTATATCTTGAAACCTTAAGTTATAAAGATAATTGGTCCGACATAAGAGCTGTTGGAGGTAGTGTGAGAGTGTGTTTGGGTCCGTCTATCAGTTCAGTATGTCAGAGCTCATGTGTGGTTTTCTCGATTTATGTGTATTGGGCTTCGTTGTTTTGGCTTGTGGATCTATTTGTTAATAGGTTATGTTTAGGGCTAGTTATGGACCCATTGGGTTTCAACACTAATAAAAATGTATCTTTATCATTCTTGTCTTTACAACCTTTATAAATTTATAAATGAAGATTAAGAGAATTATTTAGGAATCCTAGTGTTAAACTTATAAAGGGGATGGTAAAATTCTAAGAGTGTGTTCTTGAAAATAGGAAAACCCTTGAAAACATCTAAGGAGGATTGGAAAACATATATAAACACTTTTTCCTTTTGTAATTCATATATATAGAGTTGGAGAAATTAAGAAACCCATGGGTACAAAATAGAGTTTGTTCTTAGAAACATTGGTTACTATTTTCTTGTAACTCATCTATAATTTTTTGTACCAACTCGTAGAAGTATAGTAAATCAGAGACTTGTTTTTTACTCCAGAAAATATAATTTGATCAAACTAGGTAAACAAATTATTGTGTTTTTTTTGTCTTTTATCTTCTTTTTCCTTGTTAAGTTGTTGTCTTATTGCTTAGAGATTTATTTTTGAGGAAGGTAATTTATTTTAATTGTTATTGCTCTTTCTCTATACACATCAAATTTTTTAATGTGGTTGAACCTTTCAATATTACAAAAATAATATTTTAATTTTATTTGTTGAGCTTCAAATCTAGATTGTCTGATGTCAATTTATTGACCTCAAATATATCCATATTGACTATGTGACTGCGGGATTTCCTAACGGTAGGGAATCCATGATATTTTTAATGAGGTTTTATAAAAATACCACAAAAATAAAATTTAAAAATTAAAATTATTAACTAGTTGTCATACCCCAATTTTTGACATAAGATCGCATCTTCATTTGCATTTTTATATATATACATCAAGGTCATGAAGTATGGTCGGTTTCAAACTTCTCACCTTCGAGCATTCCCTGTGCAGAGACTATCAAGTGTTGTTGTAACACGGTGGGAGAACTGACTTGGTTGTTTTGCGTTTGATCGCAATGTTGCGGATAGCAAGAGTCGCCATTGACTTTTCTTTTATCCAATAAGGAAAGTCTGAAATGAACATGAAAGACCTTTAGAGATGTTTTCTTGAGTTCGGCGGGTAGATTATGAAAAGGAAGGTATTATCACCCTTTTCATCTGTAGTTATCTATGGGCTCTTAGCTGCTTTCTAGATCACTTGTTTTGTTTGAAAAATGTGTTTTGTATGGTTTTTGAAAGTATTTGGAAAAGGCGCAATCATTTAGGAAAACTTTGTAATAGTTCTCGTTCGTAAGAACATATACAAAGTGTTGATCTTTTGAAAATGTTTCAAGTTTGGAAAGTGTTTTAAAAGTGTTGGTGTATTAAATGTTTTTATTGTGAGCAAGCGAGAAACTAGGAGCAATCTACCTACTCAAAAGGTCTTAGATGTTCTTTTCCTCCTCCTTTAGATGTTGCTATCTTACCATTGTTTTGGTAAGAAGCCCCATCATCGGATGTGAAGGGACGAGTGTGGGACGTTTGCATAGTCATAGAAGGCAACCAATGGGGAGTTTTAGCAATGTCATTTTAGGGACTAGATCGTTTAGTGAAGGCAACATCGAGGGTCATCGAGTGACTACGATCTTTTATCGAGGGTCTTTGCTAAAACGGACATATTCGAGGGACATGACTATTTTTCCGAGGAAACAAGTGAGATTACCCTAAGGGTTCATGTGTGCATAGTGTGTTTGATTGCATGCATTTGTCTTTGATTTTTTTTAGGTTGTCTACTTGTTGGTTTTATCTTGCCATACACACCTAATTACTAGCATTTGTACAAAAGTAATAAAAAGTGCAAAAAATAAATCCTACACTATTACAACTATATTGAAGTGCATAGAAATATAAAGGAAAAAATAAGATAAAAAGAAGAAAAAATAGAGTCTTTTGATTGTGGCAGGAGAAGCCTTCAATTCTGCTTGTGTTGGAGTTCTTCGATTGGGAGTTGGCATTCAACAAGTCCTGGCCTTCGTTTGGGCTTTGGAATTCAGCAAGTCTTGGCCTTTGATTGGGCTTTGCACCGTTTAGGTCATGGGCTTCGATCGGGGGCTGGAACCAGCATGGGAGTGCCTTTCGTCTAGGCCTGGAATTAGTCCGAGTGTGCCTCTGGATGGGCCTTTCTTCCTTGTTGCATTTTTCGATTGGGCTAGTGAAATTAGTGTGAGTGTGCCTCTGGATGGTACTGGAAATCAGAATGGAAGCCAAAGGCTTTGTTTCATACCTCCTTCCTCCTGTTTCTTTCGATTGAGTTTATAAATAGAAACATGGCCTAAAGCCATGCTAACACTACCTTATGGCCAAGTTAGTCTTTAAAGCATGTTTAATAAAAAAACAAGAAGCAAAACTAAAAGGGTTAGCAAAGAAAAAATATTTTTAAAGGGGTGAAAACTAAAAAGAACAACAACAAACAAAAGTTATATACATGTACCAAACGAAAGGGAAATTTATACTATGCCATGAAACAAAAAGTTCAAAGGTAAGAGTAACTTATCTTGCTTCAGGCCTTGAATGGGTGTGGGACCTTGAGTGGAAGCCCTGGGTGCTAGATTCGAAAGAGGGAGCCGGAAACAAAGCCTGGGATGCTGGATTCAAAAGTGGAAAGGAAGCAAGTGTGATGCTTCTTTCCACTGGGTTCAAAAGAGACTGGATTGTGCTTATTATTTAGAATAGAAGGAGGTGACAATGATTACGGATTTTTTCTTCATAAGTGTTTAAGGACTTGGGAGATTTTGCTGTGTTTGAGAAAATTTGGAAGATTCGTTCCTCTGGTCCCAAAGATCCGCCTTTTATGTGAAAATGTACTCTCTATTTATAGAGGAAAAATTTGAAATGCTTGGGAGTAAAAATAATAAAATAAAGGCTCAGCTGGAAAGTAATCACCAACTTGCACCAAGATGGGTGGTTCAGATAGATTACTTCCTTAGAAGGAAAACAAGCGCAGGGCTCAAGGAATATTTTTTCTAAAGAGTAGTATTATACTATTAAGGGCAAGTGGTTTTGGTCAAAAAATGGGTAAAATCCTATTTCAACTCGCATAGACAATTAAATAGAGTGAGTCATAGGTTTAAGGCCTGAAAAGGTGAAACGTATAGCCTAGCCTATGGGTCTAATGTTCAACTTGATCTTTGGATCGAATACCCTGCCTTTCATTTTGGACCTACAGATCCAACCTTCGACCATACTCAAGAGCAAACAAAATTGGATGTTTCAAACAATGGCCTGTCTTTCGATTTGGCCATATTCAACTACATGCACCACTTTGAACCCTTTTGTTTTTTTTATAATGTAAGTTTATCCTTCGACCAAACTCAAGGCAGGCAAAACTAAATATTCCCCACAATGGCATGCCTTTCAATTGGGCCATATTCAGTTGCATGTACTACTTTGAATAGGCAAGAAAATCTCAATGGCATAGTCAAAACGAAAGGAACTCTGGATTACCTTCTTACTTCACCAACAGAAACCAAATACCCTAAACAAAGGTTTTATTGAAATAGATCAAGCAGGTAGCTTCTAATGAGGTTTCAAATCCAAACGAAAGATGTACCTAAACTTGCATTTGAAGGAGGTTGCATGTTCAAAATGAAGGACATACCCAAGTTGCATTTGAAGGAGGCTTTAAGTTCAAAATGAATGACATACCCAAGTTGCATTCGAAGGAGGCTATTGCTTAAAACAAAGGATGTAATCCAAGTGGCATGAGGCCCTTGCTCAACTGAAGTTTGCGTGCAGGCACGCAGAAGGTGAGTGCCCAAATGAAGACTTGCATGCAGGCATGCAAGAGGTGAGTGCCCAAACGAAGCCTTGCATGCAGGAACTTGTGCCTAAACGAAGACTTTTCCTTGCAGGGGGTACATGTGGCCAGAAAAAATTGGTTTTCAAAGCAAGGCACACAGACATCATGATTGGTGAATCGAAGGGTTTTCCTTGTAGGGGGAACTTGTGGCCAGCATGTCATGGCCTTCGATTGCCAGCATGCAAGCAACATACTTGTCCAATCGAAAGGCTTGCCTTTGCAGCAAAACTTGCCCATTCAAAACAAGCATGCAGGCAGTGGAGGAAACAAATGAAGCATGCAATAAGAAGTCAAAGGCCTATACGAAAGAGGCACGCTAGCAGCAATTTTTGAGCAATCGAAGGAGGCCAAAAGTCAATCGAAAGGTGTTGAATCGAAGGAGGCCTAATTTTCTCCAAATTCTCCAAAATGTTATTTTATTTGTTTTCTCCCTTTGTTGATAGTTTCCTTCTAAGTTTGGTACTTAAAAATCCAAATTCATTGTGCAAGCTTAAATCCTGAGAATCTTTGTGAGAAAACCCTTGAGAATTGAGAGGGAAAATTTTGGGATACAATAGCTGCCCCTATTCAATCTTCTTACACCTGAAGAGTTAGATGGGCAATTCTGTCATTCGTGACTTGAAGGTGGAAGGTGATTGAACACTAGCGTACCCAGAAATTTTCACCTGAAGAGTTAGATGGGCAATTTGGAGAAATGATGTATAGTTGTTGGAGATGGGCTATTAGATGCCATCAGGAGTGATTGTTAACAGGAATTAGACTAAGTCTAAATTCTGACTTCAACTAGAGGAGAAATAAAAATAAATCTTTGGAGCGATTTATCTGAACCAGAGGAAATGTCTACCATAAAGAATCAGGATAAACCATTGAGAGATTTAAACTGAACCAGTTGAGGTCTTGGATATTCTTCAAATTATGATGGGCCTGTGTAGGGCTGCTTCATGATGAGTCCATGTAAAACTGCATCTGGAATTGTCTGAGAAGGAACCTGGGTAGGATTACTTCATGACGAGTCTGTGTAAAACTGCATATGGAAATGAGAAGGAACCTGGGTAGGGTTGTTTGATGATGAGTCTGTGTTAAACTTCATCTGGAATTTTCTAAAAAGGAACCTGGGCAGGGTTGCTTCATGATGAGTCAGTGTAAAACTTCATCTATAAATGAGAAGGAACCTGGGTAGGGTTGCTTGATGATGAGTCCGTGTTAAACTTCAATTGGAATTTTCTTAGAAGGAACCTGGGTAGGGTTGCTTCATGATGAGTTCATGTACAACTGCATCTGGAAATGAGAAGGAACCTGGGTGGGGTTGCTTCATGATGAGTCAGTGTAAAACTGCATCTAGAAATGAGAAGGAACCTGGGTAGGGTTGCTTCATGATGAGTCTGTGTAAAAATTAATCTTGGAAAATGAGAAGAAACCTGGGTAGGGCTACTTCATGACGAGTCCATGTAAAACTTCATCTTGGAAAGAGAAGGAACCTGGGTAGGGTTGCTTCATGATGAGCCTTTGTAAAACTTCATCTTGGAAAGTGAGAAGAAACCTGGTTAGGTGTTGTACCCCAAAATTTGCCCTCTCATTCTCAAGGTTTTTCTTAAAATGATTTTCAAGGTTCAAGCTTGAACAAGTGCATTGGGATTTTCCAATACCAAAATTAAAAGGAAACTGTCAAAAAGGGAGAAAACAGATAAAAATAACATTTTGAAAAATTTGGAGGAAACAGGTCTCTTTCGATTCAACACCCTTCGTTTGTGTCTTTTGTTGCCTTCATGCTTGCTTTGAAAACCAATTTTTGCTGCCACAAGTATCCCATGCAGGGCAAGCCTTTCGATTGGACAAGTATGCTGCCTCCATGCTTGCAATCGAAGGCCATGACCTACTGGCCACATGTACCCCCTGCAAGGCAAAGTCATCATTTAGGCACTCACCTTCTGCGTACCTGCATGCAAACTTCAGTTGAGAAAGAGCCTCCTTCAAATGTAACTTAGATTGCATCCTTCGCTTTGAGCAAAAACCTCCTTCGAATCCACTTGCATCAAAGGCCTCTTGCAGAATTTGCCTCTCACAAGTTTCGTTTGAGCCAAGAGATATCTTCATATAAGATTTGACTAAGTTCTTGCTTCCCTTAAAGGAACACCCTTCGATTCAGAAGCCAGGAACTTCCCTCATGCTAAAAGGCAATGACTCCCTTTATGATTGTTTCGACCCACATGCTTAGATTGGGCAACATGCTTCCTTCTAACACGAGCTTTCGATTGGGCAATATGTTTGTTTCGATCCAAGCTTCAACTGGGCATTAGCTTCCTTCGAGTAAGCTTGTTTCGACCACAAGCTTCGACTGAGGCAAAGGCTTCCTTCAAACAAGTGCGCTTCGATCTCATTATTTCATTTGACTCAAGACAAAATCTCATTTTCCAGGCTATGTTGCTTTTGAATCTTTACATAATCAGAGGCTTGTACAAGGGTTTTAAACTTTGTCTTTTGGATAATACTATCTTTGGTTAAATGCTACATACCCTTTCTTTTCATAGAAAGTACTTTTATCATAAAAGCAGCTTTCCACCTGAATTTCATCTGAACGAAAAGCAGGGCCAGAGGCACAAGTCTAATCAACAGCCAACAGGCCCCCCACTTGTACCTTTCACATTACCTATTATTTTATTGTTTTGCAAGGCTGTCTACTTCAAATATGTCCATTCTTTTCACTATAAATAGAGGAACATTTGTAAAGCTAACAGAGGATCTTTGGACCAGAGGAACGAATCCCCCAAATTTTCTCAAACAACAACAAAACTCTCAAGTTCATCAACACTTGAGAAATCACAAAAACAATAGAATCACATTCATCTCCTTCGATTTTGAAGAACAACCACACTTCAGTCTCCTTCGAATCAAAGAAGCATCACACTTGCTTTTTCTCCTCTTTCGAATCCAGCATCCTGGGCCTCCACTCAAGGTCCCACATCCATTCAAGGCCTTAAGCAAGGTAAGTTGTTCTTACCTTTGAACTTTTCGTTTCATCGTATAGTAATTTTCCCTTTCGTTTGAAACATGTACATACCATTGTTCCTCTTGTTTCCACCCTTTTAACATATCTTTCAGAGCTAACCCTTTCGTTTTGCTTTCTGTTTACATGAACTTGCTTTAACTATTAAACTGTTTACAAGAAAAATACTAGCATGGCCTCAGGCCATGTTTCCATTTAATGCTTTAAATGAAAGAAACATGAAACAGGAAATAGGAAAAGAAGCTTTTGGCTTCTATCCTCTTTCTCCAGGTCAAACGAAAGAGACAACCAGGAGGAAAACCATGTTGACTTCTAGGCCCAGACGAAAAGCATGCCTTCACTGATTCCAGGCTCAGTCGAAAGGCATTCCCTCACTTCTTTCAACCTCTAGTCGAAGAAGGCAACAAGGTAGAACCAGAAGGCTTCGCCATACACATACTTATCCAATCGAAGGCCATGACCTCACTAGTGCTAGCCCCAATCAAAGGAGGCCAACAGAATGCAAATCGAAGGGTGCTCCTGCCTGAATCAAAGGATCTTTTTTTTTACTTTCTTTTATTTTGTTTTTGCCTTTACATTTTCTTGCCTTTCAATATGGTTTTAATAGTGTAGGATATTTATTTCCTGCATTTTTATTGCTTTATACAAATGTTAGTAACTAGGATATGTGGTAAGATAAAACCAACAAATAGGCCACCCTAATCAAAGACTAAATGCATGCAATTAAATACATTTTGCACACATGCACCCTTAAGGTAATTCCACTTGTTGCCCTACAAATGGCCATGTTATGCATGTCGGATGTCTTAGCACAAACATCGCGATATACAAGATCATAGTCTCTCGATGACGCTATCAAAGTTGCCTTTCAAAATGATCTTAGTCCCTAAAGAAAAGTGCTAAGTCATCTCACAACATTGCTATCATGGTCATACGATGACCCAAACGCCCGTCCCTTCACATCCAACGATGGGGCTTCTTGCCAAATCAATGGTAAGATAGCCACATCTAAAGGAGGAGGAAAAGCACTTCTAAGACCTTTTGAGTAGGTAGATTCGCTCCAAGTTACTCGCTCGCTCACAACAAAAATATTTTATACACCTACACTTCCACTTTGAACTATTTTCGAAAAAAACGCTTTGTATACATTCTTATAGAAACGAGAATCATTACAAAGTTACATTTTCAAAATACTTTAAAAAAAAAACACATCTCACAAAACATCTTTGAACTATTTTCGAAACAAACACTTTGTATATATTCTTATAGAAACGAGAATCATTACAAGGTTACATTTTCAAAATACTTTCAAAAAACCACACACCACAAGCACATTTAAACAAAAGCAAGTGATCTAGCGAGTAACTAAGAGCCCATGGAAAACCATGGATGAAAAGGGTGCTAATAACTTCCCTTTTCATAATCTACCCCCCGAACCCAAAAACATCTCTAAAGGTCTTTCCTGTGCTTTTTCACCTTTCCTTTTTTATATAAAAGAAAAGTCGGTGGCGACTCTTGCTATCCGCATGTGATACGGTGGGAGAACTGACTTGAGGTTTTGCGTTTGTATTCGTAAATGTTTAGGTTTAGCAAGAGTCGCCACCGACTTTTTATTTTATCCAAAGGAAAGGTCAAAAAGCACAGGAAAGACCTTTGAGATGTTTTCTTGGGTTCGGGGGGTAGATTATGAAAAGGGAAGGTGCAAGCACCCTTTTCATCCATGGTTTTCCATGGGCTCTTAGTTACTTGTTTTAGATCACTTGCTTTGCTTTTCCAATTGTTTGAAATGGTGCTTTGTGTGTGGTTTTGAAAGATGTTTTGAAAAGAGGCCTTGTCTAGGAAACCTTTGTAATTATTCTTGTTTGAATATATACAAAGGTGTTTGTCTTTTTGAAAAGATATTTTAATGTTTTTGAAAGTTTGTTTTAAAATTGTGTTGTGATGTGTGTTTGAAGGTAGCAAGAATGTTTTGTAAGCTTTTGATCAAGTAACTAAGAGTTGTCTTCCCTATTTTACTCAAAGATATTTCTTATGTTTTTAACCCTTTTGACTGTGTTATTTCACCATTACATTTGGTGAACAACCTTGTGTTAGGATGTTAAACGGGACAGGCACGGGTCATCGCATACAATCATTGAAAGCAACTTGTGAGATGCTCTAGCAATTTTGTAAGGGACAAGATTGTTTTATCAAAGGCAACATCGAGGGTCATCGAGGGACTATGATCTTTGTTTACCGAAGGGGCATTTGCTAGAGTGTCTCATATTCGAGGGACATGATTGCATTTCCGAGGCAACAAGCGAGGTTACCCTAGAGGTTCAAGTGTGAATTGTGTATTGATTTTCATGCATTTTTGTCTTTGATTAGGTAAAACTATTTGTTAATTTGGATTTTGCCATACACGCCTAATTACTATACAGTATATTGAAAGCAATAAATTGCGGGAATTAAAAGTCTAAGTTATTACAAAAAAAAAGTATCCAGGGATGGGCGTACAATTATTTACAAATGGGGATGAGTCTCACAAGAATAATAATGTCCAAATATGTGTTACAACCAAATCGAATCGTCGCAATTCAAATATAGAGCTATAACAAAACATAAAAAATAAAGAGAATCAAAAATATTATGAGATGAATGTATTTATTTAAAAATAAACAAATAAAAATCTATCCTAAGAAAGATTAAGAATTATATCATTATTTGCATGGGTTTTATTAATTATGTAAATAAAAGGGTTTAAAAAAAGAATAAAAATTTAATTAAATAAAAACTTCTATTATTCTTTGTATTTTTATTAAATGTAACAAATATTAAAGAAAACTAAATTGAGAAAATCAAAATAAAATTTTATATATTATTTGTTTTTATTTTTATTATTAACAAAAAGAACAATTTATTTAGAATGAAAATAATTAATTAAAAAAAAGTATTTGGTATAAAGAAAAGAGATTAAAGAAAAGAAAACAAAGATGGGCTTAAGAGTTAGTTGGGGGTTAGGCCCAAATGGAAGAAGAACAAAAAAGCCAGAATTGATGAAAATGGGGGGGGGGGGGGGGGGGGGGGTGCGCGCTTGGCAAACTGAGTGGGCTTAGGGATTATATGGGGAGAAGGCCCAATGTTAGCTTGTACAATTTTGGGGTTTGTTCATTCTTTAGGGTTTGTAAGTTTGGCTCTACAGCGGCGCCCCCCTTTTGGTCTTTTCTTCGTCTCTTCTTTCTCAGTCACGATGCATGCGCTGATTCTCCCCTGAGCTTAGCTACCGGAGCGCCACCCTAACTCTCTCCTTCTCTTTGCAACGATCTCACGTTTGACTTGAGCGGTACGATTTGCTTCTTGTCTTTTAGGTTATTTTACAGTTTTTGTTTGCTTATGTTTTTTGCTTGCATGTTTTAATCCATGGAGTTTATGCAGTAAGGGTTTGAGGAAAATTTACCTTGAGCGTTTTGTTTCTGAAAAAAGATAGAGGGAGAGAGATGGGAGTTGATGGCGGTGTTCCTGGTGGCCGGAGCGGAGGAGAAGGTGACGATGGTTGCGCGCTTGCTTTGTTGGTAACCTTTGTCTTCTCTCTGGATTTGTTTGTTGTTTGATGATGAGGGCTATTCTGAGAACTGTTGATTTTTGTTGTTGATGATGACTATGCTTCTGAAAACTGTTTTTTTATTGTTGATGATGAAATTGATACTGAAACAATGTTGGCTTCGCTTCTGAAACTCTTCCTTTCTCTTTGTTGATGATGATAGACACGATTATGAAACTATGTGTTTTTACTTCTGAATCTCTTTTCTTGACTTGTTAATGATGAGCTTGATTCTGAAACTTGTTGGTTGCTTGATTTAGTTGGTGATGAACTTGATTTCTGAAACTTGTTTGCTTGATTTTGTTGGTGATGAACTTGATTTCTGGAACTTGTTTGCTTTGCTTCTGAATCTCTTCCTCTTTTTTGGCTTGTTAATAATGATTATATTCTGAAACTTTTGTTTTTTCCTCTACCTTGAATATTGGTGATGATGAAACTTTGTTGTTGATGTTTGAGATTTGGTTGATGTGATCGGTGGATTTAGAACTGACTGTTTAACGCTGGTTCGCGAAATGTCGCGGAAGCAAGAGTCGCCATCGTATTTTATTTTCTCCAACATGGACAGGACAAAAGCACAGCAAAATTCCTTATGAGATAATTTCTCGGTTCGGGAGGTAGATTTATAAAAAGGGAAGGTGTTAGCACCCTTTCTATCCATGGTTATCCATGGGCTCTTAGATACTTGTTCATTGTGTTTTCAAAATGTTTGCTTTTCAATTGTGAGTGGGTTTGAAAAAGTTTCGTTTAAAGATTTCTGAATAACTCTTGTATCAGTCCTCAAGAGTGTTTGAAAAATTGTTTTGAAAGCTTTTTGAAAGTGTCGGTGTGAAAAGAGTTTTGATTTGTTTTTGAATAGAGCAAGTATCTATGAGTCATCTACCTACCCTAAGGAATTAGGCTGTGTAAATGTCCTTAAGGTAGTGTCATCCCACCATTGAGAGATAGGTAGCACCACCGTTGGAGGTGTTCGGGTCAATTCGAGTGTAGGGGCAGTGTGGTCACCGAAGCAACAGTTAGGACACCTTAGAAGCTACCCTTATGCCATTGATCCTTTTTTAATCCGAGGCAACCGTTTCGAGGCAACTATTCCGAGGCAACCGTTTCGAGGCAACTTGTTTTGAGGCAACTGGATCATGGACATAAGGACTTACTAAGACGTCCTATACTTGACGACCACGTTTCGAAGGCAACAGGTGAGGCGTACCCTAGAAGTGGCGTGTGAATTTGTGTATTGTTTTCATGTCAATATTCATCTTTGATCAGGGCATTGTGAGCTACGCTTGTTTTTAATTAGCCATACATTCTTTCATGCAATTTAGAATTTAAGAGTGCGGAAATTTAAATGCGGAACGATAAATCCTACGCTATTACAAGGCGGGGGTCTATACATCGCCAAAATACAAAGACCCGTTTGATAAAAATGCGGAAAGTAAAAAGACCTAATTATTATTACAATCCTTGAGCAGTTACATAATATTCAAAAGAAAAAAGAATAACGTGCGAAAGAATAAAAGTTAGGACGCCCGAGGGTTTTGACCCTTTTGAAATTAAATTGGAGTTAAAGTCTAATTATTATTTAATTAAAGAAAAGAAATTATTTTTTTTATGTTTTTGTATTTATGAAAATAAGGAAAATTAAAATTAGAAGGAAACCCTAGTTCTAAATATTTTAATTATTAATAAAAAGAAATATTAAAGTTACTCTAATTTACTAATTAATTAATGTACATGTTTATTTACAAAAATAAATAGTAATTAATAATAATAATAATAATGAGAGAAAATTATTGATTTAAGAAAAAGATGAAAATGTCAAAAATCCTAATTCTACCTATTTTATTTTATTAAGAAAAGATTAAAGTTTAAAACCTAAATTAAACTAAGTTAATTATTAGAGTTTATTTACAAAAATATTTTAATGGTGAAATAATAATAATTAAATATATTGTATTTTTTGATTTTTCTATTTTTTTTATATCATGAAGAATTATTTTATGGAATTAAAGAAAACAATTAAAACAATTAAAATAATTTAAAAAGAATTAGAATTGAAAAGAAAATAAAATTAAAAAATGCAAACCAGGGGGGTGTCAGGCCCCAAAGGGAGGTTTTTTGAAGTAATTTTGGAATTCAGGCCCAAGCACACAAGGCCTTGTTTGACTTCCCTGGTTGAGTGCACGTGGGTTGACTAGGGCGTACCATAGGCGTTGTCTCCTGACCACTGGATTGGATCTCCTGGCCACTTGGCAGGCTCAAGCGTGAGGCTCATGGTGGAGTTCTAGATGAAGCGCTGCATGGAATTGAGTTAGAAAAAATAATAGCAATTGTATGGGGGACCTGGGAATCAAACCCAGGTCCCAATGCCTGCAGTACACGTCCCTTGCCATTTGATCCATTGTGTTCGTTTGTTAATATAATAGATGGAAAATATAATATACAAAAAACATTAGTTAGTGGTATAAACAAAAAATTACGCGCCAGATTTGAATCTCCCTATCACATGAAGACACGCATGCTTCTTCTTCGTCTTTGTACCTGCAACATAAACAAGTAGCGAGGGTTTTAAACCCCCACTAAATGGAAACTGTAAAAATACCGATTCGAAGATGCCTAAATATAAAAAGGGCGCGAGGTCATCATTCAATTCGTATGGAGCTCCTGAATTCAATGGCATAGGTCTCAAGGTCTAATTTTTCCATACAAGGAAAGCCCTATTTTGGAGCTTCTGAAACCCTAGGTTTCATCAATGGTGGATTTGGCTACAGGCAGTGTTAATCCAATTAAACATTACCAATCGCTTTAGAATGATGTTAGTAACATAAATCAACGATTAAAACACATGAATGATGCGTGAAAATTAAAAAAATGATTATGGAAATGTTTGTGATAAACGTGACTCAGTTCTACCAATTCTTGGAGTATGGGGACTTGTTCTTGATTGCAATCGACTCCTGGAAGGTTCAGCAACGTGTTGGAATGCTTGTTATGCTTTGAAACGTCCTGCAACTATGATTTCAGTTTTCAAGTTTTGGTGAAAATTTTGCAAAGTGGTTCTATGTTTTTGAGCAGTTTTTCGTATATGCTTGCATTAGGTTAGGTATTGCATAAGTACATGAAGCAAATTAGGTCAAGAAACAAGCCCATGGATCCATGAATTGATGATTTCAATATTTGATTTTTTCATATCTTTTTCAATCTTTTTTTCATGCAAATCTTGCCAAATATGGATGATCTTGTCTTGTTGATTGGTGCACGAAATCTTTAGCATATAATGAGTGAATTTGCTTCACAAAAAGATTTGAAAAGCATTATTTGATATTTTTCTCATATTTAAATCTAATTAAATGAATTAATATGAATAAAAATTCAATTAATTAATTAAAAATAAGAAAATAAATCATCTTTAGCTCAATGGGTCGTGCATAGGCTTTGGGTAATGATTCAAGAAAGAATTTGAGGCCCATTAGCAATTTTGAAGTGTTTTAGGCAAAGTTGACTTTTCAAAATTCCCAAAAATTTCCCAACTTCTCCAAGGCATATCTTGCTCAATTTTGAAGCTATGATCATGTTCTTGGACATTGTTGAAAGGTCTTGAAGTCCTCTAACCAATGCCTTTGGTCCCATGTCATTTTGATTTGCCAATCTCAAGTTATGGTCTTTGACTTAAAGTGCCTTTTTGTTGACTTTTGAAAATGACCTATAATGTTGAAATTGATAACTTTTTGTGAGAGCATTTCTTGGACTTGAAGTGTGAAGATGAGTTGTAGTAAATGTCATTCTCTTCAAAATTAGCTTTGGATGGGATTTTTCTGATAAACCATGAAGAAGTTATGCCTTGGTCAATTTGCAGTTGACTTTTTCAACTGTCCAAAAATAGAAACTTTTGCATCTTGAGACTTTTTGAGCCATGCTTTGAGAATCATGATTAAGAATTGATCAAATGATGTTTATGGCTTCAAAATTAGATGTTGACCAAAATTTTGACTTTTGACTGTCAAATGACCATTTTGCCCCTGCAGTTGATTGTAGAGCATTTAGGGTTTTTGACTGTGCAACTTGATGCTGTGAGTCTTGACACTTGACATATGGATGCTTGACAATGCATGTAGGCATGTGGGACTTGATTGGACCCTTGAAAACCTCAATTTCTTTGCCAGAACCAAAACCCTAATTTTGACTGTGTTAGGAGGCAATTGGATTGTGCAACCCTTGAGAGATTTTGAATCATTTAGAGATTGATCTTGACAAATCTTTGAAGAATATGGGAGGGCAAATTTTGGGGTACAACAGTTGCCCCTGTTCAATCTTCTTAGACCGGAGGATGTAGATTGGCTGGTGTGCCTTTCGTAATCCGAAGGTAGAAGATGATTGAACACTAGAGTGCCCAGAAATTTGCACTCACATAATAAAGTATCAGCAGTGTGATGTAAGGAATGGGCTTATGGATGCCATTTGGAGACTGATGGATAGGAGGATGGGCTTATAGATTCCATCTGGAAGTGTGACAGTACCTTGTCGGGAATGGGCTTATAGACGCCATTTGGAACTGTAATGGTAGTTGTAGAGATGGGCTTATAGATGCCATCGAGAGGTTGTCGATCGCGTAAGAGATTCCTTAGCGAGAACTTGCGTACCTGAGAAAGAAAAATAATTACCTGGCCTGTTACAGGGGTTGATTTTCAAACTCTTCATGTGGATGTGCCCTGGCTGGATACAGGAATCGACTCTTTAAACTCTTCAGACGTGCCCTGGCAGGATACAGGAATCGAGTCTGGAATTAGTCGTCAACAGATACACCCTGGAAAGATACAGGAATCGGATCTTCGAACTCTTCAGACGTGCCCTGGCAGGACACAAGAATCGAGTCTGGAATTAGTCGTCAACAGATACACCCTGGCAAGATACAGGAATCAGATCTTCGAACTCTTTAGACGTTCCCTGGTAGGATACAGGAATCGAGTCTGGAATTAGTCGTCAACAGATACACCCTAGCAAGATACAGGAATTAGATCTTCGAACTCTTCAGACGTGCCCTGGCAGGATACAGGAATCGAGTATGGAATTAGTCGTCAACAGATACACCCTGGCAAGATACAGGAATCAGATCTTCGAACTCTTCAGACGTGCCCTGGCAGGATACAGGAATCGAGTCTGGAATTAGTCGTCAACAGATACACCCTGGCAAGATAGAGGAATCGGATCTTCGAACTCTTCAGACGTGCCCTAGCAGGATACAGGAATCGGATCTTCAAACTCTTTAGACGTGCCCTGGCAGGATACAGGAATCGGATCTTCAAACTCTTCAGACGTTCCCTGGCAGGATACAGGAATCGAGTCCAGAAAATAGTCGTCAACAGATACACCCTGGCAAGATACAGGAATCGGATCCGGAATCACGACCGTTGATAGTAATCATCTTTGTATTGATCTTGGTCCTGAAAAGACAAAACATTAGTTGTATGCAATGTCATGATGTATGACATGCGTGATGTCATGATGTTCGGAGGATAAATGAGATTGTATGTTCATGATGCGTATGTGCATGCTACAATGTATGAAGATATGATGTTTATGAAATGTGTTTTTGTCTAGGAAAGTAAATCCTTGACGGGTGCCAGGAAGTTAAATCCTGGGCTGATGTTGAAGAGTAGAGCTTTTGTTTCCACTGGGGATGATAGTTGCAAGAATACCGGTAGGAGGAGATGACTCCATTGGGGAATAAACTTGGCGGATAGATTACTCTGCGGGGAGTGAACTCTGTGGGGAAAGAGAGGTATTTTGCTGAGATGATGATAACTCCGCTGGGGATACCATTGATGTGTTATGTTGAGGGAATTGATGAACTCCGCTGGGGGATAGGAAGACTCCGTCGGGGACGATCTTTCCGTGACAATTGGCTGAGGATAACCCAGTTATATCCTGGTGGGGAAATAACCTTTGAATAAAGTCGGGGGAGCATTCGTGCTATGCAGGGGACAAGCTTCCAGAATCTACTGCGGATAAGCTTCAAGACCTGCTGGGGATATGGATTCCACTTTCCTGGGGAAACTTTTCAGATTGGACTGGGGAATGGCTCCATTGAACGTCTGGTATACCGCCGGGGAACAATCTTAGATCAAGACTGTCGGGGATGCTTGTTAGGAATGTTTGTAGACTCCGTTGGGGAATGTTGAGATCTTCGGGGAATAATCCAACTTCCTTAAGGCTGACTGAGTAGGCTAACTCTGCTTGGGGAGAGTGTCGCTGACTTGCTGGAGATATTGTTCCTTGTAGGGCTGATTGGAGACCAACTGCTTGGGAGAGAATGATTGAATCTTGGCTCACTCTCTGGGGAATTAAGGCATCTTGGTTACATTCTTCAGCCGAACTTACCTTGGTACCTTGGTGGACAGAGCAATTAGATCGCTTTAGACAACTCATTATTGCCCCTGTTTCTGATGTTACCCGTAATCAATCCTTCGTTTCGTATGCAAATATTTATGAGTTAGCAATTAGTGTCAAATGCATATATCACAATTGAACATTGGACGTTCTTCGCAAAACAAAACAGAAAAAGGAAAAAACAATTGGCAATTGGTCTGAAAGAGTGAATTTGTATTGATTTTTGAATTTGCCTGAAAATAGGCGTTTATGTACAAGAGGCTGACGTCCTAGTAAGAGAACACCGCCGAATCAACAAAGTTTATACAATTTTACGAAAAGTGAAAACAAAACAGCTATGTGAAAAGAATAATCCCACTGGGTTCCAACTCTGCTATCGCCTTTATATCTTCGAGCGTCTCATCACTTGGCTGCTCGGTTGAAGATGAAGCTGATTGATCGATGCCGTCTGAACTTGATGTTGATACCGGATTCTAGATGCAAAGTGATCCAATGAGACATAGTATTACGCTTTAATCCCTAACTTTTGCCTGGACCTCCCTTTCGGGTTTTCAGTCCACCGGGATACCCATTTTTACCCAAGACGCCTTTTCAGGTTTTCGACTTGCCGGGTGTACAGATTTTTTTTATTTCATCCCTCATTTTGCCCGAACCCTTTTGGTTCGCCGGGAAGCCCTAATTTTTGCCTAGGTATGTCAACCTAGTGGGTCTTTTATCATGCGTAGTATCTTTTTACTATGTCTGCATTGGCGGGGTGAGGAAGGTCGTCACCATCCATGGTGGTTAGAATCATGGCACCTCCTGAGAACACATGTTTAACCACAAATGGTGTAGGTGTTTAGGTATTGGCTTGCATTTTTGGTAAATCCCAAGTGTATGTGTGAATGTCATGACTGATGTCATAACATTCTAGTTCAGGTTGTACTAACTCATTAGGTACATGTGCAGAAAAATATTGTAATTCAAATACTGATGTTTATAAGTGTGTATCTGAGCATGTTTGCAAAATGATCACATTTTGCTAAATCAGTAGACAGGTTTTCTCAGATGTCATAACAGATGTTATGACATCCTGTTCTGAACTAGCTGGATTGCAGGATTGGATAAGTCTGAGTTTTTTCAGGAAATAACTCAGTCCTTCCTAAACAGAATCCTGCGTTTTCTGAGGAGTAACCTAGCTCAATCCTAACCTGATCAATAAAGTACTGTGACCTGGTCTTTAGGTCAAACGGAATCAACCCTAGGTTTTTGGAAACCCTAACTGAAGTTGCAGCTGCTATATATTCAACAGAGCTGCGGTTTTTCAAGAGGATCCCTGCTGATTGATTAGAAGATCAATTTTGTAATCTGTATAGATTTGTTTATTGTACTCCAAGCAATTATCATTGTGATAAGTGCCTTAGAATAGGTTTCAATTGTAAGGGTTGTGTAGCACTCAAAGCTTTGAAGCAAGAGTGTTTGAATGTCACTTGACTAAATCTGTGAAGCAGAGTCAAGTTAGTCGTGTACATCACTCAAAGTTGTGAAGCACGAGTGATTCTGTTACTTGATTAAAAAGCTGTGAAGCTTAATCAAGTGTGTGTTTTGAAGAGTGTCTTCATCAATTCTTAAGTCAAATTGGTTTATGTATCACTGCTGTGATTGGGGGGAGTGAGTGGGAACTCAGGTTTAAGTTGTACTTAGATTAGAATTGCATTGGGTAGGTCTTAAGTGAAGGAGATAAACTGGTTGGTTTATTCCTGAATTAACATCTCTTATAGTGGATTCTCTCCCTGGCTTGGTAGCCCCCAGAGTAGGTGTTGTTGCACTGAACTGGGTAAACAATTGACTGTGTTATTTACTGCTTTTGTATTTACTGTCATATAGTAAGTCAGATACGGTGTCATAACATTGGACGTGACATTGAGTATCTGCAGCCAGAATTTCAATTGGTATCAGAGCAGGCACCCTGCCTGTATTACTGGGTGAGATCTAGGGATATCACTTTCTGGCACTATGGACAAAGAAGGAGTTTTTGGAAATAGACCACCCATTCTGGATGGAACTAATTATGACTACTGGAAACCTCGTATGATTGCCTTCCTAAAATCTCTGGACAAAAAGGCTTGGAGAGCTGCTCACAAAGGATGGATTCATCCCACCATAACTGAAAGAGATGGGACAATCAGTCTGAAGCCTGAGGAAGATTGGAGTAAAGAAGAAGATGAGTTAGCTCTGGGAAATTCAAAAGCCTTAAATGCCTTGTTCAATGGAATTGATAGAAACATCTTCAGACTAGTACATCAATATGAACTGGACAAGGAAGTTTGGGACACCCTCAAAACTACTCATGAGGGCACTTCCAAAGTAAAAATGTCAAGGCTTCAGATGTTGACCACTAAGTTTGAGAATCTAAAAATGATGGAAGATGAAACCAGTCATGAGTTTCACATGAACATCTTGGAGATTGCCAACACCTCAGGAGCACTGGGAGAAAAAATGTCAGAAGAAAAACTGGTGAGGAAGATTCTCAGATCCTTGCCTAAAAGATTTGCAATGAAGGTAACTGCCATAGAGGAAGCCCAGGAGATTAGCAAGTTAAAAGTGGATGAACTTATTGGGTCTCTTCAGACTTTTGAGATGGGGATCACTGATAATGGTGACAAGAAGAACAAAAGCATAGCACTTGTATCCAACACTGATGTTGAATACAAGGAGGATGAAGAAGAAAACATATCAGAAGCCATTGCCATGCTTGGAAGACAGTTCAACAGGCTCATCAAAAGAATGGACCCAAAGTCAAGGTCTAATGTTCATAACATTCCTTCTGACATTGACAGTTCCAGCAGAAGACCAAGGTCAGAAGATAAGGGAAACCAAGGCAGAGGTATTCAATGCCATGGATGTGAAGGATATGGACATATTCGAGCTGAATGTCCTACCTTTCTTAAGAAGCAAAAGAAAGGAATGACTGTTACTTGGTCTGACTATGATTCAGAAAGCAATTCTGAAGAAGAATCTGCCAAACTAGTTACTGCCCTAACTAGTGTTTGTACTTCTGAAAGTGACACCAGTGATGAAGAAGTAACATTTGAAGAACTGGCTGATACCTACAAGAAATTGTGTATCAGAAGTGGTGAAGTCTGTGTGCAAAATGAGAAACAATCAAAACTCATTGTAAAGCTGGAGGGTGAAAAGAGGGCAAATCTTGAAACTATAAGTCATTTAGAAGGAGAAGTTCAACTGCTGAACTCACAACTGAATCAAATGACCAAATCTGTCAAGATGTTGACCAATGGAACAGACAAATTGGAAGAGATCCTTCAGGCTGGACAAAATATGGGAAATAAATCTGGCCTAGGATTTGTGGAAACAAAGAAATTTGGTACCGGGAAGCAAATGTCAAAACGGATGTCTCAACATTACTCTCAACATCAGGGACATAGACATATGAAGAAAAGGTACCAAAGATGGAAATGTCATCATTGTGGGAAATATGGTCACATAAAGCCCTTCTGCTTCAGATTACATGGATATCCTAATCAGAACTCAGATGTCAAACCTAAGTCTAAAAAGGTACCACACGCTCCTCAATGGAAGAAAAAGGCTACTGCACTGATAGCACACACTTCCCTGAAGATCTCTGCAAAGGAAGATTGGTACTTTGACAGTGGATGTTCCAGACACATGACTGGATTCAAAAATCTCCTCAATAATGTTATGCCTCACACCACCAGTTTTGTGACCTTTGGAGATGGTGCTAAAGGAGAAGTCAAAGGAGTTGGTAATTTGGACTACCCTGGAGTTCCAAGTCTGAATAAGGTACTGCTGGTAAAAGGGTTGACTACTAATCTCATCAGCATCAGTCAATTATGTGATCTAGGATTCATGGTCAACTTCTCAAGATCTGAATTTCTAGTGTTTAATGAAAAACTAGATGTTGTAATGAGAGGAATCAAATCCAAAAATAACTGTTATGTGTGGCAGCCTGAGAACACTGATATCTCCACTATGAGTCAAATCATCAAAGAAGAAAAAGAGATGAAACAGTGGCAGCATAAGCTTGAAAGAATGAAAAGAGCTATTCCTATGGAAGCTGTCAGAAGAACTCCTAAACTACAGGCTGATAATATATGTGATGTGGCAAAGAACAAGTCTCATAAATTCTGTTCTCAAAACATCTGGTCAAAACAGATGCTACCTGAGGACAATGTTACACAAGATGTTGTGACATTGTGGTGTGAAAATCTGAAAACATTCAACATTTCCTTGAACCCTATTGACTTTGAAGAGAAGAAGTCATTTGAACTGGAACATAGTTTCTCTAAGCTTCAGCTAACTGATTCTTCTACCAAGGCGCTTGTTGGAAATAAACTTGAAAATTTGAGGGGCAGATTGGGTATTCACCAACATGAGAAATTATAGCAATTAGTTTTGCTGAAAACAAGGGTTGAAGGGATTAATTTTATTAAGTCTATATTTAGTGGGTTAATCATATTCATTCACAATTCCTTCAAAAGCCTTAAGAAGTTGAAGAGACTCCCTTTTACTCCCTACCTCTCTCATCCTTGCAACCTGTTTCCTCCTTCCAATCAAAAAGTTTTCTCAAACTGCTACTATTACTCAAAGTTAAACAAAATGTCTCAGACATCGTCTTCCACCATGGCGGCTTCGTCTCCCTCATCATCGTCATCATCTGATCAAGATTCTAGGGCAATCACTACATGCATAGAATCTGAAGTTCTTGAGGTCACTCCTCTCAGGGAGATGGCAACTGACCCAGCCAGAGTCAAAAAGCTCAGAACCAGACATGCAGGAAGAGCTCAAGCTACAGTCTCTGGTAATTCTTCTCATCCTTCATCTTCTATACCTAATAAAGAAGGATCAGTTCAAGTACACCAAGCTATTGCTAGACTGGTTACTAGCATTTTGAGTGGCAACCAATCTGTACCGGGGATTTCTATCCCTTTGAATCAATCAGAAAGTCCAAATGTAGAAGGTTCTGAAAATGTAGATGTCACTGAGGATGTTGTGACACCAAAAGACAACATTCAGAACCCCTCTGAAAAGGCTGTTGATCCACCCATCATTGATGTGGATGAAGATTACTCAGATAATGAACTGATTGCTAATGTGAACCCTAGCATTGCTAGGAGATTGATGAAAAGAAAGAGTAGTGAGAATGTTAAACCTGATGCTAAGAAATCCAAGGCTGAAGGGATGGCTGAGAAAATTCAGACAAAAGGGAAGAAGGCACAGGTGCAGACTGCTAGACAACCAATCTCTAAGAAAAGTAAAGAACCTGAAACTTCTGACTCTGATGATGAATCAGAATTTGAGATTGATATTGAAGATACTCCCATCAGAAGGAAGCTCCCTTCCAGCAAGATTGCTAGAGTGCCTGAAGTGCCAACAGACAACATCTCCTTTCATCATCTTGATAATGCAAACAGATGGAAGTATGTTTGCTTGAAGAGAATAGCCTTGGAGAGAGAACTCAACAATGATGCCTTGGAGTGCAAAGACATCATGGATCTGATCAGGAATGCTGGGCTAATGAAGACAGTGATGAAGTTTAGCAAATGTTATGAAAATCTGGTTAAGGAGTTTGTAGTGAACTTGTCCAATGATTGTGCTGATGGGAGGTCAGCTGACTTTGAGAGTGTGTTTGTTAGAGGAAGAAGGGTCAAGTTCTCTCCATCAGAAATCAACAAGTTTCTTGGAAGAACAAATAAGGACTGTCCTGATCTAGAGGCAACTGACAATGAAGTGTGTTTGACCATCACTGCCAGGCAAGTAAAGTGCTGGCCATTGAAAGGAAAGCTGAATGCTAGTAAACTCAGCATGAAATTTGCCATCTTGCATAAAATAGGTGCAGCAAACTGGGTGCCTACAAATCACAAATCAACCATCTCCACAGGATTGGGGAGATTTATCTATGCTGTAGGAACCAAGACTGCCTTTGACTATGGAAGGTACATCTTTGAACAAACTTTGAAGCATGCTGGCAGTTATGCTGTCAAAGGACCAATTGCTTTTCCCTCCCTCCTTTGTGGAATTATCCTTGCACAATACCCTGACATCCTTGTAGCAAGAGATACAGTCTGCAAAAGAGCTCCTGCCCTTGGCCTGCACTACAAACTGTTTCAGGGATCTCATGCTCCAGACATTGTCATAACATCAGCTGAGACATCGTCTGCAAAGACCCAGTCCAAAACATCAGATGTCATAGCTGTTTTAAAAGAAACTTGCAAAGATCTGGATGCTAGAAAAAGGACCCTAGAAGCTCTAATTGCCAGGCTAGAAAAGGAGGAAGCTGAAGAAAGCAGAAGGGAAGAAGATGAAGGACAGCTCAACATTGAAGAAATTGGCTCCTCTGAATCTGATGACAGTGCTTGAAGGTTGATTGCTGCTTGGTGGTGTTGCTGGTGGAGTTTGGAAGTGTGTTCTGCTGTTGTCAGCTGCTGATCTCATTATTTTGTTTTGGATAACTGTATAACTTTATAAACATGTAATCTTTGGCCCATTTGTGGCTAAAGTGGGGGAGAATATTTTTGGTACTGCGTAATTAGTACTTGACATTATATTTTTCTGCTGTCACTTATTTCTGCTGCTATCTATCTATCTCTGATTGTTTAGGGACTTTAGCCAAAAATCTGCCAAAGGGGGAGTTTGTAGGTGTTTAGGTATTGGCTTGCATTTTTGGTAAATCCCAAGTGTATGTGTGAATGTCATGACTGATGTCATAACATTCTAGTTCAGGTTGTACTAACTCATTAGGTACATGTGCAGAAAAATATTGTAATTCAAATACTGATGTTTATAAGTGTGTATCTGAGCATGTTTGCAAAATGATCACATTTTGCTAAATCAGTAGACAGGTTTTCTCAGATGTCATAACAGATGTTATGACATCCTGTTCTGAACTAGCTGGATTGCAGGATTGGATAAGTCTGAGTTTTTTCAGGAAATAACTCAGTCCTTCCTAAACAGAATCCTGCGTTTTCTGAGGAGTAACCTAGCTCAATCCTAACCTGATCAATAAAGTACTGTGACCTGGTCTTTAGGTCAAACGGAATCAACCCTAGGTTTTTGGAAACCCTAACTGAAGTTGCAGCTGCTATATATTCAACAGAGCTGCGGTTTTTCAAGAGGATCCCTGCTGATTGATTAGAAGATCAATTTTGTAATCTGTATAGATTTGTTTATTGTACTCCAAGCAATTATCATTGTGATAAGTGCCTTGGAATAGGTTTCAATTGTAAGGGTTGTGTAGCACTCAAAGCTTTGAAGCAAGAGTGTTTGAATGTCACTTGACTAAAGCTGTGAAGCAGAGTCAAGTTAGTCGTGTACATCACTCAAAGCTGTGAAGCACGAGTGATTCTGTTACTTGATTAAAAAGCTGTGAAGCTTAATCAAGTGTGTGTTTTGAAGAGTGTCTTCATCAATTCTTAAGTCAAATTGGTTTATGTATCACTGCTGTGATTGAGGGGGAGTGAGTGGGAACTCAGGTTTAAGTTGTACTTAGATTAGAATTGCATTGGGTAGGTCTTAAGTGAAGGAGATAAACTGGTTGGTTTATTCCTGAATTAACATCTCTTATAGTGGATTCTCTCCCTGGCTTGGTAGCCCTCAGAGTAGGTGTTGTTGCACTGAACTGGGTAAACAATTGACTGTGTTATTTACTGCTTTTGTATTTACTGTCATATAGTAAGTCAGATACGGTGTCATAACATTGGACGTGACATTGAGTATCTGCAGCCAGAATTTCAAATGGCCCTTCGTATGTGGGGGTCCATTTGCCCCTGGGATCACTTTGAGGAAGAATGATGCGCTTGATTACCAGGTCCCCAACTTGATACTCTTGTGGTTTTACTTTCTTGTTAAATGCCCTGATCATCCGTTTTTGGTACGTTTGACCATGACAGATAGTAGTGAGTCTCTTTTCGTCAATTAGGTTTAATTGATCAAGTCGTGTCTGGATCCAGTCATCTTCGCTCAAGCCTGCATCCTTCATTATCCGGAGAGAGGGTATCTGGACTTCAATCGGCAAGACTGCCTCCATGCCATAGACCAAGGAAAAAGGAGATTTCCCCGGTTGACGTCCTTGCTGAGGTACGGTACCCATGAAGAGCGAACGGTAACATCTCATGCCAATCTTTGTAGGTCACTGTCATCTTCTGCACAATCTTCTTGATATTCTTATTAGCTGCTTCTACAGCCCCATTCATCTTCGGTCGGTAAGGAGAAGAGTTGTGGTGTTGTATCTTGAATTGCTCGCAGAGCTCAGTGATCATCTTGTTATTGAGATTTGTGCCATTATCCGTAATGATCCTTTCCGGGACGCCGTATCGACAGATCAGGTTATGCCGAATAAACCGTGCCACGAAGTTCTTGGTTACAGTGGCATAGGAAGCTGCTTCAACCCATTTCGTGAAGTAATCGATCGCCACCAGGATGAAGCGATTCCCATTGGATGTCATAGGTTTAATCTCGCCGATCATATCAATGCCCCATATTGCAAAAGGCCAAGGTGCAGTCAGGACATTCAGAGGAACTGGAGGAACGTGCACCTTATCTGCATATATCTGGCACTTATGACATGTCAGGGAATATTGGTAACAGTCGGCTTCCATTGTGGACCAGAAATATCCTGCCCGAAGGATTTTCTTTGCCATGGTGTGTCCACTGGAATGCGTTCCGAAGGTACCTTCATGTAGTTCTGCCATGATTCTTTCTGCTTCAGCTTTATCCACACAACGCAGTAAGGTTGAATCATGGTTTCGCTTGTAGAGAATGCCATTGCTAAGGAAGAACTTCGCTGCAAACCTTCTCAGAAACTTCTTATCATTGATAGATGCGCCTTCAGGGTATTCTTGAGCTTCCAGGTATCTTTTCACTTCATGGTACCAAGGTTTTTCAGTCACTGTCTCAGCCTCAAGATCATAACAATATGTCGGTTCGTCCAGTTTCCAGATAATGATCCGGGGAGCCTCATTGTCCCATTTGACTTTGAACATAGAAGACATCGTAGCCAACGCGTCCGCCAACTGATTCTCCTCTCTTGGGAAATGTTCAAAAGTTATCTCTGTGAAGTGGGGGATCAATGTTAACACACACTCTTTATAAGGAATAAGGTTTGGGTGTTTCGTATCCCACTCTCCTTTAATCTGATTGATCACGAGAGCGGAATCTCCAAAGACACTCAGAAACTTGATCCTTAAGTCAATCGCAGCTTGAAGACCCATGATGCATGCCTCATACTCTGCCATGTTGTTGGTGCAGTTGAAACATAGCCGGGCAGTGAGTGGAGTATGAGTGCCTTTGGGGGATATGATCACAACCCGATACCGTTACCCAAAGCGTTGGAGGCTCCGTCAAAGTGCATAGACCATCGGGATCCTTCCTCAGGTCCTTCATCCGGTCCAGGTACTTCACAATCAGTCACTATCATGATGCTCTCGTCTGGAAATTCAAAGTTCATTGATTGGTAGTCGTCTACTGCCTGGTGTGCCAAGTGGTCTGCCAATACACTCCCCTTGATAGCTTTCTGAGTCGTATACTGGATGTCGTATTCTGTCAAGATCATTTGCCATCTTGCTATTCTTCCAGACAGAGCAGGCTTTTCGAATATGTACTTTATTGGATCCATCTTTGAAATCAACAGAGTCGTGTGAGTCAGCATATACTGTCTCAGCCAGCGAGCAGCCCATACCAAAGCGCAACAAGTTTTCTCGAGCAGTGAGTATCGGGTCTCACAATCGGTAAACTTTTTGCTAAGGTAATAAATGGCGTGCTATTTTCGGCCAGACTTGTCATACTGCCCCAGCACACACCCCATTGAGTTGTCAAGTACTGTCAAGTATAGTATTAGAGGTCTCCCTTCAACCGGTGGCATAAGGATGGGTGGTTCTTGGAGATACTCTTCGATTCTGTCGAAAGTGGCCTGACATTCATCATTCCAACATACTACCTGATCTTTCTTCAGCAGCTTGAAGATTGGTTCACAAGTAGCAGTTAGGTGCGAGATGAATCGGGCAATGTAATTCAGACGTCCTAGAAAGCCTCTGACTTCTTTCTCTGTCTTGGGAACTGGCATCTCTTGTATGGCTTTAACCTTGGCAGGGTCCACTTGGATACCTTTGTCGCTTACGACGAAGCCTAGCAATTTTCCAGATCTTACCCCAAATGTGCACTTATTTGGATTCAACCTCAGCTTGTATAACTTTAAACGGTCAAACAGTTTTTGAAGATGGTCAAGGTGTTCCTCCTCAGTTTGGGACCTTGCAATCATGTCATCGACATATACTTCAATCTCATGATGGATCATGTCATGAAATAAAGCAACCATAGTACGTTGGTAGGTTGCCCCAGCATTTTTCAACCCGAATGGCATGACCTTGTAGCAGAAGATGCCCCACTGAGTAACAAAGGTAGTCTTTTCCATATCTTCAGGAGCCATCTTGATTTGATTATAACCTGAAAATCCATCCATGAAGGAGAACACCTTGTGCTGAGCAGTATTGTCAACCAGAACGTCGATGTGAGGTAGAGGGAAATCATCCTTGGGGTTGGCCCTGTTCAGATCCCTGTAATCGACACACATTCTGACCTTACCATCTTTCTTCGGCACCGGGACCACGTTGACAACCCATTGGGGGTAAGACGTCACTGCTAGAAACCCGGCATCAAATTGCTTCATAACCTCAGCTTTAATCTTCTCGGACATCTTTGGACGCATACGGCGGACCTTTTGCTTAACCGGAGGGCATTCTTCCATGGTAGGTAAGTGATGGACCATAATGTCGGTATCCAACCCAGGCATGTCTTCGTAGGACCCGGCGAAGATTTCCACATAATCATGCAACATCTGAATCAACCGTTGTTTCACGCTGAGCTCCAGGTTGGCACCAATCTTAACTTCCTTTCTATCTGTCTCAGTACCAAGATTTACCGTTTCCACTGGCTCTTCATGTGGCTGAATGGCCCTCTCTTCCTGGAGTAACAATCTTGCAAGCTCACCAGGCACTTCGCAATCATCTTCACCTTCGTCTTCGGCTAAGTTGATCGGATTTTCGAAGTCATAACTGGCAGTAGCAGAGTCGTTACCAGTGAGATCCAGAGTGGATTGAAACCTGTATGAGTGAGTGTGTGTAAATATAGCTGTTTTGCAATATATAAAGAAAGAAAGAAAGGGAGCACAAGATTTGAAATGCGAAAAACGTCCAATGTCTTTATTCATGATATATGGAAATGACAAGTAATAAGCCCTCACAAATGAAGCCACGATGCCCCGGGTAAGACACCGGGCCAGAAAGTTTCAATTTATTGTTCATTACAAAATTAAAAACAAAGGAATTCATTACTGCGTAACAAAAGTAACAGGTATGTGGTCTTTTGCAGTCCAATTGTTCAGTCCACCATCGGTCGTCGGGCAGATCCAGCTGTTGAACTCAGATTCTTCCACTTCGTCACCATCCCTGATAGCATTTACCCCATGGTCAGGTAGGGGAGCCGTCACCACATTAGGCTTCTCGGGTGCCTCAAACTGTACTTCTTTGGCATCTATAAGGTCCTGGACCTTATTCCTCAGGGCCCAGCAATCATCAGTAGAATGCCCCGGGCTATCAGAGTGATAAGCGCAGCGGCCATTGGAATTATACTTCGGAGAGGTTGTGTTTACCACCTTCGGAGCTTCTCTGACGGTTACCAAGTTGGTCGATAGCAGTTGCGGCAAGATCTATGACAAGGTCATACTCAGCCGAGTGTATTCTCTTCTGGGTATCTCAGCCCTTGGTTGGTTAGGTTGCCGAGGAGCGGCAGCAGGCTTTGCAATTACCACCGCGTTGACAGCTTGGCGGCGTTTTGGTTTATTTTGCCTCCTAGGCCCATACACAGCGTTGGCTTCCTTTTTGAAAGGCTTTTTCTCAGAACTTGAGGATGCACCTTTCTGAATTTTCCCTGATTTCATACCAGCCTCTATTCTTTCCCCAGTCAGAATGAGATCTGTAAACCCTGCAGACGAATTGCCAATGAGATGATTGAAGAATGGCCCAGATAGGGTCCCTAAGAACATGTCCACTAGTTCACGGTCGGTTAATGGTGGCTGCACCCTGCCAGCCAGGTCCCTCCACTTCTGCGCATACTCCTTAAAACCTTCTCCCGATCCTAGCGACATACCCTGGAGTTGGGTACGTGTAGGAGCAAGGTCGGCATTATACTGATACTGCTTGTAAAAAGCAGTAGCCAATTCCTCCCAGTTAGAAACCTTGGTTCCATCCAGCTGATAGAACCATTCGAGATGAGTCCTTGAAAGACTCTCCTTGAAGAAATGGATCCATAAGTTCTTGTCCATAGTATACGGCTGGATCTTCCGCACATAAGATCTGAGATGTAGCTTAGGGCAGGACGCCCCATCATACTTTGCGAAAGATGGTGCTTTGAACTTATGTGGGATTACCACACCAGAAGATAGACCCAGGTCTCCAAAATCCAAACCAGGCACTTGTTGAATTTCCATGGCATTCAGACGATCCTCTAACTGCTTGTACTTGTCTTCAGCTGGAGGATACTGCTCCTCATTAAAATTAGTCTCGTTGTCAGAGACTACCGGACTAGGAACCCTTCCCCCCTAGGGACTGCCTTTTCCCACAGAAGAACCAGCTTGATCAACCTCATTCTGCAGTGTATTGTCAAACCTTCGGCCAGTGTTGAACAGTACAGTTCTCTTCTTCTTCTTCTTGACCAGCAGAGCCTTCAACTCCTCTTGACCTTGGGCCAAACTCATGATCAGCTCTTGGAATTGGGCGTTCTGAGCCTGGAGGGCCTTGATGGACTGCTCAGTGGATGATTCAGGGTTCATGATGGCGAGCTGAAATAAACAGCAAAGAACATTAAGCAACCTGAAAAGAAGAGTATTTGTGATGCACATGATGCATGATATGTGTTTATGCAATGCATTCAAGGGTTCGAAAGTTCAAATTTGTTGTAGACAAAAAGGAACACACGTTATCATTAAGAAATAATTGTTCAGTACATCAAGGCCTCATGGGCAAACATTACAAAGTAAATCAATCCCAAAAGACACTGCGCATCCTCTTTGGAGCTATATAAGTGTTGAGAGTCTTTTCCTCGTGCAGTAAGCGGGTGAGCTCCAAGACCTTCTTCTCACTAGCATGTAGACTGGACTCAAGAGAATTCCGTTCTTCCTTAAGCTGGATCCAGCTCTTCTGCATTTCTTCCCAGGATGTAGGCATGTCAGGATGTTGAATGGTGTAGGACACCTCTCCTTCCAAAACTGGCTCTTTGATCACAGGGAGAACATGAGGATATGGCATCACTAACTTCTGGGAGCGGGCTCGTACCCACTTGAGATAAGGCTCCAACGGGATGGAGTTCCTGTGCCCCAGTGTCTTGCTGTCCACCTTGTTGGGAATCCTCCAAGCTCTGATAAATCTCTGGCGAAGTCCCTGTGCATCATCGTCGAAGTCAAAAACTATGTCAGAAATTAACATGTCCTGAGGGCCGTCCCTCCGAGCATAACCAAACTATCTCCAAGCCAGACATGGGTTGTAAGTAATACCTCCTCTGATTCCAAGTAAAGGAACATTAGGAAACTCCCCGCAACGATCAATGATAGTGACATCTTCTCTGGACCGAGAACACCAATGTATATCTGCATGTGTAAGGGTCATTAATCATTGTGACCATCTCAAACCCTGCTAATTCTTCAGAACTGATTGTGGAAGGTGCGAAATAAACCACCTTCCCAGGAGAGGAGTGCAGCATTCAAGAACACCTCTTTTTCTCATGGTTCAAGTGTAACATGAGTGAAGGATGTCTCCAAGCAACGTAGGTATAGGATTCCTGGACATGAAGATCTGGACAGCATTGATATCTATAAGCTTGTCTGGATTAGGAAACAACACCAACCCATAGACAAGGAGGGCCACAACTTCTTCAAAAGCTTGTAGGTCAAGGGAGTTCCATCATTCTTGGGCCTTCTCAAACAGAAACCTGGCTAAGAACCCTTTGATACCACTTCTAACTTCCCAATGTCCCTTGATGTCAGATGGTTGTAGGCGTAGTGCTTTAGCAATCTCTTCAAGTTTGGGTTCCTTTTCCGTACCGTTGTAGGGTAGTTGAATAAGGATAGGGATCTTCAGAAGCCGGGAGAACTCTTCCAATGTAGGCACCAGTTGATAATCCAGGAAAGTAAAACAGTGGTGCAGAGGGTCAAAGAACTGGAAGAGGACCTTTATCATATCTTCCTCAATGTTGGTGTTGACCAAACTGATGAGTCTTCCATGCCTCTCACTGAAAGAAGATCTCTCGGGAATCCTGGATATAAGTTCCTTAAGCTGAGGAGGGATCCTTACAAGGATGATTTGAATTGTCTTTCTGTGAATAGTTTCCATGTCCTACAAAACAAGAACAAAGATGAAGATTCGAACCCCTGAAATTGTTAGTCAATGCATAGTATGTTGTATGATGTCATGATGCTATGATTAAACACACCACAAGTATTCACAAAAAGCAAACATGGTAAGGCACACAAGTCACACCACATCCCTTAGAGTTTAGGACAGCATGGGGTCTGGGTATTACCCTCTTGAAGTTGGTGGGCTCAAAACCTGTCCTATCAGAAGTAATCGGGTTCTAAGGGTCCCAATATCATTGGATTGCTTTCATTGTTCATCGTTTCGATTTAGCCACTGAACTGGCGACCGAAATATTCCAAGAAAACAACCCTCAATTGAGTGTAGTATCGAGTATCAACCAACCTCGGACTGCACCAAAGTCAGTTATCTCACTACCCTAAAGAGGCCAAGATGGTTCAATTAAGGTTCCTAAGGTCAGTTGATGCTTCACGACACCACGCGGCGGCCCCGTACTCTCCTTGACTGGACTCAAGGGTTACCGGTACTCACCAAAGTGCCACATCAACGTAGCAGACTGCTTCAACCATGTCGGTATACCCCACACAGTTCCCTCACAGTATTGTTGCTATATTCTAAGAAGGTATTCCCCAGATCCGGGTTAGGATCTATAGAACTCCCAAGACAGTACCCACAATAATAAAGCAAACAATTCAGACAATTGAAAACACAAGTATGAACTATCCTAAGGTACACCTCACTTTAGGTATCCCCAGCAGAGTCGCCAATTCTGTGATCGGTGGATTTAGAACTGACTGTTTAACACTGGTTCGCGAAATGTCGCGGAAGCAAGAGTCGCCACCGTCTTTTATTTTCTCCAACATGGACAGGACAAAAGCACAGCAAAATTCCTTATGAGATAATTTCTCGGTTCGGGAGGTAGATTTATAGAAAGGGAAGGTGTTAGCACCCTTTCTATCCATGGTTATCCATGGGCTCTTAGATACTTGCTCATTGTGTTTTCAAAATGTTTGCTTTTCAATTGTGAGTGGGTTTGAAAAAGTTTCGTTTAAAGATTTCTGAATAACTCTTGTATCAGTCCTCAAGAGTGTTTGAAAAATTGTTTTGAAAGCTTTTTGAAAGTGTCGGTGTGAAAAGAGTTTTGATTTGTTTTTGAATAGAGCAAGTATCTATGAGTCATCTACCTACCCTAAGGAATTAGGCTGTATAAATGTCCTTAAGGTAGTGCCATCCCACCATTGAGAGATAGGTAGCACCACCGTTGGAGGTGTTCGGGTCAATTCGAGTGTAGGGGCAGTGTGGTCACCGAAGCAACAGTTAGGACACCTTAGAAGCTACCCTTATGCCATTGATCCTTTTTTAATCCGAGGCAACCGTTTCGAGGCAACTATTCTGAGGCAACCGTTTCGAGGCAACTTGTTTTGAGGCAACTGGATCATGGACATAAGGACTTACTAAGACGTCCTATACTTGACGACCACGTTTCGAAGGCAACAGGTGAGGCGTACCCTAGAAGTGGCGTGTGAATTTGTGTATTGTTTTCATGTCAATATTCATCTTTGATCAGGGCATTGTGAGCTACGCTTGTTTTTAATTAGCCATACATTCTTTCATGCAATTTAGAATTTAAGAGTGCGGAAATTTAAATGCGGAACGATAAATCCTATGCTATTACAAGGCGCAGGTCTATACATCGCCAAAATACAAAGACCCGTTTGATAAAAATGCGGAAAGTAAAAAGACCTAATTATTATTACAATCCTTGAGCAGTTACATAATATTCAAAAGAAAAAAGAATAACGTGCGAAAGAATAAAAGTTAGGACGCCCGAGGGTTTTGACCCTTTTGAAATTAAATTGGAGTTAAAGTCTAATTATTATTTAATTAAAGAAAAGAAATTATTTTTTTTATGTTTTTGTATTTATGAAAATAAGGAAAATTAAAATTAGAAGGAAACCCTAGTTCTAAATATTTTAATTATTAATAAAAAGAAATATTAAAGTTACTCTAATTTACTAATTAATTAATGTACATGTTTATTTACAAAAATAAATAGTAATTAATAATAATAATAATAATGAGAGAAAATTATTGATTTAAGAAAAAGATGAAAATGTCAAAAACCCTAATTCTACCTATTTTATTTTATTAAGAAAAGATTAAAGTTTAAAACCTAAATTAAACTAAGTTAATTATTAGAATTTATTTACAAAAATATTTTAATGGTGAAATAATAATAATTAAATATATTGTATTTTTTGATTTTCTATTTTTTTTATATCATGACGAATTATTTTATGGAATTAAAGAAAACAATTAAAACAATTAAAATAATTTAAAAAGAATTAGAATTGAAAAGAAAATAAAATTAAAAAATGCAAACCAGGGGGGTGTCAGGCCCCAAAGGGAGGTTTTTTGAAGTAATTTTGGAATTCAGGCCCAAGCACACAAGGCCTTGTTTGAATTCACTGGTTGAGTGCACGTGGGTTAACTAGGGCGTACCATAGGCGTTGTCTCCTGACCACTGGATTGGATCTCCTGGCCACTTGGCAGGCTCAAGCGTGAGGCTCATGGTGGAGTTCTGGATGAAGCGCTGCATGGAATTGAGTTAGAAAAAATAATAGCAACTGTATGGGGGACCTGGGAATCGAACCCAGGTCCCAATGCCTGCAGTACACGTCCCTTGCCATTTGATCCATTGCGTTCGTTTGTTAATATAATAGATGGAAAATATAATATACAAAAAACATTAGTTAGTGGTATAAACAAAAAATTACGCGCCAGATTTGAATCTCCCTATCACATGAAGACACGCATGCTTCTTCTTCGTCTTTGTACCTGCAACATAAACAAGTAGCGGGGGTTTTAAACCCCCACTAAATGGAAACTGTAAAAATAGCGATTAGAAGATTCCTAAATATAAAAAGGGCGCGAGGTCATCATTCAATTCGTATGGAGCTCCTGAATTCAATGGCATAGGTCTCAAGGTCCAATTTTTCCATACAAGGAAAGCCCTATTTTGGAGCTTCTGAAACCCTAGGTTTCATTAATGGTGGATTTGGCTACAGGCAGTGTTAGTCCAATTAAACATTACCAATCGCTTTAGAATGATGTTAGTAATATAAATCAACGATTAAAACACATGAATGATGCGTGAAAATTAAAAAAACGATTATGGAAATGTTTGTGATAAACGTGACTCAGTTCTACCAATTCTTGGAGTATGGAGACTTGTTCTTGATTGCAATCGACTCCTGGAAGGTTCAGCAACGTGTTGGAATGCTTGTTATGCTTTGAAACGTCCTGCAACTATGATTTCAGTTTTCAAGTTTTGGTGAAAATTTTGCAAAGTGGTTCTATGTTTTTGAGCAGTTTTTCATGTATGCTTGCATTAGGTTAGCTCTTGCATAAGTACATGAAGCAAATTAGGTCAAGAAACAAGCCCATGGATCCATGAATTGATGATTTCAATATTTGATTTTTTCATATCTTTTTTAATCTTTTTTTCATGCAAATCTTGCCAAATATGGATGATCTTGTCTTGTTGATTGGTGCACGAAATCTTTAGCATATAATGAGTGAATTTGCTGCACAAAAAGATTTGAAAAGCGTTATTTGATATTTTTCTCATATTTAAATCTAATTAAATGAATTAATATGAATAAAAATTCAATTAATTAATTAAAAATAAGAAAATAAATCATCTTTAGCTCAATGGGTCGTGCATAGGCTTTGGGTAATGATTCAAGAAAGAATTTGAGGCCCATTAGCAATTTTGAAGTGTTTTAGGCAAAGTTGACTTTTCAAAATTCCCAAATATTTCCCAACTTCTCCAAGGCATATTGCTCAAATTTGAAGCTATGATCATGTTCTTGGACATTTTTGAAATGTCTTGAAGTCCTCTAACCAATTCCTTTGGTACCATGTCATTTTGATTTGCCAATCTCAAGTTATGGTCTTTGACTTAAAGTGTCCTTTTGTTGACTTTTGAAAATGACCTATAATGTTGAAATTGATAACTTTTTGTGAGAGCATTTCTTGGACTTGAAGTGTGAAGATGAGTTGTAAGAAATGTCATTCTCTTCAAAATGAGCTTTGGATGGGATTTTTTTGATAAACCATGAAGAAGTTATGCCTTGGTCAATTTGCAGTTGACTTTTTCAACTGTCCAAAAATAGAAACTATTGCATCTTGAGACTTTTTGAGCCATGCTTTGAGAATCATGATCAAGAATTGATCAAATGATGTTTATGGCTTCAAAATTAGATGTTGACCAAATTTTTTGACTTTTGACTATCAAATGACCATTTTGCCCCTGCAGTTGACTGTAAAGCATTTAGGGTTTTTGACTGTGCAACTTGATGCTGTGAGTCTTGACACTTGACATATGGATGCTTGACAATGCATGTAGGCATGTGGGACTTGATTGGACCCTTGAAAACCTCAATTTCTTTGCCATAACCAAAACCCTAATTTTGACTGTGTTAGGAGGCAATTGGACTGTGCAACCCTTGAGAGATTTTGAATCATTTAGAGATTGATCTTGACAAATCTTTGAAGAATATGGGAGGGCAAATTTTGGGGTACAACAGTTGATGATGAAGCTTACTGAGCTTGGTGGTTAATGTTTCAATGGTTTTTCTTGTGATTGGTTGAGTTTGCAGCTTTGCAGTTTGAAATGCAGGCTTGTTGAGTTTGTATTTTGGCCAGTTTGTTTTGGCTATGCAGGTCTGTTTGTGTTTAGATTCGCAGTTTTGGACTGCAGGTTTTGTGGTTTTTGTTAACAGGTTTGCCAGTTTTACTAGGCTTGGCAGGTTTTGGCCATTTGATGAGCTTGTTTGCAGTTTGGAACTATTTTCATGTTTTTTTGGTTTGGCCTGTGTGAAGGTTTGACAACAGGTTTTGAGCTTGGCTTAGCTATGCAGGTTGTTTACATTTATGCAGGGTTTGGCTTGTTGTTATGCAGCTAGCTTGTGATTTTGCAGTTTGAACTGCAGGCTTGAGGGTTTGTTGCTGTTAATAGTTTTACAGGGTTTGGAGCTTTTGTGTTTTCAAGCTTGGCTCTAATGTTACTCTCCCCTTAGACTGTTATGCAGTCTCTTGTTTTTATCTCTTTTTTTTCTCTGTTTACTTATGCCAGCCAGCCTTAGCCAAACTGCAAACTTTTTTCACCAAAGGTTCTCTCTTTCTCTCTCTCTCAAATAAGCACTTTTGCTTATTATATTATATTTTTCTGAAAAGTTTGCTGGCTGGAAAATGATGATGGCTATTACAAGCCTCTTGCTTGTCAACAGGTTTTCCTCTGCATTACCTGCTGCATTTCTGTTGTACCTTCTGTACTTGTATGCTTTTTGCATCTAGTTGGCTTACTTGACAATTTTTACATTCAGTTTGGGTTTGCCATGCTTAGTTTGCTTAGTTTATGCTTGTATAACATATTTAGCAATGCATCTTGGCTTGTTTGACAACTCAGTTTGATTACTGCAGTTTGGTTTAGTTTGCAATACAATTTGCTTTGTAATGCACTACAATGGGTGCCCATCATATTTGAATTTTGGCGCCTTGGTTTGCCTTGTATATTCACTTTGTAATTCAGTATGCTTGCATTTTTTCAATTTGTATTTTTTAATTTTCTCTTTGTGAACCAAGAAGAGAAATCTTCTTGTGTTGCAAAGAGAAAATTAAAAATATGATGAACAAATAGCATTCTGATTCCGGCCGGCGAACTTTAATGATGACCTTCTTTTCTTTCTCTATTTGAAAATCATTTTCAATTAACTATGCTAATTTCTTTTCTTTCTTCTTTTTCAGGTGAAAGTAACTTGGATGATAGAGGAAGCAGAGGACTTTGAGCATGGGAGTACTTGAAGCTTAGGAGATTTAGGCTTTAGACTTAGATTTATTTTCTATTTATTGTAAACAATTATTATTTTAAATACTATAAGTTGTAAACTTACAATATTCAAATAAATTTTGTAACAACATTTGAAATGAATAAAAGTCTTTATCCGAAAGAATTTCTCTATTGTCAAATATCTTGCCCTTCTCCCTTGCCTGTTCACTTAATTATTTAAGACTCTTAAATCAAAATAATTGAAACTGTGTTTCAACAATTCTAGTCCAGATAACTTAAATTCCAAATAATCAAAAACTTTGCAGTCTCATAACATGCGACAACATTCCAATCAACATACGCGTTGTGTATTCAAATAAGCAAACAAGCAATCCATTAACCGGCATACCTTTCACTCCATTAATAAACAGATGTTTCGTTCCATTACCAAACAGATGCCTTAATATTCCAAATAACAATCTCAGCTCCTGTTTCAGATAATCAGGCTTTGAGAACAATCAATTAATCTTTCGGCAAACTTTAAAAGATGAGAAAATAATGTAACGGTGAACTGAATTTTTTTGGATTCAATTTCTTCTGAGAAATGTGAGAGAAACCCTGATTCTTGATTTACTGTCAAAGAAAAGTCTGTTTGATCGATTCCTGAGCCAATCTTAAAAAATCAGAGAAAACCCTAGGGTTGTGATTTTCTTGTGAAAAAGGGAGGGCAAATTTTGGGGTACAACAGTTGCCCCTGTTCAATCTTCTTGAACCTGAAGAGTTAGATTGGAAATTTTGCCGTTCGCGACTCGAAGGTAAAAGATGATTGGACACTAGAGTGCCTATAAATTTGCACTCGTCAAAGCATAGTTGAGGGAATGGGCTTAAAGATGCCATTTGGAGATGTGACGAAACCTTGTCGGAGATGGGCTTAAAGATGCCATCCAAGAATGTTTGTTGAACTGTATGTTGTAGGTGAAAGGATGAGTATCAGAAAGGTATCCATGTTTGGAACGTCTCTGAGCTGGGGGGCTGAATAAGAAATAGATTAGCATCCGTGTTGGGAAGTATCCGTAAACTGTTTTCAAAAGTTGAATCTGAACAAGCGATAGATTGACATCCATGTTAGGAAGCATCCGTAAACTGTTTTCGAAAGTTGAATCTGAGCAAGCGATAGATTGGCATCCATGTTGGGAAGCATCCGTAAACTATTTTCAAAAGTTGAATCTGAACAAGCGATAGATTGACATCCATGTTGGGAAGCATCTGTAAACTGTTTTCAAGAAATTCTGGAGTTGAGGCTTGCTAAACTTATCCTGTGAAGGGTAAAATATTAGCTGAAACACAAAGTTATGTTGCATGAAATGTATGATGAAATATATGTGTTTTACCGATGTTTATGATATATGAATGCAATGTATGCGCATGTGAGCTGATGAGCTGTCTTGCTGAGGAAGATAAATCCTGGATAGCTGGAGATAATAAAATCTTTGACCGCTGTCGGGGAAAATAAATCCTTGACTGCTGCTGGGGATTGAAAACCGTTTGATCATTGAAAATGAGAAGTCCTGGGACCACTGTTGAAGAGTATGTGTGTCCTCAAGCTTTTTGACAACCTCTGATGGGAGAAGTTATACTGTTGGGGAAAGTCAGGAGTTTGGGTTGTTTGCCAATCTACTGGGGATTCTTGTTTTGAGGAGAACTTCGCTGGGGGATATCTGAAAACTTTGGGGAACTGAGAATGAGAATCTTCATTCTGCCAGAGGGATTTGTACTGAGGAGCCGAGAACAAGAATCTTTGATATGCAGGGGATTAAAAACTCTGACAAACTTATGTTGAGAGTAAAAGAAGGTTCTGGCAACTTCAGTGGGGAATCAAGGATGAGAATCTTGATTTTTCCGGGGAGTAAAAATTCTGTGGGGAATAGCTATACTGCTGGAGAGTAGCTATCCTGTTGGAGAATAAGCTCGGGATTCTGGGAAAAGCTTATTCCTGTTTGGAAGAAGTTCAGAAGTTAAAGTCGTATGCCACTTTGAGAATGAGAATCTTCATTCTGTCGGGAATATCAGGAACTTAAGTTGTATACCACTTTGAGAATGAGAATCTTCATTCTGTCGGGAATATCAGGAACTTAAGTTGTATACCACTTTGATAATGAGAATCTTCATTCTGTCGGGAATATCAGTAATTCAGGTAATATGCCACTTTGAGAATGAGAATCTTCATTCTGTCGGGAATATCAGTAATTCAGGTAATATGCCACTTTGAGAATGAGAATCTTCATTCTGTCAGGAATATCAGGTTATATGCCACTTTGAGAATGAGAATCTTCATTATGTCGGGAATATCGGGAGGTTGGGAGTGTGCCAATCTACTGGGGAAGCAAGAATGAGAATCTTCATTCAGGCGTTTGGGTCAGAAGGTTGGGTGTATGCCAATCTACCGGGGTTTTAAGGATAAGAATCTTCATTCTGTTAACTGTATCAAAAGCTTGGGAGTATACCAATCTTCTGAGGTTTCAAGGACGAGGATCTTCATTCTGTTAACGGTATCAGGAGTTTGGGAGTATACCAATCTTCTGAGGTTTCAAGGATGAGAATCTTCATTCTTGAGAAATAGCATTTTAGGAGCTTCAGTTGTCCGTTATTCTGCTGGTGGGTTGTTTCTGCTGAGATTTAGGAACTTGTCTGTGATTCAACTGAAGTAAAAGCTTTATCGAGATTTAGGAACTTATCCGTAATTCGACTGAAGAAAAGATTTTTCGCTTGAATTTGATTGTACCCTTCCTGAAAGGTAAAGGTTAGTGGCATATATCAAACAATGATGTTCTCAAAATAAATGAGGTTGCGTTGCATGATGTCCTGATGCACGGAGGTGTAATGTTTTTCAAGACGACCTTTCGCTAGGGAAAATAAATCTCGAGCTGGTTAAGGAGAAAAGAGTTGGATTCTTCATCTCTGATAGTGAAGAAAATTAGAATAAATCACTGAGAGATTTATCTGAAATATCAAAAACCCGGAGTATCTTCCACTGGCATAAGAATCAGGGAGATCTTAGTGTCGATCTGACCAAAACAGAGAGGGTCTTGGGTTAACCTTGATTCAACCGAATGATGGAGGAATCTTTGACGACTGTAACTCCAACAGGTGATGAAGGAATCTTCGACGACCGTAACTTCTAACAGATGATGAAGGAATCTTTACCTGTAAATCGATCTGCGTATGTTATAATTGTTGTTGAAATGTAATTTGATTTGGAGAATAAATCCTAGACAAGTGTTGGGGAAATAAACCCATGACTGCTGGTCTGCTAGAGAGGTGATAAACTTCTCGATGATGCTTGAATTCCTTTTCAGATCGACTTTGGAGAGATTCGTCATTGCCCCTAGTATCAGATGTTTGTGGCATTGCTAGGAAACTTGGATTGTACGTAACCCTTTGATGAGATTGACGTTTTAATGCCCCAAGTGATGGTGACGGCTACTTGCCCCAGGTTAATCTGCAATTGAGAGATTTCTTGAAATCTCGACTGGACTGCCCCATGTTTACTGGACTTTGAAAGATTTGTTGAAATCTTGACTGGACTGCCCCAGGTTTACTGGACAATGCCATACCAAGTCCCCTTTTGTTGATAGGAGATTTTTGCAACAGGAGTGTCATTCCACTTGAAGTGATTTTGTTCGTTGAGAGAGATTTCGTTCATCGGAACATTCAATGTGTGAATTTCTTCACTGTCAAACAAATATCCATGTGCAAACAACGATATTCAAATAATGCAAAGTTCATGCTTGTCTTGAAGTTTTGAAAAATGCATTTTTTAGCAGAAAACTTTTATAAGACAAATTCAACACAAGATTTAGAGCAAAGCCTTACAGGAGTCAGGATACCTTTTGGTAACAGTATGCTTTCGAATGAACCCATGCTTCAATTAGGACTTTTGAAGGGTTGTAACGTGGCTTGGTTCATGGTTTAAGAAACAAAGGATAAAGGCTCAAAGTATATTAGTTCCTGCCCGCTCCTCGTGATGTTCTTCAATCCTAAACTCAGTTAATTGTGCATTTGAGCTCCAAATGAGTCTGGAACGACGTTTTGGTGATGGTTCACACAAGTTGGATTTTGTGGGAAGGCAGTCATTTTTGCAACATTTGTTGAGGATTTGTAGTGACCTCTTTCTTTTGATTCATTATCCCTAATTTTTGCCTGACTGTTCCTGTTTTCGAGATTACAGTCAGTGGGATGCCCTAGCTTTCTTAAGTCTCCTTTATAGGTTTTGACTCAATAGGCTTTTCGTCTTTTTTTTCTTCCTTTTTTGGATAGATAATAACTTCCTATGAGATAAGGAACCATCACTGTCTTTTGGTTCCAAAGGGAATTTTGATGTCATTCGTTGTATTACGAACTGGGAGTTTGCGACTAAATGCGCTTTTTTAAATTAACTGAGAGACTACCCTGCCCCAGGTTTGATTAAAGGTTTCAATTTGTGTTAAAACAGAAAACTTCTACTTCTTTGGCTCGAAGGGGTTGACTAGGGATTATCTTCCTTATAACTCCAGTGTTTAGGATTTGAAGGAAACGCCTGTACATCGTTAGCAAGGTCTGTCCAAAAGCATATTGTATCAGATTATGGCATTTTTTTGTCATCCTCCCTCTAAAGGCTTGTAACTTTTAGCAAAAGTTAAATATCATAAAGAAAGTAGGAAACATAGTTCAAGAATAGTGAAAACGAATGGATGAATTCAAGACAAACATATGCAATGCATTAATGAAACAGAGTTTGACATCAACAGATAATTGTTTGAATAACAAAAGAAATTACAACTTGAAAATTCAAATGAAACAAAAGTCTCTTAGTTCGAACTTGTCATTTCAGGTGGAGAACCCTCAGCGAAAGATTTTCATCTGGCCATCCTCTGTGAATTTCAGCACTCCTTTGTCAATCAAATCTTGGATCTTGTTTTTCAAAGCCCAACAGTCGTCGGTGTCATGTCCAGGACTATAGGAGTGGTATACACAAAATGCGTCAGGGTGATAGCCAAGAGCAGAGGTATTGGGATTCCGAAGGGGATCCTTTAAAACAGTCAGATTGACCTCCAACAAATGTTCCAGTACAACAGATAATGGTATGTCAATCTCAGTGAAACACCTTCCAGATGTATTTTGCTTACGCTGATTACCCCGTTTACGCTGGCGAGGTTGTTGTTGGGCTTGTGACCCTGAAGCAAGCTGAGGAGCCTTTCCATTATCTTCTTGTCTCAAAGGAGGTTGGATGGTGACTTGATCTTCAACCCTAGTTGTCTTCCCCACCTGGTTATCTTGAAGCAGTTTGTTGATGAGAACCTTTAGCTCCTCTTGTCCCTGGGCCAGGTTTTGAATGAGAGCCATCTGGCCCACCAGTTGTCCCATCATCTGGATCTTCATTGTTTCCAACTCAATCTGTAGCCCTTCCAACTGATCATTTCTGATGCCCTCTGGATTCCCTGGGACCATGCCCCTTGTGAGGAGAGCTTTCACCTATTCTTTCCCTTGGGACAGGCTCAAGAACATTTCTTGAAGTTGAGTGTTTTGAGCCTGGATCTCTTTGACAGTCCTCTCTAGAGCCATCTCTACTGAAATAAACAGTAGGAGAATAAGGAAACCTGAAAGGGAAAACCTGTCATGATACAATGCATGATATGTGGATGCATGTTTTCAAGGATCTCGCGGGGTAAACACAAGAAAATATTAGAGGTTGAACTTTGGTCAGCATCTTTGATTGGAGAACTTTGCATTGGTGGATGTCTTTCCACGAGAATCAAGCTCACCATGTCAAGTGGGTCATAGCCCTTGATTCAAGTTGTTGTACTTGATCTTTGACGGTGTTTGTTTAGAGGAAAATGAATCCCCTTGCCCTTTGGTAGGCGTCTGGTTCAACGTGACCCTGCATCAAAGACCCTCGAGATCCTTGAAATGGTTATTGAAAATGCTATGGTATGATGTTATGATGTTATGTACAGGTATGCAAAAGTAAGAAAGTGTATATACAAATAATCACATTCACACAAAGCAGGCAAGTCCTTAGGTTTAGGCTTGCATGGGGTTTGTAGGTAAATACCCTTTTGAAGTTAGTTGGCTCAACCTGTCCTATAAACAGTAACCGGGTTATAAGGAGCTCAATATCACTAGATTATTTTTTGTGTTCATTGTTTCAGTTTAGCCACTTAACTGGCAACCGAAATATTCCAAGAAAAACAAACCTCAATGAGTGTAGTATCGAGTATCTACCAACTTCGGACTGTACCAAAGTCGGTCATCTCACTACCCCTAAAAAGGCTAAGATGGTCAAGTAAGGTTCTATGAGTTTGTTAGTGCTTCATGACATCACTCAGCGGCCCCGTATTCTCTTTGATTGACTCAAAGGCTACCGGTACCCACAAATATGTCGCACTAACGTAGCCACTACTTCAACCATGTCGGTATACCCTGCACAGTTCCCTCACAGTTTATTGCTACTTACCTAAAAGGTGTCCCCAAATCTGGGTGTAGTATTTAAAACAAACCCAAACAAGGAAACAAAAAGTAAAGCAATCAAGGTAAGCATGTAAAAAAAAAACCTAAGGTAACCCCACTTTTAAAGTCTCCCCAACAGAGTCGCCAGTTCTGTGATACGGTGGGAGAACTGACTTGAGGTTTTAGGTTTGTATTCGCAAATGTTTCAGTTTAGCAAGAGTCGCCATCGACTTTTTATTTTATCCAAAGGAAAGGTCAAAGAGCACAGGAAAGACCTTTGAGATGTTTTCTTGGGTTCAGGGGGTAGATTATGAAAAGGGAAGGTGCAAGCACCCTTTTCATCCATGGTTTTCCATGGGCTCTTAGTTACTTGTTTTAGATCACTTGCTTTGCTTTTCCAATTGTTTGAAATGGTGCTTTGTGTGTGGTTTTGAAAGATGTTTTGAAAAGAGACCTTGTCTAGGCAACCTTTGTAATGATTCTTGTTTGAATATATATATAAAGGTGTTTATCTTTTTGAAAAGACATTTCAATGTTTTTGAAAGTTTGTTTTAAAATTGTGTTGTGATGTGTGTTTGAAGGTAGCAAGGATGTTTTGCAAGCTTTTGATCAAGTAACTAAGAGTTGTCTACCCTATTTTACTCAAAGATCTTTCTTATGTTTTTAACCCTTTTGACAGTGTTATTTCACCATTGCATTTGGTGAACAACCTTGTGTTATGATGTTAAGCGGGACAGGTGCGGGTCATCGCATACAATCATTGAAAGCAACCTGTGAGACGTTCTAGCAATTTTGTAAGGGATGAGATCGTTTTATCGAAGGCAACATCGAGGGTCATCGAGGGACTACGATCTTTGTTTACCGAAGGGGAATTTGCTAGAGTGTCTCATATTCGAGGGACATGATTGCATTTCCGTGGCAACAAGTGAGGTTACCCTAGAGGTGCAAGTGTGAATTGTGTATTGATTTTCATGCATTTTTGTCTTTGATTAGGTCAAACTATTTGTTAATTTGGATTTTTCCATACACGCCTAATTACTATACAATATATTGAAAGCAATAAATTGCGGGAATTAAAAGTCTAAGTTATTACAAAAAAAAAGTATCCAGGGATGGGGGTACAATTATTTACAAATGGGGATGAGTCTCACAAGAATAATAATATCCAAATATGTGTTACAACCAAATCGAATCGTCGCAATTCAAATATAGAGCTATAACAAAACATAAAAAATAAAGAGAATAAAAAATATTATGAGATGCATGTATTTATTTAAAAATAAACAAATAAAAATCTAACCTAAGAAAGATTAAGAATTATATCATTATTTGCATGGGTTTTATTAATTATGTAAATAAAGGGTTTAAAAAAAGAAGAAAAATTTAATTAAATAAAAACTTCTATTACTCTTTGTATTTTTATTAAATGTAACAAATATTAAAGTAAACTAAATTAAGAAAATCAAAATAAAATTTAATATATTATTTGTTTTTTTTTAATTATTAACAAAAAGAACAATTTATTTAGAATGAAAATAATTAATTAAAAAAAAGTATTTGGTATAAAGAAAAGAGATTAAATAAAAGAAAACAAAGATGGGCTTAAGAGTTAGTTGGGGGTTAGGCCCAAATGGAAGAAGAACAAAAAAGCTAGAATTGATGAAAATGGGGGGGGTGCGCGCTTGGTAAACTGAGTGGGCTTAGGGATTATTTGGGGCGAAGGCCCAATGGTAGCTTGTACAATTTTGGGGTTTGTTCATTCTTTAGGGTTTGTAAGTTTGGCTCTACAGCGGCGCCCCCTTTTGCTGTCTTCTTCGTCTCTTCTTTCTCAGTCACGATGCATGCGCTGATTCTCCCCTGAGCCTAGCTACCGGAGCGCCATCCTAACTCTCTCCTTCTCTTTGAAATGATCTCGCGTTTGACTTGAGAGGTACGATTTGCTTCTTGTCTTTTAGGGTTTTTTACAGTTTTTGTTTGCTTATGTTTTTTGCTTGCATGTTTTAATCCATGGCGTTTATGCAGTAAGGGTTTGAGGAAAATTTACCTTGAGCATTTTGTTTCTGAAAAAAGATGGAGGGAGAGAGATGGGATTTGATGGCGGCGTTCCTGGTGGCCGGAGCGGAGGAGAAGGTGACGATGGTTGCGCGCTTGCTTTGCTGGTAACCTTTGTCTTCTCTCTTGATTTGTTTGATGTTTGATGATGATGGCTATTCTGAGAACTGTTGATTTTTGTTGTTGATGATGAATATGGTTCTGAAAACTGTTTTTTTTTATTGTTGATGATGAAATTGATTCTGAAACAATGTTGGCTTCGCTTTTGAAACTCTTCCTTTCTCTTTGTTGATGATGATAGACATGATTCTGAAACTATGTGTTTTTACTTCTGAATCTCTTTTCTTGACTTGTTAATGATGAGCTTGATTCTGAAACTTGTTGGTTGCTTGATTTTGATGGTGGTGAACTTGATTTCTGAAACTTGTTTGCTTGATTTTGTTGGTGATGAACTTGATTTCTGGAACTTGTTTGCTTTGCTTCTGAATCTCTTCCTCTTTTTTGGCTTGTTAATAATGATTTGATTCTGAAACTTTTGTTTTTTCCTCTACCTTGAATATTGGTGATGATGAAACTTTGTTGTTGATGTTTGAGATTTGGTTGATGATGAATCTCACTGAGCTTGGTGGTTGATGTTTTAATGGTTTTTCTTGTGATTGGTTGAGTTTGCAGCTTTGCAGTTTGAAATGCAGGCTTGTCGAGTTTGTATTTTGGCCAGTTTGTTTTGGCTATGCAGGTCTGTTTGTGTTTAGATTTGCAGTTTTGGACTGCAGGTTTTGTGGTTTTTGTTAACAGATTTGCCAGTTTTACTAGGCTTGGCAGGTTTTAGCCATTTGATGAGCTTGTTTGCAGGTTGTTTTGGTTTGCCCTGTGTGCAGGTTTGACAACAGGTTTTGAGCTTGGCTTAGCTATGCAGGTTGTTTACAGTTATGCAGGGTTTGGCTTGTTGTTATGCAGTTAGCTTGTGATTTTGCAGTTTGAACTGCAGGCTTGAGGGTTTGTTGCTGTTAATAGTTTTGCAGGGTTTGGAGCTTTTGTGTTTTTAAGCTTGGCTCTAATGTTCCTCTCCCCTTAGACTGTTATGCAGTTTCTTGTTTTTATCTCTTTTTTTTTCTTTGTTTACTTATGCCAGCCTGCCTTAGCCAAACTGCAAACTTTTTTCACCAAAGGTTCTCTCTTTCTCTCTCTCTCAAATAAGCACTTTTGCTTATTATATTATATTTTTCTAAAAAGTTTGCGGGCTGGAAAATGATGATGGCTATTACAAGCCTCTTGCTTGTCAACAGGTTTTCCTCTGCATTACATGCTGCATTTCTGTTGTACCTTCTGTACTTGTATGCTTTTTGCATCTAGTTGGCTTACTTGACAATTTTTACATTCAGTTTGGGTTTGCCATGCTTAGTTTGCTTAGTTTATGCTTGTATAACATATTTAGCAATCCATCTTGGCTTGTTTGACAACTCAGTTTGATTACTGCAGTTTGGTTTAGTTTGCAGTACAGTTTTCTTTGTAATGCAGTACAATGGGTGCCCATCATATTTGAATTTTGGCGCCTTGGTTTGCCTTATATATTCACTTTGTAATTCAGTATGCTTGAATTTTTCAATTTTTATTTTTTAATTTTCTCTTTGTAAACCAAGAAGAGCAATCTTCTTGTGATTTTCAAAGAGAAAAATAAAAACATGATGAACAAATAGCATTCTAATTCCGGCTGGCGAACTTTAATGATGACCTTCTTTTCTTTCTCTATTTGAAAATCCTTTTCAATTAACTGTGCTAATTTCTTTTCTTTCTTCTTTTTCAGGTGAAAGTAACTTGGATGATAGATTTTGTAAACAATTATTATTTTAAATACTATAAGTTGTAAACTTACAATATTAAAATAAATTTTGTAACAACATCTGAAATGAATAAAAGTCTTTATCCGAAAGAATTTCTCTATTGTCAAATATCTTGCCCTTCTCCCTTGCCTGTTCACTTAATTATTTAAGACTCTTAAATCAAAATAATTGAAACTGCGTTTCAACAATTCTAGTCCAGATAACTTAAATTTCAAATAATCAAAAACTTTGCAGTCTCGTAACCTGCGACAGCATTCCAATCAACATACGCGTTGTGTATGCAAATAAGCAAACAAGCAATCCATTAACTGGCAAACCTTTCACTCCATTAACAAGCAGATGTTTCGTTCCATTACCAAACAGATGCCTTAATATTCCAAATAACAATCTCAGCTCCTATTTCAGATAATCAGGCTTTGAGAACAATCAGTTAATCTTTCTGCAAACTTTAAAAGATGAGAAAAATAATGTAACAGTGAACTGAATTTTTGTGGATTCAATTTCTTCTGAGAAATGCGAGAGAAACCTTGATTCTTGATTTACTGTCAAAGAAAAGTCTGTTTGATCGATTCCTGAGCCAATCTTAAAAAATCAGAGAAAACCCTAGGGTTGTGATTTTCTTGTGAAAAAGGGAGGGCAAATTTTGGGGTACAACGCCGCACAAATGCAATCAAAACGCAAAACATCAAGTTAGTTCTCCCACCATATCATAGAACTGGCGACTCTGCTAGGGAGAATTCTAAAACTGGGGTTACCTTAGGGCTAGATCATATTTATTTGCTTACATTGTTTGACTTGTATGCTTTACATTATGGTTCTTTATTTGGGTGTGAAATCCTCTACTCGGATTTGGGATACATTATAGGTAAATAGCAATACGTTGTGGAAACTGTGCGGGGTATACCGACATGGTCTAAGCAATAACTATGTTAGTGTGACATATTTGTGGGTACCGGTAGCCTTTGAGTCAATCAAAGAGAATACGGGGCCGCTGAGTGATGTCATGAAGCACTAGTGAACTTCTAGAACCCTTTACTTGACCAACTTGGCCTTTAGGATGTAGTGAGATGACCGGCTTTGGTGCAGGCCGAAGTTGGTAGATACTCGATACTACACTCATTGAGGTTTGGTTTCTTGGGATATTTCGGTCGCCATTAAAGAGGCTTGAGCTGAAACAATGAACAAGGAAACAATCTGGTGATATTGAGCTCCTTAGAACCCGATTACTATTACTAAGACAGGTTGAGCCAACTAAACTTCAAGAGGGTACTTACTTACAAACTCCATGCAAGCCTAAAACTAAGGATTTGTTTGCTTTGTGTGAATATGATTATTTGTATAAAACTTTACGTACCTCGCATGTCTGTACATAACATCATAACATCATACCATAACATTTTCAATAACCATTTCAAGGATCTCGAGGGTCTTTGATACAGGGTCACGTTGAACCAGACGTCTACTAAAGGGCAAGAGGATTTATTTTCCTCTAAACAAACACCGTCAAAAATCAAGTACAAACAACTTGAGTCAAGGGATATGACCCACTTGACATGGTGAGCTTAATTATCGTGGAAGGACATCCACCGATACAAAGTTCTCCAATCAAAGTTGTTGATCGAAGTTCAACTTTTAACTTTTTCTTGTGTTTACCCTACGAGATCCTTGAAAACATGCATCCACATATCGTGCATCATATCATAACAGGTTTCTCCCATACAAGTCTCCTTATCTTCCTACTGTTTATTTCAGTAGAGATGGCTCTAGAGCAGACTATCAAGGACATCCAGGCTCAAAACGCTTAACTCCGAGAAATGTTCTTGAACCTATCCAAGGGGCAAGAAGAAGTGAAAGCTCTCCTCACTAGGGGAATGATCATGGGGAATCCTGAGGGAAACAAAGATGACCAGTTGGAGCGGCTACAAAATGAGATAGCCATAATGAAAATCCAGATGATGGGACAACTGGTGGGCCAGATGGCTCTTATCCAAAACTTGTCTCAGGGACAAGAAGAGCTGAGAGTCCTCATCAACAAGCTTCGTCAAGACGAATGTAACCAAATGGGGAAAACATCTAGAATTGGGGATCAAGTCATCATTCAACCTCCCATGAGACAAGAAGCCAGTTTAAGGGAGAGAAGACCTTCCCAATTTTCTTGCACGTCACGAGCCCAACAACAACTTCGTCAACATCAACCGGAAAATCAGCAAAGGCAAAGCAAGCCCAAAAGACAGTTTACCAACATCAACATACCACTCTCCCAAGCTTTACAACACATGATGAGAATGAATCTGATTACACCAATAAGACCTCATCCAAATCCCAAAACTTTTTCTCCCAGCTACAATCTCGATGCCAGGTGTGCCTATCATTCTGATGGTCCTGGACATGATACAAACGATTGTTGGGCGCTGAAGTACAAGATTCAAAACCTGATTAACAAAGGAATGTTGGAATTCACACAAGATGGGCAAACTGGTTTCTTTTGTCGTCCCTCAAAGGCTCACCACCTAAAGTGACAAGTTCAGACAAAGAGGCTTCTGTTCATTTGAATTTTCAGTTGTAATTTCTTTTGCTTGTTCAAACAATTATCTATTAATGTCAAACTTTGTTTCATTAATTCATTGCATATGTCTGTCTTTATTTGATTCACTCATTTTCATTACATTTAAACTATGTTTTTTACTCACTTTATGACATTCAACTCTTGCTAAAAGTTACAAGCCTTTAGAGGGAGGATGACAAAAACAGTGCCATAATCTCATACAGTATGCTTGTGGACAGACCTTACTGACGATGTACAGGCGTTCTTTCAAATCCTAAACACTGGAGTTATAAGGAAGATAATCCCTAGTTAACCCCTTCGAGCCAAAGAAGTAGAAGTTTTCTGTTTTAACACAAATTTAAACCTTTAATCAAAACCTGGGGCAGGGTAGTCTCTTAGTTAATTCAAACGTGCGTTTAGCCGCAAACTCTCATACAACGAATGACATAAAAAACATTCCTCTGGAATCAAAATACGGTGATGGTTCCCTATCACATAGGCAGTCATTATCTCTAAAAAAAAGGCCCACTAAGTCAAAACCTACAAAGGAGACTTAAGAGAACTGGGGCATCCCGCTGACTGTAATCTCAAAACAAGAACAGTCAGACATAATTAGGGATAACAAATCAAAGAAATAGGTCACTACAAATCCTCAACAACATGAAAAAATGTTGCAAAAATGACTGCCTTCCAACAAACTTAACTTGTCTGAACCATCACTAAAATGTCATTCCAGACTCAATTGGAGTTCAAAATGCACAATTAACTGAGTTTAGGACTGAAGAACATCACGAATAAAGGGTGGGTACAAATACACTTTGAGCCTTTATCTTTTGTTTCTTAAACCATGAACCAAGCTACGCTACAACCCTTCAAAAGTCCTAATTGATGCATGGGTTAGTTCGAAAGCATACTGTTACAAAGGGTATCCTGACTCCTGTAAGGCTTTACTCTAAATACAGAATTGAATTACAAACTTCTTTACCTGCTAAAAATGCATTTTTCAAAACTTCAAGACAAACATAAACTTTTTATTACTTGAATATCACTGTTTGCATATTGTAGTGGTAGAAATGTTCAAGACTAAGCCATTGGATTGACTAGATTTTATACAAATCAAAATAAAAGTCGCCACCGCGCTTTATTGTTTCCAAAGGAATGGGAAAAGAGCGAATAACCCAAAAAGGGGGGGAAAGATTCAAGGTAAGGGGGTTGGTTATGCAAAGGGAAGGTATTAGCACCCTAAACATCTACGGTACTCGGCAGGAACCTCTTTGAAAAAAATTTGTATACTTTGGCTATAAAGAATGTGTTATAAAATGGATGGTAGAGGTGAGAAACGAAATATTTTTATGATTTTTGCACCCGCCGTGGTTGCGAACCTTTAGTTCCTATGTACCACCTTTCATGCAATAGGGGATCAAGGTACACGTAGTTCCTCTTTTTAAAATTTGAAACGCAAGTGTGTTGGTTAATTTTATGAGATAAGACATCATCGTCATTGTCTGTGTGGAAAACATACTTACTACCCACAAATCATGAGAAAGGAGAATTTGCATCATCTCAAAGTGGAGGATATGACTTGGATTTTAAAATCAACAATGCCTCACTCAACACCCCAGTGGAAAATATCTCTCTTTACTACATATTGTAAAAGTATAGTTGTTTGCATCACTACAATGATTGACAAGAGTCTAATCTTTTAAGAAAAATTTTAAAGTAAAAAGCCAAAGGGGAAAAATGGTTTGAAATGAGATTGATTGACTTTTAGTCTTCTCACAAAAATGTCAAGGCATTATTGAATTGATTGAAATTTATTTATGAAAATGTTTTGAAAATGCATGGACCTAAGTCAAAGTTTATTATGAAAGTGTTTCAAGTTTAGAAATAAAAAGAGTTTTTAAAAGGAGGGAGAAGATTTTTGAAATTAAAGAAGATGGGAGGAGAAGAAGAGACTACCCTAAAGCATAAGGTAAAAGCTATGGATAAGAACCATCTAACCAACAAGAAGCCAATATTTGACATTATGAGACAATATAGAATTCCCATTCCTTGGATTGAAACCAAGCAAGCAAAGATACTATACCTCTTGAGAGAACAAAACATCAAGTGTATTTAGTTTTCTCAAAAATTGGGCAGAGTAACGGCTGTATATGGGTGAATTCCAGATTACAAACAAAGTATGTAATTACAAAAACCTGCACACAAAACAAACAAACAACCCAATGTCTTAAGGTAAACCTCAAGAACTCCAGACAAAATATAAAATAAGGTCACAAAGTCTCCAAGATAGGCCAAGGTCTCTAATCCTAAGTCCAAGAAGTCCAATACTCCATAATGCCAAGGATAATAACCAAATAGCCCAAGTATCATTAAAGATTTTTATGGTTCATGTTGATTATTAGGTGTCTTTAAAAGGAAAAGAAAATCTCAAGTGAGGAAAATAAAAATGACATAAAATAAATGCTCAAGTGAGCAAAAAAAAATAGCATGAAATGTAAATGCTTAAATTAAATGGTACATAAAGCACAAAAAAAAATAAAAGCATAAAGTAAAGTCAATTGTTAGAAATTAGTGGTTAGTTGAATGACCATCTTAAAACTTGCATTTGGAACTCATTAGAGGATTGGTAGAATCAAAGCCTCCACACAACAAGTTGCATTTGCTTTTTGTCAAGTATATCATCCATTTTGGAATCCTTAAAAAGTAACATTTAATGATCAATGATGTTTAAGTGATTCGCATTGACCAATGGTATTGTAGATCCATTAGAGGATTGGTAGAACTAAAGCCTCCACACAATGAATCTCAAGGTTATTGGATCAAATAGATCAAATTAACATACTTGGGCTTGCAATCTTAAGTTTGGGTCACAGATGATCATTTATTCGAATCGGGACAAAATTTAGCGCTATGTTAAGCAATCGTAAGTGGACTTATGTAGAAGTCACACCTATTTTGAGGTCGGTCAATAGCAATCTATGTAGTTCATGTTTGGATAAATGCTATAGAGATCACCATCCCTTAACATGTAGCACAATTAAAAAAAGAAAGGGATAATATGAAGAGGGAGGGGAATGATAAGCTAATTTGGATTATCATTTCAAAATTCTTTCATCTTTAAATTCAACCACTCCTCTAGATGGATTAAAGCACTAAACATATCATTAATCCAAAGCACCAAAAATGAATTAAATAATTCACTCTTTGATAGATTTGAATTGGTGAACATTTATCCAACTTCATCTACATCACAAAGTCCATTGAGTTTAAAGACAAATTGGACATTTAAAATTGAAATCCAAATTATCCATCAAAGAGAGTGAGCAGAAAAATATTTGAGTCAAAACAGCCAAAAAATAAGGCAGAAAAAGTATTTTTGGAACTGTTACAATCAATTGTGCTTAGACAGCAACCTATTGCATCACTGCAGTTTTTTTATCAAATCAATTTTCTGTGACAAACAATTTCAATGTTACAACAATTGATTGCAACTTGTTAAAATCAATCGAAAACAGCATCTCAAGGATCAAATTCTTGTTCTAACTTTTTATCAAACACCTTATGATCATGGATCCAATTAAGCATGAAAATTCCATCAAATTATGAGAAAACAGCACTAATGGAATCATAAAACAATGCTCAATGAATCAAAACCAGAAATCCATAAGAGATCACATTGTGAAAGATGATGATCCAACTTACCAAAGGTAGAATTAGAGAATTATCAAACAACTTCCAGAATTTGCTTTAATTCAACCATAAGAATCAATTACCAAAGCTTGGGTGTAGAGGATTGATGAAGAAAAAGTGTTTGGATGAAGGTTTAGCTCAAAGATTAGTAAGCTTCAATGCAAAGCTTACTAACTTTTTGAAAATGGAGCTTTGAATGAATTTGGTAGATGGAGAGAATTGAGAGATTTTTTAGCAAGATGAGTTTGGCTATCTAAAGCTTGTGATTTGAATGAAATGAGATCTCTATTTATAGAGTTTTAGGATTGGGATTAGTGGTAATTTGGTAATTGATTCTTGGAGCCAAAATTGAATTAATGATATAATTTTCAAATTATGCAGAAAAAATTGGAGCAAAAAAAATGACAGATTTGAAATTGCTGGATTTTTTTCAAAAATCACGTGTATTTTGCTGTTATGAGTCGACACATGGGTGGTATGCGTCGACACATTCTAGTAGTATAACACAGCATGTGTCATTACATGCCTCTATGTGTCGATACATACTGCTTCTTCAACACATTACAGAATCACACAATCTGCATGAGTCGACACATAACACGTATGTGTCGACACATGCAAGTTATACAAACAGGATGAGTCGATACATACATGCATGTGTCGACACATGCTAGTTATACACAACAGGATGAGTCGATACATACATGCATATGTCGATACATGATAGTTATACACAACAGGATGAGTCGATACATACCTTTATGGGTCGATGCATGCTGTCTTTCGCCATAATGCAGAATCAACTCAACTTGTATGAGTTGATACATAACATGTATGTGTCGAAACATACTAAATTTTTTTTTGAAGGCAGAAATCCTTATTTGTCAGATGCTTCGACTCGGTACCTGCAAAACACAATTTTGAAAAGAGAAAGACCAATATTTTTTGTATTTTGATTAGAAGTTAATCAATAACACAAGCGCAAACTTAAAGATAGGATGAAAATGTGATGAATGATGCTAGTTATTAATGATTGTGACTGAATGACAAAATATGGTATCAAAGTGCGACTGAAAAAGTTAGGGGCAAAATTTAGGGTACAACAGCTGCCCCTATTTAATCTTCTTTTAGCCAGATAGGCGGAAATTAATTAAATACAAACAGACCTGAATTTTGTCCCTGATTCAATGAGATGATAGCATATGTTATGAATGAATGCATGGATTCCTTTTTGACATATTTTTTTTTGAATGATGTATGAGATGAGACAGACTCTGGGAATATGGAAAGACTCGAAACTGGAAACTTATGGTAGTTTAGATGAAATGACGTGGGAAGACACGCTAGGGAAATAACAAGATATTTCTGGATATCTGTCAGGGCGACAAAGAATAACCAACAATACTTGGAAAAAAGATAAAAACCTGAGAAGGTAAGCAGCAACATCTAAGAATGGCATTGAATGAGGCGAACAACTCTCTGGAAAAGACAATCAGAAGCATCTAGAAGAACATTAGATGTGGGATGAGACCAAATATGAAGCCACATCAGAGTCGTCCAGGAAAGACGCTAGACAAAAGAGAAACACGACATCCAATATTGGCTTTGAATGAAGGGAGAGCTCAACGTCCAATACTGGCTTTAGACGAGAGAAAAGATCACAACATCCAATACTAGCTTTGGATGGAGTGAAAAAACAAGGCGTCCAATACTTGCTTTGGACGACATAAAAGGTAACAACATCCAATACTAGCTTTGGATGGAAAAATAGATCTTGACATTCAATACCGGCTTTGAATGAAGAAGAACCTCAACGTCTAATACTAGCTTTAGACGAGAGAAAAGATCACAACATCCAATATTGGCTTTGGATGGAGTGAAAAAAACAAGGCGTCCAATACTTGCTTTGGACGGCAGAAAAGGTAACAACATCCAATACTGGCTTTGGATAGAAAAAGAGATCTTGACATTTAATACTGGCTTTGAATGAAGGAGAAGCTCAACGTCTAATACTGGCTTTAGACGAGAGAAAAGATCAAAATATCCAATACTGGCTTTGGATGGAGTGGAAAAAAAACAAGGCGTCCAATACCTGCTTTAGACGGCAGAAAAGGTAACAACATCCAATACTGGCTTTGGATGGAAAAAAAGATCTTGACATTCAATATTGGCTTTGAATGAAGGAGAAGGTAACAACATCCAATAATGGCTTTGGATGGAAAAAGAGATCTTGACATTCAATATTGGCTTTGAATGAAGAAAAAGGTAACAACATCCAATACTGGCTTTGGACGAAAGAAAGATAGCTGAACTGACATCTGCTTTGGTAGGTGCCAAGTAAGTTGGACTTTGATCTCAAGGTGACATGTCAACTGCAACAAGACCTCGGGAAATGAAAATGAGGATGACACACTCTTGTTTATGCATTATGTATGAATTTTGTTATGCATGATATGTGAATGACCTATGCATATAATGCAGATGTTACGACAATAGAGTTCGACTCTTTTGTGGAGGTAAGATTGGAAGCTTGATTCCTCAACATGGAGAACTCTGCCAAATTTGATTGGAAAGAAAATGTCCTAAACCCAAATTTTTCACACTTGTAAACTGTATTGAACTGATGATCTTCTAAGGAAAAGCATGGATAACTGCTTGGGGATTTGTCTCAGATTAGATGACTGTTGAAGATAAACTGATCATGGCTTCAGTCGAAAGTTGCTGGAAATGAGTTGATCACGGGTTCAACTCTGAAATGATTGATGGAAATAAACTGATCATGGCTTCAGCTCTTGAAATGCTTGCTGGAAATAGACTGATCATGGCTTCAGTTCTTGAAATGTTTGTTGGGAAGGAATGCCCCAGTATGAGTCTTGAGAAATGATTTTCTGGCTAACCAATTATGAGAAAAACTTGCACTGAGCAAAAAATCTTGAACTGATTCACAAATGGGTCCGGAAGATACTTGCCCCTGATAGGGTCACTGATCAAGTTTCTCAGCTGTTTGAAATTCCTTGATGAGGAAAGCTTGTTTGCAAGAAAATTGTTTATTCAAACATGGTAATTTTAATGCAAAGTTCATGCAAAAGTTTTGTATCCAAAATCATTTTTAAAATGATGTTATTGGTGTATAGAAAATGCATCACTGGTTAAAGCACAATGATTTATAATTTTAAAGTGAAAGAGAAAGAAAAGGTATGATACCAAAAACAAATGATTTGCAAAAGATCATAGGAGTCAGTTTACGCAACCTTGTTGTAGTATGCTTTCAAAAGAAACCTGGCTTCAATTAGGTCTTTTGAGGGTTGTAACGTGGTCGGGTTCATGGTTTAAGAAATAAAGGATAAAGGCTCAAAGTTTATTTGTACCCAACCCAATCTTTGTGATGTTCTTCAGCCCTACGTTCAGTTAATTTAGAATATGCATTCAGGTTCCAAGAGATTTTGGAGTTGCACTGATGGTAGCAATGACGATGATTAAAAAGCTAAGGAATTTTTGAGACAACAATCACTTCTTCTTACATATTTTTGTTGTTTTAAGGACTTTTGTCAACTCTGGTGGAGAATTTTGAGGGTTTGAAGACCTCTTCTGATTGAATTTATTATTCCCAACTTTTGCCTGAACTGTTTCATTTGAGATTACAGTCAGCGGGATGCCCCAGTTTTTGCCTAAGTCTCCTTCAGAGGTTTTGACTTAGCAGGATTTTTCTTTTGATTTTTCTTTTCATTTCATTTTTATTTTTGGAAAGATAACAACTGCCTTGCTCAATGATTACGGGGAACCATCTTTGTCATTTTGATTTGGGAGCATCTTTGACACTTTTTGTTGTGTGCAAAGGAAAGCTTGATCGCGACCTTTGTTGAAAGGTGTCTCACACGATTTCTCTTGTAATTTAATGCACAACCAAATTAACTGAGAACTACCCATCCTCAGGTTAAGATTGCGGGTTTTTTTTCCGTAGAAACTCCAACTTCTAGGCTCAAAGGGGTGAACGAGGGATTAACTTCCTTATTACTCCAGTGTTTGGGAGTTGAAACAACACCTGTATATCCTCAGCAAAGTTTTATTTGAAAGCATACCAGCAACAATTATGGGTATTTCGTTTTCATCATCCTCCTTCATATCTTTGCATAAACAAAAGCTTGATAAAGGGAGTAAACAAGAGAAATATATTTGAAAGCAGTAAATGAAAATGATTTGAATTAAAACATTGCAATGCTCATTTCATTAAACTTAACATGAAAGTACAAACAGAATTTGAAAGCAACAATTTTAACATAAACAAGGGGAAAATGCAAACAGAAAGAAACATGGCCTAGTGACTAATCTGTAACAAGGATGAGTTGTCCTGTCTGAAACACTAGCTTTAGGAGGTGATTTGAGGGTATCCTGACTCAGTCTTCAGCCACTTTGTTTTGGAAAAGGATTGTTGATAACATTAGGACCTGCCTCTTTGAAGGTGAGAATATTGGCTTTCACCAATTCTTGCACTCTATTTTTCAATGCATAATAGCTTTCTAAATCATGATCGGTAGCTCCCTGATGAAACTCACAGTGAAGGTCAGATCTGAACCCGGCTGGAGGAGGATTTCGAGGAATCAGAGGCCTAGTTGTAATCTAGCCCTTCTGCATCATTGCAGGGTATAATTCAGTGTATGTCATAGGGATGGGATCAAATTGAGCCCTATTCCGATTCTGATTATGCGCAATATTCTGTTGTTGAGGGACCTGAACTGGTTGGGCATTATCCGCAGGAGTAACAGCCGCTACTTGTGGTTGATCAGTGTATTGAGGCCTATGGCGAGGTCCTCTTCTCTCAGTAGAGACAACATTGGCTTTTACTTCTTTCTTCTTCTGAAATTTCCCAAGGTATTTATTTGCACCATTAGAATATTCAGCAGGTTTAGACACTTTACCATTCTTGATTCCTTCTTCTAATCTCTGGCCAATAGTCACCAAGTCTGTGAAGCTGGAAGACACACTACCAATCATTTTCTCCCAATAGAAAGGGGATAAAGTATCCATGAACAAACCAGTTAACTCTTTATCTACCAGAGGTGGTTCAACTTGAGATGCCAATTCTCTCCATCGTTGAGCATATTCCTTGAAAGATTCTTTCTCATTCTGAGACATGTTTTGTAGTTGGCGACGATCAGGTGCCATGTCGAGGTTGTATTTGTATTGCTTTATGAAAGCATCAACAAGATCTTGGAAGCATTGGATACGACCTTTCTCAAGCCCCATATACCATTTCAATGAAGCTCCACTCAGACTGTCTTGGAAACAATGGATAAGCAACTTGTCATTCTTGGTGTAAGCAGACATCTTTCGAAAGTACATCACCAAATGACTTCTTGGACAAGTATTCCCCTTATATTTCTCAAACTCGGGAGTCTTGAACTTTGCAGGCATAACCATATCAGAAACCAAACACATATTGTTAGCATCAACACTAAAGAACTCATTTCCTTCCATAGCTCTGAGTCTCTTCTCCAAAGTCAGATACTATTCTTTGAACTCTTCAAAATCACCAAAGTCTCCTTGGCTCACACTTCAAGGACTGGCAGCATGGTACTCAAAGAGAGGATTCCCAAAAGCAGCTTGTGTAGCAGGTTGACGAGAAGAAGTATGAACGATTGTCTGAGGTTCAGTGAAAACTGGAGCCTGAAAGACTGGTCAGGAAGACTGGCCAACCATTAGAGTAATTGCAATAGGCGGAGAGTAATTCTGAGGTAACCCAAACTCTGGCCATGTAGTAGTTGTATATTGGATAAGTTGAGTGTCAAAAACAACAGTTTGGATTTCAGATATCACATTCCTTTGAGGTGGATCTCCTCTGGAAATCAGGACTTGCATCATCTCAGTAAGTTTGGCCATGCCTGACTTTAACTCGTCGATTTCCATTCTGACTTCCATGTTGTGTTGTTCTTGGTTTTCCATTCTCAATCTGACAGCAGCTCTAGTCCCGTAGTTGTGTTGAGGAATCAGCTTGACAGTAGACGACTAACTGGAAGAAAGAAGCAACTGGGAATAAGATCCTGAACAACCTGGATGTATGCAGAATGATGCAGAGGATGAAAATGATATGCAATGTTATGCAATGCACTGTACAGTAACAGGACCACACGGTTCAGAGTCACGAGCCTGGAGTCAAAGGTACAACCCATAAGGTATGGACTAACGGTTATCACCTGCTGAACAAGGTTCTAAGAGGTTCCCAGAGTCTACATCCTTCCTTTGGATATTAATAACATCCCGATTAACTCGGTAATTAGCAATATTCTCAGGAAATACTCGTCCGAGCGTAGTATCATGTGACAACTATTTCCAGATTACTCCGTCATAGCTTCCGCACTACACCTAAAAGGCCAAGATGGGTTAGGTAATCTACGGTCCTCAGCTTCAGTAGGCCCCCAGGTCGAAAGCAGTATGTCTTCTCGATTACTCGGTAAACGACACTACAGTCAAAGGGGCCTCCACTGAGTGGGGGATCTCATGCCTCCTTTTTTGGTATTACTCCCTCAAAGTTAACATGACTATACCGCCCGTCCTATCTTAAAGTTTTCCCAAGTCCGTGTAAGGACTTATGAGTAATCACCAAGCACCCTGTAAACCAGGAAAATCCAGACAAACATATATATAAAATATAACACATAAACACAATAACACATATACAGATATAAACAAAGATAGACTCAACCCACTTAGGGATGGACCAGAAAGAGGTCAATCTATTCCCCAGTGAAGTCGGCATTTTTTTGTAGCGGTAGAAATGTTCAAGACTAAGCCATTGGATTGACTAGAATTTATACAAATCAAAATAAAAATCGCCACCATGCTTTATTGTTTCCAAAGGAATGGGAAAAGAGCGAATAACCCAAGAAATGGGGAAAGATTAAAGGTAAGGGGGTTGGTTATACAAAGGGAAGGTGTTAGCACCCTAAACATCTACGGTACTCCGCAGGAACCTCTTTAAAAAAATCTGTATATTTTGGCTATAAAGAATGTGTTATAAAATGGATGGTAGAGGTGAGAAAAGAAATATTTTTATGATTTTTGCACCCGCCGCGGTTGTGAACCTTTAATCCCTATGTACCACCTTTCGTGCAATAGGGGATCAGGGTACACGTAGTTCGTCTTTTTAAAATTTGAAACGCAAGTGTGTTGGTTAATTTTATGAGATAAGACATCATCGTCATTGTCTGTGTGGAAAACATACTTACTACCCACAAATCATGAGAAAGGAGAATTTGCATCATCTCAACGTGGAGGATATGGCTTGGATTTTAAAATCAATAATGCTTCACTCAACACTCAAGTGGAAAATATCTTTGTTTACTACATATTTTAGAAGTATAGTTGTTTGCATCACTACAATGATTGACAAGAGTCTAATCTTTTAAGAAAAAATTTAAAATAAAAAGCCAAAGGGGCAAAAATGGTTTGAAATTAGATTGATTGACTTTTAGTCTTCTCACAAAAATGTCAAGGTATTATTAAATTGATTGAAATTTATTTATGAAAATGTTTTGAAAATGCGTGGACCTAAGTACAAGTTTATTATGAAAGTGTTTCAAGTTTAGAAATAAAAAGAGTTTTTAAAAGGAGGGAGAAGATTTTTGAAATTAAAGAAGATGGGAGGAGAAGAAGAGACTACCCTAAAGCATAAGGTAAAAGCTAGGGATAAGAACCATCTAACCAACAAGAAGCCAATATTTGACATTATGAGCCAATATATAATTCTCATTCCTTGGATTGAAACCAAGCAAGCAAAGATATTAGACCTCTTGAGAGAACCAAACTTCAAGTGTATTAAGTCTTCGCAAAAATTGGGCAGAGTAACGACTGTATACGGGTGAATTCCAGATTACAAACAAAGTATGTAATCACAAAAACCTACACACAAAACAAATAAATAACCCAATGTCTTGAGGTAAACCTCAAGAACTCCAGACAAAATATCAAATAAGGTCATAAAGTCTCTAATCCTAAGTCCAAGAAGTCCAATACTCCATAATGCCAAGGATAATAACCAAATAGTCCAAGTATCATTAAAGATTTTTATGGTTCATGTTAATTATTAGGTGTCTTTAAAAGTAAAAGAAAAGCTCAAGTGAGCAAAATAAAAATGACATAAAAGTAAATGCTCAAGTGAGCAAAAAAAATTAAAATGGCATGAAATGTAAATGCTTAAATTAAATGGTACATAAAGCATAAAAAAAAGCATAAAGTAAACCCAATTGTTAGAAATTAGTGGTTAGTTGGATGAACATCTTGAAACTTGCATTTGGAACTCATTATAGGATTGGTAGAACCAAAGCCTCCACACAACAAGTTGCATTTGCTTTTTGTCAAGTATATCATCCATTTTGGAATCCTCAAAAAGTAACATTTAATGATCAACGATGTTTAAGTGATCCGTGTTGACCAAAGGTGTTGTAGATCCATTAGAGGATTGGTAGAACCAAAGCCTCCACACAATGAATCTCAAGGTTATTGGATCAAAGAGATCAAATTAACATGCTTGGGCTTGCAATCATAAGTTTGGGCCATGAATGATCATTTATTCGAATCGGGACAAAATTTAGCGTTATGTTAAGCAATCGTAAGTGGACTTATGTAGAAGTCGCACCTATTTTGAGTCGGTTAATAACAATCTATGTACTTCATGTTTGGATAAATAATATAGAGATCACAATCCCTTAACATGTAGCACAATTAAAAAAAGAAAGGTATAAGATAAAGAGGGAGGGGAACGATAAGCTAATTTGGATTACCATTTCAAAATTCTTTCATCTTTAAATTCAACCACTCCTCTAGATGGATTAAAGCACTAAACATATCATTAATCCAAAGCACTAAAAATGAATTAAATAATTCACTCTTTGATAGATTTGAATTGGTGAACATTTATCCAACTTCATCTACATCACAAAGTCCATTGAGTTTAAAGACAAATTGGACATTTAAAATTGCAATCCAAATTATCCCTCAAAGAGAGTGAGCAGAAAAATATTTGAGTCAAAACAGCCCAAAAATAAGGCAGAAAAAGTATTTTTGGCACTGTTACAATCAATTGTGCTTAGACAGCAACCTATTGCATCAGTGCAGTTTTTTTATCAAATCAATTTTCTATGACAAATAATTGCAATGTTACAACAATTGATTGCAACCTGTTAAAATCAGTCGAAAACAGCATCTCAAGGATCAAATTCTTGTTCCAAATTTTTATCAAACACCTTATGATCATGGATCCAATTGAGCATGAAATTCCATCAAATTATGAGAAAACAGCACTAATGGAATCATAAAACAGTGCTCAATGAATCAAAACCAGAAATCCACAAGAGATCACATTATGAAAGATGATGATCCAACTTACCAAAGGTAGAATTAGAGAATTACCAAACAACTTCCAGAATTTGCTTCAATTCAACCACAAGAATCAATTACCAAAGCTTAGATGTAGAGAATTGATGAAGAAAAAGTGTTTGGATGAAGGTTTAGCTCAAATATTAGTAAGCTTCAATGCAAAGATTACTAACTTTTTGAAAATGGAGCTTTGAGTGAATTTGGTAGATGGAGAGAATTGAGAGATTTTTTAGCAAGATGAGTTTGGCTATCCAAAGCTTGTGATTTGAATGAAATATGATCTCTATTTATCGAGTTTTAGGATTTGGATTAGTGGTAATTTGGTAATTGATTCTTGGATCCAAAATTGAATTAATGATATAATTTTCAAATTATGCAGAAAAAATTGGAGCCAAAAAAATGACAGATTTGAAATTGCTGGCTTTTTTTCAAAAATCACGTGTATTTTGCTGTTATGAGTCGATGGTGGTATGCATCCACACATTCTAGTAGTATAACACAGCATGTGTCGATACATGCCTCTATGTGTCGATACATACTGCTTCTTCAACATATTACAAAATCACACAATCTGCATGAGTCGACACATAACACATATGTGTCGACACATGCAAGTTATACAAACAGGATGAGTCGATACATACATGCATGTGTCGACACATGCTAGTTATACACAACAGGGTGAGTCGATACATACATGCATGTGTCGACATATGCTAGTTATACACAACAGGATGAGTCGATACATACCTTTATGGGTCGATGCATGCTGTCTTTCGCCACAATGCAGAATCAACTCAACTTGTATGAGTCGATACATAACATGTATATGTCGACACATACTAATTTTTTTTTTATTTTTGAAGGCATAAATCCTTATTTGTTAGATGCTTCGACTCGGTACCTGCAAAACACAATTTTGAAAAGACAAAGACCAATATTTTTTGTATTTTGATTAGAAGTTAATCAATAACACAAGAGCAAACTTAAAGATAGGATGCAAATGTGATGAATGATGCTAGTTATTAATGATTGTGACTGAATGAAAAAATATGGTATGAAAGTGCGACTGAAAAAGTTAGGGGCAAAATTTAGGGTACAACACATATGGCTATTTGTTTGACAACGGAGAAATTCACACAACGAATATCCGATGAACGAAAGCTCTCTTAGTGAACAAAATCAATTCAAGTAGGATGATGCTCCCATTGAGAAATCTCCTATCAACAAGTGGGCATGACGTGTCACTATCTAGCACACATGGGGAAGTCCAGTCAAGATTCCAGGAAATCTCTCAAGAAGTACAGAATAACCAGGGGCAGGTCTTCATCTCCATTACTTGGGGCATTAAACGCCAATCTCGCAAAGTGTTACGTATAGTCAAACATTTCCTGGTAAAGCCACAAACACTCGCTACTAGGGGCAATGACAAATCTCCCCAAAATCCTTCTCATAGGATAACTCCCAGCCAGAGTTTCAATCTCTGATAACCTCTTCCCAGCTAAGTCGACCTCAAGAATCCTCGAGGATTTTTCTCCAGTAAAGTCGCCGCCTCTCCAATAGACTGAGCAACAGGGTTTATTTCCCCAACAAACGACATGATTCTCCAGCTTGAGTTTGCCTCTCCGACTACTACAAATCAGAGGACCGCAACCCCTCTTCCCCAGTAGACTACTCTACAATCCCCAGCAAGTTACTATGAAACCTGGACTCGACCAGATACCAGTTCAACTTCGATTCCCCAGTAAGAGCAATGGACAATCAAGACTCCTGAACTCTTTCCCCAAGCAGGAATAAACATACTCCCCACAGAGTTTTCAATATTTCCAAGCGGAGTTCTCCTCAAACAACAAAACAGGAATCTTTGGTGGAAACATTCTAAGCAAAGTTTGAAGACACACATACTCTTCAACAGCAGTCCAGGATTTAACAAACTCCCTGACATTTGTCAAGGATTTATTTTCCTAGACGAAAATACATTCATAAACATTTCACATTTCATACCTCCTATTTACATACATGATAAAATACATATGACACAAATCTCATTTATTTTGAGAACATCATTACATAATGCATACATCATGACATTGCATACAACTAACTCTTTACCTTTTCAGAAAAGATCAATCAACAGACAAAGGTCATCATCTTTTGGAGTAGTAATCATCCAAGATTCCTTCATCATCCTGCTCAGCTTTCAGATACAGTTCAGATATGCTCCAGATACGGATTCCACCTTGATACTCATTCAGATTCAGCTTTCAGATACAGTTCAGATACGCTCCAGATACGAATGCCATTCTGATACTCATTCAGATCCAACTCCTGATACAGTTCAGATACGCACCAGATACAAATGTTATTCTAATACTCATTCAGATTCAGCTTTCAGATACAGTTTAGATACGCTCCAGATACGGATGCCATTCTGATACTCATTCAAATCCAAATTTCAGATACAGTTTCAGATATGCTCCCGATACGGATGCCATCCTGATACTCATTCAGATCCAACCTTTTGATATAGTTCACATACGCTACAGATACGAATGCCATCCCGATACTCATTCAGATCCAACTTTCGGATACAGTTCAGATACGCTCTAGATACTGATGCCATCCTAATACTCATTCAGATCCAACCTTTTGATACACTTTAGATACGCTCCAGATACAGATGCCATCCTGATACTCATTCTAATTCAACTTTTGATACAGTTCAGATACGCTCCAGATACGGATGCCATCCTGATACTCATTCAGATTGAACTTTCAGATACAGTTCAGATACGCTCCAGATACGGATGCCATCCTGATACTCATTCAAAGACAACTTTCAGATACGCACCAGATACGAATGCCATCCTGATACTCATTCAAAGACAACTTTCAGATACAGTTCAGATACGCTCCAGATACGGATGTCATCCTGATACTCATTCAAAGACAACTTTCAGATACAGTTCAGATATGCACCAGATACGGATGTCATCCTGATACTCATTCTAATTCAACTTTTGATACAGTTCAGATACGCTCTATATATGGATGCCATCCTGATACTCATTCAGATTCAACTTTCAGATATAGTTCAGATACGCACCAGATACGGATGCCATCTTGATACTCATTTAAAGACAACTTTCAGATTCAGCTCAGATACACTCCAGATACGGATGCCATCTTGATACTCATTCAAAGATAACTTTCAGATACAATTCAGATACGCACCAGATACGGATGCCATCCTGATACTCATTCAAAGACAACTTTCAGAAACAGTTCAGATACACACCAGATACGGATGCCATCCTGATACTCATTCAAAGACATCTTTCAGATACAGTTCAGATACGCACTAGATACGGATGCCATCCTGATACTCATTCAAAGACAGCTTTCAGATACATTTTTAGATACGCTCTAGATACGGATGCCATCTTGATACTCATTCTAATTTAACTTCAGATACAGTTTCAGATACGCTCAAGATACGGATGCCATCCTAATACTCATTCAGATCCAACCTTTTGATACAGTTCAGATACGCACCAGATACGGATGCCATCCTGATACTCATTCAAAGACAACTTTCAGATACAGTTCAGATACGCAATAGATACGGATTCCATCCTGATACTCATTCAAAAACAGTTTTCAGATACAGTCTCAGATACAGTTCAGATACGCTCCGGACACGGATGCCATTCTGATACTCATTCAGATTCAAACTTCAGATACAGTACAGATATGCTCCAGACACGGATGCCATTCTGATACTCATTCAGATTCAGATACAACATAAATTCGCTCCAGATACATATGTCATTCTGTTACTCATTCAGATTCAGACTTCAAATACAGTACATATATGCTCCAGACATGGATGCCATTCTGATTCTCATTCAGACTTCAAGTCCAGATACAGTTCAGATACGCTCCAGATACGGATGCCATCCTGATACTCATTCAGATTCAGCTTTCAGATGTAATTCAGATACGCTCTAGACACGAATTCCATTCTGATACCCATTCAATTTCTCTTTCAAATTCGACAATCACTTTTGGATGGCATCTACAAGCCCATCTCCAACAACTTTCTATCACCTCTCCAAATGGCATCTTTAAGCCCATTCCCTCTACCATCACATCATCGAGTGCAAATTTCTGGGCACTCTAGTGTCCAATCATCTTCCACTTTCGAGTCACGAATGGCAAAACTTGTCAATCTAACTCTTCGGGCTTAAGAATATTGAACAAGGGCAGTTGTTGTACCCCAAAATTTGCCCTCTCATTCTCAAGGCTTTTCTTACAATGATTTTCAAGGTTAAAGCTTGAACAAGTGCATTGGGATTTTCCAATACCAAAATTAAAAGGAAACTGTCAAAAAGGGAGAAAACAGATAAAAATAACATTTTGACAAATTTGGAGGAAACATGTCTCTTTTGATTCAACACCCTTCGATTGACTCTTGGCCTCCTTCGATTGCTCAAAATGGCTGCTAGCGTTCTTCTTTCACCTGGGCATGTGACTTCTTGTTACAGGATTCGTTTGTGTCTTTTGTTGCCTTTATGCTTGCTTTGAAAACCAATTATTGCTGCCACAAGTATCCCATGCAAGGAAAGCCTTTCGATTGGACAAGTATGTTGCCTGCATGCTTGCAATCGAAGGCCATGACCTACTGGCCACATGTACCCCCTGCAAGGCAAAGTCTTCGTTTAAGCACTCACCTTCTGCGTACCTGCGTGAAAACTTTAGTTGAGGAAGAGCCTCCTTCGAATGTAACTTGGATTACATCCTTCGGTTTGAGCAAAAACCTCCTTCGAATTCACTTGCACCAAGGGCCTCTTGCAGACTTTACCTTTCACAAGTTTCGTTTGAGCCAAGAGATATCTTCATACAAGATTTGACTAAGTTCTTGCTTCCCTTGAAGGAACACCCTTCGATTCAGAAGCCAGGAACTTCCCTTACGCTAAAAGGCAATGACTCCCTTTATGATTGTTTCGAACCACATGCTTCGATTGGGCAACATGCTTCCTTCGAACACGAGCTTTAGATTGGGCAATATGCTTGTTTCGATCCAAGCTTCAACTGGGCATTAGCTTCCTTCGAGTAAGCTTCTTTCGACCACAAGCTTCGACTGAGACAAAGGCTTCCTTCGAACAAGTGCGCTTCGATCTCATTCTTTCATTCGACTCAAGACCAAATCTCATTTGCTAGGCTATGTTGCTTCTGAATCTTTACATAATCAGAGACTTGTACAAGGGTTTTAAACTTTGTCTTTTGGATAATACTATCTTTGGTTAAAGGCTACATACCCTTTCTTTTCATAGAAAGTACTTTTATCACAAAAGCAGCTTTCCACTTGAATTTCGTCTGAACGAAAAGCAGGGCCAGAGGCACAAGTCTAATCAACTGCCAACAGGCCCTCCACTTGTACCTTTCACGTTACCTATTATTTTATTGTTTTGCAAGGCTGTCTACTTCAAATATGTCCATTATTTTCTCTATAAATAGAGGAACATTTACAAAGCTAATGGAGGATCTTTGGACCAGAGGAACGAATCCCCTAAATTTTCTCAAACAATAACAAAACTCTCAAGTTCATCAACACTTGAGAAATCACAAAAAAAAAACCAGAATCACATTCATCTCCTTTGATTTTGAAGAACAACCACACTTCAGTCTCCTTCGAATCAAAGAAGCATCACACTTGCTTTTTCTCCTCTTTCGAATCCAGCATCCTGGGCCTCCACTCAAGGTCCCACATCCATTTAAGGACTTAAGCAAGGTAAGTTGTTCTTACCTTTGAACTTTTCGTTTCATGGCATAGTAATTTTCCCTTTCGTTTGAAACATGTAAATACCATTGTTCCTTTTGTTTCCACCATTTTCACATATCTTTCAGAGCTAACCATTTCGCTTTGCTTTCTGTTTACCTGAACTTGCTTTAACTATTAAACTATTTACAAGACAAATACTAGCATGGCCTCAGGCCATGTTTCCATTTAATGTTTTAAATGAAAGAAACAGGAAACAGGAAATAGGAAACGAAGCTTTTGGCTTCTACCCTCTTTCTCTAGGTCAAACGAAAGAGACAACCAGGAGGAAAACCATGTTAACTTTTAGGCCCAGACGAAAAGCATGCCTTCACTGATTCCAGGCTCAGTCGAAAGGCATTCCCTCACTTCTTTCAACCTCCAGTCGAAGAAGGCAACAAGGCAGAACCAGAAGGCTTCGCCATACACATACTTATCCAATCGAAGGCCATGACCTCACTGGTGCTAGCCCCAATCGAAGGAGGCCAACATAATGCAAATCGAAGGGTGCTCCTGCCTGAATCGAAGGATCTCTTTTTTTTACATTCTTTTATTTTGTTTTTGCCTTTACATTTTCTTTCCTTTCAATATGGTTGTAATAGTGTAGGATATTTATTTCCTGCATTTTTATTGCTTTATACAAATGTTAGTAACTAGGATGTATGGTAAGATAAAACCAACAAATAGGCCACCCTAATCAAAGACTAAATGCATGCAATCAAATACACTTTGCACACATGCACCCTTAGGGTAGTTCCACTTGTTGCCTTACAAATGGCCATGTTATGCATGTGGAATGTCTTAGCACAAACATCACGAAATACAAGATCATAGTCCCTCGATAACGCTATCAAAGTTGCCTTTGAAAATGATCTTAGTCCCTAAAGAAAAGTGCTAAGTCATCTCAGAACATTGCTATCATGGTCATACGATGACCCAAACTCCCGTCCCTTCACATCCAACGATGGGGCTTCTTGCCAAATCAATGGTAAGATAACAATATCTAAAGGAGGAGGGAAAGCACTTCTAAGACCTTTTGAGTAGGTAGATTCGCTCCTAGTTACTCGCTCGCTCACAACAAAAATATTTTTATACACCTACACTTCCACTTTGAACTATTTTCAAAACAAACACTTTATATACATTCTTATAGAAACGAGAATCATTACAAAGTTACATTTTCAAAATAATTTAAAAAAAAACACATCTCACAAGCACATCTTTGAACTATTTTCGAAACAAACACTTTGTATATATTCTTACAGAAACGAGAATCATTACAAGGTTACATTTTCAAAATACTTTCAAAAAACCACACACCACAAGCACATTCAAACAAAAGCAAGTGATCTAGCGAGTAACTAAGATCCCATGGAAAACCATGGATGAAAAGGGTGTTAATACCTTCCCTTTTCATAATCTACCCCTCCAAACCCAAAAACATCTCTAAAGGTCTTTCCTCTGATTTTTCACCTTTCCTTTTTTGGATAAAAGAAAAGTCGATGGCGACTCTTGCTATCCGCACAAATGCGATCAAAACGCAAAATATCAGGTCAGTTCTCCCACCGTATCACAGTAGGGCTACTTCATGACGAGTCCGTGTAAAACTTCATCTTGGAAAGAGAAGGAACTTGGGTAGGGTTTCTTCATGATAAGTCCATGTAAAACTTCATCTTGGAAAGTGAGAAGAAACCTGGGTAGGGCTACTTCGTGACGAGTCCGTGTAAAACTTCATCTTGGAAAAGAAGGAACCTGGGTAGGGTTGCTTCATGACGAGTCCGTGTAAAACTTCATCTTGGAAAGTGAGAAGAAACCTGGGTAGGGCTACTTCATGACGAGTCCATGTAAAACTTCATCTTGGAAAGAGAAGGAACCTAGGTAGGGTTGCTTCATGACGAGTCCGTGTAAAACTTCATCTTGGAAATAAGAAGAACCCTGGTGTGATCGGTGGGAATGAGAACTGACTGTTTATGGAATGCTGGTTCGGGTTTGCGTTTGTTTTCGCAAAATGTCGCGGTAAGCAAGAGTCATCATCGTCTTTTATTTTATCCAACAAGGAAAGGACAAAAGCACAGAAAAATTCCTTTTTTGAGATATTTCTCGGGTTTGGGAGGTAGATTATAGAAAGGGAAGGTGTTAGCACCCTTTCTATTCGTGGTTATCCACGGGCTCTTAGGTACTTGCTCATTGTGTTTTCAAAAGTTTGCTTTTCTTTGTGTTTGTGGATTTGAAGAGAGTTTTTTGTTTGAAAGAGGTGTAAATGCAAAAAGTTTTGTTTTGTTTTAAAAGGAGCAAGTACTTAAGAACCATATACCTACTCAAAAAGGAATTAATCTGTACAAGTGTCCTTTAGACAATGTTATCCCACTATTGAGGAGCAGGTAGCACCATCGTTGGAGTTTTCGGGTCAATTCGATTAAGGGACGTGTGGTCACTAAAGCAATGTTAGGACGCCTTAGCGGTAACCCTAATGTCTTAGATCATTTTATTCGAGGCAACCATTTCGAGGCAACTTATGATCTTTGGACAAGAGGGCGACCTCTAAAACTTCCTATACTTAATGACCACGTTTGAGGCAACCAAGTCAGGTGTACCCTAAGAGTGGCATGTGCGAGTGTGTTATTTCGATTAATTTTATCTTTCTACATGTTAATGGTGAGCTACTGTTGATTTTAGGTTACAGATTAATCTTGTCATGCATTGCCTATTTATCAAACATCTAACAATTAATATTTTGCAGAATTTAAATTGCGGAAAAATAAATCTAAGCTATTACAAGGCGTCGGGTATTTACATCGCCAAAGACAAACCCTTTAAAATTAGATTGCGAAAAGTAAATGAAAGCGATAAATAAATAAACAAAGTCCTAAGTTAAAAACTATTACATTCTCGAAGCAGTTACAATATTGAAATATGGATAAAAAAATAATACGCGCGCGAGAAAATTAAATCGGAGTGTCTTAGGGTTTGACCATTTTATTTAAATAAAGCATATTTTTGTTATTTTTGAATTAAAAATTAGTCTAAATTGATAACTGAATTAATTAATGAAAAGAAAATATTTTTGGGTTTTATTTTAATTAAGGAAATAAAATGAGAATGATTAAAAGATATTAAAAACCCTAATTCTATATTAATTTTAATTTAATGCAAAAGTTATTAAAATTGTACCTAATTAAAAAACTAAATTAATTGATTAAAATTTATTTACAAAATAATAAAATAGTGAAATTAATAAAAATATTATTTTTATTTTGGGTTTTCTGTTTTTTTATAAAAATTTTAATTGGTTAATTAATTAATAACAAAATAAATAATTAAAACAAAAATGAAAATATGAAGGGAAAAGAAATAAACCCAGGGGGTTTGGGCCTGATTTGAGTGTGGAGATAGCAATTCTGAAGCCCAATCGAAACTAGCCTTGTTGACTTTCCAGGGTCCCACGCGCATGCATTGACTAAGGAGTATGATGAGCTTGCAATCTGAAACCTTGGATTTGGCCTAGAGGCCATCTGGCGCATGGATCCATGAGACATATGATGAACTGTATCTTGGGCGTTGCACCTAATTTCCTGAAGAAAAAATTGAATAAAGTTTTGGGGGACCTGGGATTCGAACCCAGGTCCCAAGGGTATTTCACTCACGCTTCCACCAACTGAACCACGCTGCATCTTTGTTATTATATACACAACAAATATTATATGGATAACACTTAACTATGCCTGAATAAAAAAAAATAACGCGCGTATTTTCAAATGGACCAATGGGAGGGCGACGTCTGGTCGTCTTCTCCAACAAAACTCTGGTTCGTTTACCTGCGGATTTTTATCCGCAGGAAGATTCATAGGATATTTCAAAAATCTCTCCCAGGCCATGAAAATACCATCCAAGGACATGGATGTGTTCGTCTCTGCCTCCTGAGTATCCCTATAACCATTATTTGGCCCAATTTTCCCTGTAATTCAAATGCCTAAAAACAACACAATAAAACCCTAGGTTTGGGTACATGATTATAGGCCATGAAAACAAAATTAAATGATGCAGACTTGTTAGAAATTTGATAAGGATCAAGATTATGTCAATAGTTTATCAAAAGGATGCCAGATTGAATGGTTTCGATTTCATGTTCAGAGCCGTTTTCAAGAACACTTACAGAGCTTTTCAGATAGCTTCAGGCCTTGGCTTTGGTTGCTATAGCTTCAGGAGGTTGCTGGCAAGAGAGCTACGTTGTGATTTTGGATTGAGATGGCCTCCAATGTTGATTTCGATCTTCACTTTTTCAAGCTTTTTCTCAAAATTCTTCTGGCCGTTTCAGCAGTGTTTTGTGCGTGTTTTGGTCTGGCTTGCTTGCACATGTATATTAGAAGTGAATTAGGTCAAGAGTTGGGCTTTTATCCAAGTGCATTCAAGGTTTTGAGATTTGATATGATCACCATTATCAAGTTTCCAAATATAGGCCAAATATGATTTTTTGTGCATAACCAAGCTTGATACGAATTTGATTTGGTTCATGATGATAATTGAAAGTTGTACAAATCATAAAGATACTATTTCATCAATTTTTAGATTTTATTTGATTTAATATTGATTAAAAATGAATTAAATTAAATAAAATAGAAAAATAAATGAATGGCCATGAAATCAAATATGGGACACGTGTGTGGTATGACAAGACCATATCAAGTGGAAAAAAGTGGGGCCTTTTGTCAAAAATTGGAGTTTTGAGGATAGTTGACTTTTGGCAATTTTGGAAAAATGTCCAACTTCAACAATGCATAACTTCTTCAATTTTGAACTTTTGGAAGCGTTATTTGAATTTTTAGAAACCTTGAGATTCCATCTAATCAACCCTTTTGGTATCATATCATTTTGATGTTACATGCTCAAGTTATAAGCTTTGGAAAAAAAGGTGTTTTTGTTGACTTTCAAAAATGACCTATAATGTCCAAATTTGTAACTTTTTGTGAGAGCATTTCTTGATCTTGGTGTGTGAAGATGGATTGTAGGAAATTGCATCCTCTTCAAAATGATATTTGGATGTGTCATTTCTCATAAAGTATGAGAAAGTTATGTTTGGTCAAAGTTGAGTTGACTTTTCCTACAAAACCCTAATTTAGCAACTTTTGAATCTTGATGAATCTTGAGCAATCCTTGATGAATCATGATCAACCCTTGGTAAAATGATGAATTAACCTTCAAAATGAGAATGTTGACAAAAAATCTCGAGGTTTGACTGTATTTGGGACGCAGTTGACTTTTGCCCTAGCACAGTCGATTTTTGGGCCTCTTGAGCAATTGACTGACCAAACTTTCTCTACAAGGCTTGAAATTTGACATGGATGAACTTAAGAACATATTAAGACATTGGGAAGAATTTGAGGCCATTTTGATATGAGGAACTTAATGCAACACAAAACCCTAATTTGAGATTGACTGCCTTAGGAGGTGATTTGACTGTCTAACCTTTGAGCCATCTTGAGCAACTTGAAGATTATTCTTGACAAATATTTGAGGAATATGGGAGGGCAAATTTTGGGGTACAACACCTGGGTAGGGCTACTTCATGACGAGTCTGTGTAAAACTTCATCTTGGAAAGAGGAGGAACCCGTGTAGGGTTGCTTCAGCTGGTCGTGTGGATAATTGCCCTGACTTATTACATATATTAATCTTTGGCCTGAGAAAGAAAGATAGTTTTCCTAGCTTGTTACATGTATTAATATGGAACTTGAGAATTGTTAAGGGTATCCATTTGTTGATTGACCTTTTCCTGAAAAGGTAAAACATTAGTTGTATGCAATGTCATGATGTATGAAATGCATGGTGTCATGATGTTCTCAAAATAAATGAGATTATGTCGTATGCACTTATCATGTATGTAAATAGGACGTATGAAATATGAAATGTTATTGAAGTGTATCTTTGTGTGGGAAAATAAATCCCAGACTGCTGTTGAAGAGTAGGTGTGTCTTCAAGCTTTTCTTAGAATGTTTCCATCGGGGATTCCTGTTTTGTTATTTTGAGGAGAACTCCGCTGGGGAATATTGAAAACTCTGTGGAGAGTGTTGATTCCTGCTTGGGGAAAAGAGTTCAGGAGTCTCAATGTCCGTTGCTCTACTAGGGATTCATCTCTTGATGGACGAGATTGAACTGATATCTGGTCGGGTCAAGGCTTCACAACAGATTCTTGAAAGGATGAAGTTAAACTGATATCCAATCGGGTCCAGGTTTCATAACAACTTACTGAAGTTAACTGTTATATGGTCGGTTTCCAGGCTTCACGGTAACTTGCTGGGGATTGTAGAGTAGTCTACTGGGGAAGAGGAGTTGTGGTCCTTTGATTTGTAGTAGTCAGAGAGGCGAACTCAGGCTGGGGAATCCTGCTGTTTGTTGGAGAAATAAACCCTGTTACCGGTCTGTTGGAGAGGTGGCGACTTCACTGGGGAAAATCCTCGAGGATTCTTGAGGTCGACTCAGCTGGTGAGAAGTTTTCAGAGATTGAAACTCTGGCTAGGATCCATCCTATGAGAAGGATTCTGGGGAGATTTATCACTGCTCCAAGTAGAAAGTGTTTGTGGAACTTCCAGGAATTAATTGACTGTACGTAACCTTTTGTTGGGATTTGCGTTCAATGCCCCAAGTGATTTGGACGGAGACCTGCTCCTGGTTATTCAGCATTTCTTGATAGATTTCTAGGAATCTTGACTGGACTTCCCCAGGTGTGCTAGATAGTGACATGTCATGCCCCCTTGTTTATCGGAGATTTTTTGTTGGAAGTGTCATCCCACTCAAAGTGATTTTGTTCACTGAGAGAGCTTTCATTCATCGGATATTCGTTGTGTGAATTTATCTGTTGTCAAACAAATAGCCATATGCAAACATAGATATTCAAATAATGAAAAGTTTATGATTGTCTTGAAATTTTGAAAGTGCATTTTAACAAGTAATGAAATTTTGTAAGAAAATTCAAACTCAGGATTTAGAGTAAAGCCTCACAGGAGTCAGGATACCTTTCGTAACAGTATGCTTTCGAACTAACCCATGCTTTAATTAGGACTTTTTAAAGGTTGTAACGTGGCTTGGTTAACAGTTTAAGAAACAAAGGATAAGGCTCAAAGTGTATTTGTACCCACCCGCTCTTCGTGATATTCTTTAGTCCTAAACTCAGCTAATGGTGCGTTTGAACTTTAATTGAGTCTGAAATGACGTTTTGGTGATGGTTTAGACAAGTTTAGTTTATCGGAAGGCAGTCATTTTTTGCAACATTTTTCATGTTGTTAAGGATTTGTAGTGACCTTTTTCTTTTGATTTGTTATTCCTAAGTTTTGCCTGACTGTTCTTGTTTTGAGATTACAGTCAGCGGGATGCCCTCAATTTTTCTTAAGTCTCCTTTGTAGGTTTTGACTTAGTGGTTTTTTTTTAGAGATAATGATTGCCTATGTGATAGGGAACCATCATTGTCTTTTGATTCCAGAGGAATGTTTTTGATGTCATTCGTTGTATACGAAGTGAAAGTTTGCGACTGAACGCGCATTTGAATTAACTGAGAGACTACCCTTCCCCAGGTTTTGATTAAAGGTTTCAATTTGTGTAAAAAATAAAAATTCTACTTCTTTGGCTCGAAGGGGTTGAAAGAACGCCTATATATCGTCAGCAAGGACTGTCCAAAAGCATACTGTATGAGATTATGGCATTGCTTTCGTCATCCGCCCTCTAAAGGCTTGTAACTTTTAGCAAGAGTTGAATGTCATAAAGCGAGTAAAAAGTATAGTTTAAATATAATGAAAACGAATGGATGAATTCAAGACAAACATATGCAATGCATTAATGAAACAAAGTTTGCCATTAATAGATAATTGTTTGAATAACAAAAGAAATTACAATTGAAAATTCAAAATGAACAAGACGCTCTTAATGATTCGGCATAGGAGCGGTGATCACGTTTGGAGTCTCCGGAGGGTCAAACTCAATCTCCTTGGCATCAATCAAATTCTGAATCTTGTACTTCAACGCCCAACAATCGTTAGTATCATGTCTGGGACTGCCTGAATGATAAGCACATGTTGCATTAGGATTGTAGTTAGGAGAAGAAGGTTTGGGGTTTGGATGAGGTCCTATCAGCGTAATCAGGGTCATCCTCAACAAGTGTTGTAGCGCTTGAGACAACGACATGTTAATGTTGGTAAACTGTCTTTTGGGCTCGTCTGGCCTCCGTTGATTTCCCCTTTACTTTTGCTGATGCGACGCAGAACCAGAGATCAGGACTGCCCCCACATGTTGGTCATGACAACTCTTTTGACCATACACAGTATTGGACTCTTTCTTTCCATTGTATGGCTTTTTTTGAGCATCAGAGGGTGTAGCTCCTTGGATCTTTCTGCTTTTGAGGCTAGCTTCGACCCTTTAACCGATTAGTATTATCTCGGTGAACCCGACTGAGGAGCTTCCGATTAGGTGATTGAAGAAAGGTCCTGTCAAAGTTCCCCTGAAGATGTCAATCATCTCCCTGTCAGTTAAAGGGGATGTACCCTACCAACCAAATCTCTCCAATTTTTGGCGTATCCTTTGAAGCTCTCGTTGGAACCCATGGTCATGTTCTACAATTGCACACGAGTTAGTGCAAGATCAGTGTTGTATTGGTACTGCTTGTAGAAAGCAGCAGCTAGATCCTCCCATGTGTGGATGCGAGAACACTCCAATTGATAGAACCATTCAAGTTGTGTCCCTACTAGGCTCTCTTGGAAGAATTGGATCCAAAGCTTCGGATCAGTTGTGTATGGTTAAATCTTGTGAACATAGGACTTTAAGTGCATCTTAGGGCAAGAGATTCCATCATACGGGGAAAAGGTAGGAATTTTGAATTTTGGTGTGATGAGAACTCCGGAAACTAAACCCATGTCTCCTAAGTCCAAGCCAGGCACAACTTGGATCTCCACAGCTTTTAGTTTGTCTTTAAGTTGTTTGCATTTTTCATCTGCCGGTGGATACCGCTCCTCAGAAGAGTCATCATCATCAGTTAGGGATGTCAATGGGGCGGGGCGGGGCCGGGGGGACACTTCCCCATCTTTTTCCCCGCCATCAAATTCATTCCCCGTCCCCGTCCCCGATCTCCGTCACGGGGGAATTTCTATCCCCATCCCCGTTCCCCGCGGATCCCCGTTCCCCGCGGGGATCCCCATAGATCCTACATTTATTCATTAATATTTTATTTTTTTAAAATGTTTATATTTTATATAAAAATAAAAAGCACAAAGAATTCACATATTTATTATGTTATTAAAAAATACTAGTATTTGACATTTATTATTTTTTATTAAATACTAATGGAACACAAAATAATAATATTTTTTTTATAAATTTCTATAAAATGCTATAAAATTCAACAAAATGAACTATAATACTTTTTAAAGTAACAATATGCCTAAACAACTAAAAAAATCCAACAACATAATTATGCTTAAAAAACTATACTTCATCAAAACTAATAAGGGATAATTATAAAATTTAGCATCATGAGTATGCTTGAAAAGCTAAAAAATACTTCATAATAAGTCAACTAAAAGCAAAAGTCAACATATCTCTATTTGCTCAATTGATAACACACGTAAAGTAGAAATATCAAAATACTTAAAACAAAGTTACATATAAATAAACTAAAATATTAAGCAAAATATCCAAACAATTAATGATCAATCATGTCTCTCTTTCCAACTTCTCCTTGCAAGGTCTTCTTCCTCATTCCACAATTAGATATGACTTTCTTTTTCCTACGAAAAGTAAACAATCAATAATTATATTTACTTAAAAAAATACTTTAAAAACTAAAAGGTAATCAACACTAATATGTAAATTACCTTATTATCATCATCATCATCATCCATATCTTCATCCACACATTCGAATTGAGTCAACGTTTTTGAATAACCTAAGAAACAAATAGCTAAATTAAAATTTAAAAATCCTTTTCAATTAATCTTGTAAAAGATAAAAATATATTACCTTTTATATCTTTTCGGATCCAATCTTGAGTGCACATCAAAGCCTCTAAAGTGTCTTCCTTCAACCTACTACGTTGTTGACTTAAAACACGACCACTAGTACTAAAGGCGGACTCTGAAGCAACGGTAGAGATAGGAATTGCTAAAAAGTCCCTTGCAATCTTTTGCAAAGTTGGAAATTTCAAACCATTTTGTTTCCACCATCCTAAGATGTCAAAATTTTCCTTTTTTTGTTTATCAAGCAAGACACCATCTTCCAAGTAGGAAGTAAATTCTGACTTGACATTTGTAGTTGAAGTATTTTCCATCACATATTCCGAATAAGCCTTCTCCCAATCTTGACTTGTGACATTAATGTCATCTACCAATGTTGATGCACCAACTTCACTACTTGTAGGAACCATATCATTATTTGGTTGATATTCTTCAACTAAATCTTCACACATTTTTATTACCTTTTCCAATTCTTTGGGAGCATTATTCCCATACATAAGTGGGAAGAAGTAATTCAACAAAGTTATTTTATATCTAGGATCCAAAACAGCCCCTATTGCCATCACCCCATTAATCAAACTCCAATATTTGTCAAACTTCACTATCATACTTCTTGCCATACTTTGTATAGTATCACTAGAAGAATCTTCCCACTTTCTTAAAGCTAATCTTATTTGACAAACTTTGGGAAAATAAATGTTTGATGTTGGATACTTAGTACCCGAGAACAACTCAGTGACACTAAAAAATAATTTCAACTTGTCACAAATTTCTCTTGCCATTTTCCAATCTTCTTCACTTGGTGCACACTTATATTGGGAATCACGGCGTTGTTTTAAACGTTTAAAAACTTGTTCGTAAGGCAATGCAGAAGCAAGCATTAAATAAGTAGAGTTCCATCTTGTTCTACAATCTTGTGCAAGCTTCTTTTCATAAGTCATGTTCAATTGATTACAAGTTTCTTTAAATTTCTCCTCCCTCTTTGGTGTTGCTACCCAAAAACCGACACTTTCCCTTATCTTTTCAATTGAACTAGAAATTGTTTGCATGCCATCTTTCACTATCAAGTTTAATATGTGGGCGCAACAACGCATATGAAACAATTTCCCTTTTAAAATAAAAGAAGAAGGTGACATCTTATCAATCAAATGGTCAATCAGAGCATCATTGGTGCTACAATTATCAACGGTTAATGTTGACAATTTTCTATCAATATTCCAATCCATCAAATAATCTACCAAAAAATCACAAATGACCTCAGCAGTATGTGGCGTAGGGACATAAATGAACCTAAAAATAAATTATAATAAATATCACATAAAATAACTATATTATAATAATAACATAAATGGAAGGGAGAAGTTACCTGATGATCCGATTCTGCAAAATCCAATTTTCATCAATGTAATGAGCTGTAACAGACATATATCCTTTGTTCTGGTTGCTAGCAGTCCACATATCAGTAGTTATTGCAATGCGGCTTTTATTCTTTGCAAGTATTTTCATTTGCTTTGACTTCTCACTTTCATACAACTTCATTATATCATTCTTCATGGTGTTGCGAGAAACTATCTTGAACAAAGGTTGAAGAGAATGGCTATAATTTCTAAAACCAATATGGTTAACCATCATGATGGGATATTCATGCAATATAATCATCTCCGCGAGTTCATTCCTAGAAACATCTTGATTAAATGTATAATTTCCAACCATAAATGATTCATGTCTGTTTCCGGATTTTTTTTCTGTCACTTTAAGCATGGCTTGTTTTGGACCTCTCTCTGTGCGTTTTGGACATATGCTAATATGATCAAATAAATGTTTAGTACCATTTTTTGTATCACCACCAATTTTCTTATCACAAGATTTGCATATAGCCTTCCAAATGCCTCCTATTTTTTGCCTTTTAAAATAGGGCCAAGCATCTGATTTTAATCCCCTTTTGTTAGGACTTGTAGTGGGTTCAACGGGAGCTTCAGGATCTTGATTTTCTATATTTATTTCATTTGGATTAGATTGAACTTCCTGTGTGAGTGAAACTCCACTACTTTCTATAGGAACTTCATTCCCTTCCAAAGCAACATTAGGACTATTAGATGATTGAACTTCACCAACCATTCTTTTACCAAAAACCTGGCACACACAAACACAAATTTTAAAAGGCTACATGGAAGTAGAACAAAAATAATAAATATATGAAAAAATAATAAATAAATGAAATAGTAAATACATGAAATTCACACAAAAAA